>CM065178.1:13657780-14907780 GCA_033026295.1 Channa striata
GTCAGATGGTCCTGGACAGGCTCAGCCATTTTGAGCTGCCCTGGTTAATTGTTAAACATGTTGTTGTCAATCAAGCCGATCCCAAATGGCAACTCCTCAGCCGGCACTACAATGAGCTGCCCGAGCCACGGTAGCCTTAGAGAAGTAATTGCCATCCACTCGCCAGACGCCCATCTCCATTCCATTAGCGCCCGTGTAATATGAATGGTTGAAGCTGGCTGTTGACTGCAGATCTATTCGGGCTCGTACATGCACCGCGGCATGTGTTTCATTTCCACACGGACGGGCCAAACAGGAGGAGCGGTAATTGCATTTGCGCGGCATTATGTTCACAGACAGTGTGGCACATTCTCTTTACTTTGTGAATCAAACAAAAACCGTAAATATTCATAGTCGAAGACGCGGAGTCAATGAGGAGCTTGTGCGTGTGAGGGAGCCAAAAGCAGTTTGCTGTTACACTATATCACATAGTTCAATAGAGTCGTTCTAACTTTATTTAGCTGCTGTAGCTGAATTGATCTCCCCCACGAACCTCGTCTAACTCTGTTGCACGGTTTGTTAGCTACATATAAGCAGCTCTGCAGAATGAGAAAACACTGTGTAACCTTGGGGGAGGCTGTTGGCAGTTGGAACATGATACATTACAATGACTTATTGCTCCATGATAATGGCAAAACAACTATTAGATAGAGACACATGATTGTTGTGTCCTTATTGTCCAAATGAAAAAAAAAAAAAGCATGCTACTGACGTGGGGGCGAAGCCACTCTGTGTGCAACAACGAGCGGCTCTGAAATGGTCATCAACATCTATAAATGTCCCTGGCTTCAATAAAGCACCACAGCAATCTGTAAACCAAGATCCATCCTCCGTTCAAGTGCTTTTTCAAAGGCAGCCGACACTTCAGAGGTGTCGTTGAAGCCGTCTTGAGATTTTGAAATGGATGTGGGCACGACGTTAAATGAAGGAGTGGGATCTTTTAAGCATTTCTCATTCCAATAAGCCCAAGGAGTGCGTTTAGATTCAGAATGGTTCCACTCGGCTGGAGAGAAACATTTTCTGAATTTAAACGCTAACCAATTCTTCAGCAAGCCTTTCGCTCACATGAAGCGTTAAATTCAACTCAAAGCAGCAGCAAAAGAGATTTACATTTTTCGTATACAGGCTTTAGAGCCTTTGGGTTGCTGAAGATTTGCATTAAGGGGATTTTTTTTCTTCCCCACTCCCATCTAAGAAACTTTGCAAAGTTTAATCATGGCTTCTGTTGATGCCCCTGGGTTTTGTATCTGAAGCTGTATCCCTCTGGCTGGAAAACTTAAAAAACCTCATCATAAGCTGTTCCAAAGTCTGAATATAGATTTCACCAATCATTCCAACTAGGGCTAAATATTACCCCCTCAAATATTGAATTTGTAATTATAGCTTTTTGTGTGGCTTTCCTGGTGTACAACGCCACACAAAGCCCTTCAGCTTTGAAGGAATGCCTCATTAAAAACCAACTTTCCTTGCAGCCATTCTGTGAGCAATTTCATCTTGTGCTTAACACAGTGACTTTTAATTCGGTTTAAAAAAGAAAAAAAAAGTCTACATTTCAAGTTATTTATCAATGCTTCCTTCTAATTTGAATTCATTTTAACAGCAGCATGCATAATAATCTGTTGCTCCTTTCTTACCCGCATGCCCAGCTCGATGTTCTCGCCTCCATAGACCTCCATGCCTGGATCCAGCAGACCAATGTCACCAAAGTATTCCCGATCAACCACGAAGGAGCAGCCAATCATCGCTGGAGTTCTGCATGAACAACGACAGACAGCATCTAATGAATATTATTATAAAAGCTCCAACTTTTAAACACACATAGGAAATGATAAAATATTCAATGCAATCAGCACAGAAGGCATGGCGAGTTTTTGAGGTTGTCTGAATAATCTCTAAAAGTTTTACTGTACGGTCTTACCCGCGACCAATAAATCAACTTAATGTAAATGTCCATAGCATATAATATTGGTTTGGCTTTCTGATTTAGAAACTTGCAAGCACATACTTATGCTTTGAGAAGTTGGGATGAAATGAAGCATCTCTGAAGGACTTAGCAGGGATGAAGAGCTCATTTACTGCAGATAGAATGTGGTTTTGAGTTTGCTGAAAGTGTGGTTAATGCATGTGCACAGCACAGAGAGACTCTTGTCTGTTGCCATTGCTCCATAATAGACTGTACACGCTGCACACAAGGTTAAGATATAGTCAATTTGGTAATATGATGAGGAGGAAACACTGCAGCGGTAACTGCAGTTATCAGCTTCTCAGTATTCTGTTGTGCTTTTCCTTCGAGACCGATTTGAATATATAATCTGCCCAGTTTGCAGCCACAGTAACTGACACTGAACTGTCTCCTATCCAATCACAATCATGCTGGAGGGTTTCTAGATTTTCAGGCAATCTCCTGTTGCAATTTGGGAGAGCCACCGTTTTAACACAACAATATCCCGATCCCCGTACGGCGATCTAGAAAAGCATTTCGAGTGGAAGTCTGACTGGTTATTGCACGCTTTAATGTTTGAGTGGAAAAACCTACAAGTTCAGTTGGTAAAGCGAGAGTAACAGACTGTTACTGTTCACAAAAAGAAGTGCTTACTTTCCACCATCACTAAAAATGGTCCCACTTTAGCTGCGCCCCCCCCAGGGCTGCTTTTCACTTCCATTCGCTCAGGTCTTAAGTGCTTTTGGACAAAGCCACCCCCTTCACCCCACCCAGTCATACTAAAAAGTACTCATACTGACCCGGTTTATTTTATCTTAAGTGACCTGGGAGTAGCTTTATTCTTCCTTTCTTTCCTTTTTCATTCATTTTTTTTGGAGATGACTCATGAAGATATTTTACCATATAATATCACAAATATGCACAAACGAAGATAATGTGTGTCAGCTACTTCATTTTTTAGTGACATGGCAAAGTGGAATATGCAGTATGATTAATGGACTCTTTATTAAGACAGCGCTTTGAGCCATAGAGTGTGTGAGCCAAAAAAAGAAAGGTGCTTTTAGGTTTAAATCCCATATACATAAAACACTGTCTGGATCATCAAAGCAGAGTGTTATTTCAAATCCTGGATGAGAATCAAAATAAAATTCCTATGAAGGAAAAGATGTAAATCCACTTACACTGTTAACGTTTTTCCACAGATGTCCTCCCACCATTTTGCTGAGATTATTCTTTACTTCACAGTGTATCTCACACGCATCTAAAGGTGCTACAGTAGAATGTGCGTTGCACCATTTTACACGCGTGTGATGAACAGATTTTTTATTCCAGTAGGTTGAGCTTCGGTAGCTGTTTTCTTCCTGGTCATTACTGAGCGAAAGCTGTAATATGTCACTTCAGTAACAATTCATTAGTGATGTTTCGCTCATCATTTAGCTGTCATTCAACACTCTGTGCTCTTTGCTGTTATTCGCTGATTACCTTAAACACATTTATTCCACACTGAAAAAATAAAACCTTTTAAATTTAGTCAAGCTTGCTGACTTCCGTACTCTTATAGCCTCACGTTGCCTCTTACAGTCTTGTTTAAATTATAAGCTGGTGTCAGGGAGGCTTTCAAGTGCCATTATTTGTACGGGCTGTGCAGATAAAAAGACAGACACAGTACAGACTCAGCCCCATTCACCTCATCTTTTCTCCTCTCTTGACAGGTGACCTACCTTGCCTTTCTGTGCGGCTCAAACTTTGTGCAGCTCTTTGAGTTTTCCCTTTAGAATCAGCTTCCTGGCAATGTAAACACCATTTCTTTGTTTAAGTACAGACTCAGCACCTTAAGTTAGGCGCCTGTGATGATGAAGCTGAAACCGCTGGCCCACCATTTTATTTATGTTTGCGAGGCTTTCAACACAAGGTGAGATATAATGTTGTAAAAAGAAAAAAACAGTCTCACATCGCTTTTGGTAATGTTGAGTGGGAAAATAAAAGGACACAAATTACAGGAAACTTTTGTAGCTCATTTGTCTGGTTTGCAAGGTTATCAAACATGCAAAATTAAGGCATGAAAAAAATAATTAACTTAGTGGAGCCAATAAACTAAAGCCAATTATAAAATAATTAGAGCCAACTGTTGATCTGAAAATAAACTAAGAAAATTAATAAAAACATCCACTTAACTTTTCAAACATTTCCAACAATTTTACATTAAACAGTCCCACATACAGAAGCAGTTTCTCTGTGGATTTTGATGCAGTGCAGCCGCAGATTCCACTCTGCGGGACCCTGCCAACATTTGTTTGTGAAATACAAAACAGAGACTCCAGAAGCTTTTTTCTACATTTAAATGACACAGTGAGCCTTTGCTTCCTCTCCACGGCTACTTTTTTCAACCCACAACCATTGTTGTGTCTCTTTATACTTACATGCACCGCACACAGGCTCACTTCTTTATGGTCTGTCATTGTGAGTGAAAGCATGCGCACCAGAAACACCAAAAACCAGAGGATCACAAAAAATATTTTCTGGGCATCACAGATTGATGCTGCGATCTCTGTGTTGTTTTCCTCATTTGAATATAGTTATTTTTAGTGTACAGATGGTCAGTCTGCAGGGCTTATCCGCTCCCCACAACCCTTAACATGGGACCCCAGATGATTTGCTTGCAGGATGCAGTATAGAACATCTGATATGGTACATTCGCTTATTTAGAGCCGGCTGTTTTTTTAAACTGACCAGCTTTTCTGCTCCTTCATATTTAAAAAGCTGATAGCCTCGAGTCCCCCAACCTAAATGACTATCTACAAAGTAACTGTTGCACCTCACAGGCCGACAGGCATGTTTTAAAATTACACATTAGTGTCCAGCATCAAAAGAGCTTATCTGTCTGTCATGTTCCACGAGATGGTCTATCTGAAAGTAAAAAGTGACTTTTGTAAGTGTCTTATATTTTTGTTAATTTTATGATATATGTGGTCACTGTGCCATCAGTAACTGTCAGTACTTGAATGGACTTACTGAATAAAGTTCTTTCTATTAAAGGAAAGCTTGTATTCATTTTCGATCTCTCATCAACATGTTAATATTATTTGAAAATTATCTATACCCTGTTTAAACAAGATGCATTAAATTACAACACACCACATCACAAACTGATGTGAATGCTGCTTCTGTCCAATCGTCACATTTTCTTTGTCTTATCTGGAACCTGGTACAAAAGCAGATTTTTAAAGTCAAACCGTTCATGGTGGCCATTTAAACTATCTTGCTAATCTGTCCTTTTAATAAATGCTGTAGCTGTCCAAAAAAATCACTCTTTCTTTTTTTCTAATCCCAAAAATGAGCTCTGAATGTGTCACCTTTGTGTCTTCTTGTGCCCTTTTGCTCTCTTTGTTGCCGAATGTGGGCTAACAGACAGAAAAAGGCTTTGAGTCGTGGCTCTGAATGGCTCTGTTGTTGATGGGCAGAAACCTTTAGGAAACAAGTGGAAGAATGATTTCCAATAGCAATCCGCACAGCCGGTACACTTCAGCCAGCCCTTGAGGCGATCTGTCCATTCCCAGCAAAGTGTCAATAGGAAAACATGAACCAGCTCTGTCGTGTCTGAAGCCGTTGTCTTATCTTTGTGCTATCTTGAGCCTAGCAGCTTATACTCGGTAATACATAGTTTTTATGGAGCTTTGATAAGACATCCAATATTTAGGTCCACAGCATGAACGGTCATCCTATTGTTTGTTTGTATGAGTCACCCTGTATCAAATAAAGCGGTTATTGCTTCGCCTTTGCTGAACAAAGCGAGGTAATGAAACTCTGGGTTGGAATTCAGTTTTTGTTGCCCTTGGTCAGAATCCGACAGTATGTTGAATGAATGCTTTAGCTCACTGTAGTTTGGGATATTAGACATTCTGGCAGTAAGTTTCAGTGTGTTTCATGTCTGCTGCTTGGAAAAACTGCATCAGCTGAGGCTTCAAATGATACAATCCAACAAACATAACTTTACACGATTGTCCAATGGGTTTAGAATCAAGGAGTTACGGTATCTTTGTCCAGTAACGCTTTATATGCTTCGCCTTTGTCCCGTTGTATCTGCTTTGTGTTAATTAGACTTAAAAATGGAATTTGGATTTTTTTTTTATGTTTAAATGAGTTAAATGTGTAAACGTGGGTTTGCATGTTCTACCGCGTACCTGTCTGAAAACATTTGAAAACATCCTTCTTTGTGATTACTTGAATAGACAGTATTTCCTTCAAAAAGATGACTTGTTAATCGCTTTCATTTCTGCATCACTTAAACGTCCTTTGACAAGAAAAGAAAAACTCATCATCACTGACCCTGACACTTTTTTGGACATTCTAGTATTTTATGTTGCAATATTCATCGAAAATGTAACCATTCATTATTACTAAACATGCAAATGGTTTCAGTGTCCTGAATAAGCTCAGTATGGCAAATGTTGGGCCACAGTTCGGCTTCTAAGGACTGAATTTGCATTTGGAATATTTGTGTTGGGAATATGTTTTATCTTAAAGTATGAATTCAACATTTATAACTGCAATGACAGTTCACCAGTGCAACATGAAAATCTACAATTCTTTATGTCTAGTAGCCGTGGCTCGACCTTGCACACATGACTCCTGCACTGGGTCTAGTTCTATCAACACAGTTCATCTAAAAATCATCTAAAACTTTCTGTTTGTTCTTAAAGCCATTCCACAGGATGCGTCAGCCATAAAAATTTATTTCCTGAACTGATATGCTTTCAAGTGGAGTCCAGCCAAAGATACAGAACAGTACCAATGAGCTTTCATCAACATATTAAATAAATAAGCATCATATCAATATTTTCAGCTTGCTGCTTTTGAACACTATCCAGTTTCTGTGGTCTCCCTGTATCTTTGTTGTTGAGTCCAGTCCGTCATGATTGTCTGATTGACTGTGTGTCTGTATCAATCAAAGAATTGCTGCACAAATGCTGCAGTTGTATTCCAAACACTGTTCTCCACTGTTGGAGTTCGTACAAAGTGTCAGACTCGTCCGTCTAATAAAATTCAGTTAGACTTTAGCAAGGACACACGCAGCCAATTCTGGAATTATACAGAAACATAATACAATCCAGTGCTGTCCTCCAATCAGCACGCTCTAATGGAAAGCCCTGCTCATATTCAACACACAATTACACTAATGACACCACATCACTGTGGCCTTGTGATCCTGCATCAAAATGAAGATATTCATCATGGTAATTAGACAGCTTACTATGTGGAGGTTTTTCTGTGTGTTTGGGTGGCGGAGCACCTCAGTTTGATGGCTCCACACATGAATAAGTCATTTCCCAGGGCTATCCATATTTCATCAAACATCCTCATCTATAATGGACGCCGAGGCCCTCACCTGATAGGGGCTGTCTCATCGCCCTTGTCCAGCCACTCCTGCGGGGGGATGATGTACATACACCAAAGTCCCCAGTTGTAGCCGTGGGCGGCATTGGCGTACTGCTGCACCTCAAAGTTGTTGTACTTGATGTTGTCTATGGCAGGCAGAATGATGCGGGTGTGATCCTCCTTCATCCGGGTCAGTATAGGTTCAGCCCTTAGCATGAGAGAAGAGACGGGAGTTAAGAGCGGACTTTGAATCAAGCAAGCACAGCGGCAAAAGGTGAAAAAGAGAGTCGAGACTTCTCCAGGGCAAATAATAAAGTCGGGCGTATTATCATTCTGTCCTGCAGAGGTTTCAAGTATCAATATTGCAACACTGTTAAAATAAATCTAGTCAAAAAGGACCTAGTAATGCCATTGATTGTACATGTGAAGTGAGAGCTGTGACTGTGGTTTTCAGGAAAATCTGTGAAAAAATCTAGCGAATTATTTTTTAAACGTTCTGAGCAGAAAAGTGTACTGCACTCAGCTCCAGGGCTACAGTTACACGAGCTTTCGGTGAAGATGCAGTCTGCTGAATCAGCTTTTATTCAACACTCCAAACAATTGCCAGGATGCTCCTTTCCTCCACTGTCTATAATGTGAAGGAAATGTAAAAGTGAATCATATCATATCGTATTTTCCATCTCCTGCTCAAGAAAAAAAATGTAAAAAAATGTGACATTTATCCGTGACTTGATAAGAGATAAACCTGATAATAAAAACACATTTGGATTGAAAAGAAAGTTTTAGTGTGGTCCTGGGAAAACTCACTTTCAGTTTTTTGCCTCATGTGGAGGTTTGCGTCTTGCATTATACTGTCTTCATTTCATGGCATTGGCTCTGGGGCGGATTTGGCAGACATTCACAGTTTCAGAGAACATCAGGGGGAAAGCATGGGGCACATTCACCAACTTTCTTAAGGCTAAGAGTGGCTCTTAATAGAGCAGTTTACAAGAAACTCAATAGAACAATGAACTTCTCTGTCCCAACTTTAACACTTAAATAAGATCCTGTGTCTTAGTTTATTTTAATGGCGCCTGTTAAAAGTTAAGCAGGGTCAAGAGAACTCATAAGTCAGTAAGGAAAAGTCACAAACAGGCTTGGAAGTGACTGCTGTAGTCTACTAAATGGGCCAAAGATTTGAAGACAATAACCTTTCGAAAGTAATTGTAAAAAATATGAATATTGACAAGAGTGGCGGTAGTTACACTGTGCATTAAGTTTAACCTACAGCATCTTTTCCTTAACACTCTTACCTATTCAACGTGCTAATTTGACTGAAAAGCCAGTCCGACCAGTGTCAATGGCGTCGGACACACTGAAAAACTGTGGCGACACACAGTCCACTGTTGTCTTGGTGTGTCACAGGTTTTAAATGCGAGGTTGGACATTGCTACAGTTTAACCCTCTGTACAATAAAGCTCTATTGCCAAAATCATTCAATTAGTGAGTCACATGTGACTTTTCATGGGATATCACCACCATTCTCCTTTAAACAAGCAATTTAAGATGCATGAAGTTAAAAAAATGACATTGTGGAATGTTTCTTTAAATATTTCCCACTGTGTATTTGCCCGAACACAAACGGAACCTTTATTTGTCCTAATCTTACAGAACAGCAAATATAATGTTTTCCATGTTACACAAACCAAATACTCCAGGGCTTCGGTGCCTTTTGGTGACTGGAATGGTATTTAATCTATGACACAGATACAGTCCCTCTGCTATTTAAAGCCCTGGCCAAGGGCAGCATGGTCTTGGGATCCATATGGTACAGAGAGAACCTGAGGTCCTGCTGGCTCTGGCTGCATTTGTATAATCTTCCTCATGCTGAGTGATGATCTTCACCGTGTCCATGAAGCAACCCTTGATTTGCTCAATTCCTCACATGTCTCACAAACCGAACTCCAAAATTAAAAAATCGCTGCAATTATTCAATGATAAATGTGTTTCTCAAGATTACTCTCACACTCCAGCTTTTTCTCTCTGTCCTCACCCTCAGTATACTTCTGTCCAAAACGTGGAAGCCATTTATCTTCCAGAAGCAAAATTACTACTTATCACATGAATGTAGAGAACAGAAAGTACACAGGGAATGGAACTAAATTGAACTACATGGGATGATGGCAGTAAAATATGATGCAGTACTTAGAAAAAGCTGTCATATAATGACAACATGAGAGTGGTTGGTACAGCCTCCGTTCTGAGAGGCTGACAGATGGCTTCTTCTGCCTTCACTCCAAAGCATGCTTGAGAGTCTTCTTTAATTTGTCCCTTTGTGATGGGCACAAAAATACAGTAGAAGCTAAGGTACAGTGCATTCAGAAAGTTTTCAGAACCCTTACACATCTTTCAATACCACATTTAAAATATTATGCAAAATTAAATTGATTGGATGTGTACACACCTCTCTATAGAAGGTCTCACAGCAGACAGAGGATACTGTATCAGAGCATGAGGTTCCATGAGGTCAAAAGAACTTCTGCTGCATTACATGTTCCCAAGTAAACACTGGCCTCCATAATTCCCAAATGGGAGAAGTTCGGCACAGCTGGGACTCTTTCAAGACCCAGTTGCCCGAAAAAACTGATCAATCCTGAGAGAAGGTGTTTAGTAAAAAAGATGGTTACTCTGACTGAGCTCCATAGATGGTGTACGGAGCACAAATTCCAGAAGAACAACCATCGCTGCAGCCCTCCAAGGATCTAGGTTCAACGGCTCCTGTTTGAAATGTCTTAAGTTGTTTCCTGTATATTGCTTATTTGTGTTTTTCTTCATTGCAATACTGGGAAACCACAGGAACAACTGGGTGGTGGAACCGTATCCAGTTCTCTTAATACATCTGATTACGCAGAACTTTCCTATCTTTTTCATCCTCAAAGTTTTAGTCATAACACATTTCAAGTGTTTTAGAGATGGGTTTCCACACTGACACAGACTATCCTCATCTCAAAAGTGGGCCACTGCTGACTGTGATTAACCCAAAGATCAGTATTTTCACTGTCAAACTTATGTCTGTGCCACTGAAAAAAACATAAATTCTCAGATATGACACACACAACCCAAGAATCGGGTGGTTGATTAGTCTACATGAAAAAAATAAATATTGAAAGGAATCAAACAAATCAAAGTGTATGAAAAGCAGACGCCAGTCATGTTGACATTGCACTACATGCTCGTCACCCGTGCGCCGATGTGTTCATGTCTCATATTCTCTTTGATGCGAAACAATAGAATAGATCTGACAGTCCAAATAACTTTCTGGTCTGAGTGATTTTTCTGTGTTACTGCTGCAGATTGAAATATACTGAATTCTTTTTGAAAACCTTTGATGTGTCAAAGCCATCAGACAAACAGTTTTTTAACTGAGTCAGCCCTAAACCTTTCTGACTGAAGGCCAACACGCAGAGCACAGCGTGCTGAAACGAAATCGCTGGACAGTTTAATGCAGCACAGTTCCTGGTGTGGTTAATTTGACGTAGACACCTCTACGCTCTCTAACCTTAAAAAGATTTTTCTGCCTTACTGTCTCCTCGGAACATGTTCCATTCACCTCCCCTAAGTCCCCGAGAACCCCCAAACCACCCCAGAGCCAGCCAGCAGCTCCTCAGGGATACACGAGGCTGATAAGATAGAGACGCTCTGGAAATGAGGGCACATCTGGTTTTGACAGATGAGCCTGTGTCGTTCCACTTCCTGTATCTGCCATTTCATCTGCATGACACCGAGACGGTTATTCACCCACATCTTTCCCAATCATACTCCATTCTACATTACAATAGGATTTTCTCTTTCCAGTGGTGACTCATCGGAAATTGTGAATACATCCTGACAAACCTCCATTGCCGTTAGCTCCACCTACCACGTCTTACCACGCATTAAACGAAGCAGCAGTCCTTTGGATTTACCTCTGAGTACGCGCAGGGCTTCACAAACAACAACGTCAAAAGAGCATGAGAATTCTCTTGATGACTTATTTTTACATATTTACATTACATTACATTTTTCACAATGACATTGACGTGACATTTTGACATTGCATTTATTTTAAAGAGGTGCTTTATTCTGCTGTTCCATTTTGAAGGGTGGATTCAGCCCATCACCACCTGCTGGTGTGAAGACGTGTTTCCCTTCATGCATGTGCAGAAACATACATCCTCTTACTGTAGCTGTTGGCTGAAGATTTTGACCCAGACAAAGGCAACTTGATGCAACACTCGGTTTTCATTGCTGCTAGTTGTTTGATGTAGACTTGGTGTGTGCCTGTCCAGATTACACACACCTGATTTTTTGTTGTTTGTCATTGTTATTCTTTACACAGCTCCCTCATGAGCAATGTTCACATACAGTATACTTTGCAATAACTATAAGCTTACTTCAGAAAGATATGATATTTGCTCAAGATGCAGTTCCTGCTTTATTATTTCATGATAAACCTGCCACTAGAAAGCTAAATACGCCTAACTCGACAAACACACACAGGGGATGGTGGCTACAGTTAAGTTTGGGGATGTTTGAATAAAAATGCTGTTCAACTGCTATAAATCCAACACATTTATACTATATGTAAGTTACAGCCAAACAATCATGTGCTGTAAACGTAAGAATAAATACACAGACATCTAATGCAAATCATTCGTACCGTTGAAAATACAGAAAATTAAACACATGACCAAACATTAAAATACTATTTGTATGTCATGATAAACATGGACACATTTTATGTTTAAAGACGGTGTGTTTGCTCTGCATGGATGAGGCAGAATCTGCAGTGCCTCAAGCCATTTTTAAGCGCAGTAAATCTCTAAATGTAGGGCTGTCGTCAGTCCTCCTGCTACGTTCTATTAAAAAAGTCGAATCCATAAAAGGTAAAGGTACCCACGCAGCATTTCAATTCATTACAGTGTCAGTTTTTTGTTTTTTTTGAAGAAGAAATGGATACAGACGCATGAACTGGAAAAGGTTCTTACAATACAACATTAGATTCCGCACAGTTTCTAAATGCATTTGCTCAGGATGTGGTGGGTACGATACAAATGTAAAGATGGCATAAATCTCTGTCGCTTCTGTGGTTTTGGAGGTCTGCCTGGGCTCTGCTCTGTGAAGCACTCAGTATGACTGCATCCTCCCTTCATGTTTCCAGACAGATATAAGCACTAAGCCACTGCCAGACATAGTATGAGACACTGAAGACATGATTTACTTTTGCTAAAAAAAATATTTCTTCAGCCTTCCCTGAAATTTATGTACTATTGAATTTAATATAATACCACACTGCACCTGCATGGCAGAATAAGCAGAATAAGCAGAAACAGCTTCTTAATATTAACAAAGAAAGTGATGTGAAATTTGGCTGCGACAATTCTATAATTACAGGAGACGGAGTTTGGTTTTTATCCATTTCTTACTTTGCTTAATTCCACCAGTTTGTCTTATTCTTAGATAAACTCACCAGGTCACATAGCAGTGGAGCATTCGACATTCATCAAAGTCCTGCTTTCTGAAGCATGCATTTCATTACAACCTTCCCATAATGACAATCTTATCTCCTGCACACACTCAGCAGGGAGCAGCTGCTGCACTGCTAATGATTAATCGTTAATAACCTACGATTGCAACTGTGCAGGGGCTTCAAAAACCAAATAAATATCAATTTCCACTGTTCCTCCCCTCTGCCGCCGGGTGGTTGAAGTGTGGCATACAGTCAGCCCTAATTACTACACGCACCCGTTTCCTGCCATTAATCCTGTTTATTTACAGGGAAACTGGTCACGTTTGGAGCAGAATGGACATTCGCCGTTTTAGAGACGTATGGATGTGAAAGCCTTAGAGGAGATTGATTGTGAACATTTGGCTGATGCAATCCAGCATTAATGATGGGCAACAATTTCATATCCTCATATTAAACTAGATCAAAGCTGGGGAAATGTGATTCTGTCACTCCTATGGTGAAAACCACTTGCTTCTCAATGCTACGCGGACCAACGCAATGCGAGCGAATGGGAAAATGCTGTCAAGTGCAGTATCCAGTATGATGGAATTATGTTTGCTTTAATAGTAATACGAACCAGCAATACATTTCAGCTGCAAATGTATAGCCCCCCAGGGGGAACGGCGTGCCAGTGAACCACAGTGCTGCCGCTGAAAGCTTGCTGAATTGTCTCTGGCTTAGTATGCACAGGCAGTGTGCCCAAGGTCACTGTGGGAGAGTCACCACAACCTCTGCAGGAACCATCCATCTCACTTATCACTGTATGTGCCACGGTGAATAATCATATTGTGATAAATAGGGAGCTTCTTCCATTCGAACAAATAGATGGTGTAGATATCGCAAGTGAATCTCTGTGAACGGAGAAGCAGCACAGACTGTTTGCAGACACACGGAGGATAGTGAATGCGCTCGCACACACAAAGAAATCTAAGCAACACGACATACTTCTTGTAGATGCCAGTCTTCCCCAGCAGTGCTACTGTACATCCCTTTACCCAGCATCTACTTGTAGTGAAATCACAGGGATTGTGCTCGAGTTTTTCTTTGACTCCTGCAAATAAAACCTCACACAAAGCAAAGCAGAAGCACCGAAACACACCTGCACACACAAAACAAAGGCAGCGGGATCAGAGTGCCGCGGAGGAGAGAGGTGTGTGTGTGATTCACCCAATGGCAGCAGGTGAACTGACTTAAGACGCCGGAAATTTGCAGACAAAGCCTCAGGTGTTGAAGCAGGGTGCGCGTGGGGGCACAAGTACCGACAAGGAGGAAATCTGTGTGTGAATGGGTTATGTGGGCACATGAAAGGTACGTGTATTTTTGAGCATGAACATGGAGAAAAAGATGAGGGAACCGCCAGGGTTTCAGTTATCATCGGTAATGCATCTTGGTGTCGTCTGGGCAGCCGGCCTCACACAGTCTCCAGGCCGCAGATCGTGTTCATGCTACAGAACAGCCTGCTCAGAGCCAATGATCAAGGTGAATCAAATCATCTTCTGCAGGGGTCACAAGGTCACCGTGTTGGTGGATGACTATTCCACAATAGTGGGCTGACGCTTGTTTTATTTTCTAAGCAGATTCAAGCTCATCCTGACTTTTGTGCGTTTACCGAATGCCATATTTCTAAAACAAGAGAGACACAGAGAGCCTTTTTATGCTGTGAACTATATCAGCTAATAAATAAAAAAAACATCTTAAAATTCTAAACCAAATCAGAGCAACTCAGAGAGACTAGTTGTAGTTAATTCAGAACTGTACTGACAAGGACTAGAAGGAGAGAAAACATTAGGCCTGTCATCACACTGGCTGCCTGTCGGCTTCCATATTGATTTTCAAATTATTTCACATGTTTTTGAAACGTTGTAGTCTTGCATCAGCATATTGTCTGTATGAACCAGGCTGTGCACTCAGATCCTCTGGCACGAGTCTTTTAGTTGTTTCTAAGTGACAGGACGAAACCTTTTGTGAGGCAGTTTTTAGTGTTCGTGCTCTGAGATATTACAACCGTCTACCTGAAGATCTGAGAACAAACGAGAGGCTGCATGTTTTTTAACCTTGACTTAAAACTTATGTGAGCCTAGCATCGGATTTTTATAATTTATGGAATCTATTTATTCCTTCTTAGCATGTTTTATTCATTGTATTATTTTACTGTGCTGTGATTTTATACTTGTTTTTTTATCGTTTATTATGCTTAATATTTGGACTTTTAGGTGTTGTTATTATATGCCCCCTCCATTTACTGCACTTTACTTTAATATATCTTTTTTAATACATTTAATTGCATTTAAAATGTCAATCATTTTAATTATACTATTCCAATTTATTTGTTTATTGTGCAATATTCTCAAAATGTTCTTCTTACACTTTGTATCTGTTGAAGAGATAAGGTTGATTTACTGATTTATTCCTTTGATGGTTTTCCTGGAGGTAAAGCCTTGTAATTGGACCCTGTTTTCAAGTCATCTGTACTGGTCTCATATTTTCTATATATATGTCGCATAGGTAGGATGTGTGTACGGTATAAAAATGTGGTTTAAAGTTTAGCCGAAAAATTAAGGCAAAAAACTATAAAGGTCATGAGTATTTTACACAAACTTTTGTGATTGACCTTTAGTTTATCTATTTAAACCTAAAAATATCTTGCTTGATGAAGCAAACAATGCTTCATGGAACGTCATCCTCCGGCTGAGATCTTCTTCTCACTGTCCAGACAACACAAGCTGGAAAACAACCTGATTAAAACACCTGAATCTGATGATTATGGGCTGAGCCTAAGAAGTGTCTTCTTTTCATTTTGTCTGAAGAGATTTAGGACATTTATTCTCGACAGACATGGGACATAACTTGTTAATGCCACATAATAATAATTTATGTTTGACTGAATTATGACCATAACTGCATGACATTTGGGGCAAACTGTGTCAATCTGAACAATGTGATCATACACTGTGTGTTGACACCGTCAGTGGCAACTCAGCCAAAAAGCCTCAACTGTATTCAGGGATGCTGGAAGCCATTTATGAGGGAAATGTGTCTCTGCGAGCCTCCATCCCTCCTCTTCTACCTTTTGCTCCATTTCTCCTTGTCCTCCACCGCATCTCTTGCCTCCTAGGCAGTTTCCCAGGGAACAAAGCTACAGCTCATCTTCAAACACTGACAGCATGACAGGCTCGAATTAGGTGCCAATTACATCTATTTGAGTGACTTGCTTGCCGGTAAACGTAAGCATCAGGCAGACATTGGACTGAGACCCCCAGAAGTAATTTCATATCACAAAATAAGCCAACAGCCTGCAAGGAAAATAATGTCAAAATGCTCAATATTTGAGCTCCCTCTTTAATTACACCCAGTCTCTCCTTTCACAGTTTGTCTCTCGATCTTGTTGAAAGTGCGTATTTGCAGGTAGTATTATTTAAATTATCATGTCTTTCTATTCTTCGCAACCAAAGCCTATTACAATTTAAAGAAGATACAAGAGAAAGAAAAAAAGGTGTTAACAATAAATCCTTGCTTATAATAAGGGTCATATTCCTGAAAAGTGCTGTCACAGTTAAAACTGGCCTGGCAGAGTATCATAATCCTTAGGCTGATCTAACTGCATATGTCAACTATGATAATTTTACACGACATCCCTCTGTACTGAAAACATAAAAAGCAAACCAGGAAGACAAAGGTGAGAAAGGACAGAGAAACAGCAGGGACACGTGCATGTTAAACGCGACCTTTTCTTACCAGCCAGTGTTGAACTCCACGTGGGCATCAAAGAAGCCGACGACAGGAGCCGTGGCTGCGTTCCAGCCGTGTATTCTGGCTCGGATCAGGCCCTCCCGCTTGCTGTTCCTCACGATCTTTACCAGGCCTGGATAGCGCTTGTTCACATACTGGTCCAGGTTGAACTTCAGCTCCACTAAAAAGGGCAGATTAGAGCGAATGTTGCTTTAAATGAGTTCAAGCAACAGCGTGACACATTAACCAGGCAGCTTTCGAAGAAGATAATGAGTCTCCCAGATATCACAGAGCTGTGTGGTATGGTTTTGGTCTTGAAAACAACAAAAAAATTAAGTGTTTGTTTTTTTATTCCTTGTTCATTTTCTAAAAGTTAATTAAATTACTCTTTGATTTAAAATATCTACTTATTTATCTAGTACTTTATTAATTGCTTAACAGCAACTCTTAACATTACTCCTGTTACTCACCACGGCTCCATCACACGTGCCTATTCAAACAAAATTTCTACATCCACACTTGTAGTGATGGAGGAGAATACATTATTTTTTCCAAACAACCAGCCAATGGTTGGAAGGCTGATACAGCCACGAAGCATCATAGACCTACAAATCCCACTGGTTCCTGCATGCACGGTTTCCAGTGGAAACACAAGCAACATGTATGAGAACATGTCTGAATTACTGGAAGTCTCATTTCTCCTTCTTTAGTTGAGACTTTTCGAACCATCCACAGTTTGCAGAGCAGGACAAATAAATAACATCTGGATGGAAAAAATAATAATAATAAAATCGCAAAATTAGTTTTCTGAGCAGTACTTCAAAAATAGACTTCTGTTTCCATTATATTTTCTTAAATATTAAAGTGGCCTTAAGTTCATGTGGCGAAGTTGAACCTCATGGTCAGTGGTTCAGTTCCCAGTTCTTCCTGTTCACATGTTGAAGTGTCCTTGGGTAAAATTTGTCGGGTTAAATGAGCTTTGAGTCACTGTCATTAAAGTGTGACTTTTAGAGTCTGTGTGCGAATGGGTGAATGTGAAGCAACACTGTGAAGCATTTGACATAAAAGCTCAATATAAACAGAGAATTTATAACATTTTCATCTTTAAAATGTCCTCTTCGATCACATTCCCATGTAATGTGCACTGTATTCTGGGGGGGTTCATATGTTTTACCCTCTCAGTGTCCAAACTGCTCAGTTCAGGTTCGGTTGGGTTTCAGAGGCTGACAGTGTGGCTGCTCACTCTGTTATAAATTACGGCCCCGTCCTGTGTTACAGCGCTGAACTCTTGTCAAAGCCTGTGATACCAGCCCACGAGCTCAGACGGACCAAACTCGTTATCTATCAGAGGAACCATACATTACTGAAGCGTGTTAACACGTTGCTACCCAAAGATGATGGTGACTGCCAACGATATGCACACAATGACATCTCCATTCAGATGGATAATAAATTGTCATGACTAGTAACTAAAGAAAAGCTGCATTTATATCCGTAGTCTGAATGAGACACAGCTCAAGGTTACAGTACTTTACAGGCTGCTGTATGGCATCACATGCTAATGTGTTTCACTATCAGCGTCTTTGTTCCAGCTGGATTGTAACGTCTCCGCTTCTCTTTTCTAACAGATGAGGCTGGCTCTCATCAATGGGAACAAAGAGTGCCAGGTAAACAGCCAGTTGCACAAATTGCTGTCTGTGCTCTGTTGGAGGATGGATGGTTGTTTGAGCTTCTCCTCTGGGTTACTGCTGAGCGTGCCACTTTCTGAGGAAGAGATTAATAAGGACGCTTGTGGCGCACCGGATCTGAGCCGCATCCACACCTAGCTTGTGACTTTGAAAATAAATCTGCCAGTGAAAGTAAGAAACATGGCAGTCTAATCCCCTGTCTGTGTGACTGAGGAATCACAGCGGGTGGAAGGATTGTCAGAAGTCTTTTTCTTGCACAAGCTTAACACGCTGGGCTGACTGTTGCAGTGTGAGTGAATTTGGAAGCGTTGACCATAGATGTAAACAAGTGGTTGAATTTGACACCAAATTAAAACACCCACCGACTCATGGAAACTTGTCTTTCTCTGCCTGTGGGTGTGTTATGCGTGCTATTTCAGTGGTAATATTACAGTACGTTTAACATCCACAAATGCACAGCAGCGTGACTCAGGTTGCATTTTTTGCAAAAGGATGTTTCCCTTACGAACTTCAGACAGTGGATGGAGAAATCAGACGTTATCCGGTGTTATGATTCACACATGTGACACACGGCTTTAAAAGCGAGTTACAACCATCCTCATGTGTGACACACAACATGATAGAAAACTCAGGCTCTGGGAAACAGTGTTTTATTAACCGATCGTCAGATCTGTGCATCTAATAAAAAAAGTTCAATCACTCGACTGTACAACCCAGTCGAGAGATAGAAACGGCATCAGCACAAAGAATAATGTCTTGGATAATTTCATCTCACTAATTTCATTTCTGTGAACTGTTTATGCTGTACATGTGGCAGAATTGGCAATAAACATGACTTTGACCTTGAGGGACTTTGTTCATGCTACTTTATAATCTATGAATTCTATTCTATAATACATAATATTATTAGAGCTGTAGTTTGCATCAGAGGCCAGTGAGACTCGGAATCAGTCCCATCTACTTTGCACACCAAACCAGGGCAATAACACATGAAAGTATGAGACTATAAGACAGTGCACACAAACAAAAGATTAAAGATAAAAATAAATTAAAAATAATAAATAATGAAAAATGATAAGAATAGAATTTGTAAAAATTTAATTTAGATTAAATATAGATAAAATTGATAAAAACAAAGATGAATAAAAGATGGAAAAAAAATTACAAAAAGGAATAAAAGAAAGTAATAGATAAAATAAATGATATGTAAATAAATGAATAATAGGCATATATTTTAATCAAAAGCCAGGTTAAAAAGGTGGATTTTAAATTAAAAACATCCAGACTTTGTGCTGTTCTCAGATTCTCATGCAGATTGTTTGGAGCATAAAAACACTGAAAGTTTCCTCAACAAAAGTTTTTGTCCTGCACTTTGGAACAACCACAAGACCAATAGGCTGGTGCAAGACCATGACATGATTTAAATACATGTAAAAGAGTTTTAAAACCAATACAGAGGCTTGACGGTCTTCTGAATCTACCGTAACTGGTTTATGAGATATTCAGGAGAGCGTAATAACAGTCCACTTTAGTGGATGTGCATAAGTCTGTCTGTGTCCCTTAGACAGAGAACTGTTTTTAAACTGTTCTGATAAAAAGCAGATTTGGTGTCAGATCCCACATAAGCCTTAAAATTTACTTCTGAATCAAAGATGACACCAAAGATCCTGGTCAGTGGGCTTGGGGAGAGTATAAGACATTGTAATTTCATTGCAATTTCTCCTTCTGAGTATTTGACTCAGTTTTGTTCTGGTCAAGCTGCAAAGAGTTATGTGGCATCCAGACACTAATATTGAACATTTAATTTAAAGGGGCATCGATACGCCCAGTGTCATCCAGACACACACACACATAAAGATGAGTGTCATCAGCAAAGCTGACAATCAATTACATTTTCTTAAAAAAAAGATCAATTTATGACACAAATGCACAAGCACACCCACACAACTCAGTGTGTAGTTGCCATTTCCCTTGTATATGTAATTTAGACAACTCTTCCATGATAAATTGTACTTCCAGAACAAGTTACATTTGTGGGCCTAGCAGATTTATGTTAAAACCAGCTCTCCCTGTCACAGCAGTAAACTGCTGCGGAGGAAATCATTAGAAAGTATCAATAATGAAATAATATTAGAATTATATAGAATATTATATGGAGTACATACATTTTTTGGTTCAGTTTAAATATTACCTCTAATATTTTTGATACGTTGAGTACATTGTGCAGATAAGTGCTTTATTGGACTTTGACTGCAGCGTTATTACTTCATTTAGTGACCTAAATGATCAGAGGAGTTCTTCCAGTGCTGTCGTAATTTAATTGATGATCATAGACTGTTTCCTCTTCACAAATGTAAATGAACCTCTGGTTTTATACAGCATGATGATAATGTTATATTATGGTGTTCCACCCAGAAGAAGCAACAAATCAAAAGGACATTAATACAACTTCAAACACATTAAATAAAGACTGAGGTTCATCTCATCACTTTGTCATTTCCACTCAGATGGGGCTCAAATTTTAGAAGCATGCATTATTTTATGAATATTGAGGTTCATCTTCACTGAATTCCACTCCAGATGGGGCTCTTTTAGAAGCTGCATTGCGGGACCAAAAACCTTTGCAATTTGGTTTTGTTTGCACTGTTGAAGATTTCAAACCTGTGCTACGGGATCGTCAGCTTAGCCCTGCAGCTACAATATGATAAAAGCTATTAGAGTGTAATTATTACAGGTCTTTGCTAGGAAGAAGAAAAGTTATGGGCCTCCCCTTTGATCCCAGCAAAATAAAACACTGGACTGCATCCGTGGGAGAAGAGTTGTAGAGAGGGGAATACATTTTAAAGGACTGGCAGTGGATAAATAACTATTCATCATATTATGAATTGAATGTGAATACTGTAGACTGAGATAATAGCAACATCGAGCGCAGGGGTTACTTGAAAGATTATGGAATCTGCTGTTAGATTTACACAACATGCTTTTGATCATTTAAACTATGTGAATTATGTCCTTCACTATCTCGCACAATATTTTTATTTTAATTCTCCATTACAGGATTTGATGCCTCAAATGATATCATTTATATTTAATTAGAATTTGTTGGATTTTTACAAAGGTCATTAAAGTAAAAACATTCACATTCACAGAAAATATTTATTTCAGGTGTAATTTTAAAACCAAAGGCCACATTGTCCTAGGAATGATTTATGAACACTAATTAAAAATTGATCACTTTCAATAAAAGCAGTGAAGTTAATAAACAAACTGGATGTTCATTTATTAATTAAACAAAAAGAAACAGTTGTAGCCAAAGGTAAAATGATAGCACTCATGGAGGTTTAAGGGGAATAACAATGTGCATGCCCTTCACTGATCAGTAAGTGGGAAATGTTGGGCATTAGACCTGCAGAAATAATCTGCGAAGCTGCGTGTCAGCAATATAGAGGTTATACACCTCTCACACATTTATTGGAGACAGCACAATGGTAAATTGCCTCATATTTTCGGACTCCTGCACCCTTAACCTACTCTTAACATTGTTATAGCCACTTCATTTGAAATTCAGCTCAGGCTTGATTTTCTCTGAATCACTGACGGACGAATTATGAAAACAGCCCTCAGTGATACATTACACTTTCTAACATGAATTAAACAGTTTCTAACTTCTCTCCATACTTTCACGACCCTCTTCATTGCTTTTAATGTATTAACTGTGATGCTGTTACTCTGTATGGAATGTTAATCAACTCTCGCTGATTTTTGTTTCTATTTTCTTAATTGTGTCAATGAGCAAATCCACTATTCAGATCCAAATCACATTTAATGTATTCAATGTTTCAAGTAATTCAGCTCTACTTGAAATTAATATTGCAAGCTGTACTCAGCTGGTCCTTAGTTTATATCCTGTTTCTATTATATGAATCATTAAGTTATCAATTTGTGGTGGTATTTGCTGGAATGAAATCTGGTAGGCCTCATTAAGTCTTTCCTTGCTGCTAACATGTTGAACAATAGCGAGCTGGAGTAGTCGCACAGCTAACGCTCATCAATGGGAATGGGAATTTAGTTCGGACTCCTCTGGAACCACTGCTGTGAGTAAAAGCCCTCAGTCACCAATAAATGTCACCGGCTGCTCCAAAAAAGAAATGTGTTGCAGCGACAAACACGCTTCCTGTGCGTGATTCATTCTGCCAGGAGTGAGTGTGACTGTACATCCACTCGTCTCACTGAGCCCTGTTTAAATGAAAGGGGACAGACAGAGTCATCCTGAAAAGGTCAAGCAGTCCAGTCTGCATGTTAATTGTCTAATGTCAAAGCAGAGCGGCTCCCAAGAAACAGCGAACACATCTGCACAAATTATCATCACTGATAAACAGCGTTTGGATCCATTGGTTTGCAGACGGTGACCTTTCATCAAGGATGCACTAAGTAAGCAGGCATTAAAAAATGTGCGTGAGCTACACACAGCGGCTTAATGTTAGCTGCCACTCTGTGACGCTTCTGCAGCAAAGGTTACCGAAGAATCGACGGAGGCGGGAGCTGGAACCGGAGTTCAGCTCTGTTTCTTTTCTTTTTTAAGATGCAGCTTGTACTTCAGTTTGAATTTGTCACTTTTCCTGGGTGGAGACACCTTTATTGTAACAGCTCTGATGTGTTTCCATGCCTGAAGTGTTATTGTGGCAAACTGGATGAATCTCCGGGGTTTAATTAGTAAGAATGAAATGCCAACCTTGTGATTTAAAACCGGGATAGCAGGCAGTTCTGTCATTTATTAATCCAGGCGGTTACTACAGACAAAAATGTTATTGGACAAAAAAATAATAATTTCCTTTGCAGTTTTTGTTTTGCGAATGGTTCAACCTACTTTCATAATTATTTTCTTTTATTGATTTGTTTTTTGACGGCTTAGAGTTGAATAATGATGAACTTTATGAAAGTTGATATGGCATGTGTGTTACATGTGCATTGCCTTTATTTGCCTTCATCATATTCATTTATTTGTTTGTGATTATGACAACCTGGAAAAAGTCCAGCATTGAGTCTCCTTTAAGCTTTGTTTCTGTTTTTACCTATTTTGAGGAAAATACTTTTTCTCTGTAACTGATAAATGCTTTGCTTCATTCAAAGACTAGTTACTAACTTTGTCTCTCCAAACCGCAGTTGTTGCTGCTGCTTTCAATGTTATCATTCATTGCAGTTTGCAGTAGGGGCAAACTGCACCAACCACAAGCAAGAAGGTACATTCATCACCTCACTTGTACCAGTTTTGACCCCCCTTTGCCTCCAGAACTGCCTCAATTCATTCAACAAGCTGCTTGAAAAATTCCTTTAAGAGTTTTACTCAACAGTGAGGAGACACTATTTAAAGCAGGAGGATTAAAAATGAAGTAATGACAACGACCCACTTACTCATTCCTGTTTCCTGTTTGTCACTGTTAGCAAATGCTCTTTCACTGTCTAACACACCTTTACAACGATAACAATTTATGGGCCAGAGAAGTAGTAAATGAAATAAAATTTAATACTGTCACATCACACTGAAAATAGGACTGTCCTTCATAAATCTATTTCAGGACATTCTATAAGAATCAAAATGTGTCAGACAGGCTGACAACGACACAATGAGATTAGGGGGTCGCCGTCCAGTTTTATCTGTTACCCGGTTTTTATCAGCACTGTTTAATGGCCAGTGGTGGCTCCCGCTCGGGCTTCTCTCAGTATGTCACGTATGCACCCTTTTCCTGTGCCAGCCTGAGGGAAGCAGGAATGTTCCTCTGTGCCAAGTGAAGGAGGGCCATGTGTCGTCTGGAATCTAGCTCATTGTCCCTCCCTCTCCAAACAGGAAAGCGTTTATGATGCAGAACCAAGCATTGTCAGCTGCTGTGGGCGTCAGGGTTTGGAGGCAACTGATGCATTTGCCCAAATTGTCATGGAGGCACTAGTACACAGCCAATAAAAAAGGACAACACACATCCTTTCTCTTTCCTCATTTTTAAGCCACAGTATTTAAAACCTGGTGTTAAAGAGTGGCCCTCAGGGCATCTCCATCGCTTTCAATGTACGGCAAACACAAGTTTACATATGAAAACATGCAGAGAACCTATGACTTACAAAAAAAAAACAGACTACAGTAGCAAGAGTCCAAAAATATCCCACTAACCCACTGGCGCACCATTTGTGTACGACGTCTTAGTTGACATACCACCAGGGAAGACAAAACATGATGAATAGCATGACTGTCTCAGCTGAATAAGCAAACCCACAGCACCAGACAGTGATAAACTGCAGACGGTGGAGGTTTTATGATTTAAAGTCAGCGAGGATACACATGCAGATGGGAAACAATTAAACACGACCAAAAAAAAAGTCGGCTCTGAGGGTGATGAGCCAAAGGCCTTACCGCTGTCACTGTTGTCGTCCACCAGGATGATCTCCTTGAGCAGGTGCGCTGGCGTGTGGTTGACCACACTGTGGACCGACCTCAGGATCACAGACAGAGCCTCATTCACAAAGATGAAGACCACGGAGATCTGAGGGAGGTCTTCTGGGTACGTCAGCTGCTTACATCTGCGAAGATAAACGTAATATATCTTTGGCCACAGATAAACCAATTTGCATTTTCTGGACTGCATCTTCTTCTACTGGAAAAAATGCATCTGTCTTCCTCGTAAGTTTCTCACTTCAGCAGTTAGATGACACAGTTGAGTGCACGGACAGTAGACACACAACTTGAGAAGATGAAAAAATTGATAACAGCCAGAAGATGAGTAGACATGAAAGACTGAAAACACGGGAAATATCTAAAAGAAATCTGCTAAAAATCCAACACCTGTGAGCTTGTTCCTGTTTCCAGTCTTAATGCTAAGGTAAACTAAACAGCTGCTCTTAGAGCCCACAGGCACCATACAGATGGTGACACAAACTTTAGTACAGTCAATGTGTGAAACACAAATTAGATATTCTGCAGAAACATCCTGGAGTTTTCTGAAACATCTCTGAAATCTCCTCATTATAAACTCTTTAGGAAATCCCTTTATGGTCCCTAGGAACTCCCTCATGGTTCACTGATTCCTCATCAAGGATTCCTGGAGCCACTTCAAGGGCCTCGGTGTTACCCTCAGCTCATTTTTGCAGAGGCAGCACACACCTTTTCTCACAGCAGACATTTGGACTTGTCACAGGAGAAAAATCGGAGATGTAGCTCACAACGTTAACAATGGCTCCATTGTTTGTCACCTGCAGTTAACTGTTGCAACAATTGCGACTAGTTACTCATGTTTAAAACGTTTTTAAAAATTAGATGGATGCACTGAGAGATCTGCCTCAGAGTTTGCATCCACTGATGCGTTTTATCTGTCTGAAAGTTTAGTAGAACGTTGGGTGTCATATTCCCACTGTATTCCCATGGTGCACAGCCTTATGTTTCCCTTCAAAAACAAAGGGATGTATCCTGAATCACTTTTATGCTATGAGCACTAAGGCAAAAATAGCAGCCCTTCTCATATTTCATTTGAAGGCCCAATTTCATTTGATGGTAAAGCTGCAGCGCAGAGACCTTGATGTTCTATACTGTACTGTGACTACTGCTTAAATCTTATATTCAGCAGCAAGAGCACTTTTCTGGAGTCAGGAAAAGAATGTGCGATTCAGGTTTCAGCTTCACGATCAGAGGGCTTCGGTAGAAATCCACTACACATCAGGGGGCAAAATGTACATCCCCCCATTTTGAAATGGCAAAAAGAGTAAAATAAACAAAGTTTTTGCAAGAATGATGCAAACTAAATTAATTTTCATTATTATTCATTTTTATGCTGACACTGTTACATCAATGTTTGTGATTCCACATTACTTAGTGTGAATAAAACTATGTTAGCATTTCAGTTCAGGTTTCTGTAGCACCGTGATTGAGTGTTTGCACACAACCAGGATTCTTGGTAAAATTTTGAACATTTTCCTAAGCTGTTACCCAGCTTTGGGTGAGAAGCATACTGAACAGTATATTCCATAGATACTGTAGGGTGCATGGCAACCCATGAAACTGGTGAATAACAAAACTGTAACTACAATATAAAAAAAAAACTATATTCTATAGACTGTCCTATTGTGTATTATATCAAAAAATGTGACAGCAGTAGCAAACAAAAGACTGTCACTTAGTCTTTAAAGACAGAAAGGTTTGTAATAGGAGGTTGGGGTGACCAACAAAGCAGAGGAATTTCCCACAGAAGTCCAGATTTCAATTCTATTTTAAAACAATTATCTGTTGCTTATTTCATCCAGTGCTACTTTGACAGATGTCATAAGACAAAGTAGGGAATACAAGCATTGATATATTGGCTATACATGAGTATTAAATAATATTTGCCTTGTTGACTGACGTTATGGCTCTTCAGATGGTTTGAAAAGACTGTGGCAGCCCACCATAGGCTGACCTAATACATGGAAAAATGGTGTTATATTCAACAAAACAACTACGGGTCCTACAATCCTAAGGGGAAGACGCGATCATTGAGCCAAATCACTAGTATAGATAAATCCAAAACTGACAATGCACAAGCTGAAACCAACATGTTTCACTTCAGTGAAGCAGAGGAGACTCACTACATTCTCCATTTCATTTGGGTTAAATACTAAATGCAGCAAAACCTGAGTGATTTTGGCCTCCTTTATTATGTAACTCTGATTAGTACAGAAATGAATGTGGAAAAGTCAAAAACGCATGAATCTGACAATCTCTAACTTGATATTAGAGAAAATCATATGCTGGAATATTACTTAAAACTGGGATGTGTGTTATTCATGTGTTTGGTGTCCTCTTTCTCTTCCTTCGTAACCTGTGAGCTCTCTCACCATCTGTCTTGGTCTCTCTGCCACATCTCTGGCTCTCGTACATGGACTCCATGTTAACTTCTTTGGTATCTGTGACTGAAATGTTAAATGTGTGTGTGTGCGTATGTGGAATATAGATATAAAATCAATTGTGTTGTCACCTTTACTGACTCAATTAATACAAAGAATTACAGTACGTTGACTTGGTCTGTCTGCCTCGCTCACACGCTCAGTCACAATCTTGTGCCTCCTCCACTGCTGATAATCTTTGTTCTCAAGTCTGTCAACCTTCCCTGTCATTTCCAGTAAAATACAGTATTTTCTCAGAGACATGCTGCGGCTTTGAAATCTGAAATAACTGTGTTGACTGGACGAAGTCACTTTGCTGATTCCTATGGCAACTGTTAACACACACACTGACAAAATCTTGAGAATCTTTCCACACTGCTCCAATTAAACTCTGAGCCCAAGAGCTGACAAAAACCTGACTCACATCTGCCTTTGTTTTCCCATGTTTTCACATGTGTTATTGGGCACTGATATGTCATTATGTGGGGTTAATGAGGTGGCTATTTTAATAGTTGTGGTTGAATTATTATACAATATTATGCAAAAGATTTTGCCCATTATGAAACACTGCCAACATTGCTCTGAGTTAGAATATCAAATTGATACAAATCGGCTATGATGTAAACAAACCTAGCAATTGGTTTTAGCTTCAGTATGTTATGTTCAGCTTTTAAAAGTCTAATAACTCACTTTGGTATGTTTTGTATATTTGCCAGGTGAAATACTGTTCGCAATGGAGCTATTCATAAAACAATATATTGATTTTATATCAGTCTCACAAACTATTGCAGATGATTAGAGATGAAAGAGGCAATATGTGAGGCTGAAATTCACTTTTGATAATCTGTTGTTGGCAACAAAGTGCACTGTGTCATCATCATGAATCATAAATAAGCCATGCCACAGAAAAGAGCATCCTTTTTTTTACACAATAAGACTAAGCAACTGGGATGTTGCATACAATGAAAGATGACTAATCACTACATGTATTTATTGAACCACATAACATTTTCAAAAAACTCAAGAACCAATATAAACCTTGACACTTTTGGCATCAAAGTCAAACCGCTTGTGTGCCAATGCTACCCTGAACATGTTTTGTTCAAAAGCATCATGTTAGCTCATCTTCCATCCTCGCTGTGAACCATCTGAACTCTACTGGTGCTCAGCGCTCTGATATCTCAGTGAACTGGGTTGTCAGCTTGAGTCAGCAGCATCCACTGGGTCAGGCCGCAGGGGGGCGGCCACACAGCAGATGGAGCCCAGCACGGTTCTAAAGTTACATCCTCCTCTCTCCATCCAATGGAACCCTCCACATACTCCACAACCACTGGTTTGTGTGACTGAATGTGTGTGTGTGTGTGTGTGTGTGTGAGAGAGAGCGACAGGCATGTGTTGGCAAGTTCTCACCTTTCAACAATGAGAACTGGCAAGAAAGGAACTAGCAATTATGTAGGAAGACACAACAGATGGCATCTATCATCATTTTCTGCTGGAATTATATAGTAAATGCTTTGGATATTGCAATAAAAAATGTAAGTAAGAAGGTTTTGTAAAACAATTTTTTGACCTTCCTTTCACTTTGCTTTCTTGACTTTGCACATTTATCCATATGAAATAGACAAGTAGAACTCACCTTCCTCTACAGTCCCGTGCAATTTTAGCTGGTTCTTTTTACCTAATTTCTCAGAATTTACCTCAGTTAACAATATCATACTGTTATCAGGAGGCGTTATAGGGGAGCAGTGGATGCCTCACAGTAACCAGGATATTAATATTGTTCTGATGACACTTACAGTAGCTCTTACCACGCTGCTCTGTAATCTACGTGTTCAAAACTGGCAGGACTGTTGTCCTATTAATAAACACCACAGGTTGATTTTTTTAGACAAAGACATATTGCAGTTTGGTGGCACCTCTAGTTAACATAAGTGTGTTTCATTTAGAGCCTCGAAAAGTTAACCAGGAGGAGGTTGGGAAGGTTAGAGGACAAAACACGGCTTCCCACACGAGGCTAAAGTTTGAAAACTACAGATTTTGATAATTTTTATACCACTAATCCACATAAGGTGCCACTGACTTTTTTACTAACCCGAACCCCTGAACTGACAGAACGTAACAACTTCCAACCTAACGGCTACTGTGGCTAACTAGTGAGAAAATGAGGTTACTATATGAAATCATTCAAATAATATTTGATCCAGCATAATATTCGCCAGACAACAGCCAAGATTAGTTTGTTGGTGTTTTACAAATTAACAAAGTAACAATCATTAACGCTGCTATTGTAGCTACAACATCTGTGGATTTAAACTTGCAACAATAAAAATTTTGGGGTATTTTGAGGACAAGTAGGTAAATAGGATATAAACACAACACAGACACTGCACAGTGTTTTGCAGTAGGTCTGTATGTTGATCTTTAAACTTTCAGTCCAGAGATACTACGGCAGACCAGGGAGCTCACGGCACGGCAAATCGAGTAAACACATGCAAATCAAAAAGACACGAAAGCAAATTTAAAAAAAAAACTTCATCAATTTGACAACGCAGTTGCAGCATTAAGAAACGTGCTGCAAAGGGTCCAATACGACGGAAATGACTATGGGAGCAACCAAAAATTACATTTAGAAATCTCAATGTCCACAACATTTTGGTGTCCCCGGAAACTTTGCCAAGACTGTTGTCTCTAATGGTTCCAGTGGACACTAAGAACTGACAATTGAGGGTTTGCAACTATGCATTTTTATCTATATCCGAGTTCCTCCTGAGGAACTCCTAAAGAACAAAACTTTGGATTTTAACATTGAGGGTAAACAGTACAGGTAAGTGGGGAGCACTCAGCTTTATTCATGTAATTTATTACATGACACTAACTAAACCGGATCTATTCATGCACTGGAATGACAATGAGCTGCATATAGAGCTCGGTGTTCTGGACTGGGATAGCTTAATTTCACGCACTGTTATCAGTCACTTCCATTACTGCAGCCCACACGCGTTTGACAGCAGAGGTAATAAAAGGAAAACTAAACCAGGGAGAGTGTTTATGATGGAGCATGCTGTGTATGTCTATACATCTCTACTTTAAGCTGTGCTCCCGCTCTCTATTCTTAAGAGTAAATGCACAAGTGTTTTGATTGATAACCTCTCCGCTGTATCATTTCAGTCCTTCCCTGCATTTATGCTCTCCCTCAGCAACTCCTTTGTTCCCTCTCACAGCTTTCTCTATTGCCTCTCTCAATCAGCCATGCCAGGTCTATAAATACAATGACAAATCTGGCAGTGAGTTTGAGGAGGGATTTTTTTTTTTTTTTTCCCACTGTGACACTCCTTTGCAGAGACACAGCCACAACATGGCAACTGTGCAAAACAAAGTAACGTATATTTCATTCGTGTTCGGTTATACGGCTGGAGGAGAGGCCGTGTCTAATGAATATTACCAGACTAATATCTTGGAGATGTCAGAGGGGGGAAGGCAGCCTCATCACTTCTAGTTGAGACGTAGTGCGAAGCTGGATTTCAGTGTCAAGATCGTAAAGTGATATTGTAGTTCCATTGCCCTAGTTACTGGATCCAATTTAGGGCATCGTTCAACCTTAAATTTATACCTGTCTGCAGGAGCAGGGAAGCCTTGTAAAGCCGTAACAGGATGAGCGATCGACTCATCTGTTTGTAATGGGACTGAGCTCACTGGCCAGCGCTCATAATTTGACCTGGAAAAGCTTTGACAGTAACAGAACGCCAGATTAAGATCTATTCCTATCGCACCTCCCCCTTCCTCCTCCTCCACCAGCCTGCAGCTCCGGTCGCTCCCTCTGACTTTTTCCCTGCCGGTTGCTCTTATTCGCTGCGAAATTTCACATTAACCTCCAGTAACCCACGCGGTGCCAGCGACACCAAAGCAACTTTCCAATCCGCACACGCCTCTCTGGAAAAGATAATCGTTTGCCTTGTCATTTCTCTGCTCCACCCCCAACCCCATCCAGGAGATAAACCCTAGAACTGGAAAGAGCAACAATTTGCAGCGTGAGCTCCTGCACTGCTGAGACCCTCGATCCCATTCTGCAGTATCAGACGCTTACGAGATGAGGTAAGCCTGTTTCTTCATCGTGCCCCCCTGGTTATCACCCTCCCACAGGCAGACAAACACAAGACGAGGGGTCCTGAGGGAAGCAAAGCATCTGCTTCAATATAGTTGTAAGTTTAGCTACAATTTGAACAAAATAAAAATGAGATCTTCAGCAAAGTGACAACAGAGATAGAGGTGAGATTAGACCCAATTGAATAGGAATCCACTTGCAGGAGGGGAATCGGAGGGTGCAAAACAGGTCTTATGCCTTGAATTGCAATTTTCTATTTATGACTGACACCAGTAACATTTAAAACCTTTCTGTTTGGTTTGTGGGCATCGGTAATCTTACCAGCTTGTCTGCCTTTATTGTTTTTCTCTTCACGGCCCAGTGAGCTGTTATTGTACCTAAGCCTCTCAAGGACACAGAATGGCAGGCTCCGAGTCACCATAATATAAAGCCCAGGTAAGTCCCTTGGTATCTCAGTTAAGAATGTCAAAGAAGTGAAGGGCAAAAGAAAAAATACAACTAGCAGAGAGTGAATGGGGATTACAGGTTTTTGTGTGGGAGACAATCACGGTTATAATTATTATGAATTGGTTTTGCCGCACACAGGCAGGTTTGGAAGAAAGGGAGACTTGAGAATGTGCAGATCATTGAGTCACGCCGATAGTCTTTGCTTCCCTGTAGTCATCACAGTCCTCTCCGCTCAATGACTCCTGTTCAATTAAAAGCCCATTAGAAAGAAGGCGCCCGATTCCTGCATTTTACCTCACTTCTGCAGTGTCGCAGTCACCTTTTGCCCACAGGACGTCATTACTGAATCAGAATTAGAAATGAAATAAGTACAAGTGTCCTTTTTACTGTATGAAGCAGAGGATTGAGGCAGCTCACCACAGGTAGTAAGTGGACGTCATGTACGGGCATTTTCAGATTCTTACCTTAAATCGTTATAACTTCTTTCTGTGAGATTTGCTTGCACAGATGTCCTACTATGTTCTTCCAACTCTTCCTGGTTTGTGTTCCACTTATAAAAATGTGAAGAGTAAAAATGAAGACCCACACAACAGAGCTTCAAGTCCTGTTGTCGGAATCAGCCGACACAAAGATAACAAGGGTCAGTAGCTGTCAGCAGCATGTCAAAAACCAAAAAAAAAAAAAAAAAAACGTGTTGCCATTTGACAGCAATAAAGTGGAGAAACTCTGGTGCTAAAACGTGTTCTTTCAGAAACAAATGGTCTTGGGGGATGTGACAGTCACAGAGATGCAAGACCAGAGAATGTTCCAGGCTACAGTAAGAAATGTTACACCATCCGGGTGCAACAGACAGAGATACTGGGCAGAGACCTGGAGAAAGACCGAAGAGCAGCTGACAGCTGATGAAGTCACAAAAATATGTTTTTTCTTAAAAAGAAAAGGACACGTAGTGTCTTTAATTTCTGCCACATTTCATATTCAGATTAGCTGCAAGCATGTAGTCACATAGACTGACGGGTAACTCACTGACTGGATTATTTTGATGAGAAATGATGTCATGTTAAGCTGCAGGGGGGCATACAAATGTAACTGACTGATTCATGCATTAAGTGATGATTTATATTCTGTTTTGAAAGAGATTTGAACCATCAGCATAAAAAAATCATCCTTCCTTCCTTCCTTCCTGTGTTTTGTTGCCCACCCATTCCCCCCATGGACCTCCTTGCAAAGGTTTAGTCGAAAACCACTCTGGCCACTAGATGTTGCCAATTTCCCCAAGGTCCTGTTAATAATGGGCCGTCAGCCAAGCTACAGCCGTGGTCTGATCCTGACCGATAACTTGCCATTCAACGACACAAGGCTTGAACTGGCTGTAAATGTCCTTACTATTGCCGTAACAATGCTGGCAGTTAAATTTTCATCGTGCCAACACTTTGTTCACTTGCTGAAAGCAAGATCTGCCTGCTCCACTGACATGAACAGAAAAGCATTTGGACTTTGCACTGTACTAATTTCCATTAAGCTTAACTATTACTTAGCTGTCACTGACTCGAATGTCTCAGCATATTTTGGTTGAGCTTGGAAATATTGCTAAATATATTCTGTATCCCAGGAACGTACATGTTGGATCAGACAGACGCAGATCAAGAGGAAGGAGGAGTCCCACTGTATGACACTGGCATCAAACCCACACACAACAACCACTTTACCCAACCCCCAAATGGCCCCTGTCTTACATCCCACTGTTGTTGAATTAGTGGAATGAAAAGATCATTTCCTAAAACCCTGCTATTCCAGACTTGCTCTCAGCTGTTTTATTAATTATCAACTGTTCCACTCTTGTCCAACTTTTCTGGGCATAAAAAGAGTTGGGAACAAAGCAGCATGAATGAAATGAATTTTTATCCCCCACGAAAGGCTTCGGAACCCTCCACTAGCCATCAGATTTCCTCTCAATGTCCCTGCTTGTCTCCATTGTTCAGTGTAATGTAAATGCCACTGGCAGGCCTGATTACCTCCTCCCCAATCCATCTCACACAGCAGTCAGTGTATCACAGCTATGGTTGACTTTCTAAATATAAAATTTACTTTAAAAGGACCATCGAAGCTGCAGCTGTGTGTCCACTTGGTCTCTTTCATTAAACAATAAAGCAATTCAAGATTCTTTTTTGCAGCATTACAGCATAGTTCTTCAACAAAAATCATAATCTTGTTCATGTCCTTTCATGTTAAGATTAGGCAAGTCTAAAGTAATTTACTTGTCTGTGATTCCCCTTGGCCAAGGCCCTGAGATACATTGCGACCGAACTGACTAAACTGTTTTCGACAGAGGACAAGAGAATGGATTAAGTGGAATTAGGAAACAAGACAGAAAAAGAAGATGAAAACCCTCAAACAATAAGTAATAATGGCACTTGAACAGGAAGATTCACGAGCTACCCTTATAAGCTGGGTAGTAAGAGTCATATGACAGAAGAGAGACTACTTTGTGGTAACCTCAATAGTTCATCTGAGTCTATTGTAGAAATGTTTTGATAAACAGATGCATGACACAACTGCCCTTGAAAATTAAAAAAAAGAACCTTTACAGCCAATGTAAAAGCAAGCAAATAGTAAAAGTGTAAAATATATTTATCTTTGTTTCTTTTTCCTTGATATAGTTAAGTTGACAATTTGCATGAGGTTTTTATAAATTTCTGATATGGAATGTGGCTCCTCAGAAACAGCATCTTCTTATTGCACTCTAACCTTATTTCATCCATTATCTAGAGTCAGGTTGCAGTGGCTGTGGGTTCACTAAGGTTTTCAAAAGGCCGGAGATATAATGTATATTGTCTCAAGCAGGTCTGCCACAGGGTCTCCTGCCAGAGGGACATGGTTGAAAGACGTGCAATCAGACACCCAGGAGGTGTTTTAAAAGGTGCCTGAATCACCTCAACTGGCTCCTTTTAAGCAGCTCTGTATTCTGTCCTTAGGAGGAATGTCATGCTAGACCCTTCAATATGGTATATGGTATAACAGCGGTCCAAAAAGCCCAAATGAATCTGTCATTCAGCAACACATTGCCTGAATTAAGAAAACCAGGGCACCCTCTTGGAGTTATCCCGGGGAGCTGGGCAAGAATGTGGGATGGGGCTCAGTGTGACACAGCATGAAAAAACTATATAAAGTCACCTCCCTGTGGACCCACCACTTGCTGGGAAAGGCTTTGGGTTTGGGTAAAACCTAAGTCGGTCACAAGGCGAGACAGAGACCAAAGCATGTGGATTCTTTGGCCTTGCCAGTGCTGATCAGACTCTGGGGGCCCCGGATGCAGGTTTACTGAGGTTTATAGCTGTCATTAAACAACTGTGTCAGTATTAAAACCCTGTGGACCTTATTCTGAACATGTTCCAAAATAGTTTAACACATTTTGTCTGAAAGAATTAATATTTTTAGATACCACTTGAGGACTAAAAAAAAACACAAGTTGGCATTTTGATGCCCAGTTCCCAATACTGTAGCTACATGCTGATGTGTCCTTTAAGACAAAATTTTAAGCATTTTGTCCATTGAAGTGTCTAAGAAAATACTTTTTTATTCCCTCTATAATGTGTTGTTTACAATTCCAGGGACCACACATCGTGAATTATTTGTTGGTCTTCCATACAGTACTACTTAGGCAGAAATAAAACTAAAGTTAATAAGTTCTTAAAATAAAAGAATTGTTAGCACCGCAGGTTTCCCCTGGAAATGCAGTGATGCTGTTTGTTTTTAATGAATTTCATTAATTGGAAAATCGTGTTTATGAATAAATTTGTAGACATTTCTTAACTTCTGTTTTCACTTTGTCATTATGGGGAACTGAGTGTAGATAAATGAGGAAAACATGAGTAAAGAAAATCAGTTTTATCTGAAAACGTTCTAATGCACTGTATGCCTAAAAATGTCCATACATAACTCTGTTTAGCATGTCTGAGTAGAGAAACAACCAATATCAGCGTGAGCATGGCCTTTATGTGACTACTAAATAAAAGGACAGCAAGGACCGTCAAATCCGACTTATTACTATTTTGAAACAAACATTTGTTGGCTATTCTTGTCAAGACTTTTGTGACCCATGACTTGCAGCTTGTGATGGTCTCTTCAAATCTCCCCTCCAACGAGCTACAGGGTGAGGCAGAAGCTGAAAAGAGGAGCAAATGTTGACAGCTGTACGTGTCTTATATTCATGTGCATTTTGTCTTGGAGGCTGGAGCACAAAAGGCTGTTCTACAGAACACCAGGGGGGTCATAAACTAATTCTCCACAGTCATCAGCCAGTGAAAACGCTGACAGCAATGCTGCCGACCATTGCGAAATAAATGCCAAACATGACAGAAGTGTACTTTAAATTTAAATTGTGTTTTAGCAAAAACGGAATGTGTTTGCATTGCCACGGTGCACTGTTCTCTGACACAGGTCATTTGGGGTTTGGACAAATTTACTACGTGCCATGTGCCGCTGGGAAACTGTGAGTAGCCAGTACGAAATGAATACCATAAACCACCGGGTGAACACAAGTGTCCCCCACTGGCAACCATTACATTTACAAGGGTGGTATTTGCATTTTCATGCTTAATATAAAAACCGACCTAAGAAAACTATATTACAGTAGGTACAGAACTGCACAAGGGCTTGCATGTGAGGACCAGAATAACAATGAATCGAAGGAGGAAAATACGCAGCACCTCAAAAGAGAACTAATAAAGAACAGCTGGTTGCAACTGGTTCCCATGTTGCAACGGTTTTATGACATCCATCATCAATCTTTCCCTGATTTCAGTACAGACAGTCTCACTGAATGCATGCAGACAGTTCTTTGGTGGATTACAACCATTCACACCAGTGGTAGGAAAGCACATTTTCTCATATTTATAAGGGAAGAGAGAGTGAAAATACGTATTTTTTTCACCATCTCTTCATTAACTTTGAAATCTGTTCAGACTTCTTTTTAAAAGCATAACAAAATCTTGAATGTGCCGTGCACTTCTTACCTTTTATGTGCTTGAAGGACAGTTTTATAAATTCTAAAAAATCCTCAATGCCACAAAGTGGACTAGCACTCTGCCTCTGTTTTGGCACAGTACATACTTTACTTTAAGCAATGTGAAACTAAATTAAGGAGGGAAAACACTGTACACTTGGTGACAATGACAATGTCCAGGCAAAAAGTCCTGCTGGTGATAGTCTTCACTAAATACAGAGACTGAAAAGCTGTAGGCAGCTGTGGTGCTATAGTTAAAAGGCCAGAAAGTGAGAGAAAAACATAAATGTGTGCATACTTTTTAGGCCTGTAATCCGGGATGCTCCTGTCCAGAGAGATGCGGTCACTGAGTTGAGCGTTGTAGCCATACTCTTCATACTTCCCCTCACCGTCACGACTGTCCCCTCCAAGAGTGGCAGCAGCTCCCCCCTGGCCAAGGCCTCCAGGCCCTTCCACCAGCCCCATGGGCTTCGCCAAACCTGCCAAGAAAATGACACATCAGAATAACAGTCACACAGATGTATGTGGCCGTGTGTGCAGGCAGTCGCATTCACTGGGAACAGGGAGCGACAGGTGAGACGAGAGGCCATGCAGAGGGACAGCTGATTGGCATTCTGTACCAGCGAGAGGAAACCGGTGTTCAGCAGCTCACGGACCCAGTGGGGATCATCCAAGGCCATTATTACACTGTTTGTCAATGAAAAAGCTGCAAAACACCCACAGCCATCACAGAGATGAGCAGAGCAGAAGCTGAGAAACACCCCAGAACAAGGGCCAACAATAGAGAGCAGAGACAATTTAGAGTTAAGAGCACAGCTGTAAGTCACAAACAGAAGAGTGGGGTTGAAAGAAAAACTCGCAGAAATCCACCGAGTGAGGGATTATGAGCATACCTGGTCTCCGAATGAATTTTCTTTGGGATATTTACACTATAAGGATTACGACAATAAGTCCTGGGCTGTGGAAAGAATCAGTCCTTCACTTGTTCACTAATCTCTTGTAAACTCTGTAGTTCACTCAGTGAACAGTGAACAACAAATTTATTTATATATTTATTTATTTATTTATTTATATATTATATATTTAATCTGTTCTACACTCAATTAAATGAGTGTATAACAGATGAAATTGTCTGCAGTCTGTAAAACAGTCTACATGTAAGAATTTAAACATTAGACATACACATAGAAAAAGTGAATAATAAAATAGTCAGTGTTTTATTAAAGCTTTTTAAAAATAACATTTAAAATGTATTTTAAAGTTATTTTATTTTTGTAGCTTACTTAAATGTTAGCTAAAAATGATTTTCTTTTTATTGTCGCCAGTTGCATTAACTTTCCAGAGGTTTTTACAGTTTAAATGTAATAAAGTGTATCTCCATCATGAAGAAAAGACAAATACAACTGTCATTACCGTGAATACCAGTTGCTAACAGTGTGATTAAGATGACTGCAATACATTTGCCAAACTCACCATTCCTTGTTGTCAGTATTGAGCTGATGTGGGTCAATATGTCAGTTAAACAGTTAAAAAGTTCACAGGTATAATTTTGAGAGCTGATACACTTTTGTCGAATGATGTAAATACCAAAGCAGCTCATAAAGGCAATAAACAACCATTCTGATCGAGGCAAATCAGTGGTTTTCAAAATGCAGAGAAGTTTAGTCCACCATGGAATTTAGCAGATGTTACACTCCCCATCTAAGTCTAAATTACAGAAGTGTTATGGAGCACCACCATGATCATAAGTATTCACACCTTTCCTGTTCCATGCAGTTTTTTTTTCCCAGAACATCCTGAAAAGTGGCCAGAATTCCAATCTGCGTGCTAAGTGGTGAATAGGAGCTAATCCTAGGTTAGCTCCACCATGTAAGGCTGCTTTAGTCCAATGTAAGTAAAATTCAGCACCAGATTTAATGTGTCACACTTTAAAATATCCCTCTGCTCTCATTAAAATGACTCATGACTGTGATTTAACAAGCCATCAATTTGATGCTGTGACAGTGACATTTTCAAAAAGGGAATGAGGAAAAAAAGAGCGCAGTGTCGAAATAAAAAAAAAAAAACGAAAAAACCTGGAGGGAAAAAAGGTCTATTCACGGATTTAGAGCTCTGAGGGTCTGTATGGAAATGATTTGAAGGGGGAGGAAAATTGTATACTTGTCTTAAAAAAAAAAGCATCTCTGGGGCTATTAATGTTTAGCATACATCCTTTCCTTGATGCTGAAAAACACCACCCTCCATAACGTCTCGACTGTTTCAAGCTTTATATGTTAATGAAACAATAACTTTTAAACAGCCCAGTTTGCACGTTAAGAACAAAATTAGCAATTGCCAGAATTATGCTAAACATAAATGGTGCATTTGTTTACTGAACATTCCGGTTGCTCTCAAGTTTTAAACCCAGAGACTTTAAATGAATAGTAAGCCTATAACCACTGTTAATGGATGAGAGAATACGGCACTGACGGCACTGACGGCACTTCTGTGGCTGCCGAGGGCCTTCGGCACTAGAATATTTTCACTTCAGCTATTAGTAAAATCTATTTGAATAGTCCTGAAAAAGCCTTACATTTTAGGTTACTGTCTTATGATGCTGTATCTTCAGCTTTACTTTTGTGATCATAAAGAACTTTAACAATAATGGTGCAGTAGAGCGACGTTAAAATCATTTATAACTATAAAGATCCACTGGTACTGTTTCTCTGAACTCACAGCTTACAGTTCTAATCGCTACTACTGTAAAAAAAAATGTCACAGACATGATCATTGTCATCTGTCCATTAAAAAGAATCCGTATATGACTCTCTAAAGTTGGTTTTTGATCCCCAGCACCTCCGTCTTTGATTATAATGTTACAGCCCGTCCAGATTACAGAGTTTGCAAAAGTTTGTTTCAAAAGGAGCATGTTGTCAGCCTTCTTCATATCTGTCTCTGCCAGCTTTGACTATTGTTTGACTACTTAAAATTCCATGAAACTGCAGGATAATGTCAGATAATTGTTATGCAAGCCAAGTTTTCAGTGTGGCCTCCACACAAAAATCGAGCTGCGTCTGTTCTCCATATCAACAGATGGGCACACAGACAGTAAGTAAACAGTGCATACCAATGAAGAGCTCAGCTCTCAGCTTCACCCCGGCAGGAAGTGCGGCGTAATCACCATATTTGGATGGCCTCAAATCTTTGGGTGCTACTGAAGATTTGTAATTCAAGCTGAATGGTTGCAAACCTCCCGCGAGAGGGATTTAGCATGCCCTGCACCAGGGCGCCGCCTTACACCAGGCAATGTGGTGGCATTTTCAAAAGTATGGGTGGGCTTCATGTCACTTACTAGCCATCTGGCATAGCAGCTCATGTCACACAATAACACAGATACCCTCAGAGCCGGAGACTCGAGTCTGGAGGGCCCCTCTGTCTCTGCATGAGTCTTGGAAGCAGCACAGTGGAAGCAAGCTTTGTTTTCTGGACGCTGTGCTATTTTCCTTGTCTCTGTCTGATGGGAGAAAATTCTGTTATGAAGTGATGATGATGCTATGGATCCCCGCAGAATGAGACCTGAAAAATACAGTGCATCACTGTTCATGCGAAACACATGGATTAAAGATTAAAGGTTCCAAGGAAACATTCTCGTAATGGAATTTCTTCTTTCTGAAAAAAACAAAACTGATGCTGCTTAGAAGCTTTAATGTAAAGTTTTAGCGATCTCTTGCAGGGATGTGTTATTATGTAGCTGCTGATTAAAAAAAACGATTTTGATAATGGCTGGTGGGTAATTTGAGGTATTTAACGGCTCTGCCTAGCTTTGATAATTTTTTTTCCCCCATTTGCCTTATCTCTCCTATGTTTACAAAAAATAAGAAAGTCGTAAGAAAAATTACACTTTTACCCAAACGGTCCTTTTCCACAACATTTTTTATCTACCAAAGGACTGCTTACAGACAAAAGTGGAAGCTTTTAATACAAGTCTTGAAAGGATGAATTGGACCGTGAATGCCACATATTGTGAGGATTAAAAAGCTATTCACTATTACCACGGTGGCTGCGTGCGTTAAAAATGTATGTACACATGATCCAGTGGGACGTGTTGCATAAAGGCACACGGAAAGTTGGCTGTTGCATTAAGACACTGACCAAAGACCAACACTGCACGACATTCTGCTCCGGCTGAGGTCAGGGCGAAGACCTAACGGATGTTAAACAAACACTGTAGCATAGCTGCAGGATTTGACTCCACGACTTTAAAATGTCCATGTAATTCCTGTGAAGCATTCGTTCATTTACTGTTTCCGATACGAGTTCACACTCCAAACAGCACGATAGCACTTTCATCATCTCACTACGAGGCAATTACAGTCCAACATCTGCTTCTTCCACTCAGGCTTTATTCCCATCCAAAGCGTCAGCTGGATGGGAATCCTCACAACGTCAGACGCCAATTTGAATCTCATTGTGTCTGAGTGTACATCTGCGTCGGGGCCCGTTCCTCATTTGTCCAAACTCATCTGACATGATACATTAAACGCATAACTGCAATAAATTATGTATTGACCTTCAGCATGTGTCTGATTTGGCCTTTGTAAGATAGAGTCTCAAATTCAAAAATGACCCCATTTTTAATAAATGATTTAAGGGGAACGAGTGGATTTACGTGTGTCCAAAGTGATGCAGGGGCGTTTTAAATATTGATGGTGAGGGGAAGGTGGGGAAGTCACATCTCTCCAGGAAGAAGAAACAATTCAGTTACCTTCTTCTAGAGGTTTAAAGCATCCAAAGCCAAAAACAAATCTATGAAATATTAAGAGCTGACATAGGAGCTGCATTTAGCACTGCCACTCATAACAGCAACGGGCAGTTGTTGCTGTTGTTTGAGGTTTTAATAGTTTTATTCTCACATACTGTATTATTGAACAGTATTACTGAGAGGTAACCTCAATAAAACTTTCTGACCAAACATTCTGTTTCACTGCTTGTTTTTTTTGCAAAATATTAATCCTAGAAAGAGCTCCCATGATTACACAAGAACACCAAGCGTATGGGCACAAACAGTGAAGGTCTTTTATCCTTAATGGTCAAGCTTTTTATTGTTATTGTTTTTTTTCACTTTAAAGCCTTTAATACTGTATTTGGTTAAATGAAACTATTAAAACACTGTTACCTCATCATCTTTAAAACACTTTTGTCCGATTGACAGATAATGTGCTGTAAGTTGCAATCCAATGAATCTATTACTATATTCATTGGTGTTTGCTATGACTGCCTTAATAATGTATTTGGGTTTGATTACATTTTTTTCCCGTTGTAAACAAGTAAAACCACTTGTTCCATTTTGTTGACATGTGAATAAAAATAATGACTAAGGAGAGCAATGAAAATCATCATAGTCATACATCATTAATACTCCAGCCGGGCGTGGTGGCCTATATGCCGCGTCTCCATTGATGAAATTAAAATGAAGTCATCATTAATGTTGGTAATGTAATCACTGCATGACTCTAGGCCAACAGTGTAAATAAGAGAAAAAAAAAAACGCGCTCCATCTGAAATTGCCATTATTGTCTGTGGCTGCTGATTGTCAGGTGAGCTCCTGAATTCATTACCATGATTTCTCCAGGCTGAGCTGAATTGATTCTTATCTATTTCTCAGACTGTTTGCTCGACCAGCGCCTCATCTACATATCATTATTTGAATATATTTAATTTCAGCAGGTGTCATGGTGCTGTCGTGCGGTTGTCCCTGCAGCTGCCGCCATTACACGACGCACAACAACATATAAGCACACTGCAATGTGTATCATTAAGATACAGTCAGAGCATCAAGTATGTGTCAGCGTGGAAGAGAGAGAGTGTGACATTTCTCATCAAGTCTTTGCCCCAGCAGGCTTAGCACATAAACAGCATTGGTTTCTTAGCCGTAATTGGGCGTCATAGATAAGAAGCATATCTGGCGCTGCAGCTGGGCCTGTGAGGGTGCCATCCCATCAGCACCTACGTACTGGGAGAAGGCCAGGAGTGACAAGCATGGCTGATGACAAAAGCCTCGGTGTAAGAGTAAGTTGGAAAACAATGAGATCAATGTGACACGAAGTGCTGAAGTGCAGAACTGATTGCATTAGATTGCATTTTTGTAGCAAATAGAATTACATTATGATTATGTTTGATGCAAACAATTTTAGTCCGTAATAAATTATGCGCTGTAGTTAATAAAGAAAAGTGACTGAGGTGGTTTGGGTAGGTGGTGGTACTGTCACACTCTCAAAGTCATGTGTGGTTCGGTTTAGGCAACAAAAGCACTTTTGAACCTAAACACAATCATGTTTTAACACTTCCGTACGTCCAGCTGCCCTGAATTTTCACCTGCCATTTATGTTACTTGACATGGCCTTATGTTATCCATAGAAAACACTATTGTGTTCCATGCAAAAAGCATATAGGATAATGCATTTCGGCTATGAAAAGACATAATTTGTACCAGACAGGGTTGATTGAAGAGTACTTTCACCCACAATAGCGCATCGAAAATCATTTTTTTCTTTTTTCCATCTTTAAATTAGAGCTTTCATGCTTCAGCTGTCAACGACAGGAAATCTGAAGATAAGTCAGGCAGTTTCATCTGAACTGAAGCCAACTTAGGTTTGAGCGGGTCTGTCAAGACTTGACGCATCGAGTGATGTATGACCCTTTTTAAGGTGGTATCCAAAACCAAGAACACCAAGCGTGAGGATTCATCCAAACAGACAGACTCAGACACTTTGACACGATGGGAGTTTGCAGATAATTGCAAAAAGCTGTTGTCTGTAATTTAACAAATTGATCCAGAGAAATTAGGTTTAGGATCAATATGTCCACCAGATATGTAACTGTCTCCAGACAAAACCCTATTTCATCATAGGTTTGGAGGTGCCACAGAAATCAGCTGAACACAACTGAACACAATCAGGTACATGTGACTGGGTGTACGGTCCCTTTAAAACCCTTTTAAAAGACATTTGTCAACAATCAAGAAGCTGGAAATATGACACCCAGCCCTATAGAACGGTTTTTGGTATAGGCCTCTGTATTTCTATGTCTTTCTATATCTAGATAATGGCAGCTAATCTTACTTTGTTCATTTAGACCTGTCAGACTGACAAGGGTTGAGCAGGTAGATACCAGCGAGGAGGTATTTGCTGGTTCTTAAATCGCTACTTAGGGTCAAACTGCGGCTTCATAAGCTTGTTAACAAGCTTAAAGGCCTGTCATCTGATTACCCAAAGACAGTGGCATCCTCAGCTGAGCCGAGCTGCTGAAAACCGTCGTGTTGCTCATTTCTACACAGAATGGGCCACAGATAAAACTCGACTGGTATTTTGTTGTTCCGGATCTGGTGACCATCCATCAGATGACCATAAAAGAGGAATTCTCTGACTTGTTTATGTCCTTCAAATCTAATTGGACCTTGCTGCAGCTCCCATAGCATGCCATTGGTAGGCAATAAACAGCAGAGGGAATGGGCAATTACTTCATGTTGCTACCGGACATGGAAATAGTTATTGGCGCGCTAAGTCGTCCTCTTAACATCGTTATTCCCAATGGTCACAGAATACAATTTGCGGTCGGTGCATGATTTAGAAAAAGCGACCGGTGACCGGGAATGTGAGGATATGATTAAGTATGCCATTAAAGAGCATGAGACAAATCATGGAGGGACTGTGACAGGCAGCAAACGTTTCCAGCCTGTGTGCACTCCTGGGTACACATTGGCTCTGTCAAGGAAGAAATATGTTAACTGCAATTAATTCCTTTTTCTGTTTCTGAGCTGAATTGCCTGGAAGGTGATTTGTGCCCATGGTCATTGTTTGAAAATTGCAATTTAGAAGTTGTTGTGCATATTGAACAAGTGATTTATATAAACTGTATTTAGTAAAATAATAATTATGAGGTTTGATTTCAAAGTCTGTGCTGCAGTCTGACACTGAATAAGTCTTCATGACTACTTACGAAAATCTTCTTGAAACTCACAGGAGGTGTTTATTAATTTATGTTGTTATGTTAACTGAAAGGCGAGAAACTGTGCCAGCTTTGCGCTTAGTTTGTAAAGCTGCGGCTTGTTCCACTTTTCAGCCCATAATCGGCTATTTCTCTCTCCCGCTTGCGAAAGACCTGCAAATTGTGTCCCAGCGCCTTGGATTCAACTGTGTTGAAAAAGAGGAGTCCATTTTGAGAATAATTTATGAAGCTGATGCGATGTTGCTAATAAAAAAACAGCTGACAGAATATCCCAGCTCTTAGAACTGCGCGTATCTAAAAGAGGAGAACGCACATAGGGGAAAGTCATGTATGAATTACACTCCACCACATAAAATTATGCAAATTCATCTTTTACATCCAGCCGTTTGAAGCTGTCATGACGCACTGACATAATTTCTCTACACTTTCAGCTGGGACTACCTCGCTGTATTATCTCACAAAGAGTCTTCACTAAGTCGATGGCGTTTTGCAGACACAATGAGTTTCTGGCCCGCAGCGGTAACACTGTACGTGGTGGACGTGCTCAGCTGCATTGTTTGTATATAAAAAGCTAAGTGACTGAGAGGATGCATTGTTCCTTTTGAAATGCAATGCCTGATGGCTGGATGCCAGATGCCAAGTATAACTCAAAGTGACAGAGTGACCCTCAAAGAGCTGCCAAAGCATAATAACAAGATCAGGAAGGAAAAAAAATCCCCCGGTCGCACCGTTTTTGGGGCCACGGAGCTGTAAAAAGTCCTCAACTACTGACTGTTGAGCAAACACTCAAAGGTCTGTCAAGAAACAATGAGAATGAAATATAACAACACAAGCCGAAATTTCCTCCTCCTGTAGAGACCCCATTCCTCACAGTCCCATCATCTCGAGCTGCTGTGGCCTGTAACTTAGATAGATGATAAAGTGAGAATGTCCTGGGAGAGATCAGTAAGGGATCGACTTTACTAATACACGTGAAATCAATCACGTGCTTCACCGTGATGCATAACGCTCATTTCTCATCAGCTGCTCTTGATGACAAGAGGTTTTAGATTTGAACTTTGCAAACAGTTTGAATTTAGCACCTGGTTAAATAATCTTTGTGGCTTTGGTCAACAAGTCTGCCAACCCCCCCTGCACCTGCAAGATCCGATTTTGCGGTAATGTAGTGAAGCAGTTTTGAGGTACTGTCGAACCACCATGTTCACCAGCAAATCAGTCACTGTGGTGTGAGAACATGTCAGCTGTGAGTCACTTAAAACAAAGGCTTTCCTGTTGGATCTTTAAACCCACACCTGTACACACAAGCTTCGCAGGAAACAGTAGAATGCAGTGGTTATTTGTAAAAACTGAGAGCAAGGAAAACGAAGAGACAACACGGAGGAGTATGATCCGTACAATTCACTTTTCCCTTTTCAGTGGAAGCACGGGAATGTTACAATTGTTATTTCTGTAAATGCTTTCAGGACTTTTCTTGTGATATATATATTTTTTATTTTAAACTGTTTAGTTGTTAGACAAACAAGGCTCCTGGATGATCAAACTGTTATCTGAGAATACAGCTAAAGGACAATTTTTTACCATTAACTTTGACTAATATTCATATATGTATGTGTAAACAGTAAATATGATGTCATTTCATGGCAGGATGAGGATTGATGTGACTTGAAAATGACGTTTGGCATAAATTTGTTAATTTATTTATAAGTAATGATGGTTTAAAAACTTGTAATGTTCTGACTCTAAATCACTCTTTTCAAGCTTCTGACCCGCAGGTAAATAAAAGCTACAGTGTCTTTACCATGAGGTTTAAACGTGTTGGTGAGCCAAAAAAATATGGTCATAAGTGAGACAATATTATGCAGTACGTAACCTGATTTTAAGGATTGCTGCTCTGCTAGAGACTAAATCAGCCCCAGAGTCTAATGGCCATGTGATGAAATACAGGTCTGTCAGACCGTTATTGAGCTATTACATTAGAATCTCCTTCAAAACTCCGACAGCTTGTTAAATCTGATATGTTTCACCAGTGATGCCTCCAGTGAAATGACACGAGCTGCTGCTGCTGCTGCTGCTGCTGCTGCTGCCGAGGAACAGACTTACCTCTAAGTGGGATTCTAAGGCATAACTTTATGTGAAGTTTACAACGAGTCAATTATGGGTTCGAGTCTGATAGGCTGTTAAAGTAACAGCCCAGTAAAGTCTATCAACACAAAAGGGCATAAGCACAGAGCAAGTATTGCACTGTAATACATCAGTGCGCTTCATTAGCCTCTTAACAAGCAGGATTAGAGCTAAAGAGACAGCAGAGCCCCACTTCCACACATGTCTGCCATGGGGTCCTGTGCAGAACAGGCTGGTTCCAGCACAGGGTGACTGAAGAAATCAGCATGAGTCATGCTTCAGGTCCTATGGGAGACTCACTCACTGATGCACCTCTGGGATTTCACATGCCATAAGAGAATATATACATTTTTTTGCATATGGTTTGATATTTGGAGGTCATTCAGCTTTATGATGATGATAAGTCACGGGTTCCGTCGGTCTGAAGCCAGTGTCCTACCGTTTAACTGATTGTAGACCACGTCCTCCAGCCTCTCCAGTCTCTGCAGAATGGACTGTCTGTCCACCAAGTTGGAAACTTTGCCATTCCTGGCTCGCAGCCTCTGGTCGGACAGACGCCCTATCTGGATGAGCTCCTCGGATCGGTCCTGGATCCTGCAGTACACCGAGAACAGGATAATCCCCACGAACACCAAGATGTTGACGGTCAGCAAAGTTTTGATTTTGCGTGCCACAGCCATGAAAGAGAATATTGTCTGGCTGACTCAGTCAAGCCCGGCAGCTGTCCCTGTGTGCTGGCCTGCTTTGCCACCTTGCGCTGCGTAGCAGGAGGGCGATTCCGAGGGGGGTCAAGTCGCGGAGACCCGAGTCGCCGACGGATCCGTTCAGCACCACGGACAGCTCAGCGGCTCCGCGCACTCCTCAGCGGGGGCATCGCCGCCGGCACAAAGAAGTTCAAGGTGGGGAAAGGTTGGTGGCGTCCGGGGGCGCTGAGTGAGGCGCTTCCGAGGAACAGCTGCACACGCTCGTCCGTCGTGCGAGCTACATGTTACAGGACGCCCCGGTGGACGCCGATCGTCTCCCGCAGAGGCTGCACAGCATCCCCGCTCCGCTCCGCTCCGCTTCCTCAGCCCCGGTACGTCTCGTCCATGTCGCGGGAGGCGCGCTGCAAACGCCGCTGGTGTCGAAGCGTCTCCCGGATGCCGCCGCGCTGCTCTGGCATCTCCTCGGTCCGAGGCGCTGCGGTCACTCGACCCCGTCCCGCTCCGCAAACGTGAAGCCGAGGAGCTGACGTCCGGGAAATGTGTGCACGCTCCAAAACAAGGCGGCGTTTTTACTCCCTCCCTCCCTCCTCCCTCCTCCCTCTCTCTCTCTCTCTCTCTGTGTGTGTGTGGGTTCCGTCAGTCCGTCGTTGTGTTCCCCCCTCTCGGCGGCGCAGATTTGCCCTCAGACGCTGTCAAACGCTGCCGATGCCCGGTGTCGGTGTCGGTGTCGGCGGCAGAGATGCAGGCGGGCTCCGGCGCTCAGCCTCTCCGCTCCCTGCCGGGGAGGAAGAGCCGCCGCTGCGTCCTGACGTTCAGAGGCACGATCATGAATATTCAGCAGCTGTACCGGGCTCACAGGATAAAATAAACAGCACACACACACACACACACACACACACACACCCTTCCTGTATCAGTCAGTGAACTGTGAAAATGTGTGCAAAGATGTGTTAACAGATTTTTTGCTATATGATCCGTAATGCGCAGGTTAACATTTTCTATTTCACTTCTGCTGCCACAACCGGGGACAAATACCGACTTTTATGCTTTACAAAGACTTTGCATCCGGAAGGTTTTAATCAGCATGTTACGCAAACAGATTCAGGACCTCACCATCATTTCATCAGTCACATGCTCATATTGGAGCTACAATAAACCAAATACACAACCTATTTTTAAGCAAACCCTGCAGGAACAGAGGCAGCATTCATTTATATTTCCATTTTAACCACATTCACAAAAACTAAAAAAAAAGAGCCTCAAAATCTGCCCACGATAAAGCACAAAACCAGCCAAAAACACACACCTTGCAAAGTTCAGATAGATTTCTGATTCCAACCATCTACTCATCACTACTCAATATACTGTAACCTCCCTCCTGCTCCCGCTTCTTATCTCTAATTCAACATGAATTATGACTCAAGTAAAGATACACAAAGATATTCAGTCTCACTGTGCACTTTTACTTGATTAAGCGAGCCCAGACGTAGCACAGGCTGCCCAGAGCACTTTGATCCCACTTGACGCCCACCAGAGTATCTTAGCTATACACTCAATTTGTTTCGCTCTAACCAGATGGCAGCTGCGACTGTAAAAACCTTTATAGACTGCACAGTCCTTGGTCAGAGGACATCTGGTACATGAACATGATCGAGAATATTCGAAAACCTCTTTAAAAGCCCTGATGGTGTGGCCCTTCAATATGAAATCAATTCTGGTTTTCTGAGTGCACATTCGAGAGCTTTTATTTTTAATCCTCTTGGATACCAGTCTTAGAGCGGGAGACGAGCAGCACTGTGGGGTTGAGCGTGGCTCTTCCAAGAGCATGACCTCATCATTTCCAAGACACACACTTATCATGCTGAGGAGCCAGGAGGGGTTGGTGGTCCATACATTCTGCACAGTCAGTGCACTCCAACTGTGCTTAAATGCGGTTTTAACAAAGATTTTAATGAATTATGATCACAGTGTCACGATGATACCCTGAAATTCCTCTCATCACCTCCTTTTTTTATTTGTTTCCTCTCCGGCCCTTCAGCTCCCGTGTTTCTCGACTCTGTGTGACAAGTACATTTCAAATAATTGGCTTTGTACGCTGTTTTTAATTAGGATTCCTGCTGCACACGTCCCAATACGAAAGCTGCTGATTTGATCCGGGCTCTGCAGAAACAGTCAGACTGTGGGGAAATCACTGTTACAGCCACCTCAGCCACTGTGGCCTGCTGCTTATACAGCAGCTACAGTATCTCTGCCCCCCGCGTTCCTTTGTAAGAACCTCTGAAGACTCCTGTTCTGCTTTCTGTATTCAGCACCCCATGTGCCTCAGTGACTGCAGACACTGGCACTCAAGTGTTTTAACCATATTAACCTGGGTCACTGCCAGCTGCACCTTAGTCATCTCACTAAGTGTTTCTACATAAGCCACTTGATTCAGTGGGAGGACACAGACAGGTTAGAACTGTGCGCATCTGTCGGTGCAACGCAGCTGGAAAAGTCTCTAGTGCAGCTATGTATCTCTTGTGTGTGTGTGTGTGTGTGTGTGTGTGCTCTGGAAAAACAAAGTCGTAGGTTGACAGTAACTTCATTGGGTATTCAAAGCATATGGCAGTGTGTTTATTTCAGTACATATGGTCTATCCATCCATGCATCCATTATGGTGGCTGGAGCCTATCGCAGATGTCATCGGGCGGGAGGTGGGGTACACTTTGGACCCTCTCCAGTATGTCTCAGAAACCAACACACACAGATAGACAACCATTCACACTCACACCTGCAGGCAGTTTAGAGTCACCAGTCAACCTGACATGCATGTTTTTGGACTGTGGGAGGAAACTGGGGTCCCTGAAGGAAGCAGCCATGGAGAGAACATGCAAACCTCCTGTACCACCATCGTACTGCCTATGGCCCATTCATATTTGACTGAAATGTTTCCCAAAGCTGGTGATCATGTTATCAAAGTGTTGCTTATTTACACATTCAGCAAATATGGAGATATATATTCATCTGGAGCTGTGTTTCACGAAAACTGATGACTGTGCTGGATGTTCAATCCATTGTTCTTGTGGCTCTTTTTTGGTCTCTACCAACTCCTCAGAAAACTTCACTGGTCCTTTTTTTACCACTATTTGATAACTTTGCGTGTGTTCTGATAGGTACATTGTAAGGAAGCCACTGTTAGTTTATTACAATCTTTTTTTCAGATATAAGGTTGGTGAGAGCAAATCCAGACGGTTAAGCTGTAAAAACAATAAATAAAATGCCTGACTGATCCTCAGACTCACTTTTTTCAATAAGCAGAGCTCAATGAAGTGTAAGAATGTTTACTGAGTGAAACAGAGCTTCCATTTTCTGAATGAGTTTTTGGTAAAATGCCTAAAATAGTGTTTGTAGATAATGCCGGGTCAAGAGATTTTCATTTTCTATTCTATGACATAAAATCATCCATCAATACGCCACTCTTTTTGGAACTACAGAGCTTGTCACAAAAACTCCATCGTGCTGAACATGAAGACTCATCCACTCTGTAGTTACTCATTGATCCCTTGTCACGTGTATAACTTACAATCACAAGCTTTATTATGTCACCAAAAGAAGACAGACTTCTGTTAGAAATTAGAAGTTTAATGATGGTGAAGATGAATCCACACAACCAAGGTGTAGTTTGTTTATAGCCTTAAATTTGTATTTTACTTCTGGTGATTGTATTTATGCAATTTAACTGACATCAATCCATGATGATCATCTTGCAGAAAACATGTGAGTATCAGAAAATATTTTTTTTCAAGCAGCTAAGTTTTTACAATAATCAAAATGCCAATGTGTTCAAACTAAAAATCACACCGACAAAATACTGAATCAAAAAACACACAGACATGGCAGAGCAAACTCATTGACTACTAAGAAGACCTTACAGAAAGGCAAGGATTTGCCCGCATGGTAAAGAGGAAGTGACTGCATTTAACATGGGCTCCCAAGAGAGTTTGAGAGGGACCGGTTCTTCCTTGGTGAACTTTCGGCAAAGCTCCATTTCTGTGGATGTCTCACTATGAGTGGCAATACCTTTCGTGCTTTACCTTAGCCACTTTATCTGCTGTTGAGATAAAATTATTGATCAATGCAGCTTTTAAAAGAGACTAGCAGGTCCGTAAGCATGCAGTAAATACAGGTAGAAAGGAGCCTGGAGAGAAGTCTTGGTGCCAAAGTGGACAGAAACCACTGTAAAACACAATGTAAGTGCTGTTTTGGAGGCCATTCAGTCTACACTCCAGTGGTTTTAGTGCACCGGGCATTCGCATCGGCTGAAGCTGCTCTTCACTGTTGGTTCACAAGAGGCTGAGAGTGAATGCATTCAGACAAGATGCTATTAAGAAAGGACAGCCAGAAGTGAACCGATCGCACACATCCAGCACATCGCATGACTAAATTTAACGGTGGAGTGAGAGATCACAATATGTTTTTATCCACCCTTTGTCTTTGGTAGTGTTGTGTTTATTTGATATTTCATCCAAATTTCAAAAAACTACTTTTTTTTTTGGTCTTTTTTCGTCCTTGCTTTTCTAGTAAAACACAAAATGTACTCCTTTGTGTTTTGTTAATTTAATCGACGTCCTTGTTCTATAAAAGTGAAATGGTTTCTTTTCAGTAAAATGCCAACTTGTACTAAGCAGGAATGATAATATGCAAGATTCAAAAAGTAAATTATTAAAATCTGTTTAACCTTTGGATGCAGCAGCTTTAATCACAAATGCACAAGCGTGTTATTTTTTTCCAAAAAGAAAAAACACTGTGTCCTCTATGTAAATTCACCCTGCTTAATATGCATAATGTTGTAGCATAAACATAAACAATCGCATTTGCCACCAACTACATCAAGGTCAGTGAGACAATTGTGAAAAGGACAAAACGCAACAGACAAATCAGATGCCTCTGGAACACATGCACTGACGTGGCACAGCACATTATCCGTGTTTGTGCCGGATCGGCTGACATGCAGACTTGCTGTGTCGCGTTCGGAATAAAGGGCCCGCTGTAAGACACTCGTTGGTCACTAATGTAGTGCTGCTTGCTCGCCTGCCAGAGCTAAGTTCATACATTATCACTTTGACCCTGAGGCTAACAGCTAAGCCCCAGTTCTGTCTGCCTTAACTTAGCTCATTCACATTCCACCTCGAGCTGCTTCTCCCCACTGCGCTGCTGTGGGAGCCGTTGGTTTGCCTAATGCCTTAACTAAATTTTAAAAAAATAACCCTGCAGACTGGAATATGAGGTGTTCAGCTCCAGGCAACATTGTACATGTTTGTGTGTGTGTGTGCAACATAGAGTTGGTGGGGCAACGCTGAGGGGCCAGCAGCTGAATGTTTATCAGTGCTAGGGCCTTATTAAAACACAATGTGATCTTTGACCTTGGCAGACACTCAGAGACCCGAGCCATATTGTATGACTCCGTGGCATTCCAATCATAAATGCAAAGTGCTTTTTTTTTCCTCAAGTGGGGACAGGGCAAGTCTTCAGCCTGTTAATGAGACCATGAAGGAGGCAGGAAGCGCTTCTGTACACAAGCTGTCCAACAAAACTGTGACAGGCATTATCTGTGTAAGAGCTACCAAAACATACGGCTGGAGACTGAACACATCAAATATCAAAATGTCAAAATGAATGATTGGATTTATCATTGTGAACATAAGCTGGGCTTCTCTCTGTGTTTGTATTAATGGAGCAGGAGCTCTCGAGACAGCACCAAATGTTTCTTGATTTATGGCAGTAGCAATTACATCTTGCCAGTGTACCGATGCTTGATGGGCGAATCAGTGCAGGTAATTAGAAAGAATAATGAAACAGGGAGCCGAGGGAATGAATCCCTGCATCAAAAAATCTAATCAAAGATAAATGGACTATCCATATTACCTAGTCATTATGCCGGAAAGATTATTGTTTTAAATCCCTATGTGCACTAGCCCTGGACTCTTTTTCAAACAAAAGCCATTACTGTGCTGACATCTCTGACTTGTTTGGAGACTGATTGATATTCCATGGCTTGTGAGCATTCCTCCAGTTTATGTTTTCAATTTCTGGGTGAGACAATGGATGGGGGCATTTCATTCAGAGAAGAAAAAACAGCTATTGATGGATTTACAAAAGAAGACAGAAATGGTATTAAAATTTATCTCAAAGCATAAATGTAAGCTCAGACAGACAAACACACGCACAAATACTTCACTTGCAAATCCAAATGTACAGAAGGAGCCATTATGAGGTTGCTGCCAAAGCAACAGAATTACAAGCAAATCGTCTGCTCTGTTTAATTACTCAAAGTTTATTTATAGAACACCTTTTCTACAGGTTAACAAAATTCTTTGTTCTTTATAGATATTAAATGTTGATGATAAAATAAAATATAATGTAACATGAAAAGCAGTGTTGTGCTGGATTCGTGCTCAGACAGTGTAGATGCTGCAGTTACGTCAATCTAGTCATTGAATGACCCGGGGCATGCTAGTCATTTTGTTAGGTGTGTGAGTTCTGCTCGGTTGGTTGGTTGGTTGGTTGGTTGGTTGGTTGGTTGGTTGGTTGGTTGGTTGGTTGGTTGGTTGGTTGGTTGGCCCACTGATCAACAGGAACAACCACCAACAACAATGCTGCCTCCTTTCAGTGTTCACAGAAAAAAATAAAACGGTCAGAACATGTACTTGAAAGCATCTGTACGTGTACAACACCAAACACTTTCTTCTTCTACAGCAACCTCCTCTGTGCTGCTGTAGGTCAGCACCTAATGTTTAGACCTTTAGAAAGCAGATGGCTGCTCCACCCCCTGTGATAGGTATTCAAAGTTTATTCAAAACAATGAATCAATCAAAATCTATGTATGGGCTAGATATAAAAGAAACTAGCAATTATTTGTTTTTTTGTTGAAGGTCAGATGGAAAAGTTGATAGCACTCTTATAAGGAAACAGTTTAACTTAGCACAAAGACTGGAACAGAGAGCAACAAAGCAGCGTGTTTAAAGTTCACAAATTAGCATTTAAATTAATATTTTATTGCAGGGGTATGTTTTTGTCCTGTTCCAATGACTTCCTGGAGCTTCACTGACTTCACAGATACATGCTAATTAGTGGACTTGGTTGGCAGTTACAGTAGTTCTACATTTGGACAGAGGAGGACTACCTGTTTTTCACAGTTTGTGCATTAAACTAATGGTCTAATAATATAAAAGAGACATTTTCACAGTAATTGAGCTAAAAAGTGTATTTTCTGGGGAAAAAAAGCTTTTTGAGGTGAATTTGCTGCTTGGTATTTACAGCTTTCAACCGAAACCATTTTTCGTGTGCGATACCAGATTATATGCACAAAACAGAATTTGTTCAACATCAGCACAAAAGAATGATTTTCCACTGAACTGCAGCACGGTCTCAGACTCTATGCTTTGAACATAAGAATATTAACAACCCATTTTCACAAACCCGATTCACATAATAGATACGTTTCTTTACTTCCAGCCAAAGTGTTTGATAGGAAGATTCAGGTTATGGGGGGCAGAAAGCAACACGTCTCTCTTTTACACACCCAGAGTCGCTGTTTAAGTCCAGGTTCTCGTCCATTTGAGGCCAAAAAGCCCCAGCAGCCAACTTCTCAGCCAGCTCTTTAATCACAGGCTCATGGCAGCAATCACAGACTTTAGTTGCTAATCAGACAAAACTAGTCAACACACACACTGAAATCAATGTGTGTTAGCTCGGCCTGTCTTCGGATAGATTTCCGTGAGTGTGTTTAGGTTTTCTAATTGCTGTTTCATATGCTAACAAGAATGCATTCTAAGAGAAAAGTAGTTCAAATGAAAGCGCTCAAATTTAAAGATGCTGAATATCATTTTAGTTTGATTACGTGTGTTTATCAGTCATTACACAACTCTACACATACCTGCACACACTGGTGCCCACATGGCTCAGACACACACATTAATCCCTGCCGCCTGTTTTTCTACCAAAACAACAAAGTCGTCGCTGGCAGCAGGGATCAAAGCGTGCAGATGGCCAGATTGGAAGTTACTTTCAGAGCAGGACAACACGCTGACCATTGTTACGCTGACATCACCACCCTCTAACCAGCCACGTCCAAGCTTTGACGCTCTGCTTTTGGACCATGCTTCACACCCCCATCACTGCCAGACGCAGCTCAGTTGTGTCTGGGAAGCATCTTGCCATTTGCCAGAAAAAATCAAATAAATAAAGAGAAAAGTGGAGGGCCACGAGCAGACAACATCAAAGCAGCACGTCCGGTCCCTCCTGTTAAAGCCCCATTTTGGTCGATTGTAATTAAAGATAGAGGCATACGCAAGCAGTGTATCTCCCAGAGAAAATAATTATGTGGCTCTGCCACTGGAGAGGGCATGTGGGTGGGTGTAGAGAGAAAGAGAGAGGGGGGGGTGAATGTAAGGCAGGGTGGGGGCTGAGGTGTGTGTGTGTGTGTGTGTGTGGAGCGAGGGGAAACCACAGGGGATTGTAACGGCTAAGGTCGAAGCGGGTGTGGAGGACTGTGGGTCATCAGTCCTTTTTTTGCACTGCTCTCCATTTAAAATCCCTCTCTCTGAAACACACACAACACACACACACACACACACACACACACACACTCCCTGATGGCTGATTAGAGGGCAGAAAGAGAGAAAGGGATAGAGAGAAAGAGATGTTTGGGGTTGTGTGTTTAGAGAGATGTCTTTTACACAGCTCTCTCTCCAGAGGCCAGTCACAGAGCGTTTGACGGAGAGGTAGGATGAAATTATGGTCTTGCGGTTGCAGCTGTATATGTACATGCATTTTATTTACCAAGTAGAAATTTTAACTTGTTTTGCACCTTGATCCACAAATCCATGCATTCTGTAACATTAAACTCAATCATCTGGAGTTTGAGGTTTTGTCTTTGCAGCATAAAAAGATACCGGTCCATGACATAATGAGATTGTAGCCACATAGTGATCAGGATTGTTTTCCATCAGTAGAAATTAAATATTACCAGATATAAAAAACTGAATTACTGCACAGTGGCTTTATGCCCTCTCATTTTATGCCCATCTATCCAAACTCATTCTTATCAGTTGATCCATAACTCCAAGTAGGTGGTTGTGCCAGCCGAGATGTAGCACTGACAAAAATGGATGGGTGTGAGATTGCAGTTACTTTGACCTTTGACCTAAAGTCTTTCCTCCAGGTATCCCTGTGATTTTGTTTTCGCAAGAATATGACAAAAGTGATGCAAACGTGTCGTTGACCTTTGACCTTTAGCCACAAAAGCCCAAAGATTTTATCCTTAAGACCAGACGGATGTTTTGTTTTAAATTTGAAATTAAGAAACTAGAACTATGGAATCAACTGTGGGCGAATGAAGGGACAGAAAAACCCAAAACATAAAACCTCTTGCTGCAGAAGCATAAAGATCCATTATCTAACACACACATACAGTAGCAGTTGACACAGGGGCATATTTATCACTGCTTTATCAGTATTGGCTCTTCATTTAACTGCACTCCTGCTTTTGGGACCCCAGAAAACAAAGTGTTTTAATTTTGAAAACAGCATTTATTCCATTCTTGCCTGATGTAGGATTTCACATGCTCATCAGTTCGGTGCCTCTTTTGTTCCAGATACTTTTAGGTCTGGTGGGCAGGCAGGAGACGCAGATCTACAAATCAGCGGGTGCATTAATGCCCCCACACCATCGCAGAAACTGCTCGTTAAACTTAACACTGATAACAGGTCTAATGGTCCGCTGTTTTCACAAGGAAGACGCAGAGTCCACGATTTCCCCAATACAAATGTAATATTTTGAGCTGTCAGACCACAAAATGAGCTTGCATTCAAAGAAGAGACAGCGGTACTTATGGATCTTGTTTATATCTGGTTGTTTCTTTGCTTTGTAGATTTTGAAGTTGCCATTGTGGATGCAGCAACAAACAGTGTTTACTGACAATGATTTTCAGAGCTGTTCCCGAGCCCATGCAGTGATTTCCATCACGGAATTGTTTGGTTTTAATGCTGCCTGAGGGCCTGATGTTTACAGCCATTCAATACTAGTTTTCAGCCATGTCCCTTAGATTACCAAACATGATGAAATTTCCAAGTTATTTGCAATTTCACATTATTCTTTAGTTTGCACAACGTCCCAACTCCTCTGAAATTGTATGTACAATACGCCTTTATGCAGGCACAAAGATTTATCTGTGCACCCCAAAGACTTTACATGTAATCACACTGAATTGAATGAAATTGTTGAACATTTTGGGAAATAAGATTATTTGCTTTCTTGCAAATGTCATGTCTTCTGGGATAAGAAGCAATGTAGCATTTTTATTTATTGCACTTTCCTGTTTTGTCCAACCTGTTTTGAACCGCTCTGTGGAAACGCGTTGCAGGCTATAGGGCGTCTCTCAATGAAACTTCATGAAATGACTGTGGAGAGCAGACATGATGCCTGCTGTACCCAAAAAAATGACGTGATGTTGATCTTTTTATGAAACTGCCAGGAATATATCAAAGAATAGTTACTAAAATACTGAACGTTTTTATAAATGTTCCTGTGGGTGTGCAGCAATAAAAAGAAAGTGGTCATTCAGGACTAAATATAAAAGGACAAATGTGGAGCACATTTACAGGTATGTTATAATTTGACGTAATTAACAACAAAACCATCACGAGTGCTTGAATTAAAAGTGGCTTTTAATCACAAACTTACAGACATTATGGAAATGCAACGTATTTTTCCTAAAAGAAACAGCATCCAAAGAATAAATGGTAAGAGACAAAAGAAGATAATGGATCTTCCCAATGTACAAATGTTACAAATCGTGTTTACGTGGAATCATTGAATGCCACAGAGAGTCATTGTGAAACGAAAGCACTGCTGGGGATTCACATTGCTCCTAGTACTTTAAAACCCAGATGAAAATTGAAGCTCCTCTTTTGTTGCCTTTTTTTCAGCCAGCGTGACAAACCATGTTTGAACTACAGATTGCTTGCTTACTCCATTTTTCAGCCGTGGCATCTATTTTATGCGGAAGGGTAAGAAAGTCAATTGAAAGTTAATTCCAATGTGTTTGATTAATGGGCACTGGAGGATGCACTCTAATCTGTGCGCCGTTCAAATGTTCCATTTCAAGCCACACGCAGGTGATTATTCCCTGCCTCCTCACGGAGTAAATGTTTTTGTTGCACCTTTCCCTTCACTGGTGCCGGTTGTCTCGTTTTCAGACACCTTCCAAACAATGTAGCATAAGTAATAAGTGCTGGTGATCTAGTGGGTTTTTATTCAGTCATAATTGGAAGCAAACTTGGTACTGAATTATTAAAATTCTATTCAGCTGTCAACACACTCTGCAGGTGTTGTTGAACTATCGCCTAAGGATACAGACTATAACTGTATTTAGAATAACTTTTTTTATTAAAAATAAACTCTAAAATGGATCTCACTATTCAGAGGTGTCGTCAAAGCCTCCTGTGAACCATTCTCATTGAGCAACCCAGAAAAGCAGTGATATTTTTACTAAAAGCTTTCCAGTGAGTCTTTTCCCTTAATTTCAGCTATTTCTCCTTTTTTGAGTAAGTATTGGAACAATTGCATTTATTGTTTTTTCATAATGACAACTCTCTGAAGTGCTGGAGAGAGCGTGGAGCAATGAGGCACAGCAGGGACAGGAAGCTCTGTGGGGGACAGAGTGGATTGATTTTCAGTGTGCGACGCTCTAGCGTACGTTCCACTGTAGCTTTAATCTACAGATTAGACAATTTGGAGTAAATTGTGCTCCTCAGTTTCAGTTCATACTAGATTCATTTCATTTCTGTTCTTTATTGGGTTTATTAGATTTGTGTCCTAGTCTGTGCATTAAGTAAGGGAGAGGACACGCCGAGACAGGCTGCAAGGGCTAAAAGACAAAAACACTTTCATTCAAATTTGAATGAAGCAACATCACATTTGCTTTTGACAGTAGGAAAAGACAACTTGGGCTTTTGTATTTATTCTCATTTAAGTCACACTGAATGACAGGTAAGGATTTGCTCAGTAGTCCTGCTATCACGTCATAGAAAAATATATTAGTTAATAATGGGTGACTGGCAACAAATCACACTGCACCTGACAATTCTGGACCGATTGTTTTTATCTGTGCAAAGAAAGGACAGAAGGTGAGATGCTTATTCAACCAGATTAGATGCCTTTGTGTGTACCTGTGTAGACAGAACCAAATTAGGGGAGATAGTAAAGAAGATGCACGTACTGTTAAGCGTAAAGTGTCCGATCTGTGTTTGTGATGGGAAATGTGCATCTCGTGTTGTTTGGAATGGAGTTCAGGTCAGTTCACATGCTCCTGGGTGTCCTGGCTCAGCTTTCCAACTGAGCCGTGACTTTTTTTTTTGCTACTTTGCTAATCCTGTCAGCATCCCTGCCCTTGATGTTTCCAACCGAGTGCTGGCCGACGCTGGTCGGTGGAGCACGTGCGGTTCGTGAACATGCTGAAGAACTGATGTGGAGTCATTGGGGAAGTGACCTGAATTTTCTTATACTTAATTCGTTTCGTTAGATTTGGTTATAGCCATGAAATACATTAATTATTCTTGTTAAATCGAACTTTGATCTTTGATCTGATGTTCGAAAAGCCCCCTAGGTTATGGACTGAGTCACTCAACCTTCTCTGCCTGTGCCTGTGTCATACTGTAGCACTAATCTTCCTGGCTCTTTCCAATAAGCTCATAACCTGCTTTTATTGCACAACGCTTGAGTGGCCAAACCATGGTTTAATAGAGAATGTGAGTATAAATAATTTAATAAAGCCGATAAAATAAGATTATCATTTTGCTACTGATATTACAGGAGTTCATTTACCATTTGGCTAAAATCATACAGTGCTATCAACACAGTTACAAGGTATTTATAGCTTACTTCTAACTCAATTTCCTTGGGATGCTGCTCTCTGCATGATGGTCCACTGAGTGTTGATAACAGGCCGTATAGTTCACCACACGCATCAAAATCACATTTGTAATGTGCACAGCTTCCAGTGTAGGGCACTACGGATCACGGTGATGAATGCTGTGAACATTAAAGAATGGAATAAAGCGTTTTTTTTTTTTGCTTGTGCATGTGTTTAAAAACTTTAAAACCTGAAACGACCTCCAAGAGAAAGCTCAGTGGATAATCGGTTGTAAGTGGACAACAGGATGTTTGGAAGCGTATTGTTTGCTGTTACATAGTGAGCAGACAGAAAACCCAAAAAGCTGCAGCAGTAAATAATGTATGTTCCACTCTCTTCATCTCAACATGAAAAGCTTAGTTACAATTACATTGTTTTTCAAAAAAATAAAGCTTGATTGCCATTGCTGTAGCACTGTGCCTTCATGTACTGTATCCACATATGACCACCTTTAAAAAAAAACACACATTTTCAGAATTATTGTTTGTGTGGAAAACGAACCGCTCAACCATATTTGTGCCATGCAAAACATTTACAAAGACAAACAGAAACTGAAAAACAGCTCAGGACCAAGGCAACATGACCACAAAGAGATGCAAAGGAACTGCATATTGGACACAATAGAATTATACAAAAACACAAAGGGATCCACAGATCACAAACAGATCTGGTGAAGAACAGTCACATAATGAGGTCAAATACTTAATAATTATAAATAATAATAATAATAATAATTTTCTGTAGGCGTGTCCCAATGTGGATCTCAGTATGGGCTCAGATACAGAACAGAACGACTTTAAGTCGGTTGAGCAGGGAGGCAGAGACTGAACAGCATCTGTGATGTTTTAAGAACAGTTGTTTTAAGGTAAGTGTTTTCGGCTGCGGGTGACTTAGAGGCAGCTGAGTAACGTGGCTCTCCAGCATTAACAAGGAGTCACGTCAGTGTTAACTGAGCTGAGCTGAGAATGCGACGTCAGGAACGTCAGTGGGCACAGCAGCAAAAATTTCACCTGATGCGACATCGGTTTCGCATCTGCACATTAAGTAAGTTCAGATTCAACGTACTTATTCGTGTGGTTAGCAGCGTTTTGTATTATGCCTATGAACATGTGAAGAATATAATAACTGATGCCAATAAAATCAAATCAATCACAAATAAGGAGATGGAATGTTTTGGGGTTTTTTTGTTCTAACTGCAGATACATGTGAGTGTGTGCGCTGATGGATATTGTCGGGGATACTGACGGATTCCTTTTTTGAACAAAACTTGCGCCCGAGGTCAACAAGCATTTGGTTCACCGCTGACATCATTAAAGCATTTTTGAAAGGTGGACCTGGCAAGACCGGAAACACAAACCAAATGTGTTATCTCGTCCTAAGCTAATTTAAGGTGCTGTGTACTGCATTCACTTGGGGTGATGCTTCCTCTTCCCACACAAGGACATCGGTTTCCCTTTTTGGAGAAGCTTTCATGACAGATCTGCTCGGCACTGTCTTCTGTATAGAGAAATTGTCAGTACACTGTGGTGCAAGGACAATTTGACAGATATTGTATTTGCTGCTAATCCTGTGCACCCACACTGTGCACCACAGACTGAGTTACACCATGCACCAAAGCAAGTGGCCTAAATGTTTGTATCAACTCAATGTCATTTAAATGGGATTGTAACAGAAATTGCCACGTAATTTAACTTTGAATGTAATTTAACCGAGTTTTGTGTAAACAGAACACAAAGCAGACTAATCCTAATGTGTCAAATATATCTTTTTCATGCGTGTGTTTTGTGCTGTAAATGCTAGAGTACACTTGGGACAAAAATAGTGGATGCGGAACTAAACCAAATTACCCCGAAGCACCACTGTCTTGCAAAATCAGAATTAGCAATACTGAACTGACTAATGCTGAGCCCACTGCTTTTAAATCCTTTATAGGTGCATGTTTTTATAAGTTTCCCATAAAATAGCAAGTCTAACATGATATAACCAAAATGTAGGGCTAATACTTTTAAAGGTGCAATTGCAGATTATATGTCATTCTGCAGAAGATTCACTAACATTACAAGGCACCCAGAACCAGTGCAAAGATCCTTGATGAATAATCATGTGACTATGAAATGAATGGACTTATAAATGAGAGATAAAGTTTAACTTTTTTTTTTAAGCAGTAGACTCGGTTTGCCAAATAATGATTTGACAGCAGTTACAGTTGCAGCAAACGTATGAGCCATAGAACTAAAAAAGTAAATGGAAAGATACTGAAGGCTCCATAAAGCTGAAGTATATCACAGAATTGCAAGATAAATCTTTCTCAAAGTGACTGCTTTCACATCGTGTAATGCCATTTAACTCCATATTCTTAATATAAAAATATTGATTGGCGTAGTTTTAAAGTTGACTTTGCTGGCCTGCAAAAGTCCCACTTGAAAGTGTGAAAAGAATAAAAGTGCTCGATGACAGTGTCCAGATTACCCTGTGGGGAGCTTGGCAGGGTGGACTGCAGCTGGACAGCGGTGCCCCCCCACCCCCCCCACTGGGCCCCTGAACGTCACATGGGTAGCAATTGAAGCAGCAGTTGGATGCCCTCTCAAGCTGATTGAGCAAAGCTTATTATCTTCAGCTGTCACAATGAATCCATTTCATCAGTGCAGCAGCTCTCTATATCAACTGTCGCAACTCATCTCATCCAATTGAGTTTCACCCAGGTCCTTTTAATGCTGGCAGCCTTGATGTGGCCTCAGTCTCTCTTAAGCAGATTAACTTAACATGCTCGTGAAACCTGCTATGTCCTACCTGCTGTAACTAGTGTCCAATAAGTGACTGTACAGAATAAACAACACCTGATATGAATATGACTAGTGAAAGAAAAATGTACAATAAATGACAGTAAAACAGGCCACACATTTAATATAAGAGCTACGATCTTCACCAAATACAACTTTAGCTATAGTTTTTTTTTTTTTTTATTGTGTACACGCTCCTGTATTGCCCATCCACCCAGAAATCCACATCCCCCCAGCAGTCCATTTCTGTTGCTTATACAGGTTGTGGATATTAAAAGCAGCCAACCAAGCAAAACAATGCTGAGACACAATAAGTCTCTGGTGTGTTATGGGTCACAATTCCCAGGTGGATGTGCCCAGAATATCTGCACAGTAACAGCCTGCTCACACGCACTGATTTAAATAGGTCCAGTGACACTGCAGGAGAAAGACGACAAAGGCTCGATTTTATGCAAAGATCCTCTGGCACAATGTGAGCTCGAGCCCGTCTTGATCATCTTGATTCCAGCGTAAACTGAAGCAGGCACAGCATAGTAGGATGAGTGACAAATTCCATAAACAGCTAACAATAGCTTATATAAAAGAGGTCACACATGGAGCCATAAGCTCCATCTTGGGACCCAGAAAGTGACACACAGACTTGCATTCAGATCCCGAGTCAGACTAGTCTGTACTACAGTCTTTTCATTAAAATATAGTGAACTACAGAAACTGCACATTAGGAAGACAGCACCCGTGTAATTAGATGAGTATTAGTGAATAACTGTTTAAATGGATCAACTGTGTCCTTGGCCACAGGAACCACTGAGCTGAAATGCTCTTTTCATAGCACCATAAACAGATAAATATTGATCTGTGGATGAGAGTGCCACCAAAACCAAATCCAGAGATGGTCGCCCTTGATTGATCTCCTGAGTGTCACAGTCCACAAAGAAGAGGATTCTTTGCTTATCACTTAGCTTTTTCTTACCGTGACATTGAGGAATCATGATTTTGTGATGTTGCAACCACAACAATAAAAGCAAATTCAACTGAACCCTGTGAATTCAGGACAACCTTACAAATTGTCCAATCATCAAAACAACACATTTGACCTCTACTCTGGGCTGTCCCTGAACACATCGCTCTGTAGGAGAGAAAAACCTGTGCATGAACACAAATGAAAGGTCTATTTTGAAAAAGAAGAGAACATTTCCAGGAGTTTTCACATTATTTGCGCCACAGACATCAAAGAGCCTCTTCATGCAGAGAGGTCAGCGACCGAAACACACAAGAATGGCTGAAGTACAGTAACAGAAAAGACGGGGTGATACAGGCCTGCTCGCCTTTTTGTCGGACAAACTGTGTGTGTGTGTCAGAGCAGTGAGGTTTATTCTGTTTTGTACAAAAATCCAATAATTTTGGCAAGTTTCTTTGACTCCTGCAAGTTTTTTGTAACAAAAAAAGCCTAAAAATTGCATTGAAAAACTTTTCGAAAAAACTCTAGACCACAACAACAACGAAACGAAAAGCATTCAGACCTTATTTCATACATCACTTGTGTATCTACCATGTACTTAAAAAAATGGACTGATAAGCGCTGTGACTATTTTTCTGATCTGTTTCAATTAGTACAGCACACTTATGAAAAGAGGTAAAATTATAATAATAAGAAGAAATTATATAGAGAAAGCAGACACATCATTTCGGCAGAGCAATTAAATACTTTGTGTTTGGAACATCATTTCTACAACCCAAAAAAAAAAAACACAGATTAGAAAAAATTGTAATTATCTAATTCTTACAATTTGCGATTTACAACTGTGAATCAATTTCTCTTGTCCAGAAACAAGCTCAGTTTTTATGCACCAAACACTTAAGGCACGTTGCTTGAAGGCAGTGTCATTTCCTCCTCCTCATCTCCAGCAGTTAAACGCTCTTTATCCAACCAAACAGAGACTGGAAGCATTAGGGGCGAATGCATAATGAAAAGCTGCCTCGGATTCCTTTATAGCAGTAAAACAAATGCCCCTGCTGGGTTTGCTAATAAGTTTAACTTGAGTGCTCAGCCATTTCTTCCCCTATCCACATATTAATTTCATGCAAATGGGGGCTCGCCATCGAGGCTCCTGTGAATAAGAACACACCGTCTTCATTTACTGCACTTCTAATGTCTTGTTATCGCACGGAAACATCCGGAGCATGTTTCCATCTGTCAGATACAGAGATTATTATTTTCTTTTATTTAAACACACATTCATAAGTTATAGACGGGCAGCCAGTTGGTCTTCATAGCATTGCTGCAGGCTCATGAATTAACATGAATTTTTTCTCAAACACGCCACAAGTCCACAAGTCCAGGAGCTCACTTATCAGGTAATTTATGCCTCTAAAACGGTAAGAAGCTCTATTCAAATCAATATCAGTTTTACTAGAGCAAATGTGTATTTCTTTAACACCTGTGAGCTATAGAAAGGCCTCAGCTCCGGAGGTTAAGATCGATAGCCCGGGAATGCCATTGGATTTCTCCGAGCCGCAGCGACTTGCCGGCTTTTTGATTGGTTTGTTTTATGGGTTTAGCTTCATGAGAGGCTGTAAACTAATAGCTCCAAGCATCTAAATATTACTGGGAAAAGAAGAGATAAAGACTTTAAGCTCCAGAGTGCAGAGTCAGCCCGTGGAAGACATGTGTCCACTCAGCACACGGGGGAGGGGGTTAACAGCAGCGCTCACAGGGGGGACGAATGGAAGCAATGAGCAGCCAGAAACATGAAAACTCGTGCTTTTCTCAAAAAATGTATCGCAATACTTGTTAACCTCCCCACTGTTGTTGTTGTTAGTTTCTTTTTGGGGGGTTGAGGTGATTTACAGGAGATATTGACAGACTCGGCAAGTTGTTGTTGTTGGTCTTGATTCTTGTGTCCATCATATTCTATTTTAAGCTGTGCTAAAAAAAAATCCCTCATACATGATGCAATAGACAAGTGGACCAGTGTAGAACCAAAACGACCTGCTACAGTTGCTCTGCCATTATTCACTTTGTCCCTAGTATTTGAGTTTCTTATTGCTGGAAATGTTCTTATAATCTCATCATTTTTGTTTGTGGAACAAACCCAAAGTATAAAATCCGTACTGTTTAACACACATTATTTTGTCAGTGGATGACTTTATTATTAGAGCATGTACATAGTACTTTATTGAGTAAACAATATTATTTTAGGAAAACGTTTATGTATTTCTACTGAAGCTGCTGCAAAGTGTTCTGCAGTTCAACTCCCACCACAAAGAGAAGAGCACTAGTATTTATTCAGCCTATCACGGGCTGTTATCACAGCAAGTTCACAACTGGCTGCAGGAGCGTAGTGCTGCCTCTGCACTTAACGACGTGTCTCAAAGTCTCTTTGGGAGTTTAACCTTTGTTGGGTCTAAAGGATAGAAACTAAAGACTACTTTGATGCATTTCAATAATTTGTCAATGTCCATCCTTTTGTTTTGCAGGAAAAACTTGATTAGCTTAGCAGAAATATTAAAATAAAGAGGAAACAGTTAATGTGATCTGTTCAAACCTAATAACATCGAATACCAGCTCAAACATTTTCCACTTACATGTTTTAAAGTCACTAAGAAAATGTCTATTAACATCAATGTCTGCAAATAAGACACATCGAAAGCCGAGCAAAATGTTGTTTCAGTCAGACAGATGCCTTGTTGGTTATTATATCAGTATTTTATTTGTGTGTATGGTGTACATTTACATTTCCTATAAACCAAACATGTGATTAATGAGAGTTTAGTATTCCTCCTCCAAACCCTGCAGATGACAGACAGCAAAATGTCCATACAAACAGAGTCCCACAGGATAAATGGCAGCCTTGGACCTGCTGGTGGACTTTGTTCAGTGGTGCGAGAATGAATTTTTGCAGCTTAGTGTCAGGACGTGTTGATCGATTTCAGATGCCAATGTTGTCCAGGGCCAAGCTGTGGAGCAGCTTGCCAAATACAAATACCTGGACATGTTTATTGATGACAAATTGAGCTTTGCCCACAAGACAGAAGATTTGCAGGAAGGGACATATTGTTTGTATTTCATAAGCCCAGCCACTATCCAGTCAATATCAGCTTTGTGACACTTTCTGCACATTTTTAACACATTCTGATCAGGTTCAGCAATTTGTAGATTGTGAGCAAAAACAGCTAAAACCATCTGATCAAAACAGTCGCTTCTAAACTGATTTAACCAGTAAAAATGCTTATGAACAATACAACAGGGTGAAGGCAGAACAAATATAAGAAGCAACGATATAAAAAACCCTTTAACTTCAACAAGACGATTATCGGACAGTTTATATGGTTTCAGTTAATACATATAGAAATTTTAATTGTCGACATTTCCGGGAGGACTCAGAGATGGACATGGTTGGGATGTAAAAGCCAGTGAAACAGCATTTGAACAATCACTGAACCAACTTGTGTCTTAACTAAATTGGAATCTATTTTCCTCCGATTGCAACATTTAAAGTGCTAATCTAAACTAGTGTGTAATTAGAGAAAAACGGCTTCTGCTGTGACAAAACGGAGCCACTGAAACAAAGCCACTAACGTTGAACTTTACAGTTTTATACCGAAGCCAATGCCTGCCGCCCCCCTTTCCGTCCTTTACTGATTCCGTTCACATCCTGCAGACTGTCTTTAATGTCGACAATAAATGGCTGTAAACCTCATTTGATGTGTTTTGCTTCCGAAACTGTGAATTTCACCTTGAATTTCACCCGGTCTCTCTCTCACTCTCTGTCCGTCGCTCTCTCCCACCCTGAATGTTTTTAGACTGGCTGCTCATTCCTTTTGCTGGGCGTTCCAGTCACTCAAGGAAAATATGATGACATGCTGAGACACTATAAATCACTGAGGTAATCATAGAAAGTGATGAAATGGGGAAATCCAGGCACACCTAATCAATAACAACTCCAAAGCATGGCTTTGCTCTCTTTTTGCTTTTAGGGGGAAACATATCATTTGGGTTTATGGGACCTATTATGCATGCGACATGAAAAATAAATATTACTTACCCCCTTTTGTGGGCACATTATTAATGACAGAGCACAATTCAGCGTGTGTGTGTGAAAACATGCTTGGAAAAACTGCATACACACTCATGAATTTAAATCCCACTTTTATTTCAGGCAGAGATTTAAATGCAATACAGACATGATTGGATAAAAGAATGTGAATCTACCCTGCTCATATCCTACTGCATCCTCCTCTTTGTCCAGTCATATTCTGTCAGGTAGAGCAGAACAACAATATTGAAAAACAGAACTCGTGGTTTTCAATCTGAACATGGATCATTTAATGAAATAAAAACAATATTGCTTTTTTCAGGTACTTCTTCTTGCATGTGCAGATACAAATGCATTCACACTCTTCAAATGACAATGAGCACAACTTTTACAGCTGGAGCCTTTAAATATAATTAGAATATCATTGAGAACCTTCATATCCTCATGTCTATTTTTTATATTCCTGGAGCAACAGCAGCAGCAGGTTTTTTTCCCCTTTGATTGAAATTCTTAGCATGGATGAAATGAATGAAATGTATTTTGCTAATTATTCATTTGGTGCTCAGCAGCCGGGGACGGCTATCAGCAGCCAGAGACGTGAGGACGGAGTTGTGAATGGTTCCCTTGCAGGTTGCTGTGTCAGAGAGACTGAAGGGCCTAAAAACAGGATGCAGTTCACTTTAACCAGCATGGGGCTGACAGCTCACTGCCACCATCACATGTCTGAAACCCAACAGCAGCGCTGACACACATAGTTGCACATGTACACACGGGCCTGATGCTGGGACCTCCAAAAAAAAAAAAAAACATGTCTGACAGGTGTAGACAGATGGTGACAAACACAACAGTCTCCGTCACAGCAGCCTGGCAGTGTGAGGCGAGATGTTTGGCCACTGGGCCACGGCTCGGCAAAGAAAAGAGAAACGACATTGACATTCCAGCCACTGTTAACACTTACTGACTCTAATTCACCGGCTTGTCTCGAAATTGCAAAAGTCATAACGTACTGTCTTTCATAAATGCATGTAATATTAGAATTTTTCCATTAATTATTATAAGATTTCATTTGAAATTAGGTGATCAGATTTGATAAATCTATTTACTGATTCTTACCTGGTCTGACTACAGTAAGCACCATGTCTGATATACTCCTCATGCATTTACAGTATGACATGAATACTATATATATATATTATTAATGACTATGATGATCCCAATTGTACACAATAGAAAAAAGACCACATCCACCATGTACAATTCTCCCATTAATATGAAGCATGCGGTAGTAAACCATAATTATGGGCCCTTTATCACGGCTGGTTGAGGTGGAGCTAATTAAGTAGTGTACAAACTCCTGCTCCAGCCCCACAGGTGCTTCCTCTTCTTTGGCCTGATTAGAGCTGCTCTCGGCTGCGTGTGGGAGGCCCCAGACTACACTTGATTGACCTTTCTTACACCTATTAATGTGGCGCAAGTTACGCTTTTACTTTCCTGATTAGTACATGGACTGGAGTGACCTTGCATAAATCTCAGCATAGCATTTTCCCAACTCCAGTCTGACGATGTCTAATCTAAGCCACAGTGAGTCCAAACAGCCATGCGAGCCTTTAATCTGTCTGATAGGATGTAAGTAAAATAAAAATAGACTATTATCCATCACTGCCAAATAAAAAAAAAACTAGGCTATTATATTTCACTCTATAAATTAGAATTTCATGTAAATACATTTATGAATACAAATAGGTCCCTTGAAATAACCCACCCACTTCAGCTGCTAAGTGTATGAGAAGCTCATTTTGCCAAATAATTACTGCTTCAGCTTTACAGGAAAAATGGGCATATGCTGCTCATACTCATGAGCAATTTCTGAGGAAGCTTGATGGTCACGTCTCCCCCGCCACCGGAGCTCACATCTGAATCCTTCAGTGTCACACAACTGGACACTGTCTCAGCATTCTGGCTTTAAGACACTATCAAATCAAAAAATCTGGAACATAGCTTTACATCTGCACAGAAGCATGATCGCAACAGTATTTACTGTATGTTTAACAGCAGTGGTCACTTGTGAGAGTTTCAGATATTGGAGAAATGTGAATGCTCAAATTTTTCTATTATTTGCGTTTACTTGTTTGAACCTTCCTGTATTTTTACTTCATCCTGTAACTGCTAGATTCAAAGTTGTACAGAGATATACACACACTGCACATTTATGCTAAACCTATACTATGGTTATGTCAAATAATATACACAGTTCTAACACAATGTACAGTTTTTAGCTAAGCATTAGAAATACAGAAGTGTAAAATGGAAGCAAATTAAAATATAAACAATGTGGTTTTTAAGTTGGACTCAAGTTAAAATCTGATGAATCTAATAACGGATGAGGTACAGTTCATTTAATAGGAATAACTGCACAACCACAGGGAGAGTTACAGTCACAGAATACTGAGTTTATGTTTAGACAAAAAAAAGTGTATCATGACCCGTCGACTAATGTGAGCTAATAACTGAACTAGACATGACCATAACATAACATAGGACTAATTACTCTTATATGATTTAGTAAGTTCTGAACATGATTAAACTACATTTTTTAAACCCTTTTTAACCATAACTTAACATGACATGGTAACTGAACATGGGAGGTGTGAAGACTTGTTCTTCACCTAAAAAAAGGAAGGATGTGTAGAACATAATGGAAGGGGAACCTGTAAAGTGAGTATTCACAAGTCCACTATCACGCTGCAGCAAACTCTGCTCATACCGATCCAAACCCACAGCTACACACACTGAGGACAGAGGCAGAAATTGCATTCATAGTATAAGAGGTAATGGGCTGAAGTGTCACAGTATCCCACAGAAAAATGAAGCTTCATTAAGTGAATTTGGATCAGGACTTTTTCCTGTTTATTTTGAGCCTCCGATCTGCTCATTCAGAGTTGGAGAGTCTGTTTATAGGAGACGTGATTTCATATCACAGACATCGTTGGTGGATTGGATAACAATGGCAGCTTTAAAACATCTAGTATTCCGATGAACTGTTTTAAGTTTGTGTGTGTGTGTTTGTGTGTGTGTCTGTGCACACAAAAAATGTGTCGTGGCAGGAAAAGCAACAGCTAATTCAAGCAGTTGAAAGAGATGGTTTCAAACTCATTTGTATACTTCAGATCCAAGATCCACACTGCCTGGCCAAACACATTTCAGACAGCTCTGCTTAAATGGACTCGTTTATGTCGCCAAACTCGGTCGCAGGAACTGCAGGAGGTTTAGAACGTGTTGCCAATAGTGTCTACATTATTCATTATCCACAAAATCCCAGAAAATGACCAGACGTCATTTATTGTCAGCATCACCCGCCTCTAATGTCATGTTGGCATGTTTAGCAGGCTGTCAGCAATTTTCCTGATCCTCTGAGCTCATTATTTGACATGATTCTAAGCCTTTAGTGCACTTGTACATAATATTTGCATTAATCAGAAAGCTTTATGAGTAAATCTGGCTTCTCTGAGAGCTGCTGACTTCACTGTTGTGGCATCAGTGTGTCATTCGGTCTGTCAGCCGTTCCATTTGCAAGGTTAAATGTGGTTTTTAACATGGCAGTCAACACAGGAAGCATCTAAATAGATGTATGTCTCCACAATATGTGTATATTCTGTTCTAATTCGATTATCATCACTTTTCTTGATGTGAATGGGGCTAACGGTTGAATAAGTAGTGTGGTGCACAAATATAACACAATTACGCGCAGCTAATTTCACACTAAAAACGTCTTGTCTTTCATTGTGTCTTTTTCCATTTAAAAAGAGACTCGTCACCAAATTAGGACACAAAAAGAATGAAGCATCAGTTCCAATTCAGCAGCAGAGACACTCTTTCTCCTTTGAGTGTCCTTTGGTTGCTGCACATCGGCTTTTATTCATTTACAGCAAAATGGGAGGAAATAAGAAAAGTGAATTTGTGAATGTCACGAGGTAAACCCTTAAAATGCATACTTATGAAAAAATACTACTCATATATTGCACGTGGGTGATAGAAGCTGGGCTGTAATTGGGTTCGCGCTTCAACATTGTTGCTTCAGGTGGTAAAAAAAACAAATGTAATTGAGCGATGACCTTTACCTGGCAGCCAGCTCAAACAAATAGTGATTAAGTGCGCCGTTAAAAAGACACAACCTCCATCTTTCATTGTCATTGTATATTATGAATAGTTACTTGTAGCCGTCTCATGCAGTTTTCAAATTTGTTGTGTGAATTTTCATCTTCAATAATATCTTCGGTTTAATATCTTCCACTAAGCCCTTCACATGCATTTTCAGAAGGTTATGAAAAGCCTTAAATTGAGTTTCCAACTATTGTTTTGTTATTAGCAGAAACAGTAATTCTAACTCAAAAACTGAAGACTGCAATTTTGCTCAGGCTGGGCAGCCATCTGCCTCCACCAGTTATGATGAGAGCAAAGACAAGAACAGTACAAATAATTTATCTTTTAACTCAAAGGTTTTTTAGGTTTTTACACACAAGATTTGTTACATTTACACTAAATTAAATTTTCACAGTGTTTAAGTGATTGGACATTATTACACCATCCAACGGGCTGATATCAGTTCTTACAAGCCCATAATTATTATTCAGTTAGTAAGCGTCTGCCACCTGTCCTCATCTCTGACTAAACTACATCACCAATAGTAAATCCTGCTTCTGTTATATTTACCTTTGCTGCAAGATGTAGAATTAATATGAGATTACTATAGGGTCACCTACTGACCAGTGATTATGGAACAATAACAGTTAAATTTGCCTTATTAAACAGTGTGATAATAGTCAAATCAGCTATTCAGTTTTTAACGGTAGATTTAGCAGAAAGACAATAATTGAACACATTTCTAATATAGTTATAATAATGCGGCCGTGGCTGCAGTAAAAATCTGTTGTCACTTTTCCTCCATGTAACAGAATCCATCTCTGTGTCTCAGCGCTCCTCCCCGTCCTCTCCCACTAATGAAACTCTGTCACTGGCAGCGAAGGCAGCCCGTCCACTCGGACCCCCGCGCTGCCGAATAAAGCCCCGCTTATTGATGTGGTGGGGTAATCGTGTTTTTTGGGGCCTACTGGGGGGCTGACTGTGGGAGCCACTGCTGGATTAGAGGTGGCAGAGGGTTGTGTGGGCGAGAAATGAAATGTGATTTCCCACACTGTTCGGTGGCTCACTATCAGGAGTATTTCAGGTTAGGAGAAACTATCCGTCTGCTGTGTGTGAAGGAAAAAAAGAGCCATGCTGTTTTTTTATTAAGATGAAAACAAGGTGTTCTCACATGATTCCCTGCCTATCAATGGAATAATGAAGGTTCAAGCTGTGCTGGCTCCGGGGTTAAGGAATCAATTTATATAAAGGTTAAGATGTTTTGAATCTGAAGGCGTGCCACACGGCTTGTTCATCTCCACCGCACATTGTCCGAGTGCATCAGCTTGTCATTGTGGCTTAACAACGAGTGGAAAAAAAGACAGAAGACGAAACTGAAAGAAGCAAAAGAATGGGAAACAGAGATGGGAGAGAGATTGCAGGCTTTAAAATAGGCTAAAGCAATTGTGCCAGGCATGCAATTGTAAATTCATTTATGTTCAGACTCAATCACCAAAGAACTGGGAGGTCAATGTGCTTCCAAAAGAGGGAGAGAGAAAAGAGCGAGAGAGAATATTTTTCCATCTCTGGTGTCACTGGAGCCATGAAATAAAGCATCTGGTTTCCGGACTGAGTCTCAGGTGTCCAGATGTGAGGGGCTGTCAGGGTCAGAGCAGCGGTGCACAGAGGAAGACGTGGCGGGGCAGGGGTGAAGGGACGGGTTCAGGGAAGGTCGGTTCCGTCGTAAAGAAAAATCTCGTTACTGAAGGCTTCTCCCTCCCCCACCTCAACTCCACCCATTTCACAGCTTCCGTCTTGGCCTCACGCGTCTCTGAGCAATGCACCATGGGAGGCCATTATTGCGGCAGGTGGCAGGCTCAGACATCCTGGTTTTCAAGGACAGATCTCACCTCTGTTCCCATTACTAAACACATACTGAAGGGACAAGAAACACACAGCGAAGTTGGTAACTCGTAAAATGTGGTGATAGATTTTTACAAAATGAAAAAGTACACACTAGTTTAGTTTTATAGTGTCTGGACTCATGAAGTCTCAGCTTACAGTTAGTACAGATGATTATATTGTGTGTCGTTGTTGGACCGTCTCTCCGTTATGTCACTAGTCTTTGTATTAAAGGTGTAGTTAACAAAGTTCGGAGAAATGAGAATTTTTTGTAACAATGTAAACGTTCTCAAAACACATTATTGGTAGAAGATACTTCACAACACACCACAAAGAAATCAACAATCGCTCAATAAAACCAAGGCCAAAAAGAGAAAAACACTAAGTATCAAGGTGAGGTTAGACAGACTGATGAGACAGACATTAAAGTCAATTCACTCTCTTAAAAACCAAACAAAACAGAAGGAGCAGCCATATTGCTGGTTGCCTTTAAAGTTTCTTATCCTTTGAAATTACCAACACATTTCACCAAAAACCTAATTATACTTATAACTATAATTATCAAATGTAAAAACTTTTATGACCAAAAGTATATTTTGTTACTGTTATTGCACCAACACGTGTACTATAATATTATGCAGTTACTTTCTTTCTACAAAGGCATACTCTGAGTATTATGGGTCATGATTTGTGGTGTGTTTCTTTAAATATTTTGAAGTGTGCACAGTTTTAAAATTAACTGGCATCTAGTTTTTGCGTTGCAAAGCGGCTGACACGAATCACCGAAATGTATCACCTAGAAGAACGCTGGTGTTGTTGTGGCTGCAAAGCATTTTCGATGCTGAAAAGCAAATGACAGTGGGGATTTTCAATTTGTTCGGGCAATTCTACTTGTATTGCTCTCGTCTGCTTGGAAAAATAGTGCACTGAAGATTTTCCTGCTTAACAAAGAGAATAGCAACTGCAACATGCTCATGCTTAAAATTTGGAGCACACTCCACTTTTTATTGTGTATTCCGAAAAAGTTGAACAGTTTTTGTAATTGACAAAGCTACTCAACATGCTGCTGGGGAGAAGACTTCCTACTCTACCAAAGATGGTATTTAACATAAATCTGTGATAGTATTCATGTCAATACAGAGCAACAATTTACAGAAGGGGCATTTACTGTATTGCAGCATCATCTTTTTGTCTTGTTTGTGGAGAGGCGTGTTTAGATTATAATACACATGAAAAGGTCACTAACATAAGAAAACAGGAAGGAGCAGAGAAAACCCAGCTCGCTAAAGTTATACAACCTCATGTACTGAACGACCAGCTCTTTCTTTAAAATGATATCAGGATTCATCTGGCACAAGTTTTGAAAGAGTAATTTAGGGAGAGTGAAACATAATTTTCACGCACAGAGTCCGAACCTTAACCCCACTGAGAAACTTCGGGATGCGCATCATGAAAACAAGAACTCAGGCAGAAATAAATGTTGTGACACTGCACACGCTCTTTAAAATGATGCCAGTGGAACAGTGCAGAGATCATTTTCCAGATGAAAAGAGAAGCAGCACAGGAGAGCTAACAAACAGCACAACACAGTAGCTGTGAGGGCTGTGTGCTGTCTGCAGGTAGCAGCATAACATCCCACAGACTGTAAATTGGTTTTGACAATAGCCGATTATCACAGTTATCGTGATTGTGGTTTTATCACATCAAAGACACAAGAAACCAAAGTTAATATTTGATTAAAATGCTAAGGGGAAAGGAAACTTATCCTCTATCAGCAGAATGAAGTGCATACATTTAAACAAATGTACCATATGATTTTGGGCTCAGAATGATTAGAAAACTGTCATGGGAAACAATGATTTTACCTTCTATTACATACAGTGGAAATAAACGAGTGACCACAAAGAAACAATCTGGTACAGTGCGAGCTCTGAATCATATTTCTGTTTATCAAATACAGCACATATTCATAAGAATAAGAATAATAAGAAGAAGAAATGACCACCACAAACCCTAAAAGCGTGATCAGTAAAAGTCTGGTATCTGTCAACAATTCTTCACAGTGTCTCTGAAAGACAACAGCGACATATTGCAACTGTGTTTTTAGACAACACAGTTAACAGTCACTTGGTGCTGGACTATCACTGCGCGGTGACAGGCCGGAATCTTGCCAGATCCATCGTATCTGCATCATCCACAAGGTGGAGTGGGTTCCTAGTCCCAAGTTTCTCCACTACGGCTTCGTCACGGCCTCTTAGCACGTCCTCCTTTGCTGTGAAAGCACAGCAAAGACTTCATGACTGCACATCCCAGTGTAACTGAAAAGCTTCCTGAGAACAGTATCCCATCAAATCTGAATCTTAAAGCTCCTCAGTGTTATGAAAGATCACAAATTCCACTATAAGAGGATATTTACAGAACTCCCTGCCTGGAAAACCATCTACTGTCCTAAGGCTTTAAAACTCTGCCGTGTTATGCAAAGAAATCCAGATTTATATGTCAGTTCAAAACAACTTTGTTACTTTTTTTTTTTTAACTATTGGAACCACACCTGTCACTGCTGCAAGTCGCCTCCAGTTACAGCCACAGCATCATCCCAGATTGCTGCATTACTGACAGCTCTGCCAGATCTGTCCGTCATCTTTACTGCTTATTCTGTTTGGGGTTGTGGAGAGCTGTCATTGGCTGGGAGCTGGGCTGCACCTTGGACAGGTCACCAGTCTACATCAAGGTCAACACACACTCACAGTCACAGCTTTTAGTTCGGTGTCTTGCCCAAGTAAAACCTCGAGGTGCAGAACGACTGAACATTTACAGTACCTAAAAATAGAAGTTCACATTTATTTCATTGTGTGAGATAACATATGGCATCCTGTTTGTTCAGCTCAAAGATGATGTCGCAGTTTGTGTTTCAAAGAATCCAGCATGTTATGTGACCTCACATTAATGTCAGCAGAGACCAATACTGAATGAGAATTTAGATGGAATGTCCTGGACGAGCCCTATACAGTCAGAAGTGAACAAGTTTGGCTCCATCTCCAGAGACACTCTGTGGATGAAATGTTTGAAGTCAGCAGGTAAAGACTCGTCTTCATTTTGTCCACCCACCAGTTGCTGTGTGTGAAGGACCCAAGTATTCCATATTTTTAACTGGTTATTCTCAAAACATGATAAAAGCAATTTCTGCATTTACCTTCAAAATCTCATAAAAATAAAAAGAGTCAATACAACCCGATACCTGCCCAAACATCTTTATGGTTTGAGTTCTCAAATATTGTCCCCACACTTTTAATAGTCCTTATAGTCCTGACAGTTTTAATAGTCCTTTTGTCATGTTTTACAACATATTTATCTTTACACATGGGTCAGATGTCATCAATATCGACATACACCTTCTCTCTGGAAACAGAAGGACCAACAGAAAGAGTGAGAGACAGAGAAAGGAAAGTGTGATTTGGCATTTTCCTCCTTTAGATCAGAGAGTGTGTGATTGTCCTCCACACACACACACACACACACACACACACACAGATCACTAATAAAGACAATCAGACCCCTGCATCTCACGCACACATATTGGTTCTTTAGTCTGTAGGTCCATGAAGCATCTCAGCAGCCATTTCACGTGTTGCCATGGCATGTCATAATATTCCCTTCTTTTTGTTCTTTCATAGTTTTGAAATTTAAATACATTACCATAGAATTTGGTCCAAGTGTGACCTTTTCTGAGTTGACCTGTTTTTGACCTTCTGTCTGTTAATGTTTGTCGGTTTTATTCCCTGTATTTACATGATTGTCTGCATATGGATCGTTCAAAATATTGTCACAACCAACACTGTGCTCATAAAACCGCAGTTAACCGTCAACCTGTTTTCAAATATATTATATTACATAATACAGCTAAATCAAACACCAAACATACATTTCCTCACCTGCCCCCTCTCCTCTCCTCTTCTTTCTCCCCAAACCCATCAGCTCAGTGTAAGCCCTTTTCCAGCGTGGAGCCAAAGAGTTCGGTGATGCCAAGCTGAGTCCCTTAATAGCCCCACAGCTCTCTAGCATGTTTCCAGTGCCAGCCACGCTGCGAATGACAACTACCGTATTACGATGGTGGGTCCTGTCAAGATATGTGGTCCACTTCCTGTCCTGTATGTCTAAATGAGCTGGAGCTGGTCAGATCTTGGCTATCGGTCCTACCTGTGGCGCGGAAAGCAGCATGGAAAAGACTGTGGAGTTCATCAGGGCCGAACCTGTAGATTTCTTTGAGTAGTTCCAGAGCAAGTGGGCATAATTTGACTATAATATTCTTTGCATTGTGAAATGTCTCACCGCTGGGTGTTTGTGTTACACCTGTGCTATAATTAACTATACTACACATTTTCAAAAATGTGAGTTCACAATATTTGTGCCAGATGCAAAGTGAAAAACACTGCATATGTTTGACAGTTTATAGGATTTCTGCTGTAACAAAATACAACCTGCAACTTTGCTGTGATTTCTTGGTTTGTCTATTTCCGTAAGAATCGCTCCAGTAAATCCATGCTGGCATTTCTGATTACTACACTTTGTTTACCTTCATAATACAAGAGTTCAGGACTGGTGAAAACTTTATCCCGTATAACATTTGTTCTCAGGGTGGTACTTGATAAAATACAATTGTTTGATTAAAATGAAACAGGTTTGTCGCTTTCAGGGCATGAATCTTCTCATCAGCGTTAATTGCAGTCAGTCTTCTTCATGACTCATGATGCATTTTGCAAAGTTGACATTTTGGCCTGAAGGTGGTGCTAGAATGAAGCTCGATAAGTGTGTAAAACAGAAAGGTTCATCCTCTTGTGCGCATTAATTCACACATTTTTGTATTTTAGTATGTAAACGGGATAACAGAGGGGTCATCAAAAACATCAGGATCCACCAGTTTACAGTCTGAAGGAAATCGAGATATTCCCAATATACATACTTTGGACCAAAACCTGTAGATGGAAGTATTGATGTGACAGTGCTGATGCAGGAGGTGTTGGTTCATGTATGATCCTCGTCCAATCCACCTGTCCACATGTGTGAACAAATAAAGGATTAGACTGAGTGAAAATCTCACCAAAACAATCAGAAAACCATCCAATGAATGAACCAATGGTACAATAAATATGCATTTTAAGTGTATATTTTAAAACCTAAAAATTAAATAATCAATAATTACTTTTCATTATTGAAAATGACTATAAACACCACATTGATAACAAGACGGAAATAAAGTTAATGTTCATCATCTTGACCAGTCACGACCACAGCTCGAAAATATGATTTTATGTTTCACTATATGCAGCGTCTGACTGTGTAGTGTGGGAGGACTTTACTCAACAGCTTCAGGGTCAGGTACGGTCTTAATATAACCAATATAACCTGCCTCAGAGGCATCCAACACACCTATATGAATGTTATTAATGTGCATTTGCATATATAGATTCACTGCCTCATAGCAGTGCACCTGTGAAGCATTTCCGTCCTAAAGAGATGAAATAAAAATATTTTTCATGCAGACTGAGTATTTAAATTGGAGGATACTGGGGACACACTGTACATTTGTTAAAAGCACAAACTTTAGGTGCTGGGTTGTGGGAGGAAGGCCAAGCCTCTCTCCGCCACATGCCCCCGCTCCTCCCTTCCTTTCCCAGTAAAGCAGCAGGGCTGCACGGTGATGGATAAAGCCAGAGTGCCTTACAAGCTCTGCGGGGGCTGATGAATTCACCTCTCCTCCTCTGAGTCTGATCCGACCTCAGGCTCTGTGTAAACCGCTGCATCCCCACAGCCGGAGCTCCGCAGCCCTGCACGCACCAACAAGGAGCCCTGTGGCCAGGACACATGCATCTCCTGAGGGATGTGGAAATGTGCTTTTTTAAATGGAGCAGTTTTTATTTTAAATCTTCACTTAACCTTCAGGCAGTCACTCTGAGATTACAACTTTCTATTTCAAGGCTTTCAAAACTTAAAACCGGGACTAGTATTTTTCACTGTGCTAAGAGTTGATAAGTGTGAGCTAAGATACATGTAGTTGTTCTCAAGTTTTCGTTTGCTGCTGATTCCTATCGTGGAGATAAATGGGGGAAGTACTTTACCCCTGCACCAACTGTGAGGTGCTCCACAAAAGCAAACTTGTGGTACTACACAAGGTCCAAAAAATATTAAAAAAGGGTTTCTTTAGTCTCAGTGTTGCCAGTATTATTTAATCAAATAGATAAAAGACACATTCACCGACTGTACATGAATGCAGTAGTAACTCTGAATATTTTAGTTTTTTTTCCACCTTTGCAACTTCACGTCCTTTAACTCTGTTCTCCAAAGGCCACAGAGACTCGCTGGTTGTATAGGTGTTTTGTAATTACCTCTGAATGAAGTATAAATGGTTCTGAAATGGTTATGGACATAATCTGATCGGGGATTCTTTCTTGAGACCTCATGCAGACATGTCACGTGCTTTATTCCAGCTGGACCTGACGGGTTCAACAAGCAACAAGACACAACTAGTGTGTGTGTGAATTCAAAATTAAGTAGATCATCTAACATCAGTGTTTTTGACTTTTTTTTTACCTTTTTTTTTCTGTTGCTGACCTGGTTTTCATGCTCGGCAAGTTAGCTATCATGGGAAATCCAGATTTTACCATTCCCAGCTTGTTAGGTCATTCATGTGGAGCCCAGCCAGTCATGATGGAGGGTGCACACGTTCAGCAGCAGAGAACAATGAGGTGGCCCATGAAGAACTGAGGGATGCACAGGATGGAGAGATGCTGCCCCCTGCTGCCCTTGGATGATTTTTTATTTGATTTATTAATTTCTGTGTTTACAGTCTATATTTGACATAATTTATACAACAAACTTGATCATTTGATCAGTTTGATGAATCACTAGACTAGATGACATCTTCACATAACCATCGATTCTCTCAGTCCTCACAGACTTACACACACCTGAGCATATTCACGACGTGTAAGCAAATTATTAGCAGTATCATGGTTTGCAGTTGCTATTTTGCTCATGATTGAAAGTTAAATCAACAGACAAAACTGATAAATGTTGATAAAGTGGAGACTTCCTGTTTTGTACAGACACTGTTTATTTCTTTGGGTTCACCTGAAAGAAAGAGTAAAAGATTGAGGAAGATGGAGAGAGAAAAGGAGCACAGAGGTAAAGGCGACAGATTACGGACAGGAAAGGGTGAGGCATATGTCTGCTCTCCAACTTCACATAATAACCTGCATTTAAAGACATAAAGAATTTTAGCACATGACCAATCATCATTTATTTTGAGTCTTTTCTTTTTAACTTTGGTGAAAGCAGTTAGAACAAATGAAGAAATGGCTTCTGCATGTTTTTGCTGGATGTCAGTTTCAACAGTTCAAAAATTGAGGACACAATCCTACTGGGATTAATGTCAGCACATATCAATCCCAGGAAATGTGGGGTTGCATTCAACTACCACATGAGGTCAGCATTTCCTTCAAAACTGTTTGTGACCTCAAGGCAGAGTCAAGATTTGCAAATTACAGTTTTTCTCAACTGATAATACGCATTTTATGAAACAGGGGTCTACTTGATCTTCATCCTCACGCTCTGAGCACAGCAGAAGTTTTCTCCTGCAGATGAGTTTTTTTCACTCTGGGGTTTTAGAATATTGTTGTCTATTGTGTGATGACTGATAAAAATATTGACTAAAAGTTGTGTTGTTTTGTTGCATGTTTGTAATGTTTTGTTATAGTGTAAGAAATATCTGCTAACAAAATGTGCCATTTTGGGCAATGAGCATCTGTTTTGTGTGTTAAATCACTGAAAATCATTTTGATGGTTTACACTGAGAATAAGGGGCATCTGAGGGCATCATATCTGTCATCAGGTCCTGCCCTTTTGCTCCAATAGCTGACACAGATTTTTCTCGAGCTGGATTGGTCTGTTTATTGCAACATAATTGTGCAACTATCTGCACAATGCATTGGGCAATCTTTCGAGCAAAAACTCCTTGAAAGTAAATGTTTAGGTTTTAGATAGTTGGTCAAGCATAACCAATAAATAACCAGTATTAGTCATTTTTGTCAATAATTGAACAGATGAAATGATTAATCAATAGAATGAAGATTATAATAGTTCAGTCAAATTCCTAGTACTGTAAAGTGTTCTTAACTGCGCCTGGCAATAAACAGTTTTCTGATTCTGATTCTGATTCTCAGGACACAACAAGCGTCGTTTTACTATGCGCCTGAGCTTGACATTACATTGACATGAATTCAAATGAACTAACAGATGGGGCAAAGAATAACAGAATGTCCCTTTAGAACAAACTAAGCAGTATGCTGCTGGTGAGTAAATGATCTCCCCTGTTCTGCATGTTTTTTCTGCATGAAGGTCTTGCATTTGACAGACAGCCAGAAGGTTGCGGATGAGTCATTGCCATTCCCAGCCTCATTTAATTGTCCTGGAAATACCTGCTGCACCTCTACAATACACATCCACCTTCCAATACAAGCCAAAGCTCCCGCTGGTCCTTCCACCCACAAACAAGCATGCAGTGGCAGAAATGTTTTATTCAGTGTTATGTACTATGGTGGCAAGATCTGTCTGCATGTCTGATGTGGAATTTAAATACATCTGACACGTTGATCTGAATGACTCAGTTTAAACGAGGACGGCTTTGTGACGCTTCCCGATTAATAGCTGCTTGTTTAATGGAAAAAAAAAAAAAAACACTATTTGGAAATTGATTTAAACGCCATTGAGGTGTGAGGATGTTTTCATGTCGTCTTTGGAGATGGCCGGTGGGCTGTAGCTGCTGAGGATATAAGTTTTTGTCAAGCTTGTGCTGTGTTATCCATGTGCCAGCACGGGCCTAGATTAACATTTTTGGGATGGTGAATTGCAGATTCCTCTTTGTGCATTTTCCAGTCTGGCCTTATGTGCACGCCTGCCAGAAAACAAAACCGTCCAAAAACTCTCTGCAGTGATATGAGGCTGCAGAGGGACCATCTGGCGCTCAGAGGCTTCCCCTTGATATTTTAAATTAGAGAGGTTTAGTTACATTGCCATGACACCACAGTGTACTCTTGCGGCCTGTGTCTGTGGTGTGTCCTCGCGTCTAGCTTCATGCTTGGCTCCCGTTAGCCCCTGCTAATACACAGAGACACACACATAGCATTGGCAGTCGCTCAGTGAGAGGCTCACACACAGCCACAGCCAGTAAGTGAGGATTTCCTGGAAGCCATGCTCGGCTGTGCAGCATCTGTGACGTGTAACAAGACTTTATAGGGCATCAGGGGAGGGAAAGAGTGGCACGCTCGGTTTGTTCTTCCTGACGCCACGTTTGCCGCGGTTCAAATACAATCATGACCGTTGGGATACAGCAGGGAAACACAAACAAGAGGCCGCTCGCGATTGGCTGGCACGATGGGGTCGGCTGCACAATGCAGTCGGCAGCTGCGGCCCTTCTTGTGTTGTGCAGTGTGCTGTTTGGATAGTGTTCAGCGGCACAGGCGACAGTGGATGCAGCCAAATCTGAATCGAATAAGCTGAGAGGAGAAGCGAAGCATGAAACTCAGAACTTTTCTTTTCCCTCCAGAAAACAATTTTCTATTTGCATTTAAAGTGTTGGAACAATATTAAAAAACATTCACCTTGAATGGCCCCAGAATAACTTGATCCACAACACCCCAAGCAAATGGTATAGTGCAAAGATCAAGGCCGCAGTGAACTGGCAACCAGCATTTACCTCAACATGCCTCCCCGGGCCTAGAATCATCTATTTACCACATATTTTATCATCAAGTGCCCAAGGTGTGTGCGCTCATTCAAACGTATTTGCAATACTAGTAGTTTTGTGACACTGCTCAGTGAATCGACAAACAAACAGTCACGCAGCCACATTGTCAGTCTCACAACGGAAACCACACTCATCACAGAATCAGGAAGTGGAAAGCAGCTCCCTGCATCCTTCTCTGTGTCACAGAGGAAGCGGTTCAGACATACAGTACAACATAACCAGAGTCTGTTTGTGGCTACTGCAGAAGTAAATACCCTGCGGAAACTATGTTTGTGTCTGAGCGAGCTCAATCATTTTTGGTTTAAAATTTAAAAGGCATTCGAGCCAAGGTTTGTAGCTTTGTAAAAAAAACTGTGTTTTTACTTTCGTTTTTCTGCGTATGATCGTGAAAATGTAATTCTCAGCTGTAATTTGAATCTACAAGCTGTTACTGGCTAAGAAAGATTGTTTGATGAATTATTCATGCAAATGGATCCTTCGTTGCATTTCACTGAATTAAGACAAATTAAAAAACACTTAATGCTTGGTCAAAAACATTTCAAAAGTTATCTTTACATGTGATGATAACACAGTACAAGACAAGAAGGAACCAGAAGAATTCATGTTGTCATTGTCCCTCAGCAAGATTAACACATGTAAATTTAACTTACACTTAGACGTGAAAGATTCTTTGTGCTTTCAGTTCAGTTCTGCCTTCAGTGAACTTGGCAGGAGGGAATCACCTCCTTCCTCAACCTTCTATTCCATTTTAATTTGTCATACTTTACTAGTTTATCCCACCATAACTTTACCCTTGCATTACATTCATTTAATTCTGTTCTGTGCTGTGAACATTTGCCGTTACACAATGTTCCTCTTTTCTCCTTTCACCATCACTGTCACCGAGCAAAGAGGAGTGAACAGCAGCAATTTGAGTTTAAAGGGGGGCCACGGCAAAGCAGAACCTATAAAGTCATCACAGCACCAATGAATCTCTGTGCTCGGCTGGCCCTCACACATGAGGAGCAGCAGAGTGGAAAGGACAGCTTTTTCTTTCTCGGCGACTGGAATGAAACCGCAGCGTGTAGTGAGATGCATGGCCTCCCACAATCTACTACAACTCCATTACTTAGCCAAGAGTTTGCTGCACACAACGTCTCCACACAGCATGTAGACACACTCATTCCGACCCTATAAACCAGCGGAGAGGAGTCATCAGCACAGAGAGAGATTTACAATGGCCTCTCCCAGGGCCCCAGACAGTTATAGATCCCTTTACCTTTCAAGAGCAATTTCACCGCAAATAGGATTAAAACTAATGGCGTTTGACACCACCAGGTCCAGCACATTGAATCCATCGAGTTTTATCGCGCTGACATTTCGAAAGGTTGGACTGTGTGTGCAGCAGGCTGCGCAGAGATGCAGAGCTGGGTGACATATAGAGGACCCTGGGGACCCGGGCTTTTACAGCCAGTTCTGGAGTCGCTGCCCCTCCCTTTGCTCTGCGCCCACCACCCAACCAGTTCCATTACAGCAACTTTTATAGACATTAAAACCCAAAGACTACAAATCACAACACCACGGTGCACATTTTCCACTCGTTTGCAGACGGAACATGTTGTTTTTCGTCTTTGTTTCACGGGCAGGGGCCCTTCGGCGAGACCACGCCGTGAATGTGTAAGCAGTCGTGTCAGTGGAATGATGCTCATTATCTCACTTGTGGGCAAAGTAATATTCTCCCTGTGTGATCTGTTTATTTCATGAAGGTAAATTAAACCAGGGAATGATTTTCTTGCTCTTTGCCGTTTTAATTTCAATTTGTATAAACAAGACTCTTCAAGGTCAGTAAATGAAACTGCTGTGTTTGGAATGTGAATGGAGTTTGTTGCCTCAGGGATCCTGGGCTATTAAAATGTGCTCATTGTACACTACTTGACCTGAATAACAATTTTAGTGTTGCCTCATTTAATTCTATGACTAAGTATAGTCTTATGAACTTGTCTCTTTCTAATATGTAGTTAGTCTGCTTTTTTAACAGAAACGCATCTCACGTGGCTCTGTTGCATCAACTGATTAAATAGTGGTTTACACACATGACTGCTGTCCTCAGATGTGTTCCCATATTTACTTTCTTTTTGCTTTATTGAAATAAGGTTCTCTATTTCATGGTAAATGCACATCTCAGCCAAAACAACAAAATCACATGCCACCCCTGAACAGTTTTTGGCCTGGACCACTGCTTGTTATCCTGCTAAAAGAGGCCGCTGTCATCAGGTGGTACCATTGCCCAAAAAGGGACATCTGTAATATCTGAACAAATTTTAAGACGTTATTTCCAGCAGGACATTGTCCAGACCAGTCCTGTCGTCTTGCTTTTTTTTTCCCACAGTGCATCCTGGTGTCATGTCTTCCCCATCTACACTACATGCAGGAAATTGTCATTCACCAGACCAGGCCATCTTCTCCATTACTTCATGGTTCCGTTCTGATGATGACATGGCACATTGTGGGGTTCTTCTGTGACAGGGGTCAACAGTAAGACACAGGACTGTCTCGCAGGAGACCAGAGTTCATCTCCAGTGTGAGATGTTGCATACTTTAATGGTAATTGTTGCACATTGTTATTGTGTAAAGGAAGTATGTGTATAATACTTTACCTGCATGTAAGTTTTTAATGTTGGGACTTTTAGGTCTTAAATGAAACCTGAACGGGTGCCTGTGGTACCAGTGCCATCAATATGAAATTTGTTTGGATATTTGACTAGAAAGCGTCGTTGTCTGATGCTGTGGGTTAAGAAAATGTTCCATATTTCATCACTTGGTGCCACAGTAGTTCTCTGCTCCATACTCTCTTCAATCAGCCTTTTGGGCTCCAATGACCCTGTTGCCCTGGACCAGTTTTGATACAGTAGGTGCTGACCGTTGCAAATTGAGAACACCCGAGTAGAACTGCTGTTATCTAGCCATCACAGTTTGGCCTTTGTCAGCTCAAATCCTTATGCTTACCCATGTTTTTCTGTTTCCAGTACAGTTCACTTGCTGCATAATGTCTCTCTTCAGTCCATCGTAACAGAATAATCAATGTTCACTTCCCCCATCAGTGGTTTCAATATTGTGGCTGATTTGTTTATTAATTCTGTAAGATTTTACTCAGCAAATCCATAAATCCCACACAAGGGGCTGTAAAGGACACACGCCATACAAACGATTTCCGTAATTTATGGCTTTGTCTGCGGTAAAACATCAACTGCACAGCGGTCATCGTTATTAGGACGTCCTGGCAGAAAAAGGGGCAGAAATCGCCAGCTGAGATTGAAAAACGTAATTAAATTTACATACTGCTGCAAGGCCTTTCTCACCCCGTTTCACTGCTCCCATTCGAGCTTGTAAACACCACTTTTCAGAAATCATTACCTTAGCACACTAAACACTTTACAGCCGAGAACAAAGCGAGTTGAAAAAACCAGGAATACATTAGCAGCCGACACGAGATCGTAAGCAGCATTTGCGAGGTGGCTGTGAAATCATGAAGCAAGGACGAAATATCTCTGCCGGTGGAGTGTTCAGAGCTGGTAGTTAGCCGCTGTGAATGATTGAACTAATATTTGGAGTTATTAGTTCTGCTACATTTTCTTCGAGAACGAGCGGTGTGGCAGGTCCAGGATGACATAGTTTATGCGACTGCTGGAATCTCTCAACCAGCGAGTGCTTCACAAATATAAGTGAAATCACTTCAAAATCACTCTTGTGTATTCAAGAGACAATTTGCCTCTACGTTTCAGGCAGGGCTCATTGCATGGCTGTGGACTCAATGAATATAAAATGTTACTGGCCTGTGTATTGCTGCAGGTTCAGTGCCCCCAATATGACTACACCTCGAATGTGTATAATCATTTCAAGTGGCCCAGCACTGCTCCATAATACCTTATTACTGATTTACTGAAAGTGGACAATTAACTGTTATGACTCTGCGGCTTTCATGCATGCGATAGCGTTTAAAGGTTAGTACAACCAAATTATAAAACACTCCACTTTTTTCATTCAACTTTGGTGAGTGTGTATTGAGTGGGCTGAGGAGAAGATTTCAAAACCTTGACAAATGAAACCAAAACCATGTGTGAATCATAACCATCATGCATCTTTTTAAAAATCTCTTTCAGCTTATCCTATCTGCTCGGAAGTGCCACGGCGGATTTTACGGTTCACACGTTGATTTGCTGTGTTTTTTTTTTTGTTTTTTTTTTACCCTTCCTGATGCAACCCTGTTCAGTTTTGCCAGGCCTGGGATCAGCGTTCAGATGTGCACATTGTTGCTGTGGTTGGGCAGTTTGAGGGGTTTAAAATTTTGCTCAGGGACACTTTGACACATGGCCAGGAGAAATTAGTCCACAAACTGGCAACCCTGCAGTCAAGGGACGCCCACTCTAACAACTAAGCCACTGCTGTTCCCCATGTGTGATTCATAGCCTTCGTGCTACATGGCATCTTTATTTAATCAGGTTAGTGTCTACCTCTGTGTTGCAGAGAAGCCCTGATCACATTCACACAGTTTAAACACGTTTAAATTCGAAGGCTTTGTTCTGACTGTCGATGGGGAAGCAGCAAGCTTGTCCCAACCAGAGTCAATTCTGGCATCATGAACTATTAAACTGGTGACCTTCTTGTCACAAGCTCATGTACTTCTCCAACTCCACCACTGCATAAGTGATTAATTCTTCATGGATAAATGATTTCACATGTCATCTAGCCACTAGAGGATAGGGAGTGTTCTTAGCATTGGTTGTCACCCAACAAGACATCAGTTTACTCACTCAGCTCACAAATGCAGCCTGAGTGTCTGAATAAGGTGTAATTGATTGAATATACCACTAATGTTTTTCTATGATATAAAGCACTGGAAATCCAAATTGCCCAGGAACTGATTAGTAGGTAGGAGAGAAATGGGCCCCGTGCTGCTATGGCAGAGTGCCTCTTGCAGTCTCACACTGAGGTAGCAGCGGAGGCTTTTAAGCCATTTTGCTATTAGTTTGTAAGTGCCATTAAGAGGCTCTTTTGAGATTTGCTCCCGATTTGGCTGCAAACAAACAGGCTCGCTGTGCTGGAAATATGTGAGAACATGTTGCTGTCTCATCGCCAGACAAGGCCTGATGGCTCCCTCATGGCTGTGCACTGCAGGCTCTTGTGAGATGTGTTGACTTGAAAGAGAAGTCTTAATCCCCAAGTAATGACAAGGACTAAATGCAGCCCTCTGCGTCATTATGCTGCAGCTCTGCAAACACCACCCAGCTGTCTAATGGCATCTCGGCGATGGCGGCACTTCAGCCGGAGTGAGGACGTATGAGTAAGAGGCAAGCACCATTTGCCATGCTTCCACATGGAAAACTGCGGCTGCTACGATTCCCCGCGTGTACGGACACTTTACTGTTTCATCTAGCATGGAGCAGTGCTGCTGCTGGTAATTCATGCAGCACGTCTGGGAGAACAAATGTTCTCATTCAGGAGCACCCACAGGGAGCTTTGTTTCAACACCGGTGGTTTCAGATCACAGGAGAGTGTAGCTGGTGAGGGAGACACTAGGTGGCAGTCCAAGTCTTCCCTCTTCATCCCAAAACGATGATGTAATCCTTTTCAAGAACATTATATCACATGGCACAAACAGGCTCTTTGCTCCACTCCATGTGGAAACACGCTGATTTCCACTGATTGCTGATACCATTGTTGCAGTTATCTCCTGCACCTACGTGGTTATCTTGTATTCACGGGAAGCCTCACAGTGTCTCTTTAATGAAATCAAAGTCAGAGCTGATTCTGCAGCGCGGCGCTGACACAAGCTCTCTCAGCCGGCCACATATCCACCGACACTGCTCTCTCGTGGATTTTAAATATGGCTGTGACCTTAACAGTAATAAAAAGCAATTCTCACAGCACTAATCCTCTGCTCTGGTCTCACCAGCTCTTAACCTTTTCTGCCACAGAATAAGCGAACTGAGCTGTGAAAATGTGAATATGCAACCACCCCCACCCCCATCCCCCATCCCAACTAACCACCCACCTCCCACTTCCCGCTCCCCTCCTTCCATCCTCTGTAAAAAAAAAAAAAAAAATCAACGCCTAATAATATTGGCTCAGCGGCAGACAGACTGCGGCAGGAGGAGAGCATCTGCTGGAGGGAGAAACAATATGACGGCTTCCTCCCAGGGGAGCAGTGGCTGTAAAAGACAATCAGAAAGAGACAGAGGGATGGAAACAACCAGGCCTTCTTGAAGAAACATGTAAGCATCCATAACCACAAGTCCCGCGGGAGGGTGTAAAGAGTGAAGGGAGGGATAGTTTTTTTTTTTTTTTCCAAAGGACTGTCAGTCTGTGTACTCTTTTTATAATGTTTGCCACTACATGTGTTTACCTAACAATACAAGTAGAACAATACAGCTTCAGTCTATGTTTATATGAAAGAGATGAGAATATGTAGACAACAGGGGGATGGATAGTACGGCTGAATGACAACACTCTAATATTGTTTTGCCTGAAAAACTGTTGTTTTCACAGAATGAAGTGGTGTAAAATAAGCTGTGTTCAAATGCTTCATTGGAGGTCAAAGGTCACGAGTGAAAAGTGAGTCTGATTTCTACTTGGACTGTTGTGGTGGGAGGATAGTATGAGGCTGGAAAGGCAGGCAAACTGCCAGCTGATAATGGAGCATGTGATGTCAGAGCTGCAGCTAATGCGCTTCACGCTTTTTACTACTGTTGTGCATTCACGGGAGCAGTCAGCTGGTTCAATTGTCTGCGAGTGTGTTTGGTCAAAGTCACTTAGAGAGAGCGAAACATGGAAAAAGGAGCAGCGTGCGAGATGTGGAAGACAACATAGTTTGTGGTACAAACTGCTTAAATCGAGCAAACCCAAAAACTGCGGTGCTGTCTGATACGAGGCTGCAGAACAGGACTTTCAGAAGAGGTTTTGACTTCTTCTGAAAGCAAGAAAATATTATTTTTGTTCATTCTGTAGACCAAGACACTGGAAGACAAGGAAGTCTAGAATGACTGACAGACTCTAAAAATGAGGATCTTTCACCTAAAGATGATCAACTTTCTCACTTCTCTTGTTTATTTGCTGCATCTTCAAATATTGACTGGAAGTCATTTGGGGCCCAGATTTTCACACAACCTGTTTTTGGATAAATTGCAAAATTACAAAGTGTCCCAGCTGGTTATTAGATATTTGACTGGAGTTGAATTAAGTTCCAAACACCTGACAGTGAGCCCCCTCCCCAGGACAGTTTAGGCAGAATAATATGACAACATGACATCACATGAATTCTGGAGCAACTTAACCAATCACGTACCAGTTCCACATGTGCTGATAGGTCAGATATGCGACATACCTATTTCTCCATTTAAGGGCTTTGGGATTGTTTTACAAACCTCTGTTTACAACACCTGCAAAATGGAGTTTGCAGGCAGAATCTTGAACCTAAAAGCTTAGAAAACTCGCAGCATTTGAATAACTGAACGTACCATAGAGATCCATCTACCGTAGCCAGACATTTACCATGTACAAGGTTTCCATTGAACAGCTTCACCAAATGTGTTTTCATTAATGTTGTAAATAACATACCTTCAATTTTATTGCATTTCAAAAGGATTTCAGGTGCTTTTTTTAAGCTGTTAAGTATTTGAAATTATTATTTTCGTAATGTTAATAAGTTGAAATCACTATGTGTTTGAAGTGTAAAAAAACGTCTCCCTCTCTATCTGTGTGTGTATCAATGGCTTTCCCTCTCAGTGGGACTCACCACCCACAAAGGTTAATGAGCTTAAACACAGCTCAGAGTGAGCTCATTAAACAGACCACAGAGACTGAGAGGGAAGAGGAGAGGGAGGACGGCTGAGGAGGTAACGGGAATAAACGCGAAGGTGGATTTCGCTGCCACAGTGAGCAACTTCTCTGCAGGTTTAATTTGTTTACAAAAAAGCCAAAACAGTCATAAAGACAAAAGTTAAGAGCCGTTTCTTTGTGAGCTTGAGCGAGGCATAATGTGAGTAGGAATCATTCATAAGTAGGCAGGTTGGATGGAAACAAACACAGAGTGACTCAGATGAGTTGGGTGTCTGCCTACATTTCTCCTCCGACTCTTCTGGCACCACTGCCACTGGAGCTGTAGCGGATGCCGAACGTGGAGGCGGGAGAAACTTTTTCCCTCACGTTAACGCTCACTTTCAAAGCTGGAAATCTGAGATAACAGGACAAAAACCCCCAGTTAGTTGGATTTCGCATGGAGTAACAACTAAAATATGACAAACATTTTAGGTGGTTTAAAAGATTTGTAAATCGATATTCATGAGCTCATAATTCAGGCTTGACTTTAGTTATCCATGTGCTTGGATAAGTGGAGGGATTTGCACAGAGGCAACATGGCATCTTCACAACAGTTGGAAATTTAGTGTCACGTCCATCTGTCGTGCATCGGTTTGGACTGTTGATTGGATGTAAAGACACACGGGACAAATGTCCACAGGAAGAAACACAGAAAAAGCACTGAATTCATATATAATCGTATCTAAATTGGTGAACCAGATTTATACAACTAAAATTATTAACGTGTGAACAGAATTTAGAATTAGATTTGGGATCTAATAATTGATAATGAAAGATCACTGAGCAAATTAAACCAGCCCATTGTCAGCTTATTCAATATGAGCTTGACACTGATGGATTTACTTCTGTTTTGCAGTGGAGTGAGAACCTTTTGGGTCTGTGTAAGACCCATCAGTATATTCGGATGTTTTACACATCAAAGATAGTTTTTCCAATCATTTCCACACATTTGACTAATAATTCTCTAACAATGAAATCATGTATTCTTTCATTTTCTTCATTGCACAGTGATTTTAGAAAATTGGTTTTGCTGCACCAGCTCTGCTTACTGAATTCAAATGACTGGAATAAGTGATTGACTTTGTGCACCCTAGAGGTTTTTCCAGTCTTAACCCATTTTTAATATTATATTTGTAAGATTGCAAACACACACTGTTTCAGTTGGGAAGCAGGACCACACATGAATGATGATTTCAAAGCGGCAATTTCAATAATTTCCTTCTACTCAAGAACATGAAAGTGTAAAGGTACTAAGGTGCTCCACACAAAATGCTGTTTGGTTTTTCCCAGGTTTTTTCTTAACCCACAGTAGCAGTAATGCTGTTGTTGGGCTTGTTCAGTAGGTGAAGGTCAACCCAGAGCCCTGGTTAACCTTTTACATGTGTGGTTCCTTCAGTTTCTAGTTTTTAATACCTGTTAGGTGCTGTGCTCTGAAAATAGTGATTTTAATGTTGTAGCTCATTGCTGTGTTTGTGTCCCCTCATCATAAATGTCAAACTGTGATGGAAGCGTTTTCAGAGAAAAAAAGAGGAAAAGAATCTGTGGATGAAGTCATGGCTAAAAGACGTAATCAGTAGCTGGAGGTGGTTGAAGCTAAAATAAAATTTTATTGGAACAAACAAGACTAGTGCTGTGGAACACCCCTGCAATTATCAGGGGGTTGGGGGTTGCCAGTTCTCTCCTATTTTGGGGCCTGCTACCATTGAGGTTGCCTTGTGCCAGGTACAGCAGTTCCTGTTTTGGGGGCTGTGGCTCAGATGGCAGAGCAACCATCAATGAACCCTAGAGTTAGTGGTTCAGTTCCTGGTTCTGCCTGGCCGCGTTTAAAAGTGTCCATGGACAAAACACTAAAACCTGTGGTCGTCTATGCGCAGTTGTCCAACAACAACTTCCCCACGGGGCTCAAGAAACTATGAATTACTATTAAATTCTCCTGAAGAGCTGCTCGGCCCTCAAATGTAGATAGTGGCCATCGTCCAGGAGGTTTTGTGGAAAGCTGCATGAATCCACACGAATGTCAGTCTGGCAATTAGCCCGGTGACCCCTGAGAGGAATCAGCAAGAAACACACAATGATCCCTCCCAGCGACTGGCCCACGTGTGCAGCCGCTATGACCATTTGTGTCCAGCCCGTACACAGAGATAAAAACTGTTTGCAGAAACACATTTGTCGAGCTGTTGAGCAGATATTCTATTGACAAAAAGAACTAGCTCCTCATTAGGAGGATTCTTTCCAAGGTCATGCTGAGCTGCAAATGAGATATTCTCTCTGCCTGATACTTTGACAGGATGAAGTTAATTAATAGGATCATTGCAGCTCTAATTTGAATTCTTTGATGGTGTGATTCAAACTGAACAGTTCAAAGTGGTTGTCTTAAGTCCTGGGAAAGGGGAAGATTTGAGTTCACATATTTTAATAGTTTTCTTTGTGGGGGGGTTATTGAATAGCTTTATAGGTTCTGACATTTAGCTAATGTGCACACAATCATGTCTTAAATGAACATTTTAAGATTAGAGCGCTGGTGTGAGTCAAACAAAGAAACGTCCATAAAGGAACTTTTGATCCACACATATGTGATGTGTAAACAACACACACACATTTTGACAGGCGGTGACCTTCCAAGAGAGTGAAATTGCAGTGCAGCAGGTGAAGAATGTCGGTGCCGGCGGGTGGCTGTCTGCCAGGGGTCAAAGGGTCGTGGTGTTTACTGGTGTGTCACACAGATAACCTGTGATGTGATGGCAGCTGAGGGGCCTCGTTGGCACAACAGTGACAAAAGAAAATACTAATGGCATGTGTCAAGCACTTTCCACTTGTCTGGATGTTCGCTGAGGTAGAAGAGCTTCCTCACTGTGGCTTTTCTAAAGACAAGCCTCAGTTGTTCAGTGGCCTCTCAGAGCCATGTCCCGCTCATAAGACAATTATGATGACCTGAAACTGAGGCCTCAAACCCCCATAAATAAACAATATCATAGACTAAAGACAAAACTGTTACTCTTGCATCTTTTCCGATCCCTCTGTCCGAGCAAGAGTTCATGCAGGTATCAAAGCAGCAGCAGAAATGACGGAGTGGAAATCCTTTAAAGTTGAGCAAAACTCGTGCAGAAAAAATAAAACCTTACACATGTATTAGTGATCAGTCCAACACGAGCACAAAGAGCTTTTCATGACTTCATATTCCAGGCATGCTCCAGTGGGTGGAAAACAAGGAAGAATCCAACCAGGGTGCAATCAATACTGGAGTTTTATATGTCGGTGGGTTTGGTAGGAGTAGTAATCTCTTTATGGATTCATCCATATAAATACAGGTCTCCTGTTGATCTGCTGTCCACGCTGTCCACACTGGAACAAAGACAAAGAGAAGGAGGAAGAAGAAGAAGAAGAAGAGGGTGGTGCTGCGACTGAGCTGAAAGCTGCAGCACTCCTCAGATGTAACAAAAACATCAGCACTTATTCTGGGTTCAACTCCAAGGTGGTCTGAGGAGAGCCGTATTTCAAGTCTCCTCCGACAGACTTACGACGTCGACAGCGGAGGTATTTCACTCACAGGCTGAAGCTGCATGTTGACTTTGCAATAGAGTGAGCCGTTAACAACCATCGACATAAGGGCCACAGACTAAAGGAATCGCTCCCTGGAAAGCCACACTTAGCTCCACTCGCCCATTTTTCAAGAGAACACTGAATTCTGTCATCTATAAATTTCCCCATAAAGGGGCTGTTGGGTGTGTTTGTGTGTGTGTGTGTGTGTGTGTGTGTGTGTGTAAAAGCATTTGAAGCTTATCTGCAAAGCATGTCTTTAACATAAAGGATAATGTATTCATAGGCCTATTTTACTCTCATGCATAACACAACACAGATCCTCAGGGCTTCCATTAATTAAGTTCAGCCGAACACACATTTACACACACTGTAGTATGTTCTATAATCAGCCAGAAAAGCTCTACCAGCATGTCCAAAGAAGCCATGTTACTCCAAGCACTGGCACAGGGAGAGGAGATTTCAAAGTTCTCCGGTCTCTGTAGGGCTGAAAGAGGCCGTCATGAAAGCCCAACAGAATCTCATTCATAATTAAAGCAGGTAGGAGGTGAATCACCAGTGCGAGAAGAGCAAAACCCAAAAAATTTCAACTGTGGCCTTCCTTTATCCACAATATCCATTGATTCTGACCAGCATCTCGTCAGCCGCATTGCTGCTTGCACGCCAGGGTGTGCAGCTTTCCAATAGTTGGAGCAGAGCCTGCTGGTTCTACATTAAGAAACACTTTGTAGTTGTAATCTCATCCATGATCATGCCGCAAACAACAGAAAAACTAAATGACGCTTTGCATCAAAAAGCAAAAACATGACATGTCACTGCAAACAAGCCAATCATGCGATGAAACCTTTTTTTTTTTTTTACATTTTGCTTAGAACTGATTTGCATGATATCAGACGATCAGCATCCAGACTGCGTGAGCTCTAACCTCCAACAAGTTGAACATCCAGAGCAAATGTTCAGAAAGATTTCATGCTCTGCTTGTACTTCGTCGACTTGATTGAAGGCTGCACTGCTGCAGCTGCAGACACAGGTGTTACTAATAACAGTGGCTTCGTTGTGAGCAGGACAGTTCGACAGACACTTTTCATCCAAATGTAAATGTGTAATGCGCAACATTTTTTAGCTGAATTTCCAGAAAACCCCAACAGAAAAGCAAATTAATCTTCTCTCCAGCATAGATTTTTGACTATCAGTAGTTGGTCTGTTGAGACAAGCGCCTGCTGGCACTAATTGTCCATTTGGCTGCAGGATGATGGTATTTTAAATAATTCTGGGACAAAGTGAATAGGATACTGTTCTTGGTAGATTCTGAGTCACCAAAAGGGGAATATTAAATATAAAACAGTTTCCTTGGGTGTCCTTTAAAAAAAAAAAGAAGAAGTGAATGTACAAGTATTGTTTCGAAATGAATACCATGTTGGGGCTGATATTTCTAACATTATAAAGTGAGACAGGACAAGGGTTTGCACTGTCATGTAGCTTTGTGGCAAGTTCAAGGCCTCTGCCAAACGCACTGTGCACGGCCGAGGTGTCGAGGGCATGTGTAGCCCTCAGTCTTTAGCTGCAGTTCCCCCAGAAGGTTATTATTAGCCACAAGTAGGGTGATTATGAAAATATGTTATTATAGGGCAGGAAAGCCCTTAGGTCCTGTCAGTCAGTGGCAGGCTCGATGCTATGTTGGCTGGAGCACTGCTCTGGGCCCACAGCTGTGTCTTGTCTGTTGACAGTGTGTGTGTGTGTGTGTGTGTGTGTGTGTGTGTGTGTGTGTGCAGTCTTAGCACATTTCACTTGAACAGGGTTTTCTGATTCGCACTCACGTGTGAGAGAGTTTATGTGTTAGTTTGTGCATGACTACATGCGTCAGGCAGATTGCATAAGCTCCACTTCTGCGTGTGAAAACTGTATTGCAGGAATGTTTCTGGGCTCTAATTTGGGTTGGAGTTATTTCAGAGAAAGGGCCCTGCTGATTGGCTACTGCTCTGCTGACATCATCCCAAGCTCTGAGGAGCAACAAGCTTGCCAGGATTTGTCTGTGACTTACACTCGCTCCACAATCTGTAATGTGCCAGTTTACAGCACACAGTCAACAAACACTGGGCTTATACTATATGGCACAATGAGGGAACACATGGAGCGGGCTACAAACGCTCTGTGTGTCCATCTGCACAATAGACTTTTAGTTATTCAAACACTTCTCGGTGCAGAGCAGTACGATTTTTTTTTTTTTGTGGCTGAGTTGAACTTCACTGGAGGGGCAAAAAGATCATTTTCAGGAGGATGAAGATTTAATGTTGTCATCATTTTACTTATTTTCTTATTGTCAACAAATCCCACAATATTGTTTGCTTTTAATATTTTCTACTTTTGTATTAAGAGTCGCAGTCCTCAAATGGGTGCTGAGGGTAAGTAGCCCCAGTCAGACCCTATCAGAATAAAAAAACAACAGCAGCATGAGCAAGATGTGCTTCTAGTCAAAAAGTAAAAATTTAAATTATATAAATAATAAACCCAATAAAGTTTGAGTCTTGTTTTGTCCTGCAGCAACAATAAGATAATAATTTTCTAACTAATAAATGTCTATATATAAATTCCCAAAAAGTCTAACACAGCATCTGCTTTGCTCTTAAGGTGTCATCACAATCCTCCAGGCTAAACGTACAAATGCAGCAGAAATCGTTTAAAATCTCAGATTGGTTAAAAGGGTGAGATTTGTTAAAACATTACAGTCTATCTGTAACGTCTGCACATTAGGATAAGTTAGTTACCAGAATCTATTTCTGGTTTCTCGCAGAAATAACTTACATTATGTTTTGGTTTTGTAAATATCTGTTCAATACAGATCAGGTCTTTTAAATAGTAAAATGGAGGATAGATCAAAAGTCACAGAATAAATGAAATGCAAAATGATTTTTTTGGTATTTTGCAGTATTACGTCCGTGTTCAGTGAACCTTCAGTCATTGTTTCTTTAGTCACGCTGTAAACCATAGATTATATCACAGCAAGGGATGGACTAAAACTGAAAGAGAATACAAAGTCTTTTTTAAAAACACCTCTTCATTAACATCCTAAACTTAATCTAAAACAACGGGAGCTTGATCTCTGAACATCTGCCTGGTTGTCTGAAGTTATTTCTTTAATTCTGCCTCAAAAAGCGGCTTTGTCTTTGTCGAGAAATCGTTTTAAAATTACAACTTCCCTCTGAAAAGCAACGTTTTCTTTAACATTATTTTTAGCTTTCCATGCTGTTCACTCAAGCTCTGTGTGTTTCTGTTTGTACTCCCCACTCTGTGTTCTGCACCATCTGCTTGAATCATATCAGACGTGCTGTTGTCTCTTGGAAAGTTCGGAAGTTGGTTGGATGTCTCTGAAACTAGACAGGTTTCCACACATTTGTTTTCTGCTGAGATTCACAGTGGCAATCTGGAAGTAAACAAATAGTCTGCAATTATATGATGTGCATTTTTCCGCTTTTTACTCTCCAAGTTCTTTCTGACTTTTATGTATATATCATACATACGTATAAATATTATTAAATATTTTTGATTTTGGACAAAATAAAATAAAACCAAGATGGCATTAAAAGCAAATCATTTGCACAGATGAGTTGCAAGTGTTTTAATGCTTCTCCTCTGAACCCTAATTTGCTGCATAAATAATTTGCTACTGTGCTTCAGTGCCAAGCCAAATGATTAAGCAGCTGTAATGATTTGTTCACATTCCACAGTGAGAAATCCAAACGTGCAAAAGCCTGTTAGGTTAACAGCAGTAAAAACACAGTCAGCAATGCGAAGAGCAGATTTCCTGGTTGACACTAACAGGTATTTCTTTCCCCTCTAATTCATTGTGTGTCGCGTTCATTATTTGCTGAATATGTCAATAGACATAAAGTGGTGGTGGTGTCACTGTGCCAGGCGACTAAATGCTGTTGACGCCGTCACACTTGACAGAGTTTTTTCTTCTGCCAGACAAAGTGAGCTCGGAGACTCAGTCATCAGTTTCTTTATTGCAGAATTTGATGATCACAAAAATGGCTGTTGCTTGAGTGTCTTGTTGATTCATGTTCAATTGGGTCTTTTCATTGTATCCACCATCTAGCAAGAGACCACAGAAAAGGGCTATTTTGCCACTTATTAAAGGCATGGAGTGGTTACAGATGGGCTTGTGTTTTGTGCAGTGTGTGTGGTCAGCTGCATGCAGGCATCTGGAGGCTGCGTGGCTGTTGTTGTCGTTGCTGAGGCTGCTGCTTGATAATGAGCCTCTGGCGCTGAGCTGCTGTCAGTCTGGCAGACAGACAGGCCTTCGCCCTGGTCACTGCCGCCTCGTGCCATCTGGGTCCCGGCACCAAGAGGAGAGAACGGGGACATGCCAATGGGAGGACGCGGTGTAAGGTCATACATACACTGGCCCACTGGCTTAGCGTTTGGCTGCCTCACTGACTGATTGACTTGGTGTCTTGCTTTTCCATATCAAGATTGCATAGAATGTGTGTCCGGCAGTCAGGAAGGCAAAACACGTGACACTTTGACTGAGACGCCCCCTGAAAAAGCATCCAGATCAATTGCCTTTACAGGACTTACTTTACACATTGCAAACTTCTGGGTACACTTATTAAAAGTGTGCACATGAGCAAAGAAGTTCCTGGCACCTTCATTTCCATGACGTAAACGTTGGGTCTGGGCTGTGTATTGTCTGTGTGCAGAAGGAGAGCAGTGGGGACCAATACAGTAAGCCAGGTCCTATTGGCTAATAAGGCTTTAAACAACTCCATCTGTGATAATCTAGGAAGTTTCCACTAATGCGAACCATATGGAGCCATAAATCCTGGCTAAGACGCTCTGCCGTATTTGGGAGTTGTTGTGTTTTTTTTTTTTGTTTTTTTGCTGACAACATACTACAGCACGGAAAAGACACTCCGCAGCACAGCAGCACCTCCACATTTACACTTCTCGGCTCATTGTGTAGTCGCTCATATAAACAGGCTCGTCCATGTTGAAGTGCTGCACAACAAGCTGACCTCAGATCTGTCATTAAACGGGGCTCTCCCTCCAAAGCCAAACCCCCACCTCTGCTTAATTATGCATGTGGGCTCAGCAATCAGTCTCCTTTATGGTACTGTACACTCTAGCGTACTGCTTCCTTGAGCTCGCAAGCTGATTATGGAGCTTTGGCAGTCCAAGCACTCTGAATTATTTAAATCTCTGTTAAGCCTGCCATACATATATCAATGGAAGAAATGGATTAGGGGTTGACATGTTTTTCCTCTGGCTTTGCCCCCCACTTGCCTCTTCATCTGAACCTGATAAACACTCCACAAAAATCATTTCACAGTGCCTTTCAAGGAAATGGCAATTTTTCTAATTCCCAAATGAAACGTGTTTCACAGTGGATGCTGCTTTTAGCTGTATTTGGGTTGAGATTACGCTGCTGGATTAAAGGCCGTTTTTTTTTGTGTGTGTGTGTGTGTAGCACTCCCACTCTTTAGAAAAGGTCCAGTCAGAACGGTGGAGAGGGTCTTTGTGCACCCAGGAGGGCCCACCCTGGAGAACAGCGCATCTCCAACGGACTACTTCACGTGGGTGGCCTGTAGAGAGGTGATAGATCCCCTTTTCTCACAAACAAGCTTACAATCAATATGTCTGCTGTCTGCTTCCCGTGCTAATAAATGAAAACATAACAGTGTGAAGAGATGAATAAATAAAGCGGGGCACTTTTTTTTTCATTGGGGTGGGCTTGTGCACAAAGCTGACTCGATCCTGCATTTACACATACCATAATAGTCTCTCCATCTCTCAGCGGGGCGCTTGCTGCAAATGTATGTCTGCAGCTAACAATTTGTTTACAGGGCTGGAAACACAAAGTATTTATTCAGTAAAATGCAGCATAAATGTTTCAATTAGGCCTTGTGAAAATCACTGTAGCATTTCCATGCTGTTCTTTTTGTCTGCATGTTCACTGTGCTTGACAGGTACAGCTAATGGTGTCAAGATCGGGAATCAAATTTGTAAATAGGTCTTTTTTTTTTCCTGTCACCTGACATGAAATTACAGCTCGGGGGAACAGAACAGAGGAGCTGTCTGTCAGGTGGGAAAGAGGGTCCAGACGAGAGCAACATGCCCATCAGTGTGGATGAGTGACAGGGGATGAGAGAAACTCTTCAATCCACTCTGAGGCTGCCAACGAAATTAATTCACATCACCTCAACTGCACCATTACTGGAAAGTGAGCAAAGGGAAGGTTTGGGTGCTTTTTCTAAAGCCGAGGGAATCCAGAAGTAGGGCTTTCTGTGTTTTACCTATTATTAAGTGCTTTGTAATGATGATAATGCCGTAAGTCCGCTCACTTGTTTGACTGTGCTAATCCTATAAATGAGATATCCCCAGTGGCAAAGAAAGTCTTGCATTCACTGAGTTCACATACTTGCACTTGTGCCTGATTGCCAACAAAGACACTCGACAGACGGTACAGTCAATATCAGAATTGCAGTTTTGACTTCTTATGAGTGTGCTGCATTTACGCTGCTGTCAAATCAAGAAAGAGTCAGAGCACACAGATCGCAGCTGATGGGATTTCCCAACGTTTGATGTGCAGACAGTCGAGATTTGTCGTTGCTAAGGTTTGCCTGACTTCCACCTGCTACCATTCAGAATCAAATGCGGTGTGAACGTAGGGACGGGATTTGGTTTCTGTAGCCTCCGTTATAAGTCCCAATTCCAGCCCATAAAATGAAGTCATTTCTCTGGCTGCCTTGGCAGACTGCCCAAAGCTACTGATGTTTTTTTGTCCTTCTCTGCCACAGAGCTCTGACAAGTGACAGGTGATCTATAGCTGCTTGAAGTCTGGGATCTAAATCTGAAACAAGCTTAGCCGCGACTCGCGAAATGAGAATTGATAATCGAATGATGCTGAATGAGGGAGCCTGTCAGTACATTGTAAGGGAGCTGACGGATTTAGTTAAGGGAGAAGGAAGGCATGGCGGATGACTTTTGGCAGGATAAAGAATTGCTCAGCACAGAGTGAGAACCTGATCCCCCCACAGCTATTTTCTGATATTTTCAGACTATTTACACATCGCTGTTCTAAACAGATAACTGAAGCCCTGCTGAGCAGGTTGGGATTAGATCTTTATAAGTCCCATTTCTTTTTGTTAACATCTGTTAAGTGACAGAGAAGGCTCATCTTGTGAAGATTGTTACCTGATAGTTTGCTAATTTTTGCCCACTGTAGACTGACAGAGAAAGATAATAAAAAATTTACTGCTAGAGGAATGATTTACAGGCATTAAAATGACAGTTCAATGGCATTATGAAGATCCAATTTTCAAACTAAATCCATCTGCCGTCCCACTGAAAATTAGATCAGAAGCAGGACAAATATGAAGTTTGTGTTAAACAGCAAACTAATACTTACAAATTATTAATAATATGTGCAGACAGTAATGTCACAGTATGTTTTGCTAACAACAGTTAGTGTTTATAGTGTTTATACAGCTAGAATTTGTACAAATCTCTGCCAGTTCAAATTATTATATATAATATAGTCATACAGACATAATTATTATCCAGTGTTTTATCTGCCGATCTAACGCTAAACTCAGACAGTGAATGAATAAATCCAGCTCACAAAAAGTGGACCAAAATGTCCAATGAGAATAAACAAGTGATTGATATAAAAGTCAGTCCAACATTTTTATTAAAACACTCAATCAAATAAAAATATTAACTACATTTGCCCTTAATGGTGGTTGAATTTGTCGTTGTATGAGCATATTTGACAACACACACAAGTGTCTCACATTACACTCCACAGTCCGTCCTGACTCATGACACACTGTGCTGACTAATGTGACTTCCTAATTGAAATGATTACTGCTGCAGTATGTACAGAGATCCAGCTTTTCTTGGACCGTGTCTCACAGTTTTGCAGTGGGTGGAGAATTAATTGGAAGCTGTGTGCACAACGCTGTGAAATCACATTTGAAACTCATAAAACCTCTCCAGTTGACAACGGAAACTCTGATAAAATATTGTTCAGAGCAGTTATGGGAGGTTTTCTCCCAAGTCTGTCAGAGGTCTGAACCTTTAATATCAGATTACCCGTTTTTTTTTTGTTTTTTTTTCTGGCAAGGACTCCCCTCATTGAGGTCAGACAATTCTTTGCTAAACTGTGTTGGAAAGGTGCACAAATTAAAAATATATATTTTTTTCCTTTTTTTGTTGGTGCTGTTGCTTTTTTACTTTTCATACTTCTAGTTTTATTTTCTTACTTTAGAATGACAAGCAGTGAAGTGTTGTAGTTTTTGCAGTCCAAGAGTTGCTGCAAGCAATTATCCATTTCACAATACTAGTCAGATGTAATTACATTTATGTGTCTGGGTGTTTCTCATAGTGGCAGTTGACTGACATCTGAAAGCCAGCACTGTTTGGAGGCAAGCTGTCAAATTAAAACCAAACTACAATCGAGTCACTGTTAGTGCATTCACTCATGTTAGTGAATCTGTGCAGACTTTGGTGAATTTTGAATAATTTGCACCACTAAGTCATTGTAAGCTGCCTCGCTTGACCTTTAAGGTGACGGAGAGCTGGGGAGTCGAAGAGTTATGGTTCTCGCTTTCATTTTAGTACAAGTTTCACCAGAAATGAGCTGTGGTTTTCAAGATGAGTCAATGGGACAATTACGCCTTTTAAATAAACAGTGACCTATGCTGATTCTGAGAAGTATCATGAATGAGTGGGAACAGTGGAACATACAAAACAATCAAAACAAATGCTATACATTTGAACACATCTTCAAAAAGTATGTCACATCATTAAGCTGCAGCTACATACTAAAGATGATTTGCAGTGCAGAAAAAAAGCACATGCATTCAAAGAGCTGCAGGGCAAATGTTCTGTGGTAGTTTCACTTGTTATGTCAATGCTTGAGGTAATATGAGTATGCAGGAGCCATTCTGATCACTGCAACTATTATAGGAACTATTACAAGAGTTGTCGGAATATTAAGAATCACCGTGCTCCCAAGTGTGATTGTAGCTATTCACACTGTAGTAATTTAAAAGAAAAAAGTAATGGGTGTAACCTTTTCACAGATAGATAAAGGTAAAATGATCCTAGGAGTCATTATTAATCCCTGTAAAGTGCAGCTATAGATTCATATTATAGATATAATCTTAATATGAAGTGTTATGTGAGATAGTAACGTTCAGGGCAGTTTAGTACCTTTATCTTCCCCATCAGATCATCCCCCATCATCATCACCATCACCATTCCCCTGAAGTACCTGCCCTTATCAGACGGATGTATATGCTCCTGTCCTCCTCTGCAGGGTCGTTAATGGCACCCCAGCGAAAACCCGATCAATCCACCAGGGCTAGGAGGCTATCCCTGCTAATGGCTAATGAAAGGTGTAATTACAGCAGGTCAGGGGAGACGTTCACACACACACACACACACACAAAAGAGAGAGAGAGAGAGAGAGACAGTGACGAGTTCATTTGTACCATTAGAGGTGAAATGTGTCTGCCTCATTACGCTGTACGTCATCTGCATTATCCTGATGATCGTCCATTGTTTCTGTTAGACTGAGTGGGTGGCATTTGATTGTGCAGTAGATTGTGGGATTATGAGTGGAAAAGGTAAGTTGATTTAATTAAATGAAGTCCAAAGTGCAACAGAAAAGAACAGAAAAGAACTGTGGCGGTAGTGATGGTTCAGGACAATTTTCTTTCTTTCTTTATCTCTACACTTTGAAAATGAGCGTTTATCGCCAATTAATATTTCACACTGCTGATCATGTGATACACACGACACGAGATCCAAGCTCGCACATAATTACTCATTTGTCACTTTGCACATTGTCTTCAGCAATGGACGCTCTAAGAGCAGGAGCACCTTCCCTCTGAGGCCTCCTGGAAATAGACCTGCAGCTGTATTTTTAGATGGCTATTAATACCTCCAGCTAATTTATTTCAGCTCTCCAGGCACCTAGCAAGGCCCCCTCAATTATGGATGAGGGGAAAGTCATTGGATTCTCGACGCTGAGAGGAAGCTGATGGTAGCGACTGGACGCTCTCTGCAGACACATGACAAACAGGAAGGCAGCTGAAGGACAAGCAAGAGGACGAGAAGGGCTACAGTGGATCTGAGTTATTTTCAATAATTATTAAAGGAGAAGAGAAGGGCTTTACTTGGGCAGGTTGTTATGGACATGTTCAAATGCCAGAAACAAACCAGTATATCATCAAAAACTATCCCGCTGTGTCACCTGACAGTTCATCTGGGTCAGCAAGTGGCATCGGAACACAATGCAAAGACTGCAGCAAAAGGCCGACTAACACCGACTCGCTGCAGAGACTCAAACGAAGCATTAGTTCACTATTTTCACACCCTTCCTCTAAACACAAATGGCTTAACGACTTCTAATCGAGGATATGTCTACTAAATTGTTCTGGTGTTAATATCATTGTCTCTTCTTGCGTACTGGGTCTGAGCTGAACAGCCAATCAGAGTGGTGTCTCTCACTGATGGGACAATCGCATATTCAGCACTGTTTTAATGGCAGCTAGTGCTCATGGTAAATGATGGTGTGTCCCAGCCCTTTGACAGACACTGGAAAACAGATGACGGCATTTGACCGAGGGCAGGGGCCAGATGGACCCATTCTCTGGTGGTTGCTCCATTCAAAGGGAACAACAAGCAAATTGATGCAATACAGTGTTACAGGAAATACTGTATGTATGTATTTTTTTTTATAAAAACCTTGCAACGAAACGTTCACGTTGTACACAAAATCAATTTAGATGCAAATAATAAAATCTAAAAATAATAGCCCTGATCTTACAGATTAGTGTGAGCAGGGAGCTTGTCTTTAACCACTATATACCCTGTGTGACGTGATCCACAGTGACATGACTGCAGTCAGGTTGTAAATGCGGATGAAAGTGAGACTAAAGTGCATTTGCCCAGTGCACCATGACTTACTGCTGCGTGTCTTTATACATCTCCCAATATCATATATACAGTAATAGACATTTGTATTACTCGTGCTGATTTCATTCCCGATATTGTGTAACAACAAAGCGCGTAGCTTGTTGCGTTCGGTCTGCTTTTGATGAATATTTAAGCCTCCAGACTTCACAGCGCAGTTTAATGTTTCTGTAACTTCAAACCAAATCGGAGGGGGGTTTGATTTTCACTACAGTACATTCACTTTGATCTCCTGTGTTTTATAGGGAAAACAAAGGCAAAGGAAAAGTGTACGGAGAGCTAACCACAGAACCACGCTGCTTCTCTCCCTCCTGGGAACGAGTCGGCCGCAGATGAACCCTGTTACATTTTTCAGAGAGACTAAATCCCTGTGAACAGTTTCTCAGCTGGGCTCCTCTTGGTACACCACCAACATATTCATTACTCTTGTGAGCGACAAGGAGAGCATGTGGGTAAATTGGGTTTAGCTCCTGACCTTTGGGGTTTGATTAATGGGCCCTCTGTTCTGCAGCTCTAGCAGAGGTCCAGGGAGCTGCTCCATCTTGAATGGCTTGAAGTGACGGGCTTAGAAACCCGGCACAGACCCACACATTCTCCATCCAGTTATTCACCTCCAACCAAAAAAGGCCGGACCGAGACAGGGGCTACTGACCCGAACTGAGCAACTGCCCCTGCATTTAGAAATGATCAAACTGGCCAACAGGGCTTTAGCAGTGTCTCAACACACGTACCTCAGCTTGTTTGACAGTGACCATTTTCCTGACATATCTAGCAGCAGACCTCAGCTGCATCCCCATTCAAGCATTTTTGATGGACATAATTACTTTTTCATTTCATGCCGAAGCTTGATCCCAGTTTAAAATGTCTTATGCCGTTGTCTTGTCTTTTCCAGTTGGTGTTCCGGGACACACAGACATCAACGCTTGACTGGTGCAAAAATGTGATTAGCAATGGTCCAATTTCCAAATCGAATCCACCTGACAGCATAAAACAGAAAATGGCAGTAGGCCTCCTTAAATAACCCTGCTTGGCTTCAAATTGTATCTGCCACACATGAGGAATCAGAGCCCAAGAGCCAGATAATCAGGTTTGCTTCCTCTGCCCTCCTATTATGACAAATTAAAGAGGTCTGGAAACCATATTTTTCCGAGCAGCGGGTTCTTAGCTTGTTATTAGCTAACAGACTGACAAATTGATTAGTATTGATCGAAGCCAAAGGCTTGCAGCAGCCTGCCTTGTCTGGGGTATTCTACCAGGACCTGCAGCAAAGGTCATAACATATTCAGAGCAGACTAAAGGATTTCATGTGGCTTTGAGACCAAGGGCAAGAATCTGAGCAAAGATGTCATGGACTATTGGCTGAAGGAGTGAACAAGGAAAGGAAACACCAAGTAACAATATAATGTACCACTGTACAGATACAACACGACAGGAAGTTTGTCTTCTGTTGATTCAAGCGGTTTCTTTCTTAAAGGGAATTTTTTTACAAATATGAGTAACTTTATTACGCTGCTTCAATGCAGCTATAGTTGTAGACTGTATAGTTTGACATGAACCTAGTATTATGTGGCAATAAATCTATAGACAAATGGAACAGGGCTCTTGATGTTAGAGATTAGACATCACGAATTGGACGCCTCGACATAAGGGCTGTGTGCCCACTAAAATGTTTGTCTAATTCAAATATACAAACACATATTGTGCTTTTATTACCACGTTTAGGGTTTGACATCCACAGTAACAGGTTATGCAAGAGATTAACATAATGTGACGGCGGCTCCTAAATACATTGAAAAAAAATAATTTATTTGCTGAGGGTTACAATGTGAAAACCCCTGGGTTAAAACTGGATCAATATTCAGACTATATACAACCTGAACAGAACTGGGTTAAATTCAGCCACAGCTCCTACGTTGTGTTGGTGCTGACATACACCAGTCGGCCATAACATTAACACGACCACGACGTGCGGTTTTAATGCAGAATTTATTTAAATGCTGATGTCTGAGTATTAGCTCCAGATTCTTTGATTCTTCTGTCTAATTAATTCTTGTCCATGTTTGTCATAATTATCATAATCAGTATTGTTTACATTAAATACATTGTTTTACTTAAATCAAACATGGACACCGGTTACTAACTACATTATTTAGTTTGTGTACTGCCACCACCTCCGCAGTTTGCTGTCTCGGGGGCTGTGGAGCTGCAGACTGCTCCGAGTGGTCATGCTGTCCTCCATGACATTAGTAAGTCATGGCTGATTTTTATTTGATCAAATAAAAATCATGGCTGATATTTATTTCTTCCCAGGGTTATTTCAATGTAACCCATTATTTGCAGGTGCTGAAGCAGAGAAAAATGCAACACTTCACATACAAAGTGTTAATTAACCTTTACATAAAACATGATCCTTCTCGAACCAAAGTGCATTTGTTGCCTTCACGACACACACGACTCTGGAGTCTTCGGTGTGACAGTTGTGGCCTTTGTCCACCCACCGTCTTCCTCAACCACCTCATTTAAAAACGTTACACTTCATTCATTTAAAAGAGGTTTTGCACTGAAACATGATCATCCACTGCTCACATTCCATACAAAGAAAAAACATGAAGGGTTTTCGCAGTTTACACGGTTTTATGAGACTTGCTTTATATTTTGAGCGCAGACTTTCAGTTTTTTTTTTTTTCTGTTGCAGTCTTGATGCATTTACTTCAGCTAAGGATGCTGTGGCTGTGGTGTTATGTCTTATTTAATATCTGTCATGTTGTCTTCTGGAGATGCTTGGTTGTTGCTGTTGTTGCCGTTGTCGCACTGTAATTCACTGTGATTTGTTTGTCCTCTGTGATACCGCAACTAACGGGACGTGAGTGTGCAGTGTAGCATGAAGACACAGATAATACCTGCAGCCTCCTCTGTGGCGACGGGGGTGAGAGTGTAACTTTTATTCTATCAAATGTTCACTTCTTCTCACAGAGCAGTGGATGCTCCCAACATGTATACGGAGAAGCTGCCTGGCCTGTTTACACGAAACATCGCTCCTGATCTCATAAACCAGCCATACATTCAGACGACACGTGCTCTCGCAGCAGAAATAGCAGCTGTAGCTTTTTGCAGGTGCAGCTTTCATCAAGCTGATGATTAGGTTTGCTGGCCAGGTAAAAGAAAAAAGAAAAAAAAAGGACTGAGGCATTTTGGACCAGTTTTGGTTCTTTTTTTTTCTCTCTCAGTGGTTGTCATAGTAACAACAGCAGCAGCAGGGCATTTTAGGACACCATCTCTGGCCAGAAAAGCATCTCCAGGGCTCGGTGTAATACAAGAGCCAACAATATCGAGACACATAAACACAGAGAAGGAAACAGAGGAACACGGAGCGGAATGATACCGAACTATGTATGAATGGCCTTTTTTCTGCCATCATTATCATTTATGACACACGATGTGAGTGGGCTATTATATATATTGCGCTGCACTGTTTGTGTAAAAGTCACATACAGAAGTAGAGGAAATAATAGTTATATATATACGACAAATTAATTAAACTGAAAATTAATACTGATACCAATGTGACATAAAGTTGCACTCACTGGCGGAACAAACAATTGCAAAACTGCTCACAGAAATGAAGCCTACTCTGAGAATCCACTGCAGACGAAGTAGTCGGCCCTGGATGATGCCAGATAAGAGAGCAACCAGAGAGTTCTGCTTCTCAGCCAAAGCCTGGCAGCTTCAGGTGGAAAGATTTTCTTCCTTATCATTGAACATTCCTTCTGGATCACTTTGTGGACTAATTACCGTTGCACTGAAGAAAGATTCTGTTTGGATTACATGCTGATTAAACAGTCCCCTGCACTTTTATACTGAATTTAGTTTAATTTCACATGGTCAACAGCGTTACACGGTTGGTTGCAGACAGAAAAACAATTCAGATGAGATGCAAAATGAGCCCTAAGAGTTAATAAACCGCAGTCATGCTGTGTTTGCATGAGGGAGTAAATGTGAATTACAACCAGTACAGTGTTGATTATAGCTATACTCGGCTCAAATTTACCAAACGTGATGAAAGAGTGAGATGTTGATGTCACTTTTTTCATGTGAATGTATGTAACCATGCTGTTGAAGTGGGACAAAAGATGCTCGTGTCGAGCGTCAGGTCACTGATTCTGTGACACCTCTTTACACTGGATAAACCTGAGTAAAGGTGCTTGGCACTAAGTGTCTTCTTCTTCAAAAGCTTACAAATCCTCTCTTTGTGGGAGATATGCTGACAAACTTGACACTGATTGAATTTCCTGATACATTCCATTACTATTCCATTCAACTACAATATGATACTGTACTGTCAATTGGTTGTCGGGCCGAACGTAAAACTTGTGGAGACGGCCGTGTCCTCTGGAGGTGTCAGACACTCTCATTGTCCCTGTGATTTGCTGCCAAATTCTATTTGGCCCCAAGTCAAATATCACTGATCCTTTTCTTACATTCAGCAACTGTTCTTGTTAAAGCAGAGCCACACTGTGACTAAAAGAGTAATCTCTCTCTTTAAAAGGGAATGAGAAGTGATTTGTCAGGTCATGATTAAAGCCAGGCCTCCCACACTGATAATGTATTCCTCCTTGTTTTCAGCTGCACTTCTGATCTCAAAATAACCCAAATCCACAGAACCGTACACGTGCTTCTGCTATGCACCACTGATAATGGAAATACAGCAAATTCCAGTGGCAGAAAACAGCCACCAACGCAGCAAAACATCCGAACGTCGAATGAAACCGGATCTAAAAGAGTTCTATTGTGGTACAAACATCTTAAAATTGTTGTTTTCAGACGGACGTGCTTGTTGCATGAATCATTATTGAGCTTTAAGTAACTATTTTTTACTATTTCACACTCATTGATGATCAGTGTTTATCAGGCTGGGACCAGCAGTAATTTTTCTGATAGACTTTAATGCAGTGGGATGAAGAGATAAGTTATTTCTACAAATTGCGGTTAAAGCCTTAAAGAAGATTATCCTTGTGAATCTGTCACCCATAATACCATCAGTATTCATCACAATAGCAAACACAAGTAATCCTAAAACTGCGAGGAAGAGTCCGTTAAGCCTCATCATCACAATATTTACTGAGACACTGCAGCGTGATGAAACTGAAGACGTGAGGTGTGCGCGATTCTTCTCTAATATAATATCAACTGTCCTACTGTGAAAAGAGACTATGTTGGTTGGACCGTTCACGGAACATGAGATACGCCTCAATGCTTGACAGCCACTACTGAACCTGACAACATGACGTACTCTATTTATTGCGTTCTTAAAAAAGGAAGAATTAAGTTTGGTTGGTTGACGCGTCCCAAATCACAGGACTTTCACCCAGAAAACAGGCTTTTAAGTCGGTTGTGAGACAACTTTTATTCCTGCTGTTAGCTACGTGTCAATTTGAGTCCTGCATCTTTCGACGGGTCGGGGTGGATCCAGAAATGTGTTACTGGCCAGACAGGGGAACGTGCACAAAATAGGTTGTCACATTTTCCATCATTCAAAAACCCTTTTGAAATAATAAGCGGTATATTAATCATCTAATAGTTTGTTTATTAGGGGTTTGTTGACAGTCTAAAACGTCAAATAAAGGACGCAACCCCCTAATTTAGACATACGGTCAAAGTTGCAAGAGTCCCATGAAATCAGTTCCTCGGTAATATAACATGACATTAGGGAAGTAGTAATTTTTTATGGCACACTCCAACATTTTGACGTGTATTTAGTACCCTACTCTAAAACTAAATTACCTCTGATGTTTTTGGGCGAACGCTAACCAAAATTCTGTGGTGGCACAGTTTAAAGTTCATTTAAGTGTTTAGAGCCAAAAACAAGAGCGAAGCTGAGAGGAACAGCAGGTGCTTTTGTCAAACGGAGCAGTATCAACAGATCCAAGACGGCACTACTTCCACAGAAGTTCATTGATGGATATGAGTGGGTGGGTACAAACAACATCGTTGGGCATTAAAGCTGGAGGACTTGTTGAAACTTACTGCTAGTGCTGCTGTGCACTAAGTCAGTTCATGAAAATAAACCATAAATAACAGGATATAAAACATGTACATGAAATGTTCATAAAGCATTTAGTGTAAATACAGAGGAAGGATGTAGTAAAGCTGTCATATCTGACAAGGAATGTCTTAAACATGTTTAAGACATTAAACACGCCCACTTCCTAGGTCAATGATCTCCAAGTTTGTCACTGAGCCTCTAATTTTGCTTTTTTGAAAATGATTACCTCACAAAAGGTATGATGAAAGAATTCCAAACAGTTCTGATTTTTGCTGGGGTGTGGGGCAGGTTCTATATTCACAGCTTTAATGCCCGACATTCATTTCAAACCCATTTGACTGTAAAACAAAAGAAAGGAATTCACAAGCTCACTGACTCGGTCAGTGATTCAGTGCTATCGGATAACATCAACTCAAGCCGCCAAGTTTAGACACATTGTAGAAAACAATTTTTCAAATTATTAAAACAGAGCAATGGAAATTTTGTCTGAGGGCGTATTTCCTTTAAAGCTCACCACATGGGTTTTATCCCATAGCAAGAAACAGGAAAAGAAGATCATAAAACACTGAGGCAAAGCCAGAGAGTTTTTGGCAGCCCACAGAAAGGCCACTATATATGGCGCAGGAACAGGAAATAGAATGATGTCGCAGTGTCAGAGAGGTCAGCGGGCTGACCACAGACAGGAGGAACCCTCTGCGGGGCAGGCACAGAAGGTCCACACACTGTAACAGCTGCAGTGTGTGTGTGTGTGTGTGTGTGTGTGTGTGTGTGTGTGTGTGCATTTTTCATCAGTTCCACCAAAAGTGAATTGTTTATGCAAACAACAAAAATGTAATTAAAAAAAGGAATATGCAACCTGTAAGTAAACATTTTCAAAGTGTTTGTGTAATTGTATATGAGAAAGCAAAGTCATAAAGAATAAAATGTTCTTTTTATGATGGCATGTGCCCCCAGCTCATTTCTGGCTCTCGTTATGACCGATGTTGTCCGAAGTCAGGTGGTTTTCTTCGTGTTATGGTTCTAGTTTTCATGTGTGTCTTTTGTATTTCCATCTCATTCTGTATGTTTCCCTGCTGTGGTTTCCTTCTATCTTTCCTTTCCTCCCACCTAATCTCCTTGATTCAGCTCCTCAGCTGGCACCAGTCGTCACACCTGATCCACGTTACTCATCCATACGTGTTCATAAGTTCTGCTGATTATTATGTTGTTTGCTGGTGTCTCTCCCTTCCCCGAGCACCAGCTCGATTCGAGCTAGTTTGTCTTCTTAGTGTGAGTTTGTAAGTATCTAGTCCTGTTAGTTCCTCTGGTTCGAGGTCTCCAACCTTCTGTTGTGGGTAGTTTTGGTTCTTGTTAGTGACCTCCTACCTTTTGTTTGTTACTGAGTTTTTGACTTTTTTTATTAAATTATTGTTATGTCCCTTCACCTGGTAGTCGATCTCTGCATTTGAATCCCTGTGAGAGTGTGGAATTGTTCCAGATGTAAATAAAACTATGAAACCATTTAAAAGTTCTTTTTTTAAAGATACAAATATCACAGAAAAAACAGCTTGTAATTTTTATTGCGTGTGCACATGCAGCTAAATTCAATTTCTTTTTACCTTTTTCCCATCATTCACAGAGGCTTTCTTTGATTGTTGGAAGCATTTTGTCATTTACAGAAGTGTCTTCCAGTTCACTTGTGATGCTCTTTTTAGTTCTCCATTAGTTTATGTTTTTTGCTTGAATGTGAATTCCGAGGTGCTTATGAAACTGCTGGATCGTTGCCTTTAACTTTTTACTATATGCTATAGTTACTATATTACCACAGTTTATTGGTAGTTTTCTACACCACATAATCACATTATAGCACAGTCACAGCATATTGGCTTTCACTGTGTGTTTAAGTCAGCCAATCTTAAATGTGGTTTAGATTACTTGTTTAAATATTCTTTGCCTCTTCAAATTCCTGGATATCAAACATTATTACGGTACAGTTGCAAAGGAACCGATACAGGCAGTGCTGAGAACAACGAACAAAACAGTCTTTCATTGTTAGCTTTACAAAAGCATGTGTTTATTATGTGACCTGGTTTTATGAAATAATTCCTAATCATAGACTCTTTTGCTGACAATAGCACTTGCATTTGTTAAATTTAAGCACATTTTCCTACATATTTAAATAATAATTCTTCATAAATATGTTCTTCATATCAAAAAAATGTTTTTGTTTTCACTCTGGCTGCACTTGGTTTCAAGATGGGTTCTTTGAGACGGGAATTTTTCTTCAATTGTCTTGGCAAGTGAGAATGTATTTGTTCTGTTGGCAGTTCATTTTGCTCATTTTGAGCAATATTTCCCCCATTTATTTCCTGTTTATTGATTTTAGGAGCTGGATCTTTGCAGTGGAGGGTCATTCCGAATGCACAGAACTGAGTAGTTTGGAAGAATTGTAGCTTGTTTTTACTTTCTTTTGATCATGTTGTCGTCAGCTTGGGCACAAAATTGCCTTTTATGTTTTTTAAGTTTACACTTTATCCCATCTATACTCATCTTATTGCAAATGTATTTCCTGTTACATTTTCATTAACATTTAGTATTTAATTATGTTTTACAGTGAATCCTTTCCTTTACTATTACAACGATTTCAACACTTTGACATTTTCCATCTTTAGAAGAGAGACATCACGGCCTGCGATGATGCTGCCGTCCCCTCCCCGAGAGTTGCCGGTCCACTGGACTGATGTAGGGACATTTACTGAACACAGTTCGCAAACAAAGCCACGATTCTGCAACAGCGGCCGGTCACACCTGCCTCCGGCTTTCTTTGTACGCTCAGACTGATAGAGAGATGAAAGAGTCGGCAGGCAGCAGCAGAGCGACTAACAAACAGAAATGCAGCGCTGCCAATTACAGGGCTGAGTGTAATCAGGGATTTGCAGGGACTGGACATGAATTAAAAATTTTATAGGGGTTGGCAGAGGCATCCACTTTCTTCCTAATGAACCTGATGGAGTGTGTTAGGTTCCATAACTGATCAATAATTTACTGGTTTTCTAGGAAACATTTCATCCCTATAGACTGTAGCATTTTGACAAGGCTTCTCACAGCAACGCTACAACTATCTATGGCCATTTTGATCATCCAGTTTAAATATTTTATTGCCCCATTATCATCTGATTGCTCTTGTCTCTTCCCAGAGAAAAGAACTCATGAAAACATTGTAGATAATGAAGGATTTATGCATAAATATGAGAGGAAGAGATTCAATCTGGGTGGTGTGTTGGATTTTACACTGTTAGGAGTTTTAACACTGTTGCTGCAAAATATAATTTACATTTTCAAAATATTAGAATTTATGGCTGTGTTGATGCTACAAGAATGATGTTATTATTGTTTATGCAAACATAGCGACAGTATTTGTAAGACATTTTGCTCTGGAACAAATGATTAGACTGAGATATGGTTAGACTAACTGATGAATTATTGACCTTATGCCATATCTGGAGAACACAAGGTGTTTCCACAGGAGGATACTTCAAGATATGATAATCATATAATGGTATTGAAAATCGCAAAAATTTTACATTATTTATTTAAATACTTAGCTTCTCTCTGAACAATATCAAATTCAAAATATTGCAGTGTTACATGTATTGTCTAACAATGCTGATATATGACAGATTATATTGACTTATGAAAAACGATTTCTTTGTATGATTTTTTTTTCAACATGGAAAAAAAGTATTTTGATAGAAAAACTGTAGAGAATGCCTGTTGTAAACATTGTTAATATGTAGTACTGCGAGGTGCAAACACACACATGCTGGTTATAAAGCCAGTAAATATCAGCCTCGCTGCGGATGGAGAATAAGTGAATGTCCCCAGAGATTTCTCAAGGTCACTCAGAGAACCAAGTCTAAACCTCAAACTGAGTCTGCTGCTCTGCCATATCTGGAGCAAACACTGCCACCCAGTCACTGCGTGTGTGTGTGTGTGTGTGTGTGTGTGTGTGTGTGTGTGTGTGTGTGTGTGTGTGTGTGTGTGTGTGGCATTTTTTTCCCACAGCTAAATAAACAAATCTGTGGAGTCAGTTCCTAGACTCATTACCTCCAATCCTATTGGTCTCCTTGGGTCAGCAGCTATTATCTCGGTGTCTTGTAGGTAACATATTCTTTACGGCATAAACTGAAAGTGCCTAGTTAAAAAAAAAAATAGGGGCACAGAAAGCGGTCTAGGGTACACTGACAAATTATTAATAAACACTGAACCAGCGTTTTGCAAGTCATGTTGGAGTTCCTGTAAAGACTGAGTCAGCATTACCCAGTGTGTTTACTGCGTGTGTGTGTGTGTGTGGGTGATAGATACAGTAGGCTGGCTTCTTTGCAGCAGCCCCCCCCCCCCCACCCACCCCGTCTTGTTTCTGCTTTTTTTCTGCTAAAAATTGCTGTACATGATCCCTGAAAAGGAATCATCACTTCTGCTTTTTGACCACAGACCTCATGCTCTGCACTGATTTAACACAAACACAACACATCCGTGGCTCAATTAACCTTTATTGTTGGCTCCAATCAAATTAGCCTCATAGGCTTTTTTTTTTTTGTCCATAATTAGTCCTGATTACCATGTGGGCCAGAGGGTCTCCTAGCACCAAACAAAAAAAAAAACACATCAAGGAGAGAGGTGTCACAGCCTGTGGGAGATGACGGGGACCCTTCTGCGGCTCGGGATGAGCGTGTTGTGACAGCACTTGATCAGACATTGCCACCACGCAGAGCCGTGCAGCACCAAGACACGTCCCAGTGGGCATGTACGCGACCGAGACGATCGACTGGGGGCTAATTTTACTTATTTATTATCAAAACAACAGTTGTGGGTCTGAGAGTGTCTTGTGGTCCTCGGGGGATTAGTGGTTGCAACTGAAGTGATACAGAAGCATCAACATTAATTAGTCCCGCTCTCCTCTCAGATCTGTAGTCTCCTCTCCAGCGGTGAAATAGAGCAGGTGATCCAGTCTGCGTGTTAGCTCACGTGCTTAAACACCCACCTGCCTCTCTCACAGCAAGGCCATGCTAAGCTGCACACACACACACACACACACACACACACGCTATGTTTGGTTTAATCCAAAACGGCACATCGACCCAAATGGCCATGTTTTTGTTTCCCCGCGGCCCTCTTTGATGTTAATGTCCCTGTGAATTATTTATCTGTGTGTTCTCGTTGCCTTTTCCTCATGCTCTCTGAAGGAATAAATCAGAAGAGCGAAGCACACACGGAGAAGAGACAAGAGGATTTATCACGGGGAGTATTGTTTACTGCGCTGACCTCCAGGCCCTGCTATACACACATATCTGTGCTCTGCAATCAAACAACTGCCTCTTCTTACACAGCTGAAACAGAGACAAACACACATTGCACGGCCCCCTTCTCCAAAGGATTTCTACCCGCTCCGGCTCGTGGCTCTCGTTCCCGTATATGTGACCATTCAGAGCGCACCATGCATACATTGTGCAATGATTATTGATTTTGTAGAGTCGAACCGGAAGAATGGAAACGTTTTTTTTCATTCTGCAGATTTGCACGCAAACACACGCGCTCACAGCGTGGTGTGTACTCGCGGGCCGGAGCTAAAAGATGCTGACCCGGCGTTTCTCGCTGTTGGACTCATAAGAAAGAATGTATTAGCTGTCTTCTCCTTTCTGCGTCGTGTTTGCACCGTTCATTTATTGCTGTGACAAATAAAGCTACGCAGAGTCGTGTCTGCACGGAATCCTGTAAGAGTTCTGTGCCAGGTCAGTTGTTGTTCTGTACTTGTTTGGTTTCTGAGGTTTTCTTCAGCAGCAGCTTCAGCTTGTAAGAAAATGCACATGCACTCTGTGCATGGGGAGGTCTCGAAGCCCAACTAGTACTTACCACAGAGAGGGTGACAAATTACTACAAAAAACTATAAAAATCTGCAAACTGGGCCTTTAAAAAGGCTGCATCATGTCTAATATGGTCTTTATATATATTATTTAGAGGTCTTTTGAAATAAGGGTGTATAAAATTCAGTTAAAAATATCTTATAATGTTCTAAGTTAGTAAAATGATTCAGTTTTGGCGTGTTTATACCCTCACAAGCGCTGAGTCCACTCTGTTCTGATTGGCCAGCTTGTGGAAGTCTTCGGGTTTGTGTAGTTAATGGATGTGAGAAGCCAAAACTCTAGTCCTCTTATGGATTTTCATGGTGGCTGTATGTGATACTGTCAAGCATGTGGAAGAAAATGATCAAAATCAGAATTTGTATGCAGGAAAACAAAGACCCCATCAAACCCAAGTCAATAGGGCAGAATGAAACTTGGGCTTTTTATTTACAACAACCGTCCAAACCATCAACCAAGCCATTCAGCTTCACAGAAACATGGACATTACACCACGTCACAAAAAGCATAAAATAGACTCAATTTGACACGCAGGCTGTTGGAAACTGAAACCAGTCTCTGCAGCCCTGGACCTGGACACAAATGAGGGAAGGACCTGAATAAATGGATCACTGTGACCGTACCTGGTGCAGCGCTCAGTGCTCCAACTTCACGTTTCCTTTCAGACTTTCATCACTGTCAAAGAGCAACAAAGGCCCTGCGTGTTTCCCATCAATCACCACCGGTAATAATAATGCGTCTGATGACAGAATGTAACTATTCCTTTTTTCAATCTACAATTTCATTTCATACAAATATTTAATGTTGTCTGGCCCAACAATCAATCGTTTTTTTTTTTTTTTTTTTTTATCTCTCTACATAAATTCACCCCGACATAACATGCAGTTTTCATTTTTTGTAAATTACAAGCTCGTTGCTATTTCTCATTACTGTTCATAGCGATGACTGTGAACATAAATTCACTCCCCCAGCCTCACCACATCTGGCACTTTGAAGGGCTGTAATTTTGAGTTCTGGCACTACTGATATATTTTTGTGTTGTTCACAAAGGAGAGAGGTTGTGAAGTAATAAGGTAAACCAAGTGTGCAGAGTGGGGGGGGGGGTTCTCCCAGAAAGTATTATCATTTAACATTTCCACATTTCCATAAAGTATAACCTCTATCATTCTCAATGACACATCATGTCCAGTTCCGTCCTCGCTGTAACTCTAAAAAGCAGTATTTTAAGACGGCTGCTTATTTCCAGCCAGTAGGCAGCAGTTCGCCTTCAGAAATGATGACTCTCTCTGGAAGACTTTATCAACTGGAGCTGCCGAGCTAATTACACTAACATCGCTGCCATGAGTTGGCTGTCTCTGACATTTAGGTTGAGTGACTTTTAAAGCGGAATCTTGTAAATAGTTCTTAAACACACCATATATTCTAAAAGACCAATGCATAACCTGCAACTCTGGGACTTCAAGTCCTTCAGTTTATTTGTGTAGAAGACAAAGATAAAGCTTTGAGCTTTTATTGCAGTATTAGTCCTAGACGGTAAGAAGACAGACTGTAAAATGTCTCTGTTTGTCTTTTTCTTGCATACAACCGATAAAACGCACCAACTATTCTATTCTTCATGGTAAACACACATTGGTGCTGTTGTGGGTGTATATCCCTGTAGATCCCAGTAACACGTTCCTCCACATTGTGCAGTGAAGTACCAAACATCACTGTGTCAAATCTGTCCGACGGAGTTTTGCATAGAATTTGCATTTTGCCTTACATAGCCAATACAGTTTTGTAGCACCAAGCCGATGATGGAAAGAACCAATAGCCAAATACCTTTGCAGATATTTTAACCATCATATTATTTTCTAGGAAGAAGCAAAGACCAGCCGTTCCGCTGCAGGGGACCTTTCAGGCACTGCACATTATTAAATGACATAAGTAGAACAGGACTCTGTGGGGTGGTGAGACTTCCAGGCCGTGGTTCTGACTTTACACATGTGCCAGGTGGGCTACGCCAGCGGACGGGGAGAGAATAGCTGCTCATCATCTCACGTCATGGCCTCCTTTCCACAGCTCGTGCTCAGACCAGCCAATCCCCACAGTCTAATTGGCCTACTTTAACACTTACCTTCCTGTGAGCCGCTCGCTTGCTGTGTGTGCAGTTCGGCTCCTGTAAACATTGCTCAGCATAAATCCTAAAATGAGGCTCCGGGACCAGACGTACCACCACATCAAACTTATCCGCCTAACCTTCACGCTTCTGTCATATTTATGTGTGTGGCGAGTACATAAAAATGTTTTTTTTTTTTTGTACCTCTTCTACTTCTACTGCTGCTTGTTTCTGTCATAAATAATTTCTAGTCTCTGGTTTTCTGCAGGTTTTTGCAGAGCTCATAAGAAGTGTACTATGTATTTATGAAAGAACTTGTATGAGACATGAGGATGTTGGTTCCTGAGGCGTCATGCAGTGCAGCTCTATACATCTGCCAGCCTGTCAGATTGCAGTAATTGGACTGGTCCTTTTTGATCTGTGCTTCTAGTATTTTTAGCCTTCCATCAAACTTGGTTCCTCACATCATAAAGCAGATGTTGAAACTGATCTAAAATTCTACCGGTAAAAGTCTCTTTTCTCTTAAGGCATTTTTATAACCTACCCAGTATGGGAAGTACCACATTCATTACATACTTAGGTTTGTCATGTGACTTTTTATGGTGCATCCTCCAATAGATTTTCATATAGAGCATGCTGCCATTTGCATTTTGCTAAAAGCACCACTGTGCCCAGTAACAACAGCTTCATAGAACCACTGGCTTGGCCGTAGACTCTTACAGGCCACTCACACATGCGGTCTCAAAAACTGGGACGTTGATAGACTGCTGTTCATTGTGACCGCTCCCACCTGCTGAGCTGCAGAGACTTAAAAAGTGTCCAGCAGCACAAGAGGGGGAAAGTCCAGAAGGGTTCGACTTCATGCAAATACACAACATGAAGCCAAAAAAAACAGGCAAAAGCCAGTCGCACTTGTTTCTATCCCAACACAAACTGAAACATGTGATTGTTTACGACGCCACTCCACTGGCGGAGTGAGAATTGCTTCCAGCACAGAAACAGGACCGCAATGCCAATAAGTCTTGCCAGCTCGAAAGAGCCATTCTTGCAATAAAACAGTTTCAACAACACGTACCATAAGGTAAAACTGAAAATCACGGCACAAAATGAACAACTCCCTTGTGAGTAATACAGCAATTATTTCAGAAAACAATTTTCAAGTTTCAAATTACCTGCTTAGGGCGACAAAGCCACAAAAGTCAAAAGAGACAAGACGCTGCCAACTGCTTTGTGGAAATGCTTGTGTGAGTGTTGTTGTAATTCAAAGAGAACAAGAAGCCGCAGGTCTTCTATACGTTTTCTCACTGACAGCAAATCAGTTAACATAACCAAAACTCCATTAATCTGCCAACTTGTCTAACAATCAGCCATTTTTTTATCTTTGACAACATAAACTTCTGAAATCTAGTTATGACTAAATATTCCGGTCCATAAGAATTTGGACAGTGAGATCATATGCCTGATTCTGACTTTGCAAATAAGCACAAAAAAATAAAACAAGCAATCAATACAGTGCGTGTCTTTATGGTTCTGTCGAACATATTGTCCATCTATCTTTAAATACAATACACACTTGCAAATTTAAGGAAATAAATGCAATTGGACAAACTAACCAAACCTAACATTATTAATACACGGTTTCGAATGCACTGCAGTCACGAGTGCCTGAAATCTGGATCCCATGGACAATGCCAGATGCTGCGTTTCTTCCCTTGTGATGCTCAGCCAGGCCTTTACTGCGGCTGTCTCTTCCACGTCCTGCTTGTTCTTCAGAATTCATCCTACTGCTTTTGTCACGTCATCAGTAAACACATGGGAACCAGTTCCTTTGGCACACATGCACACTGGCACTGGTACCGGGCTTCGCAGATGCAGTGATGTGCATTTCTTTCTTTTCACAACGTTCAGCCGCAAGTTGATTAATGTCTCGTCTGTTCATAGGATGTTGTTCCAGATTTAGTGGCCACTTAACAATGTCTTACTGTACATGTTGGGATATACACTTTCACTTTGCAGAGCATTAACTCCGGTGAAGTTGTCATTTCATCGTTGATTATGATACAGATACTTGCTGGGTGTTTTTCTGAAGTCTTCTTTGGCCTCTGTTAGTCCTGAACAATATTTTTAAGTTTGTAGCAAACAGTTCATTTGGTCCCACTTTATGATTGTATTTTGTACCTGATGTGTTTTTAATTATGCATAACTGTAAATACTTCTTGACAGCTACAAAGAGAATTACAAATGCAAAGGCCACAGTTAAAAGCAACTTTTGACATTTAATCTACTTCTAAATATACTAATGAATGAAGAAGACCTTCTAATCAATGCCGTACTCCTCCTCCTGAGATGGTCAAGGAACATCTGACTACCCAAGTACTTTTGAGCCCCTGAAATTAAAAACCAACATACTGTGTATAAAACATTGTAATTCCTGCACAGTTAATAGAATACAGATGATCTATTGTGGTGCGCTCCAGATCCCAAAATGGCCAAAATTGTAAGACAAATATATAAAATATTGAAATAACCAGAAGTTAATATAAATCATTTCCCATAACAACGTGGCATTGTTGTTGTTGTTTTGCAACAGGTGGGAAGGAAGGATTTGTTGAGGCCGATCTTGACCTGTGTGAGCAGTGTGACAGCAGAACGGTGCACAGAGGATGAGAAAGGTGTCCATGTTCCCGGTGATGTAGGACCGCGTCGCATCGTGTTTAGCTACGCAAGTTTTACTTTACAGCATGAATTACACTACTGAAATATAGCGATCAATCAAATATAACAATTGAGCACATAACACCGACTATCCGGTTAACTGGCAGTTGTTGTATCCTATCTCCAGTATTATTTACAAGTACCTGTAGTTTTTAAAAACATATGGAGACACATTTTTATTTTCTGGCTCGCCCTCTGACAGCCTATGTCAGCATAGAAAGGCACACAGGAGTTAGGTCAAAGACCAGGCCTGCTGCCTGGGGCCAAATTGAATTACTATGATTGCCTTGTCTTTTATAATTAATTTGCAAAGGGCTTAAGGGCCTTAATAGCTGTGGGGAACACAGGCTTGAAGGACAAACACTAATTAAAAGTTGCAAAGTATCAGGAGTATGCCACGGTGCAGGATGACTTTTCTGTTAGAAAGCTGATTATAATTCTGCACTGGGCCTTCACCACCTCTGCTATAATGAGAGTTCACACTTCCCTCCGCAGACAACAGGGTATGATTCAGGCTTTTCAAACATTTTAAATGAGAGCAGGTCACAATGCCGCTGTAGTGCAGGTTTGGACCCACAGTGCTGGTGTGGAAGAATTTCTAGTTTGCAATAAAGTTTTATGATTACCTCACCAGGATCCTGAGAATGTGGCATTTAGGAACACGCAGCTGGTGATTTACAGTACACAAGGCGTTCGGTAAATGCTCGGTGTGCTGCTGCAATGAGCCCAGTGCTAGAATTAACATAAATTCCTGGATCGCACCGGAGCCAAGTAAAGGGAGGAGCGTTAAATCAGGGTGACTGACTGCGCTGACGTGTTCCGAATCACAGACAAGAGGTCAACGACATAAAGTTTCAGGCTACGAACCAGCTGAGAAACGGCGGCATCAATGACTTTTCTACCTGGCTGGATGTGGGGCTATATTTGTTAGACTGTGACAAACGACATAAGTACAGGTCAAAATGAGCGAGTACAAACACAGGTTGAACAGAATCCGGCGAAAAACCCCTTTCCCTGCAGTATATTTCTTCAAAGTCAGCAGGACGTTAAGGTTTTTTGGCGAGCTGTTGCTCCAGTGAAATGTTCCCATATTTATTCTCCCTGTGACTCAGAGTTCTCAGAGCTCACAGTTATAAAATATAACTTAGCTTACATCTTCACTGCAGGAACAGATTGCCGAGCTAATGAAAAACTCCCACGGCAGTCTAGATTAACTTCTTCCAGGGTTTTGTGGAAGTCAAGTCCTCAATTGCTTTTCTGCCGCCGGCACTCTATCTCTTTCTTTTCTTCCACTCTCTATTTCCTCCTCTCTCTTCTTTCCCCTGATTTCACCTGTAGAGGAGCTGCTGCTGTCTCCACAGGGGAGGAAAAAAAAAAGCCTATTGAGTCAATTGAAGCAAAGAGGAAATTAACAACTACTGGCTGGCTGGTTTTATTGTTTTGTTTGGAGACAAATGTGGCTATATCCTTGCTGGAGAAGGGAGGCTGTGCTTTCCCTGGGCTCTCTCTGAATCACTTGGTGTTTTTACATGTGCATTACTTCCCTTCTTCAGCTCTTTTCTCTAATTGTTAAAGTTGCTTTTAGCAGAGAGAGGCCACCCACCTGCCTCAGAACTTAAAGAGGTACAGTAAAATTTGGATTTTTTTTTTTTTAACCACACAGAAAAACTCAGTGGAATTTAATAGTTTCATAAATTGAGGTAGAAGTGGGGAATTCGCTTCAGGAAAGATGTTTGAACATTACACTCATTACCGTACTTGGGGTTGGCAAACATCACATATCAATCATCACTCTGAGCCTGAAATAATGTTTTTATTGTAACAAAGGTTGTGAGTCCAGTTAGTGTGTAAGAAGCACATTTATAAGTGTGCGCGAAAAAGTGAAATTATTCTCTGCAAATTAGTGGCATTAATGTATTTCATTCATTCCATCTGCCCTTGTTTCCTTTGGCACCCTCCTGCCTGGTTTTCATTCTACGGGGGTTATTGTATTTCCCCCTTTCTCTTTCTTTTCCAGACATTTGTTCATAGAGGTGCACGTGTCACTATATACTGTAAGATGATCACTGAGTCAAGAACAAACTAAATGGCGTCCTCGGGTCGGGAATTGAGGTGTTAAACGCAATGGCTAGAGTTCCGTCTCGATGGAGAGCAAATTTTATGTGAGTGTTCCAGTCGAAGCCATAATAGCAGAGGAAGAGGGAGCAATGAGATGACACAAGTACAGGAGCTGCAAAAAGCAACAACAATAGCAGAAAACATGATGCAAATGATATATTTTTCATGTCTTTAGATTACTTTGATTTAGATTACAGCTACATGCTTCTAAGACATCATTTTCATCACTCCACAACATGTTGTTACGTCTTTTCATTTTTGTCAGTATGCTTTGCTTTTGGGATATATATATATTTTTATTTTATTTGTCACTGTTTCCCCTCAGAAATGCAAAAGAAAGCGGGTGGATGGAGACGTGGTTAATGTTGATTCTTTACTGCTTCCTGCCTTTCGAAGAGGAAATAACTCTTCACACCAGCAGGTGTCAGCGGTCTGTGAATAGTGACAAAGTCACACCCACAGAGGTCATTAGTGCTCATCCTGTCACACAACTCAATGAGTCACTTCTTGAAATTTGCACCACCCCACAGGGAGGAAAGAGCGGATACCGTTCACTGCGAATAGGCCAAAATGGCAGCCACTTGTTTTTACTCATGACTTTGGCACCAACAGTTGTTTAACAAATGAGTAGAACTTCAGTCGCATGTGACATTCAGACGTTCACTACAGAACAACATGGATCATATGGTCATTTTTGGCAGCTGGTACAAACACGCTTGTCTGTCGTATTACACAGGAGGACAGTCTCCGTACAGAGCTGGTCTCTGCTCAGTCCTGATCATCAGTTCCAGGCATGTCAGTGAGAATCACTTGGTTTCACTGGTTCGCTAACACAAACAGCCAATCAGAGTGGCCGCCCTCACGCTGAAACAGCCAACGGTTGTAGTAGTGTCAACGGTGCATGACACACCTCACCGAGATCACCAGGAACAGAACATTAGTGGCTTGTGGGTGTGAATGGTCGTTACAGTTTGTGAGTCATTATAGGAAACGATCTTGATTTTACACCGTCAGCCTCTTAAAATTAAAGTCATATTTTCAAGTTTTTCAAAAAAACTGAAGAAAACAACGAGTAAAAGAGGATTTAGGCAAAATAATCAATTTTGTCAAAAAATGACTTGGGCTGTTATTTTAAGAGGGAAGATCTTCTGCGGAGGAACATTTCTGAGCCATGAGAAAATAACTCCTCATAATATCATTCAACTTTCTGTATCTTGCCTAGTGGTTATTTCTGGAAATGTGGAACTTGAAGCTGACCTATACCACTTCAGTTTTTCTTGAATACAAAGGCAAAAAAGAAGGAAAGAAAAACCCTGCTGTTGTGTTATTGTACTCAGCTGCCATTTCTGAGTGTCCCTAGCTGAGACTAGTGGCAACTGCTACAACAATCCTTTTAAATATATATATATATATTTTTTTTTTAATAAATGTTAACATTTTTAAATTATGGTCAGTTCAGAGGCTTTAGTTTTATTTTTGTAATGATTGTAATTGGTTTCCAGGTCTTCCTCATGTAATCCTACCCAAAGAAACAGATTTTGAATCAAGTGGCAATAGTTTTACTTTACCATGATCATACTATGGTAACTGCAATGGGAAATCCGGTTTTGAATAAAATTAAATCTGTATTATTATGATATATAACAGCTTCTGTTGGACAGATATCAAATCAACATCTGGTGATTCGGGTGATTTCCACATAATAGACTTGTGCCCCACAGGATCATCAACAACACTGAGACATTTATCATTTCACAAGCCTCGTGCTGACATATTAATCAACATGTTTTTCATCAATATCACTTATTCGATGTCCCCTGTCATCTTAACAAGAGGCGTCAGCCACAGGAAGGCTTATTCGCAGCCTAATTAACTGCAGCCAGTAGAGATCATTTGAGGCTAACCACACTTTCTCACAATGAAGCTTTGATGAGCTCAAATCAATGATGAGGGGGATGGGGGGGTGTATGCTGCTCATTTATTCAATATTCATATATCCCAGATGCTTGAGTCACAATAAGAGGAACAGGAAGGTTATTGATCTTTCTGTGGCATTGGGCCAGGCAGCACAGTGAGTTTACATTATCAGTATAAAAAAAAAATCACCCGCACTAAATAGTGAAATGCTTCTTTATCATCTACAGACTTGGCTGCCTCCAACTACTGGCTGCAAACTCCACCTCGTGCGCTGCAGTGTTTCGCATAACTTGGGGAAAAAGAAGCCTTCACATTACTGTACAATGAGTTTGGAAATGTAGAAAGGCCATAATTAAATCTTGCTTGTGCTCTGAAAATAGCGTGCAGATGACTTCACGAGCACAGAGCCACACCAGGAAGGCACAAATATCACTTTCACTGCAGAGGAAGACTGGTCTTGCAAAATGCTTCATATTTGGTTTGGCGGAAAATAGAATTAACTCATTACTTTTTAATTCTTAAAACATAGGTCATTCAGTCTGAAAGGGCGTTGGGGCTGCTGTCCATAGAGAGCGTGTCTTTCTGTCCTCAGTAAATTCTGGTTACTAGAGGCTTTTTATCCTGGCTTCTCGTACATCTGCACAAGGCAATGCCAATGAGTGGAACTGTTCAATTTACCGAGGGCCTTAAGATAATATTTACATAAGCAGTGTTGAAAAGAAACCTTGCAAGCCCCAAGGTTATTAACAGTAATTATGTTTCATAAATCCATGCCCTTCCCTTGCCAAACACACTTACAGGCCCCGCAGCTCATATTTAAAGTTTGCAGGCTTGCTCACAGAGAAGGGAACCATGTAGATACACAGATTAAGAGTCAGCAACATCCACCCACTTACCGGCTTAAAAGAGGACAGTGTTACTGGGTGTATTCAAGCACATCAAAGCCCAGTTGTGCCGTGAATGGAGTGATACATTGTCTGAGCGATGGGATGTGACAGCGCAGATACAGACTGTCGCTGACATGCCTTCCATCCTGGATTAGCAGTGAGTCAGACTGCGAGGAGTTTGATTCTTGGCTGGGCCTTTGGAAGCAAGCCAAGCTGAAATACCTCACGCCACACTACCCCCCCCCCCCCACCCCCATCTATCATCACCCCTGCAACATATTTCACTCATCATGACTTGGTTAAGGCTTCGTTCACCCTCACAGTTTATTCTTTTATTTGTTTGTGTGTTTGTTTGGGCATTAAATATGTGCGTTTGAATGCATAAGTGGCAGGTCTACTTATAAACCTGGAGAGTATCTCGTCTCATGGGCTCATCTTGAAATAAAGGACATTCGGTGTGGCTGAACTGTACGTAACCTCCTGGACAGTAAATCAAAGGACGACCTAATGCATGAGTGGACAAAGTTGCACTTTGTGTAATAAGTTCATATTCGGTTTGAATGCTAATATCTTTTAAGGTCTTATTACCACTTACTTTAGCGTGTTTGAGGATTTTTTTCATGCTCAACTGTAGGTAATGAGAGCAATTTCTATAGAAACTCTGAAAAATGAAAATCAAATACTGCCAGGAGTCTTTTCATTATCTCTTTTTTAACAAATGAATAGCGATCAAAGTACATTATCAATATTTGTTTTATTTTCATCATTATTATCAGTGCTGGTGTAGTATGACACCGTCTACTGTGTATAGCCGCAGAGAGTTTTATTGAATAGTTGTTTGTTTTTATGAACATAAATGTTTATTTCATGTTAGGAAAAGACAGCAATCACCGAAGGAGGACGGATAGAATTCGTCCTCTGGGAACTGTCATTGCCTTTACCAGCCTTCATGGCAATCCATTCGTGAAATATTTCAGTTTAGATCAAAGTGGCAGAATGATCAAATTAAACTCTACAGAGGCTCTCAGGGTGGCTGATGGAAAACCTATTAGAAGACAAATAAAGACGACATTTGGTTCATACAACTACTACAGCAGAACCCAGTGCATCATTGTCTAACTTCATAACTGAATATTTTGCTCTGCTATAGAAAAAAACAATACTGATCAATACTGATGAATGTACTGATAAACAATACGGATGAATGTGTATGAGTGAGGGAGTGTGGAGCTACTGACATGCATCCGCTGTTTCTCAGCATCCTGTTAAAGAACAGCACACGTGGCAGTCGCCTTTTCCTGGAGAGCAGACCATGAGTCACTAACTGCACTACTGTAGATCTTTCTGTGCTGCAAGTGTAAAGCCTTGAATTGAGAGCTGATGAATAGGCATGGAAGGCTCTTATCAGGGGCAGCTGTGAGAGTCATTTATCAGCGAAGAATAATGGAAACGAAAAGAGATGAGTGGAGCGGTCGGCCTATTGCTCTGCAGTATAATAGGCCTACATATTCTCAGTGTCCTGGAATAACTCTGTATCTCCATCTTTGTCACTGCTGGCATTGTGCACCACTGGCAGAGCAGGTATCAGCAGCCAAGTATCTGCCAAAAGCAAAATGAAAAATGGTAATTATACAAATCAGATTGTGGCTGTTGAGAAATCTCAATTATTGACAAGTCAGACTGAACAGTGCAACAGTGCAAGCAAACTACAAGTTATAAAAAGATGAATATAGTATATGTATTCATGGGAATACACAGCATTTTACATGAAATTAGAAACAAAGAAAGATTGAAAAATATACTTTGGAAACAAATATGCAGATTTAACAAAAGCATGTGATAAAGGCAAAAATGAAGATAAACAAAGATAATTAATGGTAAAAACACAATCAGGAGCAGTAGGAAATATAATTTCTGGCAGTTTATTGACTACATAAAATACTTTTATGAAAAAACATTGAAAGAGCCACATTACATCTAAAGACACTTGGTCTCATTCATGATTCCCTTTAATGTTTAATGGAGTTTTAAGGAGAATTCAGACAGAATTCATTCCTGATTAAGGAGTGGCTCACAGATTTCCTTCGTTAGACCGACAGTCTGACATGATCCTGCCTCTCACTCGTTCTGCTTCTTCATTAATGAGCAAGTTCTGGAACAATGTCTTAACCAACATGACCCAAGTGGTCCCACGCTGCGTGGATGAGTCTTTGGTTGTTGCACGTGTTTCCCCACTCTGGTGGTGCAACAATTCTGATTCTGTAATCTCTAAGCATACACTATAATTTTTTGCCCAATTGCTCAAAATATGACATTTCTGCTGTGGTGTAGTGATACAGTTGCCATTTTACTGATGCCATTGCCTTTATATGTACTGGAGACTATTTCTCATTCTAAACAATCAAAAATACTGGATCACAACTGTGCAAACACAGAGGTTTGCTTAAGTTTAGGCACAAAGAGATCAGGGCAAAGAAAACATGGTTAAGTTCAGAAAAATGACCTAGTTTGGCTTAAAATCATTCCTAATTTTCCTTTCTAACATTTCTTAGCTTCATTAACATTGCATTTGTTATGGCTTACTAACCTATATCATCAACCTGTGCTCATAAATACCCAAACCCAACTCTGCATAAGTGATAGAAAATGCATGGATGGGATTCAACACCACATACAAACATAACAGTGGCATGTAATATGATTAGTGTTGATCAGTTCTCCTAAAGAGCTTAAACCCCAAACTCTGTCACTATTCTGGCCACTCAGTTCATAACAGGTTACACAACATTAGAAATATTCCCTCCTATGAACTGTAAACTGTATTACTCCTGCAGAGCAAAGCTTCTTATCAGTGATCTTGCTGCCAGTCATGAGTTATTGGACACTATTGCTGCAAAATAAAGGACACATTCTGGTTCATATTTGATGGATTATGGCTTCAGACTTTTAATGACATCTATCCTAACGGCGATTGATATATGAAACGTATTGCTTGGAAGTCGGGATGCTCCGAGAATAACCTCACGTAGCAGTGGTAGAAAAGCCGCCTGGAGCTTATTTTTTCGTGGTGTGTTGTTTTGTTTCAACCATCACATGTAGTATGGTTGCAATTTATCATACTGGAGGCTGCAGTCACCAGACTAAAATACTGGTTAGAATTTGTTTTCTGCTGAGAAAACTTTCAAGGGTGCCAAGTTTTCTGAAGGTATCACAGAAATATTAGAAATATTCTTTTTTTGTGAGGTGACTTGAAACATGTAGCACATTCTCAAAAAAACCCCATTAAATTAGTATTTTTAGTTTTTGCCCTTTCCAAGCTTCAGTGATTAACACAAGAAGACATATTGTTGTGTTCATGAACCTGTAAATGGGAATATAAGTTCTGTTTTTCCCTCTAGTTTCCTTAATAAACTCTCCTCTGCCGTATAATTTAGTGGCGTGAAAAAAGCCAGTCTACCTAAACACCATTAATCAAGTTCCTGCGCGAGCGAGGCTGCTATAAGTGCTCACTTTTTCTATAGTAGGCAAGGACGACTGGGAGCAGAAGACACAATGGTCTGCTGGGAAGACACAGACGTAAACACGCCGGCTTCAACGTGCACAAGGACAGTTGCACACACATGCAAACACAAACGCTCAGTGTAACACACATGCAGTGCACACACACGTTCACTCAGTGTGTTGAGATAATGGCTGCTGGCTGCTGCTGTCAGGGGGTCTGCAGCTTTTATTGTTGCAGCCTCAGCAGCTTGTGGACGGGGCCCCTCGGAGCAGTCCGTCTGAAGGAGACGGCTTTCACGGAGGCAGCGGCGACAGGCGGAGAAGCCCGTTGCCCTCACAGCCAGAGCAGCAATGCTTTGTGCGAAAACAGGAGTCATTTGTAGAGAGCTGTTTGCATCGAGGAGAGACGGGAAAAAAGCTGCTGCAGCTCTCGTCCTCGTATAGAAGTGCATGTTAATGAAGTACAGGCTTAGCTGATCAATCGGTTATGTAAACAGTGTGTCAAAAACTGGATCATGAGCACAAGCCTGTTTGTCTCAGCTGGTGACTCAGCACTGTAATATTAATTATGCAAAAGGAAGATAATGGCCTCACGAACGTGCTCTTTAATTATATATTTTAATCTCTTAAGCCGATATACTGAGCCTCTGCCTAAAGTATCATGTAAATGGACAGTTTTCAACACTATATATCACAAGTCAAAAAGTCAACGTTTTATTTTCAAGTTTGCTCGTGATTCACGATTTTAATCATGTTCTCTTGAAAAAAGAGATGAAACTTCATAATGCACATTTAAAAATAAAATTCACCCTGTATGGACTGTTTATACCAGAGCACAGACATCCACTTTAATAATCAGCTTCAGCACAGATGGAGCATAACCGTCTGCAAACTAATTCACCTGCTCCTGCTGTTTGTAATTCTTGGCATCAACTGTCTGCAGACATCAGCGTCTAGGGACTGAACAAAGTAGAATTCACCGCTGGTCGACTGACACGGCTCCTTCTCTCAACCAGAGATGATGCCTCTTTTTTTTGCTCTCTGTTCCTGATGAGACCATTTGTGTCACTGTGAGATTGGGCTGGTTCGTTTCTTAGCGTCACCGCAGTCTTGCCTTTCTTTGTCATTTTTGAACAAGCTGATTTTCATGGATTAGACGCTGCTGCCTGGACAAAAATTGACTGAAAACTCTGAAAGTCTGTGGAAAGTGGGAAAAGTTTTTCTGCTGTTTATTGCATAGCAATGATTAAAATGAAAAAAGTTAATGAAACATGTTGTTTGTTGTGGAATTCCTTATTTTATACAATGTAGATACCATGTATGTAAATATTTTATATTTATGTGTTTTGTATATTTTATTTTTACACTTTTTTTAAAATGTTATATATGTACACAGCTGTATAAACCCATTAGTTGTGCAATTTATTATCTTATTTATCTCTTGCTTTGTGATTATAATTTCATCTATGTGATGATTTATACAGACTGAGTACAGACCATTAAGGGTAAAAGCACAAGAAAACCCAAAGGCTCATATCCATTATGGTCTTCTGCATGCAACAAAGAAAATGAAAGGAAAGACATATATGGGAGAACTACATACTGTATATACCACACACATCCTCCAGTGGCAGTAGCATGGCCCACAGGGTTTGATTATCAAAATAAAGCAAAAAATATATTTACACAAAAGTCGTTATATTTTATTCACAGCAGAACATAAATTTAGACGAAACTTACAAACTTTAACTTTAACATTTCATGGATAATATTAGCTCATTTTCAATTTGATGGCAGCAACACATCTTAAAAGAGGATGATGTTTGCATGTTCACCATTGTGTAGCATCTCCTCTTCTTTTAACAACTGTCTGTAAACGTCTGGGAAGTTTCAGGAGAGGAATGTTGTCCTGTTCTTGTCTGTTGCAGGATTCTAGCTGCCCAACAGTCCTAGACCGTTGCTGCTTCATTTTATGATAAGCCAAATGTTTTTTATTGGTGACTGTAGACAGGCCAGGTCAGCACCCAGACTCTTCTCCTGCAAAGCCCTGCTGTTGTGATGAATGCAGTATTGTTTAGCATTGTCTTGCTAAAATATGCGATGCCTTCCCTGAGAGAAAGGTTTTCTAGATGGGAGGATATGCTGCTCTAAAACCTCTCGGGTTTTTTCAGCATCGATGACGCCTTTCCAGATGTGTAAGGAGATCATGCCATAGGCACTAATGCACCCCCCAACCAGATGCAGACTTTTGAACTGTTCGCTGATAACAAGCTGCATGGTCCCTCTCCTCTTTAGTCCACAGGACACGGCATCCATAGTTTCCACAAACAAATTCAAGTTTTAATTCTTCTGACCACAGAACAATTTTTGTCTTTGCCTCAGACCATTTTAAATTAGTTTTGGCCCAGATAACACAGCATCATTTCTGGATCATGTATCGTATACATATGGCTTCTTCTCTGCAGGATACACTTTTAACTTACATTTACACACAGCAAACCGTGTTCGTAGACAGTAATTTCTGGAAGTATTCCTGAGCCCATGCAGTGATAACCAGTTGAGAATCGTGGCTGTTTTTAATGAAGTGCTGCCTGCCCCTTATTTTTCCAGCTTTTGTTTCCCTCTCCTCCAAGTTTGTTGTGTGTTGCTGACATAAAGCTCAAAATGAGATAATATTTTCGATGAAATAGTAAAATTTCAACATCTGATATATTATATTGTGTTCTAATAAAATATGGGACGATGAGATTTTGTTTTAATTCATGTTTTACACAGATTCCCAACTCTTTTGGAATTGGGGTTGTATTTACATCCCTCCAGGATTTCAGTGAGTTTCTTTGTGATTGTTGTGGCCTGATTACCTGATTTTCTAACATATAACAATGTTTTTAGGCTTTGTTGTAAAATTGCAAAAACCGCTCCTAGTCGTAGTTAAAAATCATCTTGTTCCAGTGAGATTAAACCTCTCTGATTGTTCTCAGTAATTACTTGCCATCAGCAATACCAGCAAATGTCAGTGACAAGACATTACAATAAAAGCCACCTGGTGTTTTGAAAATTGAACGCTTTTAATGTGAAGGAGCAACATCAGGAAAAAACTGTTAAAAGTTTACTAAAAAAGTGACCACCACATTATAACCTACATCTACTGCAGCTTAGAAGCTTTTCAGTGTGTTTGCATTTATAAGTTATAAGAGTTTTGAGCTTTAAAACTATGTCAGACGTGAAAAATTAGAGGTCCGTGTCACTTTCTGGTTTCCTAACACTGTCTGAAAGACAGGACAAGGACGTGAAAAACCAAGAAAAGTGACTTTACCTGGAGAAATTAAATGATATGTGTCAAACCCAACAACAACTGAATAATGAGTAGTTTTCAGAATATGACCAGTGTAAGTTCTGCAAATTCATTCATTTCTAGAGTTTCTAGACTCAAAGCGTCGCTCCCCTAATGACCTACTATTTCCTCAGCACTGACTTGCCCTAGTCACATTTTTCAGTAACATGAAATCATTAGTGTCAGGACACAGACTTGAAATCACCAATAGAATGCTGCTGTGTTCATATTTATGGCAGGTTTCGCTGTTACGATCAGTAAATACAAGCCAGTAACCTCGGTGTGGTACTTCTTTTAGATAGTGTTACAAAAGGCATAATTTTCCCTACACATAAGTGAGGGTAGAGATATCAACACCTCCCATGACCCAGAGTCAAAGAAGCCTGGCAATACTGCTACTCATATTTACATCTAACAGAGTCCGGCCATTCTAATCAATCAGAGAAGGCTGAGACAATCCCATGGCTTTGAAGAAGATGACCTGTATTTGTCTGAATTCCTGTCCCATGATTCACCTTTGGAAGCTGAAAACCTAAAGGCGTAGCTGTTTTTTTACAAAGGAGTTTCCCTTTTTACAAGAAAACAAAGTTTGTTATCTCAGGGTGAGAAGATAATTAGCGTGATCACAAGGAAAGAGCTTGTCATCTGGCGATAACAAGATAATTACGTTGTGATTGTGAGATAACAGGGTAGGGGAAATCTCCGCCGCAGTAAAAGCTCTTGGCTTTTGCAGTTTTGAAAGGTTTCTTGTAATCGTGTTGTTTGCAATCGAGAAGGCCGAGTAAGAAAAGTTAAAAAAGAGGCAGCTGATCCTAACAAGTCCATGTATAACACCGTGATGTGTGTAACTGCTAAGTTACAATTTATTTATAACCCAACAACAGATTTTGCAAACAGTATTTGAAATCCAAACACTGCTGCATGAGAGTCTGTGAATAATGCCGGCAGCACTTAAGTTAAGTATCCTCGTATTATTGTAGCCTGTTGTCTCTGGAGAGGCTGGGGCAGAATAATTTGTGTTCACTGGTTTGTTTTTTTCCACTCTGCATTTCAAGGAGGCAGGTCGGCCATCCTGTTTTGTCTCTCCGCGAAAAGAAAGACATCTGTCTGCAAGCTTCAGATACAGCCGTGTCGACGGGTTCTGTGTCCCGATCAAGGACGACTCCAAGGTGGCTCACGAGGAAAGAGGGACTGTTATTTTGGAACAAGACTGGAGGAGATAAACTAATAAAGCTCTTGGCTGGAAATCCGCTCACTTTAAAAGGGATTGGAGCGATCGATGGATGTTAGAAATAAATTGACTTCTTTGCCTTTCATTAGGACACCAGTCACTATCAACCACATCTGGCCCATTCAAACCTGAATTAGGAACAGCTTCACATCATGAATACAATTTGAGCCCTACAAAGGAGATAAACACATGTCTGTGTCCATTTACAACACAAGTCAATAAGTCAGAACTAATGCAGAGAATTATTTTCAGTTCGCAAGGTTCAAGCAAGTGAGCAGCATATTCAATGTTCACTATCAGGAAAGCTTCTCCATTTCCCCCACATGTGATGTGTTTTTTAATTATCTTGGTGTTTGACCTTTTGTGACTGGTAAACAGTTTTGGTTATCACTTATTAAAAGAACATGTTTCTATCTGAATCTTTGAACAATGCATCTGAAACATTTCAAGAAACACTGAAACAGCAACTGAAAGCATAAGAGATTAAATAATAAAGGCAGAACAACCATGAAAATGAAATGCTATGGGAAAAAAAATTGAATAGATGCAAAGCAAATACAGGGAAGTTGAAATTGCTCCCATATGTTCATATCTTATCGCAGCAGAAAGTTGCACAACATGCCCCTGTAGGGTCACTTCAGCTGGGGCAAAAGGACAGAGTATTTTACCAGTATCCCCATGTAGGAAAGATTATAAGACAGTGAGATGCTCAACAGTTCAAAATTCATGGGATCAGTTTCATATTTCACATGTGATGTACTCGTGACCTCTGACTCGTATCCCAGCTGTCATCTAGAAAGCAAAAACGATTTTAAATCGCTGGACTTGAGTTTCAAGGTGATCAACTCGCTTTTCACAAAAATGTATACATAAAATGTATGTTCTGCACTTACACAGAGCCTTTCTACCTTACTGGTCCCCAAAGCTCGTTGGACGGCTTCTTATCCAGTCATTTGCACTCACACACACACACACTTACATTCATCTGGTCTAAAATTACTGCGCAACTAATGTGGGATTCAGTTTCTTACTGAAAGACACTTTAACATGTGGCAGAAATAGTCAGGAACCAACAACCCTGGAATCCCATTGGAACAATGGGAAGAAGTGGATTGTTCTCGAAAGGCTGGATGGGAGAGACGAGAATGGATCTGAATCTGGCCCCGTCTCACTCTTAAACTACAGTAATCTTCCAAATGTCCAAATGTGAAAAGGAGGCTAAAGGTTTTTGTGTGACAATATCACACCTGAAGTGCAGATCTTCTGTCCCTTCTATATTTACATCTGTTTGAATGTAGGTCAATTTTTAAAAAGACACTATCTGCTCCGACCCAACACTTGAACTCCTAACAGCCTTGTCTCTGCGTGCTCTGCAGACACAAGCTCTTGAAAACAAAAAAATGCTGAAGCTGTCAGGTTAACCTTGTCTTCAGCACAGGTTTCCATTTTTACAAGGGCAAATATAGGAGCTGGGAGGGACAAACTCACTCCGTGTCAAAAGGGGGAAGGGACATGATGAGTCCTCGCTGTCCCTTGTGCTCTTGAAGTGCTGCGATTCATCATCTCCATCATCGCCATTATACCACCATCACCGCCGCTCCACTCTGACTCAGCTAAGGAAGATTCCTCGTGGCTTTGTCTTTCGTGGACGGTCTCAGCGTGGCAGGACTCTGCAGACTGGAGCTCTTTAGCTGATTACTCGGCACGAGACTCCAGCCATGTACAGCAGTTTGCTGAATCAGACACTTTCACTCCATTACATGCCTCTGACAGAGGCCGTTGTTCTCTGGGTGATTTGCAAGTACGACTGCACGTGACACGGGATTGAAAAAGAAAGGTCATTACATACAGTCACGTAAATATATAATGTTGATGAAAAAACTTTGTCTTTGTCTCCAATAAGCCGTTATGCCAAATAACTGAATGAGGAATGTCCAACAGAAACTACTCAAAGGGAAAAAAAGGAGACCTGACCTCCACAGCTTCTCCTCTCTCTGTCTCACAAGTAGATTCTCAAAGTGACTCATTTCTCTCTGCAGTCTCAGCTTGTCTCTGTGAAGAGCTGTGAATATACAGCAGTGTATGAATAAAAGAGCAGAAGATAAGGAAGAGGTCTTTCGCAGACACTGAGGGCTTATCTTGAAACTACAAAACGAGCAAACTCTGGCTCACTCGGTTTTTCCTCCTGTCATTAAAACACTTCATTCGCTTTAGGGCTAATATTCTTTGACAGTTCATAAATTTGGGGCTGGAATGATGACTTTATTGTCCATAAAACCTAATATACTATTGGGCAATGATTTACATGGCACAGTTTAATGTGAAACTTTTTATCTGCTGCCTCCTTGGAAGGACTTTGTCACATTTAAATTTGATTTTGGCAATTTGAACATTCAGGTTAAGGAAAGGATAAGTCACATAAAAGACATAAAGACAGAAATAATCTTCAGAGTGTTGCTGTGTGTGCGGGTGTCCTTGTATTATAGGAATATAATAGATATCATAGATTAGACACCTCCATTGCCTTGGGCACTGATGTCATGTCCTTTTGTTTCACTTGGGGGATTTTACAGGGGAACACACACACATGTGACACACAGCGTACAGCTTCTGTTATGGTAAACACTTCAAATAAAAAGGCAGGTGAAAGCGGATTTTATGGCCTCAGTTCTAACCCATTTCCCACCGAACACACGTCACATGTGCACTCAGCCTTTTATAGCGAGGCCATTTCATTGCAATGCAGATGGGTTAATTTTGCAACCAGCCCACTAATAATTCCCAGCGATATTAAACAGATATACTGCATGGCCCTCCTTAACCTTGACACACTTATGCAACTGGACGCCATTACCACAGTAACCTCCCCACAACCACCGTGACCCTCAGCCAGTCACACAAACCCAGCGCGTTTTGCCAAAGTCATCATTTACTCTGATTAGCACGGCTCCCGGCGCACGCTCCTCGCCGTGATTTGCACTTAACTCGCTCTGAGAGCAGCGGTGACACGACCGGGTGTTGTGGTTTTTTAATGGAGATCCCACAATCACGACTCAGTGCTCACTTCTCCTCGCACCAATTATACAGATGCAGGCACCAACAATAAAGTAGCGGTGAGCTGTCGATAGGTTCTCCTGTGTTTTCCTGACCAGCTCTCCGTTGATTAACAGTGAGAAAGCAAGATAAGAGCAGTAAAAGATGGACGCGTGCCTTAGGTCTGCACTTTTTAGCACGTTCCCTTTTAGCAGTGAATTTAGAGCAGTCCGGTAGGTCGGCCTGGCTGAATTTTAATGGATTTTAAGCTGACGTTTCATACAGTTCACACACAATCAGCCCAGTGTGGCTGTGATACACCCACGGGGTTCAGAATCAGCAAAGGCCAAAGCTGTGTGGGACACTGCAATGCACGATGAAAATAGAGGCATTTAGTCTGTGGTTATTCCGGCTGCATTTGTACGGTATATGTTATGCTGTGCGTTTCTCTGTGGCAATAAACCTGCCCACACTCAAACTTTAGATTTAGTAAACTATAGCAGAAATCTGCAGGATGTGAAGTAGCTGGACTGTGTCAAACAACACTCCGCCACAATCACTGAGCATATTTTTTTAAATGGTGAATTGTTTTAAAAATGAATGAGTGGAGTCAAAGAGTTGCACAGAGGAATGTTACATCCTGTGGCCCCAACTGGGGCTGACGAAGTTAAACTCAGACTCAACAACTGCATTAAAACTGGACAGGAGAACTGGACAGATGTTCATGGTCCCCAGGGGATGAATTGCACTTGGTTTATTAGTGCTTGAATTGTCCTCTTGCTGCACCAGTGACACTGATACTGATGATAATGACGTCTTAACAACCCATTACCATGAAATTAGGTGCAGACATTACTGCTCTCCTGAGGATGAATCATAACGTCTTGTTTGGTGATTTTTCCACTTTTCCTCAACTGTAACCTCCATGTTATTGACATTTGTAGTTTGAACTCAAGTTTAAATAAAAATAGTTTAATAAAAAGTGTAATCAAATACTGTCTGTACCTAATTTAAAACCCGGTGCCTCCAACCACCCTCCTCTCAAAAAAAAACATTTTCATTTTCCAAGAAGTTTTTTTACCACTAAATACCTGCAAAACAAATTATGTTTCCATGAGCTTTTGCATTTGGGCTTCAGTGCTTATTAGCAAAAGCTAACATGCTAAACCTGTGACCATGGCAAGCATCTCATCTGCCTCACATTCAAATGTTAGCATTGTCATTTTGAGAATGTTTGCATGCCGGCATCAGCAATATCCTCGAAGCGCCGCTGTGCTGAAGTACAGTCTCATAAAGCTGCGAGCAGGCTGTTAACCTCTTGATGTCTTCAGCACTACAGTAGATTAAAACACTTTTTCTGTCACAACACAATTTTTTTGTCGCGGCAGCTCTATCCAAGTTTGCCAGCTTGGACAGGCTGATGCTTGATTTAACGATTTTACACACTCCTTTATGTGATCACTCCACAGTGCTCATTGTGTTGACTCCAAAGGCATTTATCAACAGATCTGTGCAGCACGTATCCCAGTTTGTGCGCCGCAGCGCTGCCCATACATCTCCACGCTGAGCATATCTTATCATTAGGCTGCATATTATGTGGGTGGCAATAAAAAATGAATGATGATAGAGGAAACCAATGTTTACTTTGCCTACATCTCTCCAGCTTCTGTTGGAAAGCAAACACACAATTCCTTACATTTTTTTTTTTTCATAAATGCCTTTTCCCTTCTGTTATGTAACGATGAATTGTAAGGATGTTCTACACCAACACCACCTGTTATCTCTCGGTTTCATTGTGGCAGAGTTAAACTGCTAAAAGACAAAGCATCTGATCTGATACGGCAAACTACATAGTACAGTATTTGTTTAAAATGCTGGGCAGCAGGCCTGGATGTGATCTGTGCCCCGAGAGTGGCTCTGGGTTTTTTGGCACTGGGGGAAGGCAGAGCAGCTGCCAAGTGCTCTACGTTGGCCTCATTGTAAATATTAGGAGTTAATTCCCTCAGTAAAAGGCAGCTGTAAACCATCTGCACTGCTGTTAATCACAGAGAAATTGCCCCGCCAAGAATCTCCACTTGCCTTATTCAAATTGCAGTGCCCAAGCCGCAAATATTCACAAGTTCTCCAGTGCATATGGACACACAAACAAAGTTTAGATTCCCTGCTTAATGTTTTTGGCAGGCAACAGACGGCACCTCTCCAACTCTGTGGGGTGTATTTTGAAGATATACAGAAGCAGAGAAGTCAGGAGCGCTGTATTTATGATGCGTAATTTAATTAGCTGGCTCTTAAAGAAACTAGATAATACACGGGGTTGGACTGTGGAGAGAGAAAGACAGAGAGTGATTCACAAAGAGAGGGATACTCAGGGGCTGTGGAAGTCCATTGTGTCAGCATTTTATCACAGCTGAGTAGCTGGAGGTTCAAAGGTCGATCCCATTCTGCTTTCAGCCTCAGTCACCTTGCTACACTGACAGAGCTATCTAAAGCAACACTGACTGTATCAGCCATCAGCCAACACTGCAGAAGCTCTTAAATGGCTAATGGAGACACCAGATCAGCTGGGAATACAAACCGATGGATTTATTGAGCATTCAGCACACAACGCTGCCACCAATACAAACGTGACACATACGCTGTGTTTCCTCTGCAGCTGACACCACTTTTTTAATACGCATGTTGTAGGGAGCAAAGCACAGTGTTTATTATAACTTTGAAAATAGACACATCCTCCACATTCTGATAAATACTTGATGATTTGTCAAGTCTGCGTGTGCACTTTGATGCTGTGATGAAAACATTCCGACACAATTCTTGCAATTGTGCAACCTCTGCTTGATCAGATGCCCAACATTCATTATTTAATGTTCATCATTTGCAGTTTGCCTGCTCCTCTACCAACCTTTCTAATGTGATAGTTATGCACAGTGGCCAGGCGGAATAAGTGCTTCACCATAGCAAAGTGAAAGAACACCCAGCTAGTGCCGTTCATGTATAACGTGTGTGTAACAAGGGTAAGACTGGTGACAGTCCCCGTGTTCTGAGGGGAACCTCCAATTATAAGAGTAATTGGTGACAAAGCCATTCTGAACAGAAAATGAAGACACTCCCTGCTCCTAAATACATGCTGTGCATATGTAAATACACCAACTGGCAACAACATTAGTGGTCATGGAGGACAAGGGTCAGCATGGCCACTGTGAGCAGTCTGCAGCCACACAGCAGAATGTGATACAGCACACTGATACACAAAGAAATATGCACTACTGCAGACCAGCGTGTACGTTACATCCTGCCATGTCTGTCCACGCTGTCACTGCACAGAACTGCAACAAAAAATCAGCATGGCACACTACATTTCACTCCGTTCCATGGAAACTATCATTGCACCTGTTCTATAATGGCCTCTGTGCCTGATGCGTGAATAGCATTTTCCCTTGAGGTGTCTGTGCTGTACAGGACGTACTCTGTACGTCCCTCCAGTCCCACAGTCTTGCACGAGGAAAAAGCCCAGGAGTTGTCATGGCAGCTGAACTGAAGCAAGAATGCACATTACCATACTAGAGAGTGGGGTGGGGTGGGGGAGAGAGAGAGAGAGAGAGAGAGAGAGAGAGAGAGGGAGAAATGTAGTCAAATCATATCATTTGCTGCAACCAGAGCTGCTTTGAGTTTTTATTGGCATGACATTAAATCACATTAGGGAGCAAACTGAGACTTTTAGGTTAAATGAGAGAGGCAGGGAGAAATATGGCACATTGGGAAAGACTGGAATTTACTGCATATTGAATTAATTTGTTAATATTATTGTTGGGTTTTGTTTAATGGGCTGCTGTTTATAATACTGCCATCTGTCAATGCGTGGCTTTCAAAGGATACGTTTCCATTCAAAGATGTACCAATCTGAGCATATTTCAATAGAAATGAAGTGAATTGTGTGGAGAAGAGAGAAAGTGGCAGAGCGATGTGTGAGTACACTGAGAAGTCTGTTGCTCTGAGGGCTTGTGCAGGGGAGGGCCCGAGCTGTGAATGCAGGGGAATGACAGGCAGGGATTAGAGGGGAGGTGGTGCCATTGAAACGCAAGCTGATCCAGGGAACCGAGCTGACACTTGAACACAGCCAGCTGACAAAACTGGCCAGCCCTGCTGCCGTCCTGCAGAGGCAGCCTTAGCACCCCTGCCCTCCCTCCTTCAAGAGGACTGGGGGGGGGGGTTACTTTTGTTCATTAGTCATCACCGTAGAAACAGATGATGCAGTGAAACAGGATTAATGGTCCACATGCTATTTATGTTTAAGGTTATGATTTACAATCCAAAAGGTAAATTTTTCTTCGATTTTCTGGAGATTCTACAGTCTGTAATAAAGATCACAGCATGGATGCGAGTCAGTGAAATCCAAAGTGCCTCTTTCTGCATCTTATCACGCAGACCTTCGACCAAAATACTAATTTCGCAGCTGATAAATATGGTCACGCGGAAGGAATCAAGCAACAGTCTTGACTTTTCGATGATGATTAAAACATTTTTGGAATGTGATTAAAAATACACTGATGCAAAATGGAATTAAAGCATAATAGGGAGGATGTGTCTTTAGTTCATGTGAGGTAAAACACACAACAGACTCTGACAAAGTTACAGAACCATGTCAACCTCTTAATGTGGTTAATGTGTTTCCTGCTGAAACAGGATGCTGGGGTGCCACTTGCATGAACGTTTTTTTTGTTGTTGTTCTTGTTGTCCAACTGAATGTAGTACTTGAGATTTTTCTTTTTTTATTATGAAAAATCATGTGGATGCTGTCACATTTGTAGACAGGACTCTCACAAAGCCCCTTCCCTAATTTGCACCACAGTGCGGTGTCTCAGAACTACAGCGGTGGTAAGACCTTTAACAAGAAGGCGGCACACTCGTCAAACAGGACGCTCACAAAAAGGCCCGAACTGCCGCAGGCAAACACATCTCCATATTCTGACAGTCTCCTGCGATGACTTTGTGATGGACAATGTTTTAGCAGAAGTGTGTTTCATAGGGCATGAAGAAGGCTTGTTATTTTTTATGAACAGGTCGGGTTAATATTGTTGCATATGACTTTCCTATAGATTTATTCTGTTTTAACAACTGGCTGTAGTCAGTGCTGATGAATATGGGAAAAAAATACCAAAACTAGTCTCACTAGTCACTAGTTACCAATTGCACCATTTTGCTATGTACAGCATTTATAATATTAAACATTTTTAGGTTCATAGTCTACACGTGTCAGCTACATTTTTCTTCACTGTTTTCATAACCAACTCCTTTCTTTTCAAAGGGGATCTACAGCAGGCGGCATGATGTGTTGGTAAATGGCGAGTAAGCAAGCTGTTTCAGATGTGCGAGGTCAGGGGCTGACTGTGCTGATGCCTGTCACACGTAGAGTCGGAGCAGCTGGAACATGCATCAATCCGTCCGCTGCTTCTAAATGGTCACGCAGGCATAATTGCTTAAATACCTGAGCCTGCGTTCTAGGCCCATAATGCAATATTTTAATCAGAATTGTAGCTCTTGAATGTGCGACTCCCCACAAGGCTCAGAGAAAGCCTGTGCTTTCAGGGAGTTACTTTGATTAATAACCCTGACAAGTCAGCCCATTATTATAAATTAAACTGGCACAACTGCATGTGTCAGATCATCTCCAGAGGCAGAGGGGACACGAGACAAAGCCAGTGGCTCCTTGAGCAGGAGGCTGATTAGGAAGCACAAACACCTCTCGCCTCCTGCCGTGCTGCACTGGGGATCGGTTTGACACTTTGATCCAGAAGCTTCCTCAAACGCACACACACGCACACAGGCACGCACTCATGTTGCTGTGGATGTTTTTGTCACGGCCGTGGTTTCAATGGAAATCAAAGTTGTGTCTGGATGAAAGCACAAAACCAAGCCCAGTCGTACAAAAACTTGTCGTGAAATCCACTGCATGTATGTGAGAGACTACCTGAAGGCTGGGTGCATCAGCGTACCCGCTTCTTTGCATTTACAAATGTCTGCACACGCACCCACACAACACACAAACCACAGCTGCGCACTGAATAAAACAAGTGCAACATACAGGAAGAAAAGAGCACCTTCAATGATCCATCAATTCCCATTGGTTCGGAAAGTGGGGGGGGTTATTGACTGGCAGAGTAAATTCAAGGCTTACTCACTGTCAACACAACCCGAGAGGCAGTGTGCTGGAAAATCTAGTGCTGTGGTGCCAGGTCGCTCCGCATAATTCCCCTGTAGGGCTGCTGTCTGTGATGAGCCGTGCTCAGTGCGGTTGTGTGGCTGCTGAAAGGCCTGTGATTACAGCTGCACCCTGTGGCAAGGCAGCCAGGTCCAATCCAAATAAGATCTCCTTTGACAGCTAGCCGCCCCACCTAAAGTCACTTATCAGGCTGCGGGATTTGGTTAACACCTCGGACTGGATTTAACGTCTGATCACTCCTCCTAGTGCAAAACTAGCTATCAAAAATGAAACTAAATATATGTTCATGCCAACGCTACACAGGAGATGGCTCTTGGTCTTTCTTGTTTTTTTTTTTCAATCTAATATCAGCCAACAGCATAACCTTGAATAATATTTCAAATTATAGATATGATTCAACATTTAGCTGAACACTTGTAGCTGAGGCATTACGATAAGCTGAAGCACACCAGGCAAACTGATGGTCCCTCATGTTGACACATTTTTCAGTGAATGAGTCAATTTAGTGATGTAAAAAACATCAGTATTTGTTAACACTCATCACAGCTTCTGACAGAGATATGATTACATGTCTTATTTTAGTCTGTCAAGCAGCTAAAAACCCAAAATGATGCACTTACTGTCATAACAGAACAATGGGACAGGAAAATATTCTCATGTTGGAAGCCAGAATCTGACACATTTCTTTCTTTAGAGAATTTAGGCCATTATCAACAAAGTTGCCAGTCAGTATTTGCTCAACTAAACATCAGCACACATGCACTTTACTTTATGCTGGACATACAGTACATTGGCATTTAGCTTAACATAAATTTAAATGTATGTATTTCACAAGAAATCTATTTTTTTGTCATTGAGTACTTTTGGTATTCTAGTTGGATTATATGTACATTTTCATAGCACACACATATTCTTATTTCTTTTCATTCTTGTACATCAGGATGTCGTTTTTTTGTGACTGACAGGTCTGTTGTAATCATGTGATTTGCTGTGGGATGGAAATAGGCCTGTTCAATGACAGAGGCTGCATCCCATCTGTTACTAACTCCAGAATCAAGCACGGTGTGTTTGCATGCAGTATTACATAACCCTGCTGCTCATGCAGCATTTCACAGGCCTTCGCTGACTAGTCATCTCATTTTGCAGCTTCTCATACGCATCTCTGTTTTTATTCACCAAACTCCCAGCATTAAGTACCCAAGGCTGGAATTTGCAGATGAAGATGTTGGTGGTACTGCTGCTCATAAATATACAATGTGTGTGTGTGTGTGTGTGTGAGAGAGAGAGAGAGGGAGGTTGTGAGAGAGTGTGTGGGACACCTCCACAGTAGGAAGAGGCTGACTCAGACTAGTGAGGAGATCTGACTCATAAATAAACCTGTTCGCCTCTCTTGTCTCCCTCTTTCATCCTCTGTCTAATCATCACGCACACATACTCTCTTTCTTTGAAATCAATCAGCGATGGTACCCCCCCTAACCCCCCCGCTGATGGATCTATTATTAATGAGGGCCCTTAGCACTAAACTAAATTTAGTGCATAAACTCCACTTGGAGAGCTCGAGAGCAGAATCAATACAATGGCAAGGGGCCACAGCAAGAGTCTCATTTAGCTCTTTGCACATGCAGGATGTGGAAAGGCTGACCCTGAGTGCAAATGTGCCTCCTGACTGAAAGAGAGCTTGACAGAGCGAACAATAAAGAGAGCAAGAGGTTGCAACAATACAAGGCAAATGTCAGCGGGTCATTACTCTCAAATTGTTACCTTGTATTAAATCTATACATGCAATGGGGGATCATTGACGGGGTGACGTTGGTGGTGTAATTAGGTTTATACAAGCTCTGGGTTATTGCCTATTCAGCATGCCACTCGTGCTGCATGAATCGCATCTAATTTTTTCAGTCACTGTGACATTGATACCACTTGTCAGGATGATTACTCTCTTTCAATATCACTGCGCAGTTCAATATTTAATCATAGATTCATTTGTATGGAAACAATCAATTACCCATGCATAATTTCCTCCATAAGACTCTAGCTCAGGAAACATGCATTTGTTTTCTATATGTCCTCGAGGAACAAATCAATGAACTACAGCTTTCCTAATCAGATGTGTACTGTATTAAAAGACATCAAAGTATGATGCTATAATTTGCCTAACTGAAGCTGTATGGTTCGATCTTTAGCAACGTAGAACTACTACGGCAGCTCCGTAGTAGTTCACTGAAAGAAATCACCTTAAAATACGGGTGTTAACTTTACACAGGCAGTACTTTAGGGCAAATACAAGGAGGGAGGTGGCTTCAAACTAAATATGTTGTAGTGTTCAGACTGCCAGCAGACTGAATACTTAAGGCAAAGTACAAGTACAGCCAAAGCTCAGTCACTACTTGATTTTAACCTGGCTCCAGTTCGGTCTTCTGGGACAGCAGGGAGTTAAAAGCTCACTGATGTAATCCAGCACCTGGCCGTGTAAAGCCCTGTATGTAGTTAGCGAGATGTTAAAGTGGATTCTAACAGAAATTGGTAACCGCCACTTGAGAAGCTATAATCAGGGTGTTATGGGAAAAGTCTTCTTAGCCGCCTGGTTTCACATTTTCGCACAGTTCAGTTTAGAGCCGCACTACACCTCCATCACACTGTGAGGTGGAGGCTGTCCTCGTGTGAAGTGCAACAGAGTAGGTCGTTTGTACTCTCCACCGAAAACAGCCATCACGTGCAAATTACCGTTTGGATCCATCCAGCGGCTGAACCGTCAGGTGGTATTTAGACTCTGAGTATGTAGGACACAGGTTCAGGTGGTGGGTGGATCATAAAACACAGGCCTTTCACACTGTTGTCGTTGCAGCCACGAGACACACCTGACATTGAGGAGGTCCGGATTTTATGGCAAACTGTGACTTTTTCTATATTTAGTGTCTAGCGCAAACAAAAATGCTGCGTTTGCACAGTTTGAATCCAGCAACTTTTGGAGAAAGAACAAGTGTAAAACTAGTGCCGTTGCCATTTTGTCATCTGACACTGAAAGGAGAACAGTTTCAACAGACCTCACTGTGTGGCGGCACTATTTTAACAACCAGTTCATTGTGTTATTTAGGATACAATAGACACAATAAGGACACGCAACCATTAAGGTTGTAGGACTTGTTGAGTAAAGAACAACTTTGCATTGACATTAGCAATATGAAACCTTGTTTTAATTTTTTGTTGGGTTGAGAAAATGGTTTCCTTGACTGCACACACTTTACCAATTCACTTACGTATCAAACTTGATGACAAGATTAAGAGGATATCAATAATTCACTGACGGAGATAGACAATTGGTTGGCAGCAGAATGCTCAGCTTTACGCAGTGAGACAAATGCATGTCAGAACAACCTTAAAGGAAGGAGTCGCTGTCGTCTCAACTCCCTTGAACTGAAATAGAGTCACATAAACTGACTGATCCTTTCTTCTGCCCACAGCAATGGCCATAATTAAAATGGCAAATGCCTTGTTCACCTTTGGATGGGACTAAAGTGTGGAGCTCTGCAAATTGTACCCAAAAATTCCATTATTGGAGGGGGACGCCTGGAACAAATTGTTAACAGAGTAGTGGGACAACGTGGTGGTGGTGGTGGTGGTGGGAGAGGGGGAGGTGAAAGAGATGGAGACGGGTGATGAAGGGGGAATGTGCACTGGAGGGCGGAGAGGCGACCAAAGAAAAAGCTTCATTTACCCGACAGTGTATAAAACCGACACAAGCAGGGACTGATAGTGACTGAAATATCAAAGGCAGCAGTCTGCTGGGTAGGCTGGGAAGTGGCTGCTGCTGCTATTTGATCCATCACACAGCCGCTTGTTTTTTTACTAAAAGCTTTGGAGAAGCCTCTGGGTGCCAGGGAGAAGCATCTCTCTCTCTCCCTCTGTCAGTTTGTCTCTCCCTTCTTCTCGCTCTCTGCTTCTCATCTTGTACAAATTGTGAGAACACCTCCAGGCACAGCGGGATGAGAAAGCATGCGTTGCTGGGACAGCATGCGTGAAAGCGTTTGCTCTGCCTATGAATGTTTGTCTACCTGTTCTGGCTCATGCTCGGATAGAGGTTTGATCTTCGTCGAGCTTGCTCTATCACAGACACGCAAAAAGCTCCTTTGGAGGGGGAGCGGGGCGGGAGAAAAAGCAGAGGAAAGTGAAGAAGATGATTTCTCCATCTTTTCTGCAGCAGATCGCTTGTTCTTAGAGGTGAACGGCGTCCCAGGAGAGCGGAGATCAGTGAGCAGCGGAACAGCCCGACACTTTCAGCCTGGTTTTACCTGGAAGTCCACCAAATGGAAGCAACACCACAAACAGAACCGTGTCTTAGTCTGTTGGACTGCACTTGTTGACTTCCTTTGAGGATTTATGAAGTGAAGATCTGAACAGCTACTGAACAACATCTTTCAGTGAAACACACCCTATAAAAAGCGACCGATTATTGATTTTTCTGTTTCAGTCAACTGTAATCAAGAAATGATGTCTTGTATAAAAGAGGAAAAGGCTCTGAAATGAAACACCAGTTTGGCAACAGGCTCTACTTCCTTAAATTCTGTAGATTCTACTACTGATGTTTTAAATCTGTGCGATTTAATAAAACTCTGTAACTCCCTGCTGCTCTTTGTGTCCTATTTTAAATATTGGGACTAAAATATCAAAAAGCTTCGGGAATATTTCAGCGTGTAAGTAAACACTGAATGTGAGCCCACAGACATAAACACACACTGTAACTATAATCTCTTGAGTCAGTGAAGTATTGCAAGGGTTTTGGACATGTGAGCACTCCCCAGGGAGCCCTCGCTAAGGCGAGTTCTTCAGGCTGCAGCAAAGAGTAACTCCATTTCTCCGTGTTTCTCTTCCTCCCTTCATCATTTCCTCCCCATGGAGACCACGGGGAGATTAACTATGGATCAGCTGAGAGACAGTGCTCCATAGACAGAGGCGCGCTGTGGAGGACATGCACCGTACATATGTGTGTATGTGTTTGTGATATCACGTTATAACTTCAGGCTGCAGAAAACACGCACACAGTAAGACGACTTGTTGAATTTAAAGAACTTTCACACAGTGGCTTGACGGATTTAGGAATTACACATTTCTAGATATGATTTAGGGAGCATGTTTAATGCTTTGTAGGATTTTGGAAACACATACAGTAGCTCCACTGGGATTTAGGAAAATATGCAATACATTGTTCTTTGTATGGAAACGAAACATGAGGCTTTAGTAAATTTAGGGAACACACATTTCTAGTTAGGATTTAGGGAGCACATGTAATGCTGTGTAAGATTTTGGGAACATATAAAATACATTCACGGATGTTTGGAAAATGAACGTGATGCCTTGGTAAATTTAGGGAACACACACAATGACTTTGTTAGACGTACTGAACTGGTTTCAGGGAATTCAAACAGTTCAGATGGTAAATTTTATTAGTGAACACAAGATACCTGAGGGAAGACACACATTGCCTCTGTTAGGTTTAGGAAAACACACAATGTTTGGCTTAATTTAGGGAACAAGCAGTTGGTGACCGAAGAGACAAATACGTTTTAATCAGTATTAGGAAAATTATAACTGAATGATCAATAACTATCTAAAACCATCTGTATTTTCAGGTGTGCCTGCTGCTGTTATTGTTAAATCATCACAGATCGTCTATTTAAACAGGTTCAGACTAACAAAGGCATCAGCTTTTCAAACCTGTCTCCAAAAAACACATCAAAGTGATTATACTCTTATAGGGAACATAATGCTCCTATAATGTTTAAATAAAAGTAGAACTACATTTCATATGAAGCTGTAGTCTGTGGTGGGAGGCAGGTGTACTGAACGTACAAACCCCAGGACTGTCACACAACTCCAGAATCCTGCTGGTGGTTCAGTTTGGCAACAAAAGAACTTTTGTTAAAGTTGGATAAACAGACTGAGGTTTTGATTAAAGATGTGGCATGACAGTTTAATAATTCTATTTTTAACCAGACCACAATCTGTCCCTAACTTTCACCACATGCTGAGAGTAAGTGTGAGTCAGTCACTGCAAGATCGGATGTATTGGTGGAGGAAAACCGTGGTCTGGTAACATTTGATTGATGTGCTCAGTATCTGCATTTTCAACTTGCCATTTATGGTAATTGTCTTTTTTTCATTATGTTGATTAAAATTGTAATTCTGTTGCTAAAACGTATTCGTGTTCACTGTTTAGTTGTGGAGAAATGTGATGTTCAGGAAAGCAAGTTGAGATTTAATTGAATTTAACTAAACGAGCATAAATTAAAAGTCATGCATGAAGCCAGGCTGCTCTGGCTGCAATATCTAAATCACATCAGTGTGGTTTTTGAGCAGTTCTATTACGTGCCTTGAATATTTTCCCTCCAAAATCTGATATGTCAAGAGGAGTGTCACAGCAGCTTTTTGTGAAAGGCTACAGATGTTGAGGTTCTGATTCACCGTGGGATCTATCATTCATGCACTCACTGTGTTCAACTGGAGGTGAGGTGCACTGCCACTTCAGCAGGTTGCCCACCGCTCAAGCGATACATATTTAACAAGCTGTCTGCACCAATTTTGAGCTAAGACTCTTCAAAATATGTGTTGAAAATGGATTTCAGTGTGGTGTTGTAGGAAAAGTTAAACAAGCATGAAAAATGGATGAAAGATTTTGACCATTTGATGTTGTTAGGGAATGACTTTACTTTGCTCCGGGGCTATATTTAAAAAAGAGATTCAATCACTTTAAATAAGTGACATTTCCTCTTCAAAAATGAGAGTAGAACAAAATGAGCTTAGCTTCCACATTCTGGATCCTCTACTTTATAGAGGGATTAAGTGATGAGCTAAAAGTAATTGTTTTGGATGGATGCATGTATAGTATTTCAGAAGAAAAACCTTCAGTTTTATACCATCAAGCAAGTAGATAAACACTTTTATCACATTTGCCAAAATGTGTCTGTATCAATTTACAAAAGAAAGCTGCTTAGCATAAACTTGCTGTTAGAAACTCCCCGTATCTGTGATGATGAAAATCTAGTGTTACACATAATCAGAGATATTACATTTTAGGCTTACATAATTAATCAGCAAGTTGGTGAATAACTTATGATCCAAGTCATAAATTATATTTAACCAAGTCATTACTAGAGGGGGAACTGAAGAAGCGAGTGCTTTCCTCACATGAAAGTGGTCGGGTTTCCTCCGCGTGTCTTCATTCATAAACCAAATTATCCATATATTCGCTCACAGTGTCTCACAGTTTATGCAAATCGTCTTGAGGTGCTTCATCTCTTCAGCATTATTATAACATCTTTTTTTGTGTTTACAAAGCAGTAAAGGCTGTGGAGCGATGCGTGCAGCTGCAGCACTCCATGTCTGTTTGCTTTGTACATGATGTCCTGTTGTTCCCGTCTGCATGAAGCTCGTGAATGTGTCTACCCTTGTGTGTAAACATTTGGGAATTACATTATGTATGAATGCAAATCCCGCTTATGCAAATATTAATTCACAAGCTTACAAAATACAGTCATGATTATGCTAACTTTTGTTTAGATAAACATATCATGTGTATGCCGAATGCATGTATAATCAAATGTGACCCAAGATAAGCTTCAGCAGTTTCAATATATCCATAACAAGCATGAAAAGGGGCATAAATCATATGTTAGTATCACGTACTGTATACGTATCTATGCACTAGTTAGAAGTGACAAAACATAAATATTAATAACAGAGGAAACGTTGACCCATAAGGACACAACACAAAACACTCCTGCAAGAAGGAGCAGCATCTGAAGCACGATATTCTCTGATATGCCTGAAATAGATACACGCATGCAAAAGTCTCTTTACATGCAAATCCAGTCTGTGTCTATAAGTGTGTTTTATCTTGGGGGCTGCTGTTTGCTAATCAAGAGCCTTGTGAAAGCCAGGGGAGCGTTATAAGAAGCTGCGGATAATACGCCCGCTCACAGCCTCTCTCTCTCTTTGAACACACGCTCATTTTACAGCCTTTTAACTTTCAATCTGCCCGTCGTTGATTTTCTATTCTTCCCACCCATTTATTATTCTGCAAGCCTCTCTGTTGCTGTATGTGTTGTATTACCACTTGTGATATGTAATACATATCAGAACTGCTCAAAGATACAGGAAATTATTGCATCTGAGGGTGTGTATTGTGGAAAGATGAACCGCGACCATAGCTTGTTTGACCCTATCCACAATGATTGACACTAAAAGATTTTGATGTACAATTTATTTCTTAACTTAAAATTCATCTCTTACTTCACAAGGTCCTTCATAGGATTAAGCAGGAAATCCATTGCCAGTATTACTTATCCTGTGGAGGGTCACCAGGGAGTTGGAATCATTCTGGAATCTAAAAGAAATTAGAAGATGTTTTTCCCATTCATCAACGATCGTCGTGCCATTGATAAAATGCACATATATCATCTGAACAGCTTGTTCTGTCCAGAGTTGTATGTGAGCTGGAGACCAACGTAGCTTAAGTGAAGGTGGGGTACATCCTGAAAAGATTTAGAGTCAATGATGAACTGGAGTGTGGGAGGAAACTGGCCTGTACACAGAAAAGCCACAAAATATTCATAATGTAGATAGTTAATACCCTCATAAAAGCCTTGTGACTTTAACACTCACATTTAATATTTCATTTATAAATTGTAGAAAAGGACAGAACACAGTTATTTAAAGAAAACACGGATATTGTGCAGAAAGTGAACACTTCCTACTTGCAGTCCCAGGAGCACAGTTTGCCCTTTTTTCAGTAAAATAGATGAAATATTATTTATGTCTGACTCCTTCTAAGGAACCAGGTAAACATTATACTGAATCCCACACAGCCTCTGTTTAAACACGTATCTCTTGAATCTTTGTCTAAGTTTGTCAAAATCTTCAGCCCTTTTGTCTCTTAGTCCAGTGAAAATACACTTACTAAGACGGTAAATGGTTTTGTGCTTATTATGGATTTAGATGATTTAGAAATCCCAGAGCAGATTTTCAACACACTGAGAGTAAGGGAATTAATTTCCACTGCTATGCTGATGACACTGTATGAGCCTGTGAAGATGAGTGGCTCTTCTCAAATTACTCAATTAAATGCCTGCTTGTTTGCTGTAAAAGGTGGATCTCGAAAATGAATGGTCACGGCACTGGATCAACATAGGCACCAGTCTAATGAAATAACTTGAGGAACTTATGTTTTCTCAAAAGCCTGACAAGCAAGATGCTGGTGTCACGTTTGAGCTCACCCTTTCTGGTGATCAGTGCATTAAACACACTGCAAGCACTAGTTGAAGCCTTTAAACGTGAACATTAAACCTATCATTCTTATCTTTCTGTTAGCGGTTTATTTCTTTGGTAAATTTTCTTTTCGGTACAGTAAAACATGTTTTCATTCCAACAAGATTACTGCAAACCTTCTAAAGACCATTTTTTGTTACCTCAGCCTCATGCACATCAAATCTGTGTGCCTGTCTCTCCTTCCTCTCCTTTGTCTTGACATCAATGTGCTGACGAGCCTGCTGACCCAGGATCTCTCTGTCTCTCCCCCAGCTTTAAAATTGGACTTGACCCTATTTGACATGTTCTTTCTTTGGCATTGAGTTAAAGTACTCACTCACGTAGATTTAAAAGGTAGTTTACACGTGTGTGTTTGTGTCATATGTTGACCTTCAGAATGCAGTAATGATGTCTAACTGAGGAAGACTGTAACCTCTAACAGCTGATAAGTGGTCAAACTGGAGTCAGCGTTGTCGATGGCCGGACTTTGTATTAATAAAAGGAGAAAAATAAAAAATAAACATTGCATGCTCAGCATGTTCTGTCGACTGGCTGCACGTCTCCACCCGTACTGTATGAAGTCCATATGATGATGGAGCTGGTCTGTGCAGCTCCCTCATTACGCAGAACAGCACCGACAGCCTTTACTGCCGCCTGCCATCAGCCGGGTTTTGCTGCCTTCTATGTTTACCCTCTCTGTTAACATTGTGCTCATTATACTGCGTAGCTGCAGATATGCGTGGAAAACAAGCTGAGAGAAGTCTCTCTTTCTCTGTGTGTGTGTGTGTGTGTCGCTCACTCACGTTATTCACACATTCTAACAAGGGAGGTCCTGGGTGGGGAAGCCCTCCCCTGTGACAGGTTGTCACACTGTGTCAGCCTGTTGAGTGCCACTGAGAAAACATCACCTCTGCTAATGCGGCGCCGTGTGACACGGCCTCCGAGGCTAAAAAAAATCTGCCACTTGTGGCCAGTTAGAGGGTCCGTTACTACACGGCTTCATGTTGGTTAGACCCTGAGTGAGACCCGAGCAAACGTGACAAGAGGAGGGAGCATGGGTTCGGAGGGTGGGGGAGGTTCGGGGAGGTCATTGTTTGGGGACTTGGCACAAGTGATGGCTGCAGCTTGTGGGGTTTGGTGGCTCGGGCGCTAATTGCAGCGTGACCACTGGGAATGCTTTTCTGTGTCTCACAAAGGAGCAGAGAAAAAAGATATGGGTGTGTGAAAAACACTCACACACTCTTTCTCTCGTTGCCCTGGTCTCCAGTTATTTACGGAGTTGTGTGCATGCAAACTGGGGTCAGACATTAAACGGAAAGCTGTGACAGCTCCACAGACCATCCTCAGCTGCGATACTTTCATACTAATCCCTGAGCAAGGAATTCAACCTTTTCTTTGCCTTTCCTCCTCCACTGAGCCACAGGTCACACTGCAGTCTAATCACTGCCACACCCTGTCATGCAAATCGTGTAAAATATTTTACCAAGTACTTTAGAAATTAATATTTTACATAATCCACTCAATTTAGCTTAAAGGAATGCATTGACCTTTCCACAAATAAGCTTTTTAATTAACTAAAGTTGGTTTGATGAAAACACTTGCACTTTCTCATCTGTGGTTTCGTTGTTTAATGCACATCAACTGTGCAAAGGTTAAAGGAGTAGTTCAAAGTTTTGGGATAAATTCACTTTGGAGATGCATTTTAGATGAGTTTCAGATATGTGCGTTTAATAAGAAACTGGAGCCAGGGGACACCTTCACAAAGGTTAGGGAGAGAGAGATTGGAGAGGTTCGGTCAGGAGGTAACACAACTTTTAGATATACTAATTATCATGAAAAAAAAATAACTCTCTAACTTTAAACACAAAAATGATGAGATAATGCTGATGGACTTGCTGCACAGTGTGTAGTCACAACAGTGATAAACTCAAATGACGTCCTCACCTTATCCTTCCACCAACAGACAGAAATCGAAGCTTGGTTCTGGGGAAATATCGACTGCCTTCCGGTCTTTTATGAAAAGCTCTGCTGTCATAACGTCTGTTGATCCGTCGTGGAGAGGCAGAGCGCATTGTTACTTCAGGTATCAGAGAGGGCACCAGACATCAATAAAAACCATTATGGCATTTCTTTCAAAATGTTGAGCAATGCCTGGAACCAAAACAAGAAATCTGGGACTTCTTGATTGAAGGTTCTTCCAGGTGTAAAAATGGGAACAGAAATATCCCCTAGTGGCTTACGATAATTCAAAGACACATGGTTTTTAAGATGACATTTAACATGGCATTTATCTACATCAGAGTCCTAACTAAGGTTTATTTCACTAAAATAGCAGGTCACATTGCTAATTTTCCCCTGAATGATAACCTGTAATAAAAACCCTTCTGGCTGTTCAATGGTTGCCAATAATTCAGCTCTCTCACCCACACGGCTGCAGGGGCCGTGCTTTTATTTGATTTAACTACTGTATGCTCCCAACTGCTATCAAATATCCAAAACCACTTATATTTACAGCATGCTCCATTAAATCATTGACACCTTACTGCTTTTGATTAGTTTCTTGGCTAATCCCCTTTTTTTTTTTACCTCGCTTATTTAAGTCGGTGACTTCCATTTGACTTTCAGTGTAATATTTCTCTGGACTGATTCATTACTACTTGATGACAGCGGCTATGGATATGTTTGCTTAACACATTCAGTATCTGATAGGCTCATGCTAAGTCTGCCAGTGTATAAACTGTCTGTGTTCAACATGAAACAAACAGCTGTTGTCTCTGAAGCAACGACACAGACTCTGGCTCTGTGATAGATCTAAGTAACACGGGCCGTGCAGATAGCATGCAAGGAGAGGAAATGAGGGGGGCGAGGTGGGGAAAGAAGGAAGAGGAGGAGGATACAGAGAGAGACAGAGGGAATAAGAAGGCAGGAGATGAAGGGAATTCTCGGGGAGGGAGGATGTGTGCGCTCTGTCTGTGGAGTGAGCAGGTTAATTTTTCATGGGGCGCTTTGCAGGCCGGGCCCAGGCAATCCTATAGCTGGCCACGGTTTCCCAGGAGAGAGCTTGTTGCTCGAGGCCCCTGGGCGAGCTTCTTGTTGAGTCTGCCTGTAAATTGCCACCAAACTAGTGAATTACTCCATGATGTGTCACGGAGAGAGTCGAAAGCCCTATAGGCATAAAGCCATGGACTTATGTTTTTCCTCACAGTAATTCCTCAGTGACAGCAAGGGCAACAAATAGAGACGTCTCAGTCAGAATCCAACAGCTTCATATTCAAAACAGCTGGTTGCCATTGCTACTACAGACGTGAGTGTGTTGCTTCTGGTTTAATTTGAGGACAAATATTGGGATAATTTGTCAAGAAAACTGCAAATGTGCGAGGTTTTTCCAAAGAGAAGAAGAATCTGCAGCCATGCTATCGCTCCTGAAGCTGTACAGATATTATGCAGTGGTGCTTTGAGCTAAATGCTAGAGTTTGCATGATTACCCCATAGCATACATATCATAACAAACGCATACTCAAACAAAATTTAAAGCAGGATCATTGTTCTGCTGCCTCACAGCTGGAAGGGTGTGGGTTTTGGGCTGTGGCGTTCACGTCTTCTCCCTGTGCCCCTCACGCCCTATGACAGCTGGGATAGGCTCCACTCACCCCAGCATCCCTTCACAGGATAATTGATAATTGATAATTGATGAATGGACTGTTCCAACATATTGAGATCATTAAAAAACATCAGTGTCTGTAACAATCTATACAATACCTATTTGCTAACAACACAAATCAAACTCAGTTGGGGGGATTATTGACTGGACCATCATCAGTTCTTATCGGCCCATAATCATTTGGCGACCGCCCAACTCCTAGGTGGTTCAACAGGTTCTTATTGTGAGGCTGTTGCTGTCACAGTCATAAAATGATCATAGATCATACAGTCTACTGTAGGTTTGGGCTTTAACATCAGCAGTACTGTCAAGGAAAAATCTAGAAAGAGTGAACTGCAAACATTTGCTGTCAGCTGTGATGGAAAGCGAATTGTTGTCTCCCACTTGAAAGTCCCACTTTTATAGAAGCTGTTAAGACATTTCAGTTCTACTTAAAAATGTCACCTTCTCTGCTTCTCCATCTCCTATGAATGACCACCGAGGGCCATCGACCGCTGCCTGCTACCCTGCAGCTCCTCCACACACAGTAGGACCCTGGTTAACCACACACTCTCTGATCCACCTTCACTCTTTGGTTTTGGATGATATACAATAACCAAAACATTTAATGGTAGAAAGCAAACACTCATATATCCTTGTACTTAAATCAGGTCTCCAGTAGAAAAATGACACATTTTAGATCTACTTAATGTTGTAAGGTCTTGGAGCTTAGATTCATGTATTTATTGGAATAAATTTATTGAACTAGGTTGTCTGGATCAAAAATTCAGGTTGCAGGATAAGCCGAACTTGTAGACAGGTGACCAGAATAACCAGGCACCGGTGATCAGCTTTTGTGAAAGCACTGGGCCTTTAACTGTTGTAACACATCCCTAAATGCATACAGATATGCAAAAAAACAACGTGCTTTTCATCAAACACACTGTCTCTGTTACCTAAGGTATCACTGTTTGATTATGTGCACATATACATTCTGCCATCCTGAATCTAATACACCTCCAGCGTCCACCTCCATGTCAAAGTAAGTGAGCTCTGGTCAGTTTGGTTCAATACTAACTTTTGTGTCAAACTGAATGTCAGCCATGGCTTAAATTACACACATTTGCATAGTGGTAATGTGTGCTCTAACTCTGTGTTCCCAGAAAAAGAAAGTAGAACAAGCCACAGGACGATGATCGACCACATATCAAGAATCCTCTTAACGCATTATGCTGTTTATGAGGGAGCAGAGGCGGAATGTTGTGGCTGAAATAAAAAAGCCAAACAGCGCCGCAGTAAACAGCGTCCTGGGGCAAAGGGTAAGTGTGTGAGTTTGAGACATTTATAAAATTTTACTCTCATTCACAAATTTCACATCTTGACAGTAGGTTTAGAAAACAAATGTTTTTCTCTGTTTTTATGTGACTGGAGATGACTTCATAGTGCTCGTTTTAACTTTAAACTGTGAAACTGTGAAATGAAATGTGTTCCGACAGAGGCTTCAGCCTCACACATGGACATGGACATTTGACTTTCATCATCCACCAACCTGTTATTCCTTGGGCTCCTTCCCTCCCTGTTGTTTTTTGTACTTGCAAATAAATTTGAACTGAATTGCACTGAGTTGAGTTTTGTTGATATTTTTAAAAAAATGCTGAGGCAGAATCATTTTACAACATACATTTTTAATGAGACTTTGGCGACCAGAGTTAGATTCATGTGGGGTTCTCTGACATCAACACAGGCTCACAAATTTACACACAGGTTAACAGTACATATACACCCACTCACATTTTTATTTTATAAGGGTATGACACGGACACCTTTGATTTATCTAGTGATATTTTGTAGGTTCCTGACCTCCAGTTTAAAAAAGTATGGAAATAAAAGCAGCAACTAGCAGGAGTGAAGCCACAAACAAAAAATGACTGTACTAAAAGTAGATAGATGTAGTCTCCAATTATTTCAGTAAGACTTTATTTGTCCAAGTGAGACCAGACTGTACAGTTTCAGATCCCGTTGAAGCATATTCCAGGAAAAAGCCTTCTTAACAAGCTCAGTATGTATTGATGGAGTGCTGAAGGTAATAAAAGCCTTGGAGTGAAGCCTGTGCTGATAATGTTTGTGAGTCATGTGAAATGAAAAATATGACGGTACCAGCTGAAGAATGGATTTATAAATGAATATTTACCAATGTACAAACCTGAGGATGTGTAAAAATGACCAACTGACTAATGAGTATAGAGTACAGTCATTTGCTATATGTAATGTATCTCAGAGCTCTATGATAGACAGCGTCGAGCAGGTGTATGGAGCTGGCAGGGGCATTCATGTACACAATGTCCCCATAATGTAAAAAATCCAAATTGGTGGCAGAGACCAGCTGTTTTCTGGCATTAAATGAAAAACAAGATCTGTTCTGAAAAAGAATAATGATGTTCAAGTAACTAGAAGTCTGAACGCCATACTGCACACAAAGCTTACAACCAGATACATAATTTAAAAACCAACCAGGATCTTGACCAGAAAGTCCAATGTCTAAAAGCCTCATCATCATTTAGAACCTTCAACGAGGCATAAATTATAATGTGTTGTTTCCTAAAACCAGACTGATAAGATGATAGGATATTATTAGAATCTAAGTATTTCTTGATCTGTTCATTGATGAGCTTTTAAAGAATTTTCAAAAGTTTTGAAATAGACCTATAGTTGTTTGATATTGGGGGATTGCCGCCCTTTAAACAAAAATCAGTGCATGGTTGGTTTCATGATCATACATTTGTTAGCACTGATTTTATCTTCTGTTTTATTTACTTCTTAAAACACATTGTTCCAATAATTTATGAAAGTTGCTTTAGAAAGAAAATTCTTTTTGTAAAACCATTATTATGATTCACACCTCGTGAGATGGGAGGGATCTGGAGAATTACTTGCGAACTCCAAGTTCAGACTAAGTTGAAGTGCAGCCCCCTTTGTTGACTTGAGCCTCTAACATATGTCAAAAGAAATCATACACACTTTTCAAACGACTTCTTCAATATGTCCAGACACAGACATTCTAGAAAGTAAGGCATCGGAAAAATTTGGCTCAAGTCCACTTCTTATCTGAGCAAATGCTATCAAACCCACTGAGCACAATAAGATGTGCCAGTTAAAACATAGCAATACTTTCATAATAATGATGAATGCAGTCCTAACATAGTGACCATGTGAAAATGATGTTGTAGGCCCACAAAATTATTTTCCCTGCAACAGTGAAAGGATTTGTGTCTTACAGCTGTCTGGTGTTCTAGTGTGAAATCTAGGCTTATTGATTTCTGTGGCCTATATTCTTTACAAAGGATACGGCGTGTTCTTGAGGAGAGATTTTTTTTTTTTATTGCTTTCTTCAGATCACTCACTTCTCAATCCCGCGTCTACAGCACGCAGAACACTCTCCCCACTATCTCAATGGAAAACAACCCTTTAAGAAAGAAGCACCTTGACCCCCGCGACATCAAATGAATCGTTATCGCGGTGGCGGAGGCGAAGAAAAACAATTCCGCCGCTTAAACGTCATAAAAGCATGACGGACTCCCTCCCCCTTGGCTTCTGCAGTGTGGCCGGGGCTAAGCGTTTCAAAGAGACCAGCGTATGAGTGACTGCAATGTGGGAGCTCAGAGTCTGGAGCTACGGATTTAAGCTCGCAGCAAATAGTAGCATGGAAGAAACAGAGGTAATCTCTTCCCTCTCCTCCACGGCCCTCTCACCGTACCTGTTCCCCTTTTCTTTTAATCTCCTTACTGAATTAGTTCATGCAAAGCTGCTCAAACAGAGAGGGGTTTATTCACAGCGGCTACAGAGGTTAAAGTAACAAGCAAATGATACCATCTCAGGTTCCCCAAGGTTCCGTTTTCTCGAAGACCGATGCGCTTCCCACCTTTTTATTGTTCTCCGGTGCAACACGCTCGTAGAATATACACACTCCTGTCCTTAAATTCACTCCTTTAATGAAAAGTACACAAGTGGAACATTTTGATGTGTGCTATAGATTACACAGTGTAACCTGACACAGCAGCGTATCATAAAAACTTCATCATAGTCACTCTCTCTCAGAGCAGTCTCTGGTTTAATCACCTACAGTGCTCTGGATAATTTACCCCGCAGCACACTGTATTTGCATAAAAGTAGTTTCGTTTTGCATTTTGATGCGTTTGCTTTTCAGTTTCGCACAAGATTCTTGTCATAAAAGAAAATTCCCACACCTGAGCCGCTGCACTAACTGTCTAAATATTTCAGTCTGGCTCTCACTGCTTTGCTTTCATTGCTTCCTGTACTGCGGAGATCACATAATAAAGCAGAGGATTCCTATACGCAATATTTCACACTGGATGAATCTTGTCATTTTTCTTCAGCTCCCACATCGTCGTGTGAGGTCATTACCAGTAAGTCTCTGACATCAACTGTTCATCATCAGTGCTTCTCCCCACTCGTCCCCATCTGACTCCTACTAATGAGAGCTGCTTATTGTCACGGTGTAGTTCATGGGTGTCTTTCCTTATTAGATAGCCGGTTGGATAAGCTGCTGACTCAACACATTGCTATTGTGAGTATGTATTTGCATCACACAGGGTGTGACTTCATCTTATCTTTATTACTTTTTACACTTTGTCATCTTATCTGTCGATGTTAATTGTATTTTTCCGACACACTTCCAAGCAAAATGCATTCTGAGTATGTAGGTAGTGTAACAGGCATCCCTGAGTCTCCGCCACAGTCTCCTCTTCCCGTCAGGTTGCACACGGTGTCAAGCTGTATATTCTCTGATTCAATTTAAACAATTTTAAGATTAGTAAAACTGTGCATAAAAATGTGTTCACAGCTGAGGGAAGCTTCCTTTATTCAAACTCAGAGTGAGAGAGCAGGTTTCCAGTTAAGCAAAGCATTATGCAAATAACAACCAGGCATTTACACGGGAGCCACCACTTACCTGGCTTCTGTCACTTCATATTATAGAGTGTATTACAGGTTTCCACTGAAAGAATTTTATCTGCCGCCTATTTATCAGTCTGCTTAGGTTATTATCACTTTGAATATTAGTTCCTGGGGTTACAGTTCCCTGTGGGATGGCGATGCAGTCAATATGTTCCGTGTGTTTTTGTTACGACAGAGAAACTTGGAAGAAATCAGGCTTTTCTTATTCTGACATGTTCAATAAATTGCATTTCTTCTGCCACACAAAACACAAACCCTGAGCGTGGGGTGTGAATTTAATCTCATGTTGTGGTCCTCACACTTTTATGCACCATGCAGCCGTAACAACTCAGAGTTTTTTTGTGCGTAGCGTACAAACAAATTATGGAAAATGTTTTTCAGTGCAGGTGGAGTTTTACAGCAGGAGCAGCGAAACTTGTAATGGAAATTATTGTTGCACAACACGCTGATTATATAATGCCATTGCCCTAATTTCTACTGATCGAACACAGATAAATTAAGCTGTGCTCCACTTTGCGGAGGGCTCCCTGGAGCTCCCTGAGGGACCCCGGACTGCAGACTGGGAAAACACCAATCCTGCCCGGGTTTAAAGGCTGCGGAACAGGTCAGGGTGAACATGGCAACCCATTTTCCAAACACTTGGTGTAAAACCATCAACTCTCTGTGTAAATCTGAAACACAACTTCATACTTTGATTCGTCTGGATGATGAGCTCACTTGGGTGATTTTGTTCATAAAGCTGTCACAATATGATAGATATTGTTTGTGTATGTTTGTGTCCTGCATCAACTAGTGACAGTTAGTGAGAAAGGCATGATGTGGCTTCAGCTCAGACAGACAGACAGACTAAAATAGTGCCCTGTGTGACAAAGTGTGCCCAGCAGTGAGAGAGAATGATCCCCCCCCCCCCCCCCACTCTGGCTTCCTCACTATGGTAAATTGTAGGCCAAAGGTGGCGGAAATACGTCAGTTATGTGGGTTCTCTGAAGCTCGACTGTGTCTCTTAATTTCGGATGAAGGGAATGAGAGCGGGCAGAGGAGATCTGAATCACTCCTGTCGCTTTAAGGACACTTATCAAAGCCTTATTATGCGAACAGAAAATACCATGAGCTGCTGAGCAACTGAGCAGCCAGGGGACGGACCGGAGTGGATTTATAGGAAACTCAGCCTTATCTGAACTGGAATAGACCGCTTCGTCGCCTTGTGGAGTTTGATTACACGCCGGATGCCTGTCGGACTCGGACGGTTCGGATCGTTTAGGGAATATTGCGCAGAAGTCGCTCCCGGACTTGGGAATCCTTTGCCCCCCCTGAAGCCGCAGAGAGGAATATGCCTTAAAAGTCAACGCGTGCGGGGATTATTCGCTCCCTCCGACGGCCGCGCTCGATAACGTGCTCGTCCGGGCAGGGACGCTTCGCTTCGGACGGAGAGGATCCCGGGCTCGATCCAGTGTGACAGCCGCGGATCACGGATCGGGCTGGTGGAAAAACAACAACGGGGCAGCGACATGATTCCTCTGCGCTGTCTGCGGCAGGCAGCGAGCCTCGGCTTCGACGTCGCTCGTCCATATTCCGGATCCAGCAAAAGTTGCGGCGCGAGTGTGGTGCGAGGATTGGAAGTGTTCGGCCGCTTTGCACCTGCGTTAGCGCACGGCGCGTCGACATAGCGCAGATTCGTGACAAAACAGCGTGTGGATCCGTGTGGATCCGTGTGGATCTGCGCTCTCTCTCTCTCCGTGTGGGATACTTGAACACTCGCTTATCGTCGGAGGTTTTTTTTTTTTAATTTTTTTTCCACTCAAGGTCATCGAGTGTTATGAGGCTCCGTTTGCCTTGTGATTTACACACATTCGCCGCGATCTTCACGTTTTAGCGCAGCCGACACATTGTGAGTCCAGTGTGTGTGTGTGTGTGTGTGTGTGTTGGTGGGGAGACGGTGCAGGCAGCGAGCGCCCGCCCGCCCGCCGTGGAGTTTCTATTTCCACCGCTTCTTGACACGCCGAGCTTCCTCCAGCGACATGGACGGCAACAAATTGAAGCAGGGTGGTCGCAGATGCCGCTCCAAGCGGGAGAGGGTGCGGAGGTTGCGGGAGGCAGGGAGCAGAGACGCCCGCAGCCCCGACCCCAACTCCTCCTGCTCCGACAGGGAGGGACACAGTCCGGGGAGGGACACCGCCTCCTTGACCGGTAAAAAGGCGCCGCACCCCGCGGCCGCCGCCAGAGCTCCGCGTCCCCCCCGGCGGAAGAGACGCGAGTCCAGCTCGCAGGAGGAGGATATCATAGATGGATTTGCAATCGCCAGTTTCATCAGCCTGGACCGTCTGGAGGTAAGGAGGAACCGGTGTGTGTGTGCGTGCGTGTGTGCGTGTGTGTGCTGCATTCTACATTAGTGGAGAGGCTGTCAAAGTGGGGGGTCCTTGAACCCCCTCCTCCCCACCAGCAACGTTTAATTTGTCTGCAATTCACTTGAGATGATGCCATTAGAGTCTGGGTAAGGATGGTTCTTCTCATCATCTGGAGGTCCACATGGAGGTTCACAGAGGTCCGGCCCCACCTCAGGGGCCCTGATCAGTCCTGAGTTGGGTTGTCATCCATAGAGACATTGACAGCTGTGCATGTGTTGGAGTGTGTTTGCAGTCACTGACATGGACGTGTTTGCAGAACACAACTCTCTTTGCAGCATCAGAGTGGAGAAGGTGACGGCTTTGTGGACGAGCTGTGAATCTTGTCAACATACGGTTTGTTGAGGAAGACAAACTGCTGCTGCTCCGGCTTCTATTGTAAATTCCCACAGACTATGAGTTACACTGTTGACATTTTGCTCTTTGATAAACTGTCTATTGCAGCATCCATCTGTTCAGGCTCATGCACCACGTGCTGATAACTTTGTTTCTGTCATTACTGTGCGGCACGTAACAAGTCCGAGGAAGAAAAGGAGCTTCTCTTGTGACATCCTCTTATCTCCTTTATCTCATTAGGTCCCAAATGACAAATACAAACATTGTTCCCTGCGGGACATTCAGCTGACTGACGAGGCAGACAGGTTTCCCTCCCCTCAGCTAATCCTCGAAATGACAGCTGTACTGTAGTGAAAACATAAGTCAGTAGCTTCCATAAACACAGTTAACGTATTCCGTGTTCTCCGAGCTCTGTATATTTTAAGACGATGACCTCATTTGGGAGCCCATGGATCATACTGCAGGCCACCTCGTTTCAGTGGCAAGCTCCCCATGTAGGCCTGGCAAGTCATGATTGACTCGTGCCTCCTACGTACCGCTTAGTCAACGTAACGGGTGGAATGCAGATTTACAGTCTGAATTATAAACTAGTTGTCATATGAAGAACGTGATACTTACTTACTTGGAGCCGATCATCGATTGGCCACCACCCACCTTTGAACAGGTTTAACCCGTCCAGTTCATCCGTAATTATATTGCTCTTGTAATTAGTTTGGCCCTTCAAGAGAGCAGATACTGCATGAACAAGGGAAGGGTTAATAGTTTGAAGGGAATGTGAGTGTAACCCCAAAGAATTATGTAGTAAGTCAAAAAATATGTAGCGGTGGATTATTACATTCTATAATAAAACCTTAGGAGGATCCAGGAGCGTCATAAAATAGAATAAACTCCCTATTTAGTACCACAAAGAGGCTACAGCAGTGTTTCCCTAAGATAAACTTGTTGTTAAATGTGCATGATGTTTCTGTGTGTGTGTGTGTGTGTGTGTCCTTTCTTGTTGATTTGCATGAGTGCAGTGCAGCGTGCTGCGAAGTTGTATGTATGTCTGGCCTTTGTGCTGCGTGGCTGCCACTTCTGACAGCTGCTGACTGTGAAAGACTTTGAAGATGTCATAGCAGCAAAGTATTTCGCACTGGCATCTTCTGCCAGCGCGTTGCTGTCAACACACTGGCCTGCCTGATTGACTTCTAGGAATATTCTCCTCCGTGCGTTCGAAGCGAGCGGAGGTAATTTTGGTGTAAGATGCACATCTGTTCTTCTTATTGTCCTGTTTGTTGTATTGATTGAATTCGTAAGACGCTCTGTCGTCTGAGCTACTGTGTAATTTCACTGCTGCCTGTTTGTGTGTGAGAGAGGAATTAAGCTAAATAATTGTCAGAAGTTCTGTTTTACACACTGCCGAGCAGTAATGTTCTTCTTATGCGACTTCTAAATCGGTGTTGAATGGCAAAAAAAAACTAAGTGTACTCTACATAGAAGCTTGTGTTTCAAGCAAATGAGGCATGATACAGCTCTATATGAAGCGATAGTCACATGCCAGCTACTTGTTGGTAATTGGTCTGATTTGCATGCAAATGGACGTGGTTATTAAATGATGCTGGTGGATCTAATATAGTTATATGCAGGAATGTGTGCAGGCTTTTTGAGCTTTGCTCATTGATTTCCCTGCATGTTGTGAATGAAACGAGCATGTTTACTTTGCACTAATTCGATATACTGTTGACTTGAAGTGGCAGCAATAAGCTCATCAAATTTCTGCTAATAGGCTGCAGAGCTGTGAATGAAATGCAGCCTTTCAACATCTCATGACTGATCATGACTCATGCTTTCACCTGCTCACTGGGCGCCTGAGTGGAGCGCGTGACCTGTTTTACCTGTGCTAATTGCTCATCATTCATGGGGAGGACACAGCAGCGTTTTTGCCAGGAATTAGTTCAACCTATTCTATCACGCTCCGGTAAGCTCACACGCCCTTGGTGGAGGGGGAGCGTTGTCCTCTCGACCTCTCTGAAGTGACTTGTGGTGGCCGTGTTTATGTCAGGGCATGCAGTCAGCATACCGTCTCATTAGTATTCTCGCCACATCGATATCCCGCCCTCCCTGGGTTCAGTGAGCCAACATGGACAACGTACCAATATTTACTTTAACCATGGAGCAAGTTTTAATCTCTGTCTAAGCCCTTTTGCTGTTCTCTAAAGCACTTGGGGATGAACATGTTTCATAAAACCCCTGTCACCTTTTGGGCTGCTGTCATTTTGTTGTCCTATTTTAGGCTGCAGCTTGTGCACATCTGCTACTGTTTGTTCATAAGAGCTCGAGGTTATGGGTTTCTCCCAGAGCACTCACGCTCTAAACACACTCGGTCGGTCGGTTGGTGTTGTTGATATTCCAGCTCCACGCTGATAGGATCAAACTCCCTTGATGAAGGCTTAGGCTCGACGGTGGTCTCGCCTGCCCCGTAACCTGTTTCATTACAGCCGAAAGCAATTTGCAGCCTCAGCCGCGTTTGATTACAGCGTGTTTATTTGCTCTGAATCCCCTCATTTCTCATAGGAAAGCTGCTTGCTTACCTGTACAAACACAGCCGTCCTGCTGTATCACAGCTACCTTACTGTGATTAGTGAAACGTTGGGCGTGAATAAGCGACAGTTCAAAAGTACAGTTGCCCCTTTCATATTTGTGAAGCATAAAATCTTCATGCGCGACTTAAAAAACTGTTACAACTCCTTTCATTTTAGAGATGCCACTTGAAAACTAATTGTACAACATTTAGACTAAATCTCAGAGTGACTGACATTTGGAAATTCTCCCAGTTGCTGAAAGGTCGATTTCCTGGAGATAGAAGGTTTTTACCTGACAGCAGCGCTGTAAAACAATTACCCGCTGCGGCTTAAACCCTCCAGAAGTCTCCCAGTGGGTATCGAACAAGTGAGCAGATAATAAAATGACACAATTATCCATCTGTCACAGTATTAATAAGATGTTTGATTTGCTCCATTTGCTCTTTGAATGACGTCGCAGTGGCAAATCCCCTCTCGTTAATCCACAATCATCCTGTTCATCTGCTTTAACATGAATTTACAGATTTGTTTGGGTTTTTCGTTCTGCAGCATGAGTTTCTAAATTCACTCTAATGGGGATTTAGGTTTAGTTGATTTAGTGATATTACAGCAGCGTTAAGGGCAGACAGCTCAAAATGGGTTCATGTATTGAATTTCCTGACGACATCTGGAGTCTGTTTCAATTTGTTTACCGGGGAACTTTTTACTAAACGCGTCTGCCCTTTTCCTGTATGGGCCTGTTTTCTGCACTTTCATACACACGTATCATCATCTGCTGTTGGCCACTGAGCAGCTCTTCTGCAGCAGGATGGGAAATTAAGTCCCATGCCCTAGGGGAGCTTGACAATAGTTGCTGCTTCGTTTTCTCCACCCGTATTTTCCCAGCTGGTGCATGGATCTAAGCCAGCTACATTCCACTTACAAGTATGTGGCTTTGTGTTTCATTAAGCGTTCTGACGAAGGCCTCAAACCATCACCTGTTGGAAAAGAATTCTATTTACGCAAGACAATTAAAGAGCAAGACGTGAGGTTTCATTTATAAATCCTGACTTTTCCCTGTGCAAGTATGCTCTGCAAGTAAAGCACATTGATTTCCAGTTGAGTAACAAAGTGCAAATTGATGCTGACACTCAACGCCGCCACAGTCCTTGCTGTAGTAAGATGTCTTGCTTTCATGGTGAAGCAGCAGATTTGTTGCAGGGGTTGCAGCAGTCTAGCTCCATGTTTTCTCCTTCCCCCTTCGGTGACGGCGCTGTGCATCATACGCCGACGCTGACAAACAACTTTGGCTTTAATTAACAAGGCTGCACCCCCACCCCCCACCACCACCCCCCGGGGCTATGCTACTCATTGGCCCATGGAGAGAAGTTTCTCAATTCTAAAGGGACGTTGCTTGGTCCCGGCTCTCTGCAACTGTCACACACTGTAAGCGACAGTATAGCTGGAAAACGCTCGGTCACATTCACAAGCTTTTCCTCTCTCTCACACACACACGCAGACAGTCACGGAACTGAACCTCCACCGCGCATCTGTCCAAAACCTTGACAAGTGACCTAAATATATCAATCCAAGAAAAGTTTTGGTGTGTTGTGGAAGTGTGTTGATGTTGATCTGGAAGCACAGCTCCCCCCGTTACTACAAAATGACACTCATATTCATGTATGACGGTGATCATAACAGGAGAAAATGCTTCTGCATGCAGATTCCAACTAACGTAACATTAAAATAGAGTTTAAGCACAGCAGATGTAACACATGAAGCTTGGGGATGAATGAATCTCGAGTCTATTTTCTCATTTTAATGTGTGGCGTGTTAATAGTGAAATATTTATCAGCGTCTTGTGTTTTGTGCTTTGCTGATAGCTTACTTTGAGGAATATCTAAAGAGGAGCACTAGTTGAAGAATGTTCACTTCAGGAAGGACGTCAAGAAAACAACTGAAGATTAATTTTTACTTTGTTGCTTAAATCAGTTTATTGGGATAAACATTGTAGCAGCCTTGATTGGTACATATAACTGAGGATTGGGCATCTCTGATATATCTGCAGAGATTTAGGGACTAAATCCACTTAACACTAATTTCAGTGACAACAGAGACACAAAATAAGGATGATAACTTAAAGGTGCGCTGCGAAGGTTTTGAGCATTAGTGGAGCTATGGAGCATGTGTTCACGAGTACGTCTTTTACACTAATCCATTGTCAAAGGTTTTGAGTGATATACACTAAATGGAAACACAGATGATGACAGTACAATCACTGCACAGGACTAATATCCAAATATGGCTGCCTAGAGTGATGACAATGTGGGCTTTATCATCATTTCTATCAACATTTTTCTTCCTGCTTGGTCATATTTTAAATTGTAATTTCATCTGTTACTGTGTGATCAAACCGTTTGTTTACTGTAAATCTGAGCAAACGTTTGATGTCAGCTTTCGCTCCTTGACAGTTTTCCAAGTCGGTGCGGATGCATTTTAGTCAGTTAGTAAGCAGGAAACAGACAAGATGCGACTGCATTTTATTAATGTCTGCTGCTCTCAGCCAGCAGCACTGGTTTATTTTTTGGAATATACCAAAAATAAATGCATAGTGGCTCCGCAGAGTCCTTTTTGAAGTGTTGTCACTTGACTATTTTGAGGTATTACTTTACAGTCTAAATGTACCTGCACTCCAAAACCTCAGAGTAAGAACCTCTTTGTTTTCAGGTGCTGTGAGCAATTGCTGAAATACGCAGACGGTACAAGGTAACTGACATATATTAAGTGGCACATAACAGCATGTGAGTAGCTTGTTGTAGTCGCATATATCCATTTCCTGCTTGTCGTTTTGAGCCGTCTTCCATCTTCCTGTCTCAGTGTTTTCATTGCAGTGAATGACAGGATGTAATTATGCTGTGATTAAGATGCTGTCTCTGAGCCTGAGATGGATTAGGAACCGCACTGTTAGAAGGTACCCCGGCAATTATCCACTGCTGATTTGCCCCTCCACCCCCACCCCCACCCGCCTCACCAAGCCCCCACCCCCACTTTACCTTTCATAACCCCTCTGCGGTTCCCTGAACGTTTGATTAATGCCTGTTATTAAACAATGTTGACAAAAGACATTTCATTTGACCACTTTGAGAAGAAGAAATTATTTTGATATATCCACAGTAATCATATTTGTCATTCAGCTGAGGTATTTTCCAGCCCTATGATTTTGGTTAATATATAATGGCGTACTTGGCTGCAGAAACTCTGAATGAATGACTAGCTGGCGAAGGCTGTGAAGGATTTACAATAAAAATAATGAAACCTAAATAGAGAGGGCACTCTTTAAGTGGCTCATTAAGTAATGGCTGTTTTCCCTTTCAGCCGTGTCCTTCGCTGACAGAAAGCAGACGGAGATTTCTGAAAGACTGGCTTCCTTCAACCTTCACATCACTTGAATGTGTTTTCGACATTGTGTTTGCACGGGTTGTTTTTTTTTTTCAGTGGTGTGTGTGTGTGTGTGTGTTTGGGGCGTTGGTATTAATAGTGATTTCGACTAACCAAGGTTAACACTTTATTACAGAGTTGTTTGCTTGCTCATGAAATTTATTCAGACATACCGAGCTCGGTCAAAGCAGGTCACTGAATCAGTGGCTCCCACCTCCTTGCTGTTCACAGGCCACTGATTTTTTTTTTTTATCTTCACTATCAACACTGATTATGTGATATGAGCTAAACTAAAAATAAACTCTTGCCTTTACATAATATAATACACAGTAAGACGTCTGTAGGTCCAGGGGAGATTCTGCAACCTGGTTAATGCTGGTACAGACACTAAGTCATCAAGAAGCAGTTTGCAGATGAAAAAATCTGCCTCCAGCTCATGTGGTCCTGTTTTTAAGGAGGGCCTTGTTTTCGAATGCATGACTCATGCCGTCATGACATTACACAGAGTCTTGCTGCATGTTTTCTTAATAGATCGCTCTTGGTGTGAAAGCAATTAGCGTTAACAGTTGTCGACATGCTCTTCTGCTACTGACACTCGCTAGCAACACCAGCTCTGAGGGGAATAGTCTTTATAGGCCAAGTGATGCTGACAATAATTGCTCAGCACTCAGCTCCCCGTCCGAAATAAGATATAGTGATTCATTAGTGTGTAATTTTATTACGGCTCATTCTTCGTTGGTGTGTTGATTGTATTCGCAGCGCCGAGGCTTTTGTCTCCGTGCTTATGTGTGGGTGCAGGCAAAGCCAAATATGGACTGTTGCTTCAGTGCTTTGTGTGATAGCACTGGCAGCCACATAACAAGTCATGGCCAAGATAATAGAGCTTAGATAAGAGAGCGGTTATGCAATGTGGAATTTCTCTCTTTCCCATTGCCACTTCTGCTCCATTCACTGTCTGAATGACATTTGCCTGACAACTCTGGCTGAGCTGCCACACTCAGTTTCCCCGTTGAAATGAAGCACCTTGTTCCCCATCCGCACTTTTTACTCGTTGAACGTGAATCACAGTTTGGCAGTGTATGAGGAGGAGTTTGTCATTGCTGACACACGCCCGATTATTGGCCTGTTCTACTCCGCTGTGAAGATAATGACTCTGATGCAATTAGTCTGATCCGTACATCACACAGTGCATTTACATGGACCTACAGTATTTAACGAGGTTACAGTCGGCTTTCTCCGGAAAACTGAAATTGTCATGTAAATAAGACGGCGGGTTTCCAAAATCAGGCAAGGGATTTAAGGAAACCTGATTTCCCCAGGTAGATTCCTGTTTGAGAACAGCAATTTTTTTTCTTGCCCTCGTATACACATAACCAGGTTTCTAATAATCTTTCTCCAGATGCGTATGTGTGTAACATAAGGCTGCAGACAGGACCGTGCAGCTGTGTGACAGAGCGAATGAAAGCCGAGATCATTTTTAAACCAAAATCAGACGATAAATTTAACTGGAAGTGCCTCGTAGAATCCTAAATAAGTCGCTTTCACCGAGACGACACGAACACACATAAAAAGAAAATCAGATCACTCTGCTGCTGCAGAGTGTATTACTTAATTGCATGTAAATGTGTAACACACATCACTGAGATTGAATTGATAATTACATTTTCCAGTTCTCATTTGAACTAACATCTACATACAGAATACGTACAGTGGAAAAGGGGAATTTGGGCTTTTTCGCTTTCTCTTGGATATTTAAAGTTTAACAATAGGATGAACTATGAGCTAACAAATATATATATTTTTATTTGTAAATAGCTCATTAGTATCATTAATATTAAGGAATGACTGAGACCTTCATGTCCATCTAAGTCAAATTCTCCCATGACAACGAAATTTACTGGAACAATAAACAATAATCATTTAGCACGTGTGGTTGGCTCCAGTCAGCCTTCCTCTCCACGCTGCCTTAAATGCAGCCTTGCCTGTGCTTTTAGAAGTCATTAGCAAAGTGAGTGAAGACCAAAAATAATGTGTGATATGATGTGTGGCTCAGCCTAGTTCAAGTTTGAATGAACTCAATAACTATGGGAGCCACAATGGAAATTATTGTTGTTGTTATTGTTGTTATTATTGTATTGGATTATGAGCCTCAGAGACAATTGTGGTAATAATTTCCCCCTGGATTTTAATGGAGAGCATTGTGTACTCCAGCTAAGATTAAATTATGGGGCAAATACTAAATGCTTTTTGATTCTTCAGTACATGTTTACTTCTAATTTATACATTTCAGCATCTGAAATGTTAAAATCAACTCAACATAAATTGGCTATAATGTATTTATACAGTTCTATTGCAATTCAGCTTCCTGCTATATAATAGCCAAACCTTTATTTCGAAAGTTTAGATTTATTGTTACTGATCCAATCGGTCTTTAAATGGAAAAATATGTTTGAAACATAGTGGGACCGGCAAAAGTATGACATCTGGATTTCACTCTGGGTGATAGATCAGCCAAACAAACGTGTCGCCTATCAAGTTTGCCTCCTCTGCTCTCCTTGCATGTCGATGTACTCAATAACTCCTCGCCGGTGCTTGTTCACTGTGCCGCCAGGTCAAACATCCACTTCCTTTTAATCCACAGGTTGTTCACCCGTAGATAAAAGGCAGTAAAATGCATCTGCTTCCCTCTTGCAAATAGGCCACACAGCTCATTTTAGAGAGGCCACTTTGTCAGTGCATCTGAAACGAGGACCTGACCTCAGAGCCAGCGGGGCTTTGGCCAAGGTGTGGAATTAGATCAAAATCACACACACACGCGCACACACACACACACACACACTGTATATGCACAGGTTTAGGACTGTTGTTGAGTCAATAGAGAAAACAGACAGCGAGGACATAAACAAGCTCTGCCAAGCTTCTGTTTGCATTCCTCATCTCTCTGCTTCATTGCACAGCAGCTTCTTTAGTTGTGTGCAGCTCGAATAGCAGACTGCTCATAGCCGCTGTCATGTTACGATTTGTAGGTATGGCCCGTAATTAAAAAGTGCACACAAGCCAAGCAGTGTCATTATTCAGTGTATTGAAGCTACGGGGAGAAAGCCTTAAATGGAAATTTCTTTCAATGAAAACATTTTATGCAAATACAAATATGGCTGTGCTAATAACAGCAGCTGTAGCAGGATTGGTATCCTGGGGGTGCTTCGAGTTAAACCGTAAAATTCATGTTTCCTACCATTCAGTTTTTGGGTAAACACTGAAGGCTTGTGAAATTCTAATGAATATTGACACAGAATAATGTCTGGGCTGTTTATTGTGTTTTCCCTTGAAAGAGCAGCTATAAATGTAATCATGTAAACAAGGGCAAGGACTCTGTCACATTTTAAAACTGATACCGTTTTCGATTGGTGTTGATGGAAGCATTTGAAGGCTGCTCTTTATAAGTACAGCACATTTCTGTGGCATACTGAACGTATTTTCCGCTTTTGTGAATAAAGGCAGATCGCACTTAAATTAATTCAATAGTATAATTTCTCATTATTCCACTGAAAGGATCTGGCTCAAGGATAAATCCGCATGACAGATGCTTGCCAAGCCTTGAATAACAAGAGACGGGGTTCTGTAGCTGACCCTGATATCTGACTCTCTTTATACATCTGTGCTAAGAATTTTTCAGTGAGTGTATCTGATATCTCAGAGGGTTGGCGTAAAAATCATCTTTTCGTCTCTGATGTTTCTGTTTTATGGGCCATTGTGTGCCGTGCTTTCATATAATCTGCAAACAAATCTGCAGACTTAAGCTTAACATGTGAGGCTAACGGTGCTCATTTCTTGTACCAGTGATTTTAATTAGTTTCCTGTCTGCTGTAAAATATTCCATCGCTGTACAGTAAGTGTTTTGTTTTGTTGGATGTTCTAGACTTCTTGTTGACACTAACCCTTCAGCCTGCACATAACCACCAAATGCATTGTGTGATTTCCAAGGGTCTGAGATGGTTGTGGTATAATTTGAAGAACTTCTGTAAGTAAATAAAACGGCAGTTTTCAGAATATTTCTCAGCTTTTTGGCAAAGCGATGCTCTACCTCAGTTTTAATTTCATGTCAGTGTCTATGGAATGATTTCCCTTTCTCATTAACGGCTGATAACAAAGTGTCTGCAAACTGTTGCGATCTCATTTGACTCGACGTCGGGGGGAAGCGATGGATGCTCACCTCCACAGAGGTTGAGACAGAAAGCGCGGTTTGTCTCGATACCTACTGCGACCTCTTCTCAAAAGTTGCATTTGTTGCACGGTAACGTGCAACCACAGACGACCCTTTGTAGTGAGCAGGAGGAGGAAGCTGTAACTGGGAACGGCTAAGCTGACACTTGTGGAATGATTTCTCTTTTTATAAATCATGAGCGTAGTTTTCAATTTGAGAGCACATTTTAATGAGTTTTATGTTCAGAATTTTGGCCCTTGCACTCAAAATGTTCCTGCTGGCGTTCAGATTTACTCTGCTCACACTCCAATCTGTCTGTGCGCTCTCACATTTCACTTTGCTCACATTCAAACCCTCCTCCGCGCTTTCAGACACTGCTGCTTACGAAACTTCTGCGCTCGGATCTCTGCGTTTGCTTTCGGAACTAACCCGATAGGATTCATGCTGACCAATCACGTAACGGGGACCGGGCAGAACAGCGTCGAGAACACGCATATGCTACGAGCTTTAGCGTTATCCTGTGTATTTACGAGTGAGCAAAGAGGAGAAGCTTAAGGCCGCTGCTTTGCATTAAACAGAAATCACCGTGCACCATCCTGGCTCCAAGTCTCTATGTCAGGTTATTAACAATATTCTTTTATTCCTTTTGTTTTTATTAGAACAGCCAACCAAAACCTAAAACAACACAGCTGGAAGAGTAAAGATCACACCAACCTAAAACGACGATGAAATATGAACAGTGTGACATTAAAACACAATCAATTTCAAAGGAAAATATTTGCTGCAGGACTGTATTAACTACATGTATCTGCCAACTACCGTAACAACCTACCAGCTACCAACTACCAGAGTGTAGTTCTTAAAAAATACAATAATTGCATTAGTACATATTTTACCTGCTGTATAAACACAACATTAATGGAAATATAACATTACAGAGTTGTTAGTTGTTGTTTTTTTTATCGATTGTGTAATTTTGGTGTCTCACAACTGGTGGGACTTGACAAAGGACATCGTCAGCATTTAGGGAGTAGCAGCTCTTCCAGGGAGGCGTTCACTGTCTGCAGTGTGTAGTTTCACTATGATACCATGGGAAATATGCCAGGTCAACCACATTTTACAATGAAACCCCTACATTAAATATTAGGTTAAAAAAATATGTATATTCTGTATATAGTAGCAGTGTCAATTCCAACACTGGCCACAGATAGTGTTTGGAAATAATCTGTTCCACTGTTGCATTAAAGCTGTGAGCTGTTAACACCTTACCAAAATTTGTATTATTTTTCATGTTGCATTGCCATTTTGGAGGATTTAGTCTAAATTCTTTTCGAAATATACTGCATCATACTAGGTGTTTGTATTATTTTATGCACCAGTTAAGATTAATACTAGTGGCTTAAAAAACTCAATCACCTTAGAATGGAGTACATCCTAAACAAAAAACTATGTTCATTATGAAAACAATGTATTTGATAGTGTTGCTTAGTGTAACTGACACACCATGTCAGGTCTACGTATTTTATTTTTGACACCATTTTGGTTCTTTACATCACCAAGCTGGACATAAAATGAAACCCTTTCATGCTTAACGTGTAAACAATTTGCTTTGATACAAGGGGTTTGTCTTAAATATTTCATATTCTGCTTGGCTCATCCAGAGACACTGTTCACATCTGAACATTGAGAATTATACTGTTGTCTTCTCCAGGTTAGGATTTGAAGAAGTGCAGCGCTGACAAAAACTTTAGAGGGTTTGTCAGGTCTTCACCTACATGTACAAACATAACCAAGATAACAGTTCATTTAAACAAACATACTTCTGTCATAGTAGGTAAAAATAAAGTAATTGACAGTAATATGCAGACATGTTATATAAGGAAGATGTGATTCAAACTTTGCAGTTATTACAAGCAAACTAAACATGAACCATCATTCCACTACAAAGGGTCGTCTGTGGTTGCAAGTTACCGTGCAACAAATGCAACTTTTGAGAAGAGGTCGCAGTAGGTATGCAAGACAAACCGCGCTTTCTGTCTGAACCTCTGTGGGAGGTGAGCATCCATCGCTTCCCCCCGACGTCGAGTCAAATGAGATCGCAACAGTTTGCAGACACTTTGTTATCAGCCGTTAATGAGACACTTTGTGGTGATGAATACCTTCCCTCTCCTCCAGTGGGCCTTCCCCAGGGCTCGCCATCAGTTCTCCTAATGTAGCACTGGTGTGAAGTGAGCACTGAGCGCACAGACTCATAGGGAGAGACAAAATAAGGAAGACAGAGAGTTAGAAAGCAATGGTGGAGCAGAAAGAGAGTGATTACGGGGGGTAGTATTCCAGCTTCCTGCTTAATTGCTTTCTGGCAGCAGAGGTAAGCTTGTTCTCAGTACATAAATCCTCATATTTTCATTTATCTGCTCCAGGTGTTGATGAAACAATTCCCCCGCTGGATAATCATATTTCCCCTTCCCGCCTGCCAAGATGCTGAGAGGGAGATGGAGGCAACGCTCCCCCCTCTACACATACACACACACACACACACACACACACACACACCCCTGGCTCTCTTGGTGTGTGAGTGAATGGTTCTCCTTGGCGTTTCAATTTGCACAATAATGCAAGAGGTGGAAAACGGTTACACACACTGACAGGCTACACCGGCGGGGCGGTGGGTGTGGTGCTAGCCCCGACCTGAACAGAGCAGCCGCCTTATTTGTCAGTGACACATTCAATCAGTGAATCAGCTTGTCCGTCACTTGGTTAGGCACCGTGTAGTTAGTCGGCCAGCTGCTTGGTAAATTGTGAGTCCTGTCAGGTAAAAGAGTCACTCATAAAATCAGCCAAGTGGAGCATTTGCATCCATTAGTAAGGTAAACCTCTCCGTTTGTGCATTGTTCCTTCCTCCCACGATCACCCCCCCCCCCCCCTTCTGTTGACTAATATGGCGTAAAGCTGTGTTTTACGACTGGCAGAACAAGCCTTTATTTCGAGTAGCTGCCAGTCATTTGGTAGCCTGTGGCATTGCCTTTATCAGTTCTGAAGCCTCTAAATGTAACTGAGGGTCACATACCTCTAGAGGCCTCTCCAAGCTTCCATAGCTTCAGGCAGGAATGGTAAAACCAAGGGCAGGCTCAGCCGTGTCTGCGCTGTTGCTGAATAGAAATATACTGTTTGTGGGTTGATCTAGAACTTCACAGGGCCTCCATGCAGAGCTTTATTTCCCATAAAAGCCATTCCCATACATGCTCCTGTTACTTGATGTTGTGGTATGATTTAGCAGGTCTGCCAAGGCCGCGTTAATCTGTTGGCCTTTCAGAACCGAGGATTGTCATTTTCCAAGTGATCAAAGCGCCGCCCAACACCTCCAGAGCTGGAGGGGAATTGAACTTGCCCGAGACACAACCCACTTGACATTGTGACATGCACAAAATTGTCATTAACCAATCCGGTCTTACTTACTGGCCTCGGAGCCTGATCCATGACAGAAATCTAGAGCAGACAAAAGGGGCAAAGTGAGCTAATGTGTGTTTTTGGGCCCTTCGGCAAAACAGCAGGCATTGTTTTGTCGAGAAGGCACAATGGAGTTTCTGTTCAAAACTAGCACAAGTGAAAGCTTGTCAGAGCCGAGGGAAGTGAGCGTGAAAAGACAGAGAGGGGGGGAGGAGCAGGGGGAAAGCACGTGCTCACAAAAGCAACCTGTTACAGAGCCGGCTCTGGTTATTTAATCTGCAAAGCACTACTGTCAACTGTAGCACTGTTTCTTTCTGGAACTTTTGCTTTCCCTCTGAATGTCTCTTCCTTCCTGTTTTTGTTATGTAATCGGATACTCTTATTACGTCAGCAGATTCCATGCATCGAGTGTGCTTTTTTCTTTTTGGGTATGTACATTTTACCTGGAATAGTACTGACGGTGTGCAGACCCGGTTACTGTTGGCCTTTTAAACTTGTTATGGCTGGAGTCTTTCACAGTTTATGTAATGTATTGGTCCATTTCTTTCCCAGAACTTGGCACAAGAAAAAGAGGAAAATGTTTTTGAGTTAATACAATCCCTCCTGCACTTTCATCATACCCTCCCTCACTTCCTCATATCCACTTTCCAGCTTGTTGTGAAACGGCACAGACCATTGCTATGACCACTGCTACTGGGAGCTCACCTGCTTCTCCATCTGTTTTATCCAGCCTCGGGCACCAGCCATGGCAACCACATTATTTATGTCCGCACTGTATAATCCAGTAGTATCTATAGTACCTGACACTTAATGGACTCGATGAAGGTGTAGTGGAAAAGGTCACATCCCACCGGAAAACAAAGTTTACATTCTGAATGCCCTCTTCTCATTTCTAAAATGCACTTTATAACATGCTGGGCGAGATATTGATTCAAGTCGGTTTGCACGTTACTAAGAGGTGCAGCAATAGTTTCTGCAAAGCTCACATGGAAAAAGAGAAAGTAAGACAAAAGCACTTATGGGGAACGTTAAAGCTTGAAGGTGCAGACAAAGGATTAGATTAGATCTGTTTTGTCAGTGTAAATCACGAAGCAAAGCACCGCATTTATCCCGGCTGGATTAAAAGCTGCACATGCCCCAGTGTGGGGCAGGTAGGACTAGTATGACTAAAGGTACTTAAACTATTATTCCAGCTGTGCAATAGCATAAAATAACAAATATCAGCAGGAGGTGAACATCAGTAAGTGAAAACAGCACAGCACTTTGTAATGCTGCCGAACACAACAGCAGACTAACGCAGATTTAACTCCTGTTTCAAGGTATTTTACCACACACGTTGTCCTTGGACAACAGTGACAGACATAACTGCATAAATAAAATTATCACTATAGCTGGTTTAATGCCAGGGAAGATCTGTCTGAATCACTTGGCCTAGGCAATAAGCCCGGATGTTATCACTCTGATGGCCAGACTCATCAACATTTGGGTTTACAATGCAAATCTATAAACTTCTTGAAGATAATAAAATTTTTATTATTGAAAATAACGTGTTTAACGTCTTTTCTAATGCCATGTGTAAAAATTTGCAGAGATAATCTGCCTGGTTGCAACTGCTACAAAATTATAATTCTAAAAAATCGGAATGCATAACATATACATAATAAAGTAATTTTTTATGATTATAATCATTTATTTCATCTTTGGGTTTGGTGAGTTCTTTGTGTTCTAAAAATTCTACAGCAGGTTCCTACCACCTTCTCACCCTGTAAAGTTGGATTGAGGCCGTGTGTGAACTGAGCAGGTCATTGTTTACGGAATTCACAGTGAGTGAGTTCATATTTTAATGATGTTTCTTTTCACCCAACTTGAGAAATACGCCGCTAGAAATCATTTTTTGGTGGTGATAACGAATCCTTTCAACTTTGCTTATTCTTGACAAAAGAACATTTTAATTACTAGCCAAACTGTAACAATTAAAATCAAACAACTTCTTGGTTGAAAAATCCACCTGATAACTTGATAATTGTTGTATTCTGCAAGATTCTTGTCTGAGGTGAGCAAAGACTCTCGTGAAAACGTGAGAGAAAATGCTTCAGTCACTGACATTTCACAAAGTGACGACAATATCTCTAACAAGGAGAATCCTGCTTCAACAACCACGTTTTTTGTAGTCAACATGGTGGTTTTAGTTTAGTCTTAATGGATTAATTGTTTGAATTCCCCAAATCTGCACAGGAACCAGCCAAGGCTGCATGGGCAGAGTCTCCTGTGGTGGAAATGTTGCCTGGTTTCTTTACTGCTTGTGTTTGTGGTGGGTCTGAGAGGCAGCCTGTCAGAGTTAATCAGTCTACAACGAATGGCTAAAAGCAGACATCCTGACTGCACTGTGGTTAACACACACACACACACACACATAGACAAAGGCAGGCAGACACTCATGCAGCCTCTCACGTACATGCTGATGTTCATGTGCTGCAAGTATAAAAGGAGAAAGGAGAGTTGTGAACAGATTTTTCCTCTGCCGGCAAGTCATTAATGGAAGCTTGGTTAATGGTGACTCCGACTGAACCTGCAAAGATACAATGCGGCGCTACGGTCCTTGAGCCAGAAATGCAATAGGATTGGATGCCTGAAGACATTTATTCAAACAAGATGAACTGTTGATCCCCTGCAGCCCCCTCCCCCCTCAGTTCCTTCTTGCAGTCTAGTGTTGCTGCAAAAGGAAGAAAAAGAACATGAAAAAATCTTTTCCTGTCTGGTTCCTATTACTTGCACTACCTACCAGGGTGAACCGTAGATATTTCCGATACAAACTGGAATGAAGCTGTATAGTAGGTCTGATTATGGGAAATAATGCCAACGGAGCAACTTTAGGCAGCGTTACTTCAAACAAAGGGTTTGTGGGAAATGTGGTTTATTACAGTCGGCACCACCGACACAACACTCGCACATCGGTGGTCAGTCTGCAGAGAGTTCCTCAGCTTGTGCATAGATGTCACAGTGAAATGGCTGAGGAGTGTAACCTGAGGCCTAGTGTGTGTGTGTTTGTGTGTGTGTGTGTGTGGGGGGGGGATGTGCACCCTCTCCATCAGGTCACCCTCAGCCTCAGTATAAACAACCCTTCTCCTGACACATCTCCTTGAGTTGCTGTTAATCAGCCTCTAATTGCTATGCAGGCCAGGAGGGAGAATGCTGGCATCAGCCCACACTCGTGGGGGCCATAATACTGGATTACACTCATAGAGAAATCCAAGCCGAGGAGATATGGCGAGCCAGTGTACTTTAATATGCAGATGTAGAGCCAGTAATAATGAAAACAATAATGAGCATCATTGCAATAATAGCTAGCAGTCATTCTGCGGACAACTACATCTCTGCCAACAGTGAATAATTAGAGTGTGTTTGTTTATTATTTGTCATCTGGGTCTGAATATCCAACAATATATAAGCTTGAATTCCACGCTCTTAAGCTGATGACATGCCGGACTTTCCCACTCGCACATGTGTGCGGCAGCGCAGTTACATCTTCAGTGGTTTTTGGCAATCGCCAGTTTTCACCAAAATGTCATGTTATAACTGAACAGCACAGCCTTCTTCCAGCTTTTACAAATAAGCTGCACAAACTCTGGTTTTAATGATTCTCTTACAGCTGCTTTAGATCCCGTCTTTTAGTAGAGTTCCAACTATTATTTCTAATGGTTTCAAATGAGCATCTGCGATGGTTGATATGAGGTGTCCCTCAGGGATCAATTTTAGGTCCTTTGCTATTGATTTCATGGATAAATATTTGTTTTCCAAACAAGCATTTTCAGATTTTCTTTTTTATGTTAAACTACCATCCTTTGGATAACCTTTGGGCCTCTTGAAATAGTTTAAACCTTGACAACATTTAAAAGACTGCAAAGCTTTGATGTTCTGCTCTGATCTCATGTTGAGTAAAAAAACCCTGAAAGTTCAAACAGTTTTTAGATGCTGAACAGAGCTTATTCTGCTATAAGAGGAGAAAACTCTATTACACTGTCAGGTCAAGCTATCATCAACACTGCATGGAGGAAATATCCCGTAGTCCTCCTACTGCTGGCTTTAAGTGCTCAAAAACCGTACTTGAGTAAATGTATAAGTACCTGCTGAAAGTAAAAGTGAGTAAGTACATGACTCATCATTTATTTCATATTAAAATGAAAAGTATGTGACTATTTTTTCTGCACTGGACATAACAAATTAGTTGGAAATTGACACACTGTAGGATGATTAATTATATGATCTGATGGTTTTTCCAGTTTTATTTCTAAACTACTCACATCGAGTGAGAACAAGAGGTGAGGAACACCAAGTTCAAGAGTAAAATCTCACTTTGAGTACGACTAATATGTCAAATAAATCGTTTAAATAAAACCATGGAAGGAGAAACTGACACTGTGCCTGTCACTGTAGTGATTTGTTTTCATAAAAAAAAAAAATGGAAAAAGTGGTTTATTGTGAAATGTGCAGTTACGTGATTGTAACACAACTAAGATCATGCATGTTTAGGATAACAACCGTCAACGAAATCTGCTTCGCAATTCAAATTTCAGACCCAAAGAAAACACGCGCCAACAATCGAAGCAGTTCAAACCTGTTTCATCAAAGCCTACCCGTGTGTGGTGAATAGAAAAGACTCCTGGGTTCACTGAGATCAGCCCTTGTTGTTGTTTTAAGGGTTTCTGAGGAGTTTTAAGTGCTGGATGTGGTAAAAGGGCCATATTGCTTTATGCCGTTACTGTGATCGCCTCCTCAGATATGTGGGAGATAAAGAGCAGCGTTGATAACACGGAACAGCCTGGTGTAAATCTTTATTATCCCCGAAGGGCAATTTGCCTTACAGCAAGCAGTCATTAACGCAGCGGCAGAGACATAACAGGTACACTACACCTCAACACACGAAGCCAGGAGCAAGTGTGTGTCCCTTTAAACGTCTACTAATAGTGCGATTATAGAAACTGCATAATAATCCACTGTGTGTTACTCGTATGGAAGCACTATAGGATTTAAAATACAGCTGCTGGTTTAAAGAGAATTTAGGTGCACAGCGGGAGACCAGGTGCTGGGCCACTGAGGTTTTGACAGAGTGGAGTTCTATTGTGTCTTAAAAATATTATGGCGTGAACTCGGTAGAGAGCAGCTAATATCCAGCGTGTTCGGCCTGCAGTCGCTCAATCACCAGAACAAGTTGAGTAATTACCGTCAAGCTGCTTCGTAGCAGTGGTGGTTGTAGGTAATTTAAGGCTTCGCTTCTATGTTCACTTGTGGCTTTACTGCACTTTGTCATTTGCATGGCTTCTAATTATGGCATCATTTCATTATTTCACCTCTTTTGTGCTTTTTTGAATAAGGCTGCACTGACTTTTATGTCGCCGTTATTGTTAGTGCTGCTTTTGTTTCCCACGCTATGGAAACCTGTTGGCAGTGAGCGCTGCTGATTCGGAGGAGGAGCTCGGATCAGTTTTCCAGACTCCTGCTGTGGTGTGGGATTGTGGTTTTCGTGGTTGAACTGGTGACTTTGGTCTATCTAGACTCACTACACTCTCTCATGCTCTTATACGCTACAGCACCAGGGCAAAATGATGTAAGTAAATATGAGACAATACACAGAATTCCTTGTAGTGTAGCACGAAGTCCTTTTCAAATCCTTCAGCGGTTAAATACATAAAAGTAGTAAATATCTTAAGGATTTGAAAAATCAATTACATCAAATAAGGCAGAGTCAGACAGAGATCCATCAAATGATATATTTTACGACTGATAGTTGACAGAAATGAAGGTTAAACTAGATTTACTGAACATTTCAACGTGAAGACTGTCATATTCGCCTGCACGTTGGAGACCTTAGTGCTGCCGCCTCACAGCTACAGTAGAAAGTCCCTGACAACACCGTGTTAATATTTGTACTGTCATAAATCACGGAATAAATTTCAGTTGACGACCACTGATCTGAGCTGCTCTTTGACTGTTTAACCAGGAGTGATCGGCACTAGATGCACAGCAGAACGCGAAGCCTCTCTGTAAATATTTTCTACACTTTCTCCAGTTTCTTCTGTTTGCTAACAAGTGAAATTTGCAAACAGGAGTAGGAGTTCTATGATTCACATGAAATAAAGATCACAGTGTGCACAGCTTACCAACGAAATAACATTTTGCCAATTTTACACAGTTAAAAAAAAGAGAGAGGAGAGAAAATCAATATGTGGCAGTCAGTGTTGATATTGTGGCAGGCTGCCACAAATAAATCAATGTGTGTGAAACACTGCAAACAGTTTTTTAAAAGTAAAAGTCTGCTGGTAAAATTCCCTCTGTGGTTGGAGGAGTGTTATGGATTACACTAAGAATACACCCCCAATTTGTGTTTGTCCATTAGTCGACACCGGACTCAGCGAAATAGTTAGACATCCTGAATCCTTCCCAGAGAACGAGGTAGGAATGCTGTCGAAGATGCGGCCGAAGTTATCCTCAGTCACTGACCTGCAGCATAAATATTTTCATATCCATCTGCTGAAAGTCACAGCAGGTCACTCCACTTAAAATCTCAACATCCCTGCCCTGTCCCCGTCCCTGTCTCCCTCCCTCCTTTGCCACTTTCTCCCTCTTACATGTATTCTCTCCCATCTTGGATTCTTCCCCCGAGCGTCCTTGTCAGTGTCACAGTCAGCTGATGCCGTGTGGAGAGGAGGCAGGGTCAATAGTTTGTCTCCCTGCTTTATAAATAATGTGACTGAGAGGCTGACGGTATAAGTTTGGATGGCAGCAGCTGGCGTGAAATGGCTGGGATATTTTTTTTTTTTTTTTTACCCAGCACCACCACCCTGCCTCTGCAGCTTGACTTGGTTAATCTAGATGACAAATGCTTGTCTGACCTTGCCGCTGTTTCTTTTCTGCTCGTCGGTGTTTAGGGGAGTTTTTCCTCCGTCTTCTGCTGCGTCACTGCCTGCGCTTTAGCAAAGCAAGGAAGTGTTTTCCTGTCAAAGAGCCATGTAATCGCATTACCTTGCACATGTGTTTTGGTTTAGAAAGTCAAAGTCAGTGTGTGTGCATGTGTTGTGTGGGGTGCTGCAGGAATGTCAATGCAGTAGGATTACACACACACACACACACACACACACAGAGCAATGCACTTTACTTTTCTGTGTGTTTTGAAACGGCAAGCGTGGGTATGTGAAGTGTATGTCTGCCTGTGCTTCCAGTACGTGTTGACATTTTGTGCACACATGCATGAACATGTCTGCAAGTGTTTGTGTTTATTAATGCCGCAGGGTGCACACGCTCCATTGGGATTTGAATGTTACAGTCGGCTGCTAGGTGCTACGAGACAGATCCACTATACTGTAACCGAGCAGCCCAGGAGAGGGGAATAGTGGAGGGAGGGCGTGGGGGTATTTCCTGTGTTACCCTCGCTGCTCGGGGTCAAAGCGGGTGTCGACTGTTCAGTGCGGCTGCACACTCGCTCTGCTTTTGCATTCGTCTTGGAGAGATTACAGTTGAGCTGTATTTGCATTTGTCCAACATGGATGCATCCACTGCACCTGTGCACACGATCCAACAAAATGTTTGTGTTATAACCGTAATCTGATGATTATGAATGTGAAGCTGATTAAATTGTAATACTCTTATTGCATTTTGTGTGTTTTCCCCCACCTCAGCTCACGAGAGCTGCTCTCCTTTGCCGTAGCTGGGCTTTACAGTGGGAGCGCGTTTCTGCGTAGCAAAAATGAAATTATTTTTGTTTGAACGTGAAAAACACACAAGTCACATTTTCTCTCTCTCTTTTTTATCGTATCATAAAAATAAACTCAATCCTTAAACATTTGTATATAGTCATAAAGACCATGTACCTTTATGTGGTTTTTTTACAGCTGATATCACAGTCTGTCAGATATGGATCTACTCAACTGATTTGTGTTGGAGACCTGAATATCAGCAAATACAGTAACTGCTATTAAAGGGCAGCTTGGCCAATTTTTTACTTGCTCTCTATGCCTTTACTTTACTCTAAGCGAAAACACTTCTCCTCAGACGGACGTTTAATGGCATTTATTTACACGTAGTATTCAAACAAGTTCAATACCAGTGAAGATGTCCTTCTGATTTTTTATATAATTTGTGTGTTTGCTATTTGCTGGCATGTAACTGACAAAATTTCTAAGTTCTGGAATGAAAATTATCAAAATGATGCCAATGATGAATTTTCTGCCACTTGATTCATCAACTGTGGACTGAATCATCAACTACTGGTTTGAGCTCTAAATGCATCAGCATGTATATTCAGAGAGCAAATACTGTGCATCATTGGATTGTGTGTAGTGTTCATGGTGAAAAACCTATGAATAAATGAGTCCTCACATAGACGGGAATGAATAAACATGCAGATGCATTAACACGTCATGCACGCTATTCAAATTGTATCTGAAAGAGGCGTCAGTGGCTGTCTCATTCAACAGCAGTTCTGTTAGGCGTATCATCATTTTCGCTGGCTGAACACCATCTCAGGGAAAGCTGCTTTGCTTTTCCGAGGGAAGAGCTCCCAGAGCCGAGTCTGCTGTCTGATTGAACGTTTTCTTTCCCTCTCTAACATTTTAGTGGCGGGGTTTGAAATGCCACTCCAGCTCCAAATTGACTCTTCATGGTTCCTCCACTTTTCCTATCTGTCATTCAGCATTAGGCTGAAGGGAGAAATTTAAGAGCTGCAGTCGCCGCCTGGACCCTAGAAAAAAGAAAATGGCTCTAATGTAGAAAATTTTACGTCCAATTTTCATCTATTCCCATGTTACTTAATGAACAGCTTCATATTTTTTTTTAAGTAACTCAGTGGATATTGCGGTGTGCTGGACACCATGAGAGGAGATTGTGGTGTCCATGGTTTCAGTGGGCTCCCCTCACGGGCGCTAACAGCCGCAACCTCAGCCACTCACAATCACGACTACATCGTGGATTCCCATTATGCGTATGGTAATATATTTGTGCTTGTAGCTGTTGGCTCCTGCTCTGGTTGCACAGTGTGTATCGGGTTGCATGATTCACACAGTGCCTCATTTGATTACAGGCGCCAGAGAAGGGGGTCAGAGGCAGATCTGATGACCATGCGGTTCAGGAGGATCAACATTAGTATCAAGGACACCGGCAGTGTCTTTCCCTCGTGGCTCTGAGCATGATGAATGGGAAAAGTGTTATTTTAAATGGGCGATCCGTGATCCATCTAATTGCTCCCCACTCAGAGTAATTACAAATTTGGATGCACTTTGCTTTGGACTTCACACTGGTGGCAGCTACCAGGGCAGTTGTTTTAGCGTTTTCATGTTTGTGTTCGTCTTATTCCCGGCTCGGTTAGCACTGGGTCAAGCCCATTTTTTCATTTCTTTTTTAATTAGCCTTTTTATAAATGGCTTTTGGAAAAGGGGTGCGTTCATCTTTTTCACATGCACGTGTGTGTTTTTATAATGCTTGGTCTTTAAGAAAAGGTGTCTTTTATTGGTAATTTGATTACCACGCATCTATTATTTAATTTGTGTATTTATGTTATTAATCAGCAATGCACTCGAAGTGCACGTTAAATGCACTTTAATTCTGAAAAGTTCTCAAGATTTGTTTATGAGTTGTTCTTGCATTACTGGTCCAAGACATATTCAACAAGCTCTTAGCTGGATAAACTAGTTGTAAATTGCATGTCTCAGGCTGATAAACTGTTCCTGAGAAGATGCACAAGATTCCATTGTTTCCATATTCTGCACTCTTAAACTTTACTGGGTTGCTGGTTCTACTCCATTTGTTGCCAAGTTTCATTCAAAAAAATGTTGCCTAATAATAAAATGACATCCTGCAGATAGTGACTCATCATTGTCAGTAGATCATATTAGTTTTAATGCTTATTGACATTAGGAAATATTAGCACAGATGCAAATACATTGTCTTTAACACAGCATTTTACTATGACACAATGATTTGACATAAAATGATAGTCCCTTAAACATTCGTGTTAAAGCAAAAAGGGGCTTTTAGTTATAGATTGGAGGAAGACAAAAATGAATTTGAGTACTAGCCAATTTATGTTGATTTGATGATAGATTGTGCAAGAGTCTCCCCCCGTGCAGCAACCTACATGTACACAAAGATGTGGAGGTATATGATAAGTGAGCTTTACAGCGACTGCTTATCTCTATAAGCCACCAAACAATGTCAGAACTCTTGAGTAAATTGACAGGCCCTTAACATATGCTTTGCTTTTAGTGTTAGTTATTGATTTTTTCTTTATCATTTTAATTCAAAAATCAGTCATACTTAAAACCTGACTGACGCAGGGAGACTGATGTACACATCAGTAAGATTGATAGTGAGATATAAAGATCAGATGAGACGAGATGGGAGGAGATAAGACTTTATTGATCCCTAAGGGAGAAATGCAGTTGTTACAGTGACACGGTGACAAGTGGGAGGGAGAACAGTAAAACAGTGAGGCGCAATAAAACCAATAAAGCATCGAGTCATTTGAGACTGTCTGTGGTGCCGAGCCCCAACAACATCACAAAGTAAAGTGAAACTGAACGTCAAATGGGATCAAATGTCCTACGACTGGTCATTGTAACTGTGCTGCGAGTGCAGCTCTGCTCCACTCAGCGAGTCTGATTTTATCCGCCGTCTGTCGTAACGCTGACTCGATAGATCAGGACATTAGGTGCAGTTATTACCTATTGACGGATAAGCTACTTGCATGTGTTGCGTGCACTTGTGTGTAATTATACATTATTTGGACAAGGATTCTCAGAGGGCATCTCTCTCTTTAATCAACCTGTTGTAAAGACTCGGTTGGAGGGGCAGGAGCACTAGTTTAATTATCATAATACAGTTATTCATTTAGAGTCAACATGTCAGGAAGTAATAACCAATAAAAAAGGGCCTAACTGATGATTTGAAAGTGATGTGAAAAAGTTGTCACTTACCTGAAGGTGACGTCATTTCTTCTGTCCAATGTGAGACTGTGTGTAGAAGCTGTTGTGTATTTCTAAGCATATGTGCTTGGGTCGGGAAAGCTCAGCGGCTCTGCGACTATATTTTGTGCATATGTATGTTTATCCTGCTGTGGCTGAACGCTCCAGCAGGCAGGCCGCGTGTGTATTGTCAGCAGCATCCCAGGAGACTCGGTCCAGTCAGACAGCGTGTTGGTAATAGACTGATTTACCTACATACTGCTACCCAACTTCCCCGCTGCTCCAGGGAGCTTCCACTCCTCACCTGACTGACTCCGCCGCTGCGTGTGCAAACACGTGCGCGCACGCTCGCACACGCTCCTCGACAAAGCGGGTGTCAAATACAAGTGGCACCTTTGTCATGCTGCGTCACCCTGTGGAAACACGGAGAGACTCTTGTTTTCAACGCAGCGAAGCTGGTGTCAAATTGCAAATGAGCTGAATAAAAAAAAATTGGCATGATGAGGATTAATTGTTTTTCGGCCCAACCGGTTTACAGAGCAGTGAGACCTCGCCGCACGCTGCCCTGTTGGCTTTAGACTTGCAATAAAAATCCAGTGGCACTCTTCTTTACTTTGTCTCTGTGGCACAGGTGCTTTACTACATTTGAGGTGCCTGCACTCAGGGTGATATTTGTTCGTAGATTAATCTAAGCCTGCCGGCTTTTGAGATGCTGTCAGATCGTTAGCGGAGACTGTGTCGTGTATTCGCAGCAGGGTGGATAAAACACGTGTTTTAATTTGTCACTGGGAGCCTGCAGCAATGCCGTCAAAGCAGCTTTTTAAAATATGGAGCCCAAAAGATACACAGAGAAATACATAAATAAATAAATGTGTAAATAAATACATAAATAACTTGTGGATTTTTATTTCCCACAATTATTTTTTAGGAGTGTGGCATGGATATGTAGACTTAAACAAATGAGGGAGAGTCAAATTCAAGTGAAAAGTCATTTTATGAGCTAGTATTTTTCAAATTCAAAGCACCAGCGGTTGCGGTCTGCGCAGTGATGGCAACACTCGATCAGGGGGACGCTGTTGTCTCCAACTAACTTTCAGCCCTGGGAGGGGTCTGTAGAACCAGGGCTCGATACAGTACCACTGAAACGGGTTTATTGTTAGGCTAAGGGTGGACGACAGCAGGCAGTAACAGCGATGGGAGGTCAGAAAAATAATGCATCCAAAATGGAGAGTTTCCAACTTTGTCACCTGCACAGTCACAGGCATTAGAATCTTGTCAGGGCTCAGTCATATTAAGACTGACAGTATGTTAATGGCTTAACCTCTAAATGACTGAACAATTTCACATGAAAAAAATTCAAATTCTCATGACACCCAGTCATCTGGTGAATCAGCTGCACAAATTACTACATAAATGCAAAATATTCAGTAGTCAGAACACACGGGAAGAAAAAATTAAACCGAAGACATAATTTTTAATTACTGGTCCATCACGTATTTAGACTCTAAGGTTTGCAACATCTGTCATCATGATCTTTATATATCTAAACATTTTTGTTGGACTAAATAGGACTTTAATTATTATTTTCTTTATTCCGTATGGACTACTAGAACTATATTGTAATCACTCAACCATATGTGAACTATCTGTTATCTAAGCTGATGATATCCAGGGTTTGTTCCGTTCAAAGAAGCAATCTTCATAGTGAATGATCTGAATAAACACACACTCACATTAAACAAATGTGAAAGCTGATTAGTTCCGAGTTTGACTTGAACAGCCCGTGTGGTTTTAATCTTGCAGCCCCAATACTTTACATATGGATTTGCCCTGATGTTAATCTGCATGGAGAATGTGCATCTCTCCTCCTCGTGCTGTCATGAAACACAATGAGGTGATGTCTTCTTAAATGTCTTATCGTATTGGAAGTGCTGCTAGTAAAAGCCACAGGTGTTACAAAGTGCCTGCACACATTTGCCGTTTATCCACCGCTTTCCCCCCTCATTATCATAGGAAACAGTAAATCCGTAGTGCTGCCATACAGCACACCAGACTTGCCATGACAGCTGCACTCAGCGCTTCATCTGTGCCAGCTTCGCTGGGCTGTGTGCGAGGCTTTCAGCCGAGTGTATTCAGACATTTTTTCGTGCCTGTTTCAACACATTCAGGATGGTTGTGGTATAACCGTGACTAGCGAACTGAACAGGTCCGATACTTTGCTTGAACCGTCCCAGCGGCCCAGAACCACAGTATGGCATCAAAACCTTTGCTTTACAGTTTCCAGGTGAGCTTAAAAATACATTTTAAACTTTAAATGTGAATGATATTTACGCTGTTTTTTTTTTCTGGGATGTTAACCTCTATGAATGTAACTGGACCCAGTGATCCATGTCCATCTGTGAATGTTCTTACCTGGAATGTCACTTCACCGCATGACTCTACTACACGAGTAAATGTGCAAGGTTCAGATACATGTGAGAAACAGAGCTGAAAACTGGAACAACAACAAAGTGAGGCAAAGGGGCTATTGGGAAGAAAAAACTGAGAGAAAGTTTCTTTAAGAACTGTGATTGATTCCAACTCAGCTTGGCTTATGGACTGCTGAAATCTGGATATCAGTCTCGGGTGAACTTTGAAGTGCATTTTATCCACGGAGCGAGGACCGTAAACTGTGGCCCTCAATTTTTACAGTCCAGGTGGAAACACTCAAACATTGTGGAAAGCAAAGCGGTTTTTACCAACAAGATTACTTTCAATATGTTACAAACTCAATTAGGTTTCTACTGAGACCACCTTAAAAGGTCCTGAGCTTTAAATCTAATTACAAAAACAGCAGTGACTGTGTTCCAGTGACTGCAGAAAAAGGTTGTGAATGAGCTTTTGACAACAAAGATAACACTGCAGATATTTATTTTAAATGAGAAGGAACTAATACATTTGTCTTTATACGCTGCATGCGGTTCTAATTATCCAGCATATTGTATATTGTAGACAGCCTTTAATTCTAAAATCCATCAATGTATTATTATACATTACGATCTGTACACTAAAAGTAGTAAAGTGGAAAGCCTTGTTTTACATTATACTCTGAATTGAAAGCACATTGTTTTATGCTTACCATACATTTTTGGTAAGACATTTGAAATGAAATATTATGGAACCTGCCTGTGCAGCCCGACTCTCTCTATGGTAGGTTCAGTTTTTGCCTCTAATAGCAGCCATAAGCTGCTGTAGGTGAGTGACATTCGCCACAAGCTTTTTGGTATATACATCAGCAAATCCATGGAGGAGCCTTTTTCACAAATAAACATACAGTGTGTTACGTGACTTAAAAAAGTGCTTCAGTTTGCATCCATACGAATACTGATAACATGCATATTTATGAAAACAAAGGTCACACTACAGCGTAATAAAACAGACACTTAAAAAAGTTCAGGCAGCACATCTATGATGTCAAAGACTAGGTTACATAACTTCTACCATAAATTTCACACTGATTTACATTAGTTAGTCCCCACTGAGATGCAGGATCCACCCACCCTGGACTGTGCAAGGATATTATAGCGTTTGGAAAACCACGCAAGCACTGGGAGAACACGCAATCTGCTGGGATGCAAACCCGTGGTGTGTGTAGCTGTGAGGCGGCAGCAGCAATCGCTCCACCACCGTGCTGCCCGGATACAAACACGATGCAAAATGAATCATTTTAATCAGGAAATATTAGCATACAGCTTTTTGTTTATTTGTGATGCTGATCTCAAAGTAACTGATGGTATCAGACTTTAGTAGCATGTGTCAGCTCTGAGTGTATCTGATGGGTTTTTCTAATATACCCCTGCCTCTCTGCTTACTTGTAGCATTTGGAAACTGTGTGTTAGTCACCTTTTTATTAGTCAAATCAATTTTCATCAGAATGGTGACTTTTATTACCCATGAATCGGGTTTATGTTGTAGGCAAATTATAATCACTCATACCTTACTGGTAAATGGCACAGCTCACCAGCACACTGGTGACTAGTCTATGTTAAAGTTGATTATTCTGTGGACTTATGAACTGGCTTATGATACAATAGCTGGTGTGTCACTTGTCTTAATCGCCAGCGCATTACGTCAGTCTTTCACTGGGATATGTCATTGTAGTGCACCACATGAAAACAGTAGTATGACAGATATGCAACAGCGTTTTTCCTTGATCAACTCCTGCCATACATCACCTCAATTTTATTAAACAAATGAGTAACAGTAACACTGCGATATTATCACCATTTGCATATTTAGCATTAAGTATCAAACAAAACATACTCAAAGCTCACTGTTAGCCATGCATCCAGCTCCACTGGCCACTAGAAAGTACCTGCCAAGTGTCATGGCTTTCACTCCTGCCAGAAATCGAATGCAGTTATCAGCGCAGGTTTCATCATATCATCATTTCATCATCATCATACATGTAGTCCTCACCTTGTCAGAGGAGGGAAGGGGTGAAATTTTTAGCCAATAATGAAAAACACAGCTGTTTCTGCAGAACTGTTAATGTTTTGGCTCCACAGTGATATTGACCTACAGTTATGGGGAATAACATTAGATGCACGGCCCAGTATCTGCCGTTTGTTCTTTAGAATAATGAAGCATGTAGCCCTGAAGCTGTGTAAAGACACTTCAAGTCAAACAGGAAACAGGAATCAATTTGGCCTATAATAAGCTTAAATTTGACTTTATTGTCTTGGATTTAACTGCAGGCTAAATTCTGAACCCATCTCTCGTGTTGCGCTCACAGTTTGTAAATGGCAGACAGAACTCTTCGTGCAGCACAAGAATCAGTGGTGTTGTAATGTTATGCAAATGAGATTGAGCAACACATTAAATGAATGACAGTAATTATACTTTCAACGGGAACTGTGGACTCTTCGGCTATTCCACAATTATGTTTATTAATACAACCGATCAGCGTAGCCCAGAGCTGACAAAAGTAACTAAGTACCTACACGCTAACTGAGTATAAATAAATAAAATAGTAAATAAGTAAATGTGGAGTTGAATAATGTATAAGTAAATAAAAGTAAAAGCAGCACATTTATTTATTTTTTAATCACACATGTAATGGTCCCTAAATCATTCAGTACATCTTATCTGATGCTCCTTCCCTCACTGAATGTCACGGATTTTAAAACTACATTACTAAAACCCTCTGCTTAGCACAATCTGTATGCATGTCAGACACAGAACTATTCTTATCCAAAAATGAGTTTATTATCCTGTAGATGGGCTGATGGAAAAATTAACCCACATTCCTCATTCTGATGAGAATAAAGAAGCTCAGAAACAAGTTCTTCAGTTGCCTTCAGCCATTTGTTGGATCTAATTATAAAATGGCCATTAAAAAAAAAATCCTTATAATAAAATATGCAGATAAAATAATTGAGATATGACAATAATTAAACAAAATAAAAAATAAACCAAGATCGTAAAGCTTCATGTTTAAACATTATTCAGAATAAGTTACCCAATAAAACCTGTCCACCCAGAATGGATTAATAGTTATAGAGCTCTGCAGGCGCGGCCTGTTGTAAGCTCGGTGCACATTCGAGACTTATCTTCTGAATCACAGCTGCTTTACCTATGAACTCCGCAACTGGCAGCGTATCTGCTTTTTTAAAATCTCCGGAGATATTTCTCCTCCAGCTGAAAAGGTTTTCTGTTTAGCCAGCGCACGCAGAGCACACAAGCCAAAGTGTGGATGTCAAGACGGCTTCATTTGGCAGCTGCAGTTTGAGCGGCCTACTTGGCAGCTGACCTATTACAGATACTGGTGGAACACCTTGCTGTCGGGCGGTGGTAAGCTGCTAATGTTAGAAGGTGGACCCGTGGGATGATCGGCGCTGCGTTCGGCCAACACAAGCCTCATTTTCTACAGCTTAAATGGAAATCAAAGTCAGCTTTTAGAAGGCGTATCGGAACTTGGCTGTGCTGGGCGATCATTACAAGTGTTTGTGGATTCTGTTGCTAGAGCTGAGGTCACGGTGGCTCCTCAAATGTGAGCGGCGGCATTGTGGAGCTCACTGGTTCACATAACATATGTCAGTATGTTTGCCATATTGCATTCTGGGGGCTCTAAGTGGAAACGTAAGTCTGGAAAGTTTCTCTCTTGGAATGAATGAGTGTATTGGATTTACTGTAGGTTGCAGTCACTGTGCTTTGTCTGTAGTGTGTGTATATGGGAACAATATGGGAACGTGTGTTTTCTCACTAGAGCTGTAGTTTAACCCCTGTTCTCTTTAATTACACTTGACGTGTGAACTCATACAGTCCAGTTGTAGACACATCTGCTCTGTATTCTTAATCAACTTCTTCTTCCCACCTTTGTCCCACTCCACATCCCCACGCTGGATGCCACTGCCATAATGCACGAGACCAGATTAATAGTGAGGTCGATTTGTGCTGAAGGCCGGGGGTGAGTCAGACGCTCAGAGCTGAACAAAGTAAGGTGTGAGCTGCGTGTGGAAGGAGGTCAATAACAAACGAGCATAAAAAGGCCAAAAAAGATCAGGGTGGGAATTAGCTCTTTTGTTCTTACCGTAAAAAAAATAAACAAAAACAGCGTTTCACAGTATCATTGTTAATGGCTTGTTCAAGTTTTTAATTGTGTTTTATCTCTGGTGCAATTTGTAATTTAGTTGACAAGAAAACCCCCTGCAATAAGCAATGAATCAGTGACACTGACAGTAATGTGGAAATACATTATGTAAATGCATAGCATTAGACTTTAAAATACAGTATACCACCCAGCCCGGGGAGCAGGGGAGTCAGCAGCCAAGCCCTGATCTGTGTGTGCAGTGTGAGGGAGCCCTGCTGCTCGGCCGCCTGCCCTGCAGCCCAACATCTGCTGAGCGCAGGAAGCATTTGAAGGATAATTAAAAGGACTGGCTTCCAACTCATTTCCCGCCTCCCATGGCTAAGCAGCAACATGCTGCTCAACAATGAGAACTGCAATTATTTTGTGAATTAAGACGAGAAGGCAAATATCAAAAGTGAGCAACAAGCGGATGCCTCAGTTTTCTTGTTGCAGTAATAACAGAGGTTTTTTGTTTTTTTCCTTTTCTCGCTGGCGGGTTTGATTAGTCACCAGCCTATGGAGCTCAGCGTGAAAGCTGCATTATCTTATATGACAGCGGGAACAGTGCGCTCTTGTTTAGCTCTCTCTGAAACATGCAGTTGACTTGGGCTTGATTTGCGAGTGCAGGCTTAGTGGTGTGTGAAGTCTGCTGAAGCTCAGGAAAGGCAGTAAAGATGTGCATTCTTTACCCCTCACTAGGTCTTTTCAAGGAGATACTCCATAAAGAATTTCCATCGCTTTAAAGCGGCTGTTAGCACATGCTGTGAACAGGGAAGAAGTGAAATATCGCATCACCTGTAATGAGCTTTGAGTTGCTTGAATGACAATAATGAGTGTTTGTGGGTATGAAGTCTGGCTCACACTGAAATACTAATATAGTCGGGTTCGCCAAAGGCTCAAGGCTGTGCTTTGTCTTCGAGCAAACAGTAATGGGAAGAGAAGGCGTAAAACTCTGATTTCATTTTTAGAAAGAGGTAATAAAGCAAGACACATATCATGTCCTGCTACACTGAAACCATTTATTGGACGTTAGCCCATTTCTGCAGTTATTCCTTTATGTGCGCTTGTCAGTTTGATGAGATTTTACTTCTTATTTCTCTGTTAGTCACTCGATGCTTGTTATCTCTTCCCTTTTCAAACTGAAGATCATCCCCTTGTCCTGTAACCCTGAGTCTATCCCAGCCTGCAGCCCTACAGTCTGCCTCCTTAGTGGGACACCAGTCATGAATGGGGCCCAGAATCAAGAGCCAGCTGTCCTTTTCCTGCCAAGTCATGTGCAAGTCACAAAGCAGCAGAGCCACTTGAAAGAGAAAGCAATAATCAATTTTGCAGAGTTCGCTTCTGAAAGGCTGGTTTTGTTCTCCGGGCCTGACGGTTCAGGAACGGGAGGCCAGCAGTAGCATTTGTCATTTTAATGGAATACACTGAGCCCTGTTGTTCAGAACTCTGCACTGCCTCGCATATAAGTCAATTTTTGCATTTCGGTACAATCACACCACAGTGAGCACAACTCCAAAATTTGCAGTCACATTATTACTTCAACTTTCTAAGCACGGCACTGAGGTGGTGTGTGTACTACCCACTCTCCCAGTTTAAGACAGTGAAGAAGGATTGAATGCACTTTGACACTCTCACCGAACATAGATTTTCAGTGGGGCAGCAGACAGAAACCAAAGCCCCTTTGTTAAGCGGGTATCTGTAAGTATTTATGGCTGCCACAATTGGCTTTTGTTGGCAAACATGCAGGGAGGGAGTCAGGGTGATTTGCACACTGGCTTTAAAGTCTTTTGTTGTAACCAGGAGAGCATCACTCAAGCGCTGCTGCTTCTGGCTTCGGCGGGTAAGATGAGGTGGAACGCAGCTTTTCTATTTCCCTGGGACATTGTTTATAGGATGAGGATTGGGCCTAGGAGCTTAGCGGAACTTGTGCTGTGTGAGGCTGGTACATCCAACAGAATTGCACCTCCGTCTGTATCTGGTGGCCTAAACTGCTCCCACTCAGCCACTGCTGGCGTCTTTAACGGAGTGGGGGTCACTTAGCTGCAGCAGCGTCCATGCTCCGTGTAAAGCAGAGCAGGCCTCTGTAAAAAAACACTAACCTTCACACACCTTGAATTCATCAAATCCACGGCTTTTCGTCAGTTTTCCAACTTGCTTGCAACAGCTTTTTGTCTATGAAACACACTCTCTTATCATTCGAGTTATGGCCTATGTATCGGATTTATGACGACAGCGGTGTCCTTATAGTCTGTAAACACAAGGCTGTGAGCAAAACTATTTAATAGCTATGAGTGAAATATTGAAGGTTCCAGACAGGATTTTCTATATGAAAATCATTTTTATTGATTAATCTTTAACTACTGTTCTTAAGTCATCAATTTATTTAAATATAAAAAATACTTTAAAATGTTTGTGAAAATAACGTGAGAAAATTGCTTTTGTTTTAGTATTTCACACAGAATAACAAAGAATTATGCAGAAAAAAGTTAATCGAAATTCGTTTCAAGTTTGTTGATTCTGTTTGCTCACTTTACTTTTGTGCTCACAGTTCTAGTTTTGTTTTGTCGGCAGCTTTTTAATGACTTTACTCTCTGTTTTTGCATGTTTGCTTGCCCCCGTCTGTGTCCACACGTGGCCGTGAAGTGTTCACTGACCCGTGACCGATTGCTCTTATTTAATTACCGTGATCACACACATGCAGTGTGTCTGATGACACCGTGATCCCCATGGGGGCATAAGCTGGAGCTCGTAGGTCAGTGTATCATTGAAGGTTGTCTCGTCTCCTCCACTCCTCCAGACAAATGTCCTGCCCCCGGGCCAGCTAGGTCCCGCAACACCACAACACACACACACACACACACACACACACACACTCTTACACACACCAGCACCTCCTTTGCTATGTCATGTACGCCCTTCTCCTCGTTTCACTGCCTCACTCCCCTTGCCTCAATAACATTGCAATGGGTTCAATTAACACGTGGCTCGACCTCCCTGCTCCACTGCCGTCCCCCGGGAGATAGTTGGGATTGTGCTCGGCTGCCTCGGCCCTGAAGATTTCCTTTTAGTGGGATGGAATGAGAATACACTCAGCAGCCCACAATGGCTCCATTCCAGGATGTGCCATGTACAATAAAGCTCGACCCTGCTCAATATGATGGCTCTGAGGAAGCCTCTTCGGAATGTGGTAATTGAGAGAGAGGGTGTATTGGAAAATGTCGGGATAGCCGAGCGTGTTTTTTCCTGTAGTGCTGGGCTCCTTTTGAAAATTGGATCTCTTGGCCAGGAACAAATGCCGCCTCGCAGACCTCCACTTGTTTTCGGCGTCTCTGTGAGAGCGAGGTATTTTCAAAAGCTGTTTAATGAAAGCTTTTGACTCCTTCCCCCTTACCCACTCTTCTTCTTTGCTCGTGTTATTGGCAGGATTTCGTCTTTGATTGAGCGGACGGTTCTGGAGAATGGCACATGTAGGCGGACACATTTCCATTGAATCATACAGTGCGGTTCACTTCCAGTTAGCATTTCCACAGGCTTAAACGTATTAAGCCTTGCACAGCAGAGGCTACCTACCCACTGAACCACTGCTCCGCCTGTGGATTGTCAAGAGCAAGTCTCGAAATCTGCAACTATACGTGGCTCATTCCTTTTCAGCGAGTGCTGATTTAGTGAAATGCATATTTAATGTTGTGTGTTGAATGAGTTAGCCACCCCTCATCAGGTTCAGAGGCTCAACCGGTCCTGCTCAGTGATTCTGCTAATCCCCTACCTGCTGAGTTGACCTTTTTATAAACCAAAGGCAGCTTTACTCAGGCTGGATCCAAATATTTTTTACCTTGCAGTTTTCATTTCTACAAACCTTCTTTTTGCCAATAACTGGCTGTGAGCTTGAAAACATTTTGCAGCAAACTTGTTGTTGTGGTGTGAGAGTTCAAAGGATAAGAACCGAATGTTGGTACCATATCTACATTTGTGGAAAGCATTTTTAAATTGTTTACACTTGGGGCAAAGGGTTTTATGTCCTCGAAGCAGAATTCTTTAAAACTGTCCAGAATTCCGCTTTTTGGTTTAATCGAACTGTCCATAAATGTGACTTTGGTCTTGCACCCGTGTTACACCTGTGTACTCCCCTATACACCCATGCAACCCCAGTAACTGTGGGGTGCAAATGCAGTTAGTTACAAAATACAAGAAAAACAGCACAGACACCTGCAAATATTTCCAGATATTAGTGATAGCAATTTAAAGTATTACTGCAAAACAGTGAGTGGGTGTGTTATAGTGTGAAAATCAATGTCACAGTGTACAGGCAACGATGAGATGCTGTGTGAAATCCCCATGTAATATATAAAGTTAGGGTTAAGTATATACTTGGGATGATTGGGGTTAGAGTAAGGATCTAGAGGAAAGCCTTATGATAATGAATGTCCTCACAATCATCCTCGCTGTGATGGCAAAAGAAACGTGGGTATGTGTTTTGCTTTTGTGTTGAAGAGCAGCTGTGACTTTAGGCCCGAATGTCTTTGTTTTACCTTCATTTCTGGCATCATCATGGTCACTTTGACATTAGCTATAGACAAGCTTCCAGCTGCGGTAAGTAAACTGACCGAGTGTATCGAGACATCTTAGGGACACTCCGTCTTTTGAGTAATGTTTGAATTCTGTATCCTTTGAGTGTTTATTCAGTGCAATGGATTGTGGTCTTTTACCCCGTTCAGTGCAGCAAATCGCCATGTGTGACATACTCACTGAGAGACCAGATAGTTTCAGCTGTCAGCGGGAATAGACTGTATAACTGAATTAACCTGGAAGTACAAAATAATTGGCCTATTTGCAGTATCTACAAATTCTCGTCCACTTGCATCTTCACCATTTAATTTCTCTGTAAAAAAAAAAAAAAAGAAGAAGAATTAACTCTTTAAGTGATTTAGTGTTTGTGCACAAGCAACAACACAAAGCGACGTGCTCACTGGGCCGTTAAAAAGATAATTCTGCAGCCCGGAGCAGTAAAGCACTGGTTATTACAGCCTCTCTCCAAAGCTACAGGGCTACACTGCAGGTACGCATTATGTGGAATTGTGGGACTCTGCCTTTCCGCTGAATGAGTCAGCAATGAGTGAGCTGTTAATAGGAAATCAACGTATTCTGACAGACAGAGCGGCGGAGAGTGTCCACTTCCATTCTCCCCTTTCAGCTAGAAGAGCATTTGTCTGTCGTACTCACATATATTTTGTGACTGGAACTGTTGTATCGGTCTAGTCAAACAGACTTTGGCATACGTGGGTTATACGGTGGAGTAAGAGCCAGTGTACTTCGCTTTACTGAGTTAATCGATTTCATGGCCCGAGTTAAACTGACCAGCTAGAAGATACTGAATTGACTGGAGCAGCGACGTATGGAAAACTGACATTGAGCAGATGATTTAATCCACGGGAATTTGAGCAGGTACAGAAAAAAGCGGCACATAATTAACAATGCAAGGAAGCCAAATCACAGTCTGAACGCTGCTGAGATTTCCCTGTTGGTAAAGAAAAGAATCCACCTCTTACAAGCGTTTACCTTTTATTTTTGAATAATCTGCGATTATTTTTTGACATAATCTTACAACAACACTCAGCTTTCTACAACATAAATTAATTGAGTGATTGCATTAAGATTCACCCCCTTTAAAGTAAAAAATCTAAACCATCAGTTGTGAAACAAGTCGGTTCCCAAAGTCACACAATTAATAAACAGAGATCAGTTTACCTGTGGTATAAATATCCGGAGGTGTCCTCACCAAAATCTACAGCAAAAAGACCAAAGCACACAGTGAAAAGATCATTGAAAGGCAAAAGCCGAGGCATGGACAAAACATGAATAATTAGTTGGTGCTAATATTGAGTCCAATTTTTGAATTGTACCTCCAGTTGACCAAGCCCTAACAATGCAGGAATTATTCTACAATAGTTTTTCATTCTCCGACTCAAGCACGTTGTGTGATATAAAAGGGACAAACCGTTAAGAGGCTCAAGTGCTGTTGACCCTGGAAATGTCGCACAAGCAACTTCTACAACTTTCTTCTTCAACAAACACGCGTTTTCTTTCCTACCGTCTCCAAGAGCACCGACAAAACAGAAAGATGTATCTCAGAAACCCCATTACAGTCAGAAAGGATGTGCGGAACAGACCGATATTGATCGACCATTTGCTAGACAGAGGAGAGCTCTATTGCATTTAGCTTCAGTCAGTCAGAAAGTGCCTTGATATTTGTGCATAAAGTGGTTTTAACAAATTGTACAGTCTCTTGACAAGTACAGCATGAAACAAAACAGCTGGAAAAAAATCTGGGAGATATATACAAAGATGTGTTGACCTGTTCGGCTTACAACGGTTAGTTCGGTTAGTGACACTTTCAAACCCAAAATGAATTTGGGTCGAGTATCTCCTTAAAAACAATCCTTTCTTTCGAGCACAGAGGAGGGTTGTTTACCTCTGCGGAGGAGTTCATTCCAGAGTCATCGCTGCACTTAGCTTTATTGCTACCTATATCTAGCAAATCTCAGTCTTTCCAGAGAAATATCAGCAGCAGTTAGGCTGATAGAGGAGAAGAAGGAGGAGGAGGAGAAAAAAGAAAACAGCTGGTAGGTGGAAAGTGTGAAGTCGTTCATCATGGCTGTGGGTGGTGGAGGGGAAGGCACAGACGAAGGGGTAAGGACTCGTCCCCGGGGACTCCTCCTATGGCGACTGTGATCTTGTCTCGAAGAAAGCTGGGATAATAAAACTTTTACAGCCATTAGCTGAGTGAGTCACTCTGTGCTCTTCCTAAAGCCTGGTTTGTCTGGGGCTCTGCAGGTACAATGAGGTGGATCAGGCTGCGGCACGCAGGCCTGCTCCAGCTGAGCTTCAGCAGCTGTCACTCACTCAAAGGACCACGACCTTTTGACCTCACCTTTGCTGGATCGTTGCATTTGCCAGATTGTTGCCTTTGCCGTTTTTTTTTAAAGCTGCAGTCAGGCTTCGCGACAACACTGCTGGACTTACGTGCCTGGTTGTTCCAGATTTCCTTTGCTGGGAGAATCAGATTAGGTACAGATGGAGCACATGTAATCCACAGGATATGGGTTTTGTATATGCTTCATGTTCCTCCTACACGCATTTACTTTGCTGCTGAATAAATAGCTCCATTTCACACGGCGTATTAATTATAACAGTGGTCGTCTTAGTGAAATGGACGGGACCCTTCCGTACCACACGCCTTCCAAAGCCTACACGCTCACACACATTCACACGCAGTGAGGTCACTGTCTAGCAGTTCAGCATATGCTGTTAGTGAGCGCGTGCACACTCGGCCAAATCCCTCCGGAGAAGCAGCATATGGCAACAAAGTTAACCTGCCTGTGTCTTCTAATGGAAACTCTTTTACCTGAACTCTTTGACAGAGGCAGCACAAAGGCAAATAACACGAACAGGAGCTTCAGCGGAGACCGAGTTAGCGGCGTCTGTGGGGAATACTGCCAAACTCTGCAAAATTACACCTCCGTAAGGTTGGCACTTAGTGTGATTAGGATATGAATTAAAACTGTTTCTTTTTTTTTTTCATGACCATATGCGTGTACAAACTAAAAACGTGTGCTCGAACGAAGCACAACCAGAGCCCTATTACATCTGCACCTCATCAGCAGCCAAATGAATCCAAAGTGGTTGGATTCGTTTGTGCCCAAAGAAAACAAACATTTGCGCTTCATTATTTCTCATGTTATCACACTTTATTTATCTGATTTGTAACTTGAGGATTAATTAAGCAAAATGCAGCTCCTTTTTTTTTTTTTGCACAAACATGCAAAGGATGAGCAACACAAATGAGCCACTACTTTTGAGGCATTTGTACATAATAAGCGGCTGAATCCCTAAACGTGTTATTTTTAATATGTTATTTGAGCATGTACAACTTGCCTGCACTATAACGCTAGTAAAACGCAGCCTTAAAGCGTTTTTTCCTAGTGTTTGTCTTGGATATATGAGCCACGTAAGACTGTTTAAAGACTAACGTGGCTGTGAATTAATGTGAATTACTGGACATTAGGTGTCACGACAACATGTAGCAAAGGTAATTAAGCAGCTGAGAGTAAATGTGTTTCATGTTATTGTACCGTTTTTTTTAATCATTACTCTTCATAGTAGATGTCATTTAAAATTATACTAAGTTTAGCATATTTGTGACCAGAAGCAGCACTACTTTACTAAAATGAAAACTTGGTTTTTGGCCTGGAGTTTGGTTATTTGTTCACTCTTTATGATGTGACATTAATCAACTTCCTAAAAAAAATCTGTATTAGAGGAAGTAAAAAAAAAAAGTTTAATGGTTGTGAACATTTGTTGGTAATATTTTCATAGTGTGATTGAGAGAACAGACTAACAAGGTGAAATGTCATTGTGATCTTTAATCTGTTTAACGCTTATTTTACTCTTGTGTAACAGCAGCCCTGGAACGACGCTCAGCGACGTGTTTCTGTGGTGTGAAAGTGATTGTGACAGTGAAACTAATGAGCTATGACTTTGCCCTCTCTGGCATGTTGCCTTAAAACTGCACCTACATTATGTTATGATACAATCTTATCTGGTTCAGTTTCTTATCACTCACATTTCAGCTGATAGTCATCAGATCTACCACTTAGTTTTGTGTCGCTGTGCAGCTGTAACAACAAAGGGGCTTAATCTTGCAGACCGGAGAGGATTTTACAGCAGCTAAAACTAAGCGTCTCCTCTTCAGGGAGGAGGGAGGACTTCACAAACACAGCCACGGGTTGTAGGAATGTCGGTAACGTACATGATGCGCTGAGCAAATGCTGCACGTACTGGGGTTAACATCCACGTGACACGTCTTAGATCAGGTTACTGCAAAAAAAGCCCACAAAATCCCCAACCACCTTAACCTGACCCACGTTTTCCTGCGGCATGTCAGGAGAATAGCAGTGAGTCCAGGTCTGCTTAATATGCTCTTTGAGACGGTTTCCTCTCTGTACTATATTTAACGTCGCCGCATTAAACTTTAACCACGCGCCTTGATTGCTTACAATGTGAAAGGCTCTCATCTCCCTTAGCAAAGATGCATTGGCCAGGATATCATGTCCCTCGGTGTGAATAAGATATGATATTGCATTTGATCGTTGAAACTGAGATAAAACAGGACAAGAGGATGTGGGCAGCAGTGGACTTGTGTTATGCTTAGAGTTCAGTCGGTGAGATGACGAGAAAATATTCAGCAGTAAGTTGCTCGTTGAATAGGCAAAAGAGGGTTTAGTGTTTAGTGCTTAAGTGTTTAAATGACTGTGAGATTTCAGTTTCCTATCTTTCATCTCAGTGCACTCATTTAATTTTTTTTTCACTGAGTAAAAAGCGAACATTGAATAAAAGAGGCTATTTTGTGTAGAGTTTAACTGATGTGAATTCATTTTGCCTCCGCAGAGTATTGCATAGATATTATCGCTTCTGCTAATTGCTCTTTGATGAATAACCACAGGAGCTACACACACACCAGAGAGGATGACATCTTAGCCTGCCAGGTTGCATATTTGCAGCTTAGCGTCGAGAATCTTACAAACCAGCTGAATTATTGCTTCTCTGCCCCCTGGTTTTCCTCACTGAAACACAAGGCTGAGTTTCTTGGAGCAGATTAGATCTGATGCATGTTTGCTGCAGAAACCTTTGCAGAAGTGATGGGCTCCACTAGTTTTACGTTTGGACTTTACTGTGAATGTTTCTGCCTGGTCACATTCTGCAGTGGGACCACTTCACTAATGGTTAGAGGAATTTTAATAGAAACATTTGTTATCCAACGTTTGACATTTGCAAATGACTCATATTTTATATTTACAGTATGAGTCAAACATGTTATCATCAAGATGTATTATAGATTCTTTTTGAAATCTCGACCAACGGAGATAAAAACGTTTATGAAATGTGCTGCATGGACACATTTGAATACTGAGTGAAGCCTTTGCGCATATTAAAGGTCCATTTTAAGACCAGTTACTTTCATAAGCTTCATAGAAGTTTAATTCTGCGAATCTGCCACCTTGTTGAGACACAGTTTGCCACATTGTCTGCATAAAAATGCTGTTCATTAACAGTCATAGCGGGGTTTCCTCTGCTGATAACCGGCCTTACACCAGCTGCAGAGAGCGTTATAACACCCAGAAATGTAACTTCATATTATTTACTGTTGGGACGTCCGTATTACAATTACTGTAATAAAATGCACAAACGCTTAAAGGCGAATTCACCAATTTTCAACTTTCTTTTCGGGCTTTGGTTTAGGGTGTAGATGCACATTAATGCTTTTAAACCTCCCTCTGACTTCCCTATATTCCCAGATGATGTCATCTGGAGGAGTTGGAAAAACTAGGTTGACATTACCTACAAATCTTTTCATTGCAATGAAAAAGATCTCAGATGAGGGTCCCTCCCAGTGATGTCATCTGGAGGCACTTTTTAGCTAAATGTATAGAGATATTTTCATGTAGGGAAGTCAGAAATGGCATTTATTTACATGGACTACTCAAACCAACCAGAACCAAAAGAAGCAGGTTAAAAATCAGTGACAGCCTCCTTTTAAGGTGAACATGTGTTGACAGGCTTCCTGTTTGTGACAAAGCCAGGTTACAGTTTGCCCATTATTTTTGCTCCTAAGAAGTTTGGTTCCATGTGACTGACAGTATGCTGGGTGGTCGTTGTCGTTGGTTACCATAAAGAGCAGTCGGGATGTTGCACTGAACATATTTTGTCACTCGTGAAGAAAAAAGCTTTTTCTTTGCCCAAAGAACAAAACATGAGGCATCAACTCAGATGTTTTTCAAGACAGGCACAGCCTCACTCCAATGTTTTCATCTGTTCACGGCACTACAGGTTTTCCCAACCTGCCAGAATGGGTAAGATTTCCCTCAAAAAATGTTACGTCTGTTTCAGTGGGACTCTGGAAAAGATGGCAGTCATGCCGAGTTGTGATGTATTTCATACACTTGAGTGACAGAGGGGAGCGACGTGTCAACAGTAACATTAACTTCTGTAATCTTTGTTGTTTTCTTTGTCCACCGCTCGATTCCACATCTGATTCCTGCTTCTGGATTTCAAAAGTTGACATTTCAAATGATAAACGAGTAAAACTGTGTCAAATTGTTAAGCCACGGTTCGTTAATATAGCCACCGGAGCCAGTGGGGAAAATAAAGAGTCGGTGCTCAGCTACTACTGTGCTGCTGTCTCACACCGAGGATCAGAGGGACCCTGCACAAACACCCACTGTAAGAAACATAGGGAGCGTGTGGATTTGGACATCGTCCTGTTTTAGCAGGAAAGTATAAACCTGTTATTATGCATATGATGTCTTTAAGTTGTTCACCAGGTTAGTGATGGTTATTTTTATTGTATTTCTGTCAGTGGGGACAAAAGTGTTTTTGTTTTTTGTGCAAAAGTGTAAAAAGAGTTAAAAAAATAAATAAATAATAGGGACTTACTTGCAGTAATGACACTGTATTTTCTGCTGGTTAGTGACGGATGCACGACTGAAGCTGCTGTCCAAACTGCTGATCACCGGTTCTATTGTAGCTCATTTTTAAAGCAAATTAAACAGACACTGCAAACATGTCCACACAAATCACAGCTGATGAGTTTTCTCATTTTGGCTCTGCTAGATTTGGGCGGCTACCAAAACTGCTTAACACTGGGAGCAACCCAGCAACAGTCCCTTCTCTCTTCCTCTCTCTCTCAGTCTGTTTGTCCCTCTCTCCCAGCGGTTGACAGAAAGCCACAGGAAGCTGCTGTCAGCTGCTTTGGGAGCAGAGTGAACGATGCAGGAAGTGACCATCAATCCCTCCTCATTTCCTCTGCTCTGGTCTCTAGCTGCTGCTTTTGGACGGAGCTCTCCCCGAGCTGCACGCCATCAATATGCACTAATGATATGAATTAGCAATGAACCACTGGACGCTGACATTAGGCAGATCAACAAGATGCCTGTTGCTCTATGTAATGGTATATGGCAAGCTGCTGGGGCATGAGAGCTGCACCCTGCGCAGATTAGGACCGGACTGAATTAGCTGTGGCCGGACAATGAGAGAAGCCTTTACTGGTTGGTATGGTAAAAAAGTACATGCGGTGAGGCTTAGAGATTTGGATGGCAGAGGAAACGGAACAGAGTTAGCAGTGATCTGCACAGCACATTTTTCCAGGATCACCTCTTTGTCCTGTATGTAACAAAGGCAGGAAACACCGAAAGATGTGTGGTATGTTATAATTGCAGAGTAGTCTCCATCCAAACCTTTCCGCTTCAGTCCAGACGCAGCAGATTTAAGGGTTAGGTGGCAGTGTCCAATCAGCTGGGGCAGAATGAGCAAACACAAATACCAAAAATTCTGTATTTGGACCTGAATGAGCTTCAGTCTGTAGTGACCCTGAAGTGCTAGTGAGAGGCTGCTCGCTCTGTGCTGTCAAAAAAATAACGAAAAACACATTAACCGGACACACACGTCTCTTCATGTCTTCAAGCTCCGCTCACGTACGACACAATGTGATTTCATCTTTTTGTTACTCTTTCTACTAGGAACCCTTCCCAAATTATACTCATTATTCTCATTTGGACTTTTTTTGTAGAACCACTGATTACATAACAGCTGTCGCCCAGGAAAGCTGACATCTGTCTCTTTATTGACATATTTTAGTACTTAACAATATTAAGATTTGGCTCCTAGCCCAAATGTCCATAGTGGGATAGAAAAGTCCTTTAGTTTAAAGAATAAAAACGAGTCACACCGATGTAATAAGAATAAGAGATTAACCTTTCCGTTGGGAAAAGGATAAACGCTGTTTAGCCTGTTTCTGTATCAGACGTTTCTTCTCCTGCTGATCCTGTCAGCTGTCTGTCATTCAGTAGCGTTGACCCCACGCTGACCTGTAGCTGCAGATGATGTTGTAGCCAGAGGCGAAAGACAACCACTGTGAACAAATTCACTGGCGTTTCTTTTTATTTATTTTGCCGGGGAATTTCAGTGGGAGGGAAAGGCGGATGCCCTCGAGGCGAGCACTGGAGCCGCCTGAATATGAACTGGCCAGTTTTCAACCTTTACTTATATATAATTGTTGTGTGTATTAGAGTTTTTGCTCATCCTTTTCTTCCACAGCCTTTTTTTTTTGTTGTGTTCAAGGCTTTGCTCCATCCCCAGAGCCCAAATGTTGACCCTGCTTGAGTGGCTGTGGCAGCTGGGATTGATTTCCCCAGACTGTTATCCTTGCACCCTCCTCCTGCACGTTCTCATAGTGGAAAGTTTCTGTCTCGCTGGCATTGAACAACTCCCTCTCCCTCCTGTGATAAATATTGCAGGCTTTAGCCAGTTGAGGCCAGACATTGTCAGGATATTGCTCTGCTTTTAGCACCAGAAGGACTCCCCCCCCCTCCTCCCAGCTCTTTGAACCAGGTGGTTCAGGAGATGAGAAACAAGAGTGAAATCGCCAGGGCGGAATGTGCTGTGTGCCAATTAGTGGCAGCCTCCTTTTGGCTGCCATTGTTGCTTACTGATTTTTGGGAGAGGGAGGCAGAGCTTGTTGAAACGTCTTCACACCAAGAGCTCCGGGCACTGGGGGAGACATGTACTCCAAAGTGATTCTCTTACAAGATACTTCTGGCACATTATTTCCGCTTCCTTCATTTTGAGTTTCATTGTTAATATCGGACAAGCTATCATTACCCTGGGATGCTTCAGTTTCAAAACTGTCGACGTGATCATGTTGCTAATCAAAGGAGAGTGTGTGATTTTTAAGGAGGAGGATTCTTTGAAGCTGCTTTGTCAGTGAGCGTTGCATCACACATGCACCTTGTTGGGTTGATTTACATCTCAGACCTTCAAAGATAATGCAGCCCAATTTCCTGGCGTTCTCCTGTGACACAGCCAGCCTGTCAGTTCTCGGTGCTGCAGGAGGCTCGCGGAAGCCTCGTGACCCACATCAAAAAGTTAGATGGCCGCAGAGAATGTGTAGGTTGCTTTATAAATTTGCTAGTTGCAGCATGATGGACAGATTGCATTGTTTCCCATCATCAGTATGTAAAGCTTTGAGGCTCACGAGGAAGTGATTTCAAATGAAAAATCCCCGCACAGCATGAGGATATAAGGCACAAATATCATTTGTTGTCTTTGAAGTCTCGAGAGATGATTGATCTGCGATTCTCTCTCCGCTGTTCTCGCCTCTGTTGTGTGTCACGCTGTGATAATTCAATGAAATACATCAAACATTCCTCAAACAGAGAATTCTGTCTGTCAACCCCGGTTAAGCCCATCTTCTGTGAGTTAGTGGGTTATGAGCACAACAGCACCTCACTGTGTATCAGCGGCGCTGAATGTAAGAAAACCCGAAAAACAAATTTTCTCTCCACAAGGGAATCAACATTGCTTTCCACTGCCGCGACAAGCCTTTCAGTTTGAAACCAAACATTTCTGTTGATGAATGTAGCGGCTGAGAGTGCGGAGCTGGGAAAAAAAAAAAAAAAAGAAAAAAAAATTAGGAACAAGCTCTCACCGTGCGTTTCTGGTGTGTGGGAGAGGAGGAAGAGGAATGTATGAACCCCTCAACTACCTCTAGCCTGCCACGGCCTTTCATTACCCAGCCTGCCGGGGGAAAGGGGAATTGAAAGGTCTGTTCAGGAAACTCCGCCGACAGAAGGCAGACTACATGTCAAGTGAGCCGCAGCTGTTTTGTAGGGCAGTTGATCTGTTCTTCACAGCTTTATGAATCACTCTGCCTTCCAGCTATGATTTCAGAGCAGAGTTGTATTTACAATTGAATGGTAACTGTAAAAAAAAAAGAAAAAGTAATTGTTAAAAGATTAGAGTGTATTGCTCAGAGTTACACTAATCCAGTTTATAGTGTTCTTCTCCATCACAGTCTTTAAACAGCTTATCGTAAAGTCAGCATGGGCCTGGAGGAGAGTGAGGGAGCCACCAGTATTAAATCATTCAGCTTTAATATGGTGTCTAATAGTAAAAGTGAGTCATGATTTAGCACTCAGCGAATGTTAGAGAGACTTTTCAGCATTCTGCTTCTCGCCAAGAGTTGATTGATGTCACTTTGAACCTGGACGTTTGCTCAGTTCAGCATTGTGGGAAACTTATGTTGCAAATTTGAGAATTTAGATCTAATAAATGTGTCAGTGTATTTATGCCTATGTTAGAATAAATACAGCCCTGTTTCCAATAGAGGTTTTGACACTGTGAAAAATGTCAATTGAAAAAAAAACAAAGTTTAGACTTGATTGAACGCAGTTTAAAGGCAAGATATCAAATGTTGACAGCCACATGTTTCGAATGAGTTGGGACGGGGGCACGTTTGGTTTTTCCACTTCATACTGCTCCAAATGTTTTCAGGGACGACAGGCCTGGATGCTGTTGTAATATGTGCAGAATGTGGCTTGGCAATGTGTTGCTGGAACAAACAGGGACGCGTTCCCGAAAAAAGGACGCGTTCCCGAGCCCCTGCGGTGAAAAACGTTCTTCTTAAGTTGTTGATCGTTTTACCCAGGCAGCCTTTCACAAGGTGGTGATCGTCACCACAGCTTTAAATCTGACAGACTCAGCTTCTCTGGGATGCTCCTTTTATACCCGTGTGATGTTCTACTAGCTGTTTAAAATTATTACACAACTTTGTCTGTAATATTTGTCTGCTTCTTTTCGGTTTATTGCTGACATCACATTTAGGCATATGTTTTTAAAAAACAACATCAGTTTCAGCGTTTGATGTGTAATGCAGGTTTAACTTTTGAATCAGAGACAGTTTAACTAAGTAACCTTGTACTGGCTGCAGCTACAGTGGCATCAATTTTCTCAGCAAGCAAGCAAATAAGCACATTTACCTAAATAGCGTGTTTGTAGAGAACATTAAAAGATATAGATGTCTGTGAATAAACTTGTCCTTGAGACCTTTTCATATGCAGCTTTCATAGACACAAGATGGATCTTATATTAAATTTATATGAATCCCCCTTCTCAAAGAGGTGAAAACAAGCAGGAGCTGTTCCGTGCGTTGAGAATGGACGATGTGAAAATGTTAAAGCGTTGTTATGGGAGAGGCAGAGCAACAGCAGGAGCAAACGTGGCGCGGCCACCGAGAGGTGCGTCGACAGGGCCGACAGGGATGTCGTGCGCCTCCATTCACACCGCCGAGCTCAGGCAGGCACAGAGAGCTGGAGTCACGGGCGTGTTCAGCAGCCCAGCTACAGCGAATCTTCAAAGGGGGGATTTGTATGAAGACATCTGTTACACATTTAGGAGGCGGAGTGACTCTATGCTTGTTAGGAGTTGGACGCACACAGCAGATCCTTGGTGTGAACATCTAAGTTTCACCAACCCTGAAGTTTGATCAGTGCAGTGAGCCTCCTTCCTATTTTGCTTTAGAAATTGTGCATGATGAAATAATAATTAGCTTGCAAATTGGAATTCATTAATATATCGATATTGATTCTGCCACGTTATGAGCCACAGTAATGTCAGATTGATGTATTGTATGTAATAAAAACAAATTTTCTCACGAATATACTTTCAAACTATTGTTTGCATGAGCTTGGACTCAACAGCAAGGATCATTTTTGAGCCTAGCTCCGATATTTGTGCACATTTTAATAAAAATGCACCATGAAATGTCATGCTGATTAGCCGTTAGCACATTTCTTCATATACACACACAGCGTTCAGTGGAATACTTTGATAGTGGATTCTTTGACTTCTGAGAAGAAGCAGCATCAATTTTGATGCAAATTGGCACGTTCAGATTCAAAGGTCCCTAACTGCATCTTTAAAGCCACGTAGACTAGATCAGTAACAAAGCTGTTTGACAGATGGCACTCATAACATTTACTCAATTTCCCATCATGATTGTTGAATGACAGCTCCCATTTATAAATAGGAAAAGCAGCAATTAATCACATTAAGGTACTGTCTGTTTCTTGCCAAGACTCGGAGCTGTTATGCCAGATCTGTGCTGGCAGCACTGTAATTAATTTATATTAAAGCCCAAATACTGCGCTTTTCAAGTTGTGTCACATAAAGGATCTCAGTGGTCTCGTGTGATCGGAACAATGTCAATGCGACGCTGATTAGAGCACACTCAGGAAGAGAGCTGTGTGCTTTGTTGATTCCTTTTGTTGTCATTAAAAGCTGCGTTATTGCCTTGCTGCAGGAGGATTTTCATTTCTCGTCGTCTTTTATGGACTAAAATGCCTGTGGCCTATTTTCGGCTAATGTACTCTCGGGTACTGGAGGCCTATTGTGTTTCCAGTAGACAATCTTTTTAGTTGCACAGCCTTTTTGCTCCGATTATACTGCTTCCACTCTGTCTGTATGATCTGCTGTCATGGCAAACCGCTCTGCTTGATATCACCACAAAGGAAAGACCCACAATGCACCTCAACCTGGAAAGAGAAAACTCTTAAGGCATGTGCGCTGTGCCAAGTTTCTGAACCTATCACTTAACATATTGGCTTCACTTCCTCTATTATGTGTGTGATGTAAACTGCCAGGCGTGCGCCGTTAGCTGTTGAAACATGTAAGAGCCCGGTTGATGGAGGAGATGAGCATCCTAAACAGACTGCATTATTAGGTACACAGCTGGAAGCTTGCAAGCCTCTCATTTGTAGTGTCGCGATGGGAGCATAAACACAGTGTAATCTCCCCGGCTTCAATGATGTAATCAGCGGTTAAAACTGATGATAGGCTGCTCTGAACGAGCGGGACACGGCGCTGATGCAATGCGGCTCGTCTCCACCGGTGTTCAGCATTTTGTGCTTTAGTAGTTGTCAACGTGAAGTGAAATATGCTTATTTTTGGTTTTGACCAGGTTTTATGTGTAATATCCACTAGGAGAATTGATGTGTACAGACCTTATCCATTTTCACTTTTCGAGTCTGCATAAATAATGAGCTATCATTTTACTCCGTGTTCCAGCAGCCTGTATATCCTCTTAGCCCTGATCCTCCTTTTTTTTTCGGCATGTTGTTCCGAGAAGCTTTTGTTGGCTGCATGTCCGTGTTTAGACAACCTGTGATTGGCTGTTTAGGGGCCCACAGAGTTGTGTGGACATACAGCCGAGTCTCCGATTAATAAGGGGTGAATGGCAGTCTGCAGGGCTATTACTGAGCTCATTAACCTGCCAGCTGCACCCCTGAGTGCAAACACACACACACACACACACACACACACTCTGTGCTGCAACAGACTCTAGTTACTGTTAGTCATCAAACTCTATTTTGTCATAGAAGCTTCATGACCCAACAGTCAAGCCACAGACGCCAAATATATATTTGAAATATTGTATATTTCAGTCGTCAGTCAGTGCAAAGGCTGTTTCTCATGAAGGACACATCACATTATTGTTCAAGATGAGTTTGCTGTTTTCTGTAAAAAGCATTTCATTTCTTATTGTGCATCATGACAGACGGATCAGCCACAACATTAAAAGCGTTGGTGGTTTTATCGTTGTAGTGGACAGGTCGGCAGGGGTCAGTGTTCTCTGGCTGATGTGTGTAATGTCACTTGAACATTGCATTTCCATAAAACATGTATGTATGATCCTACTCTGTAAGAATAACAAGTCTAGTAAAGCTGCAACATTAGCAGGTCTGGTCTTTCTGTGGAACTTTTATTGCCTCTTTTCTTCCGACCGTGGTTAGCAGTGGTGAAAGAAAAGCAACAGAAACAGAAACTGCAATAAGGAGAAACCACAGAACCACGTATCAGAGAACCCGTTTCTACATCCCTGCAAAATTGACTTGTTCTGTTTTACCCAAATAAAGGAAATCAGGAGTAGTCAGGTTGGTTGCACAGGATTTCAGAAAGGATGAAAACCTACCGCAGCAACACGCCACAAACCAGAAAAAATGATAACATTTTTACATAACATAATAATGCATCCTGTTCTGCAGAGTCTCTACAAGAATCAGGCACCAGGCCGGACAAAGTCCGGTCTGCCTTCAGGGTGTGAGCGGATATTTGTAACACTTGTCATTAAGATGTGCACTTGGAAGACTGGACATCAGGAATGTAAACCTAACAAGAGCAGCAACCAGCTTTTTTTCTGCACAAATTACACAATTTTCACATACCAATTTTGGAGGCATAAAACCTGGATAAATTCACCACTGTTGTATTATTGCTGAGTACACACTGGACATATGACAAATATGTGAGTGTCTTGACTCGCATTCAAGCTGTTTCTATACTCAAACACGACACAATAATTCAGTGAAGTGATGGTAGCCGTGATTTAGTGCCGCTGCAAATCCAAATCTGTTAAAACTGTAAAGGAAGGCTTTGATAGATCGAGGTTCTGCTAATGTGCCGAAAAACAAGAGAGCGGTAACAGCTGAATCAACTGCAGTGTCGAGGCTGAGACACATTCAAGCAATAAACACAGCCTCTCATTTAAAGTCCTTTGCTGTGTGGTGGACAAATTTGCACTTCTCTGTTTTGACTGTTGTGAGGATGAATGGAAAATAGTGCAGTATTTATTTCAGCTCAGTGAGCGGACGGACACTGAACCGAACCTTTCATTCGATCAGACTCGTTTGTCTTGACGTCTCACTCTGCGTTCCCTCCCGTGTTGACTTGCTGCTTCAAAGAGAAGGTGTGACATGCTGTTGTTTAAGCGGGGCAGAGTTGATATTTTACCACTGTTTCACGTGCCTGTCGACGGCACTTTATCCAACGCGTACTGTACGTTACAGACGAGGCGCCCTGCCACACGGAACAGCGTGATTACCCGGCTTTCTCTCTATCGAGTTTCCATGACAGTGGAATGTGCGGGCCAGGAAGGTCGCAGAAGAGATAAGTGCTACTTACCATATTCAGTGTCGTTTGAACTAGGTAATTATATTCACTCAGAGACGTTTCTCCTCCCTCTCCCTGCAGTTCCTCTCCTTGTTTCTTCACGGCTAGTTTAAGCGCTGGTGTTGAGCTTTAACAAGGCCACTTTTGTCCCAGATAAAGCTTCTCGACAGCGCTCATCAGTGCAGTGTAAGATCCTCGCCTGCCAGAGCACAGAGCACTGCCCTGGGGGCATCTTATCACTCCACTGGCAATCACAAATACCCACTGAGATAGATGGGCTTCTCGGCTCTCTCTGTGGGGAGCCCTTCAGCTGAGAAAGATGGCTTCTCTCTTTCTGCAAACACTTGTGACTGGCAGCTTGGCAGACAGACAAACATAAAAATACAGAGAGAAAGCAGGAGCTATTGACAGACAGATGCCTGCAACCCACACAGAGAAGTGTTGGGCTCTTTCTACACATGCAGTGATTGGCAGATTGGCAGGCGAGGTGGAGATGAAGGCAGACAGAAAGCTGACATATGCATATAACACACATGAAGATACTTTTATAAAATTGTGCATGCACACGGGCATGCATTCCACACTCCCACACGTCAACGCCGCTCGCCTGCATTCCTGCCATATTTCTCTTGGAGCCCGAGAATGTCGAGCTCCACACACGGGTGTTTAGGCATTATGTTATTGAATTTAGCACCGATTCCACATGGCATCCTCACCTCTTCAAGCTGCCAGTCATTTTCTCCCGTCCATTGTGCTGCCTTAGCAAAGCGGCCGTGGTGTTTTATGACAAGCCGTACGTTCACATAGATCGATGGCTGTGGGGCAGGTCCCAGATGAGTCTTAGTTGTAGTTGCACCTTGATGGCATTTCTGTTTAGCATTATCATCATGCTTTTCGACACTTTCTGACTGCCATGCTTTGTCGTTCATAATCCTACACCATCCTGACATGTGGGTATTTAAACATTATTGGCAGAGAGCCAGTTCACTATTGCTTGGCTTCCTGTCAATGTGTCTCCTACATACCCAACCGCTGCAGTTATTTCCACTAATAGACACATAGCTATCTGTTCTATTTGTTAGTAAAGTAACAGAGCTGTTGTCATGTAATTATGTACACTGGCGCTGTACTGTATGATGAATGTATACCATTTAGTGCTTCGGGGGGGCAGATGGTCTGTTATTATGCTGTCAATGACTCAGACGGAACAGACAAGTCGTTTGTCTCCATATTGTAATGAGTCAATGTTTCGAAACAGTAATTACCTTTTCGACCGCTTGACAAATGACAAGAATAGCAACATACCACACACACACACACGCACACACACACACACATACTCACACACACACACAAGCGCGTGCTCAGACATAAAACTCGCACACACAGCTCAGAAAAGAGTCAGAGGTTGTGTTAACCTTTCACCCCTGCTGTCACATCACCATAGGTTCTCTTCCCCAATCAGACCTCATTACGTGTGCAGCAGCCATCCAAGGCCTGCATCTGTGCCTGCAGCCCCCCTTCTCCACCTGCTACTGATATCATCTTTAGTCCTGATTGTGTTATGACTCAGATGAATTGCATTTACAACTGTAATGAACTTGGCATCCGTGGTTTATTTACCGAAATCAGGTTTCACTTTGTAAAACTTACCTCACTCCTTGGAATATTTACATTCATCCTTTCTGATATTTCCATTCCAACTGAAAATTCTTCAATGTTGCCTGATTTTGATGATTTCAGAGTTTTATGTTAAGTTATTGTCATACCATGTTCTTAATAAAGTGCAAGTAATCATTTGGAACTAGTTTAAATACAAAAAAGTCATTAAGAAGTCTATCTAAAGGGGCTCTGTATCTAAAGATCGTATAAGGGGAATGCTAGAACTTTGGAAGTCTTAAAAGAAACTGATCAGCTTTTGGCACCAGTGGAAATTAATTTGCTGCGCTAAAACGTCTCCTTTTGAAAGAAAATAAAACCTTGCAGGAATTGTGGGAATATTGCTCTATATATTGACAGTTGCATGAGCATATGTGTCTCTGAAGGAGATTTCACAACATTAGTGAATCCTGCAACTGGATGTCATGTGCTTTTCGTGGTTTATGCTCAGTCCAAATACAGTCCAGTCATACAGGATGCTTGTTAGAAACATGACTTACCCGCTGCCAGCTCTAAGCGATACACCCTCGCCACACATCATCGCCAACACTGAAGAGGAAATGATACCAAAGCTATTGTGTGTCTAACCTCCTCCGTGAAAAAGATGGTAACATTTAAAGGAAGTCTGTAGGACAGACGAGAGTTTGCTGAAAGGACAGTCAGAAAGCCGCAGTGTTTTGACTTGAGCTAAATGTCACAGTAATGTCAACTGCTTCCGAACCATAAAAAGCGAGGAGGAAGGTTAAGTTGTTTTTGTTTGCGGAGCTGGTTGTTGAGTGGGATACGACTGGAATATATATGATCATTGTCATCGTGATTATTCTTTGCAAACCCAGAAATAACTTGTTGAGATTGTGAATTATCAGCAGGGTTTAGTTGTAGTGAAGAGAAAATGCGTTTTTGCTATTAACTTTTAGGAAGGTCAACCATTCAGACATCTTTAGTGGGCAGTGTGCAATCAATATTACATGGCTGCTCTTTTCACTGCTGAGATCCTTCCTTTGTTACAAGGCGGCTGTTCATGCTGACATCTTCGGCAGCAAATCCTTTATTTGTGTACTGTGTATATTTAGCATAAGGCTTCCAGAACACATTTCTCGATATGCAGTAATACACCCACAACTCATAAGCAGCCGTGCTGTCTCTAAATAGCACCTGAATGTAGTTGGTATTTGCTTTCAGCCTGCACTACAAGGTTGGGGTTAAAGCAGGGCCAAATAAATTATGAAGGCGAAGTTTTCGATTCTTCAATTCTTTATGATTCTCTGGTTGTGACTCTTTATTGCAGGGAGACTTTCCGATTATTACCCCTGGACCTGCAGCAGGATAATTAGATACACTGTGATGGATGTGTATTTACACAGAGCTTTTTTATGTCAACAGGCTTCCTGCTTTACAGATTGAATATTCAAATGTGCTTGCCACTCCGTGACAGTATATATAGTATTATTATAGGTATTGTATTTATGGCTCAGATGAAACATAACTAAGCTGCATGATTTGTTCAGTACTTCTGGCAAACATAAAGCATCAGGCAGTTGTTGGTAACAGTCAACAAGCAACAAAAGGCAAATGACAAAAGAGTTCACAAAACTATCAGGAGGTCATAAACATGCAGGCAAAACGGTCACCCAACAGAAAGGTGACTGTTATTGTGTCTGCTCAAATATGACAGCATATAGCAGAGATGACCTGATCGAAGTAGCTGTGGGTGTCTGTGGATCCGATGGAACTGAGGGAGTTTTGATCTGCATTCCCATCAGTTCACCTGCTCTTTGCCCAACAAAATTGCACCTTATAAATAGGACAAAATGCATTTTGCACATTTTGCTTCCTTCTGCTTCACTGAAACGTGGCTCGGTGCATCCATCCTGGACAACACACCACAGCTTTGGGTCACATGAAATCATGGATGGACTGACATCATACACACATGCAGCAACAGCAAGCCGTGGTTAACAGCTAAACTCAGACAGCTTTTCCAGACCAAAGAGGAAAAGGTGGGGATAGACCACTGTACAGACAGGCCAGATATTCACTGATGCTGGGATCAAAGCAGCTGAAAGAAACTACACTGAAAAGTTTAGAAAAAAAAATGTTTTTCAGCCAGTGATGCTACAACAGTGTGAAAGCCTTGCAGGACATTAGAAATTACATGAGGGTTTCCCCACCTGCCGAGGAGAACAAAGAACTCACAGACAAATGTGTTTTACTGCAGGATTGTAAGACACAAGCGTAAAACTCTAACCTGGACCAGGTCAGCTTGACTGTGGGGCAACTGGGCCTCAGAACGTAGTGCAGCCATCCACCAAGTCCGACTCCTCTTGTCACATGCTGTAGTGACTCGTAGTGAAAAAAACAATATGACTGCAGATAATTTCCCACTACATCCACTTGCAGAAACTCAGGATGCATCCACCCCCCAACTGCCCTTCCAGACACACTGTTCTTGTCCCAATCCTGTCCTCCAAACAGTTGTAAGTCATGCACATGGCAAAATAGTTCTAGTGCTCCTGAAGGTTGTGATATTCTGAGAAATAATAACAGAATATGACAGTAGATTGACAATTCTCTTTCAAATGACTGTGAATGAAGATAGGGGCACAATGTGTAGTCACATCTTTATGTTGCTATGCTACTGAATTTATGTATAGTTTGTCAGTGGTAAACGTGTCCAGTTTAGCCTACAGTCTATGAATGGAGACTTGTGCAATAGGTTGAAAAGTCATTAGACATCTTTACTAGAGAAATTAATCAGGAAAGACTGTATGCCCAGCAGCCAATGTGCTGCCTTCAACACGTTTGAGAAGAAATGCAGCAGAACATGTTGGATTTATGTTCTGCTTGTTTTTACCAGAAAAAGCACCTCAGAGATACTCTGAGATCTTATCATTGTTCTACCAGTATCTCAGGGAATCTTCCCCAACAGCAGGATAAAACATTTCTCATGCTGAAAAGCCCTTTTTTTCACATCCCGTGTTGGAAAATTAGTCTTAACACGCGGCAAATTTAGTCGCCCAGTTGGGTTGACCCTATCAGGACATTTCAGATAGTATCTGGCAGATTACAGTGAATATACGGGTTACCTCCGTGAGGGGCAGAACCCACCCATTTGTACTCCAGGCAGTCTGAAACAAACACCACAATGAGAGCACGCATCTGGAAAAACAACTTGTCTGCTTTCTGCAACGGTGCATGGGAGCTTTGGATTAATCTAGAACAAGCTGCGCAGCATTGATCTGTGGGCTGAACCTCTAGCAGTAGGTCCAGCAAGAGTCAACTGCACAAGTATTTATGATATGAGCAGCAGACGGCTATGAATGGATGACTAACTTAACTGTGAGAGGGACTCAGGGGACGGAAGGTGGGGTTACATCACTTCAGCAGAATGTAATAGGGATAAAATGAGGTCCTGGTCATGTGAAAAATGGGGACACGATGGGCATCACTGGTTTTATAAGGCAGTTTGAATATTAAGTCGCCAGACGTGGGGGGAATAGACCTCTTAAAAGTCTCTGCCCTGATGTCATTAACCAGGCCGAAGGAGGCTGGGAGAGACGGAGTGGATGAGGGTGAGAGCAGCCCCCAGAGACTTGGTGAAGATATATGTTTCACTTCCTGTGATGGTCTTTGAACCTAAGTGTGTGTGTGTGTGTGTGTGTGATTTAAGTTTTTATTGAGGGCTGTGAAAAGTTTTTGTGTAAAGAGACACAAATCCAGGTCAGCTGAGGCCTGGGATTGTGTTGGCAGGCCCAGACGCCGCGCCACGCTGCCAGCTTTCCCTGTGAAAACGTAAACAGACTGTCAGAACTAGCACACAGCACGCTGATCCACCGCTCCGTGCATATTGCCTCGTGGAAAGACTGAAGGAAAACCTGGCAGCGCCGGTGATTTAGAGGCTTTAAGGGCACATTTTCCTCCATATAAAGTGACTGCATGGGCAGCGTTTGTGTGCGAACCGTCAGACTCTTGGCAGCCGGCGCTGATGGAGGGAAGTGTGTCACCGGATGGGTGTCACACCCCAGCGGTGTGTTTTTTTTTTTGAGGTTTTCGGGTGGGGGCCATCTCATGTGGAACCTGCTGAGTTTGGGAGCATAGGCGGATCAGGGAATACATGTGGAGACCAATACATGAGCTGAGCTGCAGATGTGTTGGGGGATTTGATCTTAGTATTTGGGGGTTTTGGGGATGCCCACGTGCTCACACTTGCTGCCAGGAAGCGTTACATGCCCAGCATTAAAAACCACATTCTGCCTTTGTAACACAGCACTAAAATAGTTGCATTGGCCATGTTGTCACTTCCTCCTGGTTTATCTGTTTTGGCTCGCACCTGAGCTTCTTCTCCATTTGTGCACGCTCTGTTCTCTCTTTCTACTCATCCCACATTCAGAGCCACCCACATGAAAATTCATTTCTTTCAGTTAATTGGCTCACAGTGTTTTTTTCCCCCCTCAGCTCCCTCAGAGTTGTGCAGCACAGTCAGCTGTCAATTCCAGATTACAGCGTGCTGTTGTTGGAGAGAAGAGCCCATTGTGTTTATCTGCAGTGACAGCTGGCTGGAGGCAGCAGGGGGAATAGATCTGTCACTGTGCCTAGTTTGTCTGTGATCTGGCATCTGCCCAGACACTCCACCTTTAGCGGGCGACTCGAGCACACCTCCGCTGTGTCTTCACCTACTCCTCCGTCCTTACCTTGCCTCTCTGTCCCTGCTCTTAACTCGGGCTTTCGCAGCAGGTGTGTGGCCTTATCACCTGTGTCGACTGAGGGCAACTAGTGGCTATTCGCCGCTTCCCCAGTCACACGGCTTAATTTCATGTGCTTTTTGAGCATCAGGCAGTTTGTTTCAGTCTGATCTGAGTTATGCAGCGGGGCGACAAAATCTCCCTTCCTACTTGTGTTTGCCAATTATTCCTCCTTGTCTCCAGCATGCAGATTCCCTGAGGTCCCGCTGTGCAGGAGTGCCTATTCACTGCGATTATTTCATCACGCTAGCAGTTGAGCTGCCGCAGAAAAAAAAAAAAAAAAAAAAAAAGCAGCAAGATGAATCACAGCTAGCTCTCCGCTCTGATTCCACTTTTAATTTTCACAGCGGGGGTGCTCCTGTAATCAATCGCTGCCCCAGCATCAAACCCACAGGACTTCATGGGGGCTGCCTGATGATTTGGCCGCTGTTTCCTTTTTCGCCATTTGCGGGGCAGTTTTCCAGTGATGTGTGCTGTGCCAGAGCTTATGCTGGAGCACCGGTTTGATTCAGCCTCCTATTTTAAAGTGCCACAGGCCCGGAAAACTGGACCCTCCGCTGGGACTGAGCAACGGTCAACATAGAGGAAATTCTTGTGTTTGTGAACTCCAAGGTTGGTTTGTTTTTAGCTGATTCACTGAGCACTGGCCGTCTGTTCGCACTCGCCCTGCGCCGTTTGATGTGCGTCTCTTTGCTACTTGTTGTTGTGTTGACATTTGACCGGAGTGCTTCTGTAATCAGTTCTTCTTCTCTCGCTGCCTGCGAGCAGGATCTGTATAAACAGGTCCTTCCTCCACGGGAGGAGAACGGATCGCTCCTTATTACAGGGAAGGCAGCGAGACGAGAGGTGCCGCTGTTTGATCCCATCGGGTGCAGGCGCACGTGTACCATGTCTGCATACAGCTGCACACACACACACACACACACATATATCCCATCACACACCTGTGGGCGAGCGTTTGAAGCAAAGTGGATATTTATTTCCCCCTGAAGTGCGACACTCAAGCAGCCACGTTGCATTTCTTCACCCCTCAAACTCTACATGTTGCCCATCTCGGCCTTGTCTCATCACACCTGAGAGCACATCGCCAGTAGCACCTGATGTGTGCCGCAGTAACCTGTCGTGCACCTCGGCCCTGCACCACTGCTCTGACACTACAGTAGCTGATGAGACATTATCCGCACCCGGTAGACTCCTCGGACAGGGCCACCGGTGCTGTACTTTTACATGCCCCAGTGGATGATTGACAGACTAGTTCCTACTGGGAGGCAGCTTGTGGAGGAGCAGGATTCAGGCTCAAGTTTTGTATGTGCTTTCACCCAGTAGGAGAGTGTTAAAGGTGCCACTTCGACTTATTATCAGCTTATCCAGATGAAAATAAAAGTAAACTCCTAGTTGTTCTTCCATTTATTATTGTGCTTCCTTCCTGCTACTCTCTGCTACTGCCTTGCTGCTCATTACTTCCTGCACATCCTGCCTCCTCCCATCGAGATTCTCATTAATCAGTCTACTTACAATGTTTTCTTTCTTTGCGTAGTTCATATCTTTATTTAATGCATTTACAATTAAATACAACTGTTTATTCTGTAATTTCCTGTGCATTAAAGTTCATACTCAAAGACTAAAGACAAGGATGTTTCTGCCTGAAATACCAACTATTAGTGGCAAATCTGGAGAAACCCTACAGCCAAAAACCTAATTTAAAGGACAAGCCAGCTTTCATTATTAGTAACCCCTAGAATTCCATTTAATTGTAACATTTAATGACATGTCACACATGCTCTGTTCCACAGAAAAGTATAGTTTTCACATAGATGAAGATTTAATGATCCCATGTCACTGGGGCACAAAGTAATGTAAATTCTCTGCACCTAAATTTCCACTAAAATTTAAAAGAAAAAATTTTGTCACATATAGACTTTTCAGGCATAGATGAAGATAAAACATTAATGCTGAATCCCTGTTATTAAACGGCTTGTAGGAGAAGACGTCTCTTTATGTCAACAAAAGATTTTGGTCTTTATTCAAAGTAATTTAAATAACTTGGGTTACAAGAATAAAAACTGGCGCTTTTTGTTTAACAGGAAGAAGACATGGTTATGAATGAAGTCAAACAAATAAAGGGGATTAAATCTAGTAGATTTGTGATTTAAATAAAGGAATGAGAATGTATTCTGATCATAACAGCAGAACATGCAACTAGTAATAATATTAAATACACACAGATGGGAAATAATGATTAATGCCATAGGTTTGTAGAAAACCCCATCAGCAGTGTTACTATACTTATTTCTGTGACTTTATTGGACAGTTGTGGGTCTGACCCGCACTTATCTTTGATTCCCTTTTCCTCTTGACCCTCTGACAGTCAAATCATATTCAGGGCTGTGCCCACTATAATAATCATTTTCATCTGGAGAGCATCTGCGTATTATTATGCTCACTTTCAGTGTGCTATATAAATTGAATGATTATTATTAGAGCCCTCTCCGCGTGTTTGTCTCAGCGCTGCTCTGCACCTTTTAAACACAGGATTAAAGTACACTCGGCGGGGTGCAGTGACACAGCACGCTCCGTTCCATCCACAGTTGAGAACAGCCCCCTCTCCGCTCTCTCGTCTGCTGCAGGCCTCTGCAGCCTGTAGGTAATTGTATTGCTGTCAGCCCTTTGGTTGATGAGTTGCCAGAGTAATTGCTTTACGGTTTGACCTCTGGTTTTTCAAACAAGCGCCCTGGTCAAGGATCTGCACTAGACAGATGAGGGATGAGGGGGCGGCTGGTGTATGCATGTTTTTCCACTGTGTGTGTGTGTGTGTGTGTGTCTGTGGTTACTGGAGGCAGGATAACTACGTTAGTCCTGTAATGGCCTGAGTTGCCCCCATCTCCTCTGTACAGTTCTTGGCCTCAGTTTAAATCCACATTTGAACCAACTGAATTGTTGGCTTTATTAAATGAACAGGGATTTGTCTCGGTGACGTTGGTGCAGGCACAGTGGTGGCAGCGTGCACTGACACGTATTGGTTCAAGGACAATGGGACATTGCGTGCAGTCGCAGTCTCACATGTTAGGCTATATTTATCCTTGGCCATGTTATACTTAATTTGAAAATTTCTCCCGCTGCTTTTCTGACAAAATAAACCACTCACTTGTTAGACCTTTGGACATTGAAACTATACACATTAAATTGTCATTTAGAAATTGCTCCTCGACGGCAGACTGTTCATTCAATAGAGGGGCAAACAAATGCCACAAAAGCGCCATCTACATTGTAGAGCAAACACAAGATAGTGCCCTTCAATGTGCCCCATGGTAGAGCAAACATTACCAAAGCTCAGAATCGCTATTGTCATTCTTGTGGCATATTTGATGTTACAGCTGCATATGGGTTTCATTTCGGCTGCTCGTGCCCCTCCCATGCAGGAAAACATTTCATTAGGTTTAAGCATTATGATATACAGTATTAATAGTGGACGAGGGTTTGTACAGGGTTTGACATCAAATGTGGGTTGATTTCAGCAGTGACATTAACGTCACTACAACTCCTATAAGCCCTACTTACACACACTGTTTGCTTATTCGTCCAATGTGAAGCCTGTTGCCTTGCACTTCCTCGTTAGTGACGAATGACACACAACACTGTAAACTACATTTTCATATAAAATGTGTATACAATGTGAAATCACTGCAAAGCCTAAAATATAAAAGCTAACTCTTCCTGAAGTCCTGTGGTAGTCACACACAAACTAAAGGAAACACCACTCATGTACATATTTTGTGTGTGTGTGTGTGTGTGTGTGTATGCAAACAGAATGTCAGGCTCATTCATCTAGCAAACAGTATGATGGCATCAGTTCACGGCTGACTCAGTGGATAGGGAGCGCTCTGGGGTGGCTTTTAGCAACAGGAGCGCTTGTTTTCTATGCCTCTGACATGATGCCTCATTCTGTTTGTGGAAGCTCATTTTCCTCCCTGTCAAACAAAATTACCATGATTTCTACTTTGGCAATAATCTGACTATTCATACATTTACCATCTGCTCACATGTCTCTTATTAACTGGTGTTTCTGAGAAAAAAGATGATAATGTTTAAGGAAACAATAGGGGCATAAATAACCCAGCACACAACAAAGTTTGTTGTAACTGAGAGAGTAAAAAGGCCAAAAATAAATGTGTATAGCTGATGGCTCCCTATTTCCATGACCAAGAAATCTGTGAAAAGGAGAATTTAATATCCACACAGCCACATCACAGTAACAATTAACCATTAACTTCAAATGTGAATTCAGCTGATTTTACACATCATGTTCAGTGGAATTGTCATGGGAAGTTCTACCTCTCAGCCTTTTTATACGGCCCACGGTAAAGAAGTGCAGTACGAAATCACCAGAGGACAGGCTGACACTGAGGACATGTGAAGCACAGTCCCATCACAGAAACGGACCGTTCAGGTACCTGAGACTATCCAACAACTTTAGAGAATTTATGTGCCCTTGACCCAAAGTCCATCTCGCTTTGGAAATCCATGCCGACACATGATTTGGCAGAGAAAGTGTTAAGTTTAATGCACACACGTTTGCAGATGGGTCTGGATGAGCCTCTGACGGCAGTGATACAGAGGCTGCTTGCAGATATGAGGTTTCTCCCCCTGTCAGTCGTCTTTGGTTGGGACTCCTTCCCTCTGTCAGCCTCCCACTGTGTGAACAAAGCCGACTCCTCACACCGGTTCAGCTCACAGCAGGATGCACTCAGAAACTCAGCTGACGTCAAAACACTTCTGCCATCTACCATCTTCTGAGTTAGTCATTGGTGGGAGCGTGTTTTTGTGACTTGTAGTTAGATTTGCCTTTGTAGTGGTGAACAGACCGAGACAATGACAGCGAGTGTTCAGTAATGCGGACGGAAAAATGTGCTTGTTAGTATTCCGAAGCTTGTCATTTATTGTTGTTGAAGAGGCTCGCCGTTCACATCCCCGCTGTATTTCAACGAGTTTTACCCATGAAAAACATGCCCAGCAGTTGGCACAGAAATATGTCGGGCTGATTTGTTGACAACGTGAGGCCAACACCACACATTTACAGGAGTTCACTTGTTACGTGTAATTCTGCTCCGCCAATGGGGATAGCTGTTGCCGAGGCAACACTTCCTCTCTTTGGAGAGTGTGAGGAAAGGAGAAACCCAAGGAATGACACCCGGCTGTATTTTGGGTTGCAGTGTGTGGGCTGAGCAGCAGAAAGCAGGGAGCTTCCTGTGACAATGGGTGGGAGGTTCACAGGACGTGTTGGCCTCTGTGGAGACTCTCTTTCCTGTCAGACAGTCTGCTAGAGCCCGTGCAGGGTGAGATGTCTGATATCTGTAGCATATGAGCTTTGCTTTAAAGCTCAAGAATCAGACCTTTTTTAAATACTTCATTCATATGCTATATGATGTTTAGCAATTGGCCAACAAATGTCCACCTGCTTGTGTACAAGCAGTAAAATATGTGTGTCCCTTCTGCATTAGTAATTAAATGTGAATGATAAAGTTTATGTCCTGACACACTGAGAACACTGAGGCAGAATCTAGCAGAGATCAATACAGCCAGCTGTGGAGAACTCTAAAGAACCGGCTTACAGGTGCATGCTGGGATGGTACATGGAAGTGAGACGCATCATCATCAAAGTGATGAGCAGCAGACAATAAGCAAGCGAACCTGACAGCTGAAATAAACAGCTCAGTTGGTGGCGGTGATGAGAGCTGGTTGATTAATTTTTCTTTGTGATTCCAGAGAATAATTTGGACTTTTGAATACTTTATTGATCGCCACGGGGAATTGTTGTTGGACAGCTGCCTAGACCATGGCACCACTACAAGGGTATCAGTGTGTTGTCCAGAAATCGCTAAACAAGTTCTTCTTCACGCACACTGTTAAGCATTTTACAGGCTGTAGTCTGCGACGAAGTGCATGACATTATGCTTAGAAATGTTCCGCAAGATGACAGCCGGCTAAATAATAGAAAAACCTCTCATAACGGAAAGTGAGCCCCTTCTTAGGAGGAGGATTTATTGCAGCACTGCCTAATAAATATAATGTCTATCTGCTCTGGTGTTGTAAATCTAATACGAATAGTGATGCATGAGACGCTCTTGAATCTTAATAGAAGATAAATGCAAACACTGAATAGATTGAACATAGTAATACAGTGAGTGGGCAGTTCTTTTGTCTTGAAGGAAAGAAAAGTCAGGTTTATTGGGACTCTCCTGTAAGTACTTCTGTACATAGAAATAAACACCGTGTGGTTGCAGTATATAGTATAAGTCCCTAGTGACAGTTAAAGCAGCTGAAACAACATTGTGTCACACACACTGTGGAAATGTGAAGGTATCTTGATTAGACTCCACTTGTTTTCCTTCGTCTCGCCTCTTGTGTCTTTTATTCCTGTAATGCGCAGTGTGTGTCTCCGCACTGTTGTTTCCCCGAGTGTTAGTCAGAGCTGTTAAACAGATTTAATGCCGGTGTTTATTGTCGTGCTGCACCGCCCTGTTATCACTGTATTCCTCCCATTCTTCTCCCTTCAGCACTCGCCGGCCAGATGGTGTCACTCCAGGAGCTAATTCAGCCCTCTCATATGTGCGCTACACAAACACGAGCATTCCCAGCCACACAAACACACTCTGCAGACGGCACACATACACGACTTTACTTTACTTTCTTAAACGTGTGCACACATACATTAGGAGGCCTGAGCACACAAAGCCGCAGGAATGCGACAATGCAACACATAACTAAGGTTTTATGCACATAGGTAAAATGTGTATAACCATGCGTACACGATAAATGTGTAGGTACACCTAAGAATACAAGTGCAAACACTTAAAGGGTGATAAAAGCCACTGTTGCAGTCTCCACACACTCCAACAGTTCAGAAGATGCAGCTGGTTGTAAAAAGCAATAAACGTGGAGGGAGGCAATGAGTAGGAGATAGAAAAATCAGAAAGAGTCGGGGGAGTATGACACACACACACACACACACACACACAGCAGCAGCACTGCACAGTCCAGGGTGATTTGATACTGCGTCTAACAAACACCGGCACACTTTATTAGCCCCTTTTAGCTTTGGAATTGGAACATCTGTAGCTGTTTTACATATCAGACTGAATTTTCTGCCTTTGGCATCTCATTGTTGTCATAATAGGTGTTTTAGCAGAATAAAAATAGCCCGTGTAATCTTAGTGGCAACGCTAAGAGGTATAATATATGATGGGAAAGTTGGGATTAGTATCTCAACCCAAGTAGGAGGGGAGTGCAGTGTAGCATCTAACATATTTAGATATATTCCCAGTCAGAGCGCAGACATTCGACTTAATGATAAGTCATTTTGTCTGCTTTTATACCGTCTTCTTTAATCTCTGACTGTGAAACTGACACAGTGGGTGTGGAGGTGTAAAACTACCGGGAAGGGATGTCTGTACTAAGCATCTGCCATGACTCACGCTATGTTCAAAAGTGCCTATAAACTTTATTCATCTTTTGAAGGTGGCAGATTGCTGACAGGGAAATGTGTGTTCACAGTTTACATACATTTTCCCAGTGTGTATTAAGGTCCTGAATGACATTTAAATTGAGCTTTTAAATGGGCTTCATCCAGTGAATAAAAACGGGATATTTTTATATGCTGAATAGCATCTGGTGGGTGGTCCTTCAATGACAGGAATGTAAGTCGTTAAGTCGAGTTTCACTAAACACACTCATGTTAAGGTTATAATAAGCAACAGTAGTAGGAAGTAGTAATCAGATTAGTTACGACAAACTAAAATCCTCCCGAAAACATCGTGTAAGTGTTATAGCCTCCATGTTGATCATCCTGACAGTCATATTCAGCAGTATGTACCCAGCCAAGAAAGCAAGCACAGCAAGTAAGTGACCACCGGTGTGAAAGTGAAAAATGGAGGGAGGGGGGCTGCTCCTAGTCTGGCTTTTGTTAGCGAGTGTGGCAGCAAAACTGACCTGCCAGGGATTAACAGCTCCCATCTCCTGCTCATTCCGCCGCTCTTCCATACCACGGCACATTCAGCAACACTTACCCCCCCCCAAAAAAAAGCTTACATTCACTAAGGATTAGGCCTTTAAGTGTTGAGTCGAGCAAACAGGAAAAATACAGCACATCGATTAACAAAAGGTGAAAAGGATGTGGTTCATTAAATCAGCGAAGCCAGCCAATTATACAACATTGATCACTGTAGAAAGTCATGCCGTGTCTTGTTCAAAGCCTGATAATCACTTGTGCACACACACACACTGTAAAAAACCGAAATTGGGGTTAGGCAATATTTAATTTATTAAAAAAAGGATTTGCTTATAATATTTGAGTAAATTTCTTTAACCTATTGAAAAAGTTTACTCAAGCATAACGTTCACTTAATTATATTATGTTCGTTGCTTTGAAATGAATATTGGTCATTTGTTTGCCGAGTGCTATTTTCTCTATTCAAAGCAACAACCCTCCCGTTCAGAGAGGAAGTGATCGCGTGCATTGTAATGTATTGGATAACTTAATCAAAGGTGTGTTTGATGTATCTGACAGCCGCACGTTAGATGGAAGGTGTATGCTCTGCTGTCTCTGCGGAGCCTCACGTGCGCAGCACTATAAAAGCCAGCGAGCGAGCCACATGATTAAATCAATCCAGTCTAAATCATGACAAGTCACAATGATTTATCTCACATGCCAAGAGCAACTGTAACGCAGACAGAATCAGTCTAGCAGCTGAGCAATAAATCTACACAGCCACACCTCAGCCAACTTCAAAGGAGCTGAAGACTGCAGAAGTAGTTTGAAAAATACCACTCATCTCATTACCGCTCGTTAAATGCAGGACAAGGACATGTTATAGTTATAATGAATCTGAAATACTAATAAGTCACATTTAGTAAAATGGTTTATACAAAATCATGTCATGATCAACCTAAAGAAAAGTCTTAATATTATAAATTCCTTCTTTTTACACCCTATAAGGGTTTTAAATGTCCACTTCTCACCATTTGTTGTGATGTATATTGAAGCAAAGAGACAGAACATTAATTAGAGTTGGGTCAGTTATATAATAAGTGTAAACCTGAGAGCTTGATATGATATGTGCATTTGCTTAATAACCTGGAATCAACAGAAAAGAAAAGACAGTGTGAAGCATCAACAAAGAGTAAGACACAGTCACCCACAAGATTTTACCCTGTACTTGCTCCAGGTTTAAAGCCGAGGGTTTGATGTCATATTGTCTTCATGTTCCACTGAAAGCTAGTTCATCTGCTGTAATTTGAAATGAAATACGTGGCCCCAGAAACTAAAGAAAATCAGTTTCTAAAATTCATGTTTACGTTTCCACCACAATAAAAGCATGAGGTCTGCAATTACTTGGCAAAGTGGAAGTAGGTCTCTGCCTTGTAGATTTCCATAGCTTTGCTCTTCCAGGACTTTGTGCACATACTGTCACCGCGAGCAGAATCCGGTTTGTAAGGACTTAACTGGGAGTGTTGCTCCGGCTCCAGTGTTGAACACTAGATAGTTCTCCAGTGGCAAATTTTCAAGAGGGCCTTGTAATGTCTTTGTGGCACTTCCTAATGCTGAGGTAGGTGTAGCCTGCAGAGCTCTTTGTGTCTCCTAAATAATTACTGGCCTCAGAAATAGGAGAGTGCAGTTGAGAAAGCCTCATGATGTGCATTAGACACCACCATCTCGCTTCATCTCTCTCTCTCTTTTCACATACACTCTCTTTTTCTTCGCCACTCCGGGCTCCATTTGTCAGACTCCTTTGCATTCTAGTTTATGTACACACACGAAGACCCTCTTTACCCTTTGCAAGCAACTTCAGGGCTGCTGACGTCCCTCTGTACAGCGTGTATAAATCCTCCTTCGGGAGGTGGCTGTGCTTCCACGGTGGATCTAAAGGCCCCAGCAAAACCGCACAAAGCAGCGCACTCCATTGTTGCCAACACGGAAACCTGTGTTGGATTTTAGTCAGTCATACCCATACACGCATGCAGACTCTCTCTCACACACACACACACACACACACACACACACACACACGTTCCAATACCCATACAAGCTGGAAGAGAAACAAAGCTCTCCCGTACTGTTGCCAGGGTAACGTGGCCGGGTCAAACCAGTCGAGTGGTCTCTTTTCTTCCAGCCGGAGCCCCCCCAACCCCCACCCCTCGCACCCCCTCCACTCTCTCGCGCTCTCTCTGTTTCTGTTTTCTGTCCATCCTTGTCATCCTCTCCACTTTTCCTCTTCTGAACTTTTTGGTCTCTGTCACATTTCAGCCTAAACACAGTCAAGTGACTGAGATTCACCACTTTGACATTTGACTTTTTCTACCTGCAATCTGAATAAAGAAATGATAATAATTTTATACTAGAGCTATTTAAAAGGTCCCATTCTGTCTTCTAGTATGTGCATTAATTTACTTTGCAGTTATTTGCATCTTTATTATACTTTTTTGTAGATGTTTTTAATATTAATTATAAAAAGTGATGAAGCTACTTCATTTTATGTAGAAATAAGTTGCAAACATCCATTTGGCATCTTACAATTCTATTACAGCTATGCCTGTTGCTGGCAGACACACAGTGATGGATTACCCCTCTTCTCCAGCAGTTAATATACATCTGTTGTCAGAGTCGTCGACTGGGAACAAATGGAAATGACACAGAAAAACAATTAAAATCCGTTTATTGCTGATAGAACTCAGAAGACACGGGAAAGCAATGAGAGCAGGTGTTCAGAGCAAAGTATAATTGCATCAGCTTAGATATTACAAAAAATTGTGGCCTGGCACATACGAAACTAAATTACAACCCACTTTTTCACACCTAGATCCACATGCAACTTGTGTTTTATCTTAAGGTTAATCTGTAGGTGGGGCAGAGGGTTGATACCCAAACTGAACCCGATGGGACCTTTCAGTGTCTAGTGTTTCATTTTGGGTTTGGATTAAAATTGGGAAATTATTCTGTGTTCAGGCAGCACAGTGATGGAGCATGTATTCCACTCTCCGGGTTCCCCAGTGTTCTCCCACGGTCCAAAGACACGTGTGTTCGGTTCGGTTGGTGGCTCTAAATTTCCCTGTGAATGTGAGTGTGATTAGCTGTCCCTCTGTTGTCTGTCTCTGTCTTAACCATGAGTAGAGCGGACATCTGTCCAGGGTGGACACCGCCCAGAGGCAAGGCAGGCAGGTGCGTGGGGTCCCAGGCCAGTAGGCGACAAAACCACGTGCAGCACTGACTGTTTTCAAAGGCTGCAGTGACGCTACCAGAGGAAGCCGACCGTCCCTCTGTGTAATGCAACGACGAACAGAAGCGAAAAAAGCAAGATAGTAGAGATAATAACGATTGAAAACGATTGATTTCATTTACTTTGATATATAACATCAGCAGAGTTAGCAGAGCCGCCTGATGTGTCATAAGACTTGACCTTTCCTGTAGTAAACTAATGAAAGCTGTGTCCAAGTTAACTGTCAAACTGTAAATGCTAAGTTATGAAGTTGAATTTTTTTGAATATGAAATTTTTGCCTAGGGCCCTAACAAACTGATCCCGCCTCTCGCCTTTTGACAGCTGAGAGTCCAGCCTGCTGCGACCCTGAATATGATAAACAGTTACAGTCAATGGATGGATTTTGGATGTTTGTGGACGTGTGAGGTTTAGTCGTGTAGGTTAAGCTAAATAAGTTTTACTACATTTGTAAGTATATTGAAGTAAAAAATGAATTACATGTATCCACTATTATTCTATATGTTATTAAAAATGACACTGATGAGCTGAAAATGGTTATGTAGCTCTTAAAGCGTAATATTGGGGGCACAATAGATGTGCCAGAAGCTTGGGTTGGATTTAAACACAAATATGCATCCCTGTCCACTAATGTGCTGTTCAGGTGGATTCACGCATTATTTTTTTACATTAAATTTGTTTAGTCTTCTGAAAGATGTCACTCACATTTATTTTGAGGGGAAAAAACAACCAAACACATGAGGACCTGCAGTTATTCAGCTATTCCACAGTTCCTTTGCCATGTCAAACATAAGAGAGGTGCTTTAACAAAGCCCTGTGCCTCAGTTAGACCAAATCAAATCTTTCATAGGTGCTGCTTTGAAAACACTGTGGCCCATCCTAATTTCGAGTTCAAACAGCGTAACTCGGTGACTGGAAAGAAATGTCATGCTGATGTGGAGAGGAGCTTGAGTGAGTCATGTGTGACACAGGGACGAGTGATGAGTAAAGGTTATTTGAGGAACTTGCACCGAAGTCCTAAAAACGTCGGCGTGACCCCGACTCCCACGTCGAGACAAGCGTCCACTGTCTATACGGCACGAGTGCGAGTTGTTTGCATTCACTCTAAGATGGATTCAATGCTGTGTCTCCGCTGCTGGGCCTCAGCAGAGCTTAACACGGGGAAGGAAGTCAGAGAGAGGATGGAACAGGGTGGTGGCGGGAATGAAAGGTCATGGGATTCAGATAGATTTTAGCTTGTTGTACTTGCTTGACTGGGTGTTGCCAACTGAGACGCTGGGATGAGGCGGCGATGCCCTTTCAGAAATAGTTTTTTGACCATTTTTTATAAGGTTTCAAGTTCATTTGGAAAGCGAGAGATTACAGTTATTACATGCCTTGGCAGGATAAAACACTCAGTCTGTAATGAACTGCTCTTTTACAGACATCCACTGCTGCCCCTTTAAGCCTGGCACTGGCGAAACTACAACAGCTGATTGTAAACGTTTCTTATTTGTGGTTTTACTAATAATGCTGCATAGATAGATAGATGCATTTTGCAAAAATTATATACTGTAATTGTTTATTTATTACTAATAAAGAATGCAGCAGTTGTTCTGTGGTTATTCAATAGTATTATTTGATTGAAAGGTTGGAAGTCAAATTTTGCTCATGGAAATGTCATGTAAGAAATTAACTAATGTAAGAAACTAATTCACATTTTTGATAACCAAACATTTGAACGTATTTTTAATATGCACATCCTGTGAATGCCTTATGCAAAGGTACGAAGAGGTTATAAATCTGTCAAATAAACAGTGTATATTTGTTTTCTGACTCGATTGAATGAGAACACTGGGATGTTGTTCAGAATCTTAACATTAACGGAAGTTGGAGCTTAATTGATCCGACACTCACAACTGGTTTGCTCAGAAAGGCATGTTGCAGTTAATAACTAAGCAGATGGAGAATCACAATCCATGTGTATGACCTGATAATTATTAGTGGAGAGTTATACCGGAGATTCATTTCTGTCTAAAAGCAGGAAAACACCTGGTTGTGTTCTCAGCCTCGTCTGTTGTCACACTGCAGCTTTTTAAAAAGGGCTCTCGAGGTAATGAATTGCATGACAAGTGGCCTGCTAATGCCGTCTGCTAGCTCATGAGAAATTAATGTGTGAGACGAGAGGAGTTGTTTTAAGCTGCCTTGTGGTGTCAGTGAGGTGACGTTAAATCTTCTGTCAAAGTGGTGTCAACCTGTCAGCGGCATCGGCTCAGCAATCGTTTGTCATGGCATAAAAAAGGATCATAGAGGAACAATATTTGGATTTAAATTCTCCGAAGCAGTAATAGGCAGATGTATTCATTGTTGACATTAAGGACAAAGGTGTAAATCCTATGAGCTTAAAATGACCATTAATTGTCTCAAAATGATATGCAAAGTATTATTGGTCTAAAATTTTGTTTTCACCGTGCACCGGGTTTCTCTCTTATTTAAAACCCAGCCAGCCACACAGAGCAGATCTATATTCTAATCTAGTCTACTGTGTTAAGTGTACTGTGGCACAGCATGGAAAGAACAGTTTTTCCTTTCACAATGAAAAAAAATCAATCTTCCTTCAGTCAGCGAGTGTCGCAGCCAGTCTTAAAAAAGTGCCGAGGTGTTTTTTTTTCCTTCCAAACTAGTGAGAAGAAAATCTTATAAAGAGAAACACTAAATGTGTTTGCAAAATGCTTCTCCTGGGAGGACGCGAGTTGTACCAGCAGAAAAGAAACTGTTTAGCTGAATGTTCGTGTTCGGCGACGCCAGTGCGACTTATGCAAAGTCTTCTGGACGAGAACGTGGTGTTGAAGGTGTTTGTGTGGGCGTTGTTACATCTTTGCCTTCTCCTGTTAACATTTAGATTAATTTTGCGTGAGCCCAAATTGCTTAATGTCATGGAAACCTTTGTTCTTTCCGTGGCTTGTTATTTGAATTGCCTGACATGTGAACATCCTTTGTCACGGAAGGTGTCATTCATTAGCGGTTATGGGGCTAATGTGCTAGCCATCTGCTAACCTCCCACCCTTGAAGCCAATAATTTGATTATACGGAGTGCCGTGGATGGGCCGAGCGCTGCTGGCTGTGAACAGATGTTGAAACGTGAACTGGAAACCCCCTGGCTGTGAACTCGCGGCTTGAAGTGGCGGTGTTTCGTGCAGCGCCGTTCACACCGCCGTGATTTCCACCAACAGGCTTTACAAAGCAAAGTCTCATCAGCAGCTCCACTTGGGCCTGATGAGAGCTGGAAATGTGCATCAGAAGCTCAGGAGGAGGATACGGTTCCATCATTAGGAACAGTAGCAGTCGGGCAGCAGGGTTTTGCACAGGCCGGCAGATGTGCACATGTGTCAGTATGCGTGTGCAGAGTAGACGGTATACACAGAGCAGATTCCAATTTCTGTCAAATCTGATCATTGCCCATCCTGCTTAAAAGGTCAGTTTACACAGATCTAACATTAACTGAATTTGAGCCAAGCGACTTATATTGAGCCAAAAATAAACTAACTGTTATGAAGTGTGTGGAAGTCCTTTAGGAAGCAAGTCCGAAACAACGCCGCCGTTTGTAGCCAAAGGTGGTTTATAGGGTTAGTGGTATCACCCTTTAACACTATCAAACAGCCAAGATGGGCTGAGTGTCTCTCTATTATTCCAAAAAAAAAGAAAAATCTGTAAGACCATCAGCTGATCTTGTATTAGGTTCAAAATCTATCAGTTAAGTGTTTTTTATATCATGTGAATAAATCAATCATTTTAAATTAAAATCTGATTTCAAAGCTTAAAGGAAGCAGCTACTAGAAAATAAGGGGAGCCAAACTAAGTAGGAATGTGTAAATATGATCATAATACAATCAAAATATGCACACTATATTTATTATGCTGTGCATCTCTGGTGAAGACATTTGAAAGAATCATTTTAAATGAGTAAATTCAGTATAATTCAGTTTTTTTGTTTAGTTCAGGGTCATTCTTTTGGATCATTAGTTGGATCCCTGTTTATTTGGCACAAGCTTGGTGCGACCCTTCAATCCTACGTTTGGTTCGTGAACACTGAGCCACTGCCGCCACATATTAATACCATATTTATATTAGATAACTGTGTCCTATTTTACTTTTCACATTTAGCTACCAGGGCTCCTAAAAATACGTGAAAACAGATTCCTGATTTCATTTACTGCCACTACTGGACTCCATACAGTATAAACCTGCTTTGTTCTAAAAAACACTGTCCATCTCCAGTGAGCTTGGGGCCACGTGCTGCTTGTTTTGCCCCAATAAAGCGGACTAATATCCGATCATAACGTGTGTGTATTGTGACTGGACAAATTATTTGCACCGTTGCTGCAGCTCTAGTTTGGCTGTTCTCTCTAGCACATTTCAAAACATCTGCATCTTGCAGATCGTGAATCTGATTACAAAGATTGTGATATGATCATTTTACCAGATCACCGCAACCAGTCATAATTTGCTGCTTATCATGTGCAGCCAAAACTCTACAGCTTACAATCACTTTGCTCCATCACTATCCACTGATAATGAGTGAAATTATGCAAAGTCCAATATCACAAGAACACTGTATGAGGCCACATGGTGTGTCACTCTGCAGGGTTTTGCAAAAATGTTGTTTTGGTTCTTGAATCTTTTTTTTTTTTTTTGGCACTTGTTTTGTGACTTAAACACCAGGTTAGTGCGTGATGGCGGCTGAAATCACCAGTCACAGCAGTTGATAACCCAGTATGAAGCGTTTTCTGCCTGCGGTAATACTAGTCAGAGCTGAAGGCGAAGATAAAACATTAAATAAGATACCAGTGTTACAAATGCTGTTTGAATTCCAATAACCAAACATCAAATCCATACAGGCCGTAACCGAAGCATGAAAGAAGTGATTAGTTAACGGGGGAAATTGCTTGGTCATAGTGTAAGTGTAGAGCGACTGTATTTTCTCCAGTGTGTGTTAAAGCAGCACTTCATATCATAAGCTCATTATAACTGAGCCATAAAGTGATTATGAGCTCCAGCAAGGCATTGTTCTGCTGTTGACAGGATTAAAGATAACTTTAGAGAGAGTGAATGATCGTCGCCGCTCTCTGCTCGAGTGTTTGCTTGCTTTGTGTGAGCCAGCAGTGAAAGGGGCCGGGCCTTGACTGTTTGCCAGCTGTGGCACACCCTCCCTTCGTTCTTCTGCACATTCATCTCATGCCAGTCGGTCTAGTCATCTAGATATCTGTTTGCTTATTCGGCGTTAAGGGTTGTTTTTCATAGACTTGTTATTACCTGGCGTTCAATTGTTTCAGGGCTTTTGAGGAAATCCTTGAGACATGAAAGGAAATAAATCTGTCTTCTCAGTGTGGCATTGATTAGTGTCTGTGTCAGAGTTTTGTATTTGCAGAATTCCTCGGGAAACTAAAACAGGCTTTTAAAAAAGAAGAAAGAGCTGTGTGCCACATGTCATGCGGCATCCACCAACATTGCTAACTTGCTCACATTTGTGTCTTTAATTATGGACTCACGATCCACAGCGGCAGTGTTTATGTATGTGTATACACACTCAGTCTTGTTTTAACAAGCTCTCTTATTTTTTCCTGCAGAAGAAGACCGGAGTTGTGAAGACACAGGAGAAAAAAGAGCGGTGGAAGGAGAAAAAGGTGGTTAAGCGGCAGAAGAAGGATGAGGAGGAGGTGGCGGAGGAAGAGGAGAACGTCCAGCCGGTGGTGGATCCCCTAGAGAACGGCTTCCTCCATCATGCCCAGCGAGAGCAGGAGAGGATGAACGAGAGGCTGCTGAAGAAGACGTACTCCAAGAAGAACAAAATGGTCAGTGTCGAAGAAAAAAGGGCATCTGTGTGTGAGCCAATCATCTGCTTAGAAAAAACCTGAATCCGCTGCTTTGTTACTACTACAAGTCAGTTGTGACACATTCACTTTAAAGCTTAAAAAAGATTTATGGGGAAGTGTGAAGGTGCCTCATGCCCCTCTCGGATGTGACTGTACTCATTCATGTGTCAGCAGGAATTTTATGCCACGTTGCTGCTGTTGTCAAGAGTTTTGTCTGAGCTTGTCAACTAAAGGCAGTCGTGGGGGTTTTATCTCTATATAAATTCCATTTAGATGGATTTCCTGTAGGTCCCATTTGCCCTTAATGGATCTTAAGGTTGTTGCCACCATTCTTTGAGACTGTAGCATGTTCTGCATTTTTCACACACGGAGATAAAGAAGTGAAACAGACAGGTCATATTTGCATGGAGGTTAAAATTGATGTGGGTCCCAGTCCCAGAAATGTGCATGTACACACTGATGAGCCCTGTTTCATACATTGTTGACATGCTGCTTCAGGTGGGTTTACCTCGTCACACCGTCCTTGTTTTCCATTATGACTGCAGAAGTGTTTTTGTGTTTGACTATGCAGATAGAGAACCGCCAATATCCCCAGCTTCAAGCCCACTGCTGAGCCCACAGACTCGGAGCCTGTCCCTCTGAGATAGCCCATCTATGTGTTAACAGTTTGTTTAAATGGGCGGATGTTTTTAGGCTCCTGTCTGAGGCCAAGATCCACCGTAGTGCTGTTGAGGATAAGAGGGGAAATGTAGTCAGGAAGCCAAACTAAATAATGAGGCTCTGTAGCCCAGAGGCCTCCTCCACCGATAAAAATATCTCTATTAGATAAGATTTCCTGAGGAAGTTAACATGGCTGAAAATGAGTTTGGCTGTGATATTTAGTTTGCTAAGAGACAGTTAGAAATTATGTATTTAGCTGATGCTCTTATCTACAATGTAACTGCAATAGGCTGCAATTACAGAACCAGATCTACATTCCAGCCCAGATACTAAGTCCTTGATATCAGCAAAGTGCTGCTGTCATGTGAAAACCTTAAAGTATCAGCTGCACCGAATTTACACTTCACGTGGAGATTTACTGCACATGCTGTCTGGGAGATTAAGATAGCGCTGAAAGCCGCTCAAAACCCACCGGCAATGTAACACATGGAAAAACACTTCATTATATCCATTTCTGGTTTTTACCTGTTACGGGCAAAATGTTTCTTTGTTCCTGAAAAGTGAAGAATCCAGAGGTCTCGAGCCTGTGTTTTAAGGATAACCGGTATTATTTTGCCTCCCAAGTGACATTAAATAGCTCCATTTTACATCACTTTGTCATCTTTTATGTGCTCTGTGTGCAATTTCCGATTTCTAGGAGTCTCTAAAAATGCGCTTACCTTCAGATTGTAGCCTATTGTACTGCTGCGAGCCAAATCACATAATGCAAAACAAAATGCCTATTGTGTCACTGCTGCCTATACACTTTAGGATTAAACAAACTATTGGACTAGTCCTGTAACCATTACACTAGACATGATGACGATGCACTAAAAGAGCAGAAACACTTTTCATGTGTCAACTGCCACATTGTCTTTCCGTGTCAGAGACATTTGTGAATATGTGAGTCACACTGATCCTGTGCATCATTGAAGTCCCTTAAAAACCCCTCGCTCTTGTGATCTGCAGAAAACTGGAGACATTTCCTTTGCCAGATGGTCAGATCTATAAAATAATGCTGCTCTGTGATGTCCTGGTGGTCCCCTGTTGCTTAACTTCCTTCCGTTTTTCTCATATCAGTTGCTCGCTTTAATCTCAGTGTCTGGTTGAAGCATTGCTTGACAGTGTGGCAGAGACCAATCAGCCAAGCTATCGCTCAACCTGCATTTTTGCAGATTATTTTGTTACGAGGATAGATGGATAAATTCACTGTTATTTTCTCACTCACTCCTACTTACACACTGTCTCTCCGTGCCTCGCAGTACATGTCAAGGAACGGTTGCCCTGTATTCCAGAGCCCCTCACAATGATCACAGAGGCTGTAAAACTTTCACTTCAAAGCTACATTTGATTTTTGGAGGCTCAGGAGTGAGGATGTAAGAGCAATTGCTTTGAGTTTAAGAGCTAAGAAGAGAGCAACAGAGATATCTGTTCGTCCTTTATCCCAAGCCCCTCTCTGATAGATGGAATCCCATGCATATAAAACACATCCGTTTCCAGATGGACTGCGCATGATGAGGAGCCCTTTGTGAATTTTATCTGCCAGAGAAAACGTCCTTGGCAGCAGCGCCAACAGACTCGAACGCAGGCACGTGGATGTTTAGTATTCGCTGTTCTCTTTGCTGGCAAGTTCGCTTAACAGTACAATGTACACATTTATTCTAACTTACATCCGTGAGAAAATATTGTCGATCTTTTCATGCAACGAAACAGACTCAAGCAGATAGATGTAAACACATAAAGACTTTTGTTGTGACTGTGGGAAAAAATGCAGCACAGAGCCGCCATCTGGGCTTTAAAGCAGATGTGTGTGTGCGTAAGACTGTGATTCTCTCCACAACCTGATCTGAAATAGATGTGAGCAGCCTATTTACAGCTTTGAGAAGTGCTTCACATAAAGTGTGATAAATATGTATTTACACATTATGACATATTGATATAGTACATTTAGAATGCTGTCCACCGCAGTGTTCAGCGCTTAGAGCATTTTCTACTTTTTCCTTAAGGCTGCCCTCCTTTCCAAGTGTGCAGCTTACCTTTTCCTTCTCTGCCCTCTCCAGTCGGTGGAGGTGTCCTGAGTGAGTGTCGTACGCAATGATCTGTGGGCGAGGTGATGTGTTGGTCTCCCTGAGGCACCCCGGGGTGCCAGGGGCTTGCTAGAGGACAGGGGCTGTTGTGGGGGGGGTTGGCATTTGAACCAATTAGAAGAGTTCTCAAGACTTCAGCAATGATAAAACCTGTGTGTGTGTGTCTGTTCCTGTAGATACTAAATAGTGAGGACCAAATTAAGTTTTATAAAAACAGAGTGAGGACATTTTTGTAAAGTGAGGACATTTTGGACGGTCCTCACAATTGTTGACCCTAAAAATGGATTTTTGAGGGTCAAGACTGGGTTTTAGGGTCAGGGTTAGAATTAGATTTTGGTTAAAGGTAAGGGGCTATGGATTCCATTATGTCAAAGAGTGTCCTCACAAGTACAGAGGTACAAACGTGTGTGTACATGAAGGTGCAAGGACTATTTTCCTTCTCTCGTGTCAGTACGTCCTGTCAGGAACCATTTCTGCAACAGTCCCACATGTTGCTTGGAGACATTTTGAAAGCCAAAACTAAGATTGATTGAATTGGATGCAGCAGCTTGTACTTGTTATTTCCATGTGCCAAAAATTAAACAAAATCACAGCTGATTCTTATTTTTGGCAAAGTGGATCAACTCTAATAAAGTTCATAACACCACAAAAACACCTATACACACCCGTGCACACACACACACTCACACACACTCACATGACTGGGCACAGGCAGTTTTAGATGGCGAGCATCATCAAAGTGACTTTAGATAAATATCTTCTTTCTGTCATTAACCTTGTACAGTCTGTCACTTCTATAGATTATTTCTTTAAAGGGTGATATCCATAAACCAACACACAGTCATGCTTTGATAGATCGGATCAAAAAACAGCTTGCAGTAAACCCGTCAACACGGCTTTGACCTTCAGTGTGTTCACATGGGGTCATGAATAACCCATAATGCTGAATCTTTCGAGCATCACACTGCTACACAACAAACACACACACCAAATCACCTCCCCGGTCCATTAGTGCACGGCTTTATCCTGTGCTCCTCGTACAATGTCATACAGGAACTGGACACTCAATTATTCCAGCACCCCCCCCCCCAACCACCATCACCATCATCAGCAGGCAATCCCCTCCCTCTCAGGCCAGCCTGTGGATGCAACGCCATCATCCTGTCATACTCTAGCTGCCTCAGGATTACTCCACTGTTCATATTTAGGTGTGTTTATAAGTATTAAGCCAGCTGGAGACAGATCAGATTAGCTGGGGCTTTAACAGTGCACTGGAGCATAGTTCAGGGGCAGCCAGAGAGCCTCGATAGATGCACGAGCCACGGTGAACATCGGCGGCGGGGGTTTTGGTTACGGGCCTGCGATCGGGATGACTGATAACGGTGAGCTGCTTGTTATCTGGGGAGCAACAAGCCTGAGCCGTAGCAGCTCGACTCAGGAGACACCCAGCAGACAATGTCCTGTTAACCCTGCTTCCAGCTCCCTTAAACTCAAGTTCAAGGTGAACCCGCTCCATTTCAGCCACTGTGGGCATGTGGATGAGTGGACATTTAAGATTTCAATGCATCAGTATTCATATTACAGATTAAATTATTATATATGCAACAGGTCACATTTGTTTTACTTTATTAAACCTTTTACTCAATTGGCCCTTATCAGAGCACAATGTTTTTGTTGGTGAAGGAACTGAAACACTATCTACTGTTGTACTTACAATGAGATCAGCCTAAAATGTGAAATCCTTGATGAAGTTATGAGGCTGGAAAGTTTATAACCTGATTTAAAAAAAAAAAAAAAAAAGCCTTTTGTCCAGTTACTCAGGATAAGACTGCAATTTAAGCAGAGCAATATTAGACCAGTGGAGAAAGAGGTACGTCTGTGGGCACATTAGCATTGGGGTGTGTGTGCAGGAGGACAGAAATGAGTGGAGGAGTGTGACTTGTAATAGACCTTGACAGATCAATTAGTTAGCTACTTGTAACATGGATGATCCCAAAGTAGGTAATTGTCTGTAGCACATCAAAGCCAAGTTGAGAGGGGAGCATTCGGAGAGATATCCTGTAGATGACAATATGCAGACTCTCATTCGGTATCAGAATTTTCTGAAACTGCAATGTATTCTCCCTAAGAGATCATGCATATTTTCTATATTTAGAGGGAATATAAGCTGCCAGTAGAGTATTTTACACTTGTAATTATTGTATGCTGCCGTCAATATATGAGGTATTATACACTTTTATTGAAAAAATATAAATTGCTGGTTTTGTCATTTTCTTTACTTCATTTAATAAACATTTACTTTATTAAAGTAAAGGTCATACAATATGCAATGCTTTTTATACAGTTACATATCCCATATAAAATACTTTCCTGGTTGATAAAACTGTATGCAGACCATATTCACAGTCATTTTTCTAATGTGCTTTAACCACCCCAGTGTGAATTATGGCTTAAAAGGCCCCTTTTTAAAGAGGCCATATTATGCATAAATTAGGGCTTATATTTTATTCAAGGCTCTACTATATTAAGGTTGTATGATTTTTAATTCATAAGTGCTTATTTATCTTATAATGGCTCTTTATGCAAGAGCTCATCTGGTCAAGTGGGTGAAAATGGTTTGTTTGAGTTTCGAGGTCTTTAAGGCCCCCTTCCCCCTGAGGCCACTCTGTTGTGATTGGCCAGCTGGTGGAAGTCTCCCTGTTGGCGAACTTACGAGGCATGGACACCCAAAACAGAGGTCAGTTTATGGACTGATCAGCTGATAGTGCTGACGAAACCTGGGCTTTTCACACTGAGCATGTAAACCAACGTTTACTTCCAGATTTGGCCCGGTAACTATATGCTACAGTTTTACAGAAGTATATTTATTACAGCAGATCACAAAAGCATAATATGTCCTCTTTAAATAAAAGATGTCCTGTTTGGGATCTGTCTCTTTAGATGTAAAACCACAAATTACTCCTGTTAAAAGTGAGCAATTAAAGGCTTCATTAACTTCAATAGCTGAGCAAGCAATTACAAGAACGTTTGATGAGTCTCCAGCTCACTATACACCATAGCTAGTATGTAGAGTAGATGGTATAAATAAGAAGCTCCTGTTTTCCCGGTCGAGAACAGTAAAGCCAGCTAATTAGCACAAAGATCAGACAGCTAATGTTTAGTCAAGAGGTAATAAATCACCAAAAATAAATGTTGCAGTAATAGCACTGCTCTCTTTATTGATTTGTGGCTTACAAACACGGTTTATTTAGATGAAATGTGCTTGCGCAAACTGTCAAACGTACAAAAGCACAAACAACAGTTTTTGAAACCTACGTGTAGGGAAACGTCTCTTAAAAAGGTAAATGCAGTTAAACAAGGAGTAATCACTGAGTCTCCAGTGCTGATCATGGCGACTGATATTTTAGAGAGTCAATTAAAGGGAAAGACTTCCTATTGATTACATGGATTATTGAGAAATGGACTTGTAAAATTGAAACGTGAGATTTTTGGCTAAAAGCTCAGAAGACTTGTCTTCTTGGTTTTTGCCTGAGATGCCGTTCCTGTGTGAAAGTGTCTGGGAGCGTGTACCTTTCACTGTGTGTGTTTCTAAGTTTCCGAAACGCCGTCTATTTTTGCTCAGCAGACAGCCTGACCACAGTGGATTTACTGTGAGGAGCCAAACTTTGTCCCTATGGGTTTCCACCCATGTTGACTTTGCTGGGGATGCCAGGGCTAGTCTGGGAAAGGATGAGGGAACAGTCCCACTGGTGTTGAAATCGAGGTGGGGGAGGGTGCAGGAAGATTTCGTGACCATTACACCAGATGCAGGGCACAGTACGGACTTGAACCGGGTCCCGGCGTGAACCGGCCCCATATAAATTCAGAAATGTCAGATATTGCTTTCACAACTGGTCTGGCAAAGTGGAAACAAGCAAAGATGATCAATACGTTAAAGTGCAATCTCCAGAAATATGTTGCACTCTGGATTTTTTTTCTCATGATACATCATCTCTCCCCTCCCCTTGGCAATGTCTGCGCCTCTCCGGCTTATACAAAGACATTGAGACTGAAATAGAACTGGAACTAAGGGGAAGAGAATGACAAAGAGCGACCGAACCCAAACAACCTCTCTGCCAGTTGTGCTTAGCCAGGTGAATTTTGCATGGGACAGTGCACAGTGATTAATGTCAGACCATGTAAGGTGCTTGCTGGGTTACTCGGGTGTAGGCACATACACCTACATACACACACACACCCCATCAATTTTAACAAGCCGCAGCCATTGAGATACAGCAGGGCTGCTTCAGAGCAACCACTCTTGGGACAATTAGGCCTGGGAACATTAAATTAGCAGGGATCTAAAGACATGCTCTGTTGGAGCCGGGGCTGTTGCATGCTGGGATTGGACCATGTAAGAGAGCCAAGGAGAACCTCCTCCCGGAAATACTGTGCGCTCCTGTGCCTGATGCTGCTGCACAGCGTAAGAGCAATGTTTAATTTTGCAGGTACATTGTGGTGCAGACTTTTTTCAGTGCAGTCATTAGGTTTTCGACTCAGGAGGCAGGTGTTAGCCATAATAAATTTGTCAGGACATTATTTCTCTGTGCTTTGCTAGCTGACTAGTTGTGATTACTTTCTTTTTTTATGTAATTTATTAAAGTGGGACCTCCCAGGCTACATCATATTCCAGATTCTCCCAGAGAATCTGTAGCTATAGCAACAGATATATTGCCCCTGGTAGATGTTTAACTAGAGCAGACAGCAGGGAGAGACACTTTATTACACCTCGTGCTTTATGATTTACAGTATCATTGTGGTTTATATTACAGCAATGTTTAGGGAGCAGTTCAGAAATGTGTGCTCCAGGAAATCTCGGCTGTCTCGGGTCATGTTCCTCCTGCACAAGCTTTCTACGAAGTAGCATTTTATAGGATAGGCTGCAAGTTGTTGTGATTTATTTTTTTTATCAAACAGCCTTATCAGACATTTCTTGTACAGACGTAAACAAGACAAAGAAGTGTAAACTGCGAGACAGCTGTTTATGTGTGTGTATATGTGAGTGTGACCACAGGCATGTGCGATTCACCCACCTGCTTCAAACTGGAGAAAAGCCCTAGCAGTAAGTAAGACATTGTTCCTTTGAACGTGAGGAGCCTTTGACAGACAGACACTAAACGCCACGGCGGAGGGAAATGCTGAACAAAGTGTTTGGAATGAGGTCGCTCTGCCCAGATTCTCAGGTTGTGCTGCATTTGATGTAACTTTTGACCCATGTGTAGACGTCAGTCGATTTTGGCAGTTTAGTGATTGTAAAATAGTCTCATAACCAATGATATGTAAACAGTGTGTAATGGTTTACTTGTTTAAATTTCTCAGGTTGGTTTTCAAATTGTGACATCTGAAATTGTTTTCAGTCTTCAGTGCTGTTGTGTTTTTGAAAATATTGCTTTTCAATTATGCGGATTTGTGCAGGACTTCCCCTTTAAATTCTTTTGTAAATAAAACTTTCCATAGACGATGGACTTTTGCTCGTCTACCAGAGGAATATTCTTTGTAAACACCAAAAAGAAAACAAGTGTGTGCAATAGTACAAGCTTTCATGGAGTGTGTGGAATCACTGGTGTAATGGGACATTTACTAAAATGGAAATAACAATCTGTCCAAGTGTTTCACTCAAGCATTAAATAGATGTAGTGGATCACAAATTTTATCTTTGTGAGTTTAATGCATCATTAGTGGCTCTGCTGTATTGCACATTATCAAAACTTGGCCAGAAAAATTCCAATCTCTGAAATGTTTGGTTGTCTTTGCCATGACCGCTTTAATTATGTTGAATATCAGAGCAGGATAAAAGCCTTAGTACAAAATAATGCTATCGGCCTTTAACATCATGCATTAGTTAGACCCTTGGAAGTTGGATTATAACTCAGTGGTGCCAGGGCTCGGGTTTCCGTTGTGTGCGGAAGCTGGCAGCCGTCTCGTGCGCGGTGCTGTGTTACGCAGGCGGCTTAAAGGACGTAGGGATCTGGTGTTTGTTAGGTAGAATGGAAGTGGGTGGCAGTCTGAGCCTTCCCTGAAAAGAGAAGTCTCCTGTAGTTGTGCGTGGCCTTTTGTTTGGATGCCTGTGTGTTTTGACAAGCTTGAGAGGGGGTAAGACAATAGAGAGGCCAGACCGTATCCGGATGCACTCCTGCAGTCGGCTGCTACACTCCACTTGCATTGTTCCCTGCCATCATTTGCAAATGCCTCATTCTCTCCTTGTCACAGTTGTATCAATTTGTTTTAGTTAATTAGCGCTTCAATTAGCACCTATTTAATTACATTCCATTTAATCGTTGCTTGGCTTGAAGGATGTGTTTTCGCATGTGTGTTCCAGTGTGCGCTGCCTCTCGTTGACATGCTCCTGTCGCATCTGTGTGCTCTTCTGTTTTGTGCACATGGTTACACATATGCATTGCTGTGTATCTGCTGCGTGATTGTGTGTCTGTGTGTGTGTGTGTGTGTGTGTGTTTGTATAAATGTGTCCCTGCGTGGCTGTGGTGAAGTGCTTGCCTACTTGGTGGCATCTAAACGCTTAAGTGTCTAAGTGTCATCTTTGCCACTTTAGCCCATTAGGGGTTACTACATTAATGGGATCTGCCGAGGCCCCTGCACCTGTTTTTATAGCCTTGTGCCTGGAGAGTGGGGGGTGGAGTTGGCGACTAGCAAAGCTGGACATTAACTCAAACGGATTAAATGGGATTAGTGGTGTCAGTGAGACAGATGTGATCTTTGCAGCCACTGCTTTGCTTTTCTCACTGGGTTGAGTTCTGCTATGATACAACACTGACCCCTGCTGCATTAGAGAGTCATTGCACACACATATGTGAGGAGATGGTGGATGATGCTGTGTTAACCCTTTGTCAGATTGCATCGCATCGTCCATTGGGGGTCACTGTTCCCATTTGAAAAAGGCAGTGGGAGGCTTCTCTCCTTCTGCCATTTTGACTGCCTAATGTAAAACATGCTCCGGTTTGCGATGTCGAGCCCTGCCGGTGCATCTTTTGCAGCTTCCATCAACATGTTTCTTGCAGTGTCTCATAATGGATGCTTAATGAGGTTTTAAAATATTGTATTGTAATACTCTCTTATGTGGGTTCTCATGTGCATGTGCCGTGGTTGATATTGGCTCGTTAAAACTGCCTGTAGCACTGCTACACAAGGTCAAATGTATGTATAAGAGCTAAAAAGCTCCATGCATCAAGCACGTCCTACAATTACCATAAGACCGGGTTAAGGGTAGAAGCTTAAACACGGTTTAATGTTCAGACTCAGAATTAAGCCCTGTGCATTTTAATGCCATGTGATTTAAGGGATATTGTTAAGACATATATTTGAGGGGACGGGTTCCTTTCTTCCTATTTTAAAGGCCATTCACACAGTAGCAATTGAACCAAGGGCTGTAATTGTGTTTTCATGTACTAGAGCTTCTGTCATTAGGCTCCTGGGTCTGCAGGCAGTTATATGATGACAGCTGACAAGGGGGCGCGGCTCCTTTGAGGAAGGGGAGGATAGACGGAGGGAGGGGGGCGCATGCACAAAAGCCACAATTACTTCCTGGACAGTCCCCAGAGCTCAGTGGTTGGAGTGTGTATGTAAAATGATGTGGGAGAGGCCATTTGCAAAACAAAGAGAGGGGTGGTGGGGGAGTGAGAATGATTGCTTTGGCACAATAGAGCATGTACACCCTGAGGCGGGGGGTTGAAGTGGTAGACTGAGGGTTGACACGCCCCTTAAAAGTCCCAGAGGAGCTGGATTCAGTCGGAGGTGTGATTCTTTTGGTGACCCCTTGGAGAGCGAAGGTTCAGGGTTTGTCTGCCCTCAGGAGGGGACTGACCGGGATTAGAACTCTCCCATGTAGGTATGAAGTGCCCAAACCACAGGGTCATTTATTAGGGGGATGCATTTTTTATCATTCAGCTCATTAACAGATTCAGCATTGTGAAATAGCCAAGAACTTTTATTAACCCATGTAACCTCTGTAGCGACAAATATTGTTTTTATTTAATAAGTGTGGGTACAGGTGTCAGTTGTTCAAAGCGCACGTTACTCATTTAGACAGAAGGCTTTTTTTTTGGTAGGTTATCTTTCAGAACAAAATGACTTAGAATGAAACTCAGAAGTGTCGTCTAGCACACAGCGGGTAACATCAGGCAGTAATTGGGAGGCGTTACTTGTGATTGAAGTCAAAGGCCAGACTTGAGCTGTGACACTGAGCTGCACACATAACAACATCAGCAATTAGCAGTGCGTCATTGCAGTACTGATTGGATAATATCTGAGCAGTGCAGCGAGCTGTGAACACGTTCTGCAGGTCACAATGCTGAATTAGCCCGGTCGCTCTCAGTTTAATTAATGAGCCAGTAGTACTAGTATAATTGCTCCTCAAAGTAGGGTCCCCCCTGACACTTGTGTAGAGCAGCATCGTACACACCAGTCTTACTTTGAATGCCCAGGTCGACTCCCCCAGGTCTCGTCTTCGCCAGCATTCTCCAAACCACCAATCCCGACCTCTGCCACTGCTGCAGCCACTAAGGAATACATTTGACACGTACTGGTGCACATGAAATATTCAGCAGCAATTTCCCACTACATTTGAAATAATACCTTGAAATGTTAATGTGCTCCCACTGCTTGTTTTAAGTGGAAGGCATCCCAAGGTGCCAGTGTTTGGACTGCTCCTGTGCAGGGGGCTCCGTGCTTTAACGGCTGTCGGCATGAAAGTAATACACTGCACTGGAGAATTACCACAGCCGGGCACTTGGGTCAAGGGGAGAGTGCTGTTCTCAGTCTTTGCGCCCCCCCCAACTCCCCCAAAAGCCAAAGGCGCAAACACTTAAAAATGTTTATATGACGTACATGCACATTTACACGGATGCAGACACTGCTAATATCTTCAGCTTCATAGAGACTCGCATAAAAACGGACACAGCACACAAACTTATCATTTCTGACATTGATTTTCATTAGATTCACAATGGCTGGCATGTTGACAGTTTCACCAGTGTCCTTGGTTCTGAATGTGTCTATTATTGGAGGATTACACAAGCCCAGGGCTTATACTGTGACAGGTCATGATCTGATATCCTCTGCCATTAGCCTGGCCTCACCCACTAGGTGCCTCTTCAACCTGATCCTGCCAGAGACTCTGCAATGTTATCAGGCTGGGTGATGCCTCCATCACCTGATACACCCCGCGGATTAGCCAGGGACTTGCCACCGGCTGTTCTGTTGTGAGGAAGCAGTGCAATGTGTCTGCAGAGGCTGACACGGCTCAGTGAAAATATTAATGCAGTGGGCTAAAAAAAAAAGTTCAGATTTTGAGGTTTGTGTATCAGGCAAATCAAGAGAGTTGGTTTTTTATTTGTCAGGTAGATGCACACACAGAAAACAAAACAAAAAAAAACACACACACCCTTCAGATTTCTTGAGATGCAGTGAGCCTTAGAGAGAAACACACACTTGGCTGCACAGTTTCTACATGCGCCTGTGCCCTTCAGACCTGACAGCAAGGCATTAAATATTAGTGGCGTTTTACGGCGGGTTTGTAACATGGTTATTCCAGTCAGTGGACTCGCCTTCCCATTGTCTGGGCCTACTGTGTGGCTTTGGTTTGACAGCTCTGGGGCAAAATGCTAGCTTGAGGCCAACCTGCCTGCAAGCCTTAAGGCGGTAAAAACACATCCACCGATATAAGCAATGTGGAAGTGTTGGCATGAGTGAACGCATGAAATTCCATACACTCACATACTGCAAAAGTGTGGTTTTGTATATGCACAAACCCTGTATAGATACAGATGACACACATAAGCATACAGTTACTGCAAATGTTAAGCCACATTGTGCAAACATGCAGACGCACGATGTGACATACCGTATGTACCACAAAGGATGTGCAAAGGTGAGCTCAATAACAAGAACATCTCCATTGTCAGATGCAACGCAGTTTTGCTTTATGGTGGCTTGTTTTACTGGAAGACTATATTTTCTATATTTCCTGTACCTGCAGTGTACAGTATTAACACTTTAATCATCTAGCAGTTACTGTATAGAGAAACAAAGAGACCAAGTCACCAAGAAAACAATGTGTGCACCTGTCGCTCTTACAGGTGCAAAGATTTTATCTGACTTTTTATAACAGCATATTTAATGTGCTTGCTGTTTGTTATAAAGGGGTGTTTGTGTGTCCACTCATCTTTGAACACTTTTTTCACACGTTACTACCATTTCCTGTGCTACAGTTTACAGTTCACTTGAGATTCCAAGGCCCAGTGGTAGATCCTAGGGAACGTAACAAGGCAGGAGTATTCTATTCCCCCTAACCTTAATCTGAACACACCAGGCAACATGGACTACTCCCAAACCTCATTTACCATAAAACCATGTGACTAATGCAGCAGGTACCCTTACCTTTCTGTAGACATAATGTGATACAAACCTACTTGTTTCTCATCCTGGAATGAGGCCCAACATTGACCACTGAGGCAAAGGATTGCCGTTGTTTTTTTGGCTCTTCTTCTGACTATCTGACAGGATTCAACAGGCTTTGCTAAAAGATAAACCATCTTGTTTTCGTAGAATCTGTGACCAAACCAAACATTGGTGTTTATTGGTGAGGAGAAAAGTGCACAACAATGGCGGAAAGGAGTGTCGAGCATCATTGAAATAGGGCACAATGAGTTTTATCTCGATTAGTTTGATTTTTATAATCTTTGGAAACCATAATTGTAATTATAATCATTGTCAAAATTTGATTATTGCATAGCCCTATATTATTATGTTGCCTCACGTCTTGTTTGTGTGAACCCATCGTTTGCACTCAGAACAGCAAACTCTATATGGAAGACAGGACCAGGTTGACCCTCCAGGCTCTAGTGACAGGCTGCAGGCTCTATAGTTCGGTTGCGCCGCGGGCATTTAATTACTAGCCAGGAGAAAAGCGGAGCGGCCAGGCCCCATCCTGGCATGTTTGTCCAGAGAGCTTTGAAAGCCAAGTGCTGCCACCTTTAGTCTGCATTGCATGTTTTTCAATTAACACCAACAATGGAGCAAGAGGAGGCACCACAGGCAGGGGCAGCTGGGATATTAGTTAGTTATTCAGCGCCGATCGTCTTGCGTGCCTTGCCACATGACAAGCTCGCTGACACATCTGGCCTTTGGGTGGCGCAGAGGGGTTTGTTGCAGCAAATGACAGTGACCTCCCCAGTGCCCCGCTCCCCCCGCCACCTCCTGGTGGAATTGATTAGGCATAATTGGAGGGAGTCAGAAGCTGAGGCAAGTGGCGCTAAATAAATTTGGGTAGTGTTAATTGCAGATTCCACTGTGTCTGTGTGTGGCAGTGTGAGGGGTAGAGAAACACTTAGCCACCGGCTGACAATGGAGGATTAATTGGACTCCTCCAATGAACATAATTAGACTGATTGTTGGGAGAGATAAAGCAAAGGTTTTATGAGTGCAGCACCACTGACAGTACTAAGAATATCATCCCTCTTCTTTCACCTTCTTTCCAACTCCCCCTCTGTGGCGAAGTCCCCTGTACAAAGTTAATGCTCCTTATTCCTCTTTTAGCTGTTTGGGAGTTGAAGTCCCTGCACACGGGGTAGGAGTGGATCACAGGTTTATGGTTACTGAGCCTCACAGTGATAACATCTCTTCAGGGGAAGAGTCCAATCTTCTGTTCCAGCAACAAAGTAGCCCCTGTATCCACGGTCTTTGATTACATCAGTCATTGAGCTTTTATTGGTCATAAATACAAAGAGCAAGAGGATCCATTGCCTGATGGGGGTGCTACCATGCATCTAGATGATGAGAGAGATTCTTGGTAGGCGTCCAGACCATACGAATCCAATTTTAGCCGGGGTTCATTCCTGCTCCAAGTGGAAATGATTTGGGAGCTCCAGAGCATTACTCAGGTTTGGCCAGGATATTCGGCTGCAACAACATCAGCGACTGGTGGGACTTAGTATCACTCAGGGCCACATCACCACCGCAAAAACTCACTGAGCCTGAGCTGGGCTAAACATTGTTCTGACAGAGCCCTTTTGGATGGGGCCCAGGTCTCAAGCAGAGCGGAGGCCTCCATAGACTGCTTCAAAGAGGAGGGCGGAAAGAAAAGAACAATACACTTGACAAGATTCATCAGCAGAGGTTAACCACAAACGGCTGCATGCAAGCTGCTACTATAAATACGACATGAGAAGATAAGAAGAAGAACAGCAAATGGAGGAATCAAAGAATATGTCAGAGGCTTTCAGAGTCTCTGCCTCACACTCTACAGGATCACAGTTTGACAGGGTAGGAGTTGCATTTCCAGAACAAAATGGGTGATGAAACATTGTCTTGAACGTGAAAGACAGACATTAATTCTTTTGAAGGTTTGATTATCTGGCCAATATTCAAAACATATGGTCACTGTTTGAAGTGGAGTATCTACATTAAGGACCCAAGTCAACAAAACATATGACGTATGATTAATTCCAGATTATGCTTCTCAAAGGACAAAGTTACCTCAGGTTCTTTAACTTTGTATTTTACATGTATTGTATCTGTCCAATATCTTTCAGCATTCACTAAATCACTATTGATTAATCAGTCTCACTTTGCGGTAAACATTACAGTGCTGCTTGATGTTAAATGTGATAAATAGATAAATATTTTCATAGCAGCATCCATCATTTGTCCTCTCGGTTTGATTAAACCGTGCTACTTTCCTCCCTTTTCCACCCAAGAGGTATGGCAACGCAGTGAAACCTGAGCGTACTTGTTAAAAACGTTCTCTGAAACCTTCAAAGAACTGGAAACATCTGCACAAATGTTGTTTCCATGGACACCTGTCATGTTTCTGCCTAGCTCTGAATGGGAAAACAATGTCAGATTTCTGACCTGAACTGCAGACTAAAAAAGTCAGCAAGCTTTCCTGACTGACAAGCAGGCAGCCTGGGGGGTTGGCTGAGTTGAGCGGGGCCGCTGAGGGCCGAGGGTTGAAGACCTTGACTCCTCCTCCTACCCGTGGTGTGATGGAGAGACTTGGCCTTCCAGCGAAAAAAAGAGGGAGGCCTTTGCTCAAAGCCGAGGTACCTCAGGGAGACATTTTGATGCATGATGGGTGGAATAAAATAAAATAAAATAGGTTCTACCCTAGCAGCAGCAGTTATTGAAGGGGAGGTGGTTGCTGTAGCCCTCCGGCAACGCTCAACCTAAGGCTAGCTTTGCCTTCTATCATCTGTGTTTTACTGTATGGAACTCCCACTGGTGCCCTGTTTTAAAAACGGCCTGTTTTAAGATGTTCTGAAGAAATACTAGCACATCGACATATCCGTTTTAACTCAGCTGGGCATAAAATGGGGAAGTGGCTCCCTTTTGATGAGGACTCACTGACCTTGGCTGTCTGAAAGAATACTGCCTGAATTTTGGCTTTAGTGTTTTCGTTTTGTAGCTTATTTATATCATATACACATGTTGATTTTCTCAAGAACTGAGGTCATTTGATCAACATGCACATGCCATTAACACTTCCTCTTTCTTATTTCTGCTTTTTTACTCTCTGCTTTATATCAACCCAATCTGCTGTTGGTAGCCAGACTGTACTGAATGTCACTGCTGAAGTTCACCGTAACAAACGGTTTTCTTTAAAGATATTTATGAACCTCGCTGGCTAATGGAACTACAGTGCTGCATCAGTTCTGTCCGGACCCTGGATTCTTCTCACCTCTTGGTGCCTCTTTCCACCAGACACCACAGAGGCAGGGGAGACAGGGAGACGAGGCAGTCCAACGCCTTCACTTAAAAAGGCCATCTCATCTTTTAGTCTTAGAAGTTGTTTTACCTTGGCCGTCGGTGGCTCCTACCTGGCCCCAGCGGGGTTGTGACTGCTGAGGGCTGGCCAAGAAGTCACGGCCACAGATTAACTCTGCTATTTATGGCCCGGGCCCTTCTAACTGCAGCGCCAGAGATGGGAAATATTGCTCACTTAGCAGGATTACTGGGTGCCGTAATGCCCCAAAGGCCTGCTTTATGGTGGGCCATAAATGTTCCCAGGGAGAGGCAGCAAGAGTTGGATTGATTAGCACTCCGGAGGAAAGTCGATCCGTTACCCACGCCCCACTGGGGAACGTTGTGATGGATGCTTCCGGGAGCTTGTGAGAGGCACTGAAAGGGGAGAGGAGGGCACTTTGCTCTGCACCACGCCAGTCCTAGACATCCCCACGGTGACACAAGATGGAGGGCCCCCATTGCTTGCAGGGCCGAAGGAGGTTGTCAGGCAGTCACAGAGCTATGGCCCCGTCGTGCAGCATCTCTTCACCGTCCCACTGGCAGACAAATCGAGAGGCGACCTTGCCACATGCTACCATTTACCAAATGCCCCTTTGACACCTTGCATCCTCCAGACATCAGTCATTTCAGAAGATAGCCCCCCACCTACGCTTCACAACCCCTCTGGGGCAATCATTTGCTACAGTAGAATATCTGATATACTAGCTATAGAAGGGATTTTTCATCTTTATTGGGAGTCACTGCTGCAGTATCTTAATGCAGAAATAGGAAAAGTTGGTCTGTGGGAAAATCATCAATGTTGATGTTGATTAGTAGGCAGAAAAAAAAACGTATAATAAATGCTTGAGGATGGATGGACCTGTTATGTTAATTTTACAGTTTATGTATGTGACATCTTCAGTTCTTGTGATAGTTAAGAAAACAACTTCTTGTTTTTGCTTTTCAGGACTAGAATGATGTTACAGCGATGACATAGTGATTCCACAGGAAGCATAACAATAAGGTGTTATCTTAAACCACTTTTCACTGAGGTTTTCTTAAATTTCCTTACAGTAATGAACATGAACTTTGTAAAAACAATTTCAAACCAGCCATTGTTGCTGTATTAATAGTATAGATTAGTGTGCCTTTTTTGTTTGATTTCTTTGTGCTTTAAATCTTAACTGGATTTATTAACACTTCATCTTTAAATGTGTGGATAATGTTTATTCTCTATGCTTTGCTGGCCTGTAGCGTCCTGCATTTAACAGCTTAGACAATGATACTCCATTAAACACTGAATTTATCCGTAGCTCGCTCCTCTTTTTAATGTGCTTAAACTATGTCTTATAGTAGTTTGCTCATAACAGGCAATTAATTTCTGTTCCTGTTTATTTGCTTATTTGTCAAATGCAGGATTTAGCATCATGTGTAAATTAAACATTAGGTTTAGCATTTAACAGCTCAGTTAAATCAGCATCCATAAGAACTCAGTGCCAGAGGCAATAAATACTACAAAAATAACAGCATGAAAGCTAAGTGGTAGGACATAATGTACCAGCTCCCTCTCCCCAGGTAGTGCTGATTTCTTTCAACATGGCGCTATGCTCACTACACCTCTCACCTCATCCTTCTGGCTCCCTGCTGTTCTCTACTCTCCCTGACATGCCTACACAGTTGGACTGTAGCTGCCCTTAAACAGGCTTTTCACTAGCTTAGATATTTTCCAGATGCCTGGCTTGGAATTGGCTACACATGCGCTTTTGATGTATGTGATTTACAACCAGTGAATATGCATGTGCAATATGTGAATCATGTCCACATTTGCACATGCATGTATTGTATGTAACTTACAAATAAATGAGCAAATAAATATGCATATGTACGAGGACGCTCGTGTTAAAAAAGAGTGAGTGTCCCACAGCATCAGCAGCTTTTTCTCATTTTATTAGCAGCTGTGGCACACGGCACGATGAAAGGAATCATCATAATGACCAAACTGCTGATGGAGCTGTGCTTCCAGGAGTTCTGTATGCACTTGTCTGCTGTGTGTACTAAAGCAAAAGTGTGTTACGGTATTTAGGAGGCAGGAAGCTCTGGGGAGCTTGTCTTTCGATCTGATGCAAAGTCCCCAACACTTACATCTGTTATTGAATTACCACTAGAACCACATCGGCAGGTGTTTTGCTTTGTTTCAAACTATGCTTGTATGTCTGCTTCTGTCCATGCAAAATGTCGCCGACCCATGGAATCTCACATTGTCTCACATTGTTTAATACTTGCACAAGTTAAATGTACAACTACTCTTCAGTGCTATGAGTTTTACAATGTGTGGTCCTGTGTTCTGTGCAACTGTGTTTGTGCCACTGTTCTGGGTAGGTGTCAGTTTTCCTGCTTAACATGTTAAATCATAAGCGAGAAGAAAAAATGCCTGTCACCCAGATAAAGCTGATTACAATGCTTATCAGATACATGCAGATAATTATGGTCGTAATGCAAATGGAACAGCGGTCGAGATAACACAAAGCCTCCGCGGCATCAAAAAGCATAGCAGGTGATAAAAAGATAGTGTATGTTGGAACAAAAACCCAGCAAGTGTTTTTGCTCAGACAAAGCAAGCATGTCATGAATTTACAAACCTACCACATACCAGAAATAGTTGGTCAATAAGCGTGGAAATCCCCTGAGTGGCGGCTGCCATATCAAACAGGATCTGGACTATATGTAGCACCGTAACCCGTTATGTGGGTTGTTATACTTATTATCTTGATTGTCTACACTGGCTGGCTATAGTCTGCATTTATTCATGCATTGTGAACTTGCATTGAGCGTTACTCCACTTTGCTTTCCTGTAAACGGTAAACTTACCGTTTTGAAAACAGAGCAATTTGCTGGTGGCGCTAAGCCTGCAGGAGCCTCTGCAGGCTTCCGAGTAAGCGTCTTTCTCATCAGCTTACACGTATAGTGTATCCATCTTCTAATCTGATGTTATACTGCTGTTAGTGTTGTCTTATTGAGTTGACATAGGCTGACCTCACGGTGTCATTCCTCACATGCCTCACCAGAAAGTCAAACCGGGCCAGATCAGGGTGAAGCACGGTAGGCATGATTTTTCTCTTGAAGAAAGACACAACAGATGGAAAGTGACTAGAGATATGAATGGAGTGTTAAATAGAGAACTCACAGACATGATGACATTAAACTCTGACGTGTTGTTCACCAACTTAGTAACATCAACTTAGAAAACATTGTTGACATCTGTAGTTCCTACATGAGGCCATTTCTTATCTTTGCAGAGATACAGTACCAGTACAGACTAGATCAGATAAGGTCAATGCCTATCACACCAAAACATGCGGGATCATACCAGACCAGAAAAAAAACATATCACACTGGACTAGAACAAACCAGACTTTATTTGTTGAGCCTACAGTTTTGATGGCGTCAGCAGGTCACACCAGTAGATGCTTGTCAGAAAAACTGAGATAAAGATGAACATTCTTACAGAGATCAGATGTCTTACACATGAATACGATAAAATGATCACTATCACCTCTTCGTTTCATTTGTAGTCTATGTAATAGGCTTAAAAGAGTAAATCCAAATTAAACCATCCACGTGGCTTCAGTTCACTTAATCTCTGAGTCAATGTCACAATGTCATCAGCTGACACGTCAGGTGAACTGACATCACCCATAGTTCACTGAATGGCTGAAATATGCTTCCTGCTTTCTGGTTTGCACGCAAGCTCCTCGGTGAGTGACTGTGTGCCATTTACAATAATCAACGTGTCCATACTTGCTCAAAGCCAATGTGTCCACACTTTTACTCCCCAACACTGTAATAGGTCTTTGTACTAGGGTTTAACAGCACACAGGAGGCTGCTGTAGAAGAAGAAACAAAGTGAAGCTAAATTTTACGGTTCGGGGCAAACTGGTACAGTTTTGTTATTTAAATGTCATACATAGTTCAACTTGCTTTTGTGTTATTTTGGTTTTTTATAAATGTGTTGGGTATCTTAATACTGTAACGTTTGAAGGAGGTGGAGCAGGAAGTGAGTTTTTATCCTTTTTAACACGACCTGTTGTGTAACAGTGGTTAGTGTGTTACATTGTCACACCTTTGCTCTAAAGTGAGAAAATGTTTGTGACCTGAATTTCCTGATGAAGATGGTACCTCACTATAAAGTCGAGCAGTGACACGCTTTGACCTTTAGCCAATGTAAGCTGCATAAGTTTGTAATTAGTTTGAAAATCAGGAATAAAGAGAAGAATCCATTTGAGTCCACAATTGCCTGTTTACGTGTTCCACCTACTTAGTTTACAATTGTTTTTGGTTTTGCAGAAGATGGATATTTTATACATGTTACAATATTCAAACAGCAATCAAATCTTCTTCTGTCGTCACAACCTGGCTCAGAGGAAGGACAAATAGAAGAGAAGCACACGTGACATTTAAACTTTAAATATCTCTTTAACGTAACACAAATCAAATAAAGAAACTCAAAACTAAGTTAAGCTGCATTAATGTTGATGTGGGTGTATGAATGTGTGCAGAGTAAATCACAAACCATGTGCCAGGAGGAGAGAGGAAATGGCTAAACCCGCTGTACTGAGGTAACAATTCGTTTCTACTCCAGCACAGCAGTAGAAATGCAGCAACACTTCTGGATTATCAAGTGTTGTGTGTGTGTGCCCACAGCTGGATATGACATGTACTGTATGTGCTGGTCTCTGGCTCCTTTTTACATGGACTATCATGTCAGGAGTTAGAGCGGGGGATCTCTTGGCGTTTGCCTCTCACTGCAGTGTTAATGCTGATAAGCGGGCCTCTGTGCACCATCGATCTGACCCAGACGACCAGGGGGTTCACGTTGCTGTAAAAACACTCTGGGGATGGAGATGTGAAGCAACGCGCCATGTTGTATTTGCTTTGTTAGCTCCCTAAGGCCTGGCCTCCCAGCTCCATTTATCAGGAGTGTTTGCACAAGGGGCTAATTTGTAATACTCGCTTAGGGCTTTGGAGATAGAGCAGTGGGACAAAGGGTAGGAAGGAGTGCAGCAGTTTGTTGTCTTTGGTCCAAACTCTACTGGAAGGTTTCTAAAATATAGCTGCAGTTGCGGATGCATTGTTGATTTTTCCAGTCATTTTCCAGTCAGTCAAACTATGACAAAATATGTGCAGAAAGTTCTCGCTTCACTTCTGCAACTTATTCACTTTCTTCTTTTTGAGCATTGTTAAATACCATTCTTCTTTGTCACATCACTCTCCCATAGCTCCAGTGTTCTCCCCAAAGTAGCATATTTAGAATTATATAGACAAAGAAGTTATTTGCTAAGAAGGAAGAAGTGAAACATCAAACAGCCTCAAACAGTATTGCAGACTTTTGGATCCACAGTTCTGCAGTCTGCCATTTAGAAATGTTTAAGATGTTGTGTAACAGTGAATTGACTTCAGTAAGAGCAGCCTTGCTTTTCCATTTAGCTCTTTAGACTGTGGGACTTTGGGCGGATAGTCGAAGTGAAACCAGACATTTGTCCTTGAAGAGAGAACATTGCTGTTAAAAGGTTAAGACAAGACTAACGCAGACACTGAACGGCTCTACAGCGCCATGGAGTCCAAAACCACAGCACAGGGTTTGTGCTCCTCACAACGCTGAGGATAGGACGTCTAATTAGGTTTATAAATGTTTCACTTTGCACCACTTCCTCTCAGACACGAAAGTCTCGATGGGTTTCAGGTGTGTCCGATTTGAATCTAGACCATTCCATTCTCATCGCTCTAAAGCAGAGTGTCTGCAAAACCTAGACTGATAAATGTTTTCTGTTTCACGTGTGTGCGTAGCATTAGCACTCACATACACAGCTAGATCACGCTCATGATTATACTATTCCAGTAAGTATACTAAAAGTTTAAATGCATTCGAATGCTGGGTATTTTGGAAGAAGTTCTTATAATGAGACAGCAAAGCCAACTGTGGCACGATAGATAATGTGATGTTGAAATGCTTCAACACTTGCTCTCGCACCACCAGAGTCTTGACAGGTAAACATGCAGATAGTAGTCATACTTGGGCATTATTATTGTTAACCAGACCTGGGTGCATTTATGTGCAAATATGGTGTCCCGGAAAGGCATTTCATTGGCGTTTTGGTCTACATAAGATCGCCATCAAAGTGACTTTGCTCAGCAGTGAAATGCAAGGCAGACATGGTCTCTGGCCTTGCAGCTGCTGTAATAAAAAGAATAGAGAGAAAATGAAAGAGAGTAGGGGATAAAAAGCATTTTCATCCTTGAAAGGTCAAGTAGACGGGCAGTTTTACTACATCTCCTATCTCTGTGACAATGGTTCCAGCAGAAATTCACTGAAGAGCAGGGAGATAGAAATCACAGAGGTAATGGAGGAGGCAGAGGAGGAGTGGGGTCTTATAGGAGTCGTTATCCATAGCACCACTGGCTTATAGATTTATGTGACTTGGCAGCATTGTCTCCTCTCCCTTTAATGAAAATGACGAAAACCAACAATTAGATATATGGTACAGTGGTTGTAAACTTTAAGAAGATTAGTGGATCTCAGAGTATGTGTCACGCCCGTGTAAGTTCAGGTATGTTTTCATAAAGCATGTGTGTTATTTAGAGGATGAAAAAGGATACATAGTATCTGTACGCAGAGGAGAAATGTATTATTTTTTTGTCTCATAAAGGTGCCTGCTGATGTATAGCTGCCAGCTGAGTGCTCTAGTCATCAATTAGGCCTGACATGTTCAGGTATTAAACATGTTACTTGGCTGTGTTGCAGCAGAGTCATAATAATGGGGTGCAAGGGCTGAGGGGAGTGGGGGCAGGGGGCCTGACCCAGGTTTTGCTTGATTGTTGACCAAGTGCAGCTCAGGTAAATGTCAAGCGGAATCCGGCTTCCTCGTCCGCTGCTTTCCCCTCACGCCATCCATTCTTTTCACCACAGCTTTGCTATTGATTTAAGGCTAAATGTGGTCTCTGTAGATAGTCCGACCAACCTGGCATGTGAGGGTAGCTGTGATTTAAATAAAAGACAATCCTAGTTCAAACAGCAGCTGAAAAGCCCTGGGGCAGATCAATCACACTCCTGCGTTTGAGGTATTATAGTATACAAACATATTTCAGTAGCCAGTTGTATATGCCTGCTGATACATTCTTATGTCTCCATAATGTTACGATTTTCTGCCTTTTGTCCTAGCTACAAACTGTATTTCATTTTATTTTATTGTATTATTAGGAATTGCATGTTGATTTTATTGTGTATAGCAGTGTGTTATGATAGCAGTGAAATGAACAGTGGAAAAGTTACTATTTACTTTTTACTATCACTCTTTGTTTGCACAGAAAAGTTAAATCATAACCAAGCCACATATTGACACAGCTCCCCAAGTGGCTTTTCTCCACTTAGTCAGTCACATCATGAACAGAAAAACAAACCAAAAACACAGATGTACAGTAAATGCTGCACGGAGACAGTAAATAGTAAGGGTGAAATCAAATCGATGTCATAACAACAAATACGAAATACTGAGTGTCACATTGTCAACTGTATCAGAACTGGGCTTCCTCTCAAGCTTAAGTTGAATAATTTAGGTTTCAGTGTGCAGCATTGTTCACATCCTTTAAATAGAAATATGCTCCAGCAGTGGAGAGATAGTTACAGATGGTAAAGGTGTTTTTAGTGAGGCTCGCCATACTGACCAATCAGAGAACAGCATTGATTATTGCTTCAGACTGATCTTTGCAGTTCCTTCTTTTATTTGCATGGTGCATTTGCCTCTTGCTGCCGCCCTACATGAATGTTTTGACTGATAACTCCATTAACGGTAGCAGTGCAGGATCAGGGTCTCTGTGGGCCCCTTGTGAAGTGCTGATCATGCTGGTTGTTTAGGTTGCGGTTGTACCATCTAGTGGAAAAAGCCTCCTCCGCCATCCCCCTAGCTCCTGGGTCAGACACGGACTTAAAATTCTAGCTGTTGAGATTCAGCCGACAGACGCCTCCTCCAGGGAGCTGACATCATTAGAGCAGAGAGCAGATCCTTGCTCCTCTTCAGCTACAGCAAGGCAAAGAGAGCGATAACGAAAGAGAGAAGGATATATGTAGACGAAGAATGAAGGGTGGGTTTAAGCAGTGCAAGGTCAAGATTGCGGCGCTATTATCCTGGCAGCGTTATGCCCTCAGAGGCCACAGCCCCAGACTGCTCTGCCTGCCAAGGTCGCCTGGGCCACTCCTCAAGACAGTTAGCCTCCAAATATCCCCTGTCATTTCTACAGTCATTGCTCCCCCCTCCTCCTCTCCTTTTGCCAGGCAGTTCATATGCAGTTAGCCATTTCCATGCTTTCGACAACTCTGAGTTTGTATGTGCAGCGTACTATACAATGCGTTACTGCCATCAAGTGGACCTTGACTCATGCACACGTACGTACTTTAGCCATCGCCTAAACAAAAACCTTTATGCATGAAGAAGGCGGGAACGACACGTTGTGTTTTCTTGGGCGCTGGAAGTGGCAGAGTGTCAGTCTGGATAATGTAATGTATGAGTGTTCACTGCTGGAAGGGAGAGAAAAGCACAACAGTGAGACAGCTACTTGTGAATATGGGTCATCTTTGGTTTGCCTCATAATGTACGAAGCGAGCAATTTGAGGTGGTCAGGGATGGCGTTTAATGTAACTGTTTGCATTAGAATTTGACATCCAAAATGATAAGGAACAAAATATTTCATGTTAAGAATGTAACTGAAGCTCAGTGTGAGATGTTAAAAATAAAATAAACCATTCAGGAAACAGGTCAAAATACTTTAAATACTTCTACTCATGTTGTTGCCAAATTTTCTCTCAGAAACAGTTTATTGATGCAGACCCAAACAATTTATTGAAATGATTACAGTTTAGAGAGCCCATGCCATTAGAAATGTTTAGTTACATTCACTTTCTGCTAAAAGCATTAGCAGTGATTTAACATGTAATTTCATTCTAATGGCACAGAAATATTTGGGCACGGAATGATTGCAGCACATTTCATATAACTGCAGCATCTCTGGTTCACTTCTGACTGGAGACTGTTATTGCTTTTATTGTTAACAAAATGCAGGTAACAGCATGATTTAGGCAAAACAGATATTAGTGTCAAGAATTTTGAGCCTTTTCATTAGAGATTATGTCACCATTTAATTAAGTCAAATTAACGTCTTACACTTTAAAGTGGCAAAGATTTGCACTCAGATTTTGTTTATCCCTCGACTGTTCCATGTGTTCCCAGTCATGGGGGGATACAGGAGACGGCTTCATTGGCCTTGCCAATTAGAATGCACAGTGAATCCCCCTGTAAGCTTATTAAATCACTATTATCCCTATTAACACAATGGACGTGATCCTCTTCTTCCAACTGCATCCTAATTGTATGTAGTGTACAATGTGAGAAGCAGGGCCTGTCAGATCATCTAATGTTGTGATTGTGCTCACACACACACAAACACACACACACATCATGTACATTTACTTGTGCGGGGGCATTTGCAGACAGCAAGGCTCAAATCCCAGCACATGTCAGCGTTTTCAGGGATCATATAGATGCAAATGTAGCCATCTAATTGCACAAGCATTAGACCTGCGCTCTGGATGCTGTCATGTCACTGGCATGTCACCATCTGCTTTTCATTGTTTAGCGTTTTTTCTTTTCTCTCTAAGACCTGATTTCCATACCAATCCAAAGCTCTCGTCTCGTCTTACCTGCTGTCCCCCTTCCCTTCTCCTCGATCTCCTTCAACAACCTGCAACTTCTGGTCCAAGCAGGAATGAAGGGTTTGATAGCAGTGAGGCAGATGTCACAGCATTGACTCGGAGAAGGCCTCCTGCATAGTTTCTCCTCTTCCCTCCTCTCCTCAAAAACATATACCCAAAGATAAAACTTCTGCACAGTGGCACATAGACTAATACTCCAGTGTTTAACTATGCACAGCATGGACATTGGGTGGATGTGGGTCAGGAGGAAAAGCAGTTGTCCACCAATTGCACCGTCGAGGTTTGATCTCCCGCTCTCCCTCTGTATCCTTGAGCAAGCTACAAATCTCCAAGTTGCCCCTGGTGTGTAAGGCCAGCTGCATGGTGTGTGTGCGTGTAAATGGTTGAATGAGAGGAAACTTACCAATGAGCTTGGAAGGGGCTATATAAGTGCAGACCATTTACATACATTCTTACACTCCAGCTCCAGTATGCTGCTACTGGTTTTGGACACACACTTCTACTCTCCTGCCTCTTCTCCCCCTCCTTCATCCAACACATAACACTTTCTCCGAAATTCATTGGCAGTGTGTGCTGTGCAGGCATGAGATAACGACCCAGAAGTTTTCCAAGGGCAGGACGAGTGCTCAGACATCAGAGGGAAGCCGCGTCGAGCCGAAGCTGATTCATTACATGTGTTGCATCTGCCTCCTATTAAAAAGCCCAGAGCACTCTGGCTGTCTCTGCCGGTCTCTCACTCTCTGACTGCAAACTACCTCCTGACTCCACGCCTAGACTTCATCACTCTCTCAAAACCTCGCTCTTTCTGTCTCTTTGCTCTAAGCTCTCCCCTTCCTGTGATGACATGCCTCAGCTTACAGATTAGCTATAGCACACAGTACGAGCGTGTGTTAGTTAAATCAATGTGTGAATGGATCACAGGCTGATGCAGCTATTTTAGGAGCAAAGATGCACACACATGAAAAACTGGACCTATAGACAGGTGTGCCAGAAAAGTCTCAAATTTAAAGGAATAATCCAGATTTTTTTGTCTAGAAGTTATGTCAGGGTTTTTTTTATACTCTGCCTCTCTTTGACACACTTCATTAAATTAATATTTACCCTCAACACTAACCTGCGCCAAAACACACAGCCCCCATTCTGTGCAAAAACAGTCTCTAAAGTTCAACGGTCCCTGAGCGAAATCGTGTCAGCATCCTTCAAAGTTACAGTGTATTGAAGACAAATCTTTGTGTTTCTTTTTGTGCTTCCTGAGCTGCGGTGTGAGTGATATTTGCCATCCGCTCAGTAACTGTGTGTGCTACAAAGATTTTAGTCACACTTCACACTGTATGGCAAAGCGTACGTGTATCACGCATAATACACAGATGACAAAGCCAGAATAAGCGAAGGAGAACATAAATGCATATCCCAAAGTCTCTAACCACCAAACCGAAACATACGTGTTAGTTAGACGGCTGCCTAGGGTAATGCCGTCACCGGCCTGGTTGCAACAGTATCTTATGTCTTTGCACTTACATTCTCATCAGCTGCTTGTTGCAGATGTCTGCGCTCTCGTCAGACTTTTAGTCACAGCAAATCTGCAATTGTCCTCTGAGAAATAGCTTCTTCCAAAAACGTGTATTTACGTGCAATACCTCGTTTTCAGGATGTCTCTGGGGGAAAGCGTGCGGACCAGTTTCACTCTCTGGCCAATCTCTCAACACATGGAAAACTGCAAACTGTGTTGTAGTCGTGTATTTGGAGGGAGTCAGATTAACGGCAATTGAGAAGTCCCGTGTCGTTAACTGAGCAACTGAGAGGTCCCACAGGCTCAGAGACAATGAAATTTGATGAACTGTGTTTATTAATACAGACAGTAGTAGCTAGTAACAAAGGAAGATTCATAACAGAACTTCAGTACTGTGATACAAGCAGCTTCAAAAAATCTTTCTGATAGATCTTTTATATTTAATGAAATTATTACTCGTTGCCACATGAAAGACAATACTTGGACCATGGTATCATCAGACAGGTAAAGTGGTAGTTTTTGCATTATTGTTTGATAGAGGGCCAAAGCTAATCTTGCCCTCCAGTTGCTGTTGGTCAGTAGGAAGGTGCACATTGGTAAGCACTGAAGCAATCGCATATTGATTAGGAAACGTGGCACGATTTAACTCAGACATTTCATTAGAGAGCCATTTCCTACCTGATTGAAGAACACAAAAAGTCAGACTGACTATAAGTTTCAGACTGTTCTTCATCAGGCGCTTTTTTTTTTTTTAATCAGTTGCTCATTTCCTTTACCCCACAATCTCATCTTCAATGTTTTAATTATGTTGTGGTGAATGATAGCTAGTTTTAAGGTGTGCCTGCGTGTGTGTGTGTGGTGGACTTGTTAAAAGGGGCCTTTTTGCAGCGCGGACGTCAGCTCCAGCTGATAATTATTTCAGATTACATTAGAGGAAATTAAACATTCCTTAAAGTATGTGCGAGGGTGACAAAGTTATCAAGTGTAGTCACAGGAGAGAGTGTGAATGTTGCACTTCCAAAAATGTAATTTTTTCGACTGTTAATAAGATCATTTTCAAGTGTTAAAAAATAATTAATAGTGTTAAAGCAGTTGAACAGAACTGCAGTCTTTAGTACATGAATCAGTGTTACACAGTGGTCAAAGATGAAAATGATTGGTGGTGAAAAGTGTAATTTTTTTAAAGCCAATTCCTCACTATATCATCATCATTATATATTTATCTTTTTCTTTCTCAAATGTGGGTTTGGATGGGGTGGAATCTAATGTTACAATAGAACAGTCCTAGGAAATGATAGTCACAATAATTTTCTAATCAACCTTGCCAGATTTTTTATTACCTGACCTACTTCTGAATGTGCTTAGCATTTACAAAGAGCAGCGTTTTTGATATTTGGCCAACTTGTGAGTTCAGGTTCTGAAAATGTGTGTGTAGTCAGACATTCTGTCATTTCAACATCTGTCTGGACCGCTGATCCGTCCCACCAACAGACTCTTATCAGCTGATAAGAATGTTTACGCCGGCCTTATCTCTGTCCGTTTAAGGGTTGTGGAGTTGAGAGTCATAACTGATAAATCCTTCCACATGAAACTGTAGCAGAATCTTTGATTGATGCAGGATACCTGCAGTTAGTATTGTCATGGTCCTGAGTAGTGCAACACACTTTGAACTTCATCCACAAGGCACATTTTATCTCACACTTTCAGAAATCCACAAGATATATTCAGTGATTTGATCTCAATATTGCTATAGTCAGGAAACAAAATGAGTTAAAATACTTTATTTAGAACATGATGCTTAGTTTTTTCTTCTATTACATTTTCCATTATGTTGCTTGTAACCTGACAACGTGCGAGCATCAAAGTAAGTTCTGCATAAAGTTTATTATTATCAGTGTTAGAGGTAACATTCATGGTCCTTATATGTTTTTTGTATTGTATTGCCAGACATAGATATAGAGGGGGAGTTTGTGACATTGAGCGACATTCATTATGTTAGGTCGTTTTTTTTTTTAATTAACAATTTAGTTAAGGTATTTAATTGCATGTTTGTAGTTATATATATTATATCTCAGGTTGTGCACCAACCATGTAGCAGTCAAGAATATACATAACTATTTTGTCCATATTCCTGTGCCTCCGCATTACCTTGAAAATTCTCTTGGTGGTTGAAAGGTCTGCTGTGATAATTACAGCACTGAGAGGTGCAGCAGCACGCACATGAAAATGAATGAATAACTCATTCTCTCCTTTACTCTCCAAAAGGTTTGCTGACCACTAAGTGCAAATGTGGCATTTCCAGTAGCATGCACCACAACCTGAAGTTGTTTTACTGTAACTCTGAGTGCAACCTCTTTTTTGAAAGGCAAAGTAAACTTTGACTTGCAAATAATCATGGCGAGTTAAAAAAGAATTATGGTACAACCTCCAAAGCGAGGACCATTTGAATTTTTCTTGTTAGCATGCATAAATCTTTTGTAAAATGCACTCACTGCTTTCAACACTAATAGCGTACACAGAAATCAAAGCCGTGCGTTTTTTGCCGATATGCATAATGTTGGCTCCAGCAATAAAGAACAAAACGCAGATTCGCAGCATTACTCCCTTGCTTTCCTTCCAATAACATCATTAGCATTTTGACATCATCGGCCTAATTGTTGTTGTAGCTCTGAGAAATGCTTGCCTTGGAGTGGTGTGAAGTGAAGTCAGTGGGGAGGGGAGGGGGCGACGTGCTTTAAGGCCTTGTGCTTATCAGCGCGAGGCAGATACTGTTGCTATGGTCGTGGATCACAGGTGAGTGTATATGTGTGTGGGTGTGTGTGTGTGTTGGTTTTGGTTGTCAGTGAACCCTCGGGATAGGTGCTGAGGGATGGTTCGTATTTGGAAGCAGGTGCACCCCCCCCCCTCCTCCCTTTCTCCTCTCTTGCCTTGTTCTCTCACTCCCCCAGGAGGCATATGGTGAGAGTGATTGGAGAGACCTAGGGCCCACAGGGAATGCTCCTCTCCCCAGTTCATCTGTTCCAGACGGAGCCCTGCGGGACATTCGGGCTCTCCTGAGGTCTCTGTTGGCTGGGATTCAGGCTGCTTTGACTGCTTTGTTACAGTGTTGGGCGGTCATGGTGGCCACCCCAGTCAGCTGCACGCTGTACAGCATCGTACGCCTCTGTGTTGTACACAGGACACATGCTGACTGCTAATAGGTCACACCCTAATACTTTATTTGTACGCAGGTGTTGATTTTAGTCTGCCAGCTCTTATTGTTTCCTTAAAAAAAAAAAAAAATGCCATATTTTACAGGGTCGTGTACCGGCTTACACTTTGTACGTAGTTCTAAATGCACTAAGAGTTATACACTAGGAGTTATCGGAGCATTTTAGGCCTTGTATAATATGTGTACCCCTTTTTATATGGTCATTTATTATAAGGCGAGCTCTATGAATAATGTATGATTAAAAGGCGTAATGGATACATTGGGACTCGTCAAAATAAAAGCAAAAATCCATTTGCTCTCCCTGTAGTAAATCCACTAGCTTGTCCTTGGGCTAATTTCCAACTTGGGACTTGGTGGGGGAGTGAGTGCATGTCTCGATAGCGGTTTCAAGAGAGGGAGGTGTTGGTTGTGCTGTAAAATGAGAGAGCGAGAAGCGGGAGGAGTAAGAAAAGTGAAATGAGACATGGATGAGGAACAAAGCCAGGAACACCTCTTTCTCTTGATGCCTCCCTCCTTCATCTCACGGTTTCTGTGACTCTCTCTTTCTCTCCTCCTCTCTCTCCAGTCTCTGTTTCTCACCATCTTATAGCTCCTTCCCCCTGCCTCCGAGCAGCTGCCACTTCTGAGCCTGAAGAAAATGAAGGCAGATGAATCAATTTGGCCTGTGGCCCTAAAGTGCACTTGTCTGCACCCCAGCTTGGGCGGGGGGGATAATGAGCCGATAGATTGAGCCGGTGCCGGAGCCCAGCGCTGAGCGTCGAGGTGCCTCCACCCACCGCACCACCAGGCCCTCCGCACATACACACAACACTGATGCCTCCCTGAGCAGCGGTAGCAGCCTGTCGCTGGGTTAATGGGGGTGAGGGTCCTTTGCGCAGGACACTTTTCAGAACAAATTAGAGGAAGGATGTGTATCCATCCTCTTCATCTCTCCTTTCCCCGGATTGCCCCTTGTCTTCTACCTGCTCTGTGTATAGGAAGGCCAGATTTAGAGCATGGTAGTATGTAACAGAAGAGCATCAAGGCAGCTAGAAAGGAAGGAGCAGGCAGGGGCAAGGTCCAAGATCCTAGGGTAATAAGGATTGACACTGGGACAAGGTTGAGGCACAGCCTCCCTGAGCGCTGTTGACAGGTGACAGCAGGCTAGGGAGAGACAAGGCAGAGTGAGAGGAGCTGGAGCAAAGAGAAGAAAAACGAGGTCAGGACTAACAGCTTCTCTTACTCAAGGAGGAAATAGGTGGGAGACCGTGCAGCCATGCAGTGCCCCCCTAAAACCCTGCGGAAGGTAAAGCAGGATGGAGGATCAAAGGAGCAGGACGAAAAAGCACCACCCGCCAACCTCCAGGCAGCTCCCCGCTGACAGCCTACAGACTGATCGAGGCCGAAAGGAGAATGAGGAAGAGTGCGCGGAAAAGGGAAGTTAGCCAACCCTGGCATGAACTGAACTGCCGCGATCTCCGTCGATACTTTCACTAGCCCCGTCTAATCAGGCAGGGCTTTGTGACTTCACCCAGGGTTAGTATAAATGAGCAGACCCAAGTCAGCAGTACTCAACTTGGGGGGAAATTAAGATGCTGGAGGGTCCTTTGAAGATAATTAAAGAGCACAGAGCGGCAGCCTCCAGAGAGGGACTGCAGACATGTTCAATACCGAGACTAATGGAGCTAATTTCCAGTACATTATTCATGTAAAACACAGGCTCTTACTTAGCTATGTTTTTACTACGTCTCTTCTATCTGTCGTATTAAGTCAAACTGTCCCCTCCCCACACACAGAGATTAATCACGTTCACTTGCTGCTCCAGCCTGATTAACCCCGCTCTGATGCTGCATGAGTCAACCCTCTGATAAAAACACACGCAAGTCAGAAAGTGTAACTTCTTCCTTCCTGTCACAACCAGGTGACCAAGACCTGTTCCCGCAGGGCTTTCTAAAGTGCATTTCAAAGGCATTATCTCAAGTGTAGTAGAAAGCCATTATAACCTTGAGCTATGTCCCCGCTCACATCCAATCACATCTCAGTAGACACCATTAGCCCCACCCTGAAGCTTAAGGGACTAACTTGTCCCTTAACATTAATGAGTAGACAAAAAAGGAAAAACAACACATGAAAGCTGTACAGTTGGGAGCTTTGGGCCAATTAAACACCTCCCCAGACAGAAAATTAGTCCCTGCCTTAATCACAGGCAGTCAGGGTTGCTAATCTTTTGTCAGAGTTGGTGAATTCCTGCCTAGATCAATTGCTCTCCTGTCCCGTTGAACAACGGCTCAGGGAACAGTCGTTGCATGCTGCATCATTAACCTAGGTGCCTAATTAGACACTGTGCTCTGATCAATAGCCAAGTTGATTGCTGACTGGGTAATGTAGCCGCAGGCCCCAGAGGAGACGGAAACACTATGGGCGCCTTCAGGAATTTGTTAGGAACACCGATGCTGGGTAAACAAAGTAATCAACTGCTGCACTTGACAGCGGCGTGGCTCCGACTGTACCTCGACGCTCTGTCTCTGCCTCCATGCCTGCCTGCCTGCCGAGGAGGATTGCTCTCTTTGCAGTCTCCTTGAGAGAAGGAAATCATAAAAGGGCCACCATCTATTTTGAGATTCAAGGAGTGATTAGGCTGACAGCTAGTCGAGAGAGCGCAAGGCAGAAGGAGAGGCGGGTAGAGGTGGAAGTCAAACCTGATTAGGCCCACCTGCCAGGTTTCTCTTCCTTCCATCTCTGCACCCTGATTGCTTGGCGGCAGCTCCCTCCTCTACGCCGCCACTCTCACCCCACTCCACCCCCATCCTGTCACTGTTGACCTCAGCGCACTGCTAATGCCCCTTGGCCAATCAGCATGCATGCCCTGGCAGCGGCAGGGTAATTAAAAGGGAATTGTGTCTACTTGGCATGTGCGCTGGTGGGCACAAGGGTAGACAAACACTCTCTCACTGCCGCTTTGCCTCCCTCCCTCTCTCCCAGCCAGGTGGTAGCGTGCAGGACCTGTCAGATTAGCTGATGACCCTTTTAATTCTAGCCCAGCCGGGGGCCATAATTGATATTTACTGGGAAAGGTTAATTGTAGCAGTGATCTGCTTAAATTACAGTGGAGATCAGGAGACCTGGGCCAGCCACCGTGCGCACCACCAGGGGAGCTGCTACATGCAAACTGCTAGTCAAATGGATTACACCCCACGGCCATTGCCACCGTACTCCGAGGTGGGATAGCAGCATGGGACATCGTGATTGGCCAGTGCTGCACCAGCACAGAGTCCTCCTTGCTGAGCTTGCCAACTTCCCATCTGGTTGGGAATTTGGATGCATGCCAACTGTGGATCTTGATGGCCTGCAATAAAATAAGCCATCCATGTTGGCATTAGGGTTACCATGATGTGGCTGAGTGCACAAGCTGGCATTTGTCCATTTAAGCTGCTAAAAACTGATTCTTTTAGTTTTAGATCATTTTAATTAATTCGACCATTGTGGGACCAAGGAAACTAAAATAGAGGATAAAGTGTTTTAGTTTTGTGAAGTTAAAATTAATTGGTTTATTTTTTGTTGAGCATTGTCTAGGCACAGATGATGGTTGATGTCTTTAATTTTTTATTTACCTCAAGTACTTTTGGCAAAGCCAATTAATGAGTCTGCCGTCTCGTGGATCTTACATTCTTTCTATAATTGTAGACTAATAATATTACATTTGCATTACAAACGTCAGAAAATGTGAAACTAATGCTTTGAATGTGCGTGTTTATGTCATGTGTGAACTAATTATTGTATGTGCAAAATGTAGTAACAAAGAAATGACTGGCTTGTGTCATTTCATCCAAGATAAAGCTGAATTTATATTGATTTCTTCAATCTGAGTTTCTGTTCGACATAGACTGTGTATACAGATGGTTGACGTGACCACGTCACCATAAGCCCCGCCTGCTCAATGCTGGCGACAGGACATGATTTGAGTTTAAAATTAAAAATCAAGTAAATTTTTCGCAAAGGTGGTTTCTGTCATTTTTGTTTAAATATTATCAAATTACTTGGGGTACAAGTGGTCATATTTCCAACAAGTAACACTGACGAGAAGTTACTTAAATATATAAAGCATGATTGTCTCCGTCTGACAGTAGACAGAGACAGTAGAGCTAACGTTGGCGTTAGGTTATTTCCTTTTTACTTTGCAAAGAAAACCGACCTGCAGCAAAGTGTTCTGAAAGAAGCCATGAACAGCCTCCATCTTTGATCCACTGATTTTGGTAAGTCATTTTTCTCTGCTGACTAGTAACTAGCAAGCTCAGCAAGGATTATCCTGGTAGGGAAACGTGTTGACTCGATTGGAGTTTTTACTTTTAGTTTTGAGTTGGCCTTATTGTGTTAAAATTACAAATTTATAAAAGTGTGAATCTGGGGGGAAATGAACTAAAGGAAATTAATTTTAAAAGAAAACAGTAAATGTAGCTACACAGACTGCTGTGTGAACTCTCAGCTAACCAGACATTTGTCCCAAAGTCTTTCAGAAGCTAATATGTGAATTCAGATCATTTTATGAATTTTTACATACATTATTATCATTATAATATATGTTCAGTCACCATGTTTGATTACACAGGCCAAACACCGTCCAAACAGTTTGTCTCACCCATTGAAATAACAATGTCATAACTAAGTAACACTGGCAAATATTAGTCCACTGTTTTGATGTGATATGTGCCATTACAATGCAGCCTTAGATTTGGAAACACAAATGTCTAAATGTTTTCGCTGTTAGTCAGAATGAAGAGACAGATGTTGTTTCATTTTTCACTGGTCACATATTTTAACCTGAGGTCTAACTGGTCTTTCTTCATTCACTGATGTTTGTGTTATTACAGAATCAAGACAGTCCTACGCCGGCAGCAAAGGAGACAAGACCATGACCCCTCCATTAAAAACGGCACCCGACAAGATCTTTACAGAGCAAATGGTGTTTCACAGCAAGAGCATGCGAGGCCGCACATTCTTTTTCAGCAGCTAGAGCCCAACTCCAGGGTGGCAAAAACTACTGAGGAAGCCAAAACCTCTGTCTCTGGATGGACAGACAAAGAAGATGATCTTCAGCAACTGTGCCTGGATGTCTGGCTGCTTCTGCTTCAGTCCTGCACCGTGTTTCTCACTGTGATTATGAATGAAGCTCTACCTCTTGCTCCAGGGCTGTAGATAAAGAGATAACTAATACAAGTTTTAATATTACACCTTTAATGTAGAGAGTGCAGAAACATATACACATACTATAGAAAAAAATGTATCATCATATCATATCGTCTTACTGACCAATATACACTAACTATGTGTATGTGCTGGAAATCATAAGTGTTTTTTTTTTTTTAACAGCCACCCAAGTGTTCACATTTCTAACATGAATCTGATTAAGTTTTATGAAACGTGGACTTAATAATCCTAGGAATCGTGTGTGGCCTTACAGACAAACTGCGGTAGAGAGAAAAGGCAGAGGGGCAGCTAACTGAAGTCTGCAAATAAAGCAACAGGTTCTGACATAAGCCAACACTAACTGTAACCAAAGTTTGCAAGAGAGTCTTGTTTACGACTTAATTTGAATGTTAGTGCCGAGTCCAGCGTGTCGGCATAAAGGCCCCTCGACACCATTTCGCGGAATTTTGCTGCGTATTCCGAACACGGCAGCATCTGCAACCGTGGTTCAGCGGCTTCAACTTTGTATAGCTGCAGGAGGCGTGGACACGTCGTCCATCTTTATATACAGTCCACACCGTCTGTATAGCACCAGTGGGTTGAGGTTTAGGGTTGCAGGTGTTTTTGCTACAGCCACGTCTGCTTTGCATTTATCCAAATCACAAACTGACACTAAGCTGTAACACACCGCATAAACTCTGTGTTTGACTCACTTTAAGAATAGAAGGACCACGGCTCATTGAAAGTCTGTTGAAGTCATTGTATTTGTCATATTGTTAAGCACAGCTGCCTAACGTGTGGAGTTGGCGATAGTTCGCAATGACTGATGGGGAAATAAAAGGACATCTGGAGCTTGAAATGTTGTTGTCCTACTGATGGTTTTTATTTGTTAATGTTTTTTATGTTTTGTTTTTTGATTTTTTTTTTTTTTTTTTTGGTCCATTGAAAGATTTGTAATATTTCTGCAGTAATAACTTAAAATGCGTCATCACCTCATCTGTTGCTTGTTTTTTTTTACCAAGAGGCAAATTGAATTATCTACTTATAATGCACATGTATGTAATAATTCCAGTAAATGTTCCATTATACATTTTGGTTTATACTGATAAAGCATGAAATCAGTCACATTACAATTAACATCATTCTTGCTTTTATTAAGTTTGTTTAAATTACATCCTGTTACACAACTTAGTTTGAGTTAATAAATGTCACATACATTCTCTGATTACCTACATGAAAAATACAAAACATAATAAAGATAACATGAAATTGTTAACTTCTAAGTTGATTTATAGCAGCTGAATGTATCAAGTAAGGGGATTTGTTTTTTTTTTTTTCTTTTCCCATTTACTGTGCAATAATAATGTCACTTTGACAAAATGATTGCAAACATTATGTTCGCTGATATCATGAAGAACATTTAGCTCTAGGCAAGGTGGTTTTCAAGACAAACATTGTGCAAACATCAAATAAAACTATGTTGCTGTTTAAAAATAAAAGCCTCACAGATATGTGCTTACAAAATGATAGTAGGGAGGTCTTTTAATATAAAACAGTTTTAATCTTCTTCCTTGCAATTTTTAAAAAATATAACTCTGTGGTGATTTACAGTTATATCAGAGCGGCTTTTAGGATTATATTTTACGCCTCTCAGATGTATGAAAAGTAACCATAAATCACTGCCTCTCAGGATAAATTGCTTACTTGTGAACATGGTGTTTTGGTTCATGAGGTTAGTCCATGATTTGAAGATGTCCTCTCTTTTTCTTGTGCCTCCTGCAGATCAAGCCTTTGGTGCTTCGTCCGGTCAAAGTCAGTGAGGATGAAACGGTGCAGGAGCACAGCCGACCGCACAGGAGCAACTCCAAAGAACAGCTCAGCGAGGTGAGACCTTGGATGAGACCTTTCCCCTTTTCATTGCCCTGCTACAGAGAGCCAGGCTATCCACTTTCACACGCCGATCCAGGGGAGCCCGAGGTGGGATATAGAGAGCAGGCAGATGACAGCAACACTGAGGCTAAGATCAGAGGGCAGCTGGTGCAGAAGCTCCTGCTGTTTCCAGCTTTCACCTCATAAATCCCCTGTGCCCCAGTTGACTGGCAGCACATAGACAGGAAATGATTGCCTAGTTGGCATCACCTAGTTGGCCTGGCATTATTTAAAGCGTGCCACAGTTAAATGTAAGTGTGACCTAACATGGTTCAGCCAGGTGTGGATTGACCCCGCCGACCCCAGAAAGCAACGAGTGAAAAAAAACTGTTCCAATTATCGTTGTGCCGGCATCCATGTGCCAGCTCGTTTGGAGGATGAGTAGGTGGCAAAGTAAAATTGAGGCCAGGCATTGGTTCACCGTAAGGGATGAAATAATGTAATTTTGATACAGGGGAAGTAATGAGAATTTATGCAAAATCCCAAGCGGCTCATTTTAAATGAATGTAGAAATATGCTTCCTAACTAATGCCTGTCAAGCAGGCCTTCCAAACCTAACTAAATTCAATCAGGCTGTTTATTTAGCTGACAAAAGCAGGAGGAGAAAGACAGAGAAGGAAGAGGAAGGGAAATATGCAGCTTCCTGTTCCAGCAGGGGTTAAATTATGCAAGGAAAAAGATTTTAATGAACTTATTAAGTACATTGTTTTAACCATTCCAGCTGAAAATATTAGCCTGATGGAATACAAAAAAGAAACATCATCCCGCCTAATTTTTCCCATCTTCATCCTGTTTTTTTTTTTCTAAGCTTCGCTGCTCTGTTTCTCTCGTGCACTGTCCCCCCGCTTCCCCTCACAGTGTTTCTCTTGAATTTGTGTAAAAGGCTGTCTTTTAATGAAAAAGTCAGGAGGAAGAGGCGGGCTTGTCAGATAAAAGACCGACGCCAGTTGACAGCTCTGACAGGGATCTACGACAAGAACTGAGAGGGAGGGGGGCATGGATAAAGGGGGGTGGTGGTAGAGTGAGGGTGGAAGTGGTGGTGGAGGTGGTGGTTGTTGCGGTGATGGTGGTGGGGGCGGGGGGGGGCACTGTTGAAAATTGCACGCTGTAATTGCCGACGATGTTAGATGTGGCATGTCTCTCTAATCTGCTGCCAACTAAATGGTGCACAGATGCTGATCGTTGTAGCCACACCATCCATATCTATCCATCTCTCCCCCTCTGCCTGTCTCTACCTATGAGTTTGTGTTTCTGTCCTTCTCTTTGCTGGCGGTTGCCTTCCACCCAGTGGAGGCCGGCACATGACACTCACAGTGGCATTCTTCCCCGGCACTGTTTCCTCTATATTTCTTATTTTTTCCAGCTCCATGAAATCTCCACCACCGCACCCAGAGCGCACTGCTAATTTTTTGTAAAATACGCTCCACCACATCAAAGTGGCTCCCAGCTTTAAGAGCTCTTAACTAATGATGCCGCGTCGACAACGAGTAAAATGGATTTCTCTTGTCTTACCGCCAAAGGAAATAGAGACAAATGTGAGATGCGGACGCGCCTCCCTGCCCGCCTGTAAAAACAGTCATGCATCAATTTAGGAGCAGGGGGTGAAAAAAATTGCAGGAGATGCTGTTTGTTCATTGCCATGGTTGAGTCTTTATCTGTTTATTTTGACTAGGTAATTGTGCCTGCAGTGCAGCGGGGCCCCGGCACTAAGCCACACAGGGATTAGGGAAATGTGAGTTGTTGGTGGGGGTGGGTTCCACTGCATCTGTGTCCTGCAGAGGTAAGGGCGGCAGTTGTGGTGCTGTCAGGGTCTCTAACACCCTCGTTTATACATCCACCCCCACGCACATGCACCCACCCACCCACCTACCCCATATTCCTGCCACAGAGGGCACACAAGTCTGTCACCCTTTCCTCATCATGCTCCAGCAAGCTCTGATTGGCCCGCCTCTTGGCCTCCCCTGCAACGACAAAAACCAATAGTCTGGTCTGAGAGAAGATGGACTGGATCCTCCCCTCTTGTCGCCATGTTTTTCTTTTTTCTTTCTTTTTTTTTTTGTGAGGAGAGTGGAGGAGGGGGCATGGAAATGGGTAGAGGATTAGGGGGCGGATTTAGCAACATTTCTCTTCTCCGGGGCTGTTTAGTTAACCCTTAAATGCCGCTGGCATCCGCCTCATCCCGTTCACCACCAACCACCATAACCACCACACACACACACACACACACACACACAGAGTTGTCCTACTCCCTCCCCCACACTCCCTCTCTGGGGCGGGTTCTTAAATCCTTTTGAAGTCCTAAGCGCTGCAGAAATCCATTGAGAGCCATGTATAATGGCTTTTAAGAGAGAGTGTTTAGCTGTATGCCGACCCTATGGCTTATGAACCGCTGGCGTTTTAATGGATCCCCCTTTCCCTCCCCTCTTTTCCTCCCTTCACCAGCACTAAATCCAATGGATTGTCCCTCATTATCATTTAAATAAGCCTCTCTTTCTACTCAGAATGCTCCAAGTTGAATGAACTCTACATAGTAAGGCTAATTCCAAATGGCCTTGGCCTCCCACCACCTATGCACACATGCACCCACACACACACACACACACACACACACACACAGACGAACACATTCATATACACACACATTTAAGTGCACAGACAACAGACCACATTCTCACTGGAACATACTTTTGGCCCTTTTGTATCCACAGATTTTGCCTTCTGTGCAGTTCTTCCTCCCCACTCCTCTTGCCTTCGCTCTGGCTGCAGTAGCAAAGGGAGCAGAGGGTTTGAGCGGAGTGGGAATAGCCTTTTGATTCCTGCAGTGCCTGCTTTCCGGTTCGCGGCGGGACTCCTCCCTAATCGTCACCACAGGAGCCGTCCTGCGAATCAGAGGAGCACACAGGCGTTGATGAGGGCTGAGGCCTAGAGCAGGTGTGGGAGTATGGATGAGGGCCATCGGGAGGGTGCAAAACAAGAGAGGCAGTGGTGGTGAAGGTGTGGGGGAGGTCGTTTGGATTGAAGGTGGACCTATGGATGAAATTGGTCTAGCAGAAAAGTCCCCTCCAGAGATCAGGGGGGGAGGGAGAAATTGCCAATCTAGACAGAGGAATAAAAGCAGTGAAAAGTGGAAGTGGAGGGAGGGATTTGGAGATTGTTATTCGTGCTGGGCACTGACAGACAGAGCCAGAGAACAGAACAAAACCCAGCCTTTTCTGTCTCTATCCTGCTCTTGTTCAGCATTTAGAAGACTGCATTAGAAACACAGGAGGAGTTTGATGGGTCCAAACACCTCAATAAATGCACAAAGAGATATTTATTCGGAGAACAAAACATAATGAAGAAGGCTTAGATTGGTTCCAAAATGTGACAGACACCATTTTAGAAAAGATCTCAAAACACGATGAATTGAAAGAAGAGCACCGTCTAAAGAGAGTGTAAGAAAAAAAAACAGTTTTTTGCAGTAAATGTTTAATGGTGAACATCAAATAATTCTTTTGTCCATAGATTATAATGCATGTGGAAATTGGCTCTTTGGTCTTTTATGTGCAGTATATTTGAAGATCATCATCCTGCCATTTATCCAAAAATCCTTGTTGATACTACTCTTATACAGCAATTCGTTTTGAGTACAAAGCAAATATTTGCAAAATGATGAAATATAATAAGACAAACATTTTTGAGCTGTCACTCAATCCAACAACAAAGTGTGTTTCATCTTTCTACTGATATATGAACTTACTTGTTGTGTTTTTTCAATGTCAGATGGCACTCATGAAAGCCCAGACGCAAGCGAATTCTTTGCACCCTACTATACATGAACAGGTGGGATATAGCCCTCCCTTATTGACAGAAAGGAACTGTGTTGTATGTGATTCGTCTTTATGCCTTGAATGCAAAAATACCATTATTCCTGCTATCTGGTCTCATATAAACAATAAATCTCAGGTCACAGGTTATTTAAGAGCTGTTTTTAATTTAAACTGAGCTTTCAAATCAAGTGTGGAAAGTTTTTCTCAGGTCTGTAAAGGTTATTTAAGTGAATGGTCCTTTTTTAGGCCCAGGTTCTGACTCAGCCACTCCAGAACATTAACTTTAAATCTTTCTGTACAGCTTTGGCTGAAGATTGGCGTGATTGTCTTGCTGGAAAACAAATATTCTCCCAATTTGCAGTTTGACTTTGCAAACTGTATCATAATCATTTTACCCTCTACCTTCACAAGCCGTCCAGGACCTGCTGCAGAGAAGCATCGCTACAGTATGATCCCGCCACCATCGTGCTTCACAGTGGGCATGGTGCTTTGAGTTTGCGTGATCTTTGAGTTTGAGGATTTTGTTTCCGCCAAACATCTGGTCAGAAACTCAATTTCGATCTCCAAAGAATAAAGAGCCTTCTTCCAATTGACTTTGATTTAAATCTTACACATGCTTTTTTTGGGCCGATAGTTTCTGAGATATTTTCTCTGTAATTGTTTCTCTATTTGCCCCTCTCCCACAAAGCTTCAACCAGTGAAATTGCCGCTGAAGCTTGTTACTCTTTCCGAGGAGTCATGTAGATTTTCTCCCTAACTAGTCTTCTTGTTGAATGGTCACAGTTTTTGAAAACAGCTCTCTGTAGGCAGATTTATTCCGGGTTAGAAATTCTTCCCATCTCTTAATGGTGGATTTAACTATACCACAAGGGATATTCATGACCAGGGAAATTTTCTCGTACATCCCCTAACTTGTGCTTTTCAACAATCTTTTCACAGAGCTTGGAATGTTTAGTCTTCATGGTGTAGATTGTAGCTGGAAAACTGATTAACTGGACCTTCTGAATACAGGTGTATTTAGACTGCAACCCTTTAAGTACATTCGGTGAAATCAGACGCTCAGTTAAACTGAGATGAAACTGCTAAAACCATTTGGATGCATTAGTGATGACTTGGGTAAGTCACTTTAAAGGTGATGAAAACTTTTGCAGTGGCTTCTTTATCTGTCTTATGAAACTTAATGTGAATAATTTAGAGATATCTGGCTGAAAATCTTTTTTCTGTTGATCAGTGTAACACAGCAAAACAAAATCAACTCGGAATGTTGGAAAAAAAAATATTTTTAGAGACACTGCAAAACAACCAGAAGCATAAATAATTTTGTCAACAAAGACACATCATAGAGTTGCCTTTCAAAGTAGGATTCTCAGAAACATTCAAAGTAATGCATGTAATGCAATGCGTTACAGTTTACCAAAAAATTATGATTATCCAGTTTATCATTTATAAATAAATCCCAGCATGATATGAATGATTGTTTTCAGAGTGGATGCTGCTCAATGGAGACTAGAATGTATATGTGATGTGTGTGGGCGGGGGTTACATGGCAGGGTGGGTAAAAGGTTAACGTGAATATTGATATTAAAGCGGCGCTGCTTCATCATGTCTGTGTCAGCAAGTGAAACGCTCCTTAAAGGTCATCCCTGTTCTCCTCTCTCTCCCTACAGAGTTCCACTCACTCGCTGTCAGGCCGTGGCTACTCGGTAAGTGACATTTTCATGCTTCATGGCTTTACGGCAGAATTACAATCTCCAACGACCTGCTTTATGGCCCCAGCGCTCGACATTTTAATTATGTTAAATAGAGTAATGGAGAAATCATGATATTAGGAACATTAATTCTGGCTGACTGACTGCTTAAATTGCGGAAGGGTGTCCTGCGCTACCTTGGCGAAAAGAGGCTTGTTTTATTGGCATCGATCAGCAGCATTCACCAGTGCTGCAATTTGGCTGTCAGAGTTTATGTCTTCTGCTAGTGACTGTCAATGGAGGATGCTTTTCCTCATATAACTGACAATATACCTAAAAGCTTTTTAAAGGTCCCTGCATCTGTACAATAAAAACACGAAATGCTCGTACACTTAGACGCTCCGGAACACGTCTTATGATTTGTTGGAAGTACGCGTTAACAGGAGTCAGTGAGATCATAGAACATGTAGAGTGCTGTTCAAGGTAAATGTGCTGAAAAGAAATATTTAGTGATGTGTTGGAGAACGTCAGCCTGATCCTTTCAAACGTACACTAGCTCGCAGATTGTCAGCTCAGGACTATTTTTGTCCCATGAAAGCATCTGTTGCCTTGCCCCAATGTGTTTTTGAACCATAAATTTGTGCTTTTCCCCTCCCATTGTTTCAGTGATGTGTCTAGTCTCTGGGTGAAAGAGACAGCGGTCGTCCTTTATGTCCTTTGCTTAAAGGGGAACTCATAAGCTACTTTTAGCTGATGACTGGCATATGGTAGTTCTTATTGCAGCTTGGAAGCAATCATCCCGACAAACAAAACAACTATAAATGGTTTGTCATTGTTAATCTGCCTCAAAGGACTGCGTTAAAGCGCTGAACAAAGCTTAACTTCAAAAGGCATTGATCTCTATGCAATCTTTTTTTTTTGTTCTGTTTTAATAGAACATGTCACATTCCTATTCCCCAGCGGCCGCGTACTCACAGATGGATGAAAACAAACAAGACCTTCCCAAAAAGCTTGTGGAGCCCTTTGGCTCGAGCTGTCAGTTTGAGTCGGCGGGGAACGAGGCCTTCTCTTTATTTGAAAGGAGGAAGGAAAGAGTCAGAGTAAGAGAGAAAACTGAAATGGAGGTGGAGGGAGCTCGGAGGTGGTGTAGGGCGAGGGCACGGTGCAAGCAAAGAAAGGTCCAGTAACGAGGGCAGGAAGTTTCATGTCTGGCTCCCTTCTCTGGGTATCCGGTGGTGCTATCTGCAGCGTTCGTAGCCTCTGGGCACCTCCTGGGCGCTGAGCTCTGACTCTCAATCTGCTCTGCTGCCAGGCCTGCTTGATTTCTGGGGTCTCTTTATCTGTAAGTGCTTCAGGCTTTACAGTATGATGATTTCGAAGGGGCATGGGGGTGTGAGGTCACGGGGGCTCCAGGGAACTTCCGAGTTGAATCTGAGTGGGTATGGGAGGAGAAGGAGGATGAGGAAAAGGCCAGCGGCTGGATAGAGTGTTATGGCTGGAGGAAGAGGAAGACAGAGGTTATGCATGTGGGAGGAGGGCTAGTTGTAGGTTGGGAAAAGGGTGCCGGGGTGTCAATCAGACGGGCACAGCGGCGCAGTCGGCGCCACTGGCCACCAATAGCACAGTCGGGGCTAGCTGCCGGCGCTGATCCCGATCTACTGCTCGGGCTCTCCACAAACAATCAAAAAATCAAGCTGGTAGATGGGGGCTGGTTATCTGTCACAAGGCTCTAAGAGGTAGAAAAGGCAATCTCTCCTGACAGTTTGTTTTTCTACCTCTATGGGAGATAACGCCTCCTCTTGTTTATTCCTCCATATGTCTCTGTTCTTATGTCGCCTGCCAGGCTTGAATGGACTTATTTGAATGGTTTACACAAGAAGTTTTTAGGCTTTAGTGCCAGTCATGATAAAGGGAAATTGCAGTCACAATTGGAGTGTTTTGGACATAACAAATACCTTTAAAGGAAGATTTTTGGCTGTTGCATACGGAACAATTTTCCTGTTGGTTTAATTCACGAGGACCCGCATTCTCACATGAAAAATGCAGCACTATAATTTAAGTACAATGTTTCTGTCATTATGCTTTGTTTAAAGATAAAACTAACAGAAAAGTGATACAGTAACAGCGAACTAATTTTCATCGCTGAATGACAGTTACAAAGTTGTTGGTGAACACTAATTGAATCCATATTTTCAAGTACTGACACTGTTTTCAATTAGTATGTAGTGAATTGCAAATGCTGTGGTGGGTGGAATATGACTTTTTGCAGACTGGTGCAAATATTTCCTAAAATGAAGCTGCTCAAGCCAGTTATTTTCACTGACATGCAATACTTTCACATTAGAGAATTCTTGTGATAAATCATTGCTGAAAAATGCATGTTTTTTTTTTTGCCTACAGCATTTCTAAGTGTGCTAAAAATACAGACTTTTTATTTTAGTTTTGCCAAGATGACAATTGGCAACAACACAGACAATTGAACATAAAGCTCCACATTTTTATACAAGACACACAGTGGCAGTAGACTAGCTAAAGTGTCCGTACAGAATTTAGTTTATACTCATCCTTTAAACAACTGCTTTATTGTTGATCAGTTTCATAATTCATAATTAACAAACTGCATGCACAAACATATTTTTAGTTAACTTTATGGTCATTGCAGTAGATGTTGACATTGTCCTGCTGAGTTTGCTTTGCAACACAGACAGGAAAAAACTATATAATAGTAATTAATAATAACTATTGCTAATAAATATTATTATTATATCATTTTATAGTTTATTTAGTATAGTCTATAGCTATTAATATTAATAATTATTATACATTATATAATAAGAATATATAGTAAAAGACAAAGCACAACAATTGAATACCATTTCTTTCATTTGTTCAGTTTACTACAAACTGCTTCCTCTAAACACGGTACGCTGGTCCAGTTGACACGTGAAATGACTTTCAACCGCCCACCGCATATCAAGCCTTCATCCACCATTCAGGGTTGAGGGCTAATCTCTGCACTGTTGAGTCCAGCAGCGATATGTGGCAGCCGGACTGTGACTCACTATCTCGCGCTCTGTGGAAGACTGGATATGGAATTGTTTATCAGGTCGACTCTCTCCTGCCTGCTTTGTGCTGGCTTCATTATAGCCTGAGCTATGTTTGGGAGACAATATCTGTGCCTTGTTTCCTGCACTGCTACCTGCTTGTTGTTCCAGCGGAGATGGGCCCAGGCTCTGGCGATTTATCATCCTCTCAGGGGCTCCTTGATAAAGAACCCAACATCCCCCCTGTGCGCCTCCAAGATACGAGCTGCAAGAGACAGGGAAAATGTCAAAAAACCTCACTGCAACTATCTGCCTATCCAGTCGCTACCCCTGGGCTGGATATACTGTATGGAGGACGGGATGTTTTAGCTGAGCAAAAAAGACAACACGCCTCTCTTCCCTTTCAGACAAAGTGATTGAGTCTCCCACCCCCCACCCCATCTTTTGAAACCACCCAAGGCCAAGTTGCAGCTCATGTTTTCACACACGATAAAAGCATAGAGCTTTGTCTGTGACAGTATAATCTGACTAGTCTGTTTTGGGAGGGTTTATCTCTGCGATGTCAGGGAGTAAAACCTTAGCCGGAGTGTTTGGGTTGAGCTGGAGTGCTCGGAGCTCACAGACACACCCGTTCTTCATTTTCCCTGCTAGGGTTGTCATAATCATATTTAACGCTAAATGAGTCTCACACTAAACAGAACAGTCTCAGAGTCATTTGTGCATTCTTAAACAGCCTTGTTTTAATTGATTTGGCATTTACAACCTCCACATTGTGGCAAATACACTTCCCTGTCTGAGTGATGAGGCTTTTTACAAAATCTTTATCAAATTCAAGGATTATGTCACTTAATTATAATAGAAACCATTAAAAGCTTCACGCATTATTTAACAAAACGACACAGATTCACTGGATTAAATGCTGAACACGGGGACTGAAAGGAAATTATATCTTATACTGTTTTTGCAGCGATATCTCTTTATCACTACACCAGTGTCAGCACACAGAGTTTTAACAGAAAACCATGACTTCTTCCTCTACAGTGCATCAAATGTCTGCCTCGTTGCGAGCATCCCTAGGACTCTCTCTGTCTTTGTATTTCATTCTGTCTGTCCCTCGGTCTACCTACTTTGCAGTGGGGTGTGCAGGTGTCTCTATACCACCGGCTCTGCACATGGTGAAAATTAGTGAAGGAAACTCGGAGCCCAGCAGGAGTGGGCTGGGGCCCTGACATTGTCCTGGCCTTGGGGTGGGGCGCTGCCTGTCAGGGGCCTCTCTATGAGGGCTGTCCGCCTTGAAAAACCTATTTGTTTATCCCCGTGTGCGGTCCGGCTTCAGATCCCGGGCCCTGCTGCTCTCTGCGCACCAGGGACCTGGGCTGTTGCCGCTAGCAACAGATAAAAATTGCTGTTAACCACAGCAGGGCCCACAACACATCAATCAACGAGTCTGCAGATAAAAGCTGCAGGCTTCTGGGGCCCCGGCTGAATGGCACGGTTGAAAATCCTTTTCCAGTGGCTGAGCACACACAGCTCCAGTGGTAGGGGCCTGCTATAATTCAGAGTCGAGGAGGGAAACTTCATTTTCAGCAATGCTGCTCAGGTTTTGTTCTAATGGAGATGCATTAGAACGGCACCAATACAAAGGGGACTCTGGGAGAGGTCATTTGAATAAAAAGGCAACATTGTGAATTAGAGTTGACCAGGCCTCCGAAAAAACAGCCCTAGCATAGTTCAGTCGTTCCAAATGAACTCTTAATTGCTTTTGCCACTTGGCTTTGCTCTTACGTCTGCTTAAAAGCTGGGGCGTTCTGCTTCACCGCATTCCACATACCCTGTTTGTCAGGACTGTATTGAGATCAACTATTGGAAATGGCTAGAGGCTACACCCTAAAGAGCGTAAGTGAGGTTAGGAGAAAATATGCTTTCACCAGAGGTGACTTCAGCGGTTCATTCTCGCCTTTTTTTCATTTTAGTCCCACCACCCTTCAAGCAAATCTATAACGATAACTGTGCCGCGTGGTAATGAAAAAGAACAATACTGATCTTTTTCTTTATTAAATCCCGTTAATATATTCCCAGACGAAGTTCTACGCTGTCACCCATTCTGGAGTAGGTCCAAATGAAACACAGGCTCTCATGGGTAAAAGCATTAGTTTTATCCCCGTAAGCCCAGCCTTGATTATCATCACTCTTGGTTTGTCCTGGATGCACTGTCCCCTAACTCACATTTGCCCCACTTTAAACAAATAGCCCTATAATGTAACAATCAAACAATGCTCTGAGGATTTGTTTACTGCAGGCTTTCTCCCCATTAAGTTTCACGGACACTGTAGACAAATAAAGTGGTAATTCCACTTTATCATATGTTACATATACCACAATCAAGCAGCAATTACATGCTCCTTCCATTTGTAAGAGCTCCCAGTGCCGACGTGGATGTTTTAATGAGGGCTGTAATGAACGCTCAGGGTGTTTGGCAAGTCTCCGAGATGTTGCTGGGGCTTTTATGGCTCCCCATTATAACGTACAATTTGCATCAGCAAATTACAATGCTCCATATCATTATCCTGCACCAAGGCCCGATCATAAATTAAAGCTCCAATTACAAACATGTATCTGGGAACAGGGAATGAATACGATGGCAGCCCACCAGAAGCAGACAGGAGCGAGAGAGAAAGCCTCCTGTGGATTGTGGGATGAGACTTCCATAGAGGTGTGATATTCTCATAAACCGCCTTATGGGGAATTCATGCTTCCAAAAGAAATAGACCATTTTTGTGGGGGAAAGAACGTCTGCTAGTTCTGTTTTGGCAGTTCCATATGTCATATTTCACGGCACACTGCGCATTGAACTTTTTGGTATTTTAATCATCTTCCTTCTGCTAAACACAACACCCACTGATTTCAGTGGCTGACTGTTTCACACTTCTCATTCAAGTCTATGTAAGCCTGTCCATTCAGCTGTGCAAAGGAAGGTCCTATTGTGTCTCAATTCACATCCATCTACGTCTCTGTCTCTCTCAGTCTACCTCTATTTGACTCTCTCTCTCATTCAACTTGATTATACACTGGAGGGGAACATAATAAATCATACAGATTTATCACGCTGCAGCTTATTAATTCAGGGCCACAAGTGTAATATTAGTCTGTGTCATTTAAAGAAGCAGGCGTTGCAACATTTGACAGTGCCCCCTAGGAATCCAGAGGCCATTTTAGTTTGTGCAGAACCTAATGTAAAGAAAAGACCATATTTTGCAAGACATTTCATTTCCCAATGCGTGCGACGGTTGTACTTCACTCCTTCCACTTCATATCACATCTCGCTTTGTCTGACTGATATGGAGATCAATTTCCTGCCTCTCTCATAGAGCGCAGAACTGTTGGTGTAGGGGAAACAAACAGTGGTGAACCTGTGCTGGCTATGTAGCTTGTAATCCACGACCTGTGGCCAAATCTCGCATGGAGAGGTAGAACAAAAGGTGTTCGCCAACAGATCGCTGCAGGCGCCGAGTAGAAACCACCTCTACTGATGAGACAAAAGGCCCGCAGGTTTCCCGCAAACCCACAAGAGCTCCCCAACCCTGCACAAACAAAGCCTGAAATTAAGAAAAGCCAGAGGCAGGCCCATTTCTACAGCAGAGCTAAAGTGTTCCTTTTTCATGGCCTCTGTGGATTTCCAGATTGGGATTGTAATAGGGCAAAGAGACGACAACGCTTTGCCATTTTCAGTCGCAGATTTGGAAAAAACAGGCTTTTCATCTCTCGTTTTTTCCCTTTTTGTATTTACTGCTCTCTGAACATTTACGCCTCCCACCACACTTCCTGCGCTAAATTTGAAGGTACTAAAACCTCCTCTTGTAGCCTTTAGAGAGTGTCAGATGATGTTTAATTCATATGTTGTTTTGCATTTTAACCTTGTGTATCTGTAGGATCAAATGCATCCATCTTTTCTTCTTGGCTACAAAGCCAGAGCATAGACGACGACTGCAAGCCTTCGTTTGAATTCAAGAGGTCACGAGATGAAGATACTTTATTCACAAACACCCTCTAGCAATTATTTCTAGTATTGTTAATGTTTCTACGAATTATTAGGGTAAAGCCCCCGCCCAACCCTCTAATTCTACCCACACGAGTACCTTTTTTCAAAACCTGTACAAAAAAGTTAGACTAAGTAGGTCATGTTCTGCCACTCGTCTTCTAATCACTCAACGAAAAGAACACGATTTCCCTCCATCGGAGCCCCTGAGCCTTGCTCCTGGGAATTCTGTGAGCAGCACTCTCATTTGATTTTCTGGCATGTGTTGTCTCCTTTTCCTCTCTCTCTCTTCACCCCTATTTTTACTTTCCTTACCTTGACAGTACACAAGCAACACCTACCTTGCCTCCAACTTCACCACACACACACATATGCTCTTCAACCACCCTCCTCCTCCCCCCCATGTCTCTCTCTCTCTCTCTCTCTCGCTGTCTCTCCTATCTCCTATCCCTCTCAATGGAGAAGGTGTCTGACAGTAACAGCAGGTAAGGTATAAGATTACAGGAGACGCAGGGGCAATTATACCTCCAGCTGATGCTGGTGTGTTTATGAGAGTAACTGTTAATGACAGTGTTGTGGTTTCTCTAGAGGCCGGAGCACAGCTAAGGGAAACCTGCTGTTTTTGTCAACCCAGCTTCCTGCTATGTTGTGGTAGATGAGTTTTTTTTTTTTTTTTCTGTCCGCCTATCTGACTTTTGTACTTTCTCTTTCTCTCTCCCACACCTCTTCGACAACGGGAGCCTTCACTTTGGGGCTGTCGCACCTCTGTCTTGCCTATAGTGTTTCTTTTTTTTCTGTTTCTGGTAAAAACAAGCACTAAGCAGGTAAAGACTTCCTGTAACGTGTTTAACTAGAATTTACAGCATGTGCCAGTGGTTTCTTAAAGTGAGAAAGCTTTGGTTTGGTAAAGCGTATTTGTAAATGCGTACACAGACAGGAAGATGTTTGTGACTGCCGGTCTTTCACCAGGATGCCCTGCCACTTCCCTTTTATATGCACTCAAGAAGGGCAGAGAGGTCGTGGTGATTGGAACAGAGTTTGTGTTTAGATAAAGGAGCTTGATCGTAATTGTGTCGGATCTTCAGTGTCAAACAGTGGCACCCTCTCAGTTGGTGTTCTCCTTCGCCGATGCTGATTCCATTATTAAAATCAAAAGTCTTATGGCAAAAGTCTCAAAATATTTGTTTTCTTTGTTATGTATATGAAAGAGATTTACAATAACACGCCTTTAAATTTCAGTGGTTGCATTTTTCAGCTCTGTGCATTATGAGAAACAGATCTCTGTGCTATTGTGTGTTTGTAATCCAGAATACTTTTAAATGTGTTGCGCAGCTTTACCTCACAGTTGTTGTTTGCCATGTTTGACCATATGTAAATCCTTATGCACTTCTGTCTGTGCCAGATGGTGCTGAGACACTATTTGTCTTTAGTTTCCTCAGAGGCTGCACCTGCTTGGTTGACTTTACCTGTTTTCCCCTCTGTGTCCTCGGACATATGTTTGACCAAGTTGGGCCTGGACCCTATTTGTGAAGGCACAATCTTTTACAATTTCCGTATCCTCACAGACATCTTACAAAAGCTGTGGATCAGAGTGTTAATGAAAAATACATCAATTCAGTACTTTTAGTCTCACATCTACATCTTAACTTCTTAAGTCCTTTATTGCCGCTCTTGTCGGTTCAGAATATGAAACATCTCTTGACCCCACTACAGGGCGAGTAGTATTTAATTCTGAGATGGCTTAGCTGTGACCCTCTCACAGACTGTTGGTATTTTGCGTTTGGTGGTCTTCAATAAGAAGGTTATTTTACTTTTTTTTACTCACTGAAAGTCGATTTGGATAGAAGTCAGCTAAATGTCAGGAAATGTAAATGATCGCCAAACTCACCCTCCAGTCTTCTACTCACCACCATCCACACTCCAGACCCCATCCACTGTGCCCTCAGTGTGTGGTTGGCCTTGGCCCCGATCACACTGGGGCACATGGGAGATTAACTGGGCTGGCTTACTCACTCAGCAGGTTCCCCGACTCCCCTCCACTCATCGCGGCCCAATCTGCCAGCCAGCCTCCTGCTCCGCCGAGCCATGGCAGCAGGGCACCGCGAGCCCAGCCCGCCTTCATTACGCCTGCCAGATGGGCTGAGAATTAGATTCGAACTCCCACTATGGAAGGAGGGAGTGGAGAGAGATTGGAGAGGGAGGAAGGGAGAGAGGTAGCTAAGGAAAAAGGAGGAGGGAAGAAAGTTGTGGGGGGAAGAAAGTAATGGTTTTTGTTTTCATTTATGTTGCAAGTTATTACATTTTAATGTAACACCCCTGGGACCTGGCAGCATTAAATGCCTGTTCTTGAATAATCGACATTAACTGCAAGCAAATGCTAGGGAGAAATGAAATTAGCGAGCGCAGCAATTTGGCACAGTGATTATCGGCTCCTTGGAGGCACTTCCTGATGATTTAAGAATGCTAACATTTAAGCAAGTCAGATCTCATTACTCTTCAAGGTTAAATCGAGCTGCGTCGGAGGGGAGGCAGATGCTTGATTGGAAATAGTGCTTCCTTGTCTCTCCACGTCTCTCTTCATCTCTCTTTGTTCATTCCGATGTCTGTCACTTTGGCGGCAGCTCACTGCAAGTGGGAAAGACTCGGGGCTGAAATCTGTCAGACCCTGATGACACCTTTTGCCAGCTCTTAATTAGATCAGCAATACTTGGTTTCGAAGGTATAATGTGTTCTTTGCCAAGGATCATCACTCACGCGATGAGCACTGCTATGCTAACTGCCTCAACCTGGTTATACATTTCCGGGTACCACACGTTCCATTCCAAGCAGATGTATGGCTGGGCCCTTGGATGAACAAAAGGAAATAGGGACCTTTTTTTAAAATCCACACCAAAGAGAAACTATTACTTTTCAGACTGCACCACAAATGTTCTTTTATACTGTATTTTTTCTCTGCTATTCTCACTCATTCTATGGAGGCTGAAACGATTTTCAAAGCAATTTCAGACCTGGCATCTTCTGGTCCAGTGTTTACCTCAGCCAGTCATACACATCTGTTCTCCACACAAACTTGATCCAATTAGGTGACACCAGACGATGGCTTACTCCTCCATAAGCCCAGCACAGCGCCAGGGGTCCCAAACAATACGGAAGTGTTTTTTCTTCCATTACAGGGCGTCAGATCCTTTTAAAGGTGTTTACTCGCCGTCGATGTGTCAGCCTCTGTTTCCAAAAGGGGGCTCAGCTGGGGAAGTGATAGGCGATGAGGATAATGATGCGAGTGGGAGCAGTGTGGCGGATGCAGATGCACTTTACCGTGCTGTGTGTGATAAATCCTTCCCTCTGTTGCGCTGCACCCCACAAAGTTGAGGGACAGATGGGTTGGACTTTTGTCTCCACTTTCTAAATGCAGTCAAAATCAAAGCCGTTTTCACTGCGGTGATGAGATTTATTTAAAGAAAGGCAGTAGCAACAAAACTACTTTGGGGAATATGTCTATTAGTTTTTCCAAGCTGTTGTTTTCTCATTCGAGGGGGGGGAATCATTGCAAGTCAAATGTAATCATCCCACCGTTGGGTTATGATCCGTCTCGAATAATAATAATATTAGGTTGGTCCCTGGCATTGCCTACATTAGGATTGTAATTTGAATTTCTGAGACACAAGTAAGAACGCTGATGTTAATCACAGCCAATCACTGATGTTATCGTTGTTGTTTTTTTGGTTTTTTTTCTTGTTTATAACAGCTTTATCTTTTGGCACATCTTGAAATTTGGCAGCCTGAATTCATTATCTGCAGTGTTTCATGTAGTCAACAAACATGGTGCCTGTAATGTGGGATTCTGCTTCCTCCTACTTACATGCTGTGTGCACTGCACCGCATCTGATGTCTCTACATCACATTTCATCTTTGTTGTGGCCAAAAGGATTTCTGGATTGTAGCAGGGTTACCCCAGGAATGAGGAAAAAGCCTCTAAATTGTAACCAGGCATTTCCACATGAAACATTCATGCTTAAGTATGATTAGCAGAGATTAAGGTGGGTTTGTTTTGCCTATTAGAAGGCCCCGTGACAATTTGGAAATGGATTGAGAGCAGCTTTTGCAGGCACAGCCTCCTTAATCCCGTGCCAAGAGTTCTCACCCACCTTTGCTGAATTATTTACTTTAAAGTTCTCACATTGGCTTTGGAGCCAAGGCCCTTGAGGTACTATGTGTTAAAATGTCTAAACCTCAATGCAATTACAAGTATGGAAAATGTTACTTTAGGAATTTCCAAGACTTTTAATAAAACATGTTTTTTGCAAGGAGAGATTTGTCAGTGCTACTTGCGGAGCTATTCTCTTGGTATGAGTAGACCAAAAACATGTTATATTAGGTTCAGATGGGAGCAGTAGCTTGTACATTTTCTATTTCCAAGACTGACAGAATAGACACAGTGTTCAGATCCAATAGTGGTCCATTCTCCCAAGCAGTGATGTGAATCCATCTCCCCATCCAAGCCATTCTACTATCATGTATTCCATTTCCATATCGTCTCCCTATCATGTATATGAGATAGAGCCCTCCCATGTGCTGGATGATGTGATCCCCAGATAGATTCATTCATACATAATGATAAAAGATGGGTTTGGACAGGGCTACTTATTTGACAATCATTGAAGTGCCACTGTGATGGATGGTGAGGAGGACCTCCACCCCTCTCCCCTCCCACTCTATAACCATGGCTCCCTCTTCTGATCCCACCTTATTTATTTTCTCCAGCCCAGCTCAAGGACTCGCCTCACTTTAAAAAGAGAAATATCAAATTGAATTAAAATTGCTCACTCACCCAAAACAGAGGCCCATGCGCCTTAAAAATCACACATCTGTTCCCACAATTCATTGTTGCAAAGCCACCCCCCCCCACCACCACCACCACCCCCACCTCTCTCTGGGCGCATGGTAATGTGAATTATTCATGCCAGCGGGGCCACGGCGTGCTTCATCATGTTAAAGTGCCCATGACATTACTGATGGAACCACAGACGCCCCCGTGCTGCTAGCTATGCTAATGCATTTTGAAGGAGGAAAGAAAAAGCGTCGGCAGCACCTCCAGGGATCATGAGGACGAGAACAGATCACCTATTAGAAATTAGTGTATGAAAATCCAAATCTTAATCCAGTCACTAATGAACCTTACCTTTAAAAGGAATATATGAATGAGGAGTTTAGAGATTGTTACCGTGCCAGGGTTTCAGTCCATCAGTCATACAGTCATTCAGCTTCATAATTGAAGCCATCTATATATTTATTATATATGTAATAGAACAGCAGTGTTCACAGTTCAAGTCTGCCTATGGTCACATGATGATTTTACTCAGTGGTTCTCCTTCATGTCTTCCCTGTCCCGAATTATTGAAGGCACATAATGACATTTCAGAGAGCAATCGCAAAAAGTACAATTCAGCTTAAATCGAGAAGCATGCTAAAGTTTTCAAACAGTTTTTTAGTTATTTTTTATTATTTTTTCAAGTATTGATATGACACTGTCACACAGACTCAACATTATACTTAACATTTCTTCCTGTGTAACTAGACTTTTCTGTGGGTTATATGTAATGTCAGTGGTTATGAAGAGAGCCTCTGAAAAAGTGTGTACAATCCATTTGTCTGCTGACGATGTTTTCCAACCGTACAAGGCAATTTTTTTTTTCTTTTACATCTATCACACCTGTACAAAAAATGGAGAGCACTTGAAGAAGTGAATAAGTTTCACTTGTTCTTTTTCCCACCCACACTTTACCAGCTCATGCTGAGATTCAAAGTTTCGTGATCACAGCCCCACTTCTCAGCTGGATTACCTTTCTGCTTACTGAGAGAGTGCGTCTCACTAGCACCCAGGGGATTACTTTGTGTTACGGTGCATCCGTGCTGGGAGCTCTAATGGCGTGCTGTATTTATCGGAACGCTGAAATTCAATAAGCCAGCTCAATTGTAAGTGCAAAGAATTAACTTTGATCGTGATGTTGAATGTAGAGCATCGGTTTAGCTTGTGGAAGAATATACTTGCACTGAATGGTGCTGTAGTGCACATAATGTGGGCCCGTAGGGAGAGGCCATCATTGAGTTCCATTTTTTGTCCTTCAGGTGTTTGTATTCATGCCTAAGAATGGCCTGATTGATAGGGATTTCTAAGCCAGCAAATATCACGTCTCACATCTCTCGTCCATATCTGCTCTGCAGATTCATGCAAATGGAGGCCTCTCCTCCAGTGCTATTTCTCAAAGTTGTAAATCGATCTCGCAATGAGCCGGTGCAGTCTAGCAGAGGTCGTACACAAAGAAAAACAAGCACAGAACAAAAGAGGAAGCAGAAAGAAGAGGTTGAACAGGGTACGAAAGTATTTCCACTGTCAGTTTGTGTTTAAGCGGCCTTCGATATGCTCTTTGTGAAGCTTTTCTCACCTTTTCAGAAACCGCCCGCGCGTCTATAAAGGTGCTGGGCGAGATGAGCTCAACTGATACTGTGGTTCCCACACGCTCTGCCTTCTGAAATTTCACAACCGATAGCGGTTACTGACAGAGGGGGGCCGATAAAATCTCACCTGATTAGAAAAAAAGAGAGTGAGAGAGGCAGTGAGAAAGAGTTGAGGCAAGATGAGTAAAAAGTAGAAGAGATAGCAGGCCTCACCGGGTCTCTGAGGTTGTGTCTAGGTTTCAGTTGACACATCTCTGGCTCGCCCTGTGTGCACCACGCTCTCCACAAATGAGTGGGTTGAGTCAAGACTGACGGATTGCAAACCACACCGGCATTGCTTTATCTCCTGATTGCAAATTTGAGACAGAGATTCTTCAAGAGAATGATTACAACATTTTCTCTTTCACATTCTTTTAGAGCAAACAAGGTCAACACTTATCTTGCTGTAACCCTAACACATCCAGACTGATCAGCCACAACTTTACTACCACTTAATGGTTTTAATACTGTCATTGATTAGAATGTGCACAAAGCAAGATGTGTCGTCTGATGCCTGCTGATCACAGCCAGCATTCAAAGTTTCCCAAGTTGACCCCTGTCCCCTGCAACATCAAAACTTCTGTGTGGTGGTAGTAATGTTGTGGCTGATTACTGTACATTTACACAGAGGCCACCCTGGGAGGACGTCTGGTTCCAAAATGGCCAGGGTGCCCAGCTCGTGCTGATAGGCTGGAACTTAGTGTTGCTATCACAGTCAGCCAGCCAAGAGAGAAGTTGTTGAGAAGAGGAAGAAGGAAGGAAGGCGCTAGATGGCATCATCCTGTTTGTTCTTCTTCTGAATTAGTCTGAGACGATTATCCTCTTGATCTATGTTGCCGTCATTCAAAATGGTAATACAGTTTAAAAAAAAATAAACACAGTGATTTGACTTGCTCAACAACACACATGAGATGTGACCCAATGGCAACCCAGATGCTCTGAATGAAAAGCGTTGCCAAACATGGCACTCAACTCAGCAAACATAATTCATATTCTCTATAATTGGATTTTTTTGTTTGTTTGTTTAAATCTTTCAAACGTGGATAAATTGACACATCACGAAGGGTCCGCCCATCTTCATCGTCCTGGTACCATTAATGTTACTTGTTAGCAGCGCTGCCTTGGGCCCTCATCGCCGTGACAGCTCAGTCACAATCTATTACTCTGACTCGGAGCCTATGCTTCTCATAACTGGCACCAAATATTGGTTTTGCTGATAAATTCTGGAAAAAGTGCCACATTAATGATGAGAAAAATAAACAGGAGGCTTGTCGGCGGGATGTGGGTGGCTGTCCCATAGGAGAGGAATCTCGCTGATATAGAAATAATTACAGCATCACCCAACAGGGGTTCCACCACCTCCCCCTCACAATCTTTCCTATACTCCCAGTCCCTTGCAGCTATCGAGGCACTTGTATGGCTATAGTAAGACAGCAAAGTTTTCATTTACTATCTACACAGCTCCCACTCCGAGAGCAAGCCTTCAGGGTAATGTTAGGTCTTTTCATAAGTTACAAATATGTAATTAGACAAATTAGCTCAGCAGACACTCGGGGTTGCGTTTTTAATGGCTGCGTGTTGCCTAGGTTGGTAATTAGCAAGCAGCCGCTGCTCGAAAATCACACATTGCACCCGAGGCCTTGCATCTGTAACCTGACAACCAGTAGCAGCACGGTAATGAAGGCTTATGTATCCCACAGGCTTGGATTGTCTCACTTGCCAGCCAGGTTTGATGTTGGAATTCTCACCGAGCCACTGTGCAAATCTCTTGTTTATGCCCATGTATCATTTTCTTCCAGGTTGAGCATGCCGTCCTTTCCGCACAGTGATGTATTCAAATCAAACAGATGTGTTCTTGCCTCAGAGGCGCAGACTTTCATTTGAGCCAATCACCTTTATGGCTCAATTCATCAGGGCCTTGGACTACGTGTCCAGGTCTCTTGTTGTGAGTAGCACCCGGGGAGACAATGAGCCATTTCCACACACCCAGCTCCTCTCCCACTTTTAATGACTTGCCGATGGTGATTTTCACCAAGCGCCTGTTTTTTATTGGCTCGGAATAAATTCCCCTTCTCTCTGACACTAGACGCTCTGTTTAAATTGGATCAAGGGGGCTGAATGCCAAATCAGAAATGACCTAGGAAAATGCAGATTAAGTTGTGACAGAATTTATTTGTCTATTTACTGCATGTGTCCATATTAAATTTGTGACGCTGTGTTTATCACAAATATGACTTAGCTGCAACCTTTTCACTGTTCCACCGAGTCTCAACATGCAGCAAGAAACAGATTTTTCTGTTTTCAATTTATTTGTATACAACCTCAAGCACAAAGGCATGTCCTTGCATTTGTGCATTTCAATTCAATTCATCATTATCTAAAGGACATCACTTTCAGCCCTAATTGGCAGGTATATTGAATGAGTCATAGTTCACAGCATTCGGCAGAATTTCCCACATTTAGTCTTTTGTAACCAACTGTGGTTGACAACATGTTTTGAAAAGCTACGCTTGACATATTGACACATTCGAGTACGTAGTTTCATGATTACAATCAATTTGTATTTAGCATCTCAATCAGATAAACTGGTATCGTCGAAGCAAAAGACGTCAAATAAAAATAGCACCATTAGCTGTTTGTATATATAGAGCTGCCATTTGGCCCATTCACTCACGATCTCAGCAGCTTTTTACCACACACTGTCTTCTAATTGTGGGGGAAGGCTGGCACAGTGTTCTTCCTCCACCAACATGGGAGATGATTGGGGAACAACGTGCTGCGAGTGGATAGCAGCATAACGTCCACAGGAGCTTTGTGGACCGGGGAGATAAGGCTGGAGCCTACAGCATGACAGGGAGAGTGGGACTGGGGAACGGAGGACAAGAGACTGCAGCCTTAAGGCCAAAAGACTCAGCAGAGAGTAATGAGGTCCAGCTCATACTGAGGATACTGCCCAAACTGCCACAGAGAGTTTGGGAGAAAGGAGAGGAACAGAGGTGGGATAACAACCTTGGAGGGCAAATTAGCTGCCTTGCCAAGGTAGCTGATGTAGCAGAATGTAGAAACGAAATGCACAAATGACACAAGGAACAAGAAGTCCAGGTGCAAGAATCTGCCCCCCCACACGTTCAGGACTGCTGCTAAGTTTGGAACATCATTTTCTAAAAGTTCTAAAAGTAAAAGATAAAAAAAATACTGTTGTCAGAATTCAAGGCTGTGAAACGTTTAATGCCATATGCTTGTATCCTGACTTTGAGTAAATACATAGAAATTTTGTTCAAGCATTCACGGGCCTCCTCAGGAGGTATTTTAATCATTTTTGTGAGTTTTCATCTAACACCATCAACTTGTCGAAATTTTAATTTGTCAAAAACCTTTTCATGACCAAATACCTTCCAAAAAATGCCATTCCTATTTGACCGGGCGGTACTTTGTGTTTAGTGCATATTAGGATTTAATTAGCAAATGTTAGCCTGCCAGAACACAACTTAACTGCTGAAAATATTCAACCTGGTCCGCATCAGCCTGGCATTAGCATTTATGCTCCCACTTATAGACATAGGTACTGCTATTCTGATGTCGTCTCACGGAGGCACCGTTATATTGCTTTCCTTCCTCTTGTAGACATGTATGTGGGGCATTTGATCAGATATTACTGTATAATACCTCAAATGTCCTGAACACTGGCTCTGCTTTTGTGTTGTGTCTTAGTAACCTTTAAGTTGGCCTTTAGGGAACGGGCTCCAACTCTGTTATACAGTAGTAATCAGTCCCAGGGTCAGTTGGAATTAATCAGCTGCCATATTATAAGCAAATGTCATCACGCAGGGGCCATCCTCTGAGGGCACAATCTAAGTTGAAAAATACTTTTTTGAGCGTCACAGTTTCTCAGACGTGGATCGTTGCACATCCATTCTGCCTGATGCCTTTAGAATCCTCTAATGGAATTTCGCAGCTCTGTTTCTCACTGTTTCTTACTGTTTTCTCCTGCTTCCTCTCTCTCGTGTTGCACATACACTGAGGTTCTTTGTGCTGGGCCTGCCTGTGGCACACGACGTGTTGGATCATTTGATTCCAGCTAATAACCAGAGTTAGCCCAGAGAAAGGCATAAATGAGTTGTGGCCTCCCTGGGCTCCTCCTGCTGCCTGTCTGAAGTGTGAGACGGCTGGAGGCTCTCATCCAGTCGGCTCTCGGGTGGATGTTGATAGTGTCATCAGGATCCAGATACGTAGACTGTGTTCTCTTAGAGGATGATGCTGCTGCTTAAAGAAAGCCTGTAACTACAAAAAGTCTTTTATTCCAAGTTTTTGCTATTTTTTTATTATGAATCATGCTTTCTGCAAAGATTCATTCGCCTTCACATTCTTTTTTCATAACAGATCTTTTTTGCTAATACGTAACCCACTTTATAGGCCAGGGCTTAACAATATTCAGCAGACTATTAAATTGTCTTACATGTAGCCATACACAGCACAAACTTATAACCACATACTTCATATGCAGCATGGCGTATACACACAAACATGACACACACAAATACTAATATAACGTGGTCAAACCCACACATTCCCACACACACACACTGCACACGCTCATCTATATATTCTCAGTAAAAAATGAAAACACTTCCTTGTTGACACGTTGTAGTGCTTTGCGTTTTGATTAGCGAGAGAAGGGAAGTGGTAATGAACTGTGAACGCTCTGCTTCCTTCCATTTGGAGACCAGGCATCAGCTCGTTCCTCCGCTCTCTCCGCCAAACACCGTATTACTATTCTGTCCGTACACCGCTCCCAATTAACTCTGGCATCTCTCTCATCCCCCCTTTGATGATATTCAGTGTCAGAATGACTATTTGCTTCATTTTCTCAGCACATCGGTTATGGATGAGCTGTGACATTATGACGCCCGCTGCTGTTATTACCAAAGTGTTTGGCTGATTTTGTTGTTGTTGATATTTGCCTATAAAGCTTTTTGTAACTAGTTGTTGTAGACCATTAAGACTGAATCTGCCATAACAAGAAAAGATAGATGGATGGATAAATAGATAGATGGATGGATAGAAGTTGGGCTGTTAGGCAGACTGTATTTTTTCACATTTATCTCCTCCAAGATAGGCAATTAAGTACTTTTTCAGTTTCACAGCATTGTTTGCACCCAAACATCTCTCACCCAAAACTTTTTTCTTTTGTTTTACGCAACATCTCACTGTTCCAGTTCTGCAAAACAAAATGTGTGAAATCACATTTCCCTTCTATCTCGCCTGTAGAATCTGCAATAACAGCCCCACCCTTGCTTGCCTCGTGGACGCTGGGAGATGCGGTGTGCCGTGTGTGTGTGTGTCTGTGTGTGTGTAAGAGAGAGGGGGGGTGTATCAATCTTTTGTCATTTTTAATACTGCAGTCTTATCAGGAGAAATGACAAGCTCAAATGAGCCGGCACAGCAATTACCGCTGTGTGAATAAGTGTGTGCGTGTGTGTCTTTTGGGGTGGCTGTGTGTGGGGCGGTGGGGGCCAGAGGGGGTTTTTGCTGGTGGGACCATTTACAGCTTGCTGATGAGAACCCCTGCTATTCTCCTCATCACCCCTTCCTCCTTACTTGTCACCTTCAGCATACCCCAATCACACAATTCACACACAAACACACACACGCACAGACCCCAGGATACCTGTAATTACGCATTTAAGTGTCACACAAATACTCGCATAATGGTTACTACAATGTCCAATAGGCATCTGCAGTTGCTCTGGAAGCACTTGCAACAACTATAAAAGTGTTTTACATTAAAACATTGCACTCTACTAAATCAGTGTGCATTTACATGCATTATTCACACTGAAAGGGTAGGCCAAACTATGTAATGAATAGTCAATATAGTAAATGGAGTGTTTTTGGAGAATATGTTGGCCAGCTCTGTCATCTTTTGCTTGCACACACACACACACACTTTCCATATTTGTGAGGACACTCTTTGACGTAATGCAATCCCTAGCCCCTAACACTAACCAACACCTAATTCTAACCCTGACCCTAAAACCAAGTCTTGACACTCAAAAAGCCTTTTGAAGTTGTGTGGACCAGCCAAAATGTCCTCACAACAATGGTATTAATACAAAATATGTCCACAGAAGGCTATGAACACATGCCCAAACTAACACACGCACTTAAAGAGATCTATCGTCCTTTAAAATGGACTGGGGACACATCATCACAGTGAGAAAAGCCTGCAGAGGCCACAACATGCAGGAGGATGCAGAGGTGTCAAACATGGATGTGACAAACACAGCCCGCTCACCACCCCAAACCTTTCCTCATCCTCACTATATTTTGTGTGTGCGAGTGTGTGTGTGTGTGTGTGGCTGTGGAGTGTGTGTCCGTGGGCGGCTGTCACCTCTAAACAGCAAAGTTTCTAAATGACAGGGCCAGACGATGACAGTTCAGCTACTGCCACCGGGCAGGTTAGAGACAGGAGGCTCCCTCCGTCTAAACACCCCCGCCCCCCCTCCCTCTCTCACTCCCACTCAGCACCGTGTTGTGACTGCTTTTGACAGGACTCGCAGGTTTCTTACTGTTTATTCCATGTGGTTTTCTTGCTACAACATGTCTGAATTGTGCATTTTCTCCCAGCATGTTTGTAAGCTTGACATTGAAAAGTTGTCTGTGTTGGATAGGTGTGTTATTTTTTATACATATACATATACATTTAAAAAATATATGCACACATATATCTATTGTGTGGCTGTTTCAGAAATTGCCATTTGCCACCTTATTAGCCTGCTCTCAGTAACTCACAATGAATCAATTTGCAGTAAATTGGATTGATACATTGATGCATGTAAATATGTAAGTTTCCCAAATTTGTTCAGAATGCAAGTACCATCGTCCTAAAGGCTCTGCTAAGGTTATGTTATATTTTAACACAGCCCTGTGAATTAAAAACAAGGCAGAGGTCCGCAGACAAAGGCTGGGAAGGATGTGCTGTTTCTAGCACTGCTGAGACATTGAAATACAATCCAGGAAGTCCAATCAGAGGGGCGTTTAAAAAGCTCATTAAATGCCAAAACATGGCGCAGAGTCGGTATTTACAACTCTGGAAAGTTTCTAAGTGCCACAATCTCAAGGTAAATATTACAAATTCAGGGTTCATGTAGTCCACCCATAGCCACATGCATTAATACCTTTTAATGCAGGAAGGCCTTAATAACCCAGGAGCTGTCAATATTAATTGATAATCTAATCATCATTTGATTCCTCTTATTCACATTCAAGTGCAGTTTTAAGCTTAATATTTTCTTCCCTCCTTCACTTTATGCAATACCTGTCTGATATGTAATTTACCCCTATGAGAAACTCCATAAATCAATATAGTTACTACCTGCTCTGTTATCACAATATAAACTGTGCGCATTAGCAATCCCCAGGTCTGAACTTTCACATACAAGTTAGAGATTGTGTTTTGAAATTGAGCCTTGTGGTGGTTTAATTCAAAGATGTGACTTATTGAACTAGTCCTGGGATGTGTCATTTCGTGTTGGAGGAGCAATCCCTCTCCTGTGGATGGGGTTCAGTTTAATTTAACAGCCTGCAACAGCTCATCGATAGTTTGTCCCACAGCACAAAGAGACGAAATTGGCAACGACAGCATATAGAAACTATTGTAGGGTGTATCTTTACAAACAGGCCCCACGCAGGAAGAGATGAAAATGGATTTCAGCTGGAACGCACTCTGGAGAAATACATTTGTGTTGTGTACAGACGGCACATTGAGTGAATTTCCAAGTGCCTGATGACCTCTAAGTTAATCTGTACCAAGGGTGTCCTGCTAGCTCAGGGGATTGATGGACACAGCGGGGATTTGTGACTCAACACCACATATTTGAATCCACCTCATAACCCTTGTCATGAGCCACCATTTCTCTTTTGGCCATTCTTCTTGTGCACTCTATGTGTCGGTCTTGAGTTGCTATCTAATAAATCAGAAACACGTTATTTAAAAAAAAGCCTGTTTGTGGCCTTTTAGCCTTGCACATGTGGATGGCAGGGTGTACTGTAAGCTCGCACTTACATTTATCCCTTCAACTCATGATGAAACAACTGTGGTATTATTACCAACGACAATGACAGACTCTCGCGGGCAAGTACGATGAGCTATAAAGAACCATATTACCATGCATTTACATTTCTCTGTGTAAGCACGTGGATTTATATACTTGACAAACACAATGTAATTACTACTTTGTTGGGGCTGTTGGTTCGTCTTGTAAGGAAGAGCTCTGCAGATAGAACCAACACTGTGACACCATTATATTGGATATTGTATAGTTTGACGAAACTGCATCTCCCGTTATTGATGGAAGTTATTAGGGCGGGTCACAGACTTGTGTGTAATGTAAATGCACTACATGTACTGTGGCCAAATGTGACTAACATTTCTCTGCCATTTATCTTACATTTAGCTGTCAGATTAATGGAAAACAGGACGTGTCTGAAAGAGATTTATGTTTCCTCGTATCCAGTGTGTTCCCGTAGACTTCAGTCTGTGTGCTCCCATTGTGCAAGTGAGAATACATCCAGTTCATACAAACACAAGTTTCATTTGAGCTTCACACTAGATTCTGTGTTGCACATGTTACATATTCCTTGTAGAAATGGCCCTGGTCTCTGGTATTTTTCCCATGTGCTCCATGTTGTTTCAGGCCAGTTCACAGGTCAGTTGCAGTTACATGTTGCCCCCTCTGACTCCATCTGCTTACACCGCCAGACGACCATATTTAAACATGTGTGTAAAGAGACATGCATACTTAGACAAACACAGCAGCGCCACTTCACAGCACCCAGACAGATGGAAACTATTATTTGATTCTTAACTGGAAAGGAAATCATTTCATATCACAAAAAGCAAATTACCAGTCATCCAAATATTTAGGGAATGAGATGAATTGAGACCTCCTCCTCCACATTGGCTTCCTCCACGGAAACTCTAATTTTGGATTTAAACAAAGCTGGTAAAAGAAAATAAATGTGTGGCAGTGGGGAGACGGCCCTGCTGTTGACCTCTATGACACGACAGGCAAGACAGCAGGAGCGATTATGGGAGTGTATGCTTTGATTTGAGTGGAGGGCTCTGCACAGGATGCTGCGTGTCAAACATGGGCCTGGGCCCTCAAAGAGGAGGAAGTCTCTCCTTTATGGCACTTTACCGTGTAACTGCCGATGCAGTGTTTGCCAGATGGCCTGTGATGGATAAGGAAGCAATGCAACACACGTCATATCTTGTACTTCTTGTGAATCAGCACTTATCCATCATATTTGCCTTCTGTTGCTATAAGATAAAACACTATCTGTTCAATAAACTCTACTAAACAGATGTAATAAATGGAACGATGTGTCCTGGAAATTAGAGTATAAAACCCTCACCTTTAATCTGCGAGCTATGACTACTCTGCTAATGATCTCTTTACAATATACATAATAAACTTTATTTTGCCCAGGTTGTGCAAGCTCATAAATCTTCTTGGCTCGGCTCTACTCACCTTTGATATGCTACCAGGTACCGTTCAAAAACAGACTCCCCGTGAAACTGGAACCTCTACTCAACATTTCTTTGCCCAAAAACAGATAGAAAGCGTTGATTCTCGAATATGTCTTGTGACTTAAAGTGATGGCCTCAAATAGTAGCCGTTGGAGTAGTAGCTGTGGCATCAGTTATTTCCCTCTTTTTACATTTGCAATAGAGGAGTATTTATTTTGCCCCCTGTTGTTCCTTCCTCTCCTCTATCTCCCACCCTTTGACCTAACCCATCTTTGATTATCCCGGAGAAAAATGGCTTCTTTAACTCCCAGGGAGCACAAGAACAGAACATGTCCTTGAGCTATTTGTCTTGCTGCTTTTGTGTCGCGCCACATCTGCACCAAGCGCTGTCAGCTAAAGCTTTCATACCGTTTACTCCGCATCTCCTCTTATTCGAACGCATCAAAACAGCTGGATGCCGGCGATCCATTTATAATTGTGCCAGGGTAATTAAGAGGTTTGTAAAATGATAGCTTTGTCGGACTTCTCAGATGTTACCTAACAAGGCAGCCTGCAAAGGTGTTAGTGTAGCACATTCATCATTGTCATGTGAGGCTAATTACCAGCCTATAAATCACTGGTCTGACCTGAACCAGCCTCAGCTGAAAGGAACTGGGCTCTGTTAAGGTGGATCACAACCTCAATCTGTTCCTCTGCTTTCTGTGGGTATTTCTTTTTGTAAATATTTGATTTATATGATAATCATTTACCAGGTATCACAAACAGTCACCATCACCTTCATGATGTTTTTAAATGACTAGCAATTGGATAAAAATCTAATTTACTATACGCATCGCATCCAATTCTTTTAATAGCACATTTAAAGCAAATGGAAGCTGGATGAGGTAACATTCTCTGCAGCAGACGGGGCTTAAAGTGTCCTCACCTTAACTTTTACAGTGATAGGAAGGTTAACTTAGCACTGAGTTAGATTTATGCCGCCTTTCAAACATCCTTCATTTCCACTTACTTACCAGATCAAGCAATCCCCGGCCAGTCCATAAAATCCCACAGCTTACCTTTCCTTAATTAAATGCCACACGTAATGTTCCCGGTGCACCCCCGTATATCTGCAGCCGTAGCTGATGCTTTAAAAAGCAAAGAGCCACCTTTAATGTGGCACGCTCTCCGCAGCTCAGCTACACCACGCGGACAAAGAAACCAGGCATCCATCTTAACAAGGTCACACCGTTTGATTTTTAATATAACGGTCAGTGCTCGGGCCCTGCGTCCTCCTTTGAAATATTAGCGCTCATTAATGATGTGGAAGCGGCCCCACCCCTCCCCTTCTTGCAAAAAGCCATCAGCAATCATTTTGTACACCAGGGTGTGCACAGACAGTTCTGTGCGTAGACCTGCTCCCACTCAGTGCCAGGGGCTGGCCAGAAGCCTGCTTATAGGCCAGCTTTATGGCATCATTATGCACACTTAACAGCTACTGTAATTCTCTCAGATGGGTTGGGGAAGTGAGGCGATTAGCTGTCGGGTCTAAACACGGGTTGACGGAGACTTTGACCTTTTGTTTTGGATATAAAAGATGATGTCCTGCCTGCCTCGTGCAGAAAGGTTCCCTGTTTGCAGTGTGGTCTGTACTTTATAATGCTTTTTTTGCACGTCGGCTTTAAAAAATGATGTCTTATCAGGTGGCAGTAGACTGAGATAAGGCCTTATCTAAGTGAAGATGATGTTATAAATTGCATCCTAAAAGATCTCTCTGTCCTTGTGCATTGACATTTTTGAACTTTGACTGTTTCCTTGTAAAAGTGTTTGCATTCTTCTTCTCTGTTAAGAATTTGTTCCGCAGAGCTTCCAGCACAAAAGCCGAGTTAAAGTGACTGGAAGCTGTTTTCACTTCCAATTGCTGCATCTCAGAGATGTAAAATTGAGGCATAAAGGGTCAGGGTTGAAATCATCTCTACATCTCCTACGCAAACAGCTTATTAGCAAGCTTTTGTAGAAGGGCTTAACTTTCTGTTCTTCTTATTTTTTTTGCTTCCCACTCGCTTAATGGCACATGGGCAAGAAAAGGGGACAAATATTAACAGCAGTTCTCTTGAATTGTCTAGAAGCCTTTGTTGTCCTAATTGCGCTTCAAATCATGTCTTCAGAGAAAGCACTGAATCATGACCAGCAGCTCTGATCAGTCTGCTGGATGACGTGTTTTTCTTGCCCGATCGCTGCTGCTTTACTGCCCCACTGCTGAGCCGAGTCTTCCGTGTGAAGCGCAGCTTACACAAGCACTACACCCAGAACAAATTGCACCAGCACCCCTCTCAACATGACTTATCCTCCTGTGTAGATGGAGATGCGAGACATTCTATAAGTTATTGTGCTGGGTGCCCTTGGAGCTGACAGCATGTTTACACAACCCCAATTCCTCTCTGCCTCCTCCATTGGCTCCGTTCCCCGAGAGAGATTTCCAGGTCACAATCCAGCCCAACTATAAGAGCACATTTCTCTGAGCTGCCCCTCGCGCAAAGTAACGGTCACTGTCATGGGAAATTTAGGTTGTAAATCTGCAGACGGTGACCTCATAAAGTGTGCTTGACCTCTAGAGTGAGGAAACCGAATGGCCCACGCAACATTAAGTTCACACGTACAATCCAGATTCCACTTTACTGTTCAAAGTGTATGGCACCGAAACAGTGACCTGCACCGCTGACCAAAGAGATCCTCGCAGCGAGATATAGAGAGCAAATTATGAGTGAGAATGAAAAGTGTGGGTGTCAAACAGATAAATAACTGGCCAACACTGTGTTTACATTTCCTCAGTAATCGCAACACAGACTCTCATCACATTGTTGATCTTACGTGAAGATTAACTCTCCGCTTTGTGACCAGATGGAGTGCATTAATGTGAAAATATACACAACTCTCCGTAGAGATTTATCCTTTGTTTTTTCGGTTAAAACGGCAGCAATGCAAATAGGGGGACAAAACGGTTGTTTCTTCTAATTGTAAAGAAAACCTACGAAACTTTCAAAGTTTTCGTTTTCTCTGAAGCTGCGGTGAGTCAGGCTCGACAGGAATCCTTGAAGCAGGGCTCAGTGTGCCCTGGCAGTTCTTTTTAACAGCCCCACTTAAGGTCTTTTTTGTGGCTCCAGATGTTTTGTGTAGCTATTTATTTAGCTTGTAAACAGGCCGACAAAAAGCAGCAGGCGTAATGATGGTGAGGGAGAGCTGCAGTAACACTGGCGCAGGGCCTTACAAAAGATAGCTGCTTAATGTGATTTAGAGCCGGGTTGGGGCGGGGGGGGGGCTTTATCGCCTTTGAGAGGGAGGTTACCAAATTGAAATGCAAATCTTAACATTTTGGAATTCATTTAGGTTGACACGGCCCTTTGGAACAACAACAACGCAAAAAAAATGAATGCGCATTGTGGAAGGGGGAAGTTCTCGTTTCTTGGAAATTCCTTTCCTGAAAGAGAATGGAAAGAAATGAGCCTGACCTTCTGACTTTGTTCATTTTATTGCAGCATCGTCCTCCTCTAATTTTTCATGTGACTGTTGATGTGAAGACTCACCCAAAGGCTTGCTAGCTGCAAAGTTCCCATAAGGAGCAGGTGGATTGTCCCGCTGCTGCAGCACATTAAAACATCTGCCAAGTAGTCAAGTAACACACCAAGTCCTCTAGGTAGGAGAAGCAGACGTTAGAGTCGCGATGACAGTATCTGTCTTAATTATGTAATGTAAATTTGTCAAATTGTGTTTGACTTTTAACAAAAACTCCAAGTTGCAGTAAAAACTAGAAGGAACTTTGGCTTTTGAAGAATTAACAAGTTAAGGTGTTTGGTGAGAAATCAGATTTCCCTTGAGTTGAATACTGTTAATAAAAAAAAAAAGATCTTCTATGCTTCTTTCACTCTTTGACAGTTTCCATCACTCAGTTCTGACATCTCACACTGACTGTGTGTGTGCGCAAGCGTCCAAAACATGCACGCACGCACACAGTTTCACGTCTTTCACCGACGTATGGCAAGTCCTGATCTGTATCTCCCACACACACTTCCCCAGAGAATTGATTAAAATCAGAGAGAGACAGGCCTTGAACATAGCTGCTTTTGTCTGTACAAACAAAGGCTGCTGGTAATTGGATTCACATTGAGAGAGGTATTTAAAACAGTCTGATAACTAACTCAAGCTGCCCATTTTTGCGGGGCATTTTGTGACCCTGTGTCACATTTATTGGTCTAGCCTTGTTCCAGCAGAGCACAGTTATGTCAAGCAGCTCCTGTTTAACCTCAGGGGAAATTATTACAAGAAATCTGTCAGTCAGAATGGGTTCAAAGGTCTTATACCTGCTTTTCCGCTTTAGGTTCCTCTTTTTGGAACACGGTACGCTCCCTATAGTCTGGCAGCTACATGCGGTGCATTTGCAATACATTTGGATGAATGTTCACTTTCAGTGATGGATGCTTGATCAAATGCAACTGAAAGCTGAAGAATCTCCACAGGAGGTTGATGTGACCTATGGGAGTGTAATCCAAGCAGGCCAAATACCACAAGTTACAGATAATTAAACCGGGGAAGGGCTGATTAGTGGCAGTGAGACAAGAAATCAATAAAACATGGTCAGACAAAGTGTGTCTGATTGTTTACATACCTGGGACTGGGAGGGAAAAAGAAATGACTGCCATTTTATGTCTAGGTTTGAGGTGAACAAGATAGAGATCAACTCCAGATGGCTGCAGTCAGAGGGCTTGGGGCTCAGGGGACACCGCTGCCTCGCAATCCATCGCTCACCCAGACATAGACACTCCATTACATTGGCTCTGAACTCGGATTAAATCCTATCCCCGGCCTGATTGTCTTTCCACCTCTACTCCATCCTATTGACATTGGCCTCCCTGGGCTTAGGAGGCAGGCTCTACCTGATGGCTTGTGCTGAGTCACAGCCCAGCCCGCTGGGTCCCAGAGGATTAGCCCGAGTGAGCCAAACGTGTGCTAAGGGGTAGATGATTGCACTAAACCCTGAGAGATGTCTGACAGCTTTAAGTGTATTTGCACAGTTGCCCCAGCACAGTGATAAAAATTGTGAATGCTCATAATCAGCCCATGGATGTTGAGTAATGTTTTGCTTATACGAGTGTCTTATCGGGGTTTGGCAACACATTATACGCTCGTGTGTTTACATTTTCATGTCAGAGTGTGTGTTCTAGCAATATTTACCTTTTGTGTTGGTTGTTCAAGGGCAAAGAGAGTTCACCCTTGTCTCATTTGTACCTTGTACTTTTCCCTGCTCTCTTTCGCTTGAGCGGTGGCCAGCAATAGAGCAACGTAGAAGCTGATACCTGGTATCTGCAATGTCTAACTAAAGTAATGCTGTTGATTGAACAGGTTATACTGTACGTTCGGTCTGTGTAACACAGCGAACGACCTGGGACAGGAAGTCTCTTCTAGAATCATCTCTGACATAGTTTCTTGCTTGTTTGTGGTGAGCTGGCAGCATCAAACAGTCCCTCAGTTTTGTGGCGACAGCAGATGCGAAGAAGTTATGTCCAAAAATATACATAAGAAACCAACCAAACAGGAGCAATCCCACCCCTTTAACTAATAGCCTAAACACACTGACCTATAAAAGAGTCACCATTTATAAAATTATCATCACCCAATAATCCAAACCCATATGCGGTATCAGATGAAAAACATGTCAGTCGCTCGTGCTTTTTTAAACTTAAACAGGAAGAGCGTTGACAGTATTCACACTCCAGAAGCTAATTTTGGTAGTGACAGCTGTTAAGTAAGGCAGGTCATGTTTACAGTGAGCAGGGATCATCGGTGCGTGTAAACGGGTTCCTTGATTACCCTTGTAACCTGATTCCTCTAAGTAACCCTGTTACTCAAGTGCATATAAACACACAGTGTGGATCAGCTTTCCAGACATGTAGCATGTACTTAAATGTACCTGTGAGCCGTGTGATCACTTACCCTGTAGAATATCAACGGATTAAAGACATAGAACGTCTTGCGTCGTATTTTCTGAGGCCTGTTTGATAGAGATTCACTGTGCATATGTAAACCATACAATTTTAATACGGGCAATTTTGGGGGGGTGTAGTATAAATGATCCATATATTTAACTTTGAATGAATTGTATCAAATTAATTGAAACAAGTTTAGATAATCCTGTACAACTGATTTTGTTATTATAATGTACTATGGCAGCGTGCTTACAATCTCAGCCAATAGGGGAGTACTCACCGTCCTCTATACAAGCCAGAAATCCAACATGATAAATATTTATGCTTCTAATTATTCTATGTGCATTATTAATTGCACCAAAATATCCCTCCAAGTGGATCTAATTAGGGTAGGAAATTAGTCAAAGCTAATAACGCTCATAGTTGAAAAAGCATTTTTAAACATCGTCCCTGTTTCCCCTCTCGTTTTGCCACTGCTGAAGTTCATAAACTGCACTGCGAATGCGTTCATTAGAATTAGTATTTCCTCAAACTGAGTTGACTGGAGAAATTGTGTGTGATTAAATATTAGCTTGAATATAATTAGCATTTATTAGCAAACTCTGCAATGGCAGATAATGAAAATCTTAATGAAATGCTTTGTTGAATTTTGTGTCAGGGCATTTAGATATATATATTCTTTTTTTTTTCACAGATTTGTAGGCAGTCTGCTGAGCCCAAGATACAATGCACTGCATGTACATGTTTTATTGAGTTTTAATCTAGACAGCTACTGTAGTGGCAACATCTTACTAACAACGTTTGAGTCTGTTGTGCTCAATACAACAGCATACAGTGAGTTTAATAGGCTCCTCAGTCTGATAGAGCTATTACCAAATCTAACACAGACCATTAGGCCGCATGGGCTTAATTGCACATTAATTGGATAATTAGTCCTGCACTTTGTTTTTCTCCCATTTTCTCAAATCTTCTCCCTCATTTTGGCAAGCGGTCGGTCATTCGCTAGATTTCCCTTTTGTCATTATGTTTTGCAGCACAGCGAGAAAATACAGTAGGTGGTGCAGTCATTCTGTGGCTGCAGATTTGCCGTGGGGAGGGGTCGCTCCACGTGGGTGGGAGGCCAAGGCTGAGAGGATTGATGGAGCCCTAGGTTGTCCTCCTCCTGTGCTGTCATGTTGACCCACAATACATGCTGCGTTTGTGTTTCCGCCAGCGCACAAACTAGGAAGAGGCATGCATAGTTAAATAGGCAACAACTCTCTAGTGTGCAAGGTGCATTATTTATGAACTTTTTAAAGAGATTTTATTCATCCCTTCCTCGTATTTCTCCCCGCCATTATTGTCTGTGCTTTAGGCGTGTGCCTCAGCTTTCTCAGATTGCTACCATTAAACCCAGGGAGCCATCTGATGGAGTTATCAAAGTAAATGTTTGGCACATTTGATAGCGTTTGAAATATCCTCCTGTAATAAAGCTCTCTGGGGAGAAAGAGGGACAGGCTTTTCATGCAAATAGTCGGTTTTGTGATATCACACGATGTGGAAATATCTACATTTATTTCTGTGCTGTCAACAAATGCACGGAGCACTTCCTTATATGGAGGTTAATGCTTAGCTGGATGGGAGATGGAGGAAAAGCGTTCCCTGTATGACACCGGGCCAGGCAGCACTTAATTAAATCATTATCTTAAATTTACAAGGAATTAATCTGCCAAGCTGCAGTTTGAGTTCAAGTGTGATTTTATTGTGCACATGTTAGACATATCGAAGCCAGATAATTAAGATTAAGGAGACGATGTGAATGAAGAAGCATTAAATAGCGTATCAGTTTTGGAATGCGAAAGGTATGGATGCTATTGCATATACTCAGATGGTTGTTGTTTGACTGCAGACTCTGGGGAACAGAGAGGAAGCCGGTGCAAAGGGAAATTTAGTGATGAGCTGCTCTGCCTTAATGAGGAAGGCATTGTTGTCCTCTGCCAGACCCCAATAGGTCTCCTGCTGATTAGACAAGTTAAAGCTCAGTCCGTTATTATTCCCAGAAGAAGCAGTGCTCGCTTTTGTCTCAGTGCTAATAATAGCCATAAAGTATGATCATTCCAAGTGTTAAAATGCTTCTTATAAACATTGGTCTGTTTTCGTTTTGTTTATTATTCATCTCGTCCAATTACCATTCTAAAGAGGGAGTGTTTCTCGCCAGGCGCTGAGGGAATAGGAGATTAAAAGGCAGTGAGGAAACATCTGTGTCTCTGCTTTTCCACAAATCTGCATCTCATTCCTACCACTGGCATCCAAATAGACAGCGCCTACAATGAAGGGAAAAAAGTAAAACACCAAGGCGCACAGGGCTAGCGAATAGAGGGAAGGGTTACCATAGAAACACATACCTCACATGGGTTTATAGGCTGCATCCTATCACATGCTATCAGGAATTACCATAAATCTTCTGGCAGCGAGGGCGGCGGTTAAGGTGTGCCTCGGCAGTGAATGACAATGTGTTGATCTCCACATATCTGGAGAGAGGCATCCAGGCTCTTTAAATCAAGAGGAAAATGGCATCAGATTTACTTAGTGACAATAGAAAGATGGAGAGTGCCTCTAATGTGTTTCCTTTCACGAGCCTGTGTGCAAACAGATATTGAAAATCCGAACGAGGATGCGGGCTGCATTTCCTTTATATTCATGTCATTGTGGCGATGATTGATTGCAAAATCAAAACTTAGCAGAAAAATATAATGCGCCGCGGAGCTATACATTTATGCCTGATAATCTTTGACTGGATGGCATCATGCTTATTCCATTCACTTGTCGTACAGCTGTCTGCACATAAAAAGCCAGCAGTGAGAATTGTGTCAGAGCACAGCGGTACATCAGTGCAATTTCCACAAATGGCATCTTTTCCCTAGCTGCCATCCTCTCGACCTCTGGCGGCAAGCGACGACGCTGAGAGCATTATCAGATGTGTTTGAGCAGCTCCCATCAGCGCGGCCCCGGTGGGCGGTACAGATATTGAGTGACCTTTTCTGCATGGCTCCCTGATATTAACGCAATCTCCTCGCCTTATTACCATGGGAACATTTCACAGAGTATTAGACTTAATAAATGACTTTTTCCTTGGCTTCCATCTTTCTTCTCCCCTCGCCATCTTTCTCCCTCGTTCTCTCCTGCCCTGCTCCCCTCGTTCTCCCTGCTCCTGAGCCGATAACCCGACCTCCCCAGGGGCCCGGCCTCCATAATCGCGTCAGTTCACGGCCCTCTTATTCCAGCAGAATTGCTTAATTGGTATGTGTTCTACATAACTGTTGGAGTATTAGACTCACAAATGAAGGTTAGAACCTCAGTGCTTGTAATCGACTGAAAGAAATTGATTTGTGCTCAGCTGCCCTTCTGGGACGAGACTTTATGGTTCTCTGAAGAAATGAAGCTTTTATAATTGTGTGTTCTTTCCCCCCCTTCTCCTGTTCTCTCTCTCTCTTTTTCTCGTGTCCTCCCTGCTAACTGCTTTGTTGACATTCATCAAAAGGCAAGACGCCAGCAACTTAAAGGTGATACGTTTAGTATTCTTACAGTGCATTTGGCACGCACTGCATACGTTCCCTGGCTGTAAAGCTGGTGTAGAGTGCTCAGCAGTGAATATGTGCCTTTTCCACCTACAGGGAAATCCAATCATAGCTCAGACACTCTGTCAATGGAAATCTGATTGCATTATGTGTGATCATGCAAAAGGTGTGAAGCAGTGTCATAATAACCAGATCTGACCAACGAGTATAAATTGTCTTATGATTGATCGCCGTGGATTGCGTGGCGCTTTAAAGCTTTACATCAATAGCTGAAAGCATGTGATTAAAAAAGGCTTTGTCACAGCTTTGTGGAGGAGCAGCGAAAGTGGTCAGCAGGGGGAAATTCAGGCATGCTGATGTATGCTAGTTTCAGTGGAGACACTTTCAAACACGCATGCACAGATTAGGTGCAATATTATATACACCCCCCCTTAACTGTATATGTCACCGGCGCAGTGGTTTTACTCGGATGCTCGAGATGACAGGAAGTATACTGAATTACAGGGTAATGAAATTACACTGACTTGCCGTAACAAAATCCTTCCCCTCCCATCAGTGGGGATTAAATCAACTGGACTTAGCAGTTCATCTTGCTGGACTGTCTTACCTCTGCTGTCTGGCTAGTGTCTTATGCATGACAACTCCCTCTGACTTAGGTGACCATAGATTATTCATGCCCGCCTTCCAGGTGGGCAGACTCAGATGTGCTCGGTGCAGAGGTTTACTCAACGCTAAATCACATTTCACGCTTGCACTAATGTCACCCAGCGAGAGAAGAGGAGTGAGAACTGGCAGGTGGTGTTCGCAAATGAGAACACCCCGAACCACAAGCCACTCTGACACCAGATGCTGATTTGATTAGGGGGTGGCGTGTAAGAGAGTGCATGAATGTATAGAGCGGGCGAGGTGGTAAATTCAAAGTCAATCAAGTGAAATAGTCATGAGGGCCGTTTATTTCATTATTTGTGTCCAAACCGAGGTGTCATCTATGAGGCAGATGATGTGGTTTGAGAATGGGTGTGTTCTCTCACTTTGGAGCTAAATACAAATGATGGAACATTTGTTGCAGATTCATCCTGAGGCACAGTTTTTTTCAGACTCTATTTCTATGTGTGTCTAAGGTGTGTTAGCACATTTGCTTCAGGTGCTATCTGTTTGTGTTAAGATAATGATTGTGGAAAATTAGTACATTCACTAGTTCAGTACTTTGATGTGTCTTTATGCCCTTTAGTGTATGAGATTAATCAAAGAAATGGTGTAGAATGACATTATTAAAACATATCTGATTTGCTTGCCTGCAGGTGACGCCCATGAGCATGTCAAATTTTGATGGTTTTACTCTTTGTCTGTACGTGGTGTTGATGGAGTTGACCAAGCATCCAATGTTTTAAGTTGTTTTCACGTGATAGAAAATGTCGGTCCGCACATCGGACCCTCCCCACACTTTGTACCGGGGGCTCGTTCTCACATGCAGCTTCTCTAGGAAAAGTTCGGAGTTCCGGTGCATGTGTGAAAGCAACTTTAGACGTAAAGATACAGAACAAGGTCATTTCATACTCATTTTTAATACTAAGCACAAATGAAAGACCGTCAATGAAGAGTTGATTCTGTAGTTCATAGACCTGAGTGATAAGACTTACAAACTCATCGTATATGAATTCAAATGCATCGTAAATTCACTTATGATTATTTCTCAGTGCTAAAATCAATCTGTATTGTGTAATTTGTGATGTGGTAATGCTTCTATGTTGTTATGATAAAATATTTAGTCAGTTTGGGTGTGGACCTGGACCCTCTATGATCATGTATGTGACGTCCCTTACTCTTTTGTCTTTAGTAACTTCCAGCAGATCCAAATTGGTAATTGGCAGAGTGTTGCAGAAACAGCATCATTCAGACCCGGCCCACTAATCAACTCTGTGATTTAATGGTGCATTCGAAACATTAGTATTCCAGAGGCGGATCCTTCTTGGATCCAGGCTAGGATTATCCAGGCTCTTAACATCTTAGCTAAGCTGGTTAACACCTGTTTTTATTGACATCTGAACCCCATCTTAGGCATCTTGTCTTCCGTGGTTTTAAAAGATCTTCTTTTGCTCTCTCCAGTAGGCCCGTCACTCCTCTTCATCTCGGCTGCAGCCCACATAAATGCCTGTTTTCCCACCACAAGTATTAGTAGCAGGTCAGCAGCTTCACTGAAGAGATTAGGAGTTAAATCAGCAAATGTACATTCTCACAAACATTCTTGCTGATGCCCTGTTTATTATCAGAGATAAGCTGTACATGAGGACTGAAAGGAACTATAAATTTATTTTGTTATAGGAAATAACATTTCCATAGGAGCCCGTGTTTACCATGGTACCTCATGTAATATTCATAACAACAAACTAAAATTTAGGCGGTTGATATGACCTGGGGGATTCCCATCAGCAGTAACTGTGTAGACCAAAATAAATCCTCAATCTTCTTTGTGTGTTTCAAAGAGACATTGTCAGGGTCAGTGGGGGAAACTTTGAAGAATGTCCCAGGATTTGTCTAAATCATGAGGTATGGATCCCTCTAAGTGTTGCTGGAATTAGAGCTGAGCTCTATCAATGATTCCATTAACCTAAATTCCCCACCATGCTTCACAACATGACCATATTAACCCCTCGGATTTCACCGAGCTCCTGATCCCTTGCTATGTGCATAGACGGGAGTGAATGGTCTTTCACGTTTGTCTGCCTACTGGCTTATTTTTCTGCAGGGAATTATCTTTAATATGACCATATGTTAATCTCCGGCCTTTATGTGTCCACATGTTATTCTTCCTACCTCATAACTCTAACAGAATCTGTTTAGGAAATGGCAGTAGTGATATGAGATGATATGGTATTTAGAGCGCACATGACCAGAATCCTGATCTGCTGATTTTTACCTTTCCTGAATGAACAATAATCAGCGGAGGCTAACAGCGCAGGAACCAGCAGAGAAGGGGAAGAAACGAATGTCTGCCTTCATTAGGACAAAAGGGAGGGCGAACAGGAGAGCGTCTGACAAGCCAGTAACGCCTCATTGTCCCTGATCTCAAGTTTCATAAATTTCCACGGCTCTCGTTAAAGGACGTGTCGCTGCTGTCACCAGGCGCTAACTCGTTATCTCCTCAACGCCGTAAAACGCTGTAATTAACATTCAACAACTGTAACCGATCCAGCATTCCTCCTCTCTAGCTGCTAATTGCCACACTATTGTGCTTGCTCATAAGTGGGCCCTTTGTGTGTGCACTTGTGGGTACACATTTCTGTGGTTCATTTTGATTGTAAATAGAGGTGAGAAAGCAGTTTATCTGAGATTAAAGGTGAAGAGTGTTCTCTCTCTTTCAGTCACGGGAGAGATTGAGTTTATGTCGCAGTCAAAGTCTCATCCAAACATCACTTTTGGACATATTTTTCGTAGCCATTTGGTTATCAGAAATACCTTATATGCAAGACATGGTTCTTTTAGGCTTTGTAAGTTGATGCTTTTAGCAGACTCCCCGTGTGAAATGCAACCTGTATTTTTACTGTTCAGGAACGTATTGGAGGCCCATTTGTTGAAATCACAATTACTGTAATTACAAATTTCAAGGCAATGGCTGCCTGGGGTTGTGAGGACACGGAGTGTACTATTATTTAAGGAGCCGCACCATTCTTCTTCCAGTCATGCATGAGTACCCCTCTTAAATGATTGTCTTTCATTACATCAAATGCATAAAATACAACCCCCATTTGGGAATGTATAGCGTTCACACTGCCAACACACTGCCTTACACACACAAAAAGACCTCTACTCTCAGTGATGTTTTCCTTTTTGAGGGATCAGATTTTCTTCCACGGTTTCCTGTATATACCCTGCGATGTCAGCTCCGTTTTAGAAGGAAATGTTTTTGTTTTCCCCTCAGCTGCTCCTGCCTGACCTTAGCGGAACAGCAGCCATCACAACAAGACCTTATGAATAATTAGTCTGGGTCAACTGATACTCCCCGGCTCCACACACCGCTGTCATCTACTCCGCAAGCACCAGCCAAAAGCCAATGAACTGTGTACAATTCTGCTCAATTGAATCAGTTGAAACTGATGCAGCCCTTGTTATTTGAAGGTACCCGGCTAGATGTAAGTTGATACGGGGTCTACCCTTGAGGCCAAGTGCAGAACAGGAGGAGGGACGTCAAATTAGCAGTGTCGCAGAGGCCACGTTTGGAGACTACGACGGTGGTCTGTCACAGATATGCAATCACCTGGTACTTTATCTGTGTGCTACTGGCTCTGCGTTTCATTCTCTGGGGATTAGCGCGAATGCCAGGGTAAGGTATCCGAGAGCCAAGACGGCCCCAAGAGGACAAACAAAACCAAATGGTTGCATAGAGTTTCTTGTCCTGGTTTCATATTCAGGTCAAAGGACATGTGGTGTAGGTGTCTGGGGATTTAGGCGGTTTTCACAGGCTAGCCTACGAGCTTTGTCAGACTCCTGATGTGATTCTTTTGCTAATATGCCATAAGGAGTAATTTTCCTGAACAGAAATTTTGTATTTATGGTGAAACGGCGTCAGAAACCTCCACAGCAACATCTATAGTGTTGCTTCACAGTAACCCATTCCTACACATACTCACCCAGATGCCATGCAAGGTGCTCACCTGACCCACCAACACCCACTTGCGGTTCAGTATCTTGCCCAAGGACTCTGACATAAAACCAGGGGAAACCTAGAGTTGAACCATTACCCTGTGCTTTATGGACAAGTGCTTAAGTAATTGAACTACAGCCAACGCATCGCAACTTCCAATTGTCAGATTTTTTCGACCCATCAGATGATTTTGTCAGCCATTACGCCTTATTTGGAAGCATTTTTTTCATGCATGAACATTTTTCCACTGTGTAGGAGCTAGATAACTACCCTTGCATGTGTACTAAGCTTCAGTTTGTTTTGGGCTGTGGCCTAACCCCATATACAGATTATCAGCTCTTTTAGCAACTCACAGCACCTTTTGTGGTTTCACATGTTTGCACAATAGGCACATAGGTTGTGGTTTTTCTCACATTTTTACAACGGCTCACCACCAACGAAACTGCTGTAGCTGCAGAGTTCGAACTCTCACTGCCTCTCCTCCCACTTTCCTGTTAGAGTTATGCGGAAATTGACACTGTATCAAAAAATATCAATTATTTACTAGATGGCTGACTTTAAGAATGTGAAGCAACTTTTTAAAAATGTCTTACATATGTCTGTTTTGTTGGCACGCCTTTCGCTGTCAGGACTTTGGACGGCACTGGATATATATTTGCACGAATAACAAATGTGATTAGTTGTATGAGTAATGGTAATAAAAGCTCCATGCTTCTGTTGTTTGGAAGCCGGCATTAAACCCAAGAATTCTATTTATTATCAGTGTATTTTTTAGAGTTAATGTAGTATCAGTGTCAGCTAATGTGTGGTGAAGACACAAAGCCATGGCTTTAACTACAGTGCTAAATTGTGTGCTTAATTTGTTTTCATGTTCATATTGCCTCTAAGTCAACCTACAATGTCAACAAGACTATCTGCAGTATTCACTTTTCCGGATTGGATATAGATGTGGATAAAATGATCTCTGACTGTGATGAATTTCATAGATATGAAAGATGTTGGCAGGCATGCAAGAAAGTCCTTTTATGAGCACCATGAACAAAGGAGAATTTATTCTGCTGGGGGGTTTGTAAAGAAGATGGAAAGCATAAATGAGGAAAGTGTCATCATATGGCTTTTTTTTATTAGATTGTTAAAGATAGATCTCATTTTAATTTGGGCTAATGTGAGGAACACTATCAGCCATTGACCAAGGGTGTCTTATGACTGACTTGACGTACTCCCTCCACAGTCTTGTGCTTTTAGTCTGCAGTTTCAGTTCAAAGACTAGGCCAAGTGCAGAGATGGGGTAATTTTAAAAGCTCCTGCACCCGCTGTTCAGTTCATGAACTTCAGCGCCCCACCTCTTTCCTTCCCTTCAGCTCCTGGAAGCATAACTATATTAGTATCTCCCAGAGAGTGTCAAGAAAGTCTGCTGCTTCTGTTTACAGGCTATTCAATCACTCTAAGTACTAGTGGCAGAGTGATTTTCTTGGAAATACATTTGCCACAATCCCCTCTGGCTTCTTACATGCAAGGTATTTATCATATGAAAATTTGGAACTGTCTGAATCGCCTGTTTTACTAGCCTTGTAGTAGAACTGGGACTGGCAAACATTGTAATATATGCACCACAGTCAAAATGAAACATAAAATAATCCCAGAATACTGTGAGATTTACACTCTGTCAGAGAGAAGTGGCTACTTTTATAACACCCTCGCGCCGGAGATAACATTAAGTAGTCGTATGGTGAAAATGGGTCATTTGTTTTTATTTGTTTTTTTTTCCAGTTCTCAGTGAAACACATTACAGTTATGTACTTAAAAAAAGGGGCAGCAGTCTGCATTTGTTTTTACCATACTTAGCATATGTAGCTACTGGGAGTGCTGCAGTTATCGCATATAGTGTGTGTGCCCATGGAATGTGCGTGTAGGTGTGTGCACTTTGTGTGTGTGTGTGTGTGTGTGCTATTGACCTCAAACCTGGCGGCAGCCCCTGCTAACAGCTGGTTTTCTGCCAGTTTTTCTGCAAGGCTGTGAGAAAATTAGCTGAGCTGTGTGGTGGCTTGTAGCACCCTAATACACCATTAGGCAGGGTGACCGGGCTTGCACAAGATTGATGACTGTTGTCTGTCCCACCACATTTTGTATCTTTATCACGAGGCCTTTGTTCTCAAGGTTGCCGGTCGCGTTCATAAACGAACTGTACCTGCAGTCAACTCGCGCCCCAGCTGGGTCGTTGTCTTAGTTTAAACAGAGGCTAAGGTTTTTCTAATAATATTACTGTAGAGTTTATTCTAAGGGAATATAGTGCAGTCCCCTACAACTACAGCTTCACATAATAGCTGTCACGTCATCAATGTTTAAGTCATCACTGAACTCCAATAAAAGGCCGGCCGAGCGTCCATGTAATGAACACAGCGCAGGTGATGTCTGCTCTGCCTTCATGTTATTGCTCTTTTCTCCTTGCCTGCCTCCCTCTGACCTGTCTATTTGCCCGGCATCTCTCTCTCTAATGAGGAGCATTCGTTCATCAGCCGTGTTTAAACTGCAGGCAGGATTAACTGGCTAAAGACTTAATGCACATGCACAGTCACCCCATGTTCTGTTTGCAGTTTCCAGGCCACAGATCGACAAGAAACTCGACTAGGCTTCCCTCTCTCTCTCTCTCCTCACTTCCCTGTCTCTCTGGGCTCCCCAGACCTCCCCCTCCTTCTCCTCCCTCATCCTCATTTTGCCTGAATTAATTGAGTTCTCATTTTTGTAAGAAAGCTCACAGGAGGGCTGTGTGAGGAGAGAGAGGAAAGCGATAGAAGACTCAGCGAGACGGAGGGAGATCAGTGGCAGAAGCCTAGGGGGCACAGCTCTCCCAGAGGAAGGCCGTCACCAGTTTCCTCAGGGATGCCGAGGCCCCTCTGCAGTGACTTATATCTTTATCCTCTCAACAGTCACCTCTCACTACTTCAGGGAAGGCCTGTGGGCTGGTGGTCAGGGTCAGGCAGATGTGCTTCTGTTCGCCCACCCTACCCCCCCCCCCCCCAGCTTAATGGAGGCCGCCACCTAATTTAAGTGTTGTGTCCGTTAAACTAAGAAGTGGATAAAACTGAAATTGTTTCGCGACAAACGTGTAAAGCACGTGACAACAACCAAGCAGACGTTACTTACGTGAAAGTACTTTTTTTTTTAAATTATGAAATGTGTAACCCAAGGATTTGTTTGTGTTATCACTATGGAAAGCACACATTATTTTACGTTTTGCTTTTGTTTCAACCATTGCAAACACAAGAGGTAGAAATGGCAGCCTTGAAGTGCAGCTATGGACTCTACCTTGGCCTGAACCCTTTCAATTATGAACCATTACAACTTCTCCCCTTGCAATATTCATGCGCGAGCATATCATTCCTTCAGATGTCTTAGGTTGCTGTAAGTTGAGATAAACACTTGCCGAGTTGTTACAGCCAATCACCCGCCGCTATTCTTCAATGTCACTGCCTTAGCACTCAATAATTCAAAGCTTGGCGGTAATGAGCTCCCCGTAGGCCCTGTCCCTAAAGAGCCTCCCACTGTGCCTCCACTGTAATGTAGTTATATCTCATGTCAGCTTTCAAATCAATTACATTTCTATCTGATGGCTATGTAATTGCGCCTGATTGAGTTTTTGGCATGCCAGCCAAGTGTGGGGTTCCCAAACTCAAGCCAGTCAAAACAGGAAGCTTCATCAAATGAAACTGTATTTCATCGTGATTGAGGCTGCTTGCATGATAAGCACAAGGGTAATTATGATAATAATAACAATAGCAATCTGTGTTTTCTCAGCTTTGTTGTTTTTTTTCCTTCCTCTCCAGATGAAATTTTGCCCCAAGGACTACGAACAACATTTGCTTTACTCAAGATGCAAAGGCTGATTTGATTGTTTGTAGCATGTGCAGTTTAGTAGATTAAATGCAAACTGTAATGCTTTTTTATAAATCTGTCTGCAAACCTTTTCTGCAGAGCTGCGCTTCATGCCCCTATGTGTTATGCTTAGACTTTATGAGAGATAATGTGCAGAGTATACAATATAGTGTGCAAACTGCATTTTGGCGTAATGCCTAGAAATAGCAAGGTAACCTCTTACCTACATGCAGCATCTAGTTGACAGATAAGGTCAGAGTTATATTGTTGTGTTTGTCAGATGTTTCAGCACAATATTTTGTTTACACTAGATTGAATTGATTTATAGACTGATATGTAGATGAATAGCCAGTGGATGGACTGACGGTGAATGGATGGACGGATGGATGACCAGGTGGACAACAGACAACATAAAGACAAATGAATGTACAAACAGGAAGATTAATAGGTATGAATGTACACATGGGTGGCTGGACAAATGGACAGACAGACAGAGGGATGGACGGATGGATGGATGGATGGATGGATGGATCAACAGAATGCATGCCTGGTTGGACAGAGGGAAAACTCTAATGGAGTGGTATTGAGATAGATGAGGGGGAGGATGCTGTGGTTAGGTGCATCAGCAACTAAACAGTGATGAATTGTGGCTGCTGTCAGCTGCACTAAGTATAACAGACATAGTAAAGCAGCCTGGCTCATCCATAATCAGCGGACAGATTGTCTTCATGCCAGAAGAGAACTTCTTTGGAAATAAAAGCAATGAGGGCATCTACCAATCTGTCTTTCTATCCTCACTTCATCATCCCTTTTCTTTTTATATCCCCATACTCTTGGTGTTCTTGCCCTTTAAATCTCTTCACTTGTATTATTCTCCCCTCATTCCTCTTCTTAAGGCCGTTGCGTTTTTCTGCCTGTCTCTGTCTCCAACACTGTCTTTTGTGTTAACAGCCTTCCATTTTTTTGCAGTGGGGGAGCCACTGGGTGCACATCTACAGTCTTGCCTTTCATTTCATGGCTTCTGGAAATGGATGTTTTACTGCCTTCATTAAGGCATGCAGCAGTCAGCGCCGTGTTTTCCCTCTGAAGTTTAGCTCCATGAACCTCGCCATTAGAGGACATTATAGCCCCAGATTTCAGGGCACAGTGGAACACTGTATAATTTGATTAGTGTTATTAATCAAGCGGAATACCGCTCCTTTCGCCCCCCCCCATCTCCCTCCCCTCCTCCTCCTTTTTGCCATTTTACTTCTGCTTTCAAACCATTCAGACGCTCACTTCCCCTTTCCGCCTCCCCTTATCCATGAACTTCTCTATCGCCTGCACTTCACACATGCCGTGAAAGTGACAAAAGGACTTACGCCTTCCCTTTAAAAACAATGATTTACCACTTGTTTTTTTTCCTCCCCTTTCACAACCTCCACCCCCCTCAAAGTAAAGCCCCCCTCCACTCTTAGCCCAGGACATAAATCAATTGAGATGAAAGTTCCATAATTGTGCTTGCTGGGAGGGATTTGAGCAAAATTGCGCTATGAATTTTTTAAAGGGAATTTTTACTAGCTGTTCGGCGAGACTTGGGCGGCGAAGGAAGGTGAGGCCATGAGGATTTATGGGCCTGGATTCTTCATTACTGAAGTAATTTTCCTGCAAATGATAGTGCAGCACCCTGGAGGGGGGAGCGCTGCCCGCCTGGGAGAGTACAAACCTGCTTAATCTCTCGTGGAGAGAGAGCAGCTCAGAGCACTAATATCATCGGTAAGGGACTGAGGCTCCATTTGTTCACATCTAAACCACAGCCAGTGTATTTGTGATCCATAGTAATTGATTGCTCAGATTCCTTATAAGAGTAGCTATACAAGTTAATTTCATTACAAAGGACGGTTTTGTTCAAAGTGCTGCGACACTCTGGGCCGCTCTGGGGGATGCTTCTATCCCGTGCGCTCTATGTTTTCCTGTGCTAATTGCAAAGTTTTGGAGGTACGCTTCTGCAGCTGTGCGTGTGTACTGCAGTAGCCGACCAATGAACTGCGCAAAACATTTCATAGTCTAGTACAAATAGAGGATGGAGACAAGGAGGAATGAGGAATTTAAATAGAGACAAGGTTCGTTTAAGTGATACCTAATGCTTTCTCCTTTCTTCTTTCTGTGGTTGATACCCGACAGTTCTAAGTGGGTGTCTGTCCTGCCTCATGTTGATTTATATTAGAATGTCTTTGCCAAGCTTTCGTATTATTTTTTTAGAAAGGGTCTCCAGATTTCCCTTCACCCCTCCTTAGTCCAATATGGCTGATGTTCAGGCTCCATCTCTTTAGGTGCAGCCAGCAGTGGCCTTCCTCAGGGTTAGTGCGTCCACCACGCCAGCTCTCATTCTGTATCCTGCCCGCCATCCACTCAATTTTACAGCTCAGTAGCTTGAGAAGCAGAGGGGGTAAATCTGCTGTTAGAAGGAAAGGGAGGGGGGTGCAAAATTATTGTGCACCCTATCACCGATGGAGGATTTTATTCCAGGCACACTAACAACTCAGGACAGTTAGTCACTTCTCACTAGGTCAGACCTGAGACTTACTTGAGGGTCAAAAGAGGCAGGGTGTGGAAGACCCATTAGTACGGCTAAGCACTGCAGTCACAGAATGTGAGGAGAGAGCGAACTTTAGGATGAAATGGCTTTAGGTTCTGCTGATATCACCTTTTGTATGACACTGAGATAGGAACTGGAGTAGTGCCATGAGAGTTCCTATAGGAGTGTTACAACATAAAAACTCTGAAAATGAATTATGTTATTTATAAAAACCTTTGTCAGATGATTTTCCCAGTATGAAATAAAGCAGTAACTATATATTTATCTTTACTGTTAGAGAATGTGACATGTGTAACCTTTTTTTTTTCAAAATTTTCCTCAAGACAAACAAAGACAGCAATGTCAGTAGTCCTTTCTACTCCACCTCTTGATTGGTTTGTGGTAACGTTCAGCCAAAGATGAGCCCTCAAGCTTCAGCCACCACATGCTCCCAAACAAATGTGAAGCATGACTAAGGTGGGTGGTGCATGAAAGATCAGGGAGTGGAAAGAGAGAAAAGTTTGTCCTGGGCCCTCTGCAGAGACACAGCGTGACCAATTGAGGTGAAGGGGATGAATGAGGCCATTCACTGGGCCTAATGAAAGAGCTCCTGCTGGGCCTCGAATGAGGGTGGGCCCATCTGCACCACATAGGCGTGCACAAACCAGTGACCTCGAAAATTACCCAGGAAGCACTTTGGGACAGTCACCCCAGCAACAGGCCGGGGTTCGCATGGTAACCGGGCGCTTCAATCAGTGCCTGGCAGCTTCTTAAACAGAGCAAAGTTTTTCTCTGTATTGAAAGAACTCAGTGTGAAATCAACTTTGAGGGATACCCCCCTCACTTTTTTAAAGAAGGGAACTGCCAATGATTGTCCCATGTGAAAACGTCCAGGAGCTCTCACCGTCTTTGAAAGGTGTGGGATGCTGCCCTCAGGACTTTTCTCTCGAGACACAAAGACCTGTTTGTCTTTGCTATGTATGGATATACGCTGCCTGAGTGCATATGAGGTGCAGTATGTGGGTTAATTAGGTTCAGCAGATGTACAGTGTCAGGTTTAGGAAGCTGCAAAATAGATCCTAGATGAGAAGAGAGATTCCGTCAGCATCCCTGGGGACTGGACATTAAGTTTACAAGCATCTTCAAGGATCTGGTTCATTGGCTTTTATCTGTGTTATTTGGCTTAATATATTCAGTCTTGATGAGCCAGAGGCATGTAGGTCATTGAAGTTCCATTCCTGTCTCCGTTCCCTCGCAGAACTTTTGACAGCATGAAATGACAATCCGCCCCTGCACGCATCACCCACGTCAAAAAGTAATGAGATTGTGCTGCTGGAAATATCACTACAAAGCATCAGGCCTGCACTCGGGTCTGACTGCACCTTCAAACAGAGCTGCCTGCCAGCTCGCCTGCCTCGCCTGCCTGCTGAAAAAGAAGCGAACAAAAACAATCAGAATCAGAGACAGAGAAACAGCAAGGGAAGCTCCCCACGCTGAGACAAACGAACACGCCAGGGCCTTTCATCCTGAGAGTGATTAGCCATCCGAAACGTTTTAAAGCCCTGCTTTGAGTGCGTTCCTCAAACGAAAGAGCTCCATTGAGGAGTGGTGGTGAGATGTTTCTCGCTGGGAAGCGCCAGTGATCTAGTCTCTAATTGTGGCGTCGCTGACAAGGCTGGTGTGGCTCGGAGCTTTTTAAGCGGGGCTTTTTGCTATGCTCTTGTTCCCTTCCTGTCAGATCCACAACCAAAGACACCACGGAACAAAAAGCCTCCTCAGATTCTGTTCTTACATTCATCTGCTCCTTGCTTTGTGCATAAATACAGGCCTAATTTAACACACTAATAGTTCTTGATGCTAGTCTAATATGACCAAAACCGTGATAGGTCCTGTAAATGCACTTTTTAGTTTTGGATACGTGACATTATCTAAGAGAGTTTTCGGTCAGTGTAATTGCTGCCTTTGTATCGCTCATGTTGTGTTATAATTCATTGATCGAAGTCTCTCTCCTTTCAGAGGAGATGCAAAGATTCTGACACGTTGGCACTAGAGTTACCCTTTGTCTGCAGTGAAGCTGGAACAAAGTCGTGTTCAAGGTCTTTGAGATGATTTGAGTAGAGCTGCGAATTTGGAATGGAAAACTTTTCAAATCTGCTGTTCAGACGCCTGGTTGTCGAGGTTTGAGGAATCGAAAAGAGGCAGTTTGAAGAATCAAAGAATCAGCGACAGCGAGGGGGGAAAAGGGAGGAGCTGCGGGGGTAGAGAGGGGAGTAAAGCAGTGAAAACCTAGCTCATAAAAATCAGTATTATAACAACATTAATTGATGCTGCTGAGTGCCATATGTGACGCCATATGGAAAAGCTGCCCAAGAGGCCTGCTATAATAGACAGCCTGCAGTGGTGCACACAACTTGGCACATTTACAAACAAGGGACATCCCATTAATATCAGCCACGCAGACCGAGCCACAGACAGTGGGAGAGGGACTAAGAGGGTGTTGGAGGGAAGAGGGGGGCAAGACAATAAAGAGAGGAAACCAGGTTCACGAGTGTTTTGTTTGCTTGCCATATTTGGTCTAGTTATCCAAAACTCTTAGTTTGCCAGATAAAGAGATTTACTTCCTGTGCATACCAGTATTCATTTACAATCTCGGGCTCCTCTACTCCCACGGTTTCTTAATTACAGTAATAAATGGCCCCCTCCCTTCTGGGTTGATCAGACCGCCCTCTGTCCGCCCAACTGTCACTCCTACCACAGATGCCCAGTGGTCCTTTCATTAAGCACACACACACACACACACACACACACACACATTCACAGACAGACACTTTAGCAGGTGAGGTGATTCATAACACCTTGAAAAAGGCGACATGAACGAGCTCTGTTTAACCTTTTCTGTGCCTAATCACAGGGCAGCTGTTATTTTCTGCTGCTGTCCAGTTTGCGCAGTTTGCTTGGTTATAGCCCGTCTGTCTCCAACACGTCATTCTGTTTTATAACGTGTTGATGTGGACCTCCATCGCAATATTATTCATTTAAAATACAGTATAAGTTTATCTCATCTAAAATATGACAAATGATGTCCCATTTAGTGAAACACATGGGTACAACAATTGTTAACAATTATGTCTTTTCTAAATGAATACATGAAAATAATTATGAAGGGTTAAAATTGTTAGAACTGTAGGATAATGCCACAATGGAATGTTAAAATGTACCAGTTGCCAAAATTTAGGAGAAAAGAGTCTAAAGTCTAAGAATCTAATTAATTTATAATAAAAACTGACTTATTGTTGTGATAGAAGTGCAGATGTCAATAATTATTACTATTACTACTATTATTATTAGAAATTAGATGAAAAACATCTGTCACGACAGGAAGTAGCTCGGAATTCTTTGAAGTGGATGCTTTTATCCTGTGAAAGAGTGTCGACGTTCTTTCTCACATGACGTGATGGTATCATTAGTCTGGTGTCTGTCAGAGGACGCAGACAGACATGTATCTGCCTTTACCGCCCGCTGAAGCCTGTATGTGCGCACATTCCTTTCACGCGAGTCTCCTCTGACGTGCCCAGAGCAACGACGGGGAAAGAGAGATTCTTACGAAACGGAGTTGTCAGCCATTCTGTTGAGTTTCATAGAATGTGAGGCGAAACAAGCGTACCGTACAGCTGTTTCCTCCCTGACACAGAGGGAACCAGATGAAGAGCAAAACAGAGAAACGATAGAAAGCGGGAGGAAGAGAGAGAGAGAGAGAGCTCCTCGCTCTGTGATGTGCACTCATGTAGTTGCAGCTCTAGGTCAAACGCTGCCAGTGTTTTGTGTTCGTCTTCGTCTCGTCTCCCCAGTGCTCCTCTAAATTATTCACAGCCTGAAGATGTGCAGTGTGGCTGCCTCCCCCCTTTCCTCTCCCCTCCTTCACTCCACGTCGCTCTCTGCCTCTTGTTCTGTTTCCCATCCCTTCCTTTCTCTCTGTCTCATGTGACGACTTGTTTCAGAGGCAACGAACAGAAGTTTCTCCTTGCGAGATGGTTAATCTCCTACCCCCCCCCATCCCACATCCACTCATGTACCATCAACCACCTACCTTTCATCACTGACTCCATACCTGCCACTCCTGCTTTCATCCCTGCTCGTCCCTCACTCGCCTCTCCTGGCTGCCAGACTGGAGCCAGGCACTTCGTTTTTGAGGTTGAGGCAGCCAGATGTTTGCATCTGTAGCTCTGCAGCTCTCTACCTGCCTCACTCGCTCTCTCTCACTGCATTGAAACAACCATGTAGCAGTCAGGTTAACAGGGTGTTTTCCCCTCTCTGTTTCTTTTCATTTTTCTTTCATCTGAAATAAATATTGATTTCCAGTCATTTTGTGCCCATTCTATGTAGCTGAGAAAGACATAAGTGTGCATCAACACCCTTAGGCAAATCTGGAGTGCTAATTAAGGATGCGTCCATCAGTTATTCCACCTATCTTACTGCCAGTGCTGTCAAGATGGGAAAAAGACAGCTAACTCAATATGGCAGAATGATGATACACTGTATATATTAAGCCGTCACAAAATATATATATATATACCTATATAAATATAAGTAAGTATATATATATATATATTATAATTTTTCGTTTTTTCAGTGACAGACATTTAGATTTTCTTCCCATGGTCGGGCACAGCGACATGCGCCGTGTCTGACAGCAGGAGCTTCTAAACATTCTGCTTTTGTAACAGATTATTACTGTCATGTTAACTAGGAAAATGCAAGCATTAAATCCTGTTTGGACAGCAGGGGTTTGAGGATGAGGTGTGCCCCTCATGGCCACCTGAGTAGAGAGCAGAGTGGAGGGTTGAATCCTGTTCCAGTCGTTGCCACAGGACACCCATTTGTAATTCTGTACCCTGCCCACAATAACGTTTGATCATTGCAGTGGGGGGACAGAAGGTACAGGGAGGGGGAGGGAGCTGAATCGTTCTCCCTCTCACTTCACTCCCCCTCCCTAAACCCCCTGCCCGCCCTCGTGCAATTGCTGTCACCCAGTATGAATGCCCCCTCTGGCCCGATGACAAGTCTGGCGTGAAACGCTTGGCTGCCCCCTGAAATTAGCAGTAGAGCCCCCCGGCGGCACATGCTTCTCATGACCAGCACACAGTGGGCTGCCGCCAGATTCTTTTCATTACGGCTGTGGCCTGCCAGCCCCCTGACTCTACCTCCTTCTGCCTGTTCCTCCATCTCACCCTCCCTCTCCTCATATTTCCCCCTGTGCGTCGGCCAGAGCTCAGTAAACAGCATCTGTAGTGCTCATCACATTACTGTCGTAGGGAAGAGAAGGAAGGAGGGAGCCAGGCTGTCTGTGGGTGTTGCTATGATTTTAGTGTATATAAGAGTCTTTTTGTGTACACACAGTGTGATTTTGTGTGAATGCGTATAGTTTGCATATGCATGCATATGTGCTGTGTGTACGTGTGTGTGTGCTGGCCTGACAGGATTAGTGAGAGAGAGCTAGTAGTAGCAGTGCAGAGAGTGAGAAAGAGTGAGAAAGGAGGGGAGTAGCAGTACAGAGCGATGCCTGGAGGCTCAATCTGTTCCTCACTGAGCTACATCAGTGTTAGAGACGGCGGCTCGGGCCGCGGGGAAGCCTCCACTCGCTCCATCAAACTGTCAGGCAGCCAGCGGAGCTGCACAGGGAGACTCTCAGCTGCCCCCAGGGCCAGTTCAAGTCAACATCCCATTTCCTTGCCTCCTCGCCTAATTTCTCCTACGCCCCGACTTAAATTTTCAATGCCCAGAGTCTGCCGCTGCAGCTGAGCAGCACTGGGCCTGGGGCCATGTCAAAACACTGGGAGGTACTAAGGGTTGTACACGCGCGTGTGTTCACCTCCGAAGCAGAGATAGCGAGTTGGTTACAGTCACACAGTCAGCCGAGATGAGAAGAGGCTGAAGGGAGCCTTTTGAAAGATGAGATGCAAAACAAAGCATAACTCAGTGGCTTTATTTTTTTTTCTCTTATTCTCTTTTACCTGTGTCTCCATTTTTCTTCCACGAGTACATTCATAACACAGTTGTGTATTCCCTGTCCCTTCAGGTTTCTGGCAGTTTTCTCCTTTTTCTCTGAGCTGAATAAATGCTCCCTGTTCCCTCGTACATCTGCCATTACTTTCGCTTTTTCCCTCCCCAGACTACTCCGAGGATCACACCGGCAGCACAGCCGGCTGAGTCACTCCCTCAGCGAGCGCTGAAAGCAATGGATGAGGGATTTCTTGTTGGAATGGACAAGGTGGTCCGTTAATTTAGTGAACAAGGGGGACTGCTCCTCAAGCTTACCCCCACCACTATCATCATCAATCTATCTATGCACGTCCTCCTCATCTTCCTCCTCGACCTCACCACATACTTTGCATGGAAGTGAAACTGAGAGCTGCCAGGTCTCAGTGTTGTTTACATGGACTCTGGGTAATGTTAAAGTCTGCTTAGCTTGGACCCAGGTCAGGACTATATCTTTCCTCACTCTGCTTTGATTTACATGGTCCCCGCTGACTCTTCTCTTAAGTGTGTCAGCTCTGAACCAGAGACCTCTGTGTGTCTGGCTAATGCAAAGACCATTTCTGTGAGCTTGTCTTCTTCAATCCTCCTTCACTCTCGCTCTCTCTCTCTGTTTTCTTTCAATGGGCCTCTGTGAAAGGAGCTTTTGCTGAATCTGTCTCTCTGTTTGCACAGCCAACTCCGAGGTCCCAAGCTCAAATATGGTCTTACGTGCAAGCCTGTCTAGGCCTCTTCTGCTGGTCGATATCATTCCTACCCAGCAGAGCTTTTCTCTCAATCTCATTCCCCCTGGAGCCTACATCTTCACCGAGATCAATACTTTCCTAATCCAGAGCTCCTAGGCTGACCCAGGGTAATCAGCTGACTTCCCATGCTGCCTGCTGGCGAGGTCAAGGGTCAAATGGTCGTATAGATTTGATCCTGTGATCAAATCACTTTGCTAGGTGGTGCTTTCAGATACAGCTAGTGGGGTCAAGAGCAATCACTTGATTTTTTTCTCCTCGTGGTTGAGAGAGTTAAATGCAGTGGAGCTCTGTGAGCTGTTTTAATCCCAGCAATAAAACAGCGCTGCCATTGACGTTCCGAAAGATTTTTTTTTTTGTTTTTGCCGCAGTTACAGTAGTTACACAGTAGCCATGACATTGTAAGGTCATGTGAAGCACCCAACGATGTTTTTTTTTTTGGGGGGGTGACTATTTTGATTCCAACTCATTTGTATGGTTTCACACACGTAAGCGCACACCCACAGCATTTTTGTAGTGACTCATGGCCGTCTACACTTGTTTTAGAGAGAGCGAGAACGTAAGCACTTTTGACAAAATACCCTGTTGATGAACATGAAAGTTGAGCTGCAGTAAGCGTCATCACCCTAAGCCACAAGGCCAAAGAGACCTAGCGCTGTCGTGCTGATGTTTCCGACCCAACAAGAGTTCCCCCCCCCCAGAGGATCCATGGCTTTGCCTCCACATCCCATCTGAGTGGCCATAGCACCTATGTCCCCACACTCCATCCCAGCCTCGGCAGGAGGGAAATTGCCGGAGGAAATTGGTGTTGTTCCACCAGCATTTGACGCTCTTTGGTCACCAACTATCTAAATAGACCATTACCAACTCTGTGTGCTGTCACTCCAGGAGATCTGGGTTAGTACTTTCACCCTTACAATCAGCTGTATCTCAGTACACGTCTCCGGAGAGATATCTTCTTAATTGAAGCCATTTCTTCCCTGTCAGAGTGAAGATTATTGAATTTTGGCCTGTTGGCTTATTCACTTGAACCACGAATGAAGTGAAGCAGACAATTACTAATGCAATACAATGTAAATACTTACAGAAATCAACATATACCAGCATATATATGTTGCCATCGATGGAAAACTAGAAAGTCAAAACAAGTCTTCACAAAATAACGGCCACACATGGTATTGTCAAAATGCTATATTGTGTCTTCTCATTTTTCACTTTTATGTTTTATTTGTCGCTTTATTTCTGAGAATGAAGTGACAGTGACACTTATATGCCAGCAGCTCTGGCAGCCCTTGTTTTTTTTCTGTTTCGTTTTGTTTTTTCCTAGATTTCTACAGGGTTGAGATCAGTATTCAGGCAGACAGTCGTTGATGCCGTGCCAGCATCTGCGTAGCCGGGCAAGTTCCTCCTCTGTTCCTCTCTCTATCTCTGAGGCAGAATTCATGGCAGACTGTCCTCTGAGTGTGACAAGTGGAACTGTGTGATTAATTTGGCCAGTCGTTTTAATGTGCTCCGGGATGCGCAACGCTTATTGTCTTCCCCTTGCACGTCTATCAAAATCTGCCAGAGAAAATGTCCAGGAGAATCGAGACATCCATCCCTCCCTCCCTTTCACAGTTTTCCCTCTTGCTTCTCTCTCCTCAGCCCTGCCTCATTTCAGGGCTGAGCAACAGGGTCGTCATGGGGGCCGGCACAGGTCGAGGCCTGGCTCCAGCCATGGCCGCTGGCAGAATAAATCTCCTGTCTCTGAAGTGTTGAAAGCTGTGTAAATGTCAAATGCATTCGTCTGATGTGCTGGCTGAGTCGGGGGAGGGGCTGGAGAGGGGGTAGGAAGCAGGCGAGAGAGGGTTGTGGATGAGCTATCTGCTGAAGCTGGTCCCTTGTTACCCTTCGTAGCTGGCGGTTGCCAGGTGCAGATGTTGCTGCTTGCTCCCTGCCTCAGAAGAGCCAGCCAGTTTTTTTTTGTTTTTTTTTTACTTTGGTTTGGTTTGGTTTGGTTTGTTGGGTTTGTGAACGTCTATGAGAGACACAAACCACCAGGGGCTTGGCTCCTGTCAGGCAGCTTAGTGAGCAGCATATCTCACCGATTTTAACAATGTCCCCTCTGACCACCAGACATGCTGTTCAGGGAGGCTGTCTTTGAGGTGGTGGGTTTTTTGCATTTTCACTATTTGGTTTTCTTGTATACTTTAGCTTAATATTTTTCCCCTGTGCTGATGCTTGAGAAAGCATGGGGTGCTAAATGACATGGTCCTAGTCTCACACTGACACACTCGCAAACACGACGCCAATTTCAAACTTTCATGGGCTCATTGTATTCCTTTCTTTGACTCAACAAAGTGTAATAGCCCAACTGGGCAATCACAAACGGTACTGACAAAACTGCTCTAGCAATACTTCCACCCGTCCATCCCTTCATCTCTATAGCATCCCCCCTGCCTGTTCTTACTGTTGTTTTGTTCCCCCTTTCCACCTGCCTCTCTCTCCCCCGCTGTGCCGCACGTCTCTCGGTCTCTGTCTGAGGCATAGCTAGTATTCCTCTTTACACTCTGCAGCAGTGCGTGCTTCTTGTGAAAGGATAAGCACCACGCTGTGCTCCTTTGATATTATTTTTCCTCCTCGTCAGCTTCAGCCTATCGAGGCCTCATCTCTGGTGTCGTGGCTGCTGCTGCAAGAACAAGACCAAGCGTGCGCCAGGGAATAGGCCGATACAGTTGTTCATCACCTAGGGTTTAAACTCGTCCCCAGTAATAGAAAGTAACTCACAGCCGCTGTGAGATGGAAGTCATCTGTTCAGCTGCATGCTAAGAATACATTTCCAACAGTTACACACTGGTAGGGCAAATTGGAGATTGGATCCATTTTCTTTTCTTTATTGTGATTCATGGATGGATCAAGATGGAGAGCAACAATGGCTTGAATTTGATTTCTTACTGGTAAAATGCCAGAGTGGTGACGGAACAAATGGATGGTGATTACAGGTTGTGATCTGCCCCTAACAATAGTATAGAAATGCCTGACAATTAATTTGTCCGGAATCCGCAGTCTGAATGGAGAGTTGATTGACAAGAAGACTAAGCTACTTTCTCTTCTTAATGCTCTGCACTCTGTAATGAAGGTCTTTTGACAAGCGAAAGCCCAGAAATTAGGGTTTGCAAACATTTCCCAAGAGAAAAGAGGACATATTGCCTGGAAATGTGGCCAGTATTTCTAATTTTTAATTCCAAGTGGAGAGTGGAGAGTTTCATTTTCTCATTTCTAATAATGATGATGATGGTAATTAGTTATTATTATTTTTATTGTTATTATACACAGTTGACATTTTCCACAGGTTTTTGCTTGACGGTCATATGCAGACTAGCATGAAACGCATCCATCTCTTCAGTAGGTAGAAAGCCTCATATTAAACATAATATAGAAAATAGTATGTTTTTTGCCTTTTGTTCTTTGTCTTGTCTTGAATACTTACTTAAAGACAACAGAAGCTCAGACATTGAGTTATTCTGCAGATACATTCAAACAACAATAAAGCCTCCTAAGGGTTGGTCATAATTTCTTTCTCCTAAAGCTTTTTGCTAGCGAAGACTCCTGCCGTATCCCTCGTCATTGCAGAGTATGATGAACCACGGGGCATGGACTCTCCCCCCTCTGCTCTCCTCTCCTGAGAGATCTTGGCCACTGAGCCCTTGCACTGATTACTCTCGTTACTTAATTATACATTTGGACCCACCGCATTCACAACAAAAGGGCTTCCATTGACCCAGCTCCCTCCTCGTTGCGCCCGGCTCTGAAAGGGAGTCAAACAAAATAAAGAGGGTCCACTTAAATATGTTGCCACAGGGACTTAATTGACAGATTGAAAGCGTTTTTTCACCGGGGGCCCTCTCCCTCTCCTCGCTTGAATTGCTCAGCCCCCTCGTGCATCCTGCTGTGAGGTCCAGTGGGACTGACCACTCCTGTTTTCAAAATGTCACTACCTGTTGTCTCAAGGGAGAGAGTTACTAGCCTGGAGTCTTTAGTGACATATGTAAGTGAGAAATAAAAGCAAAGACTTGGTTGCTTAGACTTAAGTTAAAGAATATTGTGATGTTTGTGACAAGACAGTGTGGTTCAAAGAATACAAAAAAGTCAAGCAATCACTGCAAGCCAGGGTTATTGACTTTACTTTAACTTCACACATTCTTTCAGACTAAAGGTGAACATAATTTTCTATGTTTGTCTGAGTCTATTCATTTTTGATTATTTGATGAAAAAGACTTCTCTGCTTATGAACATGTCAGGATTGAAAGGCTGTGGCCCTCGGTATCTGCAGTATTCACATCATTTGTTTGTCAGTTACAAGGTCTAACTTTTTTCTCTTTGTGTGTGTGTGTGTGTGTGTGTTTGAAGCTGCACCTCTCCTTAAGATATTTGAGCCTGATCACTGTGTTTTTTAATGGTGCAATTACTTACGAAATTTGAAGTGTTGAAGAAGAAAAACCATTTCCCTTCTTGACTGAATAGAAGGTGATTTGGCCTTTGGCCGTGCTAGACAAGGCATATTTCAGAATAAAACTTTTCTTATTATTTAGTTCCTTTATCCCTGTGGAAGTCTGACATACAAATTAAAGACTGGTTTGTCACTAGGCGGATTTGAAATACCACACTTAATAGGCACTGTGTTTGAGTATTCAGAGAGCCCAAGCGCTCTCCGTCCTTGAGATACTATCGTCCAATTTTAAAGCACACTTAAAAGGCTAAATGACAAGCTGCAGCTGAATGCAAAGTCATTGAACGGGCTTTTTATTATAGAACCCAGTGTATAGTATTATTCGTTTTTTCATCTTTTGTAGATTTACAGCATTGAATTTGCAACAGAAACACCAGGATGACGTTCCGTGCGGCTGTGCTGCTTTTGAAACTTGAAAAACTCTCTCAGACTACCACACTCTCCTTTCCCTCCTCATCCTCTGCCATTTGCACTGAAAGCTGTCAGTGAATGAGAGGATGCACACAAAAATAACATCTGCACTGATTATGAGCTACTAGGGGGAACCAAATGAATAATTCCTTATATTCTATGTGTCTGTCTCTTTTCTGTTACAGTGTGACAGCGAGAGCGACATTGATGACAAGGTAAGACTTCTTTTCCTGTGTTTATTCACCCACCACATGAAGCGGTTGAGAGTTGTGAATAACAAATTTGATTTCTCAACTATTCGGGGGGGGGGTGTAGCTATAGCGTGCTGTTAGCAAAAAAAAAAAAAAACACTGCTTGTCCCACAACTGGTGATCATTTGCATTGTATGGAACAAAAAAAGTGACTTGGAAAATGCTGTAGAGGGAGAACTTGTTTTTCAGCGTTTGCAGTCAAAAAACATGGATTTGAATAATTTTCGGTGAATAGTTCTTTAATACGGCTTCTAGTTTGGATCATGGTCTGTGTGTGTGTGTGTGTGTGTGTGTGTGTGTGTTTGTGTTTGTGACAGAGAGAGAGAGAGGGAGAGGGAGGGAAGCTTTACTGAATTTATCTTATCACATATGCCATCTATGTGCTTGTTCCTCTAATATACTAGATAGCAGTATCAAAGCTCCGTGCCTATTATGTAATCATTTTTGTTTTGCATGTTTCAGTCGCAACTGTGTATTTTGGTTTTTCAAAAACAAAAGTAAAAACAGAAAGGTTTGTTTAGCCAAATGAATAAAAATTATTTCACAAGGTGTCGTTATTCCTTCACCTAATCAGATCTGGCAGCCAGAAATGACAGCTGCTCACTTGTGCAGATTCCATTGTTTCTGAGGTGAAGTAATGAAGAATTTACTAACACCGGCTGCATTTGGAACAATGTGAAATCGTGTGAAACTGCAGCCAGCATCATCCGCATCTTGGTGTCTTTTCAAAAATGACTACTATTTTAGGAGTGATGTCATCAAGTGTGTGAGAATTTGACAGATGTAGTGTATCTGTTTCACTTCTGTGTATTTGTTTATCGCAGACTTGGAGGTTGTTGGCTGATGGCAGCCACCTGGTTACAAGATGAAACGCCTTCGGGGAGCCTTACGCATCCTAATTCCTCCACAGTTTAGCAATTACTCCCTGGTAAATGAATGAGATAGCATGCCTAATCTCCTGTAAGCTTAGCTCCCAGTTCTGTGGAAATGTCTGCAGCTCTTCCTATAAATAATACATTGATAGCAGGCCCAATTTGCATTAACTGTAGCCTGGCAAGTCAATAGGCTTTTATCTCTTCACTGAAGCGAGAAGAAACCGAGGGCGCCAGCTAGTTGACATGACAGAGAGACGTAGCAGGCCTGTCAGTCTCCATACGGCTGCGTGGCATCACTGTGGGGGGTAGAGGGAAGGAAAGTACGAGGGAAGCTCTTGGAGTGTTTCCTTTTCAGGGGTTTTGTTTTCCATCCTGCTCTATCAGTTGCTCGGGACTTGTAATAGTTCTATACACTGTCACAAATTTTGACATTTAATATGGAAAAGTTTGATACAACAACACTAAACAACACCACCATAAGAAAGCGAGGGGAGCAAACAAGCGTTTGTCGCTTTGGTGGTTTCGCAGAAACTCGGCAGCGTTGCTGTGTTGTTGGTGAGGTGTCAGCCTCTGTCTGTTCAGTAAAACGGCTCCATATTTGGCATTTGGCATCAGTTATATTATCCGGTTTAGGTGGACTGGGATACAGTTCAAGACACGGTGGACTGTTAGACATTGCTGCCAAGTTTTCAACTGTTTGTTGAACTCTGTATATGTGAATAAACAGTCCACTGACAAGCGCCTGTTTAGACCTTTCTCTTCTCACACACTGTCATTTCTTTAATAAATTGAAACAAGTTATTATTTTGTAAACCTTCACCATTAATGTGAACCCCAAACCGTAGACAGTAAACTAATAATTAACAAAAACATTGTAACTAATGCTGCATGTAATCCATTTAGATTTACTGTTGATTTTTACTTTTAGATCCTTTGCCTGCTTTTTCATGTGTGTTCAAGCTTTCGTCTCAGTTCTTATTTTCCAGTTTCACTTCTCACTAAATCTCTAACTTGTAGTCTTGGCCCCTTCTCGGGGGTCCTTGGTGCTTAAAGGCAGAATGACCTGCATTAGAACTCACAGGAATTTGTCTGTTACCAGTTATTTTTACATATCTAGTTACTATTGACTAGGACACTCAGTAAACCAGCAGTAGGTTAGTATGAGTTATCATCTAGTGGCAGTTTGTTACATGACTAAGAAGAAAGATTTCATGGTAACGTGGTCAGGGTGGATGGGTGGGTGATAAAACAGGACTTTGAAACAAGAGACACCAGTCTGGTTCCTGTTTCCAACTGTCGGTCACTGTAGTACTTTAACCCAAACCATGAAACCTACGTAAATGTAAGCATGTAGCTGATGCGTCTTAGCCCGACCACATTGTTGCTTTATATATTTTATTTGCGACTATGACAATAAAAGTACAGCATATAACCTACTAATTATCCATCATCATATTGGCTGGATTTTTTAGAGGATAGCAACAAAGAATGTAAAGTAACTAACGAGGTACCATGTGAAGCAGCTTGAAAAACAACAATGCTAGATCACAGGAAGCTCACAGAATTAAGAGCAAACTGCAGTGAAATGAGCCCCTAAAAGCACAAAATATGATGTTGATATTTCTTTTTAGAATATTGGTACATTGGTTACCATCAACAAAGACAATCCGAATGTCCTATTCAACATGCTCATTATCAAAGGAAGAATAGAGCCCATAAGGTAAATATTTGTCATTTTCCCAATGATGGTAACGCTCCGTTCTTGGAAGCGGAGATATTAAACAAAGGAAACCTTTCATTTGCAGCCAACAAGTTTGACTGTTGTGGAATCTTTGAACATGTATTTGCCAGGAGTGCAAGAAGAAAAGAACATCTAGACAAGGGCTAAAGCAACACTGACCCTTCCCTTTTCTTTGGAAACACACATGACCATAATCAAGGTGAGAGAGAGTTGTGAATTATCCATATCAAATTGCTGGGGAAAGAAGAACACTGGGGAAAAATACACTGACAGGCCATCACCACAAGTAGAAAAAAAGATGGTGTAAAAACTGGGTTCCACGAGGAGAAAGACAAACACTGTCATTTGTAATTGCCCGCACTCAGGATAACTCGACAGCGATAATTTTCTGCAACGTTTTGCTGAAACAGGTGCCAGCTCTATCCGTATCTTTCCAATGAAAACAAAGACTCCTTTCACATCAGATTACCAGCCACCTGAACACCCACATTGTCAGGATTTTACAGATTAACTTAATTAGAATATTGCTTCCAGGTGTGCCCCCAGGGTGCAATCAGTTACACTGTATTTGAATAAAACTGACGAGTTGCTGCTACAGCAAAGTCAGTTTAGATTGCCGCACCTTGAGAAGCTGGCTCGTATGAAAGCGGTGCTCGAGATGGCACGCGGTGATGTGTTTCCAGAATGTGTCAGAGTCGAATTCTTCGCAGATTGCCAGGTCACCTCAAGTTCAGCGCGAGGCTGCCGCGAAGGGGATTTTTATGTAGATGGGCCTAGCCACGAAGAAGCAAGCAATCCAAATCGGAGTATTGTGTTCTCCTCACTGGCATTTCTACTTGGGAGGTCTGTCGTCTGATGGCAGATATTACATGATGTTTGACAATGAGAAGTATTCAGTGTTTTTTATAGAACAAAAACAGGCCTGACCTTGAATTACCTCCATTTCCTTTGACTGAGGATAAAGTACGGAGAATAATGTTACTGTTATTGAAACAACGCTTGGTGTCTTTGCACATAGCCAGACTAAACATGATATAAAGGAACTAAGCACAGTGGATACATGTAGGATGTTTTCAGACCAGGAAATGGTTTAGTGTTGATTGAAATGTTTCAGAGTTTCTGTCAGGTGATTCACATGTACCCACACGCCCCAAAATAAGATAGCAGTTTATTGCAAATACATAATGTGCAGAAGTTGGTTGTGAGCTGTGACGTGCTTGATCAAACTTCACAAGGGCCATGTTTGTCCTATGTGCACACAATATGTTTTCTCCAATATACATCTTTATTTTGTTTTGCTTTTTTATGGAAATGTGTATTTTTGGTTTTTTACTCAACATTACTCAATAGCTGATTTGAACCTTTGTTAATTATAATAATATAACGTCCATCGTCTTATTCGGTGTCTTTTCAGCTACTGGAAATGTTGAAAGTCCATTTCCACCCTCCCTGCTCCACCTGTAATATATCAACCAACAAATCCTGTCAACCTCTGACATGTCTGAGATACTCAAGTCAAGACGGTCATTTTCTTTCATTGGAGAGGCAGAGAAAGAAATAGAGTGGAATTTATCCCTTCTCACTTTGTTCATGCACTCTCCTGAAGTGTCATCCTATCTCCATTAGGCCCCACTTTGCCATCCTCGCTGGCTCCTCCAATTTCCTCTGTATTCTTTCTCCTGTGCAAATAATACAGTTGCTGTCTGTCTGTGTGCAAAATGCGAGCGTGAGCCGCCTATATTCCCTGCAGCCCTTAACACCGCGGCCTTGTGTCAGGTGCGTTACCACCGCTGCATGACCATAGCCACAGTGGAGGACACCCAGGTCGGCTAATTCTATTTGGTCCTATTTGCCGAGCAGTCACTCAGCAGAAAGTCTATCTGTCTCCGGGGGAGTCTCCAAGGACCATCACCACATCCTGTCTATGAGCTCTTTTATGGCTCTGGCGTACTCATCTGCCAGGGCAGTGCACAGGCTGTGATTGACACATTAATTCCTCCTCTACCCCCTTATCTTCCCTCTGTGTGCAGAATGAATGCTGTATCACCGCTCCGGAGCATCTCTACCAGCTTATCAGTAATGGCTCGTCAGCTAGTGGTATCCTCCCAGCTGATGTATTTTTTTTGGGGGGGGGGTGCGCCCTGTTAAGCTACCAGCACCCACAACAAAAACAAGCACGCTGTGGGGATTTAAGCATATCCATTAACACTGCCACTATCCCCGCCTCCATTTCTCCCTTTAAACCTCATCCTCTTTATTTATTTACTACCTGCTGTCTTATCTGTCATTACCAGTGTTATCATGTTCCTAGCTGTAGCTCTGTCGCCATCTTGGAAAAGGGAAAAAGGCGATGGTAATATATATTCATGTAGGTTTGTCCCCCGTCTTACCCCTCCCCAACCCCTGCTGTTTTGCGAGACCCAGATCGGTCTCTGAGAGTCGTCATATTCAATAACAAACAGCCCACCCACCAGGCCTCTGACAACCTTAACATTTTTTTACGGATGGGAAAAATGGAAAGGCTTAATGTTTCGACACAAGTGATCATCCGTTCTCATCTCTTTAATGAAATTAGATTAAGTGCACCTGGGAAAGAGCTGAGAAAGCAGAATGCCTCGCCACCTCCTTTAATCTAAAACCAATTTGCCAGTAATATTCCTTTCCCCCCAGCTTGGGATTCGCCGGCCCTGATTCAAAATGGAGGAGAAACGAGATGAGACCAGAGCTGACTGGTTGCATTCAGCTCCCCACAGGCACTGTGAAATTAGAACTGACACCGGCAACACAGGCCTTAATATGGAGATGTCATTTTTCTCCTCTTGCTTTTGTCTTTCTCTCTCCCTCCCTATTTTTCCCCTCTTACTCAGTTACTTCCTCTATTCACTGCGGTTTTCACTTTCTGACTAAGCCTGAAAGTAAAACTAAACAGAAGAGTGGGGAGAATACAAAGAAACGGCATACCACTTAAAAGATTAACCCCCCCACACACACACGTTTTGGTCGTGTTTGAATTTTAAGGTTTAAGATTAGAGTTGTGCTTTAATCAACCTTTAGAAGAAAATGATTACTTCTAGCTTTGTACATTGGCCAGGAATAAACATTTTTTTCTACCGGCGGTCTCGTGATGTTCCAATAAACCTGGAAACATTTATCTCTTTAATTTATATTGAGCTGTTTGCAACACGCTTTCATTTCTAGTTAGCTCCAAATCATATGTGCTCTGCAGGCAAATTTTTTTTTTTTTTCGTGGTCATGAAGCAATACATCTGTTGTACATTTTAGCACAAGTATGCAGCGATCAGCAAGTACATTTGGATTTGTCTCTAAAGTGAAGAAGGACGCTCTTACTCTTACCGATGTTTGATGTGTGTGTGCTTGTGTACAAGCCTCGAGGGAAGTGAGTGTAAGGACACGCTCAGCGGTGAAACCAAGCCCCAGTGCATGTTGGGAAGAAGAGGCGTGATGACAGAGAAAGACTTGGAGCTTCTGCAGGGCCAGCCAGCAGACTCAGCCGTCTGACATGAGCGAAGACGTCTTGTCACTAGCAATGCATGTCACCCGGCGACGCAGGGACAGCCAACACGGCCGTGGCGTCATTGATGTGGCAGCCAGTAGCCTGGTCCAGAGTCTCTCTTAAAGGTTAGCGCTGATGCTGGCATGGTAGATGAAAATAAAAGCGTTGTGGCAAGCAAAACCACCTCAGCCACTCCTAACAATGGAGGTGTGAAAACATAACCTGGCATCAAGGCTGTAATCTTCTTTCACTTAATGTCTCCTCTCAGTGAAGCTGTTTGTGTTGGCACAGGCTGTTAATAGAACAAATACTCGTCCCTTTGTTCTTTCAAAATCATACACCCCGTCCTTCTGTCTTTGAAACGCCAGTGCTCTGCTAACTCTTTGAGAAAATCCTGCCACCACTCAGGAATGTTCAACAGCTTGTGATCATTGTTATTGAGGGAGTTATTGTTGCCCCAATGAACACCAGCATTTGATGTGTGTGTTTTTCCCCCCATCTTCAACCAGATCCATTTTTAGAGATAGTTTTCCTCAAACACTGTTTTTCCCACCTGAGGGCCCTAGTTCTGTAATAAGAGAGTTTTCAGCAACGGCCAGGTGAAATGCTCGATTGCACAATTTTCTGCTAGAGATCTCGTCAGTTCAATGATACGGTGATAGAGAAAGCATGGCATGCCATATCAAACAAGACAGGTTGTGAAGTATTACAGCAGCTGTGGTGCCACATTACATCTAATTCATACTAGATGTGTCTGTGGAATATTTTTTGTACTTGAGAAAAGAATTGCAACTACATTATACGTTCTTTGAAGGCACTGCTTTCAATAATTGATTTCTTTTAATCCAAATAAAAGTATTTTTATACTATGAACATAGGAGTAACGTCACCAAAATAATTAGGTTACATAAAATAATGGGAAACATAAAAAACGGTGTTGCAAGTTAAACAGACATCTAAACGGACAAACCCTGTGTTCAGTGGATGTCCACTGTGCTCCAAAGCAGCGAGGCACAGGACTCATTGTTTTTCAAGTGGCCTGTGTTTGAATAACAATCCAGGCACTATATACATTTTTCCACATGAGTAATAAAAGTAAAATTGACTCCATATTTGGTTTCATGTTCTGTGGAAAGAGAAAAAAAAAAGACACAAATGTTTTTTTGTGTACGTGGATGTAAGATTTGAGTGTTTCTGATCGTGCATAAACATAATGCCTAAGTGGGTTTTTATTCAATAAACATGGTTGGACTGTAATTACTTACACATTTCTTCTGGCTGAAAATGTAAGACAGACTTTGTGTGAGTTTAGAGCTGGCACACCAAGACCCATGTCTATCCCAGGCTTGGCTTGTCTGCGCAAGACTTCCTAATGCAAGAGGACTTGCTTTTCCTCCACAACAAATGGCATATGCAGTAAGGGATAAATATAGAATTCCCTGTTGTTATTAGGAATCAGTACCATCGGGGATAATGTTTCCCAAAGAAGTCTTGCTTCCTCTTTGACTTGGAATACATCGGTAAATGGAGTTTAGGTCCACTGTGGCTGCAACAAGAATGTTTAGAGAGCCTCAATTCCCTTCTCAGGCAAAGAGGACAGTCATCAAAGTAGTGTGCAAGTCATGTAATCATGAACTCATGGGACATTTTTATTTCTTGAGGCTTTGTATTATGTCCCCATTTAGTAAAAATGCACTTAAAAATCTACTAAAGCCAGGTTTTATTTGGGAGGGATCATCTGGAGTCCTTAAAGTGGTCGTGATGAACAATAAAGGAAGTCAGCGCTGTTTCTCAGCCTCTCTCCCACTCACTGAAAGAAGTATATTCCATCTTCTTTGGCTAACCACTTGAGCATCTCCAAGTCAATCTAAACACTCGGATGCCTGTGGATGGGCTTGCCGACTGCCAGACCTCAAGCCCTGCAGGCCCTCACGTCACTCGGGCTCTGGAGGGAACTTTCCATGGGCGAATGTGTATGTGATGTGGAAAGCCGAGAACCCTGGAGAGTGCGCTGAGATCAGGCCCAAACACACACAGGGGCCAGCTGCCTTCAATTAAGCCAGAAACCCCAGCCTCTGCAGTCCCTTATGCACAAAACCAGGCCGCTTTGATCTGCACTAGCCAGGGGAAAAGGTAAAGGCTTGAAAGATTACAGGCAAAAAAAAAAATAATTATTGTATCAAAGAGTGCTCCATAAAAGTTAACTGGGGGATTTTTTAGGCTCAGGGGCCGGTGGAAAGCGAGTATTAAAGATAGCTGTCGCTCATGTTCATTTGCTAGTAATTTTGCCTTCATCTTTTCAGTGAGCTTTAATTAATGGACACACCTGGCCTCTCTGCGAAGTTAACTGTGCAACTGTCTCTGCCACTTTAGTTTTTATGAGCACTAAAGATCAATCCTGAGTCATGCAGGGTGCATTGGCACAACCGAGAATGCCATGTCTGTCAGCTTTAGCCTGACACGCTGCACGGCAGCTCTCGGATCTGTACGAGGTTTGAAGCCGCAGACAGAGGCCGACATTAAAACTGTCCCCCCTGCCAAGCAGCACAGACACAGGCGGCATGGGCATCCATTAAATTAATTTGACTTCATTAGTCCAGACCTGCTAGGCCCGGGGTGCCCACAGGGATGCCAGAGGGTGGGAGGTAGGGTAGTGGTGGTGGTTGAGTGGCATCAGCCGCTGTGCTCTGAGGAGAGCGAACACATGGCTCTGACAGGCGGAATATGGCCCCAGTTCTTACTCCGGGATGGCTGCCAAACAAAGGCAACATGCGTCACTGGCTTTAGGGGAGCTCAATCAACACCCGGTCGGAGCGTTAACGCCACGCAACTGCACTGCATCAGCGAGGAGGCTGCGGGTCACTGGGCAGCCTGGAAGTCATGCATGTGCACACAGCGAATGTGGCAGCGTGTTATGATACAGCGCCACTGCCAACAGGTTGACCCGCTGCCATCACCTGCGTGTCTGCTGCCAGAAGAGCTAATGTTATTAGATTACAATGGCTCGTGTTTACCTCTTATTAATGACTTACAGCAATAACGTGTGTCCCAGTATTTATTTATATATATATGTTGCCATTAGCTTTGGCATTCTTACATGAAACATCATATACAATCATACAGTGATGCTTCATTGTACTCCTCTGGTGCTTAAAAGCAGGACTGTAATTTGGCAGAGAGGAAAGCAGTGTACTGTGTTGACAAAACTTCACTTTAATGAACATATTTGTAGATAAAATAGCCTCATTGCTAATGGGGTTTTTCTTCTTGAGCATATGGACCAAGCATTGAAAGTAATCTTTTATCTTTCTCAGGATTTTTTTTTCAGTCTAAACACAATAATAGATAGTAGTAGAGTAGGGAGGGGTCAGATGAAGAGGCTTGTTTATTAAACGTCTTTTCACAGCTTTTAAGATGGCTTTTTGTAATATTTAGCATAAAGTCCATAATTCTTCTCGCATGGTAAAGCTTGTACTGAATTCAGACAACCTGTCCAGCATTAATAACCTAACGTTCAAATCCATCTATAATGCTGTAAACAGCAACAAAGCTGTAAAGCTGGATCCTGCCTGCTCCTCACATATCATATAACTAACTATCATAAAAATGTAATATTGGCTAAATAATATCATTATATGATTTACTTTGTACCAAGGGCATCTTTCGTACAAAATCGTGTTTGTGCATAACTGTGGTTTTAATAACGAAGTTGTAATAACACTGGGTGCTTTACCAACAAACAAATTTATATATTTTTGATGGATCATGATGCAACAGGTGAAGCAGCCTCCCAACAGTATAAAAAATGTAGAACATTTTGATTCATCAGTCTAACCCTTTCAGACGCTAGACGTTTTCTCAGTTTATTAACTAAGTTACTAACTAACTCTGATAGTTCATTTATTAAGGCTACATGCTTTACTCAACGGCACTTCTAACCTGCAACCTCTTAGTCCCACGCCTGATTCTATAACCTCTAGGCAACCTCTGCCAGGTTCTGGAGCTGACCCGAGCCCTGCTGGGAGTGCTGCACCTGATAAATACAGAAGTGTAGAAATAAATAAATAATGGAAGGCATTAAGTCCAGATAGGACTGGAAGGTAGCCTGAGGGTGGTAAGTGTTCTGTCTGACAGCAGCGAACACTTTGATCAGAGGGCCCCGTCTGAAGATCGCTTCCACATCTGCACACGGGGAACGAGCTGTAAACTGCCAAGAAGCATTTTAATGACAGTTGGATTATAAAATGAAAGAGGGCTCCAGATGGCAGGCAGTGCAGCGGCTGCGGTTCGGGGGGAGATTGTTTAAACTGCTTTTTTTATTGATAAAATATGGGGTGAAAAATTGTGCAGGGCTTATTAGGCGTCCCGCTGTGATGTTGCTCAGCTGGCCAAGCTGTTCACTGTGGCCCCCATCCAAACATGCCTCCATAAATTTTTAGCAGTACCTTTAAATCTGTAAGATCCCTGCTTGTTAAGTTCACCCTGGCTCCCCCAAGCTCCCCACACCGTATTTGTCCTTTGAAAGACTTGGTTGTGCCCTTTTTTTTTAAAGACCAACTGGATAAAAGCAATGTCAGTAGCTAACATGGACTGTGGCGGTGGGGTGGGGTGGGGGGGTTCCCCACATAGCGTGCTCATTATCGAACGCCGGGAACCAGAGTTTAGCCCTTAAACAACTTAATTCCTGCATGATTTCATTAGCTTTGCTCTCCTAGTGATAAAATGAGACTCGCCTTATTAATTCAAGACATGGTGGTTGTGCTTTCCACCTACATCCACAGGGGCCTGTTTAAGGCAGAAATGGCCATGTGGGCATTAATTGGTTGCAATAGTGGCCAGAAGGGAGAAAGAGTTGGACTTGGACTGAATTGACTAATAAGTCAAAGCTCAATAGTAAAATAATCTGCATCACAATATACTGTTACTGTATGAGAGAATATGTTTTTAAAAAAGAGGGTCCATTTAGGCCCACTAGTGAAGTTGTGGAAAGACAAGGATTTGTTCGAGTAATGAACTCCCTTTCAAAGGTGACATTGTGGCTTTATGCTGGATAGAAGTCATGATGATTCATTTGGGAACAGGGCCTGATAATTACATTTTTATGTGATTTACGGTGATGTTGGTTAAATCAGATTGTCACCCTTTAAATACGTGTCTCCCAGTTAATACTATACCCTACACTAAATTGGTCTCCTTCACATCTTTGATCTGCAGCTCAAATTGAATTTGCTTGAAATGTGAATAGACCTGAATCAAAAGCTGGGAAAAATTCATGGTCTCAATAAAAGGGATCAGTGAAAGCCATCGTAACTCCATCAGAATCCATGCATGTCACACGTATGCCTTTCTGTCCCCAGAGTGAGCTGAGATATGTTGTTAGCCACGCTCACACTGCTAATTTAAAATCCATTTAAGCCGATGGGGTGGTTGTCTAAAACACTGTCATGATGGCCTTGCAAAAATGAGTGCCTGTATTTTTTTTCCTACCTTCAGAAAACAGGCAGCCCCAATTTATATTCCATAAGTACCACTTCAAGGCCAACCTGCCGCGCCCCCATTTCACCCTCTCGCCCACCCGCAGCATCAAAGACAATTACTGTCGACATCACATCAAATTACAACTGTTGGTTTGCTTGTTTGTCTCGTTATGTAGCTCGAAAACTGCCATCTCCCACCCAGGGAAGGTCCCCTCCCATCTGCCGTGCTCCCTTTGCCCACCCTTATGGGCCTACACATGCACACGCACGCACCCCCCCCCCCCCTCCGACACAGAGAAAGAGAAGATACAGGGAGCCGACAGCCTAATGGAGTAATTTGTAATTGCGAAATGAAAAAAGCTGAGTTGCAGGATGTGTTGTTATTTGACGGAGACTGGCAGCTCGGAGCTGGACCATGACGCCTCAACCACAAATCTCTCGCTCCCTCCTCCTTCTTCTTCTCTGCCTCTCTCTCCCCTTCAAATGCTTCCCCTCCGTGGAGAATAGTCAGAAAAGAAGGTGATGGGAGAGATGCTTTCGGCACATTCTGCTGCTCAAAGCTCCTAGCTCTGTCATATGCCTTTTCTTTCCTCTCCGCACAACCCCCCTCATATCCCTAGCTTCCCTCCCCCTGTACCTTCACATGGATCCCATAGGATAGAATAGGAAGAGTATCTCACAGCATTCAGACGCGTTTGAAGTGCAGGACAGATGGGCGGCCCGAGGGACTGTAAAAAATGAATCGAGGCTAGTAATAGGAGAGATGTTTTGAATCCTCTCCCCCATAAGTTATTTATCAGGGGCCCTTAGTGGTAGAGGAAGACTTCAGAGTGCTCCCTTAATGTAGCATCTGATGACTAGTAGGGGGGCTGTTCCAGGAAGTACTGCTGTAAAACAGGAGGGGAACATTAGCAGGGAGGTCTCCCAGGGCCCGGGCAAAGGAGAGAAACAACACACAGGGCGGCTCTTTCCCAGCATGCAACACAGGCCAGAGAAGAGAGGCGTACAAAATGATGTCCCAGAGTCTCGCAGCAGTCAGTGATATCACACGAGGTGCAGTGCAAGACATTCTGTACTATGATTCCCACCAGGTTAAGCCTGTTTGAGTAGACAAGGTACTTCAAATAGGTATGAAAATAAATAACACAGAGCAGGATCCAGTGAACAGACTGCTGTTTACTTCAGTAGTCGCTTACCAATGAGTTGTAGGAATTAATGAATGGCAGAGGTGGCCTTTATTTTTATTTTTTGGACAGTTATGTGGAGAATGTGTATAATTATTCATCTCTGCTACATCTACAACATACTTTTTAATGATCTCCTCTTTTATGAAATTTGTACAGAAATTACAAGCAACAACCTGCCTGTGCAGAAGATAATTCAAAGCATTGGTCATTGTAAAAAAAAGTTATTAATCTTAAGAGTTTTTCACAATGGCCAAACTCAGTGTTTTTGCTTTGAATTATCAAACAAGCGTCACCTTGGGCAACAAAACATTACATTTAATGCTACTGTCAGGATCTTTGTTAATGGAGTCAAGTTGCTGATACAAACATTAAACTGCCCATTTGACTATTTTGATGCAATCTTACAATTCAGTTTTTTTATTCTTTGTCATATTCTTCAGTTTTTTCATATTTTGTCACTTCAACTCACAACATTATACATTGAAAAACAGAAAAATTGGCGATTTTCTGTTATGTTAATAGCATGCCATGTCTTTATTTTCTTTATGCGAATATAATTTGCTCTGTTTTTTGTTTGATGTTGGACGTGTAATCACTATCAGCATTCCATCCAAATCGGAAATGAGTGATTAGTAATTAGCTGACTTTTAATTTCAACGTCTGGAAAACATTACTCAGGTGTCACCATTTTGAAACACTATACGTGCATAATCACAAACAACAGTAATGGGCCAAGCCAAACAAGCAAGTCTCTGATCACAGGAGACTAATGGCCTCTGAACTGATCACTGAGGCTAATAAAGACCAGCTAACGACATGGCCGCTTCGTTTGTGCTAATTGCTCTCCCTGGACCTCCACCATAGCCCATGTCTCCCAAGCATCTGTCACCAGGCATATTCCCTGACACAGTTCAGACCCTGGCCTCAGCCTCAAAGCTGGGCACACGGCCATAAACAATTGTCCTCCGGTGTCCTTTTACTATGGCGAGGTGCAAAAACATTGTCTAAGGATATTGATTGTCTTGTCAGATTTACAATTTGGTAAAGCTGGTGGTCATGTCCATCTGTGAAAGAAGAGCTCAGACCCAGATGGTCTAAATACAATTCAACACCACTGGCCTACACCTAATTATTATTTAACGTAAGTCAATATTAACATTTTTATAACCTCTGAAGACCATATATTCTTTAATGATTTTACCCATAGGCATAGGCACTCATCGTCTGCACATCAATGCTCCATGAAGAGACAAATCAATAAAACCATCAATAAAAACATACAATTATGACTTGGGTTAGTGAATGTAGTAAGAGTAGGGTTTTGCAAAGAATGCAAATAGTAAGGTTTCATCTCAAGGCTGTTTGGGTTTGAAAAATGCAGCTAGGTAGATGTAGACATACACGTGGTAGCTACAGTATGGGGCATTGATCAAGATCTAGCGGTACAGATGTTAGTAGCACAATGATCACATGGTGACAAACACGCGGGTATTATATCTTTTCGGTGATGCACATCTGATAAAATTCAAAATAAAATAAAAAAATGAAATAAAATGAAAAAATGATCAGCTTCATTCTTTGCACAAAGGTTTTTGTACTGCTATGTCAGCAGAGCTGAGTTGTATGACAGAGAGACAGCGACGGTGATTGTGTGACAGGCCGATCTGTGCACCCAGGTGCTACCATTTGCACAAGTGTCTGTGGAGCCAGTGTGAGTGATTGACATCTTACTGTCCATTTTCATCGGAAATGGTCCTATTGTTTTTTTGTCTGTTCATCAGGTGGGTTCACAAACATTTGACAACCAGCCTGGCAAAACACACTTTCCAGTCGCCAGTATTTTGTAATAATATTTTGTTTATTTGTGTTGTTTTTTTTCTGTAGAGGGTGAATAATCGTCAATATACAGTCTTGTGGCCATAACTAAGAGCTCCCCATGTACAGCCCAAGAATTGAAATAAGTTTTGCATTAAATGTAGTTAGAGAATGTGCTGAATGAATTTTGGACGTGTTAAAGCTGTTGTGTGCAGCCTCTGAAAATGAAACCAGTGTTAGCATGAGCTGTGAAAGCAAATCGCTCTGCTCCTCTAACCCCTGTTTCTGATGTGTTTGTTCCGTCCCTTCACCTAACATCCTTCTTGTGGTTGCTGTCTCAGTTAGCGTGAGAATGAGTAGGTGCAAGAAGATTAGCTGACAAGAACTGTATTCAGGTTTTGGTTAGACGCCATGAGGGTCCACCCCTGATTCTGGCCATCAGCGATTGGTTAAAAGACTTACACAAAGGCTTGTGATGGGAACACAGTATGTAATTGAGTTAGAGGCCTGTAACAGCACCTCTCCAGATATGTTTTCGAGCGCACTTTAAAATAAAATATGGGAGAATAGTTATAGAGCGCACTGCAATGAGACACTATCCTATACGTAAAAATGTTTTCCATCCCGCACCGTTGTAAATGGCACTAGTTGACAATGTATTTTTAACAGCTACAATATAGCGTGTGTTCACAATACTGAACATATCAGCCTGTGCCAAATAAAATTCTTGTAATTTTAACATCAGCTACATTTTTCTACGGAGGCAAGGTAGGACACCAATGTTTTTTCACTATGCATAATTTGTGATGCAGATGCAGCAGTGGCCATTTCGAAGCACTGACGCATGGTGCAGCATTACAATGGGCAGCAATTTGCATATCATTTCATGTTGGGGATATTAGATTAATGGCTTGTGACTGGTGTGATGAATACTAATTTAGCCTTAAATCATGTCACCATTCAGATATCAACAGCATGCCCAACAGGCAACAGAGCAGCTGAGCAGCCAGGCATTTTATAAGGTCAGCTAACTTCTTGGGCCAAGCTCTTCCTGTTCCCCATTCAGTCTGCCCTGTTATGGCACTTGTTGTAAATGTTTGCTATTCCAGGGACTGTTGGATTCACTGTTAAGGGGATATGGGCCCACCACAGGGGTTAATGCTGTCTCCATTTACCCTAGCAGACAATAAAACCCGCTGACAGAGTCAGGCCAGCAGTGATGGCAAAGCTGGCTCAGATGAAAATCATAAATATTGTGGTGCTCCAACTCCTCCCCCCAATGGCCCCAGTTTGACTCCCAGCGTGGTGGTCCCTGGAGTCGGCAGCGTTTGTGGCTGCAAGGCATAATGATGTTAATGTCGTGTGAAAAGACTACAGAGATACAGTAGGTAGGAGAGCAGAGCATTATGTTGTGTTAATGTCATCCGAGACTGTTTCTTCCTAACAGATTGTGCAGTAAAACAACATGGAGGATGTGGACCCACACTAAAGGAATCACAGACAGCAAACTCCACAAATGAATGTCCACAAGTTTTCGAAAGTCGTTACTTTCATTTTGTTTTTATTTAGTTTGTATCGACCGGCAACCAAAGCTAGTCATAGTTCATGTGATAGAGGTACATGAAAGTATTTCATATTTTGGTGTAAAATTGTGTAATAAATTACTTGTATCTCATTACATAACTAAATAGAAACTAGATACCCATATTGTATAATGTTTTGATAAAATAGTCACTAACTTTGAGTTTGGATGAGATTTCAAAAGAACAAACCTTGGATGGGCAATTGTATCAGGAGGTAGAGCGAGATGTCCATAAATCACGGGGTTGGCAGTTCGATCCTAGTCTCCTCCTGCCCTCGTCAAACTGTCCCCGGCATAATGCTGAAGTTATAGCAGCTCATAACTGCTGCATCATTAAAAATCTAAATATGCAACTTTAGTCGGGGCTACCATTGAAGTACGCTCTCCTCCCTGCTCCTTCCCCTTCCCCTGCACTGTTGTGCTCTGCTCCACTTCTCTGTTACCCTTCACCACACCACCTATGTAGTCATTATTATGAAAGTGACATACTGTATCTGTAAGTGTAGCACAATAATTATAGGGTGGGATTTTAAATTGTGCATCATTTTACTTGTTGTCCCCATCGAGCACTTAGAGCGCTAAATGTTCACACTGATTAGAATAAAGCGATTAGGAGCGAAGACGCTGCTATTGAAGCATATTCTACTGCTTCATATTTTATGGCTCTCAATGGTGCAGTAGAGCACAAATATGGATTCAAATATATAGTAGTAATTTCATTATTTTATTAAACAGCATTAACCATCATATCAATTTTGCATGAATTAAAATGTTATGCTAAAGCACGTCCTTTATTAACATTATTTTACATACAGGAGTGTGTGTGTCACTTTATTCTCCTGAGAGTAGATGGCTAGCCAAGAGTACTGAGGGAGGAGGTGGGAGGGTGTCCAGAGGGAGCTGTTTGATTGATGTGTTTTGGAGGCTAGAGGAAGGCAGGGGGGGGCGTTGAGGATGAGGAGAGGATGGGAGCTTGATGGGACTCTGCGGCAGGAGGGAGGCAGGGCTCTTAAGTGGGGGAGGAGGGGACAGGAGCTTTAACAAGCCCTAGATTGTTAGTGACAGGCAGATACTTCAACACTTAAAGTAGAAGGTTTGATTTAATCACAGAGCTGTCATTTGTTATTTGTCTGCCTTGCTCCACCAGGGCCATGGCTGATCAACTGCCTGGTCCCAAGAGAGCCCTTCCCCCCCCTCCCTGTAATGTCTAAATCCCCTGCACAAATTACAGGCCTGCTCGATCTCCCAACCCCACTCCTCTCCTCTGCCTGCTACAATCATGCCACGGTAAGAGACAAAGGACAGAGGACAGGGAATCAGGTTAGCCGCATGTGAGAACCAGGTAGTAGAAAAAATGAAGGAGAGGAAATGGCCTGAGGGCCACTAAAGATCATTAATAGGACTGTCAGCGAGGTTACCAGTTGGTTACTGTCACATAAATAACAAATGAGCTCCTCCTTCCTCACCCATTCCAGTTCATTAATAATGCCTGCTGCAGCTATTTTGTTGCGTCATACTTAGAAAGACGGAGATAGAAAGATGGAAGCATTATGAAGGGGAATTCAGAGAGGACCTTTCTGCTCTTCTCTCTCTGGTAATTTAGTAATATGGCTTTTCAAATTAGCAATGACTCCCCAGTACCACAGCACACAGTAAATTAATCCCACAGCTGGCGAGAGCGATCAAATGGGGTGGAGGGATTGACGACAATACAAAGCAAAGGATCCAAAAGCTCTATCCAGTCCACCTCCATGTAACTCTAACACGTTTGTAGCCACTGATTCTCTGAAATAAAACATATAAATGACACTGTTTGCGGTTGCCCCTTGTCTAGGGATGTGGACCACACAGAAATCACCATATGGGCAGATTAAAAGTGATGAGAGGGCGGGTGTTGGTTGTTGAAGAGAGAGAGGAAGCGGGTTCAGAGAGGTCACCCTCCAGGTAAAAGCATCGCCTTTTAATTAGGGTGAAAGGATATGATTCTTTTATAAAGGCCAAGGGCCTGGGCACTGTTAAGGCTGATAGCAGTCAATGCCTCTCATTAACCCTCCCTCCTGCTCTCCGCTCTCGACATGACTCCATCTGAGAAGGCAAAGATAAAAGGCTCAGGGGGCCACAAATGACAGGTTAGTTTCTGGGTGTCTGCTCCATATACCCACTACTACTGGCTTTTCTTCTCACCATTTCTGTTAAATTTGGTATCTGGATTCTTTCGTTGGGCGGGTTCATTATGAGAGAAGCTACAGCTAAAACTCCACTGGCCCCTTCATTGACTTTTTTGGTGCATGCAGTATTTTAGGGTACATATTGCTAATCCATGTATACATTTTCTTTCATCTTTTCTTTCTTGCTTGTTATCTTGTGTTTGGAGGTTTTTTTGTAGGGTCCTAGGCATTTTCTATTTTGCCTCCCATCTCTTCCAGAATGGAAACAGTCGTGTCTGCTTGTTTCAAGACATCCCAGTCTTAAGAGCAAGAAGGGAAAGAGAGAAAGAGCATGACAGAGAGGATAGCAGGAGGCCAGCAGCCAGAAAGCCATGATGTATGATTTTATTCAGTCCTCCTTCCTGTTCCTGATTAGGGGCCTTTAAGCTGTGATCGATTGGCCCTCAGACCAGCCTCAAATCAAAGGCAGATACTGTAGGTGCTGAGTGAGAGGGAAATACATGGAGGCATTAGAGGCCTGTTGCTCTGGGGTGCACAGCAAGAGGTTGATTCACTTTGTGCAGGCTATCTAGGGAATAGGATGACGTGGAGGGACTTGTAGGGTGTCGAAAGACCATTGCACACACTTACATGCTGATGGGTCCAAAATGCATGTCAGTACTCTCTGTCCGTAAATACACACAGACCTCCCTCAGCTTGTCCTGTCTGTGTGTGTGTGTGTGTTGCCCCAGTGGCCGAGGGTAGGTGGGATTGCTGGCATTGACAAGTGCATTGCCTCTAAACACCAGGATCGAGGCTGGAACAATCATGTTCAGATGTCCTATCTACTCCACTACCAAATCCAGATGCTTAAATTCCCCATCCTTCAGTTCCCCACATTTTCCTTCACCTCATTCAATCCTTCTGCACTTCCTCCAACACCACCCCCCTTCTTACAGTCTCCATCCACTTGAGATAAGCCCCAGTCTTCAAGAGTAGAACTCACTGCAAACAATTTATGATGCCTTTCTAAGGAAGTCAGATCTGGCCTCCATACCTTGGGGACCTTTTTTCTCTCCCTCTCTGTTTTGCAGTGCTGCCAAAAGAACATTTTGATATGTAATCTCTGGCTGGAAGAATGGCAGACAGACAGACAGACACATGTGCATGGTGCACATTTGTTTTCCTGCTCTTCACCTACGATCGACTAGAGCTGCAGAGAGAGCGAGAGAAAGGCTGCTTTACCACAGATGGTTCTCCTTAAGGAGCTGGGATGAAACTCTTTGTGTTACAAGTGCTCTTTTGGTCTTTTTTGAGACTCCAATCGGTTCAGGCTCCCCTGCTGGGCTTCGTTCCAATGTGCTGAGGCCAAATGAGTGCATAGGCATGCATACACATAAATACACACTTGGGTATCTGATGAATGGCTCACCTGTCTTCTCGCTGTGAGTTATTGAACAAGCCCAGTTCCAGTGAAGGCTTATAAATTGTTCTTGGGATTGTTGTGGAATTACACTGTAATTATTGTTCTTGTCGTTTGACATCTTGGATCGCCGTGTTGGGATCATGAATTATCCTTAACCAATCAATCAAACACATTATAGATAAATGCAAATGTCCATAATGAATAAAATCATTGCTGCCAGTATCAGGAAATGTTTTGTAATTGTGTGTAATACAATTTATATAATCATTTAATAATATAATCAAAGTTTTTTTATAAGCATCTAGGTTATTTAAGGTAACGTTAGGGACCTTCTTTGCCCTTTCTAAGCAAATAAGATCAGAGATTTAGAGCTAGGCTGCTGAGTAATCCACCATTGTTATTATGGCCCTAATGAATGATCACTGCACACATTTCACCCAGCAGCTTGTTAAGACAGATATCTGGAGCTTCCAACAGATTGATGTTGAATCTGAATAGGAAATGGAGTGCGTCTGGCAGCCGAAGCCTATCTCAGAAGAAAGGGAGGGGAAAGGGAAGAGGAGCGATTGCATCCCCAGCAGAGTGATGGCATCACTTCTCAAAGCGCACACGCTCGTGACAAGTAAACTGAAATCATCATTGATGTTATTTATTTTCAAATGCTCCCCGCTTGACAGGCGACATCTTGTTCGGCACGCATCCCAAGGGAGGCCGCGGTGCTCAGCGTTTCTCGGCTCCATCACGCGCAGACAGCCGCTCGGTGCTGACACCAAAGCAGTGGGACTCACTAGAGACTTGCTCTGGAATTTGTCACAATCCTGCACCACACGAAGAAAACACAAACGCACTCAGCTCCTTGTTTACACACATCCAGATCTGTCACAATGCTTGTCTCACACCTCAGCATCTGCCACCACACTAGAAATCAAGAGATTGTTTGCCTAAAAAAAGAGAGAGTCCGTTAAAGATTAAATTTTTTTTCTGCTAGATAAATGTCAACAAAAGTTTAATCTGTGGAAAGGAAGTGTGCTACAAATGCCAAAGCACTGACTTTCTGTGTCTGTCTGATTTAGACATGACACACTGACTTCAGGAGTAAATGAAAGTGTCTGTCAAAACAAAAAATGTTTTTCAAAACCTTTACTAATTATTATTATTATTATTATAAGATGTTTTGCTTATTGAATAAATTATCCAAATATTGACTAATGACCAGTGTGAGTCGCTGCATATCAATAGTACGCTTCTTTTGTTGCCCTGTTTTTCCAAAAAGCTTTTGCACTGCCAGTTTTCTGATGTAATCCGTCACAGACATGATAGCAGTGGTTCCAACTACACAATTCCAGGCTACTAACAACACCGGCCCTCCAGCACTGCCTATCTCAGCACAGTCAGGCTCGATGTCTGAGAGTTTGTATGTGGGCTTGCACCCATGTGTCTTTGGTAGCCTGCCCCATCCATTCATGTGAACATGGCCTCATTATCAGTCAGTAGCTGTGTGAGCTCAGGGGAGGGAGTACAGATGAAGAAGCGAGCATGGTGGTGGGCAGGTAAACCAGCCATGAGCCAACACCAGAGCCCAGATCCCCCTGGCACAGCTCTGTTAAAGGAGTCCATTTTTCAAATGTGCCTACACCGAGGCCCGCCAGGGAGTACATTACTGGCTGGGGCCCCTGCAGGGAGCGGTTCTCTGACTTCCAGCCACACTCATTCAGTAGGCTGGCTGTCAAGGTGCTACCTGCAGTCAGCAGCGACCAGCCCCCAGCCTGCACTTATTCGATTGGCTCATTAATAAAACAGACCCCACCCGAGAACAGGGGATATGCTCCAATGCTCTGGACATCACTCTCTTCAGCTAATGGGCCAGCTGGGAGAGCCCTGCACCCGACTGCCTCACATCCTTTAACATGTCAGACAAGACAATGCAAGGAAGGATGGAGGGCTTTGACTGTGTAAAGCCCAGATCATGGTGTATGTGAGCCCAAGCTGGAGCTCAGTATTCACCGTAGACCTCAATGTGTCTTCAGTCTGGGCAAGTGCCTAAGCTTTGCTTCATCAATCCCACTTAGCCTCACTTGGCTGAACCTCTCAATTGTGTTTCCTCTCAAAATGGTTATGGACTGGCTTGCATGTGCGACTGCAACCCATTATGATTTTTTTTTCAGCAGTGGTGCAGATGTGTGCATGTTCATGAGCATGTAACACTGAAAAAGCCTTCTTAGTCGCAATAAAGAAAGGTTATTCGTATTTGCTATGTTATATGTGTATCAATTTACTGTACCAGAAACATTTGAGTTTCAAAAGGCTCTGGGGGCCCAGATAGCTATAGGAGTGAATGTCTGAATGAAATCCCACTACACAAAACAGAAATTCGAATCAGGGCTGAATGCCAACCCAACTGACACATGAACACACTTTGGTCCATGGCAGGTTTGATTAAAAACGCACACTTTACCAGCAAAACCAGTCAGAATCCATTAATTTTACAAATGTAATAGTATCACAAATATCAGCTATGTCATGGATTTATTCCATTGTTGCAACTTGAGTAACTTAGCTACAGCTGGTTTCTTGACTTCCCTTGCCGCCTGCCCTCTACTGCTCAGGCAAACATCTTTACATCTCTGTCCCTCAGCAGCCCAACTGCCTGTCTCCTCTCCGCTGCTGCAGCTGCCAAAAGCTAATGCTGTAATTGATGGGGAATTTAGTTGTTCATAAACTTCACAAATTAGTGCACAGATTTGATTTATAGTTTCTTGGCTGTTTAGAACTAAAACCATCTGAAATTTTTACTGCTGCGTCTACAACCTTTAACAGCATAAGTAAATAAATGAATACAGTTGTTAATGTTTCAAAATATTGGTCAACTATTTTATAGAAAGTTTCAGACACATCATCAACTAGGAGTAGTTATAAGTCATTTGTGGTAAGTGAGACTGGTGTAAAAATGATATGCTGCTTAGCACACAGTACCCTAGGTCTTCTACTTCTATTTATCTAACGCAAGTGCAGAATATGGAATGTATGTACTCATCGACTCTGTTTGCGGCATGGTCAAATATCATTTATCGTCCCCAGACAAAAGCCAACCTGGGCCGATGCAGCCGTTAGTCTTCATCGCTACTAGTTGTTTGACATCAGCCTGGTGTTTCATGGCACTAAAGGAAACACTGCATCACCACCATAAAGCTACAGGGATTCTCTACAGCATCACAGACTGTGCTTCCTCCTACTTTTTTAGGCTAGACAGTGTGAATTTAGTGAGGTTTTTTTTCTTTCGCTCCTTCTTGATTTGCGTGTTAAGCTTGGATAGAGGCAGCTCTGATTCACAGCTGGGCTCCTGGGGGAGAAACAAGAGTTTTGTTTTTGTTGTTGTAGGACGTAAATCTAACAAGAGAGGTGGAGATGGAGCAGTAAGCTTTATGGATCCCTCAGGGGTCTTACCGAACCCCTCACTAAATAAATCTGAATTGAAAATACATATGGAGCTGTAAACCGTTCGCATAAAGGAGTGCTTGTGCTCCTCGTGGAGAGTATCGGATTTACTGGCCTCGCAGTCTGTCTACTGGATCCCACTCACAGCACATTAACACAGCGAAGACATACGGGAGAAAGACATAGTTAGTTTACATAAAATTCAATAACTGGAACGTTTTTGTGACATATCAAGCCGGAGCCTGGGAGAGGCAGCATTGAGTTGACATCCATCTTCAGACCAGTGGTGGTCTTCGTTTTCTGTAACTCAATAGTTAGGTTTTCCCCACAGCTGTAAATGAAATCTCCAAGGGACCTAAACCTGGGGCTGTTTAGAGAGCAATTTAGTTATTGCTATTACCATAGATATCTGCTTCCTGTTTGGCATAACTTCACCTACTGCGGGTAGAGCTGTGCCAGAAATTCCGAGTTTGCTTTGGTATCATAATATCGCAAGACACAACTCACAGGCAGAGTCGGCTCTCCTAAATTATTAGCTTTAGGAAATAGTCTAGAGATTTATGAATATCCCCAGGTGACTTAGAATAGTTCTAGTCACTTCCATATGTGACCCTGAGGCTGAGTGGTTGACAGGGCCATTCCAGGCCGATTAGGCTCCCAGGCCCTAGAAGAGAGGCCTACCTTGTTGGCAGCTGGGGGCCGGGAGAGCACAGCCTCTTGAACTCAATTGGTAAAGATCACAGATGTAGAGGCCCAGTGATGGCAGCCAGTTGATGGGTCACCACAGTTAGTGAGGCCCTCCTCCTTGACACTAGGTTTACTGTTACCCTCAGTCCCTTGAAGAAGAGGAAATAACCGAGGTGCCAATTAAAGCTTTAAGACATTAAATAAAAACCCTCTGTTGTTGCCTTTAAAACATCCCAGTTAATGCTTGTTTGCCTTTACGATGGAACCCTAGTCAGCTGCCATCACTCTGCTTTCTATTAAAGTGGGATTGAGTGGTTTAGTGTTGAGTTCTTTTTTTCTCCCTCTTCTACAGTCTTTTCCATGCTTCCCACCCTTGTGGCTTGATTGCTATATAAACAAGCTCTTTTTATTGCTGAAATACATACTGCTAGTGGAGAGGAAGTCCAAATTTTGTAGACTTTCGAGATGGTAAACATCTTACCTTTGTGAACATCAGCACATCATAATAAGCTACACTTATGCCTATTAGGTATTATTTCCAATCGGAATACATTTGCGACTCAAAAATCTTCACTGATAGTGGTCACGTGATGAGCTATGAGACTCATGCTGATGTTTGAAGGTTTTAGGTTAAATTAATCAAGTAATTTCAGGAATCCAGTCTATTCAAATGTAATTCTCAAATTAGGCTTTAAAGCACAGAATAATGAAGTAAAAGCAGATCCCAGCTGACATGCCTTCTATCCTGCACAGTGTCCATCCAAAGATTTAGTTTTTTTACGCAATTAAATTCGGTAGTTGCTATTCAAGAGACTGTAGTGATTTAGTCTTAGAATAAAGAATAAATATTTTTTTCAGCTACACAGCAAGATGTCTGCCTGTGTATTATTATTTTTTGGTTGTTTACTTCACTTGACTCTAATGCAGAGCACCATGCATGCCATTAGTTTGGGGATTCTTGTGTTACTGAGTTTAGATAACCTGTAAAGGGGGGAAGCGTACTGTAGAGAAGTGAATTACCGGGTTCTGCCTGTGTGTGACAGATAGGAAATAATAAGCTCAAATAAATGGCATTCATTTCATGTTTGAACACCAAACACAGTAGAATTCCACAAGCTTGAAAATGGTGGGCTTTATGCTCCCGGTTGCTTTTCAGTTCATCGAATGAAGCTCAGGCATGCAGGAAGTTATGATCGACACCCTGGCAGTGAGTCTACAAAGGAGTGATGGAACAAAGAAACAAAAGACCAATATGAAACTGATGTCAAAGGCTCTGGGCTTCTGTCTCTGGAGCTGCATTGGTGTAATTAGCGAGGAAGGCCCTTGTCCTTGCACCAGCCTACTATAAATCCCCCATCCCACATCCCCACTGGGGGCTGAAATGAGGAGGGCCAGGGCAGCTCACAGGGGAATGGAAGGAGTGGGCGTGCAGGGTATGTCCCAAGGGAGGACAAGGTTAGAAGTCACAGCAAGCCTGTGGCTAGATGAATAAGGGAGCTGTGATGCAAAGAGGCTTTTCTGGCATCATGACTGAGCTCCCTGAGCTAAAGTGCCTAATCCATATTACATGCACAAAGGCCCCGAAGATTAGCAGACATCTTCATCAAAATGAATGAAAACTTGTCAATTTGGGGGGCATAAGAGTTTAGAGAGAAAATGGGCTTTTACCAAGAACTGCTGAGAAGACATTTCCCAGTAAGGTTCTTTATAGGTTAAGATATTCAAATAAAGAACCTTAACCTCTGATGTGGAAGCCATTATTTTGGAGGGCAAGGGTCTTCTGGCTAAGAATATGGGATTTAGGGCACTGACACACTCAATTATTGGCTAAGATGGAAACCATCTGACTAGTGTTAATGCCTTAGCTCACTTGCAGTGATTCGTTCCATTACTGCATGAGGATTGATAACTAGGCTAGAAATAAAATGTGTTTCTCATCAATGTGTCACTTCCAAACGCCTTTACATACTGTACAAGCGTAATATTGTGTCATAACATGGCCTCAGGGATGGTCTCATTTGGACTGTATTTTATAGAATAATGAGATGTGATTGAATAAAGGCAATTTTCTGTTGATGTGCTGTAAATGGTTGAAATCTAATTTCAGTAATTTTCTTGGTCTCTTCATCGTTAATTTGTCATTAGTTGGATAATATTCTAGAGGACTCCTCATGCTACAAGGATAAAGGAGGTATTCTTTAATAAAATGCCAAATAAGAGCACAACAAGGATAGTATATTAAGAGTGTTGTGATCAAAAGAAGGATTCGCAAGCTTGATTTGTTGGTTGATTGAAGAAAAAATTAATATGTGGTGAGTCAAATTCTCGTTGCTCTTGAAATTACCCAATATTCCAGTCTGGCTTTTAGACGATTGTAGCTGCTTCCATCTTTGGCTCACAGTTGGGGCCCTCTGTTCACCTGACTGCAATTAGCTGAATTGTGGTTTGTTTACCTTGACTTTTCTAAGGAGACGGGAGTGTTGGGCAACCACGAAGTTTGCCACCACTTCCACGAAATGATCACTGCAAACAGCTAGTGACTTGAACCATAATTAGATTTGAAATCAGTTGGAAATTTTATTTTGGATGATAATGTGATATTCCTAAGTTAATTTAAACTTGTTTACTTACTTTTGATTTGTATTTTTCAGGGGGATTTTTTTTCTAATTAGATGGAGACTTATTTCCTGCCCTTGTGTGGGTTACTTAAGTTCTCATTTAGAATCCAGCCCTCTTCATGGATTTTATTAGAAGTCTTTGAAACAGAATTAGTGGGCAACACCTTATGCAATAATATGATAAAAAACATTTTGTAATCACTAACATTTTATAAGGCTCGCTAAATTTATGATCCATCAGCATCTCTTTTGAAACATTCCCCTGGATGTTTGAAAATGGGCCAAGGTCACAACCATCCAGAGAAAACTGCGGTATATCCCTTTTTTTTTTTGGTAGAAATTGACAAAACGCAGAGAATGAAGAGCGCAATGTTCCTGTTCTACATCCCCAATGAGACAAAACTGTGAATCAATAAAACTGCACAGGGCATAGTTAAATTAAACACCACCACCATTTTAGCCTGTGTTTTGAGCGGGAGGGAAGCCGGCAGCCATTTTGTTTTCCTGTTTTCCTGAATGGCTCCTGTGAAAAGCAGCCTGTGCATGACGTTAATTAAGCCATAGTTTTAGAGTCATAATTGATTGAATCATAGCATCATAATAGAAATTGCAGCTGTGTCTTACTGAATTAAAACCAGTGGCATCCTCTGGTGAAAGGATATGTTAATAAGGCCTTGAATGCAATCAGATTTTGTTGTTTTTGTCCTTTTTTAAGCCTGGGTGCTTCTTTTTTTCCCTAACACTTTTCCTCAAGGGGTCTTATTATACACTTCTGTAATACTAGAGAGTTAGTGTGCAACGCAGTGGGATGTCAAAAGACCCTCCCCCAGCTCCCTTAAATCTGTCAAAGCATCTGCCTCATCCACCCTGGCAAATCCTTTGACGTCTGGGGCTAAAGAGCAGGCCTTGTATCATTCATGAATGCTGGTGGATTTCCATATCTGACACTACACTGACTTACTGCTGGGAGCACTTGTGTCCACATTCAATCCTCCCTCAAGAAATGTGACAGCATATGGTGACCATGGAGACGCTGCATGTGCACAACTGGGCTCCAGCATGCACAATCATGCACAACCATAAACAATTATGTACACACACTCGCGCAGTTTCATTTTTTCACATGAGGACATTCTCAGTGTTTCTCACATACGATCAAAATCTGGAATTGGAAGTTGAAGCAAACATATACATGAATTTATACAACATGTAGTCTATCCTCTGCGGTTTCCATCATGTGTCTTATTCGCACTCCTTCTTGTTTCCACTCGCTCTGCTCTTTTCTCTGGGTGACCCTATCTCCATAGTGCTACAGTACAGGGAGGTAATGATGAGAAATGGAGTTATAATGCCAGTTGTTAAACCTCAGGCCGCCCAACAAATGTGCTTCAGAGACCCTGCATTTGTCTCTGAATGGATTAGGTCTTTGCTCTGGTAACCCTATATTTAATCTCACTCCAGCCTCTGCTGGCAACTCTGTGTTTCTCAAGGTAACAAATATTCTGTCATTTTCTCCTCCTTATGTCTTCAACCACTTTTGCACCTGAACTACAGCAGAGTCTTTGTTTGTTCTCCATTATCTGTTGTTTTGTAATAGAACAGGAACAGGGAGTAAAATACTTATCGGTAAGAGCTTCTGTCGTCTTGACGATTTGGCTGTGAATGTCAGACGTGCATTAAAGAACTGTTTTAAAAAAAAAACAACTGCACAAGTTGTTGTTAGCCAGCATTTGGAGATCATTCCTCACTTTGCCCTGCCATCGCATTATCAGACACTGTGGCTGGATATTAGTTTTCTGCACATCACAATTAGATCAAGAGCTTGAATGGGGGAAGTCCTGCATAAAGCATACATTTTCTTTATTTTGCTAATATATTCATGTCTTTTATATGGTTATTAAAAAATCTGATTCCCTTACAGGCCCTAGTTTTGTCTTCAGACTAACATTGTATTTGATATCAACAACCTTTGACCACCTGATCCTCTCCAAAGCGCCACAGATTATACGGTTATTATTCTCAGAAAACAAGAGAAGTTATAGGATGTTAATAAACTGGTGCCAGTCTGTATTAAATTATCAATGTGCATGCAAAATTCATTTCCAAACATCTTTCACACTTTCTGAGTCGGAGCACAACTCACTTTTATCTTGTTAAAGCGATGGAAATTTTATTACAAGGGAAAATAACACCACTTGTTTTTCATTTTCCGTTTCACATCCCAAGCAGCAGGTTAGATGTGCGATAGCTCCGATTACTGCAAACACTTTCAATGTTCACACATAATTTGATGGTGTTTGGTTGTCCTGTATATAATTCAGGAAATGGTGTCATGGCTGTCCTCTCAGAGGGCAACGCCGCAGTGGCATATCTGATGTGGTTATTTCAAGCACCCTGCTAAATGCCCATAAATTACCTACTAATCTTGCTTCTTTAATTTCTGTCTGTTTTTTTCTTAGTGTAAATTATACCCTAGCAGAGACAATCGAACAACAAGACCACACAAGGCTGTGCCTTCTGTTTTCATGTTTTCCAGACAAGACCGGCAAAGTGTTGTTTATGCTTCCGTCAATCTTCCAAACAGCTCAGGAGGAGGGAAAATGAAAGCTGTGGGTCCATAAACAATTGTGTATCAAATGCAGGATCTAGTTTGCACATTTTCTCCTGCCAACACTGCGGAGAAGATAAAGAATGTCAAGGTGACATGTGCATGCTTTTGGAGGGAGAATAAAGACAGCAATGTCCTTGCTGATTCTATCAGCGGGAGCCATTCTTTACCTTGTTCACTGAAAGAGGAGGGAGTGGGGGAGGGAGGCCATGAGAGGGTGGGATGTAGAAGAATAAAGGCCAGCGAGAGCATAACATCCCTCCTAAAAACAGTAGTCCAACGCAACAGTGTTATCAGCTCCCAACTGCCGTTCCCCCTCATCGATCTGTGGTGTTGGGCAATGCAAATGGCTGCAGCTAGCCCTGGGTATTCTACCATCAATGGAGAGTAATTATCTTCGGCAACAACCAATATTGGATTGTTAAGCCTCGGGATAAGGTAGCCGGCAAAGCCTTCAAACAGTCACTCACCTCTGTGGACTTGAAGGCTGATGGATGGATCAGCTGGGACTAGCTGCTAGAGGGGCTCCCGAGGCAAACTAGCAGAGTTACCAGCTCTCATCTCCCTCTGCCCTGGCAGCGCAGCCCTTTCGAATCCCAGAGAAAATTCATTTTTAATGTGCCTGGCGGAGGGCGCTTTTTGTTCTACATCGCCTCGATCAATCAGGACAACTTTTCATGTCAAACAAGAACCTCCAGAAACGTTTGCCACGAGGGCTTTGATGAGCACAACTTTCAAGACAGTTAAAACTGAGCTGCCTGACAAGCCCAATAGAGTAGTTTCAGTTATGTGACTGCAAAGAGTTCCAGACCGCACATAAAGGAAAATCAATTACTGCAATGGGAAATAATTTCTACACATAATCCTAGAGAGCTTTCTATATGTGTATCTTATTTGGTCGCTTGTACATCTCTAGAGCTCCTCCATTACAGTAAAGTCCTTTACTTTTAGTTAGGTCTCCTGAGAGTGCTTCAAAATGTCTGACATCCTCTGGCCTCTGTTCTCAGCAGCACTACTTATATTCTGGAGTATGCCAGTGCTCTAAATGGATGACCTAGAAATGTTGTCCGTATTGAAAGATGGGAGTCATTGAATAAGGTGCTCATTCTCACATCGTTGGTCTATGCTACTCGAGCCCTCATAATGAATAAATCATGTATTCAGCAAGGCACTTTCCAGATAGAAATTACAATGTACAGCTGCCGAAATAAAATGGAATAAAACATGACTTTGTTCCGTTTTTGGTGGTGGCAGTCTATGCTGTGCCTCTCCACCATCATTACTCGTAATGGTGAGGATTCAAAGGAGAGATAGCTGGGATTCAAACATACAGTGGACTTTTTATACTCTAGTTAGAGGAACTGCCCAGAGCTGCTGTTTAAGTGAACGAAAGTCTAGAAATTATTTCACAGTCCAAATTAGCTCAACCTGTCATTGTTTTATGACACACTGGGGAATATGTGTCCATTCTCACAAAAACACAGTATATAACATATCATTACTCTGTAGCTTCATGGAAAGCATACCCTAAATCTCTGCTACCTCTAATTTTGAAAAGAGCTCCTGAGCTAATTTGTATTTTGTCTGCTGTTGCCTTCGGGCTTTGATATCATTCACTTTAAAGGAGGGTATTTGCTTTTGATAAAGTCTCAGTTTAAAAAAAAAAAAAAAACGGTGATGAGCTGTAGCAGCAAAATGCCTCAGTAAATTTTTGCCTAATAGCTTCGTGTTAACTTTTCTCTTTGTGGTCGATATCAACACTTCCTGTCACCATCCGATCTGGAACCGGCATATTTCTCCTTACACCCGTGGATTCTCTTTTTACATAACAGCTTTTACTGTACACCTACCTATTTTAGGAAGCTGTTGAGGAGGGGGGTATTGTATGCCAGATGCTATTTCCACAAGCAAGATATTTGGACCTGGCTAGATCCACTCAGTCAGTGCAGGCTTACCTGAGATTAACTGTTCTCCTGGCTGAGGCCGGCAGCATTAGCGACCCGCCGCTGAATGGACGTGAAACCCAAAGCTGGCTGTTAAAGTGCTGAAGGATATAAAATACACCCAACCTTTCTCCCAGAGGTAATGTAGCGATTAGACCTCTACCCTGGGAACTATATGTGACCTTGCTTGTTTAAAACTAAATCCTGCAAGAGCTTCTCTCATTTCAACTGTCACAAAAATATGTTTTGTGATTGTCTTAATCGTCTTAAAATGACACTAGACAGAAGATGCACTGTCTTTTTTGATTGCTAGAAAAATGTTGTCGTGGTCCTGTAAGGGAGAAGAACACTGTCTGTCCAAGATAACACAAGTGCATCACGTGTTGCTTTTTTTTTTTTGCAATGAAAGAGTGATGCCTTTGTGTCTTACACATGGTTTCCTTTACTAACATCTAAGAGACTAGATTCCCATGATGCCCTGCTGCTGCAACATCTGCTTTTCTATTGCATACATCACCCTTTAACGTTTTCAGATTTTGTATCGCATGCTGTGGATTTTCGCTATTTGGTCACTGGTTCTGTTCAGCTGCGTTTGCTAAGCTGTTATTTTCTGGGATAAACAAAATTACAGCCAGTTGCTCGATTGACCAAAGTTCAATTTAGTGGTGTCTAACTTTCTCTGTCAAATTCCGACTACTCCTGAGCTTTTTGCTCTGTGTACGTGTGTGAGTGTGTGTGAAGTGCCCTATGTTTTTAAGGGAAGTCTGTAGGCTTGGGGATGACCCTTAATCACAGTCAGCTGGGAAATAATTACAAGTGTCGCATTCTTGAGAAAAACCCACAGAGCAGGCCATAACTCCTATTGTTGTTGTGTGTTAGACAGTGCCTAACCTAGAGGCAAAGTGTGTTGATGTACATTTTGGGTGGGTAGCAACAGTGTATTATTTACCCATCCAGAATGCTGTATTTATCATTCTTTAATTTTAAAAAAGGATTTGTTTCACACACCAGAGCTGGCATTCTCTCAGGGGTATCTGTGGAGTATAACACAGCATGGCAGAAAGTAAACACCAATCTTCTACTTGTCTCCAGAAAACTCCACTGGGAGGTGGAGTTGTGAAGGAGCCCCTTACTCTGCCTTGGCATTTTGCAAGCGTAGGCCTCTTTCAACCTGACTTCAATCATGGCTAAGTTAAGCAGGTCATAGGAGTGAACAGGATAACCACAGGGCTAACTTTGTTGGAGACGTCAAAGCCCTATCCTCCTCCTCTTTAGCCTCAGAGAGTTCTTCTCTAAAAGTACATTTTAAGAATAACATCTTCAGTGTGCAAAAGGAGCAGATGGGTAGCCCTGCTCGGTCAGGACTGGTGCCAATCCATAGTCTCCGGGCAACTGAGAGTTTTGGGGAATTGTAAAACACCGGAGGGGTCAACAGGAGGGAGTTTTAGATTTTATTTATTTATTTGCCACTTTGCGTCTGGTTATGCATAGTTAAAGAGTACAAACTATTGTCAGTTGTTTAGAACACAGATGATGATACTGTTTAAAAAATTAAATTTAAGAAAAGAACAAAAATAAATGTAGCATTGGAATGATTCCAGAGATATGCATACTCATACTACTATTTAAAGCAATATTATTTCTGTCTCATAAACGTTATCAGTCAAAAACTATGAATTAACTATGTATATGTCTATGTTGGTTAATAAAACCAGGCAGTAGCAAAAGATGTTGAGCTCGATTATGGACCATTGAGTGCTGTACTAAATATATGCTACATGCATGCACCGAGTTCAGCACTGCATTAGGCAGTAATAACGGTTACATGCATTAGTCACACATAATGCAAGGGTACATATAAAATAATTCTCCTGAAAATGCTGTTCACACACACACACAAACACATAAAACAAAATCATAAGTAAACATTTTAAGCGTACAAAGGCATAGAGATGGATGAAAACATCCCGGGTCCATTATGGGAATGTGTTAACAAATCAGATCAAGCCCTCGTACATTGATTGCTCTGGTCTCGTCCTGTCCTCATTTTGAACAGCTGCTGCCACACACACACACACACACACACACACACACTCTCAGACACACACACAGAGGCTGGCTGACGCGCAGCGCAGCCCAGTCTCTCTCTGTTGCGCACGGAGAGCAGGTCGGAGAGGAGCGGAGCGCACTGCGTTTTTCGGGACTTCGACTCGTACCGAACCTCTTGTGGATACCCGTCCAGCGGTAGCTCCGGTCCACCACGAAGCTCCCGCCACGCTCTTGGATGTGTATTTCGTCGCGTTTTCTGCGTGAGATCGACAAATACTTTGGGGAATCTACCGTGGACGATCTGTCATCGGCGCTTTCACTAGCTGACTTGGAATCCTATGAGCGGCGCTCCGGCTCGACAAAGATCCGCTGTGTTCGCCCGAGGATCCCGAATCATTGTCTTCAGAACTTTGGCGAAGTGAAAGAAACTGAAAAAAAAAATCACACTAGTTCCCCTGAAGGTCTCGCCGCTTTTTCTTCGGAGACGGAGGAAAAATTCCCCCCATTGAAGATTTATTGTTCCGGCAGGTTTTCTCTCCTGAGAGTTTTCTCATCGTCCAACCGACGAACAATCCGTTGTTGTTGTGTTTTTTTAAAAACCAGATTGGATTTAACCCCAATAAGGCTCATTTGAATATCTTCATGAATTCGTGTTCATATTCAGTCCGTTCTGGCTGATTTGGATATCATCCGCGACCGAGCTCGGCGCATTTGGACTCGGTAAGGTTTAATGAAATTCCACCGATGCTCTTGTTGCTTTCATTTTTAAATTTTTTTTGCAGGTGAATAATTTAGCACCAATGATTTTTTTAAACGCACATACATATGTATACATATATATATTAGTCGAAATGAGCCGCCGATGAGTGTGAATAAGCTGCTCATTGTTCGGGCTTTTCGTCTCCGCCGGTGGCAGGCGCGTTTTCCTCTCCAGCGAGGCGCCCCGCTCCTATTCTCAGCAAATATCCCGGCTCCATTATTCATATTTACTTATTTCAGAATAACCATTACTCGTGTTATGAACGGTTACAGCGCACGGATGAATGGGAACTGGTGGAAGTTACGTAAAGACGTGTGTTCTGGCAAAGACATTTTTCACCAAATATTCGCTGCATTTGTTGCGCTCCGGCTTTTAATATCCCACTGCGATCTGAACACCGAGACGGTAATTTTGAATCTATATTTGCATATCACTGGTTGTGGACCTTCCTTTATTTTTTTTTTAATATACACATAAAAGTCCAATCTTCAGCTGCTGTTGTGCGTCCGCGCCTTGTTATTGCAGCATACTGTAGGTTATTATCACGCAGTATTAAATCCAGCAGGCAGGACAGTAAAACAATATGAGTCTGTCCCGTGGTTGACTTATACGACCACGGGAGGAGCTGTTTAATTAGGTTTTCCTCCCTCATTGCGCCCAAGAATCTCAGCCATCAAGGTCAGGCAGGATCACATGTCGCCTGTTAATATTAGTCCAACAATTCGACCTCTTGGGCCACAAGTGCGTTAGTTGGAATCAGACAGTTGCCTGTAGTTATTCCGGAGTGAATCTCCAAAAGAAGAATGCACTTTAAAAGCCCCGTATTAATCCTATAGGGCTGTGGACGCACAGTCCAGCTGCGAGCTTATGGAGATCTGCCCCACTTTACGCCCTGCCCGGGTATTACTGTCATATTTCCATAAGGACCTACAAGTGTTGTGTTCAGTAGTGACACTGTACTCACTTAATCTGGGCTATATTTTTTTTTCCCCCTTTCCAGTCACAATAGGCTAAAAAATTGTAAATAAATGTCACAGAGGCATTTTCCGTCTCTCCTAACGTCACTATAATTGGCATTTTTTGTGTGACATTTGTTTCAAATTTTGTAAATATAAAATAAGTCAAATCAAATAAAATACAGTGTGTGAAGAACACCCACTGGCTGTAGACTGTTCAAAAAAGCTTTCCGCTTTGGAAGAGCAAAACTACCAGAGAGTCTGTTAATACAATCATTTCAATCAGTTTTCTGTCTATTAAATATAATTTGATAGACAGACTATGTGTAGATTGTGCAAATCGTCATTAAGACAGATGAGTTAGTAAAAAGGTTACTTACATTTTTGTGTGTAGTGTAACCACAAATTGAATTCTTCCTGTTGCAAAATGTCCCAAACATTATCTCCTGATAAGACACAGAGAAATGTGTCTCTGTATTCATTGTTGCCGCCTGCCAATCACTGTCTTTTACTGTGCTGCAGGCTACAGATAGACTGTGTTGGAAATGTCATTTTGTTCTCATCAGAACCCGGGCGAAACCTGCAGTGTAACTGATGCGGTCAATGATGAAGTCTCCATAAAATATTCTCAGTCCATTATCTCTCCTTATTGCCTGTTAGTTCTGCATGTCTTTAGGTTAGACTATATGACATTGTAATACCAATCGCTCTTCAACCTGATACTTCCACCACCTACATATTAAAATATGTATCTTTCTCCGCTCCCCAGCACCTATCTGTAATCTACTGCAGATGGGGCTCTGAAATTAGCTTGCAAAAACCTCTCTTATTCCTATCTTCAAAAGCCCATTTATCTCTAGCGGAAAGCTGATAAGAGACAGGCCTGCTTGGCAAATGTGATAAGAGGGTGAAAAATCCTCTAGCTATTTGCAATGTAAGAGTTCAGGCAGATCACAGCTGGGGAAGACATGACAAACCCAGCATCATGAGACTAATGCCTTGTGCCCCCTGAAGTCTGGGTACGAGATAGAAGAAGAAGTTGAAGAAGAAGAAGAAGAAGGAGAAACGGAGGTTTATTCAGGATTTGTGCATGAACCAGGAGTGAAAAATGAGCTAAGGAGACATTCAGGAAAATAGCCCAAGCCAACACCTCGTTCTCGGTAGTGATGACGGCGGCTACAACCTGAACGTTATCAGTCGGTTTTATAAGGCAACATTTAGCCTGCTAAGCCATTTTCAACTGAGTGTTGTCTAGCTTTAAATATGGAAAAATCTGTGAAATAACGTAAGAGGAAAAGCGTGTCAGTTAAACGTGTTGTTGATGCATTTAGAGTTAAAGCTGTGCTTAGGGAGGAACATGTTCTAAAGTATTGTAAATCCCAACTGGAACCTGTCGAAAATGTGGAGCTAATCCAAATTGGCTTATACTCCGAGACTTAAGCTGCCCTCTGCGAGAAACTCCCAGAATTATGGAAGTGGGTTGTGCAGGAGAATTGCAAAACAACGTACCACTCATTCTGCAGACCAGTTAAAGCCAACAGCATTGCAACAGTAGTCAGGGTTTTCCCATCCCGAGCTGGTCTACTGGGCAGAGACCAAGTTGATCCCTGGACCTTGACTACAGCAGTTTCTCCGCTTTAAAACCGATAATTGTTCTCCTGCTGCTGAATCCGATTTGTGCAGATTCCCTGACACAGTTTCACCCGTGGTGCACATCACACCGAGCATTAATTTGTTGCTGCAAAAATTACATTTGCTGTAATGTATATGGCTGTTCAGAAAATTCGCTGTCAGTGAAGCAAGTAGTTCGCTCATTCACAAACTTATGGGCCACAAGAGATGCGGATTGTTCTGAGGACATGTCATTACTGTATAACAGATGACACATAGCATGTGATGTTATTCATTCTTCAAGGACACTCCCCAAGCTCCAGCACTTATGGGTCCACAGTGGGAGTAGGAGAATTTATGCTTGTCCCTGTGGCACTTGGATCTACATCTTAATCCTGACAAGGGACTTGCCATAAAACACTCTCTCTACACCAAAAGCAGAGGGAGACTTTAGAGAAGAGCAAGCCGCCGTGGAGCGAGGCGTTTGGCAGGCTTGTCTTTTAATGCACACTGCAGAGACGTCTCTGTTTTTAACATTTAAGTTATAAATAACGCAAAGGGCCACACAAGGCCAGTGGCTGTAAAGGGACAGTGAGGTGCTGGCAAAACAAAAAACATTTTTCTCCCCTTTTTTTTATTGCATGGCAGTTCCTTCAGAGCTGGCTGTTATTAACTGCACCGGACAGCGGGGGATTTATGTGCAGGCCCAAATGGAAGTGACCAGTGACCTTTCCTGTGGCGTTAGCCAGCTCTCAAACCGCCAGACAATGGACTGCCTCAACAATGAGCCACAGCTCTTTGTCCCTCATCTTTTCCTATCTGATGTTATTTCCTAAATGTGGGCATCTGCTCACTGGGAGACCCGGGGCTTGTGTCTCCACTTATTATTATATTTTTTTTCCTGTTTAAAAAAGTCTTTCTCTCCCAGCTCAAAATGTCAAATGTGTGCTGCACAAAGCAGGCGTCCAAGGTCTTTCAAATATCTGCGGGTACCACTGAAGTCATAGGTCAGCCAGTCACTCAGTCAGTGGGTAATGTGTGTTTCATGCTCTTTGCTGAATGTGGTGAGCTTTTGCAGGGGCCACTGAGCAACACGGTGCCTGAGAGCCAGGGTGGAAGTAGTGTGGTTCCCAACAGCAGGTCGCATTACATGCATTCTCCTGTGATATTGTTATTGTTGTTTTCTCTGTCCCCATTTACAAAGAACTCCCTTTTCACTTCAAACAGCTGCTAAATCCCATACATATTTCAAAAGCACACTCCCTTTAATCCCCGCTGTCCTTCTGCAATTAGCTATTGACAGCAGTGCCCAGTGCAGTTCACGATCTAATAGAAGACGGGGAGACAAACTAGAGGTCCTTTGATTCTCAGCCACCGAGGACCTCTCGCTCTCAGCCCGCTCATTGGGACCCATCTCAAGGAGAGGTGGAGGCACTCGAGTGAATTCCCTCTCTTTTGAAGCTGCCGAGCTGGGTCAACCTGTAATCCTGGCAGCCGGCCAATTCCTCGCCGTCCCCTCATTTCTCTCCCTCTTTCTCTCCATCCGATTTCAAAACAGTGCTTCCCTGAGAGCGGGCCGTGGCTTTTGTTACCTTTATGAGGCGTAATTAAATGTGCGCGGCGTGGCACAGTGTTTGAGCAGGAACCCCAGGCGTGCCATTAGCCAGATGTGGCTGCTCAATCCTTAATGATAGAGGAACAGAGGCGGAGGAGACAAGCCCAGGAGTCCTTCATCACGCCATCCCGAGGTGTCGTGTGGGCCTAATTGCCCCATCGTTTTGTGCACCATACGAGCCCCCGTGACACCTAGCTTCATGCATTCATTATGTAGTCTCCCAGTGCTACTTCAGGCTGTGGTGTTCATGTATAACCGGAGGTGGGTGGTACACTGCAGCTAGGCTTTTAGCCAGCAAGTATGATTCATGAGGGGAGTTCTTAACACCTTTGTTTTGAACATCGCCTGCAAGTGGGGTGATGTACTGTGTAATGCAGTGCATTAACAGTTTACGGTGTCACACTGCAGAGGGTTTAATTGTCGTTTACTGTCATCAAGTGAGAGCGTGAGAGAGACAAAAGACATGTTTTCATAAGCCGCAGCTGCTAACATCGCCAGAGTTGTACATCATTACTTGTATTCGGTTTTGTTTGCTGGTTGGTTGGAAGTGTTTATGGCATTCAGCAGAAGCTGTAGTGTTCTGTCAGTCTGTGTTCCTGTATGTGAGAATTGATGTACATGCCTGGAAGAGGGGCCAACCAGAGGAGTTAGGAAACCACTTTTCTTGAAAACAACCTGCTTGTCTGTCTCTGCCTCGGGGCTTTGGAAGTGCTACAGGATCAGACTGACGCTGACTGATCGGCTCACATTCACACAACATTTCCTTCCAGCCTTGCCTGAGATCTTACTATTGAGAGTTCTCATATTTCCTCCTAAGCCCTTTCACTCGCAGTGTACCCCCACCCCCACCATCCCGCTCCGCTCCTCTCCCTGTCTTTTAATCCAGCCAGCGCGTTGTTCCCCCTTAGTAAGCAGATTTGAGTCGGGAGCTTTAATTAGATGCGTCTTCTCCGGGATGTGGATGTGTCGGGTGGTCCGTGCACAGCCTGGGGAACGTAGGGTGGAAATGGGCCTACATACCAAACATACGGCACCCTTGCTGGAAAGCAGGCCTCTTCGTTAGTGAGGAACTGACGAGCTGCCGCTCACATTTGGGTAATTAACACCGCCACAGATTGTGGAACAGCTGTGCAATTTAGCACTGTGGCAACACCAGCGAGTCAAGAGAGACTCTGCAAACAGAGGACGGCTATGAAGTAGATTCATAGAGCACCTCACTCAGGCCTCATCCAAACTCTCTCCAGTGGCCAAACATAACGCAAATCCTCAGCTACTTGGCAGAATGGCATGACAAATTATTAAAATGACATTATTTGAGGGAATTTAAGATGATGACTACTTAAGTAAAACAACAAAAACTATTATTATAATTTGGATGCTCACAGACTAGGCCTTGAAAAAACATTTATACACAGGGAAGAATCTGCAGGCGGTTTATTTCAACACTTTTCTTCAAATCGTGGCCATGTTGAACAACTTAGATCCAGCATGGCTGCATCTAAGTTCTGTATCCATGGACAATTTACAGCAAGGTTTTGGGGCTAGTCATCAGCCTTGTCTACAGTTGTGGAGAATAGATGGACCATGTGTAAAAAGCCTGTGCACTTTCTCTCCGTGTAATTTAAGTCTCTTTTCATCTTTCTTTTCTTGGCAGGCATGGCTTGCCCCCACAAAACCAAATTATATGTGAGAAGTAATTAAAGCATCCTGGTCTCCTTTTTGTTTCTTTTTGATTATAGTTAATGCTTACCATTCCATCCTCCACTTTTATTCCCCTTGTATTTTGTCCCCACTGAACCGCAACATCTGGTTTTGGTTTAAATCATCAGGGAGTGGTGATAGAGTCGGGGGGAAGGGGGTGGGGGTGGGGGGGTTGCCAGCTCCAGTGTTTTTCTGTTTCTGCGTGAAGTACTGAAAAAAGCACAAACATGTCGGGATGCTGGGCTTTGTGACAGGCCAGATATACTCACTGAAGGAAGGTGTGCAATTAGGGCTGGTTTACATTTGTTTTATACTTAAAAAACTCTCTCTAATCACTTGGCTTTAATGGCAATATGAAGCTGTGTAGTTAAGTGTGAGTGTCGTAGGGCTGGGCCCTGTTGCCTCTCCTCGCTCTGACCTATCAAGTGTCAGTGACAGTGACATGCCAAGGGCTGTCAGCAGGCCATGTCCTGGCTCTGTGCTCCGTCAGAGAGTGAATGGAGAGTGCCCAGGGAACTTGTTAAATTTCTGCTAAGCTAGGCTGTGCTGACTTTGACAAGAGACATTTCCTTCCAATCTCCTCGGGTCCTGTGCCGCCATCATCAACCACAGCTCGGTGAGTGAATAGGGCAATGGAAACGATGCAACGATAATAATGTGAAAAATGTCTATCTGCAGTAATGCCAGGTGAAGGCAAATGGACAGGCAGGCAGCCAGCCGCTGCAATGTATTCTGGAAGGCTGGGCCAAGCCCCAGCAGGGTTGTCATTTATTTATCTATCCGCAGTGTCTTGAGAGGTGAGGAGAGAAGAGATGGCAGAGGCTTCCCTCTACCAGAGGGGGCTGGCTGGCTCTTGAGGGATAGGAAATATAATTGGGTTGCTCTCACTCCTGGCTATGGCACCAATCAGACATTTCTTCCTCTCTCACCCACCCACGCTGCTCGCAGACATAGCTGAGGAGATGAGGCAGTGCTGGCCTTTCAGGCCCTGAGCAAGGACGACCCCAAACAAGACTTGTCACTTGTGCTTACAGTGGCATTTATTTGATCGGAGGAGGTTTTTCTTCCTTCCCTCCCCCCCAGCCTTATTCTCTGTATTCTGCCACTGACTTCTGTCTTTGGCCTGGGCTGTAACACTGGAAACCTGAATTCAGCTTGGCTGGGGCGACCCATGACTACTGCTGTGCAAGGCAAATGACTTTGCTGTGAGGGACAGGCCACCTGTTAATGACAGGGTGGGGACTGGGCTGACAGAACAAGTGTAACTGTCAGACAGGCAGATTGAAATCTCTCCCAGCAGGAGGGAAAGGAAGAATGGAAAACAGTTTCCACTGGACGACCACCACCACGTTGGTGTTACATTCTGATGCAGTGACTCAGTACCTTGGAATCGTTGCCGCGCGAAGATAAACTACCAAAACTGGAATTTGTTTCAGTAGTCAGTGGGAGAACTAAAAGGTTCACTACCCGCTTGTTTTTTTTGTCTTTGCGCGTTTTTGTGTGTTTCTGGGAAGCCATTGGTGTCTCGGAAGTCGATAGCGAAGGTAGAGCAGTGACGCCTGTAAGCACATCTGTTTCAGCTACGCCGATTGTGTATGGAGGTATTGATCTGTGGTGGGTGCACAGGCGCTGTACCAGAAGCTCTCGCCTCCTCATGCTGGCATCTTGCCAGGGTCCTGTCAATCACAGATGTGGGTGACGGCCAGGGCAGAGATCTCAGTATTCACAGAGACTTTACTGAGATGCAGCAAAGCATGCTAGATCTCCAATTACCTGTTGTCGGCTGGCTTGGGGTGAGACAGGGTCACGAGGCCAACCGAGCAGCCCCCGCCGTGATCCACCTGAGCATGTTTCGAAAACATTAACAGTAGAAAATGGTAAATGCGGCCGGTAAAACAAGTCGTCAGGACTCTCAACAGTCCCTCTTCCTCTAGCAGTGTGGCTCCTTCACTGACCGTGCTCCAATCAGTGTGTTCTGGAATAACACAAGCAGCGTGAATAAGTCACGACTCGAGTGAACCCCCAACACCTTTCATCGTGCCTGCTGTGCCCAGACTCATGGCGTTTAACACTTGATTAAACCTTTTCTCTCAACTAACTCCCTAATTGTACTGACAGAGAAAGTGTAAAGGAGAGAAGCTCTGAGGCTTTCTCCTGTGGACCATGTGTGATAGTTCATGTAGAGTCCTGCTGCTTACAACACACCTTATTCAACTGGGAGTTTATTGGGGCTGTTCACTTTGAATATTACAGTCCAGCCACATACATTTTTACCACTGACAGATATAAAATGCAAACACAATTTTCCTAGTATAAAAGCCCCTGGAGCCTCGACCAACTAATCCAAGGATTCGCTCAAATGTGAGAAGAGGTTGCTTGAGCACACAAACTGCTGCTTTGACTTCATCTGTTTGCATATGTCTTATTCAAATACAGACAGGAGCCACCTGAGCCAGGCTGTTTCTGTTTGTGGATGCGAATTGAAGTTCAAGGAAATGAGGATTATCGTAGAATTACCTTAGAAAAACAAGCACAAGTTTTTTAAATGACACATCTAATTAAACAAGTCATTAGCTTCGCTTAGACAGTCAGTGGCTAGTGCAGGCATCCTTTTGGAAACGTAGACAACTCAAAATTTAAGAGGTAGTTTAAGAGCGTAATTGTCATGTTTGTTTTATTGACAGGAAACTGGCTTGTTAGTGCTGTAGTAATGAGCTGTTTAACCTTGCCTCTTCCAATGCACTGCAAAAAAAAAATCAATCCAGTGCATTATGTACACACACTCCAATAACGTCACTGGAGCCAACATGCTGGAAGTGAAAATGAGTGGCCTCTGCATGTGACTTGGCTTTTTTTTTTTTTTTTTTTTTTTTTTTTGCTCATTTAGTCTGCTCATATGCAGCGACTCCCAAGGAAAACAAAGCTTTTAACGAGCGCTAAGATATTCATTGTTGCCATCATGAACAATCCCACAAAAGGGTATTGGTGCTCCAGGGAACATTCTTTGCCTGTTGTTTTTTCTTTCTACTTGAATAATTTAGTTGCATGTAAGACAAAGTTGCATTCACTTGCTTCATTATATTTTAATAAAGAGCAAATGATGCTCTGCATACACTTGGCATAGCCAACAACTTTTAATAGTCCTCTCTACAGTGATTGCTCATAAATGAAATATAACCTATTCATACTGCCTTTCTTGTCTGTCCAGGGATTTATGTTAAGATGGACGCCAGGTCAAATTCCTCCACAGGTGGGATGTTATTATCAGAGTTAACGGCCAGTGGGTTTACATCAAGTTCACCAGGGCTCATAAAAGAAGCAAAGCTCACAGGATGGACTATTACAACACATTAGGATGTTATTATTGTGCAATTACCGAACATTTAAGCAGCTATGAGTGCTCCGTAATGGTCTGAACTAACCTCATGGTTACTAAAACTGACCTCTAGCCAAGTACTGATGGGCTGTAACATAAGCCACAGATATCACAATTCTTCAGAACTATTCCCCACACAGTTGGACTAAGCTGTGATGGTTGTAATTGAAAACCAGCAGTAACATGGCCATTGTCAAGGTCAGGTCACACTGTGGTGTGTTACGTGAATAATGTTACACAGTAAGCGCGAAGACTAAAGCCGTGAGGTCTCTGCAGTTGTCCGGTTGGCCTTAAACTCGCTTGTGCTGTGTTCCCTAGAGTAACACAGTTAGCTCACCTCGTCCTTTATAGAGCAAAGCTCCAGGCATGTCCCACTGGTACGTCATCGTGGTTATTTATGCTCTGCCACCCAGCACACATTAAGTCACACATCTGGACTGTCACTGACAGAGGAGCTCAAGCGCTATGTCATGTCATGAAAGAGATGTAAGGGTGGGCAGAGGGGTCTGAACTGAATTTAGCTACATCCTTTTCTTTTAATAAAGTGTTGCCATATGCCTGAGTCAAAACCTTGTCATGCAGTCATGCAGAGAAATAAATGTGTCAATGAGTAGACAACATCAAAGTCTGAAGAAAGCGTGTCTTCGACAGAGCAGTGGCCATACTGTGCACTGCCAGGGTCCACGTTCTGTTTTAAATTACTCCTGTGCGCTGCTTCTTTAAGCTCACAACACGACACACTCGACAAAGCAACAGAAATAACCTCCGCAGCAGATCATATACAGCAGGTTCTAGAGTTTTCAAAAGTGTTTTCTTGGCATCTCAAGCTTTCTTTGTTTGGTAATGAAATGAACGTTAGAAACCATACCTAACACTAAGAACTGTGAAACCACTAGCGGTCAGGCGGGGAGAAGTTTTTTCTAAATGTGACTGTCTGGGTGTTAGATGTCCGGTCCAGCCCCTCAGGGAACAGGCTGAATTACATCTGCCAGAAACCTGAGGCCTCGCGTCCACATACGAAGTAAATTCCACTTAACGTGCCACAGACTTTTCCAGCATGATCCGGGGTGTGAGACTCCTTTTTATAGTGCATACCATGTTTGTTTGTGCTAGAAGGGTGGACGGTGAGCCTTCAAAGCACCACGGAGTTTGTGGTGTGAGACCAATGGGACGTATCCTTCCCTGCCCCATTTCCAGTTTTCCACTCCCCCACTTGCCACCTCCTGTCCTCTCCTACTCCCCCTTCATTCCTCTACAGGACAAGTGGCAGTATTGATCTCGAGAGCCTGGCCTCCATATGAGTGGAATGCGGCGAGGAATTCCACTGGCCTCGTTTCATCCGCCGTTGTGGGTTAGGAGATATGCTTTTACTTAACTAGTATCAACAACTTCATAGCCCATCACACTGATAAACTGTGTACTCGGCAGAGAGACAGGATGAGAGGTCAGGTGTAGGGTTTAGGAGGCTTTGAGATGCAGAATGACGCTTGTGGAGGCTGGTGTTTGGATCCCCCATAGTTTTCCTAACCTAGAGTCAGCCTTAAACTCCCACCGGTATTAGAACAATATTTATTTGTGTTAGAGGGGAGGTGATTCATATTACTCAAAATCACTGGCATAGCACGGGTGAGATCTGCCTCTTGCTGTGCATTTTTTCCTCTCATTAAAGGTGTCCGTGCCCAGAGGAGAAAACCAATGCCTACCACACATTTCCATGTAGTGCCAGCTCTGCCTTTTCTTCTCTTTGTGTGCTGTCTTTCACTGCAGAAGAAATTCGCTATGTGTGGGTTGAGGCAAGGGAAAGGGTCACAGCTTTTGTATCACTGCATTATTTAAGATCCTGCCGAGTTTGTTTTTTTTTCCCCCTCTTAGCAAATTCATCCAAGTCAAAAGCGCAGTACAATCTTAAGAGAGAGGAAGAAAGGAAGAATGTAACTTGTGTAGCCTGAGGTGGGCTATGACTCACCTAGACATTGTTCAGATGGAGTGAAAAAAAAAACGAGAGACACAAGTTCAATAGGAGTTTCTATTGAGCTGTGCTCAAAGCCACCGTTCTCTTAACAAGCTGCAGTGAGAGGTGGTTTGCCTACCAAGCTTGCCTGCAGCTCTCCGCAGGGCGATTATGTCACGGCGGGCCAGTCAGAATGATGTGTATCTCTCTGTTAGAAGGCAGCTCTACTGCAGCAAAGGCTCTGACTAGGAATATTATTATTATCTCCTCCAGGATCCTCTCCACAGCAACAACGGTGCTGCATTGTGAGAGCTCTGGAGAAAGCTGTTTTTGAAATAATCCGCCTGTCTGTTATCCTGCCTCTCAAACAATAACATCCAGAAAAGCTCTTTTTTTTTTTTTTCACTTTTCACCACCCACACTGACAATGGGGTAAAGGCTTTTCAACAAAGGATGATGTGGATATGGGGACAGTGAGTCTCTGTGACCCGTCCTATCATACCTCCTCACAGCAGCCCCGAGGGAGCCGGGATTTGGATGTGGCTGTTGACCAGCCAATCAGGGAGCAGTGAGTCATGTCTTAAAGGGCTATCTGCCATCTCGGCTGCCGGAGAAGGCTGGAGAGCCAGGAGAAGCCACCGGTGCTCTGATCTATATCAGGGCCAGAGAGTAATGATGAACAGCCCCCTGATTCCGCTGGGAGATTACTCGCAGTCCTTATCGCTGCTGGCACACATTTTGACATTAAAAAGGAAAGGAGGCCACGCCCTTTCCACAGTCAGGTGTGCGGCGCCGAGCAAAGCCCCCATTGTCCCCTGCTTTAGTTTTTCCATCGCACACTGCTTTATCGCTCTGTCTTTTTCTCTCTATCCCCATTTCCGTGCTATCGAGTAGGACTTAATCAAAGTGCAACGGCTGTGCCACCCTGACCCTTATCTCACCCTAAAAGAGATACAGACCCCCCCCAATTCTCTAATCCCAACAAGGGAGGGTAGCCACACGAGCTTTTAAACCACTGAGCTCAGATCTGGTGTTGCATTAATTGAGTTAAATGGATTGCGATGGTCGAGATGATTTGTCTGTCGGCTTTTATTGCTGCAATTTAGACTGTGCCTCATTGCATTATGCCACTTAATGAGAGCCCTTCGGAGCCGTTTTGTCTCGGCTGGTATTAACATGCACAGGTTCACTTCACAAGAGAAAGTGGGAATGTGCCAGCCCTAATTTCCTGCAATTTTTAGTTGATGATCAACTGAAAGCATTTCCTCTGACTCTGTCATTGACGTTTTAAAAATGGGCTTTTTTTTTTACCATGCCTGTTATTCATGTCCTTTTTTGTTACTCTATAATCAGTAGGGCTGAGATTGTGATTTGTGGCCTCCTCCATCCCTATACCCCCCCCCCCTCAAAAAAAACATCTCACCTCCATCCTTCATCCAGGGCCCTTGTGGGGAGTTTAAGCAGGTCTGGATCCTCTCCAGTGAAATATGCCTTGTCCTTTTTCCTTCATTTCTCCTTATCTGGTTAGTGCTGGCTGTGGGCCTGCTGTGGCGTTGATTTGTGACCCTCTCTGTCTGCAGCAGCGAGAGGCTTTAATGCAATGCGTGCCTCTGCCCTTCTCCCTACTGATGAAACAGGCCCCTGCATTCCCCTGATAGACTGCTAATTTGTATACTAAACTGACAGGCAGCCGTGATAAGGGCTAGCAACTGCTGCACAGTCGGAGGAGGGAGGAGAGGGAGGACGAGGAGAGGGGGAAGTGATGGCGTGTGGTGCGGTATGCGAGACGAAGGGTAATATTTTACACAAAGCTCAAGCCCCCCTGCTCCTCTCTCGACATTCATTTCTCTGCGTCTGTTGCTAGGGGGAGAGGGAGCAGGAGTTGTCAGCCCTGGCCCTCTGTCATACACACATGCATTATACGTGGCAATGAAAATGGCACTCGGGGCTAAGTATAAAGAGGTTTGTGTGTGTTTTGTGCATGTGCGAGGGGAGACCACTCCATTATATACGGTCACTATGGAATTCATTATCATCTTAATGATGCTCCAGTTGAGGCAGGTATCTGTTGGTTGACAGTTGCGTGGGAGGTTTCTTCTCTTTTTTCCCTTCGTAGTGTATATCCCGTCATGCTCACTGGGGGTTTTGCAGTCTTGCTGGCCCACACCTGTTCTGACAAGCAGACAGTGGTGGTAGTGGTGGGTGGGAATTGAAGGTAATGTAGATGGTGGCTGTTCACTTTCCCTGGGAATGCGCAGCACTGCTGCGGCTTGTAATAAACGACCACTCGGGAGGTCATTAAGTTTCTGAATTGGTACGAGCAGAAATGCAGGGGAGATAATTAATTTGGTGGCTCCCGTTGCAGCCTGGGAGCTGTAGGCCCACTGTGTATAGCTAATGCGACATTTATTGCTGAAGTAGCCTTAACGTACATCTAAGGTGAAAGGGTGACTGCGGGGCCCTGAGTGGGTGCTGATAGAAGTGCTTATCAAAGCACTGAGCGATTCCCACATGAACAGAGAGAATAAGAGTCCTGCTAGGGTTTGACTGATGGGTGTTTTACCGTATCAGTGCTGATAAGCTTCTTTATGTCAGTGCTCAAGATCAGCGGGTGACTTTAAAGCCAGCTTCTATTACACGGAAAACAAACATACTTGATCATTTCAATTCACAGTATTGTATTTGTGAATTTTATCAAGGTAAACAATGGAGAGCTGGTCAATCCTGCAATAATTATGCATTAAAAATAACATTATGCTCAGCTCATTAGATATTTCTACTTAAAACAAAACGCGTCTCAGTAAAGCCCTTAAAAGAGAGGAGGAACAGAACTTCAGTGACAGTAAATGGAAAATTGGAAGAGAGGTCAGTGAAGGAGGAAGATGACAGTGATGAAACACCAAGTAGGGAAGCAAATTAACACTGTGCGCGCGCGTATGTGTGTGTGTGTGTGTGTGTGTGTGTGTGTGTGTGTGTGTGTGTCGAGGGGCATGTGGGTGTGAAGGTGGGAGGTGTGATGAGTGTGGAACATGGACAGACAGGTTCAGCCAGGGTAATTGAGAGCCTGATCTTCTAGGCCGGAATACTGGATGTGCCTTCTTGTCTCCTTCCCTTCTTCTCTTTCTAAGTCTCCAACATTATACAAGACCACCAAGTCTCCTCGCCTACAACAAAACATTTGACTCTGTCAGGGAAGCATGCACATGAATGTGCTGTGTTTGTTTCCTGTGTGATCACAGGATCACAGGAAAACAGGACAGCGTGCTTGTAGCTATAGCTACACTGCACTGATGGGTCGCGATGTGTCATTTTATAAAATCCATCATTTTTTTGTACCGTCCGTTAAATTGGCTTTGATATTGACCTGCCAGTCATTTCGCAAGAGTTTCATTTTCAAGTGGAGGAAATGTCATTTTGAAAACTGATTGGTTCACATTTGGTTTGTGGTATACAAGTGTTAAGATTAGTTGCTGCACCGCTTGTACTACAGCAGTCTGTCAAGAACATAGCATGTGCCAAATGACTCAGAACTAAATTGTAATTATAGTCTTTGCAGACATGAGGCCACAATAAAGCCTACCAACAGCTTTCTTTGTTTTCATGCTACACTTGTCGTGATAGCACTGCCAGCCAGTGTAGGAACCATATCTCTAACAGTTAAGGGAAGGGCTTTACGTGCTACACTGGGCATAAGGTTTATTTGGTTATTTAGTCTGGGTTTACCTAACCTCTGCCACTAAGATCTTTTACTGTTTGTAGATCATTTGCTCAGCTCCATGGAATGCAGGGCATGCAATAGAAACTCTGAGATCAAAGGTAGATGGATGGCCTCTGGATCGTTTAATATGAAACAGGAGGTTTGGTAGGTAGGGGATTGCGGGGAAAGAAATTGGTCTCTCAGCAGTCTTTACTAAATGAGGTTAATTGAATGTGGGTAATTGCTGACCTTCCTGTCTCAGTGAAATCACAGCCTTAACTGATCAATGCCTTTCATAAATTTATGCCTGAAGGTCATTCAGCTGATTATGCCACCCTCCCCGTGCTGCCTGCTTCCCCTCGTGCAGTCGGCCATTGTGCAAAAATTAAGCGTGCAAGCTTTTTAACAATGAAAAAATGCAATTAGGCGAGTCTCAGATTTTCTAAATTAATTAGCTTGCTGTGTTGTTAAGTAAAAGCGATGTGGACATGGAAAATTAGGAGGTTTTTTTTTTCCATTCTTTGCTGTGACAGCAAATGCATTTGCGCCGCAGTAAATGTCTCACTTCTTGCTATCAAGGATTTCTGCCTCTCTGCTCTCCCTCTGCAGCTCTGGTATTGTCTGGAGACTTCTGCAGCCAATAAGTCACTGGTGTTCAGGGAAGTTGGGGACTTTTTAAAACAAACAGCAGTGTAATTTGTAATTTGGCATTCCCTAAATCTGGGAATTATGGTTCTGCATGTGGCTCTTCAGGGAGTCAGCTCTCTGATGGTGGGTTTGCTGGCCCAGCTCCCTCCCTGGCCTCCTCCTCTTTCTTTTTCTGCCTCGTTCCTTTCACGCCTGCCGAGGAAACGGGAGGATTTCACAGCTGCTGAGAGCTGGGCCCCGGCTGGGCCCTGTGACCTCCTTCTTGCTTTTCCCCCCTCCCTCAGTCTCACTCCCTTTTTTCTCCCTCTCTCCAGCAGTCTCTTTCCTCAGGGAGCTCTTGTGTGGCTCAGAGGAAGCTGAATCATAAAGCATGGCTAATGAATAGAATAGGGAAGGAAAGCTGAGGCCTGCTGAGGGCCCTCCAGAGAGGAGGCCAGGCCCCAAGCCCCAGGCTCAAATAGCAGACGGCCCCCACAAAGGTCAGACTTCCTGCGGCCCGCTCCAAGGGCTTTTGGCTCCCAGGCAATGTGGCTTGAATTTCCCCCATTATTTTTTTTTATGGTTAAATTTCCTTGTTTCCTTTGGAAAACGTGGCCTTTGCTCCTCCTTTTCTTTCATTGTCTACCTCTTTCTCTCTATATATATTTCCTCTCTGTCTCATCTTTCCCTGTCTGTTTTTAATGGCACCCAGAGTTGCCTCAACAAAGAGAGTGTGAAGAATTTGTTATACATGACCTCTGCACACCACAACCACAGGCAGCTCAGACTGCCAGCAGCACAGCCCCATGAATGTCAACTTGACCAGCAAAACCCAGAAAGTTCTGCAAAAACAAGAGCCAGCCAAATCACGGCTCTGCTTTGACATGCCTTTTTAAGAAGTGCTTTTGTAAGCCGGCCTTGTAATTGTGGATTATACGACTGACTCATACAGACTTGGCAGGTGCAAAACACAGCATTAAAACCTAAATATTGGTTGTTGATGTTACTTGGAATGTGTTAAGAATATAAAGCAGCTCCCTGCACAGTCAAAATGCCAGAATAAGAAGTAAGGAGATCTAGGTTGTCTTGGCACATGGTAAACTCAGCATTTTCTGTTCTCTTTCTCAGGAACGTGTTATGTCTGTCTTCCTCTCTGGATAACCACACCGGTCGTAACAATTGTTTTAACTGTTATTAGGAGTTATGATATGACCTACAACGTCGGTTGTTTTTTTGTGTGTGCGCTTTTGCTTTTGTGACCCCGTGCCACGCTAAGCGAGTCCCTGAGCCAGCGCCCGTGTCCATTTGACAGGCTTCATTTCACTCTGAGCCCATATTTTTTTTCTTGCAGGGCCTCAGAGGCCATGATTCAAGGCTGAGGTTGTGCTGCCGCAGGGCTGAGGCTTGGTACTGGAGCGTTTAATGTCGTCCAAAGCTAACAAAGAGCCTGTGTTGTAGCCTGGCGCCCTGGTTCTGGGAGACTGAAAAAGGGCAATGCACTCTGTCTTTCCTCTATAGTCTTTCGCCTTGTCTACTGTAAGAGGAAACAGGAAACATCTCTATTCAGCTGAGTGTTTGCTCTCCTTTGAATGTTCCACTTATCAAGACAAAACTAAAGACGTGTTATTGGCCCCTTCTTACATTAGCATCGGGTTATTGAACAACCTTTCACACACTGATTGCCCAGAGTTTTTATAATCTCATAACTAACATGTGCTAACAACTAAAAGCCACAGCTAGGAATGTAATGAAAGCAAGCGTGCAAGAAAAATCACAGGTTTTAAGGAGCTGACTTGTTAATGTTTCACCATAATTGACTTTCCTTGTAGTGCTATTCGCTCTATTGCTTTAGAGTCGGGCTTATATCTCTTTGTAAATACCGTAAAGATTATTATTAACTCTTTTTTTTTTGGAGCCAACTCTTGACATTGCCTTTGTTGTCTTCTGTTAAGGTTTCCTACCCATATTATATTTTATTTAGCTGCTGTGTGAATAAAGCATATTGTGGAGAGGTTGCCGACTTCTTTGAGCACTGTTGTGGTTAGAGCTGAGATGAGACACCAAGCACAGACAGACAAACACTGGAGAACTGTAACACAGTGGCAGTGAAGGAGAAATTGGGAGGTCTTGGAAAGAAGAGGACGTCCTCAAAACACTTGTGAAGAACTAACAGGGATGCCAAGGACAGCCATCTGTGTTTACAGAATCATTTGCTTCTCTTTCTGTCTCTGTCTCTCTTGCACTCAGTCTGATTCACTGTTCATTCTTTACATATGCTCCCTTTGTGCCGCATAAAATACAAGCGTGGCAGTTAAGGACACTCGGCCCCTTTGGGTGGAACATATGTTCGGCTCTTGCAGCTTTTTACAAGTCTGCAGAACCCAGATGAGAGGAACTAAAGCAAAGGGAAATAGTGGCTTTAAACAAATCCACTATATAGGCTGATATTACAGGCTGAGGAGGATTTCCATTGTTAATATTATCTTCCAAGCACAGACTTTTTGCCACAGTGTTTTTGCACACTGCCAGGTTTTTGTGTGGATATATTGCTTTTTGATCATAGTGTTTAAAGATTTCCTGTCTGGCCAGTGAACATGTATTTTGGTTTAAAAAAATGCGTGGTGTGTTTTGATTTAGATGGTGCTTGTCACGATGTACATCTATCTAAAGGAAGAGGAAAATACCTTGCAGTGTTTAGACTACTAGACTCCATTATCACTTTATAGTCACATGCCTTTTTCCCTCAAGTATTCGACTTAACCTCCATTTGGCTATAGTCCACAAGGTTTCCATTGCTCACTGTCAGTAACATCAGTCAGATATGTAACACCTGCTATTCCATTCAGAAACGGTGCGGAACAAAATGTGATTTCTAAGCGACAGCATGTACGCAGTAGCCTTTGTCCTCTAACGCTGCACAGCCACCTTACTGCCGTCTTCTGTCTTTGATTGCATTTCTTTTGAGGGTTTTCAGGTGGCACAATAGTGCCACCTAATGTTACTTTAACAGGAAAAAGACAGACAGGGACCACGGTGGTACGGGGGGAAATGGTCTTGTTTGCTGATAGGAGGCTTTTGATTAACTGTAAAATGCTGTGTGTGTGGAAGCTGGATTTTCTCTCCAGGCACTTGTGGCCACGTTTGTGGCTGAATCAGCCTTTTACTGCTCAGACAAAATACGTGTTCATTCTTCCATTAGTTTTGCTAAATGATCTTAAATTGTGTACGTTTATTTAAAAAAGACAAAATGTGCGACTGATTCAGCTCCTCGGACAAATCCACTTAAGCTCTGCCTTCTTGTTTTTCCAGGTGTCTGATGTAGGATCGGAAAAGCTCTTTTCCCCTACCACACCCAAAGGTAAGAACCCACTCTGTGTTCCCCCTTCAGTCTTTCTTCCTCTGTCTCATTCATGCACGTAACAACAACTGGGGTTTACGAATGCGGCTAAATCTCCTCCACTCTAATCCTGCAGCTCCCATTCAGATTTAAATTGTCAGCACACATAAACAAGGTCTGTTGACTACATATGCATACATTTTTGCCTGGGTGCAGAGTGGCGTTTCTTGGACAACCCCACCAAAGGCTTAGCCCTCCTACATATTGGTTCATTAGAGGGGATTTAGAGCCTCCCTGCCACATGCTACCACAAATGGGAACTTCCCCTCAGGCAATACAAGCTCTCTGACAGCAGGCCTGGACCATAATGGATGCCAAACGAAAGAGAGAGAAGGAGCTTTGTCAGGCCCCCAGAATCATAAATTCTGTGTGTGCATTCACATATGCACATATGCGGATCATCATCAAACCTTTGTTTCTGTATGCTCATGCAAGAGCGCATGTGATTGTATGCATTTGTCTGTCTGAGTGCATTCAATCACACGCGTGTGTTGGTGTATTTGGCGTGTAACAGATACAGCGCAAGCATAGAAATTTGGCTCCACTTGTGTATTCACTAAATGCAATAATGCTTGCTAGGTCAGAGCAGGGAAAAAGGTGTCAAGTTGTGAATTCAGGGAGGCAGGGCAGGGAGGAGAAGCTCGATCAGCCTACTAGTGACAGATAGCAGCATGCAGACCACGTCCCCCCAGGGCAGGACCCAGGAAGGAGGCCATTAACGCAAGAAGAGGGAGAAGAAGTATTCTGCAAGTGCAGAATTGTGCAAAATAGGGTCAGATGAGGAGAGGGTACAGTACAGGGCACAGTACAAACCTCCTGTTCATTGTGTCGTAAGAAACACCATTGTGGCCTAGCACTTTTAGATATTAACTCTGATTACTTTTTTATTTCTCCTGTATTTCTTTCTTCTGAATATTGAACAAAGGCTGAAATATAACACTATTAAATTGTGTGTACCACAGCGCATTCGTAGTGCAGAGATTACAGTTTTATAATATCCCCAATCCAATCCAATCCACTTTATTTATATAGTACATTTAAAAACAACCCAGTTGACCAAAGTGCTTTATATTAAATAGTTAAGACAGGGCAGTAAAAACCACGTAAAAGATAATCAATTATCTATAAATAATAATAATATCAATAAAAATAAGTAAAAGAAATCAATTAAGCTATAAAAACCCAAAAGCAAACGACTCTCTGTCTGAATTAAACGCGACAAATAAAAATGGGTTTTAGGACGTCATTTTAAAACCACCACGCTTTGTACCAGCTGTAGGCGAGAGAGCGATGCCCGACTAACTCCTGCATACAGAGCATTACGATAGTCGAGCCGAGTAGTGACAAAAGCATGTTAAGGGTTTGAAAATTAGACAAAGATAAAAATGGTTTTGCTTTGGCTGGAAGTCACAATTGGTAAACCCCAGCCTTTACAATATTATTAATCTGTTTATCAAGCAAAAATTCCGGGTCCATTTTCACACCATGATTTGTCCAGATGAGAGATACAAAAAACAATAGTTACATCAACCAATTTTTTAAATTCAGCTTTTATCCAGAAATGAATTATTCAGAAATTTGTAGCATAATTTTGCCTGTTTACATGCATTTTTCAAAGTATAAATGAGAAACCTGGTTACTGTAATCAGGGGCATGGTGGCAATTAGGGAAACCTTATTTCCACTTGTAAATTTTACCCGGACAGTGCTGCTTTCTTCACCATGTATGACTTTAACTGGGTTTCTATTCTGCTTTTTACAAGAGCATATGTGCAAGACCACAGGCATCAGACAGTAAAAGGAGCCGAGTAGGAAAACTGGCTGAAAGATATTATTGTAACATGGAGTGTCCGCTTTTAAATCACGGCGGTCAAGGTCTGATTAAACCTGAAACTAACACCATGCACCGAGTGTAAATGAGTCATTTTCTACTACGTGTTTTAATTCAGACAGTTTGTGCTGTTGTTTGTGTGTCTGGCTGTCTGTCTCATGCTGTCTGTCTGTATGCTACAACACACTCACACACACACACACACACAGTGAAAAAAGAAATAAAAAGGACAAAAAGAAACAAAGCGTTAACTTCTGTCATTCCAGTCAGGATCTCTGACTCATGCTTTCAACATAAGTCTGAAGTGGAAATTAATATGTAGATTTACATCAACCAGAATTCTTAACAGTCATTGTAAATCTGTGTCCTGCCTTTTGTTAATCACATTTTTTTTTCTTTATTTATTGTTAGCTAAATGTCAAATCAGCTACAAAAAAGTCCCTCTCAAAAAAATAGAAAGGTGTTTCCTGGTTTAGCACCGTAGCTTTGACTCCTCAGTAGAAAAGTATGGATGACAAGGCGGAGAGAAAGCAGGCCTACGGGCTGTGTGATATAGATGACCTGTGATCAGCCTCAGCCTTACAAAACCCCTGTTCACAATGTCAATGACTTCCAGACTTACACGGTTCAGAGAACAACTAGACCGCGTCCAGCTCAATTTTTTTCTTCCGATGCTGCTGTGTTACAGCTGTTGACAGTCGTCAGCGTGATGATTTGTTTTCTGCAGGACCACAGAGAAGCATGCCCTGCCGCCCAATAGTCCGGTCACATACACGCTCATTGTCTTTGATGTACGTGCACACACTCTCAGCTCTGCTTCCATGTCAGCTGGAGAACGAAGGCCTCTGTGGATCTTGCTAATGTGCACACAAGCCAAAGGATTAGGACCCTGGAATTACATCCAGACAATCCCATCAGAGCCTTTCCTGATTATCACACAGATCAACCAGATCCTTTTTGGGTAATGTCGAAGAAGGCAGATTAGAATTAGGGGTTAGCATGATGAGTGATGCGATGAAGAAATCAGCAGTTTGATGAAGTGATTTTTATTTTCTTTTTTCTTTTTTTTTTTCTGGGATGATGAGGAAGAAGTCATCATGCTACAATTGCAGAGCTGCCAGCAGCCAGCTCTCATCTGCCATTCCAGCGTTGTTGTTTAGAGCTATTGTGGGTTCTAGGAGAGTGTTTGTTTTCGGCCTAGACTAGTGTGTGTATCTGTGTGTGTGTGTGTGTGTGTGTGTGTGTGTGTGTGTGTGTGTGTGTGTGTGTGTGTGTGTGTGTGTGTGTGTGTGTGTGTGTGTGTGTGTGTGTGTGTGTGTGTGCGCGCTTGTAATATAGTGCAGCCCACAGGCTGTTTTCCTCTGGTTTAGAATGCAGCGTATGTGTCCCATTACCAGCCTCACTCGCGGTCCTGTGGGACCAATGAAAAGCCCACTTTCCTCTGATCACCAGGCCTGTTGAGCTGTTGGCTGGGAGACACTCCGACAGATGCACACATACACACACACACACACACGTTATGGGCCACATGAATATACAATACTTTCCCAATGCTTAGCTTGTACAACTTTTACATAAGAGGTGTTGGTACTTTAGCTTTCACCGCTTCTTTCCTTTTAACATTGTGCTCGTTCCTGAGTTTTATTTCAGTGAGCACTTATGGGTACAAACAGTTGAGGTTAAGTCCAAATTGCACACAGGCCCACAGTCTGTCATGTTAATGAAACGGTTCAGGGTTAATAGAGGAGAGGAAAGACCAACATTGTAATCAGCGAAGGCAGAGCGCTGTAATTATGCACACAGAACATGGTTTTGGGTAAAACCCAGACACCCTTGCCTTCTTTCTCTCATATTTACTCTTCGTCATCTACAGACATTGCTAGTCTGTTGACAACCTGTTATAGATGCAAGCTTACAGTACTGATAATAGCACGAGCTTATCGTATCTGTGATTACACTGTTTAGACTGTGCAATTCTCTTTGGATGCTGTTGCCCCGGAGCTAGCACAAGTTCTGTCGAATGTCTGTCTGTGTTGGTGGTTATAAGGTAGGAAGGTACAGCAAAGGCCAGGCATTATCTAACACTTGTTGTTTTTTGTTTATTTCCTGTCTTAAACCTCCTGCACGTTATTGATTTCCTGGAGGACGACATGTTTAAGTAAAAGCACTACGAAGACTTGTGCTCCACTCAGGGCTACTCTTATTGAATTGCAGGTCAGAGTTTGCTGTTGTCACTTGCTTGAAGGCGAATAGGAAGCTAAATGTAGCTGCTGAGCATGTACGAGGCACCTCCACAGAGCAGCAGATGAACACTTGGCTTCTCGTGACATTTCGCAATGCTGCACCTATGGAAGTGGTAGAGAGTCATCACCCGGCTTTTAGTGGCTGAAAATAACTTAGAAAAAGCCGAATCTGCAGTGAGTATGTTGAACGTTGTGGTTTGAGGGCCATAGTTGTAGTGGAGGCATTCTCAGAGGGACCGGCCAGTACTAGCTGGTACCCGCTGTGGGGTGATGGCAAACCCATGTGGTGTGCAGACCACCAGACAAACCTGGGGCAACTTGGGATAGCAGGAGAAAGATTGGTGAAAAACCCATTTCTGAAGTGGATTTGTGCCCTTGTAATCCTGATTAATTTTGACCCGTTGTGCTCATTTTAAACAGAGCATTACAGTAAGCGTGAACACAGCAAGCTCCGGGGCGAAACCAGGAGCTTAGCGGCTTTGGGAGGCTTAGCTGCAGATGGCATTTTAAGCCGGACTTAATAAATTGTTTCCATTAAACTTACCGGCCCACACATACTGGATTAGGCCAGTGGAACAAAGGAAGGAGAGAGCGTGCAGACGGAGCAGAGATAAAGCACACACACAACTGCCATTATGCACATCTGACTCTGTTAACATTTCTCTGAGGCCACATGAAAGGTGAAGATGGGGTTACTGTAGTGTTCAAGGAGAGAGAAGCTTTTGGACGTGAATTTCAAATCCACTCACTTTAGATCTCTTGCTCGTCAGGGATGTCGGACTAATTTGCTTAATTGACATAGAAGTAAACAAACAAAAAAGATGCATAAACCATTTAGCCTGGCAGTGGATTTAGGGCTTATCCTCTAACTGTTTATATATAAACACATTACCAGTTCTGTAGCTTAAGGATTTAGGCTCTGCCCATACTCTAGCTGTTTTTATATGAAGCCTTTTCACTCATATATTCATTTCTGTTATTGTGGGAAATCAATTCCTTATGGTGGAACCCCGCCTCTTCTCTCTTCTATCCTCGTACGCCTCCGCCATACCTCCTTCCCCCATCGGCTCATGGCTTGCTCCCTAAGCTCTCATTATGTGCTACACAGTCCAGGGTCCCCGTGTCGAATCGCTAATCAACCACCCTGTCTCACAGCCTGCTCTCTCAATAAGTGCTGAGTGGCCTTTGTTCCCCCACTGATGTTTGCTGCATGTCAATAAAAGCGCTATAGACTGGTCTATGGCTGGGCAATAAAACAATCTCGATAATTATAAAAAAAAAAAAATTCCCATTATAACTATGATAAACTTACGAGTTTCGATTAATGCTTCTGTGCTGTATGTGGGTCAGCCCTCTACAAGATCACCCTATTAGGCTACGGAAAATTGGATTATGCAGATGACATGTGTAGGGTGAAAACAAGGTAAAAACCAGCAGCTGTCACTTGTTTCTACTGAATGATAAGAGCTCAAAAGGATGCAGGGACACAACCAGGAAAGTTTCACATTTTGGTATTTGTACACATATACTTGCACTTAAACAGCCAGTACCGTGGATTCCTGCATCAAGTAAACAAAAAAAAGGGTTTCTTTTCTATTTATACGTGCATATCGTGTTTCTAATCAGCAAGAGTGCACATGTAAGATAAAGGGCTGCAGACAGTGCAAGTAGTGGCGTGGAGTGGCGGGGTAAAAGAAGAGACCTGCACGCAGAGTGAGGCCTCCTCATTTTGAAATCAAGTCCCCCCAAAGACAGAAAATGAGGCTACAACAAACGGCAGCAGTTTATATAGCGTCCAAAGTCTGTTGTAACACATACACAGTGCAGTTTCATCCACCGAGCTAGAGTAACAATCTGTGAGCTGTCCTCAGATTACTCGTCTGCTGCATGTGTACGCAGATTTCCAGTAACCAATTTACTGGTTTGTTTTTGTTCACCAAAACACTGGTGTGTGTGTATTCCTGGGGTCCAACAAATGGTAAATGTGTTGTCTTCCTCGTGAATAGTGTTAAATGTTGGTAATAATATCAATGAACAAAAAAAGATGGTTTAATTTGTATAATATTTTTATCGGTTACAGTCGTCCTAGCCTCTTCCTCCTCCACTATTTCGACCGGTCGTAGCTGTAGGTCTGCTCGTGCAGTGCAAGCTCACAGGAAAATGAAACAGTCTCACCTGCTGCTGGATTCTGAATGCCGGAGAAGGGAGGAAGGATGGTGATTGGAGAGGGAGAGGCAAGGTCAGGGGCATGGGGGATTGAGGGCAGCTCAGGCATAGTGAAGTAGATGAGAGAGCATGTTTGTATTCTGCCAGGCAGCTCTCCTCTGGCCAGGTCAGTGTAATGTATCACTAACCTCGGCGGCCGGCCTGACTGTTTGCAACCTCTCGCCCATTAAATAATGAATGGAGGTTGACCCTCTGACCAACTAATCAGCTTTTCGCTGCCGTTGTATCAGGATAGAGTGGAGGTAGATGGAGAGTGTGCTCGGCTGGCTGGCCAGCAAGCGGGGTGGATGACTGGAGGGCAGACATATTATTGGAAAAACACAAGGGCTGCAGAGGCTTCACACAGCCAGATTAGCAAGCGCTGGAATTGAAAGCAGCCATCACCGCTGTGGAATCTCAGCCTGGTGAAGCTCACCTCCAGTACTGACTGTGATTTGGCTGACAAAGTCCAGGCAGCTTGCAGGAAATGGTTTCTTTATCAAGGTTCCTGTATTGACATAGCACTTACAGACAAGCGCTGGTGTTTTGGGGTTTGTGCACTTGTATGTGACAGTCACACTGAGTGCAAAAAGGGAGCTGGAGCTCGGTGGTTTTGGATGAATAAAAGAAAGCATCACCCCCCTGCTTCGCAGCACCTCGCTTGTTACTGAGCTTGAACAGGAGCTCGTGTGTTCACCTGATTTAATTTAAATGTTGAAAAGGTGTAGAATACTGTCAGATGTTTAATCTTACATGCTCAGTTCGGGGAGAGAAAATACTTGAAATTGGAGAAAACCGAAGAATATGACTTGTTTCTGTATTAATCTTTGGGTTATTACTGTTCACAGACACAGGGACAGCTTATGGGCTGGGTGATTTGTTTTGGAGAAAGGGGCTGATATTAATGCTCCCTGTATTGATAGTGCTAATGCTGTTTGTGCAGCCATCCCTGTCGGAGAGATGAAAATAAATAGGGGGAGCTCAGCGGAGATAAGACACGTGTTTAATTATTAATTGAGCCATTACTGACAGAGATTGCCTTTTTTGATTTAAAGCAAGAAGACCTGCTTCAGGGACAGAAAAGGCAATTACAGAATTCCCAGTTTGCACTGCTGCTGCCCAGCATTTCACCATACGCTGTGAGAGAGGAGTGAGAGGAGACAAAACACTCCCACACACATACGCACTCTCACACATCCTGTTGCACTGTGCTGTTCCATAAATTATTTTAATTCTTCTTCAATATTTATAGCGTTTTAAATTACAATTACACCGTCATGTACTATTTATGTAGAGTGGCGGGCAGTCAAAGGGACCAAGCCGCATTACCCACAACCCCTCTGTGGCCTGCCATGTTGAAAAGCTGACAGGAGGGGAATGTTTGGTTTTGTATGATTCAGGAAGTCTTGTTAAACTGCGCTGGTTCTTACAAGCTGCCTGGTTTCAAAGAGTGGCCCGATTAGTCATGCAGTGCAATTAGCTGGCTTGTAAAGTCATCGCTGTTATGTCATCCTAACCCTGTTTGCACTCTCTGGCCTTAGGAGCACGATTACGTCCATTAGAAAAGTGTCTGGTCTGTGCAGAGAGCCCAGTGTGCATGAAATATTAACTTAGCCTCTGTTTATGAGTATTGGCTCATTGCTGGATGAGCTTCTGTCTCAGAAGAGCCACTCTGTTAGATGGTCAATGCATTTCTCCCTCTCGTCTTTATTAGCCATTAGATGTTGGGACACTTGACACCTGTCACTCAAGCCCATCGCTGGCTGTGAGCGAGCCCGTGGGTGGCGATCAGCAGAAAATGTGAGCCACATTAAAGGCTGCGTGATTAGGCTCCATTGTGTGGCCCTGTGTTCATTGACTGAATATGGATTTAGCTTTAGCTCTAAGGAGGGAGCAATTACAAAATCACTAAAGCCCATGAAGGAGTTTTTTGATGAGTTGTCAGGGCATGACCAGTATTTTGGACTGCCGTACTATCAGTCAGGCCCAAGATTAATACCATCTGGTGGTTTTAATGTTGTGGTAGACAGGATTAGACATGGGAACACTAATGCTGGCAACGATTGCTGCAGCCACAGGTGTTTGTTTGTGTGTTCCCCCATCCCTGTCAAATTTCTATTCAGACAAACGATCTCGCACTGAGATCAGTGCTCTTTTACAGGAACGCCCTGTACACAAAACAAATCAAATACACATATACAAGACGAAACCATGAGTCCATGATGAAGTCAGACATGATGAAGTCAGACAATGGATCATCAATAAAATCCGTCCAATTAAAAGCAGCATTTGCAGACGTTGAGACGTCAAGAGTGAGAATAAAAGGGTTATACTTAGGAGAATTAAATAACCAGAATTGGGCATTGCAACTCATTTAAAAGTTTAGAAATCCAGACTTCCCCAAGTCAGCATTGAGCGGTGTTAAAACTGCCAGGTGATGGTAACATAGTGGCAGAGTTTAAGTCTAGAAGATCAGTCAGGAGTGTCAGTGTTGATGTAAAGATCTGGTTAGCATACACAAAGTGTATCAGATCCAAGAGACTATATTAAGCCGCTTTAGTTCTGAGCTGTGCAAAGGCAACTCCTGTACACAACAGAGGTCAGAGCTCCCCCAAGGCTTCTCACTGCTGTCTCATCTGGTCAGGTTAAATGATAAAATGCCAGCATACTGTCACCCTGGCTCTCCAAAGAACTTCTTCCCCTACCTCACACCTCACATGCAGACACAGTCCTCTCACAGATCCAATACGTCCCTACTTTTGTGTATCCCCTATTTTAAAAACTACATACATTGGCTATGACCCAGACACTTACACATGATCTGACATTTCTATTTATGCAGCCATCATTTGAAGCCATCCTCAGTGGCGAAACCAGGAAAGAGGATTACTGTCATTGAGACAAAAGGTTGAGATATTATTTGATATGTATTTTTTTACTAAGCTGCAAAGCATTGCAGAGAACAGATAATTCTATAAATTAGTATTATAAGCAAAGCAATCCCATTGACAGCAAAGCTGCGTGCTGAATCCAGCCCCTCTTAGCAGTAGTTTTGCTGTAGTCTAGTTGACTAAGTCCTTCACTCTAAACCAAGGTCTTATGCATGTGTAGGAAGCGGATTATTCACCAGTGATTGAACGAACCAGAGGCTCCTTGACAAAGGCAAGACTTTTTGGCAGATGAGCTGCAGCCCCTGCAGTAAGCTGAACAACTTGTGAATCACAAGTTAAATCCAATCTCAACAGGATAAACTCAAGGGCTGAAATAGAAGCTAAAATGGATGTAGCCTCTTTGTTTTCTTCATCTTTTTTTTTTTGTCTTTTGTTTTTTTCGAAGGGATAAAATGAAGAAATGTAGAGAGAATAACTCTAGAGAGCAGTAGCTCTCATCACATCTTCTGTCTAATCTTAATCCTCCTCCTCCTCCAGTAAAGACACAGCCAGCTGCAGTGTGGAAAGCATTTTCATTGTTTACTTGTGAGAATACATGACCAGCGTCTTATCACTGCTGTCAGGCCTGAGATGTAAAGCGTGTCGCCTGTGATCACTTGCAGGTTTTCTTGTTTTTAATCCTTTATTCCCAGCTCCAGTCATTCTGCCAGCAAGAGTGGGTTTTTCCCCCCGCCCTGCATTTGTTTGAAGATCCTAGTTCCCCGTTATGTGCGTTTTAAGCTCATCTGTGTTGAGCAGTTCAGAGCCAATGTTGTTTGCAGATGAGGCTGTAACGCTCATTGACAAAGCCAGATGGTAGGCGATTGTGGCCAAACACGACACTTGGATAATGTACAATTGCTGGCAACGGGACAATCGTCAGCCTAGATGGATATTACAAACATGCTTGTAATGGATTGGACATTTTGGGAAGCAGTTCACACAGGCTTATAAAGATGGGAAAACCATCGCCAGGAACAGAACGGATGTAAAATGCTTCAGATTCCATGACGGAAAAGGACATCCATGCATCAGTAGGATGTGCCAAGGAGGATTCTGGGGAGAAAGGAGGTGAACCCAAGAAACGAGATCCCAAATCAAACAGAAATATCAGCCTGCCATAGAAAGTATTTTCCAAGTATTTCCACATGGGTGGTCTCTTCTGCTGTTTGTTCAGTGTTTGTGATCCTCGTACCTTTCCATCGTTAGCATATTAGCATCCATGTTTCTGTCAGCAGCTTATCAGAGGCACTTTGTCTAGAAGCAATACCACAAGCTTGGACTAGCACAGCGTGTTTGACTGAGGGCTGACTTTGGAGAGGTTTGCAGCAGAGCCGAGCTCTTAGCCTTGAACTCGACACATGGTGAAAGCAGTAACGCCGACACGCACGGCTAAGAAAGCGCTCGCGTTTGGTCGTGCATTTCTCGGCGCCTGTGCACCGTTAATCGTCCCAGTGTTTGTTATTAACAGACAGGCGCTAATTCTCTGCTTTTTGGCCGTTTCAGGAGTCGTTTGAAAAAAAACATGCACACTGTGGTCTCCTCCAGGATTCAAGCGGTCATCTGTTTGGCTGTTGGTTTTGGCTACCGGTGAATTCCCTGCACTGGGCCCTGGTGTTGGGGCCTCTGACTGACTGTAATACCCCATTCAGTAGACCGTGGGCTTCAACCTCCCAGGCTGTTGGGTTAATGCTGTTGTGTTGCACAGCAGGACTGGGATTTCAATACTGTTTACTTTGGGAAGAAGCAAGAGAGATCGCTCCAAAGCCATATGACCCCTGCAGAAGTGTGTGCAGAGCTCCAGCAGCAGTATTGACCAGGGTTAGACTTATATATATATTATATATATCATTCCACAGATTTTTGCTTAATGCTAGGATTTAGTTGTTGCTGTTTTTATTTGTGTATGATGCAGTTTTCTCACTGATACAATATATTTTAGTGTCCCAAAATATGCAGTAGTTTGTGTTCAAAACCTTTAAGTGCTTCGACTTTGCAGGGAATAAAATAGATCATTTTAACGTGGTAGCGTTATAAAATGCTAGTCATTTCTACTTTGTCCAAAATGATTAGAACTGGTATCGACCCTCAGAAGATCAATATACAGCTATTGCTATCACTAATGATCCAGATATTGACTGGTCAGCTTTTAAGTGCGCAGCGAGCGCTGAAGTGCCTGTGGCTCTTTATCAGCTGCGGCACACTGTATTAGCGGGCCGGGTTGGCGTGGCACTGACCTAATCCTGGTAGCAGGTGCCACCGTAGCTGAGGTGGAGTGGACATGTTTTTCAGGGAGGATGAGCCATCTGGGTCTTGATACTTTATGGTGCTTAAAACACACTCTCAAGTGTGACACTCCCAGCACTTACCTTTTAGCTGCACACAATAATCTAAGTGTTGGCTGCTAAAGGGAGAGAGAAGGCTTTCAGGAGAATTTACAGGGTCTGATGTGGTGTGGAGCCTCCGCTTTGACACAGTTTGAAACAGTCAGACACACTTGGCGGTTTGATTTTGATTCCTCTAAGTCTTTCAGTGTTTTTGTCATCTGCAGTCTGAAATATGTCGAGCAGAAAGAAAAGTGTGTTTGTTTTGTTTTCTTTTTCTTTTTTTTTTTTTTTTTTTTTTTTTTTGCTTTTGTGCCAGCCCGCCTTGCTTGACACTTTTCTGGGGCCTTGTGTTGTTGTTGTTTTTTTTCTGGTGTAGTCTGTTTCATCTCGCAAGTGATTTGGCTCGTTTCTGAGTTCAATTTCGCTCCTGTTTCACCGTGCACCCCCTCTCCCTCCCTCCCAGACATACTCACATTCACACATTTCCCCAAACTGACACGCCGCCTTCACACTCTAAACAAATCAATTTTTCACTTGCCATGCTTGGAACGCCACAGTGAAATGCTGCAGTTCATAGCAGCCCTGAAAACGTGCAGGCTGTTGTTAATGTTCCTTGTCCACAAAGGCTCAAGGAGGCCAGACCCGGACTCTCCTAAGCCAGTGTGTGTGTTGCTAGAGGTGGTAGGGAGCAGATGATGGCGGGTTTATGTTAGCAGCAGGCCCACAGGTCAGGATCCAGGCCTCGTCTTCATTAGTCTGCCTGACACAACTCCCTGCCCTCTGCTTCTTCTCTTCTTTCTTCTGTCTTATTAACTAACCTCCTTCTCCCCAAGTCTGGGTCACTTTATCCTTCTTCCTCTGTCATGCCCTCTTTCTCTAATCAAGAATGATGAATGGGGCTGCAAGGAAGGACAGCAAATGTTTGTAGACTACTGTGACTCTTTCCTTGCTCTGGTGGAGACCCTGGTGGTTGGATGAGAGAGGAGGGGATTTGGAGGAGGTCTTTGTGTGTGTTTGTCTAACTAAGCTGCATATGAGAGCTATTTCAAACATTTCCACCACAGTCCTCTAAGTATGTCGTCAGGCTTGACATATAATTCATTGCGCCACGCCGCCCCAAAAACAACACAACTCGGACGAGTGTACTACTTATTTATTTCTTTATTTATTTTCGGCCCACTATAAGATATTACAGACTCCGACTGCTGCAGAAAAAAGGCTCGTAGCGCATGAGAACGCAGCTCTTTTGGCACGTAGCCATTAGCCGGGGGAAAATGGCAGCTCTAGTCTAGTCTCCAACAGCTGCTGGGTCTCCATCTGTAAGCCTAATTACCCAGCAGCACCCCAGGAGCAGCGCAGCAGCAGGATCCTCCTATAGAAGAGGCATTGATTACATCAGTGGGTCTATAACGGACAGTGTGTTTCCCCGGGGGCCTGCAGATATGTGAAACTTAAGCCAAGGCACTTTAATGCACACTGGGGCGCTATCTTTAGACAAATGGTCCATGCTAAGATCTTTGCTTGCGGCATCCAGCATCCCCATGAGGGAAATTTCCATATTTTGACCTGTAGGTCATGTAGAATACATTCAACTGGAAATAACAAATTCAAAATAGATTTAAAAAATGTTGAAACAGTATTGTTTTACACCAGCGTAAATACACCATCTTTGGGTTTTGAACTGTGCTACAAGGGAAAGATTGTAGTTTGAAAATATGTCATCTGGGAAATTGTGATGGGCATTTTTATTGACTGAGTCACCTACATGAAACAAACGTATTTTTGCTTGGAGTTGAGCTGTAGCGGTTTCTGATGGTTGTGGTTGTGAGTTTATTTGTTTGACCCTTTGCAGTGAAATTCCATTGAACTGCTTGTAATGTACAATGTAAGCCATGATACCCTGACAGCTATTGAGTTACAAGAGCTTTGATCAACATAGCGAAGATCAGCCGCCCTGGTCTGTTGTAACAGGATGCGTCAACATGTAAATGTGACAAGAAAAAGAAATGCGGCTGTTGATTGATGGTCTAACTCTCTGGCACTCGTTGATGAAGAGATATTTGTTTTCAGCAGTTGCTACATATAGAATGCCACCATTCGGAGAAACTAGCTGCCTCAGCATTCTCGGCTGTCAGAGGTTATTATATGACATTATGAAAATGGCTTCTGTATTTGCATGAAGCATGTGAGGCAACGTCTTTGTCTAAACCACAGCTTGTGATACTCACACTGATAAAAATCCCTGTATCTGCAAAACACTTGAGGAAATACGATACGTCGCCAAAGATGTTTGTCCTGCCGTTTTCATGGTATTAAATTGCCACGGCTGCATATGTCAAAACAGTGAATGTGGTATGGTGCACGGTTCGGAGCTGTCAGCTTCCAATTGTTGCTTTGCTTTCAGAGTGGGGAGTGAAAACGGAGATGGAGGAGGAGGAGGAAAAGAAAAACATGCAGGCTCTTTCAGCCCACTGTCATGCCACTTAGGATTTGTTGAAGGATTTTCACCCAGCCATTTCCCTTCCATTGAGAGGTAATCAGTACGGCACTGAAAGATAATATTATATCCACTTAGAGGCATGTGGGCTTCAATCATGTTCATACATGAAATGAGGCTGGAAAGCAGTGCCTCTGTTTACATTGCTGAGCATTTGCTCCCTCCATCTCTGCTTGAACCTGAATTCCATTCTCAGTGGATTGTGAGCCAGCTGGTGGGCTAGGTAGAGGATGCTTCCCTTCCCTGCAGGGCACCGAAGGGATACTGGCATTATGCAAGTTTAAGCAAAGTTGGCATGCTGCTCACAAGCTACCGTCTGTAGCGAGCTCCACGTGGAAAGACTCTGAAAGGGTCTTGCCGGTATGGGAAGCACAGGGAGGCAGTCACTGTCCTCTCACTGCTGCACCATGATGTGGGAAGCAGGGGTCCTTTATTAGAAGTGGCAGGCGTTGTCTCCAGTCACCTCGATAATTGCAGCACCACGTCCACTGCCGTAATCAATGGAGACAGCTGCTGCTGCGGCGTTCAAGTCCATCAGGCAGGCGTGTCATGCTAATTAATGAAATGATAAGGCTAGTGCTCGCAGCATTGCACAAATAATTCCTGAAGGCTCACCTTCTTTTCAGCACACAGTTAATCCTTGAAGTTCGGAACAAGCCTTCCCTTCCCTTGCCTGCTGCCTGTCTGTCTACAGTGGCCTCGGGCTAAGAAGGGTCAGGGGATGGGTCAGTGACAGTCAGAGGGGTCAAATTCCAGGCTGGCAGGGTGGGCTGTGTCAGAGGAACCATTAGACTTGAGCTTTTCTGTTGAAAGTTCCAAAATGCTCACGCTTTTATTCAGGACAGCCCAGTGGCACTGACCTTAGACGACCTGACTGTGTACATAAGAAGCTGAGACTGATGGCTGCTCCAGTGCACACGAGTCCTGCTACAAACAGCTCTGAAGGGGGGTTGGGCCCTGATGGAGAAAAACAGGGAAGTGTGAGTGCATCTCTGCAGCACATTACAGCTGTGAGTTTCTGAAGGCTTAACACTGCTGGGACCAGAAATGACAGAAAAGACTTTTCTGTCTGATTTGAAAATGTGATCCCCACCACTTTTTCCCCAGTCTACAACACTGGCATATGTGCCACGAGAGGTGAATGGCGTATGTGTCCTGCACCATATGGCTGGAGTTTGAATCGGGACCCGGTACAGCGTAGGAAAAACTGATTCATCCTCCTACCGTTGAGCTGCCAACTCTTTGAAATGAACATTAGGTTCTCGATTTATGCCTGGGTTTTGACTGTAAACGTGTCGCAGCTTAACACCCATTCCCATTCTGCTGCCGTCTACTACTTTTGTCAACTGTGGCAAAGAAACAGAAAGAAATAATTGGAACGTGCCAGCTGTCCCCTCTCTTTAGCTATCTTGGCCAGCTTTCTCCTCGTTCACTCCCCCATTAACATCTCTGAGTGATTTGCAAAAACGACGCCTTGGCTCCCCTCGTTACCAGTTTGGAGATGCTCGAGGCAGATTAAATAGTGTGAGGAAAAGCAAGCCATTGCAAATTTCTCCTATGATTTTATTATTAGCACAATGATTCAACACTGCTCAGCCCTTCTGTTCCTCTCATACAAAATGATTTTGTTGAAATCACCCCGCCTTTTTTTATGAGTGAATACCTCACGGCAATGAAGTGTTGATTGGCAAGACTGCGGTTTCCTGCCTTCTGCCAGTATCTGTTATAGCCATCTTCCACAGTCACTCACTCGTGAGCTAAGCTTTGGCTCTGTGCAGATTGCTTGTCTAGAGAGGTACAAAAACCAAATCATTGTGAGCTCAACCGTCAAGAGCAGCAGAATATTCTGTCAACCAGAGCCAGCGGGAGACGGATCAAGGCAGCGCGCATTCTCACATACCTTCTGCATCCTCCAACGTCTTTCGGCAGATATGCCGCTTTATTTAAATATCTGTCTGTTCATGTCCTTATTTTATCAGTACCCTGACTGTTTATGCTTTGGCAGAGCCATGAAGGGAGTGAACCGCGGTGTTTGCCTAGTAAATGAGAACACCCAGTAGCATTAAGCTTCTCTTAGCCCATGACCCCCCCCGTCACGGAGAGAATTTGCATACCCTCGTATCTAATCTGAAAAGGCTTTTTGCATACAGGTTCTATTTCCCTGGCAGTTGTATATACTGGCATCAGTGTCAGCAGTGAGCAGGTAATTTATGTAACACACTTATTTGCATGCACAGCATTCGTTTGCTGAGGGTTTTAGTTGGAGGCCGAATGAGAACATTCTCTAGGGCCCTCATCTCATTCATGAGGTCTTTAGGTCTGTTTGCAGGTAGCCAGGTGTGTATTTAAAATAAAGCAGGAATAAAAAAAAACGCTTTAAAGCAAATGCATTTTAAAGGCTTTTTTTAACAACTCTAAGCATTTGAGAGCAAAAGTGTGTTGCACTGTGTTTTGTTCTCAACATGGTGGATGTCAACAGCCCATTCTTTAGAGCGGTGTCCTAATCACTGCAAGGAGCTACGTTTATTGAGGTATCTTGCGTGATGACAAAGGGTGCATCCTAGTGGAGCTCAGGGCCAATGACTGGTCCAAGTCATTCCAAGCTGGGCCATCTGGCCGAGTAAAGGCCACAGAGGACTAGATCAGCGCCAGGTCTCCAGATGTTCCACAGGGACAAAAAGGATCACAAGTGAAGGATATTGGAAGCGGGAACAGCTGTGGAGCGACACTGTTCACCCCAGATTCCCCACTGGACACATCAGTCATCGCTAGTGAATCCCAGAGGCGTGTTGTCCGTCTGCTACCTTAGTCCTTCTGTCCCTCTTCTCGCAACCACTCCATCCCCCAACCCCTATCGCTGCGAACCCAGGCACGTGCGCACAGGGCAAGGCCCAACTCCCCTCAGTAAGCAGGGCCACAGGAACAACTATAAAAAGATCAATACTGGGATGAGATGTCATCTGGTGAGCAGACCTGCCAACACCCCCCTGGGGAATGTCCCTGTCCCCTTGGTGCACTAACACAGCTAACAGGAGATGTGGGAGGGGGGCTGCCACCCCCTGCCACCAGGCTGCCCTCCAACCTGCCTGACTCACTCACACACCATCTGCTCAGGTTTGCAGGGCAGGGCTTAAGGACAGCACTTTTTTTGTGTACAGACACTCGTATGGCATTAGTTTCACATGACTGCCTGTGGCCTGCCTACTGTTTTCCTTAGTGTGCGATTGCAGGGAAATCATGTTGTGAGCTACAGAAGAGCAAAAACAATGCTGAATTTGGCAGCTCATTGAAATGCTTGAAACTCCAGTTGACAGTTGTGCAGTTTGCAGCGAGGCGACTGTGTTTGGTGAAAAACAGCAGCGATTTCGCGACATATAGCCCTTAGGTGACAAGTGTCACCCAGGTATTTCTGTCATCCTCTTGTCACTGTGTGTTAGTTTACTTTCAAAATGGCTGCTGCTGAAACAGGGTGAAAATGTTTGAAAAAGTAATCTGCTGGGTGAAGGTATTCACAGTAAAATGATTTCCCTCCACACATTTAAAGAGCAGTCACCTATTATTTCTGCATGCATACCTTTTATGTCATTCAAACACATGACATAGCAAGTTGCCATTAGTAATGAAACAAAAAGGTGATTGAAAAGACGCATACTTTTTTCCTACTTTTTTTATCAAATTTCAAATTTTTCTTATAGTAAAATGGACATTGGGAGGGGGACATTGGTGCTACGGTTGTGCGTTCACACTGAAAACTTTTTCAGTATGTGTGGGGCCATCTTCTGTTGTGTGCACTCATGCTTTTGTGTGTCTGTCTGTGAGTAATTTTAATGAGGGATGGGTTGGTTTGAGCTGATACCTCCCTGCCTCCATTACAGCCCATTAGAATCATCATTAAGATAACCCGCCGCTCGCTGTGGCCCTGGCTCCCCAGCATTAGTATTAGGACACCGTCTCTATCTCCTAGTGGTTGTAGCGAGACTTCCTTCAGTATCACTCGCCTCGCATTGTGTCTGGGAGAACAGGTTGCCACGGCAACATCACCCAACGGCGACATTTCAACTGTGGATATTTGCTTCTTCGCCTCTGTTTGTCTGTCTGTGCCTGTCTCTTCGTCTTCGCCTTCAGCCTTCCTCTTTCGCTCGCAGGAACGAGAGCCTGACAGTTTAATCCAAATCCCAGACCCCTATAAATGTGGAGGTCTATATACCCCAGGACCCCGGAATTCATTTGAAAATCGTGACACCTTAGCCAGCCCCGGTTCTCCCATAAAATGCGAGGAGCAGACAGGGGGAGCTCGACAAATAAAAAAAAATAAAAGCTCTGCCCTGCCTTTTTATTGGTCTTTTTATGGGCGTTAGGATCCTTGAAAGATTAAGCAGGCTGTTAATAGGGACTGGATATTCCATTAATGGGCTGCATGTCGAGTTCTCAGTGGTTTGACAGCAGCTCCCGGCTCTTCTCATTTTTTGTTACTGTTGAGAGTGCCTGTGGAGCTTTTTTAATTGAGGCGCTAGTAAGCCGTCTGACTGAAGTACTGCTGCATCTTAGCTGTAGATTAGAGCCGCTTAGAGAGCCTCATCTCCACCAGGCTGTCTTCGCTATTCTTCTCTCTCTATCTGTCTCTATCCGTGTGTGAACACTTTCTTTCTCTGATTTTCCTATACATGTGATGTTTCTGTGCTTAAAACATTTTCCAACCACTAGTGCCTTTGATTAGTTCAGAAGCTGTAATAGTGTTTTATCTATTGTAGTTGTAGCGCTGCCATCTCCGCAAAACTCCCTTCTTTCGTGCTCCATTTTCTTTTCTTTTAACTCTCAGAGAAGTAGAAGATCACCAAATGTTATTTCTTTTTCATTAAGATTCATAAGTGCTTTGAGATTCTTTGTGCATGAAAGGTGGTGAAATGCTGCATTTTCTGCCATTTTCCTTTTTTCTACTACAACAACATGTAATTACAGTCATTAAACTGCAACAGCCTAAGTATAAAAAGTTGTTGTTCAGTGGAATGCTGATTATAAAAGCGTCTTGTCTGTTGAAAAGACCACTGATGAATGGTAACGACAAAGTGACAGAGTTCAGACTACTTTGCTGTGGCTTCCCAAATCCCCTGAAAGATCAGGAGGGGAGGATAGAAAGGAGCAGTGGCAGAGAGGCCAAGATAAGGGGCCACGATCTCTCTTCACAGCACAATTGAAACATAATTATTTCATGCCAGATTGTGTGCTCAGCAAAGCCCTGAATAGGGGCCGACATTTAACTTTAATTAGCTGTGATTTATTCATACTGACTGGATCGCAGGAAGAAATTGGATCATCTGATTATAGTCAAGCATGAAAATGACCTGATTAAACACTTAATGGAACCTAGGGAGAGGGAAACAAGAGGAACCTTGGGCAGGAGACACTGGGACAGCATTATAAAGAAGGGAAAGGAGCGGTGTTTGATCATGCGCATTATTCTGAATTCACACAGTTGAAAACATCTACCCTTCTGTGGCTATTATCTGACGAAGGCATCAGGTGTTTTTGAAGCAAACCAGAAAATGACTCTAACGTGTGAGATGGCCATCACACAATTAACACAATCAGATGAACTCTTTCAGAACGCGGTTTTATATAGATTCTGTTCTTACATTTAGTTTTTCTCTTTTATTGTCTCCTCAGGTGTGTCAACGAATGAGAGTCCTGAGTACAAGACTTGTAGCTCAGCCAAAGTATCCGGGCTCCAGCGCAGCCAGAGCAAAGCAACAGTGAGGTGCCCTTCGCGCCTCCCGTGCCCAGCCCCACCCCGGCTTCGGCACCCACGGGCTCCCCTGCCCCCGCTGCAGCGGCGGCACCCCCAGAACCTCCTAGATTGCGGCTCCCTACACCACCTCCTCTCAGTGTCAAGAAAGAGCAGCCACCTCCACCCCCTGTCCCTACCCCTCCCCTGTTGAGGGCACCACCCCACCCCCAGTCCCACCCTCCTCACCCACACTTGCACCAGGAACCCCGTGTTCTTCCAACCCCACAGCACCACGCACGGCCAGTGATCCCAGTACATCATCCTCTGCACAGCCACCTCCACGACATCAGGTAGGTTGTTCGTGAACGTGTCTCATTAAAAGGGGCAGAGTCAAGACAAAAATGTCTGCGCACGAAGAAGTAGTAGTAGTGAAAACCATCTAACACAACAACATGCACTACTACACAGCCTATAACTGTAACACCTGATACATCAGCTGACAGCGTTTCACATATGCTGATGACATATTTCTGTCAAAGTCCACTAAAGATTTTAGCTGATTGTAACTAAGGGGACAGAAATTCAGGGCAGAAATCCTGTGAGCTGCCTTCACTTTGCTCTTTCACCTCTTTGCACCAAAACTAGGGTGTTACACTGCAGACAGACTTTTACTGTGTGCCAGCCACTCTAGTGGGGACAGCAATAAAATAAACTGCAGCAAAAGTGGATATAATAAATTCCAATGCGACAAAGATAGCTTACAGTTCTATATTCTACACAATATTGACTCTTGTCATGCAGATATTGATTTTCTGCCGCACAAACTTGCAATAACTAGCTGTCAGATTTACTGTTTTTCATAGAGCAACGCTCTGGTACATTCACCACATTCAGCCACATCCTGTTTCACCCCTTTTTTTTAGATTCTGCTGTTCCTTTTTTTTTGGTTCAGTGTTGGTCCCTGTGGTGCCCGCCCTATGTAAAAGCAAACTGTTGCAAATAGTATATCAACAAAACTGAACTGATACTGAACTATCAATATACATATATACATATAGTAAAAATATTTGGAGAAGAGTCGTGATACTTTCCCCCGTATGTGTCAAATGAAAATACAGTAGGCTCTCCTAATTGTAACTCTGAAATGATCGTTCTTTTAAAGGAGAGTTGGATTTACTCTTTTGTCTCCCTTTGACTCTTCAGCCACAGCAGCAGTCCAGTGGGTCTTCCCAAACAACACTTGCCCCCATCCCCTCACCACCACCTCAGCGGGCTCCCATCCTCAGCCCCTGCATTGCCTCTGTCCATAGCCAATCTCTCTACCTCGCACTATTCCTCCCTACGGAGCCCAGCTCATCGCCATCCGGCCATGTTTGCAGCCCCAGCCACACTGCCTCCACCACCGACCTTACCGACCAACAGTTTAGTGGTGCCTGGGCACCCCGCCGGCACCCCCTACCCAGGTAAAGCCGCGCACCTCATATGCTGGAGAGCTTCAGAGGCAGTTTGTATTAGCATCCATTCAGGTCACAAAGTTTGTCTTAACAGCACATGTTTGAAAAACCCAGTCATTTACTGCAGAAAGTGCTCTGAGGTTTTTTTCTGAATCCTCAGACGCCTCAAACCATCTGGATGAAAAAATATTAAGATTGCTGCACAACAAAAATAAAAAATTTGAACCAGTGTCCCAAGTTGCATCCCTATTTCCTTTCCCAGTAGTCTGTGGAATGACCTTTGTTTTTATATGGAAACAAGAGACACAACTTGAGAAATTGGTTAAAAATGTTTTCTATTGTGCAACAAACTGAATATTTTCATCCAGATGGTTATAGGAGTCTTTCAGGATTTCACGAAAAAACCAGAGCTGTGGTCAACGTTTGAAACATGGGTCCCTAGTTAATTGCTTTTCAGAGAAAGAAGAGGTTATCTCTGAGAGACAAATGTGTGCTATTACATAGAGGCGCAACCTGTGGCTGAACTCAGAGCAGACACGCACTCCTAAGGGTATTTGGTAGCTTTAAGAAGATCAGCACTGGCTTTTAATGATGGTCCTTTTTGATAATATTTTTACAACACACTCTTTGAGAAAACAACAAGTATTACAAGCAGTAGTTATATTTATTGTAGCAATTTCTGACATTTCTTTTTCAGAAGTGTCCTATCAAACACATTTTTTATATATTTTTAAAGATCAAGCACCTGTTCATAACACGTAACATCTTTGAATACTGATGAGCAATTGTGTGAACACAACACTCTGAACACAGGTTGTGTAATATTTTGTATAGTGACGTGGCTTTTTTATATTCCAAAATGTCTTTTGTGTTTGTCGGACATTTGATGACAGTTGTAATATTTTTCATGCCACAACTACAGGTCTAAATGAATTGGCATATGAATAGCATGCAACAGTGGCAGTCTGTAATTAATAGTTGGTGATTTTTATAATATTACTATAATATCACAAACCATTGGTGATATGATGTCCAAAGTTGTTATGGTTTGCTGACCTGGTAAGTGCACATTTATTAAATATTTTTCTCCTATTATTCCATAGTACAGTATATTCAAGCATATATTTTTCTACCTCTAATGATGCATGCGGTTAATTTTCATTGTTAAATATATGTACAGCAGTTTCTTTCTTCCTTTCCTGACTTCTTATTGCTACAAGGACAAGACATTTCCTAAACAAGGGCTTTGTCTTTTGAAGAAACAATTGCTTCCAGATCCCCCTTTTTTAAATCAGTTTTCAAGAGTTGTATTTTGCATCAGTCTTAAAAGCTTTATATGTAGCACAGCATTTGTTATTAAAATTAGCAATAAAACAGTGAGTAACTTAAAGATCTCTTGCCTTAAACATGACTATATGTCTTTAGTGGTCTGACCAGCGACTGCAGACAACTCAAATACAGTTTAACAAATAAATTCCATAGGCCTCCATACAATAAAATCACCCTTTTGCAGCACAGAATAAAAATAAATCCAATCAAATGTAAAAAGCTGCTTCTTAAACAAGTCACCTACTTTAATGTTAGCTTTTATTTTCATTGGTGGAGCAGATCAGACATCGATTTCTAAGATGTACTGTATTTATAGTACCCTAAACATTTATAATGGGTGATGAGGTCACTGGAAAATGTCAGCTAACAACTGGACAGTCATCAGAACTGGAGATTTCTTGAGCGCACTGAAAGCAGCATTTTTAACAGTCATATGTTGAGTAATGGCTCACTCAGCCAGCAATCTGATGCAACCTCAACAACCAGAATTATGTTTTTTCTTGCCAACATGTGTGATTTGTAACAATTTGATAATACGTTCAACGATTTCATCAAAACAGATATTTTGTGCTGCAGTAGAAGGAAACACATGTCTCCAGTAATGATGGGTGCCTCCAGAAGATGTAATAAATATGCCAATTGTGCATTGACTTTCTAATAGAGGGCAAGAGTGTGTGTGTTTTCTGCTGGGATGACTCTTGGTTCTTTCTTGTCTTTAGATACCAGCCTGTTGATATCATTCAACCAACCAATCATGTATTGCCAGCCTCATTCGGGGATTCTGATTGGCACTTTGTCACAGGCAACTCTCTTACCACCACCAATGAGTCCCCACGTAGAAAACCCTCACAGCATGAGCTGGAGAAACAGAGAATGCCAGGTGACTATTTTCTTTCTTCTCTACTACCCTTGTTGTGAAGACTGACTGGGCGCCCGTGCCTTTTTTTTCTTGTGTCCTCCCCCCTACTCCCCCCGACCCCTTTTTTCTTTTCTGTTTTTTTTTTTTTTTTTTTTTTTTTGGTTTTCCTCGCTCTCCTTTCTTCCAGAGCATGACCTCCTGAGGCAGGAGCTGAACAACCGCTTCCTGGTTCAGAGTTCAGAGCGGGGCAGGGGGCCGTCCGCCTCGCCGCTGGCCCCCGTGTCACTCCTGAGGGCCGAGTTTCACCAACACCAGCACATGCACCAGCACCAACACACCCACCAGCACACCTTCACGCCCTTCCCTGCCAGTCTGCCCCCGGCCGCCATCCTCACCCCGCCCACCGCACCCCCCATGGTGCGTACCCAAGCCAGAAATGTGAGGATAAGTAAATTAAAAAAGCTCCCGTAACTTCCCAGCCACCCACCTGTCACCCCTCCCAATTTCCTCTTTAATTAGTTTCTCCCTTTTTTTTCACTACCCCAAAATTCATGTCTTGTAGCTGTAGGAACCCCTCCTTTAAAAAAATAGGAGACAGATTTAATTTGATTCTTTCTCTTTGATTTTGGCCCTGCTGCTAAAGTCGGTGAGCTGACAAGAAGCTGGGAGCATCACGTCTGTTCAATGCAACGCTGAAAAATGCTGGGCAGATATGGCCCACTGGCTGCCACCTCCCTTTACACACACACACACACACAAGCACACACGTTAGCAGACCTACTGTAGTAGTTCTTCAAGACATGTGCTAGTAAGTCAGGTTAATCAAAACCAACTAACCTCGGGTTTACTGAAATCTATAATGGGAGTCTATCTGTCTAAGTCTTCAAACACTATATGTACTTTTTATAGAGAGCATTTTCTGACACATGCCTTGTCTGCCAAGCCAGCAAACGTTACCAAATTTTGTTTAAATTATTCATCCTGCTCTTAACCTTGACATTGATTTTGCTGTTTTCGTGATTGCTGAGGATCAAAAGGGGGAATTGCATGCAGGCAGGCCTCCAATTGTTTGCATATGGATGTGTTTTAAATGATTTTGAATGTTTTTATTTGCCTGTTCACAATGAGCAACAAAGGCTTCATCAAATAGGTGTGTGTGGGTGTGTGTATTTGAATGCATTCCTGCAGACATTGTATATTTGTGTCCCATGCCATACATGCCAAATTCAAAGCTTAGCATTCAGTCCAGTGACTTCACTGTGGGTGAAGGCAGAGTGACATCACTGCAAGTCTGCTTTGATAATATTCCTAATTGCTTCCGTGCTTTGACTGCCATGAAGTTGGGAGGAAGTTTGGTGGTGGGGGGGCGGGGGGTCAAACACTGGCAGCTCTCGGATTAATACAGAGGAAAAAGGGTTATGACTATTCATCCGTCAATTCAAGTGCACAGAATGTCTAACATTCGATTCAAATGGGGGCTCCATTTGTAGCTTTTTGGCATTAGTCTAATAGATCTAATCCATCATTTCATGACCCTGTTTAAGAGTATGTGGTCCCATTAAGGCGCTGCTCCAAGATTATCCCCATCCTGTACATTAGAAATCAAAGCTGTGGTATTTATGGCACAGTCTCCGATATGTGTAGAGACCGTTCAATCCATTCTTCAGCCAACACACACTGTTCAGCCCTGACATGGTAGGAATTATATACAGTACACAGTGAACTCTTTGAAGATGAAAGAGGCGATTCCCCCCATCACACTAATACTGGCATTATGCACATGCCCCTCTCCCTTGTTGTGTAACGATGGGAATTAAGACTGCCGTTAATGTCTTCTTCTGTTGCTGTTTTTTTTTTTTTTCTTTATTGAAACTATGTTGTTCCTTAAACGATGCCTTTTCCCCTCCCTTCCTTCCATCAGTAACAAAGCCTGTTTTCTTCTCCTCGGTCCTTGCATAGAAAGACAGGAGTAGTGATGATGATGTGGTTGTTGTTTTGTTTTTTTTTTACTGTTGTGTAATGAAAAGAAAAACCAAGTATGGTCCAATTGTTCATCATCTCTCACTCTCTTTCCATTTTAGTCTCTCTCTCTCTCTCTCTCTGTTTTTTTTTTATTTATTCCTGCTCTCTAGATGCCCCATGTCATTTTAGCTATGTAACAGCCCTTGTTTAATGGCTGTAATTAATGAAATTATGAAGCCTCTATATTTGTTTATTGTTCAACGCCCTCAAGCAGCTGGCTTGCCAAATGGCAGCACTCAGTGTCTTTCCTACCCCGCCTCCTTGCCCCTACCATTTCTTTGGACAAGGAATATCCTTAATTGTTATAAGATGAAATATTAAGCTTTAATTAGCCAAAGCTGTTTACTATAAAATTGTGACAGGCACCATAAATTACAAGGAGTTTTTTTTTTTTCTTTTCTTATTTTTGCAAGGCCGTAAAGAGGGCCAAAATCACTCTCACAGTGTCAGACATTAAACAGGCCGTGCCTTCAGAGGCAGAAGAGCTGTTAAATGAGCTTGGAAGCTGGCTCGTCGTTTCCTCTCAATAGGCTGGCTGTCTTCGATTTGAACCTATTATCGCCCACAACCAGGGCAACTAACATCCTGCACTGCAGCTTCTGCCATTTTGTGTGCAGATGTGAATGGCCCTGCTTCACCAGAGGGCCCCTGACCTAAACCCTACATACATCTCCACCAGCAGCTTAGCCAAGTCTACACCCACTCCCGCCTCAACCACCCGTGTCGCAGCACACGCGCACACAGAAACACTGATTCATACCCACTCATTTTCCTGTTTTATGTAAACCCAAAACGTCTGCGCCTGCCAAGAGAGCTTTGTGAAAACACTCGCAAAAAGTACCTGTAAATGGTTTGTGTATTTGCGGAATAGGAATAAGTTACTGTCACTTGTAATTAGCCTGTTTCAAAATAGAGAGCTAGTTCAGGGTTGCGAATAGAAACACAAAGTCCCCATTCATACGCAGGGCAACATTCTCCGTTCTCTCTTTCCCTCCTCTCCTTCTCAGCTTACTGACTAGAATTCCATGTGTTCAGGACATGATCAGAAACATTTTTTTTTTCTCATAATGCACAGGGTTTATGTGCCAAATTCCAACAGAGATTATTCGTGTAGCCATAAGCTCTGCCAAAGAATAGCTTTCTTCACATCAATTCAGCATTTTAAGGTTATATCAGTTTCATGCTGATCTGTCATGAATTAGCTCTTAACTGTTACAAATGCAAATCTACTCAAGTCTGTTTCAATCATGAAAGACAGACTGCTCACACAACAGGTTCCATATATTCTTTTCATGATTTTTATGCTCAGAGAAAGGGCCTGCTTTCTTCACTAAATCCCTTCTTGTGGTTCGGTTTTCCTAACACCCAAAACAAGCTTATATGTCTCCACATACCTCCTCCAATCTATACTATTGAGGCTTGTTGTAAAAAGAAAGAGAGAGGAAAAAAAATCTAAGCAGTCAAAAGCAATTAGATTCACATTTCTGCAAATTTTCCAGTGAATAGAAACAACTGGTCTGGTTTTAAAATGAAGCTGGGCCCCCACGCCCAACCTCCGTATGCTCAATTGGAAAATCATGCAGCCTGTCTTCATCTTGGCAGTCTGCTAAAGTGGTCGTATTGTTGGTAATTTAACTGCCTATCTGACCATGCAGTTTAAGTAAAGCCATGACTAGTGCAAGCCAGCTGCTTTACTCCAGGGCGTATCATTCTAGATCTAAACCCTGCTTATTAATAGTCACAGATGTTGCTCATGTGTTTTCTTTTTGTGGTAATGAGACATGATTTTTACGAAGTTTGTTGAATTAAGGGTTTTGGTAAATTAGATAATTCTGTGGACCTTTTTTTTATTTCTGACCTTCTAATTCTGTTCTCTCCTGTCACTTGCAGTTTGACAAATACACCCCCAAACTGGACAATCCATTCATCAGACATTCAAACGTGAGTTGCTCTTTGTCATTAAAATTTAAATGTATAATTTGCATTTGGCAAATCAAATATTTGACATATTTGAATGTTGCCATGAAAGCATTTATTGTGGCTGTGGTTTTGTGTTCACATATGCTTGAGTCCTGTACGTTTCTCTGTTTGATTTTGTTTTTGTGTCTTTTTGTGTCTCCCATGCTCCTCTTCTCTCCCCAGTTCTTCCCCTCCTACCCCCCCACCATGCCAGGCATGCCCCCGCTGCTTCCACACTCAGGACCCTTCAGCTCACTGCAAGGAGCCTTCCAGCCCAAGGTCAGCCCCATATCCCTACCCTCCACCCACGATCTACAGGAAGCTTGGGCACAAAAGAAACACACACAACTGAAACAAAAACTCACCAATGGCAATAGGGAAACAGTGAAGGGCAAAATGTGTAGGTTTTGCATGGAAGTGCTAGGATTAGATGTGGAAATTATTGAATCACAGTAGCTCCCAGAAGCACATGCCTCAATGAGACAAGTGTCAACTGAAAAACAATGAAAGCAAGCAAGTCGAGTGACCAGCTGCACAGTGGTGTAGATAGTGTATTTAAAACAAATGCAATTCAAATACATATCAGTAGAACATATAATGAGTAAAGAAACAGTAAACCATCCACACAACAAACTTTACCTTATCCCATTTAAATCCATTACAATACTCTGTCAGACTTGACTGAACCTGACCCAGGGTCAAAGCTGCATGCTGACCTGAGACCTCACAGGCTGTGTCAAGCGATAAGAAAGTGATGTCTGTCTGATAAGGGAGGCAGAAGAGAGACGATACAGAGCCAGTGGGGATACGAGGGATGGGAAGGGGTGGGAGGTGTGAGTCTGTCTGACAGATGCCCAGCGGCTGTGACCCAATGTAAGCTACCAATCAAAGCTGGCCTAAATCCGCTGGCCCTATTCCCAGCGGGCTGTGTCATGGGGGACCCTTTTGTCGAAGGCCCCTCCAGATGGTTCAAGGAACAGTCTTATGCGTCTAAAGCCCCTGCTAAGTATTCTTGGAGAGGAGCTTAGGGGGAAGGGCTTGGGCTTGTGTGTTTGTTTGTGGGGGGTGGCGACCTAGGTCACCCTGCAGGATCTTCCTATCCCCGATGTAGGGGTGGATTAATAACGCTGATCTATGCACTTGTGCTCCAGCGACTTAAAGAGGATATCTGAGATGTGTTACTCTGGCATGGCTCAGTGCCTGCAGCATCACTGCAGTTTCTGTTTGACGTCAGCCATATAGTAGCTGTAGTTGAGGATTAGTGAGCTATAGTGTCACTGAGAGGGATTGTATAAAGTTATAGTGTTGCAGGCTTCTTCAGCCTGATTATTTTCTAGTGGTTTTAGAACAGATTTACTTCCGTGGTTGCAGGCCACTGGACATCCATGTCAAACATGGACATAAGATTTAGTCCAGTAGTGGTGGTGCATGCATGACTATATTTGTGAGGACATTTTCACACAGAAGAAATTGCATTTAGAGTTTCTGGTGAGTCCCCATTTGAAAATGATTATATTGCCCATTAAGTTTATGTATACCTAATGTAACATGTTTGGTTTCTTTGTTCTTTGTTTATGTAAATGTTCCAAAAGTAACTACTGTAGATCACCATGCATATCTTCCTCTGTGTGTTTCCCTCTCTCTCTCTGTCAGGCATCTAATCCCATTGACGTGGCAGCACGTCCTGGAGCTGTACCTCACACACTCCTACAAAAGGATCCACGGGTAAGCATCATGCTAATAGCTTCCACACCAATCTGTTCCTGCTCTGTTGCTTTTGGTGAAAGCCACACACATGTCCTACATATGTGTCTGAGATGTGTATTCATGTATTTGCATTATCCTCTTTCTGAGACAAGACATTTGTCCTCGAGCATCTCTGTCACACATTTATCTAACGTGCTTTTCAGAGCTCTGCAGAACTGCACATGTTGGCTACTTATCTCTGCTGTTGATCATAATGATTGTCTGTTTGTCCATACAGATAACAGATCCATTCAGGACATCTGTTAGGGTGAGTGGTTGCCTACTTCTTTCTTTTTTTTTGTTAAATGCTTCATCTCTCTGGCCAGGCCACAAAGTCTAAAACTACAAAATCTTCAACAATCCCTGTAGGGTTTTGGCTGCATTTAGGGTTAGCTTTGAGGACTCTATTGGGTTAAAGTCAGGGTTAGATTTCCTTAATCCATTGCCTGGTTGAAAATTCTGATGAGTCCCCACTTTGTAGTTTGGCCAGAAAATCGTAATGCCAGAATCCATTTTTAGCTCCCCATATCAAAGCCAGCAGGCTAACCTCAGCTTCTCTCTAAATTTTTAGAAACCTGGCAAGTGGTGCGCAGTGCATGTCCAGATTGCATGGCAGATCTACCACCACCAGCAGAAAATGAAGGTGCGTGAGATGGATAATTATGTCTTTCAAGAATCTTGCTGTCGTGTAAAACCAGATACAGTATGTAGCTAATTCAATAATGACCCACATAACATACTCACTGACATATATTCGAGCTGATTGTGCCATATTTGGATCCTGTAAAATAATCTATAGTGATCTTAGTGGAATGGGAAAGGAGCAGCGTACTATTAAAATTAATATTAATACAAAAATCCCACAAAAATGGTGTAGTTTTCAAAAAACTAAAATAAAGGGGCAAATCATAAACATTTAAAGTATGTAGTTACAGAATTAGCAGCTGAACATGTGAAATTCCCCTCTTGATGACACAAGGATGGTCTCGCTTCACTAAGGAGATCCCAGGCTGCAGCTACCACACCTGTAGGCCGAAGCCAGTGGGGACAGATGTTCTAGTGCAATGTCAGTGTCGGCCTCTAAACTAACCAAGAGTCATTATGGCGTCAGTCGTGGTGTCCCATGACGTCAGTTCTTCTCGGGCTCTGAACTCTTGTTACCAAGGATATCAAGTCCCTAATCAGCTTACATACATTTGTTATGACACAGCAGGCCAGAATTGGAGACATGGAGCCATTGTTGATAGATCAGTCTTCTTCTGATCTCTCACCCAGTGTAGCTGAGGCTAAATCCTTCTCACTCTGTTGTTGGGAATGTTTGGTCCTGTTGCCTACCAACTTAATTTTCTTCCTGTTCTTGTCTGTGCCTCTCTTGACTTATAGCAAATGCAGCTGGATCCCCACAAACTAGACATGAACGGAAAGTTGGACTTGTTCAGTCGACCCCCGGCTCCAGGAGTCTTCCCAGGATTCCCCTACCCTCATGACTTGGCACGACCCCTCTTCTCTTCCACAGGTTAGTGGGGTGGTTTCCATTGAACCCAGCTTAGGGTGATGAATTGGACCCTTCAAGACAAATCATTCACTACAACACTCGAATTATTCATTCTCAAAGCCTTCCAATGGCATTTTATCAATTTTATCACTATGCAAATAAGCATTTCTAGTCAAAATTGTTTCTCCACCACTGTAATGAAGTAGCATGGTTTTTTTTCTCTCCTCTCATGTAACGTTCACTTAATTATAGAGCTTTTGTAGCAAATGTTTTGCCAGTAAAGGGAGTCAGATATGTCTATGAATATGGATGACTTTCGTTAGGTAATTGACTGATTTGCCCTGCGTTGGAGGGCAACAGAGAGGCAGACGGCCTTTGACTGGTAATTATGCAGTGGTGTGTCAGAGGCACTCCTGTAATTGGTTCTTTCATTAACAATTCATGGAATATGGGTGATGGTAGCAGTGTTTTGTGAAAGAGGCCAGGTTGCTGCACAGTGAGGAAGTGACCTCAATAAGCAGTTATAGACTCATATACAAACATGCAACAGCTGCAATAAAAGCAAAATATCAATTGCTAATTTGCCCAACGGCATTACTTAGCCGTCTCTAAACTCGTCTAATTTACGTGGATTTTCAGGAAGTTTGTGTTGCTATAGTAGAAATATGCCTGTTAATGTTTACTCACATTTACATTTTTCCGTCCTGGCTAATCATAAGTTGTTCTTGATGATAAATAATTTTAGTGACATGAGTTTGCAGCTGCCTGTTTGGATACTAACAACCCTGCTGTATCCTCTCTGCTCTGATAGGCTCGGGCCACCCAGCCCCTTCTCCCTATGGTCCAGCCCCACACCCCAGCGGCTTCCTGCCTCCTAGCCATTTGGCAGGTAAGTGTAAGTAACCCCATGTTCAGATATTTTTGTACATTTATCTTCTCCTTCTCTCCCTCTCTCACGCTCTCTCTTTATTTTTCACTCATGTTTTAAAGACATTACAGGCTAACAGGGTGTAGTTTGGAGGATAGATATTTACAGCTGTGATCTCAAGTTCATTTGAAGGTTATTGTGAAATCCAGCCGGCCAGTGCAGTGTAGTCCATTTTGGCATTTCTTAAGCAAACGTGTAGTTTGTGGTAATGGAGAGCCATCGTAGCCATCATATAATCAGGCAGTATGACTCATAACGTAGCCTTAAATAACTCTGTCTGGGGTTATTAAAATACTAACCCAGTATTTTGTCTGCAGCCCTGTTTGTCACCCCTCATTTGTTTTGACAAACTAAACACAATATTCCGACCTGTGTGACATTATATTCTTTTCAGTTTGGTAAAGTAGAGTTTGTAATTCATAGAAGCACGGTTTGTTTGTGCATTAAAGTATCTTAACTCATTGCTTTTTCCCCCCGCCAGTCTAACTGAGACACTGTTCAGCTGATTTCATGGAATAAGCCCTTGAGTCAATCGATTTTTGTGCTTATGAATACATGGTGCAGTGAGAAGGAAGATTTAGCGAATGAAATTTTCCTGTCCAGAGAATTCATGTGTGAGGCAGAACAGATGTCTCAGTTGTTGGCTTTTCTGATATATTAACAAGCCCCAGAACTGAAAATCCTTAAACCCTAATCTGTTGATAGGTTTTGCATTTCCTAATGGATTTTTGCTGAATTAAATTGGGACTGCAAATTATAATTTGATGAATGTTGTTCACTGACTTATCAGGATAAATATTTGTTTTATTACTATGAATTTGGAGGCACTTGTCTGCATCAGTGGAGCCTATCAGGCACTTTTTCTGCAGTTAAGTCATTGTGGTCTGTCTCTCCTAATTTGTACGGCTTCTAATTCCCCTGCCCTACCACAGTCCATTTTAAGCTCAGCTCCAACAACTCAAAACTAATTTCCCCATCAAGCAGTGTTGTTCCTCTAGTCCCAGCAGAGACACTCCACTCCAGTTAGTGGCAGTGAATCCAACATCCAAGCGACCTGGCTACTGTAGAAATACCAGGCAGAGAGCTAGGGTGGCAGCGCTTAAAAAAAAAAAAAAAAAACAGCTCGCTTGTAAGAGAAAAGCCGAGTGAAACGGGTTGGTGTTGGGGTGAGCACCGCTACCCAGCTCCCCCTTTTGCTAATCCCTGTTTGGCATTTTGCAGATCCTTTCAGTCGCTCCAGTTCCTTTGGCGGCCTCGGCAACCTTTCAAGCAGTGCCTTCGGAGGATTAGGCAACCCCTCGCTTGGTAAGCGCTGGCCCCCTCTCCTCCTCCACTGCTCCCCCCTTCAATCTGGCTCCTGTGGCCAGTGACAGAACAGAGCAGGACAGTGCTAGACCACAGGGAAAGCCAGGAGGGGAGGAAACAAATCAAGACACTTAGCTGAAGTTTCTGTGTCAAAGCAGCACTAGCTCAGGGAGGCCCAACAAGGCACAACACAGCATAGCAAAACCTCTTTCCTTAACACACCAACCATGTCCCTAACAGCCTGGCTTTAATCTGGCTGCACTACTGCCAAACGGCACTCTCAGGTCTGCTGTTTGGTGGCAAATCATCTATTAATTATGTGACAAGCCCCTTCTGCACCACCATGGAGGGCTTCCTCTCTTCCTTCTGCATCCTCCTCTTTCTGCCTTTCTCTCTTTTATTTTCATCCCTCCTATTTTTGTGTGCAAAACCTGTCACCCTGTTGTGAAAATGGATGTGATAGGAACAGACATGCTGTGGAATGCTAAGGTCTCCCTTGGCTTTTCACAGCCTTCAACTCCAGAGGGCAAGTGAGTCTCCCTGTTCATCCGTTGCAAAAACGGGAGGGGGGGGGAGAGAAGCCTTTTAGCCCAAAAGCAAAAGAGGAGAGTTGTTTTTTCTTTACTGATGGGGGGGAGGCATTAACCTCTAACTCTTTCAAACAGCTTCAGTGAGAGAACCTCCAGAGACAAAGACAAAAGCAGCTTTTGTTGTTGAGTCTTTCTCATCTTATGTGTCCTCAAGAGGGTTTTGTGCCCAATTAACTTACCGTGGGTCCCACGCCTGTCTCCTTCTTTCCTCCAGGGTCCAATAGTGTGTTTGGCACCAAGGAGGGACCAGGAGGACTGCCCACGTTTGGCAGCCCCCACCACGACACCTGGAACAGACTTCGACGCACCCCGCCGTCTTTCCCCACCCCACCACAGTGGCCCAAAACTGCAGACACCGAAAGAAGCAGCTCGGCCAACAGCCACGACAGAGAGCGAGAGAGGGAACGGGAAAGAGAGAGAGAAAGAGAGAGGGAAAGAGAGAAAAGAGACTCGTCTGTCGGGAAAGAGGAGAAGGATAAAGACAGGTGAGGTTGATGCAGATGTGGTTCTGTTTTTCGTACCTGCTTATGTTCAGAGGACCTTAGCTTTTATTTTAGCTGGTGAAATATTTTTCTGTTGAAACGTAGAAACAAGATTTTTTTGCTATGCTCACATTTGAATGTTTGACTTGGGAAAGCATCATGTGATTTCTTCAAGAAGTTAACAAATGTTGTTATCTTTGAAACAACAGACTGAGAAAACTTGTGAGTATTTGCTTACAGTTAAACAAAGCTAAAGCTGTCCTCATAAGTGTACAAACGCACGATTGTAACTCTGAAGAAAAGAATGATGCATTTTCACACAAAAGAAATGTGACAATTCTTCAGTTGATTATTAGTATCCTTGGAAACCGAAATAAATTGAATTTGTGTAATCAGCAAGGAAACAAACACAAATCAAACAGCAGAGTTAGAGGAAGCTAGAGTGTGGAAAATGTAATCAAGGCAAATCATACCTACACGCAACCCACATGATGCTTACTTTAACTAGCACCAACAGAACTGATGTATTATATTTATTTGCAGGGACTCTGTGGATCGCAACCGACACTCCAACCGTTCATCTCCAGCCTCCGCACCAGTCAGCTACCAGATCAGCAGCCTAATTCGTTCAAATAGCCAGAACTCAAATGATTCGGGTCGGCATCACAGTGGCAGCGTAGACCGGGTTCGTGAGGCAGAGAAGGAGTTGTTGGAGCGCCACAGAGAATCTTCCGCGCTGGTTGACGTGAAGGTGAAGGAGAGCCGCTCACCTGGCAAGGAGATGCTAGACAGGAGACCTTCAGAAGACTCCATCAAAGCAGCTCAACGTTCTCCTTCTCCATACTCCAAGTCAGTGATCAGTGAGCAGAGCATGAAGATGGCAGGTGGGCCCCCGCCTACACTCAAGGACAGCGAGAGGAAAGACCCCCCACCTGTAGACCTCCTCCACAAGGTGAAAAATGACATGAAGATTAAGGAGGAGAGGAAGGAGGAGCAGGAAGTCATGGTGGTGAGTTCTGAGCCAGCTCCCCAACCACCAGCCCAAGTCCTTTCTGCCCCCCTCAGCCAATCTGGAAATCCACATCACCACCACCCACCTTTGTCTCAGCAGCCCCCTCTTCCCTCACCGCGTGGCAGTGACATCCCAGCACCTGGCCTGCACGGTGTCCCCATGGCACACTCATTGCCTCTTTCCATGAGTGCCATGCCCCAGATGGGCAGCCTCAATGTGCTAGACCGGGCTCGCATGGCTCCTTTCATGGGGGTGAGCCCTCTGGCGGGAAGGGAGCGGGTACCCCACCCGGCCTTCTCTTGGGACCCTCTCAGAGAGGCCTATCGCAACCTGGACCTGCAGCGGCGCATGGATTTCCAGCTCAGAGCTGAGCAAGGACATCGCTTCCCCAGCATGTACGAGCAGGAACGAGCCTACCGCGAGAGGGAGGCTCATGACTACTCTCACCACGAGCACCTGTTGGAGGTGCGCAGGGAGCACGAGAGGATGAGACAGCAGGCAGAGGAACGAGAGCGTCTCCATCTGAGGGACGAGCTGGACAGAGCACGGCTCCATCAGTTGCACCAGTCCCCCATGGAGGGCCATCTACCCCACATGCCTCCTTTTATGCCCCACCTAGGCGGCATGCCCTACCCTAGACTCAGCCCCTCCACCGGACACAATGGCCCTCTGAACAGAACACCCCCTACCGCCGCACTCAGTGCACCACCACCCCTTGTGCCAGCTGGCAGTGCCAGGTCAGCCTCACCCAGGAGGACTACCCCCCTCACCACCACACAGGACCCACGGGACTACTCCCCATCTCGCAACCCCAAAGAGGTAGAAGCTCGGTAGCTTCTTAGAAAAGATGCACTTCTAGACGAACTCACAAGCTCCACTCCCCTAATCTGAAATCTTGTGAAGAAAATGCACTGCTCTTCACCCGAGAAGAGCAAAACTCCCTAAGGGAAAGGGTATGATTGTACAAAGTAAAGGTGTGTGAGGCTGATTAAGCACATGCCATGACTTTATTTTTAGTGGACTGGAGGTTTAATAATGTCGGTAAAGAGAACACAAATATGTGTATGTTTATATCCGACTTAAATATTTGATAATTATTAATATATTAATCAATACGTTTTTTTCAGCTTTGTGCAAATGAGAGGTCCTGAAATAAGTTTGTACATTTCCTATCCTTGTTCCATGTATAGATATCATTTCTATGAATTTTATGTATTTTGTGCATTAGTTTTTAAATATTTATCCCAGTTGATTGTGAGACATATCCATTATGACCCACTGTAAAGACTGGATTTTGGTTTGAACCTTCAGTAATTTAACCTCATGGTACCGGGATATCCTCAATGATGACAATGTACAGTGTTACATGATCAATTTGTTTTGTTCATTTGTTTTGCCTTTGAGATATGCAGATAAATATATATTATGACGTCTTGGTTCTGTCTGTAAAGAAAACTGATGTAAATAACTTGTTAATATTCCTTCACTGCTAAATGACTGTGTACATTTATTAGGCTTTTTAACCATTTCTAGAAAAACAAAATTAAATGAAATGATGGGGAATCACTTCCCTGCTGAGTACCATGGTAACAGACAAGCCTGGCCATTGGATGGGAAGCATCACAGGAGGGTGTTGTACGGGGGCCTAGAAGGATCGTCTGCAATCTATGCAAAGCAGCACACAGCACCCCAATGAAGAGTTCACCGTGAGGGATCAGACGATACTGGTGACACTGAGAGAAACTTGGATTAATACATGTTTATATTTACCAATGAAATAATGGTGAAATTATTAAAAGACTTCCAAGTCACAAACTGGATAACCCCCAGACAGAAAAGAAGGACACTTTTTAGTGGGCGGTAAAAGGACTTTCTCTGTCAACCTTGTGGTGTTGTGCAGTTGTTTTTCTTAGACTCTTGTATACAAAACAAGTAGAGTTTTAGGCGTGCAAAAAAATGAAAATGAACATTTATGGTTTAAAATGTACGGAATAAAGTTTGGACCTAATGTCACACATTCGCTGCCCATCTTTAATCTTGGTTCTCACTGTCAGTGCTGAACGTGACTTCTGAACTTGACTATAAGCCAAACCTACTGAGTGGAATGTTGATGTGAGGTTGATAGGTTTGCCAATAATGCCTGTGCCTCAGTTTTCACTGTTTAGAGTATTTGCTCATCTGATATCAAGCTATAACTTTGAAATCATAAAGGCAACAGTCTTGGCTGACAGAGTAGCATAAGCAATCAGATCGTTTGACCGTAATCTGTCATACATGGACTGCAGCGCTCTTCAGAAGGGATCGATGAGATTGGGCCAAGGCAATACAGGGAGGGACTAATAGGACATTGATTTTGTATGAAAGCAGGTTTTGAGTGTTTGTGTTGCAGGTAACCGGTATTGACTGGCAGCCCAGCGGCATATTGACCCGTGGTCTGGACTCATTAAGAAAAGCATCGCCTCGGAGGCAGGCTATCGGACGGTGGAGGAGAGGCTGCGCTCTCTTCTCATAAACCTTCTCTCCTCACACACACCACTCATCTGCTTTTCTAATAAGGCCGGAAGACGCTCTGGAGGGAGCCGCAGAGGGAGCCCTGAGGCGCCCCATCCTGTTATTGACAAGACCTCGGCTGTGCTTGCCGCCTGTCCAGAGACAGCCAATTCATCCTGATAATGCCCCTACTACTCATCTCTCTGCTGTGTGCCGTGAGACCAACCAATCCTGTCCCATGATATTAGCTCATAATGACAGCGTGGATCAAACCGTGGCCAGGTCATTAGGGGATGTTATTGAAAATCAATGGAGACCCTGTGTCTCACACACTCCAGCCAGGTTTTTTTTAAAAGGGCTCCTTGAAAAGACTGTTTGCCAGAATGGGGTTGGCGTATTGGGAAGACTTAAATCACTATCACTTTCAATTTAGGCTTCCAGTAATTGAGCCGCATATTACACCGATGGGTAGCATCTGTCAGTGGCCAGCTTCACTTTGGCGCTTTGTGCTTTTAGTCCTAATCATCTAGTCAACAACAGGTACTTAACCCCTGTATTTGCTACTGCATAGTGATTTTTCCTATAACTATTATTTACCAAGCAAGCTTTGGTAGAAAAAAAAACACACAACTTAGATTTCCTCTCAACTCAGTCACTCTGTCTCTTTGCTCTATCCATTTTATGGCTTAGTATAGAACGTGCCTCCGGAGATGAAAAGCTCCATCAATTTCACTCATCGTCTGGCAAGGTCAATTTATTTCAGCACACAGTCCATCATCAGATGGGAATCAATTGACACATTGCCTAGCATATCCAACCCAAGGTGGGTTATTACAGCGTCTGCAATTGTCAGCTCTTTTCCAGAGCTATTCTTCACATGCCCAGGCTTATTTTTATATATATATATTTAATTTATTTTTTTATTGAGCTGGTATTGTTTATGATTTTCTATACTGTTTATAATTTGGAACACATTTCCTATTTGATGGAATATTGTTAGTATGACAGGGCTTCAAGTAACACTGACACAAGAATGTGTTTATTTTTCACACATTTCTCCACTGTAATCCCAATTAATACGATACGGTGGTATCTGAGGTAAGACATTGTTTTATTGTTCCACTAATCCTCTTCATTTATCTGTGAGAAACCTCAATGCTGAGGGTTTGGGATTGAATTTTCATGGTCTCAAATACCTCCAAAAAGCTCTTGGCACAGAACTCACCCCAGATTCAGTGAACAGTGGAACAGGCCTAAGGGGCTTCTATAGAGCACAATGGCAGCTAATAACACAGTGCCAAGCTAATAAGATGGCCAACAAATGAATGGTTCAGTCCAAGCTCCTTTTCTCTCCCGCTCGCTCTTTCCCCACTGATAAAACATGTATGAAAGCGTTTTTGAGCCGCTACATAGAAGCTTGGTAGACTTTTCCCCCAGCGAGAGCTAATGCATTAGTTCCCATTTGAAGGCTGTTTTGAAATGGAGATTGGTAATGAGACGGGAGGGCCCCACCATGATCACATTTGGATTCCCGGGGCCTCCTCTGGGCCTGGTAATTTGGGAGACCATAGCTCTGTTCAGAGTTCAAGCCCATCTCTCTGCGGGGGTTAGCGAGCCCTGATGAAAGCCATTCTAAACCACTAAACTATATCTGAACTGTGAACTGAGCGAGAGAGCACCGAGTCAAGGGCTTTGGCAGTGGATCTCTGTCACAGTGCTCTTTGTAGACTGCATGTTGTTTCGACCACCTAAAAAGGCCAGCAGCGTACATCCCTCCATGCTGCCATCTTTTTTTAGCCCTCAACGTCAACAGAGCGGCAGCTGACAGAAACCAGGCCAGTCGGTGGTTAAGGAGCTGACTTGGAAACAGGCAAATGGTGTGAATTCCAGACCCTGGTGACAAAGTGCTGTCTAATGTCTTTGCACCTCTGGACCTATGACAAATATTCCGGCTGTCTCACACCACCACCACCACCACCACCACCACCGCCACTGCCGCTCTAGCTTTGCGAGCAGGCCAGCCGGTGCAGAGGAGAAACCAGTGTAACTCCCTCACAGAGCAGCCACAGAGAGCACAATGTGAGACAGGGAGGAGTGGAAGGAAATTGGGGTAGATGGAAAAGAAGGAGGTCCAGAACAACCACTAGCCAAAATAAGTTTTCCACTTTGATTCAATTTTGAGGATTTTTCCATGCTTTAGTGGAACCTCACAATCTCCCACACTGGCCATATTATGTACACAAGGCATAAAAAATGAATAACATTTATGCAGCTGGGTGCATCTGGCAGAGATAGTCCTCTCATTCAGGGACCAGGGTGGCACTGTGCCGCCACACCACCCTCTCTGTTCTATGTATGGACACTAGACAAGAGAAGACTTAGGGGAAAGGTGGGTGGCGGGGTGGGAGGGGGCTCTCAAATGCTTCGAATGAGTTTAAAAAAATAAGAGATTTCAAGGCAAACGTAGGCCATACGTGGCTCGTCCAATTTGGCACAGCTGACGCACACGATTAGCCGTAGAGACATTAATCAAAAGTGGCTCAGTATTTGAAGGGGCGTTGAGAGGCACTGCCAGCTGGTGACAACATGGCTTGTGTGCATGGGCCAAGAGTGAAGTTTATTTGAATATGGATCTTGCCGTGACCGTATTTCTCCAGAGCTCAGTTAGCAGAGCGTTCCCTGGCTCATCACTGGGATCGCCTCAGAGCCCCTTGGCACCCGGGAAGGCGGAAGTTTTTCCAAGCCGCAGAAAGAGAATTACGATTTAGTCCATCCCCTCTGGTGGTGTGGGCATATTCATAAGCATTTTTCAGTTTGACGCTGGCAGAGACACAACACCTAGTTCTTGGCGTCCATGTGTGAGGATTTCCTTTCCAACATGAAATTATGAAGTTGACAAAAAGGTTGTTTTAACAGCCTATGAATTAATAACACATTTTAAAATAAAACATCCTATCTTTTCCGCATAAAACTCCACTAACACAAAGCTTAAATTAAATTGTCAGTGTTCCCATAAGGCCACAGCTTAACTTAGAATATGACCACCAGGAAGCTAAAGCAGCGTAACACAGCATCTGTTTTGTTGGGTAATGTTTGATCCAAAAAAATTAACTGCGAATATGAACTATTTATGGTTTGTCGTTGGTCGGTTTAGTTGATTAAATGAAGTTGTTGGGCCACACTATGAATGTGTTCATACATTCAACTGAAACTATACACACTACAGTAAAAAAAGAAAGTAAAAGTGATTAAATTGACCTGATGTTGGTTAATGGCATCGTGCGTATAGGGGTAAAAACTTATATTTATTATATACATTATAAATCCAACAACTCTATAAACTACATAACAATGCATTACAGTATTTTAATTCAAATGAAATTTTTATTTGGAGCATATTTCTTTCATACACTGTGGCACTGTCACAAGGCTCGACTTTAAAGTCCCACATGTGAATAATAGATGAAACAATCAAAACGATGCTCTAATTCACCACATCAATTGTTTTTCACTTTCATCCGGTCGTGCTTTAAGCGTTGTCAAGTGTGAGGTCATTATCTCGATGGATATTGGATTCTTACTGGTTCTTCGAGCGCAGGACGGCCACTGGTTTTAGACTTTATGCCATCAACGAGTTGTAGCCCTCAAAAATATCGTCATATTCTTCATAAGAGTCAACGGGGAATCTCAGCATTCCAGGCCTGACTTTGCCTGCCTCCCATGCTTCTTTGTAAATTTGTCTGGCAGCAAACATGCTTTGAAAGGCTTTTATCTTCTATCTGGGCAGGAGTTCCATGCACCAAGATAACAACCCCTATCTTATCTCGCTGTGTTCGTTAATGTCACAGCTTAAGGGGCTTGTTCTTCCACTTGCAATGGGGCTTGCGAAGCGGATTGTTTGCAGATTAGTAAACACAGGCCTCTGGAGGTCTTGGAGCGAGTTCAAAATGCTTGTCTTGTCCCGCAGATGTTCTTGTATGCGTACATTTGCGTATTGGCTGCCTCCCGCTTTTCCTGTGTCAAATGGCACGACTACCACACATTGGTTGGTAGGCATCATTACACACAGTAAGATCTGCAGTAATACTTATCACATCAGACAAGCCGGTCGTGCAAGCCAAAGCAAAAATGTGCATGATAGCTGCCCAAGGCCAACTATGTTGTTGACTGGTTTGGTGATGACTTTTTATTATTCCACTGCTGATTAGCAAAGAGATTTACCTGGTGATATTTTGAAACATCTATTTGAGCTTATCAACCAGGGGAAACATTCAGGCTGCAGTGTTTCATGTACTTTGTCCAGGCTGTGCGGCCAGATTCATGATCATCCCTTTGTGACACAAGAGACCAGGCAAAGCTCCACTGACTTCAGCCATCTGGCTATCTCACACAACCCTTGGCTACACAGTGGTTCACTCAGCGATTGATTGGGGTGTTGAAGGCCAGCTATTTAACACATCAGAACAACAAGTACTGCTATCAAGCTGGCCCTTCTCGTGCCTCGTTTCTGTGCCGCCCAAGAATGTGTCTTATCTCTTCCCTTCTGCTTGTTGGTTTAAGCCAGACAGCATATGCCCATGTTCCCCCTGTAATACACCATTGTGCTTTTGGTGCAACCATGAAAGGCAGACAGGTTGCAGCTGAGATATGATGTGGGTTTTAACCCTTGTGTTGGTTGGAAAAGAAGCGGGCAATTAACAACAATAATAATGTTTGCATTTTGCATTCCGTTTTGTATTCTCCGAGGAATTCCACACCGGGAAATGTTCTTCCCAATAAGCCCGCCTGTTGTTGTAGCAGAAGACTGACAGATGAAAATAAAGCCCTGTGTTCCATATCATTAAATCCCGCTCTCTCACCTGATTACATTCTTATTAGTGCCTCCATTCTTCTCCCATTATTGTTACTTCTAGTAAAACAGGCCTGATAATGTGCATTCACTCACTAGATGCACAACCTGCTCATTCCCATCTCTGATTCTTTGTTGTCGCCGAATGGTTTTTAAATGAAATGTGTGAGTGCGGTGTAATTATAATTCTGGGGGTATTATGAAATCAAATATCACAATGAATGTAATTTTATTTGCTTGTAATCTCTCTCACCCAGGCTAATAGGCATTTTCAAAGGGCATGCTCGGGGGGGTTTGAACGGTGGACCATCTCTAAATAGAATAGCTGCTCTGCTCTCTTGCTCTACGGCTCTGTTCTTTTGTCTTTGATATACAGGCAAAGAGCTTGACAGTCTGGGAGACGTGGGAGATTTGTTGGCCTGTGATCTCCATGCCTCTCTGACAAATGAGCGCCTTTGGCAGGGCTGTTGGAGGTACGGCTTCTCTGTCCTGCTGGAATCCTGATGAGGCTACACTGGAGCTGTTGGTAATGAAGTCAGGGCACAGGACCAAACGGCTGCCAGAAATGACCTTTAATCTACACACATGCAGGTCGTTTGGCATGCGGTGCCACAAAACTGCACGTACACCTTGGTACTGTTACAGCTGATGCATTTTCAGGGGATTTTTACAGAAATAGCCCAAAGTACACGTACTAAATCCGTATAGCTTTGCTTAAAAAAAAAACATTTGTATGTAGCTTGTTGTGTCACTGTTTACATTTATATTTCCCAACAATCAGTGATGGCTAATGTTTTATCTGTATTCACATTTGACTAGTGGTGTAATTTGGATGCAATCACCATCCAGTCAATCTTCATTACATCGGACTCAACTGCTCCACCAAGCACGCAATTGCTTGACATTGATTTTACAGATTGTTTCAGACCATGTATTTCCTCATGCAGCAGATGAGGATGAGATCTGCAGAAAAAAGATGTTAACAAATTACAATCTAAAAATTCAAATCCCCTGAGGATAATTGTACTCGTTTTAGCAACACCCTGAACAGGAAATAGCTGATATTGATTTTGGATGTTCCTCTTCTACACTGAGGAATCTCAAAAGCCCAGCACAGGCTCAGTCCAATCCAACATGGTTGCCTTTGATTTCAGCTCTGTGTTTCAAGGGGGCTGGGTAATGATTCATAGGAAGCACAAGCACTACCCCTTGTGGTCCAATTGGCCCAGTGCAGCATGGGTAAATGACACCTCCAGCTGCTCATGGGCCCCTCCTGATAAGTTAACCTTGTGATAACATGCTAATGCCTGATTAATGTTGCAGTAATTAGACACAGCTTTTCACACTCAGTTAAGAGGACATCCTCCAGCAATTAGCTTGAGCCGAAGAGAGATAATTTCAGAGAGCACAGCAGAATCACGTTCCTTAGCTCGCCTCCATTCCCACTTGGCAAAATTAAGGTTTATTTTCTCATTATTCCATTTAATCACTCGTTTGATGTTTTATACAGCTGCCACAAGTAATTTTTGATCCAATTAGCAAATGCTGATTGACAGCAAGGGAGTGGAATTCAGTGAGGTGCATTCAATTTGCCGTTGTGACCTTATCAGAGGATGTGGAGAGGATTCACCGTTCACCACTGAATGCCAACTAAAAATACAACAATTTCCCCTAAGTTTATATTCTGCATTAATGGCACTCCTTTGTATGTAGGCGGGTGTGTGTGCATGCTTGTGCGCCTGAAGGTGTGAGTCTGTGAGAAAGCAGCATGTGCATGTTTTTTCCTCACCAGACTGCTAACTATGAGGAATGAATGCATTAGTGAGGAGCGGCCCCTGGACTCTCCAGCCTCCACACTGCCCATTAATAATGCACTGCCACAGAATAGATGGGGGCTAGCTGAGATTAGTCCTGCATTAAGGACTCGTTTGTTGTTTCTATTAGAGAGACATGTTGGTCTTTCTTAAGCAAGAAAGATCACCCCATTTGTATTTTGACTATATAATTTTACATCAAAACGCACAGTGGTCCCACAAAGCCAGCTGTGCGATTCTTTTCAGTGAGAACAGCAGCCAGAGCTGGTGGTAACTTTCTGTGTGGACACAGTGTCATGATTGTCTCCTTTAGGCTTTTGTTTTGATTATTCTCTGAACAAAATGTTTGATCAGAGAATAATCTTTTTTTAATAGTGAACATTCATTCCCTTTTTTAACCTTATTTCAAACGTCTGTTTACATATTTCCCTTCCCTCTTGTTTTGCATTTGGTCCTAAGTCTCATGTATCACACAAAGAGATTTTGTATTAAACAAAACTATGATAGTCAAACCCACAGACATTGTGTTTGCATGAGCTCATTCATTCATTCATTCATGCCTCACATGTAACATGAGCTGACTACTTATAACTACTAAGGCATTATAACCTCATACTTCTCATTATTAGTTTGCTTTTACAAATTCTTCCTTATGTGCTATATTTTTGGTATTGATGATTGGATTTTTCATTTAATTTATTTAATTTTATGTTCTTTATGTTATTGAATAATGTGAATAAAAATAATGTGTATTATTAAACCTCATGGGCGTTATCCACCACTTTCAACCTACACCATAATTTGCACAAGTAATTGTTTTTACGATTTAAAATGATAATGTCAGCTTTTCCATGCAAATGATCATTTCTTCCCTTCACTGTCAAATCAGTGTTTAATTTTTTTTGTAAAGCAGAAATAGTGGGTATGTAATCTGCAATACCAGCTTTGGGTGGTTTACGTAAGATATTAAGAAACCATACTGTCACTTTTTTCATTATTCATTTTGAAGTATCCAACTGTACTTAAATTTTTTTAACAATATTTTTTCACATTGGAAGTGGTTCATAGTAATTTAGTCAGCTCACTATGCTGTTAAAAATCACTTGAACCTTGCTTATACTGAAAAGACCAAAACCAAAAATGAACTGATCCTACTAACAAGTGCAACTTTGCATTCCCCCCTGACATCACACACTCCAGCAAATTGACCTGTTAGTTTTATGTGCTGTTACATCCCAAGTGTGAGAATTACTTAAGTGGTGTGTTGAGATCATCACCTCCGTGTTTGTTCATGAATTAAGTGGTGTGTACCAGTAATCTTTTAAAAGATGCATTTTTTTGTATTTGAACAGACATTCATCTTGAACATCTCCCAGCTAATGAGTTCAATTGGCAACAGGTCGGCATCATGAGTGGGTAGGCCATAAAAAGAACATCCCGGGGAAGCTCTTGTAGAAGTACGGAGGGGGTGAAAATACAGTACATGCTCACATTGAGTATATAGTTACTCAATGTAAAATTGAAAGAGACTTTCATCAAAAATTCTGAAATTCATATAATTAAAACACTTATGTAATCAGGAGAAATCTCTTCACACAAGGGACAAGTTCAAAATACAGTATATCAGCAGATACGCTGCTACACTGAATATATTATTTCTTCATTTTGAATCATTTTAAACAAATGTTGCTCCACATGCTCTACATGGAATTTCCAATTAATCATACATCCAAGCGGTTTCCGGTGGAGTTATGTGTACATCAGTTATGACTAATTGTACTGAACACACCATTTGTGGCTGATGTGTTTTTATAGTTTTACAAAAACAACTCATGTTTTTGGCACAGATAAAGAAGCTAATCCAGGCTCCTGGCCCACAACTAATCAAACGTGACTAAAGGAGATTCAGTATTGGTTTTAGTAGTATCACTGTCAAAAATAATCAGATGTATCACTTACCAACTTCCAATTGCAGTGTCGCAAATGGTTGTACCGTAGGACCAGCAATGTTCCTATATGGGACAGTCTAATATTGTCCTAATGTTGTGTAATATTGTTCTCAGCTCAAAAAGTTGCGTAAAAGATAAGGGAGGGCAAAAGGGTTTAAATAATTATTTGATTCTAAGGGTTTGAAAGGATGTGGAAGGTGAAGGCACAAGTGGTACCCGTGGTGATATGGAACATCTCAGAAACATCTGAGATCTCTGTCCAGAAAAGCGCAGTGCTAGGAACAGCTAAGATACTGTGCGGGACCCTCAAGCTCCCACGGCTCTGGTAGAGGACCCGAGCTTGAAGGAAGGAACAAGGAGGAAGGGGCGAGTGGGGATTTTTTTTTTATCATACTTTCTAACTTCACAAGTAATTTAGGAAAAGTAATTCAGCAAAGTATGGTTAATCCACTCAGGTAAATTTAAATGTCATGTATGAATTACATGTATATCAAAAATAAAAATACAGAAGTACTATACATCTTACAAATGTATAAGCCACAAACAATGACATAAAAGTACAGTTTCTATAATGGCATAACACATTAGGTGAAGTTCTCTAAACCAAGCCTAACTAAACAACCCAAACATTAAATTTAAGAGGCACTGTAGCATTAACAAGTGTTCGTTACTACTGTAGTTAAAACATTAAAATCAAAACACTCACCTCAGTTTGTATGGAGCACCTTGGTCTCTTGCATTATTACACTTTATTACACTTTCATTTCCTTGACTGGAAGGAAGCAGGTCGCAGCAGCAGTTACTTTTAGTACAGGATGTCTATAGACTCAAGTCGACTCAGTCAAGTAATTTGGTTCAATTACTAACTTTAACATAAGCATCATGTCCAACATAGATTTTCTGGTTCAACCTTTGCCTCACAGTAGCACAGTACAAACTTTCCTCTATTCCTCTTTCATTTCCTGTGTGTTATCTATATTTGGTGCATAATAATACCGGTAGTTACATGTTTGCTTCCAAGCTGTTCTAATAGATGTCACATCTGTGCTCAAAAATTGAGTAATTAGAAAAGGAATTATAACAGAATTCAGGTCCATTATTTACAATCATATTATTTTTTTGCAATAAATACATACAGGAATATTTTATATGACCTTTTGTAGACTCGGTGTAGTGACATAGGGTGGAAAACTCTGCCGATGATTCTAATCATAAAATGAAGTAAAACATTCAGCACAGTAATTCGGATTCTTTAAAGATTCATGTCTGGTATCTCCTAAAATAACTTTACTTTTAATAACATGCTGTTTATCATCTCCTGTAATCAGGAGATTATATTTGAATGTAACCCCCCATAAAAAACACCTTTGTTATAAAGTCATCCTCTCCTTTGGGATGTGTAAGCTGTACACACACAAGTTAACAAACCCTCATTTGTGAGGCACATGTTGAACAAATGTGGACATTCATGTAATCAGCAGCATCAAATTCATAGTTTGAGGTTTAAAAGTATGAATTTGACTTTTACTTGAGCATGTTTGCACCTCTGCTGCCTGTGATGCTGCCTGTGCTGTGATGTAGTACTTTACCTGTGACGCAGTGGTTACACGTTATAGCGGCCTGATTCCAAACACACACACACACACACACACACACCAGTTCCCAGCGTTTCCTGCACTCTAGTTTCCTGTTGTGTAGTCGTTTCGCAGCCACATGCGGACACACACACACACAAACACGACGCGCCCCTCCTCCGTCAGCTGATGCGGTGTCAGCCCGGAGCCTGGCAGGAAGTGCGTGTTGTGCGCGGAGCTGGACCATGAGGAGCAGGAGCTGCTTCAAACGGAGACACGGGGACAACGAGCGGCGCGTGTGACGGTACAGCAGCGGGTCAGGACGGGACACGGGCTGGACGTCAAAGGCGGTTCTCTAGTTTCCGCTGAAACTCTGAATTGGGGCTCGTCGGTTGCACACTGCGGTGGGCAGCTAGCGTTAGCCGTCGCGTTAGCTTCGCGTTGTTATTGAAGGAAGTTGGGCTCCGTGCTCGCATTATTGTGTTTGTGGCTCATAATTAAAGCTGTTTCCACATCGATTATGTTAGATTACAATGAAAATAACGGGACGTTTTTTTTTTCTCTAGTTTGTTACACAACCGAGTTGCCTTTAGCTATGAGACGAACCGGGCTTAGCTAGCGCGGAGTCGTTAGCAGAGTTTGGCCGAATGGGTCAATTCAGGCTAACGAACTTAAGGAGAAACTCCCTAGAAGTTATATTTAATGTTAGTTACACACTGCTGAGACGCATGTTTATCCCAGTGTGGCTTATAATCCGTTATGAATCGATAAAATTCATTGGCAACTCAGAAACAAGAGGTTTTAATATCGCTTCAGTTTGAATTACAGTGGGTTTACGTCTGTCTGCGCTCATGTTCTGATCCCACTAAACTGTGATCTAAGAACAAAAAATTCAAAAAGGGAAGAACTTATTGGAACAGATGTTTTCACAGAAACACATTGGGGAGATGGACAGTCACAGAAGATCACGACCATGGGGGAAGCTGGTCAAAGTGGACTCCAGTGAGACGGTCCTGCTTTTCAACAGGGAATGCACAGTCGGCAGAAAAAAGGGTAGGTCAGATTATGTGTGATATGAAGTATATGGCAAAGATTTCTCTTCACTTTAATTATATTTTAAAGCAGGTTTTTGTCTGGCTGACAGCGTGTTTGAGAAGAAAAAAAAACCCGTCCTGTCTGTGGTGTAGACTGTCAGTGTCTGGATCCTTGAAAACCTCCCCCTTGAAAACACAAAGCCTTCTTTAGAGCACCAAACTTAGACAGCCCCTCATGATGATAACAAAGGGCGTCCATTGAGAACATGTGTGCAGAATATTAAGTAGATTTTTTTTTTGTATAGGTTTTGCTTAATAAAGGGTTAGGCCTATATTTCCCCGCATGTCTGCTTTGTTGTCAAAAGCTTTTGGGTTCCACTTTTTTGCAATGCAAAGCAGCTAGACTTAATTGGTTAGCTAATGTCTGGCCAATTAAAGCTTTAAAGAAACTGTCATTTAGAAGTGTGAAAGTGAATATGTAATGTATTTAAAGTAATTTTAAAATGATTCTGTGACCACAGAAGTCAAAGTAGCTGGCAGCTGATTTAAAAGGGTCAGTAAAATTCAGTAAAACATTAACTATTATTTTCCATCTTAAATGGAATCAAAACGCAGGAAGATTGAGAAGCTTCTGTCTTAAAAAGCCAAAGTTATGTGTCCAGTCTGTGTTTTGATAATAATTATTATAATTATTATTTTATTATTATTTTGTGTCCAGGGTGTTATCTGTCCTTTCCAGCCAGCAAACTTGTCTCAGGGGAGCACTGCAAGATTTTCCAAGATGAAAGTTCAGGCCTGGTGTGGCTGGAAGACATGAGGTACTGTAAAATTCACCAATAATTGTCTAAAAGTCTAGTTGCAGCATAAAATTGCTGCATTTCATGAATTGTTTTCAAAGAGAAAAAGATAAAATTACTTTTGAGGCACAGTTCATCAGAAATGAAATAAAACCCAAACTGTGTGTTGAAAGTGCAACCTGTTCACACTTTTTACTTTTATCCCATTCATGTGTCTGTCTGTAGCACTAATGGCACAGTAATCAACATGTCCAAAGTCATCAAGAAGCAAACTCACATGCTCCAAAATGGTGATGTCATCTACTTTGTATATAGAAAAAGTGATCCAGAACAAAGTAAGTTGTTTTGTCAGTTATGCGAACAAGTCTGTGTGAATTTATAAGAAGGTAAGACTTACCAGCTTCTTCTCCTGTCACCCTGTAGACATCGCCTATGTTTACCACTCACTCAGATCAGAGCAAGCTATTTCACAACATGGCTATGGTAAGTGGTCTGGTAATTCAAGCTTCTTTTGTTGAATACTCCTCCTTTCATACCACAGCTATATTGTTCCTCCTAGTAACCCCCACCCTGTATCTAAACCTCAGACATGGAGAGATCAGCCCACAGTCCAGCCCCTGTTCCAGCTTCAGAGATGTCGCTCTCTGTCGAGCCTGTAATGCTCACAAAGGCTCCTTGGGATCTAACTCGAGAGGAACCTCAGCCCTCCACCTCCCACTTCTGTATTGAGACCCCTACCAGGATTTGCCCTGTGGCAACTACAGTTTGTCCTGTCTCTGGTAGGTTGTCAGCTAACACACTGCTGAACAGGGGGTCATCCCCTGAAGCTTATAGAAGGCTATTTGGGATCTTTAGTGGCAAACGCATCCTAGCATTATGTTCACTTTCTTGGTCAGCAGCAGTGACTTCTAGAGTCCAAGAGATTTTGCAGAAACATGATATTAAAAAACTTCAATTGAGTTATATTATAATAATTGAATTTTAACTGATTTAGCCCTAATTTTGCTGTGTACTAGATGTTTCTCTAACAGCAGAGGATGTTAGAGGATCAGATAAAGCTGTGCTTTACGCTTCTTAAAAATAATTGTCTGCTCACACTTACTGAAAACTGCTGGCATCACACTATCAAGCCATGTGTGTAACTGGCATCACTTATTTCCCAAATTTCCACTTGACTGAGCATGAGTAATTTTTTAATATAAAATAAATTGGAAATTGTTTTTTTTTTTTTTTGTCATTGTGTTGTTGCACTTGTTGGCTTCTTTGGCTTTTAGGATAAGTGTTATCAAACACTGAGGTAGATTTACTGCAACTGCGTAGTAAAAATGACTCGTTCCTAGTAGTTCCTACAGTATCTGGTGTGATACTGCCTTTGTCTGCTCATCCTCTTCTCAGATAATCCACCTGGTATGGGATAACCTCACGTATGTTAGGCAAATCGACAGAGGTGGAATAATATCTGAGGTTTGGACATATTTTATGTCAAGTGACAGGAACAATGTCTCCACAATAACCCATAAGGGACCAACCAAGCACTGCCTGTAGAGAGGAAAATTAACTCTTTCACTTTCACTTCACTTAATTTCATGAAAACTGTGACCTAGAGTTTTATATAACGATAGAGTGTCCAGTATAAAAAGTAACCTTGTCACTTGACATATGAACACTGGATACAGTTGTAGACAAAACATGTCACCTGATGGACACCGTGAGCTCTCGTGCTTGGAAGGGAAAGGGGGGCTAGGTAGAATTGAGATGGTTGTAATCAGCAACCTCACCACTAGATGACATTAAGTCACACAATGCAACTCTACCTCAGGTCTCTTGTTTCTTTATCTTAACAGGCCAAGCGGACGATACTGCCTCAGCACTGGAAAGAGACTTGGACAGCGAAGAGCCAGAAAGCAAGAAGAGAAAAACTGATAACGGTTAGTTGTTTATTAAGCATGACTCCTAACCTGGTTTCACTCGATTCCTCATGGTACATTTTGTTTTCCAAGAGCTGTCCTTGGAAAGTTCATAAACATTTTTCCGACCTCAAGCCTAGCCTGGAAGATTTTTGTTAGCCAAACACAATAAATACCCGGAATAAGCATGCAATACATACTTACTGTGTTTACAGAAAAAGATTATGGTTTGGGCTCACCACACCACTCCAGCACAGACACTGTCAGTTCAACTAAGCAAAGTCTTTCATCTAAACCATCAGTGAAAGGGGCTAAGACCGACAAGATGGAGGAGACCCTGACTTGTGTTATTTGCCAGGACTTGCTCCATGACTGTGTCAGGTAAATTCTCTAAGCCTAAACGCATAACTAAAGTTAAGTGTGTGTGTGTGTGTGTGTGTGTACACATTCACCAGATTCATCAAATTTTAATCATCTTTTTGTTTCTTTAAGCTTGCAGCCGTGCATGCATGTCTTTTGTGCTGCCTGCTACTCGGGCTGGATGGAACGATCCTCTCTTTGCCCCACCTGTCGCTGCCCTGTGGAGAGGATTTGTAAGAACCACATCCTCAACAACCTTGTGGAGGCCTACCTCATTCAGCACCCAGGTTTGAAGAGATGCAGTTCATTTCAGTAGGATCTTTAAACATGACAGTGGCATTTACTGTTCTCAGAGGGCCCGAGTGTTTAAATCAGAACCACTGTGTTAGGGACAACGTATACTTGCTGTTTATCCAAGTGTACATGTAAGCAGTGGCAGTGTCATCAGAGTGTTGGGATTTCAAGGTGCTGCTGAAACTGTTTAACACTTCTCCACCAGCAAGATGCAGGATTGCATTTTGTGTACTCGTGGCACTAATTTCTGACAGTTTTCCCAACCGAATCATCATAGGCTACGCAAGGGTGCCATTTTTACCTAGGTATGCACCAGGTAAACAGCATGTATATCTTGACCCATAATGAGGAAGAAATAAGAAATGGCATATGGTGAAGACCTAATTACCTTCTGTGACTTTTACAGTGGTGCTGTATATTTTTCCCCAAACTCTGAATAGATCATAACTTTGTTTGCCTGTCTTACAGAAAAGTGTCGCAGTGAGGAGGATCTGAAGAGCATGGACAGCCGTAACAGAATAACTCAGGACATGTTGCAGCCAAAAGTGGAGCGTTCTTTCTCTGATGAGGAGGGCAGCTCAGATTACCTCTTTGAGCTCTCTGACAATGACAGTGACTCCTCAGACTTCAGGTAAAAGGTGTAGTTTGTATCTGCAGGCAAAATAGTAGTATTAGTCAAATTAGAACGTGTTAATGTTAGCCAAAAACACTGAATGTAAATGCAGAATATTTGCAAGCCACACTGGTACGTCTGGTTATACAAATTTTACCCGTTCCTAGAAATAGTCCCAAAATGAACTAAATTGTCCCTGTCTAACACTTTTATCCAAAGCTACAACTGAAAGATAGAGGTGAGCTACAAAAGAAAACCAAAAATCTAAATCAAGGAGGAAACATTTTTTAGGTATATTTTGTTAGTGAGGCAGCTGAGCTTGCAGAGTTTAGTAGCTTATTCCAGCATCATGGGACCACTGAGCTAAAGAGCTTTGCTTAGGATCCTTTGCTGTGGTGTAGGGACCACCAGGTGCTGTTTACTGGCAGACAGCAATGGGCATGTGGAACTGTGGACCTGGACAAGAGAGTTCAGGTAGAGCTGTTGAGATCAACATTCTGTAGGAGACTCAGAGCTTTGAACCTTTTTTTTTTTTTTTATGTATACATCACCAAAGCGTTTATGAGTAATACGGGGATGGTACACCCAAATTTTGTGTTGGTGCTCCTAAAATTAAGAACCACCAGTATTATTAATTTTTATTACTCAGCATTTTGAGCTCACACTTGTTACTTTCTCTCACCATGGTTACAGGTGGTGCTTTCTGTTACACGGTCATGGGAAATTATGCTCTATGGCTCTCACACAGTGTCTGCGCACTCACCAACATGAACATATTTCCACATTACGGCTCTTTAAACAGAACTGATCATTCTGACGTATCTGCTCTATTTGCTTGTCATTATCACAGCCACCTGTCCAATACTGCAGTGCAGCCCATCATTCACTCACCTGATTACCTGACAGACTGCAGACATTTGTCGTGCAACACTAAACATAGTAGTTACATAATTTCAATGTAATACTGGGTTTTTTTTTACAGTTTTTCCTCACATGAGAGTCAATTATCACAAGAAATTACCGTAAATTCTGGAATTATCACTAAAATTTAAAAGAAATTATATTTTGTCACATATAAATTCGGACTTTTCCAGGCTGAGAAAAAGATATTTACATAGAAAGATTTTGTACCATAAGTGACTGAACCTGAATCTCACGGCAGTAAAAGTGCCTTTTCTTACATTAATGTTGTTCATCTACACCCAAGGGCTGCAGAAAAATTCAATCACATTTTCATGGTTCAAAACGTCGGAAAAAGTAGCGGCTTATAGTCCAGAAAATTTTGTTTATGCGGACAGACCCATCTCAACTTTTCTTACATTAATGTTATTTAAAATCATTTTGTTTATTCACATTTTTCACACTACTTAAAAAAATCAAGTTTGTTGGATATTTGATTTATTTCCAATTGACAGAAGAAGCTCCTTTTCAGAGTGACTTCATCCAAAGCAGAAGAATCTCTCTAAACAGAATCAAACTTAATAAATTGTATATCACTGTAGATAAGAAATCGCAAATTTATTTTTAATGGGGATTTAGGTGTGTTTTTAGATAAAAAGAAACCTTGACAGGTTTACATATGACCCTAGATATTTATTTAAAAAACTGTCAAGTTATTCTAAAAAATTGTAACTACAAAACATAGCAATGTCACCATATCGTGATCATTAATGCCGAAAGCCTGATTTTTGCTTTTTTTTTTTTTGCTTTTTTTTTTTGCCTCCAGTCAGCCTCTGGTGATGTGCAGACAGTGTCCTGGCTACAGGGGGGAAGTCAGTCAGTTGCTGTTTGCTCCAGGTGCAAACTATTGGCGACCTGGTCCAGCAGGACCACCCCCTATACCTCTTCCGCCCAAACCAGTAACTGAGGAGGGTTCTGCAAAGCACACAGGGGAGCAGCCCTCAACATCCTCTGTTGTCCCCTCAGGTGATTACAGTTTTAGCATTGATAGCAACATTATTAGTTAAAAGTTAAAAATTGCAGAAATTGTTGGATTTGTACCTGTGTTGTCCTGGTACTAACAAAAGCCAAATATGAAGTATGTTATGGCAAAAAGTAAGACCACTTTTAGGTTCATCTGCCTCCCATTCAGATCTTCATGTGTTCTTCAATCTCCAAACTTTTTCTGCTTCTGTCCTGCCAGCCCCTCAGGAGTACCGCTGCCCCCCTCAGGGCTTCCATCTCATCTGCACCTGCTGCTTTCAGCCAATGCCAGACAGACGAGCCGATTCAAACAGCCAGCAGGTTGCTGCTCAACAATGTGAGTGTTTCTTGAACTTGTTAGTGTCGCTGCCATAATGTAATATTATTGGTGTTAATCACTATATCAGTCATTTAATATAGGGAACAAAATTAACAGTCAGTCACCAGTGCTGGTACTCCTTGAAATGTGTGATTCACCATAAATGTTATGTAACTGTATAAAGACAATACAGTTTAATACAGAAATGTATTGTCACCTGGGGTACAACTTTCACAGCCATTCACATGTTGTGTTAAGATTGTTGCACAAACTCTGTTGTTCAATTCATATGCACGATCCCTCGTCTGTTGGCAGGTATGCTGTGCCAGCGACCCTTCTGTCATATGTACTGGGGCTGCCAGAGGATTGGCTGTCAAGGCTGCTTGGCTCCATTCAGTGGTGTGTATCTGTGTCAGAAAAACCTTATCATTGGTAGTAGACTTCTACTGGTATTAGTTTTTATTGGTTGTTATTAATATGCCTTTATTTGAAGGTTTTTTTAAAGAGATTTATCCTCAAATTATGAGCATTTGAGTCTGCCAAATGACTAAATGTAAATTTTGTCCTAAGCAGATGAAATAATAATTGAAATATAGTTCTGGATATTTGTGTGAAAGGTCAGCTTGACACAACAAAAAAATGTATCTGTTTTCCATTCTTACTAGGCACAGTATAGAATTTAAATTTATTCCACAACATTTAAGCTCTGTATGAATGAGATGAAAAGCTTCAGTCATAGATCAGCTGCATTTCGATTCCATTACTAGGATCAGTGAGCTATAAAGACACAGCTTAAGAATTCAAACCCACTCAGATAGCTTGTATATAATATTCTGTCTTTTGTCCTAAATATGGACTGGGGAAAAAGTTAACTTGCAAATTTTTGAACGGGCCTTGGTATCCACAGTATGACACCATGGAGGAAGCTATTGCTCTCCAAAAGTAACATTGCATCACGGAAAAAGTTTGCCAAACATGGTTAACATTCCACTACTAGTGGTAAATCACATGTGGATGAATGAAACTCTTTAGAGGTAGAATAGTTTAGAATAGTAGGTATAACATGCAGCTCTATGTATAATGTAAAAAGAACTGTGTACTAATGTGAAAATATCACAACAGTGGGGGAGGGAGCATCATGATTTTGGGGTGGCTTTGCTGCCTCGTGTCCTGGAACGCTTGCAATTGTGGAGTAGAAAATTAATTCCTGTGTTTATCAAGGTATCCTACAGGGTAATATCAGCGTACCTGTCTATAGAAGCTGAGGGATGCAGCAAACTTCAAAGTTAATAAACTACTGAATAGCTTTGGAGACAAAAATCTGTCTTTTGGAGTGGCCTAGTCAGAGCCCAGACCTCAAACTCATCTTAAGAATCAACTCTAAAGAAGAATTAAAATCCCAGTTTAACTTGCCCATTTGTATGTTTTCAGAATTCAATCTGACAGACAGTTGCCTGGATGGTGTGCTGAATTATAATACCTATGAGTCAGAAATTCTCCAGGTAAGACTGTCTGTACATTTTGTATTTGTATTTTAGAATACTTGTATAAGTGTGATTTTTAATTGTATCCTAGCTGTTTATAACAGTGTCCCTTAATCCTGGTTCTCAAGGACCCCTCTTCTAATTTATTTATTTATTAAGAATATTTTGCAAACTGATGCATTACTATTAGCACCTCACTTTAGCTAACGTTAATGATGGAGACTTTGTTGTGGATGATTAGTTTAAAATTGGACATTGCGTTATTTTCTGAATTGTGTTATGCCCCCACTCACACACGCACAGAAAGTGTAGTGAATGTCATCAGACTGCTGCCAGTCACAGAGAAACCCAGATACTCTTACATTACACAACACTTTAACAATCGTTCACAGTTACAATGATTTGCTTGCCTAAGAACGGCACATCCACCGAGTTATGAACTTCCTATTCCAACACCATTCGGACATATTTTTTTTACATTGAGTAATCCTGAGAACTGACCTGCACCTGAGTAGGTTTGAGATTGTGGATCTGTTGCTGGAACAAGCAGCTCAATATTAGATTAGATGAACAAACTGCTCTTGCATCATGTTAAATCATCAAACAAAACAACTAACAAACCTTTTAATCCACTCATTTTTCAACTTTTGAGTGAAAGTTCACCTTTGATTGTTTTTGAAATGCACATTAAATTTGTTTGTTTTCATCTTACATTAGAACTACCTGTCCTCCAAAGGGAGGTCGTGGAAAGACCTGCGTCAGGAGGCTTTGCAGGCCTTAGAGCAGGGGACCTACACTCTAACAGGTGAGCCCTTAGATCAAGACCTGTACATCAATCTCTTATTGCCAAAATGTAAAAATTCCAGTGTGACACTCAGAATTCCTCACCCACACTGTCTTCTGGGAAAAAAAAGTGTCCTACTTGACCTTCTCTCAATCAGATGGCCGGATCTCTGCAAACACCATCCTGTGCTTCTGCTGTGGCATGGTGGCATTCAAGGAGCTGGCCTACAAGTACAGACAAAACATTCCACAATCTGAACTTCCAGGTCTGAAAATGCCACTGTTTTTGGTAATGGTGTAGTAAACACCATACTGCTGTTGTTGAGAATTCTTATTGATATATTCGAATATTTGTCCTATATAACCATCACTGTATGTTTTTCCCTCAGCTGCTGTAACATCTCGTCCCGACTGTTACTGGGGACGCAACTGTCGCACGCAGGTGAAGGCACATCATGCAATGTAAGTCTTAACTGAAATAAATCATGTGATCTCCTTTAGTATCAGATAATGTATCTCACCTTTAGTCGTTAGGAATGTGCTATGAATATTAGCCCTTTGCAGTTCACAGATTTTACCAGTAGAAGGAGTTCTGGTACAAGCTTGTTTCCATAGTTTTCATATCTCCTTACTGAATACATGCACTAGTCCTTTGTGTTATCTCATTGAAGTCTTGAAATGGCCTTTTTTTTTTTTATGTTGCCTATTTTTTTTTAAAAACTGCCTATTCATTTACTTTTATTCCCCTCTTAATTTCAGGAAATTCAACCACATATGTGAGCAGACACGTTTCAAGAGCTGAAAGAGCAGAGTGGCTTGTTTCGGTCAGATGTAAATAGCTACACATCTCATGCATTGAAGAGAAACAGTGTTGTTGATTTGTTAATGTCCATCCAAGCTAACTTGCCTTCTAGGTATTATGCAATAACCTAATGCAGAAATTACAATCAGTATTCATTCACTAAAGGTAATGTCTTACTTGACACTGCTACATAAAAAATGCTATGCACATTAAAATTTAGGTTCAGGGTTTAGTAAACTTTCAGGCTGCCCTGAATGGGTATTTAACTCCACTTTTCAGTCAAATTGTGATAGGGTTTGTCTGCTGATCATGCTGGTAATCATCATTTGAAGTTAATTTATGTGTTTTGTTGTTGAATTAGTGAAATGGGCTTCCTGATATGTCTGTCCTCTAGCCTGTGTGGCATAAATGTACATTTTTTTTCTCAGAGGAAGAGTGAGTGAGGCAATCAGTGTGGATTTAGTACATTAGTACAAAGCACACACACGTTGACCAAGTACCTGACTTTCAGTCAGTGCATTAAAAGGGACTCCCTGTGATTTTAGATAAAGGCTGATTGTGTGAGCAACATTCTAGACACAAGTTTTGATATGTTTCATTAGTCAAATAATAGAATAAAGCCTGTTGATTTTATTCTTAAATCGATTTGCAAAAAAACAAAAGCAAACACTGAAGTGATTACTGACCTGATACTGATATGCTCAGTTTTGTATACGACGTGTACCCTTATACATTTTGGCTCTCGTGTTTTTATATATTGTTCTTCTCAAGCCTCAGTGACTGAGACTTAGAAGACCTGATGTTTATTCACTTTCTTTACTTGCAGTGTACTTATGAAAAGACTTTTGAAATATTGAGTTTTGAATCGAGGGCTTCCTAGTGAAAAGATGTAGTAAATAGCATAACAAGTGATTTATATACTGTCATAGTATTACAGTAATTGTAATAATCCTCACACAAGACACAAGCTGCTTTTAAAATGCATACTGCTAACTTAATATAATAGTGTTAATGTCTCACCTCTGTGGGACCCTTCTGAGGGCATTACTGTGTCAAAGCCCTGCTTACCCGCTTTATGTAGGTTCATAGTCCCAGTAGAAGTTTGTGTTGTGTATATTCTTGTCTGTGGGAAGAGGATGAAAGTATTTTTCAGTGGCCAGAGAGGTGTCATGTTGTACTGTTTTCATCAGCCACGATAGTCATCTTCAAGGTAATCTTAAGTGCTGAAAGGACATTGACGGCTAAGCTGTGATGATGTGCATGTGGACTGCAGTCCTAGCAACCACCAATGGTTCAGTTGACACTGAAGCAAGTTTAGTAAACGGTGCCAATGCGTCAGTAGGTTATGTTAAAATCTAATGTTTTCCAACTACATATATTGATGTCTATCGTGCAAGAATGTCAGGGCAGGGTTTTTCAGATAATTTGTTTTACTCTTATGAAGACATTATTTGACCCGTATGATACAATTGGTTAGATTCAGGTGGTTCATTGGGTACATATAGCTGCTGTTTTATTGTTTCAGTTGCGATGAACCATGTTTTTGTGTCAACATGTTAAAGCATGTTAATTCTGATGACCACTCATTAATGACTATCATCAAGTGTCAGTAAGTCCTCAAGCAAATGCACAGCTGGGATTGTCTACTGTAAGAAAATAAAATTTGACAAATCAGATTTTTTTAAATTTTAAATCAGACTAGTCAAATAAGAATACATTTTAGATTCAACACGCTCTTTATAGATTTATAAATTTGAGGCTAAAGTATTGGTATGTGCAACATGTTGGTGGACAGTGTGGAGAAGTAGAAATTATAAAAGCCGCTCTTAGCATGCATCCAGTACACTGCTAAGATTTGGTCCTTTATACTTTGCGTTCGTTTAGTTTTCATTCAAATTTGTAGAGCGAGTACTGAAGACGCCTCACATTTAAAAGCGTTACTTTGAGGCTTTCGTTGATGCTCTAGTAGTCCAGTACTCCAGTAGTATTTGATGCCATCGGCTCATAATGCCTTATTTATAATCCTATGGAGTTGCATTTGAAAATGCAGTGGAGGGAAATTACTTTTTAAATATAGCATTTATTGTCTGAGTACTGAATTTAGAAAATTGTTTGATGTATAGTTTAGTACCCTTAGCAAAAAAATGAATATTGATACAGTACTCTGTTTTATTTTGGAATGTAGCTCTTTTCTACTTTTTTGAAGTACTTGTGGAACAATGTTAATAACGAGGACATTTTTAATGGACCTCCTTAGTTAATTTGTGGTGTCAGCAAGGTGTTGTAGGTGTTATTGCTTTTTAGCACCTCAGTCATTGTGGTTCCACACTGGCATTCCTCAGCGGCTCAGGCTCTCAGCACACGCCTGGTTCATCCCCCAACGAAGTGGCTGAGTTTTAATTATTCAGGAAATCTGGGCACTCTAAGCCAACAACAGTCCCAATCCGCTCCAATCAAGAAGTTGTATTAGAGGCTTTGGCGGAGAGCTTTACATTCTCCTTATGTGGGTGGGATATGCTGTATACTAAGGCAAATACTTACTCACTTTGTGTGCAAAAGTCTGGACCACACTGCTCAGCAGTATGGAGGAGGCAGGCTTGATTCTACCTCATCACAGCTTCCAGGATCACGGGGAACTGGACAGGCGTCAGTCACCCAGTCAATCAGTTAATGCATCTCTCAGAAATGAGGGCTGGAAGTCCTTACTGATGTCTGTAAACTATATATGCAGTGCACTATTTGAAAAGTTAGACTAGACTATAATCAACGTTTAGTTACGTTTATCACTATAGTTTAGCACTATAGAGAGGACTTGAGTCTGAGGGGAAAAAAGCGTCTTTACTCCATGTTGTATTAGCAATGCTAAAATTGTCTTTGAAATGTATATGGATCCTATTTCACCTGTTAACAGATTAAAAAACTGAAATTGACTTGGTTTTGTCAGTATTTCTATTTAAATCTGTGTTTTAGAAATATGTAGAGTTCTAAGAAGTAGGAAACACTACTGCTCATGCTGCCTCAGACCAAGGACACATGTTGATGACATAGCCTTTATTAAAACTTTACATTTGTTAATAACTCATTTTAAATATTTTTGCAATCATAACTTTTTTGTTCTGCAATATAGCGTATATTAGTACTGTATATACTTATGATTTCCCTTTCATGATCCAGTATGAGTCATTGGAGTACATACTGTGGATAATGTGTGATCTATCCTCTACAGAACACTTTTGGGTAGTAATTGTATAAGCGTTGAAAGAATAACCACATGCAGAATCATATTAAGGAAGAAGAAAGATGCCACAGGGCAGCACAAAATATGATATAATTAATGGGCTATTGGGGGAAAAAGTGCAATTGTTGGAGTATTTTAACTTAATGAAAGGTGGAAAAAATCAGGTTATAACTGCTCCATAGAGTTGTGGGTTATGTAGAAGTAACTCAAAATACCTTTTTTTTTTTTTTTTTTCCATGTTTGCAATCAGTCATCTTTTTTAAACAATACCACAGCAGTCTGTGCCTTGGCATAGTAAGCAGCATAATATTCCATCTTAATCTGGACAGCTTTGTAAAAAAACTACAGTGAAATGAATACATCTGCCTGAAATAAGCTACGGAATATATAGTATTTTGTAAAAGCTAATTTCAGAAGTTAATGAAGAGGTTATACATTTTACAAAGTGGCACTAACAGTTCAGAAATACATAACTGGCCCTCCAGGGTCCCTGCTCCGTTTCCCCATCTGGTCACATGTGGTTGGTCACACCACACAGTGCTGTGGGCTTACTGAAAGACAGCTGGCTGTCATGAACTGTGAAGCTCGACGAGAGTGGACAAATCCCTCCTGACACCTGGCTCCCCCATGGCCTCCACTCTGGCCTTGCCCTCTGGTTCTGGGGATTAAGGCTTGTGCCGCTTTCAGGAGGCCTCTTTTCCTCTTGCCTCCCCTTTGACAGTCCATTTAGAACAGCAGAGGAAGAGGCCTGGTGCAGGTGCTCTGCCGAGACCAGAGGCTGCCGATCCTCTTCCTCAGAGATGGCAAACACTGGCACGCTGATGTGATCGCCCTCGGCTGGGAAATCGCACCTTTTTGCAGCCTGACCACTCTCAATAGGACACTGGGTTGAGACCGAAGAGCCAGAGCTGGGCTCGGAGGTGGGGCCCTGGACGTGCGGTAAAGCAGAGGCCTTCGATGAATCCGCTGCCCCAGATAACAGGCCAAAGCAAGGCCCAGTAAATCGCGAGCGTCGAAGGTTGCTTGTTGAATTGAGACGTCGCTGTCTCTGGGCGGGCTGCGTAAGTGGGTAGGAGGCGTTGCTGATGGATGACTCAGAGATGGTGCTGTTGTCTGCCTTGGCCTCCAAGTGAATATCAGAGAAGATCTTCCTGCCGTTAGTCCCTCTGCAGTCAGCTACCAAACTAGATGGAGCCTGGAATGATATTTATGATATGGTTTGTCCTCTGCAACAAGACTTTTTTTCCAACAGACATTTAGACTGGCCACAGTAGGAATAAACAGTGGATTGTGAAATTAACACAACAAACTATGGTGTGTAGTACTGACGCTGTCCACGAGCTTGGTGAAGGGGCTGGTGGAGTTCCAGCTGCACCACTTCTTATGCAGCTGTGGCAGCGGAGGAAGGAAGTCCTGGAAAGTGCGCACACTCCATGCTCTCGGTCTGGCACAGCCACTGGTGCTTTCCTTTGCAAACCTGACACCAGAAGGTGAGGTGGTAGAGTCTGGTGAAGGCCAGTCAGCTGCAGGGCTGGGGCCAGTGTCACTGTGTCGCAAAAACCTGTCTCGCTGCTAAAAGACACAAAAACAGGGATCTCCATTATTATCTTCAGTTTTCTCAACAGATTAGAGTTAATCAGTTGGCCTCCTGCTCAGATCTGGAAAATAGAATTCCCCCTATGATTAATATGTTGCCCAACTACTCAGACACTGGAGAATATTTCAGATACGAAACTGAACCAAGTCGATGGGATAGTACCAAAAAAAATACATTAAGGCAACTTCCCCAAACAATCAAGATAAGAGTGGCTGTGAGAGGATAAACAAACTAATTAGGAATGAAGACAAGCACACAACATAAATAGCTCACATATCAGAGGAGGCATTATGCTCAAGCACTCAACTGCAGCTTCAATGGTCAATGACCTGAACTGAGCAGCAGACTGCTTATTGAATCAGGCACGCATCTTTGGTACTGAGCATCAGCGGAAAACTCTGACAGCAAAAATAGCATCTCTTTAGCTTATTTTAAGTGTTTGTGGAGAAAATCCCAGACACAACAAGGACATGTTATATCATTAATGAACTCAAGACCAATACTGAGATTACAGAATTTGTTACCCCTTTTTAAACAACAACTGCATCTGAAACAGTAAGGAAAGAATTTTTTATTGCCTAATAGTTTAAATTAAATTGCTGTTGTGCAGAAAGAGAAGACAGTAACACCAGCACTGACTGTCTTCCAGTCTGCTGATTGCTCCTGCCAAATTTGATAATCACGTTCAACGTCTTGATATACAAAAATTCAAATTGAATTTATAGATCCGACATACTATCCTATCTACATTGGATTATGGAGATACCGTTTAGGTTTATGTTCCTACTGGTGCCCCTAAACCACTGGATGCTGTCTACCACATTCATTACGAAGACACCTGTCCTCACTAGCGTGTAGAAGACATCAGCACGTGTCCTCTGCTACAAGGCCTTGACACTAAATCACTGACTGACTTGCAATGAGCTGCAACACAGCTTGAAGTTAGACACACATTCTTCTGAGAGAATCTAAAGCTTTATTAGTTGAAATTCGAAAAGTATTTGTGATTGTTCTAATTAGTGTGTGTGTGTGTGTGTGTGTACGCTCAAGTCTCTCTTGCAAAACAGAACTTGATCTCAAAGAGATTTCCTGAACAAAGCTTAACACTCTATTTTCTCCTCACACCTGAATTTCCGCAACAGACTGTGTTGTGTACTACATTAATGGATTAACAAGAAGGAACTGTGTTGATTAGTTTGGCCTGCGCACCCTCAACCAGCCAGCTGAGCATGTGTGGGTCACGCACCAATCTCAGTCAATATTTATTAAGTACATTAAAGCTGTCAAGAGAACAGCAGGGGCCTTTGGACCCGTTTCAGTTGCATTTGCATTGCTATGCATGCAGAACTCTTGGCATCAGAAGTGCACTGCAGGCTTGAACACACACAGACACTTTTTTGGTTGTACGTCCAGTGTAGTTGCTAAGTATGATTGACAGGTCGGATGTGCAAAGGTTACTGTGTCCTTCCTGACCAGTCAGCTGCTTCAGGGGTTCCACCCATCAGAGAGAGAACGAGTCCTGATAATCCTTCCCAGAGTCAGTAGCAGCTAGCTTTGTCTAGACAAGAATTAGTTAGGGGTTTAAATAAAATGTTCTTTTGGTCACTAAAGCTGCATGAACACAAGGGCAACTTTTACGACTGAAACATGAAAATTTAGCCACCTAGCAAAACCACTGAGAAACTGAGAAATTTTAAAGCTGGGAACAGAGAGCCCCGGGTTTGTTAAGGTTTTAAAGGCCTTCGCATTCTTTTATTGTAACTGAACTTCTCAGAAGTGGTCCATTTTCTTTTGCAACAAAATCCTGCAAAAGAAAATGATGACCCAAACCACCAAAATGGCGTGGAAAGTATGGCACTGACTTGGAAATTCACCAGGTAAAGTTGGTGGAAACATGAATTTGGCATTTTTCAGTGACCTCTGCCACGGTTATCCCATGTGACATTTCTCAAGCATTATTTACATGGACATCTGCATTGAGGACACACACAGATAGACCACACACTGTGTGCCAAAGTGTGCATGACACACACACACACACATACACAAACACACAATTGGAGCTGGGAATCTGGCTCTGTAGATAATACTCCATTAGCCTAGGCTGCAGAAAAGCTTGCCAGTCCTTCAAAAAAGCTGCCAGAGTGGTTTTATGCCAACTTTGATTTCAAGAGAATACAAAAGAGAGCAGAGGAAAAAAATGCTTGGTCGAACAGTCGCTTCTTCCTCAACGCTCCTCCCATTTTTTAATTATCCTCATTTCCCATTTATGTCCTCGTAATTGTCATAGCTTTAGAGTGTATCACATGTACGCCAATAAAAGGGTGTCAGTCTTATTAGGAACATTGGGTCAATATAATGCTATGAATGTCTTGTCACCGATGATCTGGTTCAGGGAGCATCATCATCAAGCATGGAGATCACCCACTGAGAGTTTGGCCATGACACTGCACATATCATTTGACTGTGTGCTGTAAAGCATCTAGGCTCCTGTCAGAATTATAATCAGGAGAAGAGGAAAGACAAGACTATAAACCTGTGTCTGACAGCAGCATGATTGGTTTTGGAAGTGCTAAACATAATGACCAGATGGTGACGCTTAGTGAAAACCAAAGACATTAGCAAAGTCATTAGGATACATCATCTGGGAACAATGAAGGTCTGTCAAACAAGTGGATATGAGGAGCACTAGAAGTCAACTATAGAGCAACATCACATGCTAATGTACCCATACAAACTAATGTACCTCAGTCACTAGGTGCCAACACAGATATCGACATCAGGATGAAACTCAGTCTTACTGTGTGAGGGGAGAAGGGAAGCCTGCTTGGACTAGGGGCCGAAGATCCTACGAAAACCTCATCCGCACCAAGGTCGAGTTCAGTCAAACCACTGCAGGAAAGGTCCACCTCTGCATTCTGGGAAATGTTGACACTCGCACAAACTACAGAAACACAAAAAGAATAATTACACATCATTCATCGAGACAAAAAAATAGGTAAAGCAGTATTTCTGCAGTCTGGTTCTGCTATTTGTGAAATTACGTGTAAAATTCAAACTTCACACATTTTAATTGTCTTCACCATAGAGTCATTTATTCCAATTCCCCACGTTGATTTAGTGCAGGCGATTTCTTTAAACGAGGACTGCCGGCTACTCAGAAAAGCTGCAGAATTGATGTTGCACTGCAAGTTAAAGGGTTCAAGGAAACATCATGCAGAGTAAGCTAATCTCCACCCTGTCACAGTTTATAAGCCGTGTGTTTTAGTGTAAACTCCTAACGCCATGACTGGAGCATACAGAGTGGGGGACTGTACTCCCCTTTGGTTCAAACTACTCCCAGGCTGCTTTGTGGGTTAAATGCCACAAACCACAAATCTCTCAGCCTGGGTTCAGTCCCACTGAGAGAGAGGGAGAGAGAGATTTCAAATACTTCCAGGATCAAGCCAGTGTGCCTCAAAACTGCAACTGCAAAAAATGCAATTTTCCTTTCCGTTTCCAAAACTTTACTGACCCTCCCAGAGTTCACAGATATCTTCTCATGTACTTTGTTATTTAAATTATTATCTCACCACATTTAGAGTGAAAGCCTGTGACCCTCAGTGCTAGGCAAATCTTTTCTCAGAAACCCCCTGTAAGGTAAAAAGATTTCCTGTCTTCCCATTTCCAGAAACAGCAGTGGCAATTTTCTTGAGCTCAACAGAAGAACAACCGGATGGGTAGCGTGAGCAGAGATAACCAGCAAAGATGAACACATAAAGAAAGAGCACCACCTAGAGATAATCATCAGCACAAAATCCCGTTTGATTGACAAGTCGTGTCCCAAAAAACATCACAGCAATTGAGGCACATTCCTTAAACCCCAGGCCCTCATTTTTAAATAGCTTCACTAAAACAATGGCAGATTTATATTCCTGAAGGTATTATTATCATTCCTGAAATGATTCTAGTCAAACGTCTAAACACGTTGTGTAAATATAAAGCTAAATTAATGACATCCACAGTAATGTGTAATTAATGGGCTTCAGGCTTGATGCGCTCTTGGATTTCCTGTCATTAACATGTCTCAGACGTTTACAAGAGCAAACAAGAATAAACTACTTAAGAAAGTTTTGGTCAGCAATCCAGTACGTCTTTCCATTTATTGTGTTTGTGTGTGCACATCAGCGTGCCCTCCCCGACCTGTGTGTGTCAGACTGTCGTCGTTGTCCTGCTCTGTGGTCGCCTCCAGGTTGATCTGATTGTCAGCCATCAGCTGCAGCTCACTGGCCTCAGCCGCGGTGTTGTGGGCTCCCTCCGGCACCTGCGAAACAGTTCAGTGCTATACAGCTTATCAACAGCGCTTCACTATGATACCTGGAGCTTAATTATGTTCGGTACAGGTGTTAGCAGAAGGAATTAACTGATGGATTAATGGATTGATTGTGCTGACGTTTGTCATTTCACACAGTCTAAAACAATATCTTAAATATATATTGCTTTATCTGTCCAATTATCATGTGTGACAAATAAAAGCATCAGATGTTTGAGCAGCTCAAGAAAGAACATGTTTGGCATTTTCCTTAAAATATGATAATGATGACAACAGCAGTACTTTGATTATCAAAATTAAACTAGTTGGTGTGAGAGAAGAGGATGCTGAGGATAGGGTTGAAAAACGGGAACAGCTGAAAAAGAAGAAGAAGAAGCGTATCGCCACCAGTTCAGGCTGGGATCAGACTGTTCTGGTAGCAGCTTACAGGAGGTAGCTTTGAGCTGGTAGCCTGAAGCAGACATAAGGAGCAGGCTATGAAGGTCTGGTTAAGCTCGATCCCTTCTAAGTTTCAGGCCAACTCATAACATGAGGACGGTTATCAGGCCTCTCACATTTTTCCCCCTTAAGCCACAAAGAGGTCTTTTCACATATGAAATTACTATCCCCACACCTGTACACAGATTCTCAAGTGTAAAATAAGTTCAGTTAAAATGTTGATTCTGAGAGCATCAGAATATTGTATATAAAACATCTGAATAACAAAAATTTAACCTGAGTTTAAAATCTGTGTGTCCTGATGTGAACCTGAAGTGTGCAACTCTGGAGGGTTGGTGCTGCACTAGTGGACACTGTGACTTTGGCAGCAAATAATATTAAAATACATGTCCAGTGATCTCAGATAGAGCTGTTTTATGAGGAATGTCTGACTGAAGAATAAGGAAATAGAGACAGAGATAAGGTAGGGGAGGACAGAACATGACAAGCAGAGACAACAACGTGGGGACAGCATTCTGTACCTCAGAGCTGCTGGATGCGCTGGAGTTGGCTCTTTTTGGACACAGTTTTGGTCTGGAAACACGAAGCACCACAGTAATTTAGTTTATAATTACAGACATCCAAAAACAGTTTTTAATATTTTCCACTTTTGGCAATACAAAGAAATCCTTCTGGGGTTCTGAATTCGACTAGTATTGAAAAAAAATTGACACACTCACATACAACTGCACCAAACTGGGAGTTTTTTTTTCACACTGTAACCCCCATCGCTCGATATATAAAATAGCTCCAAAATACCAGTGGCTGTTTCTCCCTCAATAGTTGCTATATTGTGGTATTGGATGATGGAGCAAGATCCACCACACAATCTTGCATTTACACACATACCACAACTGCAGCAGTTCACACACAGTGGTGCTTCTCACTGAGATGCCGTTGCTTTACTTTTTCATTGTAGATACCCATTTGAAATATGTGTGATAGATAATTCTAACCATCTATAGCGCTCACATTAAAAAAAAACTGCTAAAGGAAGGAGGAGTGTTATAAAATCACTCTCCTTCAACATCACAGCATGTTCTTACATACATGACATTTGCTCCTCCAGGCTTTTCCGTCCTGTTCTTAATTTCATCTGAACCAAAGGAGCAAGTCCCTCTTACAGCTGAATGAGTCCATTAGCAGCCACCAGTCGACTAAAAGCAATCCCTGCTGTGAGCTTAATCCACCTTTGCCTGGTTTCTGACCAGCGAGACCCTTGAGAGTTAATCTCACTGCTGCTTTAATTTTGCAAGATCTCACTGTTCTCGCCAAGCTAGTTGTTTCCCCTTGATTTCTGTGAACTCGTTTAAATTAATAGGGAACAACTGAATGAGAAACAAGACAGGTACTGAGGCTGCTCATGAGTTTGACATTTGATGGTAATGCATTTCCTGGCTTGTGAATGACTGGTGTTGTTGTTCTTGCTAATTACACTTTCATTTATTGAACATGTGGTTCCAATATTGCTGTTGTTACGATGAGAACCTTTGTTTTTGGGTTGTTTTTTTTTTTTGCCTAAGATGAGGGGGAGACCCTAAGTTGCAGTTGAAATACTACAAATCTTATTCGTCAGGGGGTGTTTCTCACAGCACAAATCTAAAGCCTCCTGGATCCTTGACATCTGGACCAGAAGGGTTAAAACAGTCAGCTTGTCAGAACAGATAGTATTACAAATCTCCAAACTTAACCCCTCGGTTTGTATTCATTGTCCCCCGGGATGCAAGAGGGAACAGCTGGTAAATTACACCTTTTGATCATCTGACAATGCGATCTGTACCTAACTCACATTGAGTTTTACTTTTCCTTGTTGTCCCTTTTTCCCCATTTCCACGCCCATTCACTTTCATACAGCCTCTGGTTTTTGTGTGCTGGAATTGATGCCAGGTGCTGTACCTTGAATGCCCTGCTGTCTATGGTGAGAATGCTCCACATCAAGGAGGCCGCACAGTTGCAGCCAAACCCAACTAATCAAGGGTCACCACATTAGGGACTTAGGCTTCCAGCTGAGTCAACACAACAAAGTGGTGACTATGTATGTGCAAGTGTGTGGATTTACTGTCAGGCCTACCCGTTTTCATTCATTGGAGAAATCAATCATAGGACCTGTGAATCTTTTCAGGAAACTATTTACAGAGTTAAATGGGATTGATTTTAATCTAAGAAAAACAGTTAATGTACAATTTAAACAAGACTACCGACAACCACGCTGGCAGCTGTGTGAGGATTTAACACAGTAGTGCTTTGAGAAAAATGAATAACATAGCCAACATGCTGATGTTTAGAAGGTATAAAGTTTTCCAAATTCACCACTGTGTTCAGCATATTCTTATGGAAACGTCAGAAGCTGTGTAGCAAATCCATGTAGCAGATGTCAGGGGGTCTTTGTTTAGGCATCAGTTGTTACAATACACAAAATTAAAAAGGGCCAAACTGCAAGTGGCATGAAAAGATAAGAGTCATCAAATTACTAGGGTTTATACTCTGGCAATTGCATTAAATGTGTTGCTACAACTACTGTAGCGACTTCTGTGTTGTTGCAATTCAGTTGGGGCAAATACAAAGCAATAATCCGCTGTTTTGGATTAAGCTGACTATAGGGTGGGTGCAAGAATTATTGACCCTAACTATTTTCTGTGTTAATATTGTAGTGTTTGTGTCTCGAAATGAAGTTACTCTACTTCTGTTACCTGAAAATGATGCAGAGGGCACTTGTCAGTATCATAGCGAAGAAAGCAGCTCCACTCACAGCAGCCAGCAAAGAGTCTACCTTGTTGGCTGCTGGAGTGGACGCACGCCGCTCCCCTCCTGGCTCGGTCAGGTTGTGGTAGTGGAAAAGAAGAGCGAAGCCCCGGCCCCAGTGTGTTGTGGTGATAAGCTCCATGATGACCTCCACCATCTCCTGGCTGGAGCCAAAGACCAACTGGCTGCTGGGAGGCCGGTTGGACCCACAGAATCTGGAGGAAAAGGTAATAAGGTCTGAGATGTACAGGACATCGTGGGGGCAGGCGTCAAGCACTGACTGCTGGGTTTCAGGGCTCACAGGTGGAGTGTCGGTGGAGTGTGGTGTGGCAGGGGTGATCCCCTCCGTGACTGTTCTTGGGATTGAACTGGGGGTTAGATTTCCCCGAGGTGAGATGAGGAGGCAGAGTTGCGGGCCTTGTCCTCTAGTGGCACACTCCCAGGCAGCAGGAGGAGAGCGGAGGGAGATGGCGAAGATAGACCGGAGGAGGCATCTGCAGATCTTTTCGCAGAATTAGAGAATTTGGCAATTTCCATCTTCGTGGACTGTTCCTGGACCACTACTTGCTTGGCCTCACCATCTTCAGAGGACTGCTGAGTCTTTGTGACATCCACCACACTCTGAAGCACAGGATCTTTAGCTGCCAACGTATTTTCATCGGCCGCTGAGCTGCCAGGGGTAAAAGCCATTTCTTCATCTGCCTCTTTTTCTTCCAAATTAGACATAGCTGAGTACTGCGCTGGAGAGTCATGACTTTCAAACACGTCAAAGTCAAGTATCTCCAAAATAAGCTGGTAATCAACTGGCACAAAGAATTGCCAAACACAGTGTGTTCCAGATGAGTAGTTGTAAGGGAAGCCAGGGGACAGAATGAGGCCTTGGACATCCACCACATCCACTTTGGCACCACAGTCAAAGTAAACCTGCAATATGAAACAAATGTTAATCTGTTTTTAAGACTGTTCATTGACACTTATTTCTATCACTAAATGGACCTTTAACATAGTGTCAATTAACACGACACACACAGCTCAGCACTGCCAAGGTGAGGCTTTCTGTTTCTTACTACACTAATATTCATGTTATTCTTCAGCATTTCATTGCCCTGTATCATATTGCACATAGTGTAAATTCTGAGATGAGTCATGTATTCAGATAATCGCCACTAAGTGATTCTATTCAAATGGGCCAGCAACCATGGTACCTATCAGCAAATAATACACTCAACTTGTTGTTTGAACACAGACATAAACCAGCTTGACCTGAACTATTCAACCCTGCTGCTATGCCTTTGTATCAAAGCCTGTTTTTTGCCTGTGTTGCCTGCTTGGGTAACCCTGGGGAGGGTATTTCTTCAAACACGCTGGCAGTAATTCTTCCCAGGTGTGTAGGAATTAAAGGGGCGGCATAGGAACTAAGCAAAGGCAGATGTGTGGCTGGGCTGGAGGGTGAGGACCAGACCATTGTAGGGGGCCTGTGGGTTTATGAGCTTTTCTACTGGGCTCAGTTCTGGACTGTGGGAATGACCCAGACTGGTAGACCCCCATGCCAGACAGGTAACAAACCAACAACCGCGGGCGACACTTGTGTTCTGGACTGGTCTAAAAGCATTAAATTAAAAAAATAAATAAAAATCACATTGAGAATGTAGTTTAGATGGGAGTGGAGAAAGGAAAGCAGGGGCAAATGGGAAGTTACAGTATTTGTATAGAGCCAGACAGGCTGCTCCATGGATCATCTCTCCCTATATGAATGCAGTTATCAAAGCATTCTTCAAGGGGCAAAATGTATATGGAGTTCAATACTCCATACTCCTTGTCAGTGTTGGAATGTATATTAATTCCACTGTTCTAGGCATAGTCTGAAATACTGCAATAAAATGTAGTTTAAATCCAGGGACAAATTTTAGTATTACAGAGACAGCCTTTTTTGATTATTTAGGAAAGCTGCTTTAAATAAACCTTAATCAATTTTAAAACTTCTCCAAAGGCCTGCATATAGAAAACAACCTTACTGAACCAAGTGTCAGGGTAACATGCCGAGTGCTGGTCACACATGGGGTTAAGTTTCAGCTGACAATAACACAGGACTAAACAATGACAAGGCATGGGATGTTTGCCAGTCCCCTTTACATTTCCAAGAAATAGAACGGGACGAAATCAAGCTTACTGAACTATTTGCAGTTTATACAATGTAAGCTCACTTGTCTTTAGGAATACTGTAAAATCTACATTTTTAGTTAGGTACATTTTATGAGAGCAGATTTTTGTTTCCTGAGATTTTAAGTCACTTACATTAATGCATGACCAAACATACATTTTAATAAAACTGTACACATACTTTTTTAAAAAGATTATCCAATTTATGCACTATAAATTTACAGTGTCTTGCATGATGTGAAATCTTGCATCTGATGAAAGAGATCTGTGTTGCATCTCCCACTAGGACGGGGCGTCCGGGAGGTCCCCAGCAACCTGGGACGTGCATGCTAGACTACACATGAAAGGGCCCCAAAGTGCCACAGTGTCGAATGGAAATGGGACATTCTTATAATGCCAAACATCTCAGTTGTGTTACATCACAGGCCCCTCCACTGGCAGGCCGCTAATTATTCAAGGATGCCTTTTCTCATGGTGAAACAATGGGCCGCAGTGCCGTTTTGGTGAGCCATTCCACAAACTGAGGCCGGATAATATTTTAATGAACTGATGCTAATAAGTACAAGGCAAGCTGAAAGTTTACATAAGAGCCGGCTGGTCATTGCGCCCCATTTCTGCCACTAACAGGAGCTTCTCTGGACCGAAGTAGATCAACTGAGCACATAATTGCCTGAAATGACTTCAGTCCAGTGAAATATCAGACCAGCTGCTGTCACTGCAGACAAGCCCAAACAAATGGTGCTGTGTAGATGATTTGCTTGTACAGCATCATTATATTAGAATATTATTTCTAATTGGACAGCAGCTCCCCCACTGGTGTGTGACAGTGTGTGTGATAGTGAGTGCAATTAGGTGAATGAGAAGCAGTGTAAAAGCGCTTTGGTACCAATAAGGGAGAAAAGTGCAATCTAAATGTAGACCATTTACCATTTAAGCGCTATTTAGTGTTACACTTATGTTAACAGCTAACTAAACAATTGTATCCAATATATATTTTTCTGTCTATATGGGAATATTACACACAACATTTTTTGGCCTTTTCTTTGTAGTATCCAGCAAACAAGCAAATAAAAAACACCTTTATTTTCGTTAGCTGTAACATAGATTTTTTTTAAAGCCACCCAGGCTGGCAACAGCGCTGCGAAAACTCTGAAACCCGGGCTGGCTTCTGCTGAAGTACCGTTAACACACACACAAGCACACACACACACAGCCCCTTACGCACAAACAGAGCTGGACTGGCTCATAAATAGGCAGTCGGGCCCCTCCAAAGGGGGCAGCAATCCTCAGTAGCCCTGTTTACTGGAGGAGAAAAGTGACACTGCTTTACAGGGCAGCTCTCAGGCAGCAGCGGCCCACTCAGGATGCACTACAATCACACTGAATTTCTCAAATAACGACCAATGTCAACACAGACCAACAATTTGTTACTTGCACTGAATTTGTACTGAATTTGTTTTCTGTTGGAGGTTCACTCTGCGACAAAACTGTTTAGAAAATGACATTTAAGTATTGTATCATCAGTCAGCTACATGCAAGAACAGACATCAGTAAAAAGCGATTACTAAAACTAAAACTTTAAAAAATGATCAATGGAAATGACTAAAATGCTGCTGGACCCATGTCAGTTTAACCAGATTATAAATGCCACTAATTGCATTAGAGGAAAAAAAATTCTCAGTGTGCAACAAATTTACAGGAATATCCGTGAGTAGAAAGACACAGACGTCTTACAAAATAATGTATTCTACACTGACAAAAAACATCACATAAGTTTAATAAAGACACTGCTTGAAGTGTACACAAATACAGAACTTTACTACTGAATCAAATCTGTTAAAAGGAAAGACACACATTTCCCATATTATGTTAATTATAGAGAGACAGAGGTAAGTTTAAACCTGGTTCGTTTCACCTAGAGTAGCTGAACTAAATTTCTATAAGATGTCCCATTTGTGTTTTTATACTTTTATACAGCTGGTTCCAAATACAGATAGAAAAGAAGCTCCTTGAGGTAAATCTCCACAGCTGTGAAAAGGCAGTGATACAAAAGCACATATTTCCCCTGTGATCTAATAGTCTCACCTGGTGGACTTAAGTCAGTTCCTGCACGTTTAAGCCAAAGGTGAGTTTGATGAAATTGGAGTAGCAGCATGATTAAGTCTGGGTATTTCTGGGGTCATTGTTGCTGGCAGCATATTTTGAACCCTAGCACGTAATATTTTATTTACATAATTATCACGCGACTGTAATGTTGGAAATTGTTACAGCTTTGGTGTGTGCAGTTACACTATTACTATTTGACTGGGTGGGCTTAAAGACAGGCAGACGTATGAGATCTTTTCTGTGTTTGTGGTATAAAACCTATTAACATATTTCCTCTAATAAGAGCTGCTGCTGTGGCTGTGGTAGTTGTTAAAATGTGCCTGCGGAGCACTGCAGTGAATCGGGACGTTATCACCACAGTGGTTTTTAACCAGTTTGGTAAAATCATTTACAGATTTGGGAATGTGATCCAAAGAATGCATCTATAATAACTTATTCTGTGGCACCTCAACTGCTATTCATAGAACCCTAAACATAAATTTTCAGCTCCAAAAACTTGTGGTTTAGCTCTGTTCTTTAGGTAAAGTCAGCATTACGCCTAATATACACAGTCCCGTCCAAAGGTCCTGAAACAGGAGCAATGTGAGAGATGTGAAAAAAAATCTCAAAACAATAGTGAGTGACTTAGCACCAAGCAGGGGTGAAGGCATCACAATCCACTAAAAGAAACCTCACACGCATAAATACAGAGGCAAAACCACAGGATGCAAACACATCTTCAGCATTCAGAATCAGAAAGCCAGGTTAAAATTTTAATAAAAACCAGAAGCATGCTCACAAGTTTGAATTTGAATCATGTGACTGCCATGGCTTGTGATTGGATGGATGCCTCTGGAACAAGCTCACGGACCATCATTGATGGCTTAACTCATAATAGCATCAGCAGAATGAATTCAGAGATGTACAAAAATGCATCAAAATAACTGGGGCTACGGGTTAAGTAAATGACCAGCCTATAACCCATTTGGACATGCATTTCACCAGCTGCAGAGGAGATTAAAGGGTTGTTTGATGTTGTTTGACATAAAGTTAGATAGCTGAGGAGTCTATGTTGACTACTACATGAACTCATGACAAAACTAGATTCACAATATTGTTCCATTTATTGAAACTATATACTGTGCCCTAGTAACTGGGGTCATATGTGCAGTGTTGACAAAGAAAACCATCACTTGCAATGCAGTATTTGTTTTACAAATTGTAAACAGCACTCAGCAGAGCTATGCAACAATAACAAAGTAACATTTATCCAACATAATACTTGGATTCTGAATGCCAGTTGACAGTGGATAGAAATCACAGAGATCACAGATGTCATGCTAATTAATTTACATGTAAACAGATAAGCAAGTGTAGTTTATCTTAAGTGTGATATTTGCATTTGGAATCTATTATTAAATGTCAATATAATGGCCAAATAGTTATCACTGCCCAAGAAGTAAGATAATCAAAAAATCATAACAAACCCATCAGGGACATAGGGTTAGGGACCTGAAGCAGACTGTGAAAGCAACCCAAGAATTTATTAAGGCAAAGAAGTGGAATACTCTGCAATGACCTAATCATTTGCTGAAGGCAAAGCAAATGCGAAATGCTCTGAGAACAAACAAGTGAAGACAGCTGCAGTAAAGACACTGCACAGCATCACTATGGAGGAAACACATCCACACTGAGTTTTATTTTGAGCTAATATTTTTATCCACCTTACCTTATTTATCCTCATATGCACAACAGCAGATATAGTTGTAATTCTGATGGAACCTTACACAGTTTTAAAAGGAAGTTCATTTTCTACTCGGCAACCTATCGCATCTGCAACACAAAGAGTTTAGCTTCCTGTCACTCTCTCTATCTCTATCTCTGGCCGGTTCCGTCCCATCTCTTCTCCCTTGCAGACACACGGTGACATGTTTATCTGTTGACAGACTGTGTGTATCTGTTGTCACATAATTCATGGGAGGAATAAGTGAATTCACAGTTCATTGGGGTCATACAACTCAATTCAATTAGAGATGAATGTCCTCTCTTTCCGTTACAAATAAGACCTTTTGAAAGGTTTTGTTTTTTCTGTGAGGGTTAGAATAAATTCCAAACTTGTTTATGCTGTTCCAAAAATGAACTTACTACAAAAGGGGGGGAGTGGAGGACAAAGCCATCATTTACCGTGCCCCATCAGGCAGATAATTGCAAAGATAGTGGGTACCCTATGCATACAGCAACTAAAGCTGGAGATGCTGACAATTCAATGTACTAAGGGCTTTTGTTGTCTAGTCGTAAGAATTGTACTGCTGAGCCGTCATAGTCCATCAGCGGAAGAGCATGACTGGTAGCAGGTGGAAGCCAAAGAGCTCCTTCTAATTTGGTCTCTATGTCCTAGACATAACCCCCCTGATGTATCACATTGAAATCACAAAGATAACAGAACACGGGATCAGATCAGACTGCGTGTGTGATACCATATACAGTTCAGATGCTGTCCTACAGTGGCCCTTAAAAACTAATTACCAGTGAAGTATTTCAAATATGTGCATCCCTGTCATTTCAAGACTCTTGTGGCTTATTTGGATGAAAGACCACAAGGATGGTGGATAGCTTACAGTACAATACGGCTTCTTACATAATTTCTAAGAAGTGAGACGCTTCCTTTCTTCAAGAGTAGAAACGGAGGCCCACCCTTGGCCCCGTCCATGTAAACACCGACTGTTCCAGGCTGCTGCCACTGTGTATCCTGTCATCCCCGGTCACACGCAGGTTTGGTGGCGTCCAGGCTCTGCGGCGTGACTGAGCCACAAACACGCAGGAGAAGCAGCTCCCGATCTCTTTGCATCATGCCCCGTTTATCAAAGACCAATTTCCGATCGCATGTTAGGAATCAAAGCCTGGGAATTCGCCAGGATGAGCATGAGGAGCTCAGCGTGAGGTTAACACGAAGTGTGGAGCTGCAGCCCGACAGTAAACCGACCGTAACGTGACGTGACGTGAGCTCTTTAAAACTCTGGACGTGGGCATGTGGCGGGTTTTCCTGCTACAAGTCAGGAATTTGCATTGCATTGCTAAAACATGCATATATCATTTTTTTAAGAAAATATATGATTAGAATGAATCTGAACTTGAACGCCCCCTTCGAGTCTGGTTTCCAGTCGGCGTGAGGCGGATTTGTCAGGACGACGTTCTAAATCACGCGCTGTCTCAAACTATTTTGATAAGCTTTCACTGTAACACGTGTACATTCATACATTAGTTTTTTTTTACATTTTCAAATGCTTATGAAGTTGAATTGCGTCCTACGCGTCAAACACAAAGTTAATAAACTCAATTGTAAAAATGTCGATTTAAAAGTCCATCGCCAATTGCTATATTTGTGAATAATGTAATACACGAGCTCAGACCTTGTACCAAGCATGGGGGGTCTACTGGAATAATCGGCATAAATATTAACGTACAAAACGCATTATGGTTATCAGACTCTCTACTTGTAGAAACTGTCTCACATGTTTCGCTTCTTGACAGCGGATACTACGATGTAATGTTTTGCTCATTCAGGACTGTGACCGAACTTGATTCAAAGTTCAAACATAGTCCACAAAAGTCTTTCTCTGTGTATCTGATATAAACCGAAATCCACCGTCTAGTCTGTTTTTCTTATAACAACCTCATTCAAGTCTCCGAGGACTAGAACGTTTGCCAAAAACCAAATCGCTGTTAAATATCCAGATTTCTGAAGGGAGTTCGTAGACTCGAATCTCTCCATGCAAGTGAGCAGAGCACCTAACAGCTCTGGAGGTGAAGCTTGTGAATTATTATTTTTTTCCTCAAACAAATGTCAACTTACTTTTTGTGCGACGCATCCCATCACGAAGAGTAGATATGTTGTCATAAAAACATGCGCCCCAAGCGACGTCGCGCAGCTCATTTTCCTCTAATTGTTCCTTTCTAATGCGACACACAGTTGAACCGTGTCCGGCTCCGCGTCCCTCTCATTCACCTGAAGTGTCGGGAGCGCGCTTCCATCGTTCGTGGGCGAACTCCAGCACTGGGACCATAGTGATCAATGATATTTCATCCATACAACTTACTAAGAGTATTTTTTAGTTCATCATTTGTTTGACTGTATCTAGATATTCCACAGTTTTACAAGGAACAATTACTATATCTATTCCCATTCACATAAACGAACATCAAATTTGTGTCTGGTTGCAAAGTATTAATAGCAGCACTAATATAGATATATATTAATCACACTTAATCAGAGGTTTCTAGTTTGGATATAAACAGATTAATGAATTTTTAAAGTTTACTCCTACAATCACTGAGAATTTCACAATTTGATTAGGCCATGTCATGCACTAACTGATTCATTACATGAACAAACCTGTCGGTAAAAGTAGTGGGGTTATTTTAGTGAATGCAAATTTAATCAGAATTATGTAATTCAACTCTTTGTCTAGTAAGCAGGCAACAGGAAATAAAACTGCTGTGGAGCTTGGCCTCTGTCAAGGAAATACTGGAGATGTTCACGACTAAAAGTAACTATGTGGAAAACTGTAATGTGATTGATTCATTGTTCATTAATATAATTCTGGGTTGAGGGCTGGTTTCCAGAAACCAGTGACAAAGGTGGTGAATCTTGGAAACTGGTAGTGCAAAGTCCAATTATCAGTCCCCGTCAGACTTTCACGCAGTCGTTCTTGTTACAAACACTAGATGGAGCCAAAACAATACAACTAGACATTCAATGCCCTTTCTCATATCCTTGTACAAAATTACAAAAACGGTTTAAAATTTATTAATGCACCCATGTGGTAGGTGTCGCAAGGCTTACTTGGATTGCCCTCCATAGTTTTTAACTTTAGTACATTCCCACATTTAGTCCCCACAAACCATTTATATTGGAGTAATTTTTAGTGAGTTCTGACAGCTTGTGATTGCGCTTTGGGTATGAAGCTCCATGAAGTTAATTTTCTGTTAATTCTGAACTTAAAGGACTGGTAAATTAGGATAATATATATTCTAGACATGTTTTTACCCACAACAGTCCATTTACATTACAGCTTCCACAGCAAATAGAAGAGTAGCAGATAAAGATAACTGCATTAAAGTCATCACCTGATTTTAACATTTTTCATTTTTGTTTTCATCTTATCTATTTGACTAGAGACCTGAATGTGACCTAGCACTCTACACCTTACAAAATGAATCCCTTTTTAAAGTATGCAGGTGTCCTATAACTGGGGTTTGCCTATGGATGCAGTTGTGTCATGCATGGTGGAGGGGGAACATCTGGGGATGTCTATGGCTGGGCTGATAAATTCTTTGGTTGGAATCAGGTGCAGCCCATTTTTCATAATCACTTAAGTTTTTTCCAACACAAAATGAATAATCCATAAATGTTTTATAAAAGTGCAGGAGGCACCTGCAAAGTGTATCAAAGAGGATTCTTATACTGGATGGCGTCGGGTTATAAACGGCCACTAACAGCTTATAATGGCACTTTCGATGCTAGCAGGGCGCAGCTCTTTGACACCGCACTGAGTGAAGCGTCGTACCCCATCCGACAGACCCGCTACAAATCATGTTCGTTCCATGTATATTTCGTCCGATAATTTTGCTTTTCCATATGCCTCTGTAACTTGGCTAACTCACAGAACTGACTCAAACGCTTTTTTTTTAAATCCCAACAATACCAGTATACTCCGCCGACATCCAGCGGTTTCAAATGCTTTATGTGGCATTTGAGATCGTATTGTTTGCGCCCTCTGTTTCAAGTCGGACAGAATAAAGCACGGAAACCAAACAGCCACGTAGTAAAAGGCGAAGCTCTCTCAAAGGTGAGCATTTATTGTCTTTTGGAACATTTACCGAAGTTGTCATTTTACAGTTTGCACATAGGGTTTGTAACGTACTTGAACGACAGAGGTAAATCACCGAGTAAGTAAAAAAAAATCTGAAATCGCTCCTGCGTTGTCGCTGGTGATTCTGGCTAGCGAGTTAGCACAGGCGTTAGCGAGTTAGGAAGCTTGACAGGTTCGACCGTAAACAGCAGCGCGTTAGCGTTAGCAGCGCAAGCTACTTTCAGACACCTACAATTGCTGTTAATCTGTCATAACTATCATTAGGTACTCCAGTTTAACTGAACCCCGTTAACACACAAGGGCAGCACGACCGCCATTAAATTAACATTTAATAATGGCTTTCTCATTTTCTTATGTAGCCTGGAATCGAAGGAATGCAGGACTGTCTGCAAAGAGGCTACCAAAGATCGCTAATCTGAAAGATAACATCACGGTTTGGCTTTAACTGCACAGGGGTTTTCAGTGCACTTTAATGGAACGACAGCTACGTGCCTTCCCATCTTACTAAGGTTACGTACAGCATAACTAAAATCAAACCCACTTCGTCTACAAAAAAATGAATTGTAAAGATGGTGCTGTAATTCCTATTTAGCGTGAATCCGTTGTTGATGACGTTATATGGGAAATATTAGAAGCAGTCGCACCTCCTCAAGTGAGGTTTTCCATATTTTCAACAGGACTGACATAATTGAACTGGCTGCTCGCTGGTTGCCAAGTCTTCAGTGTGTGTGGCGTGTCTGCGGATTTAACAGATTGCTATAAAGATATAATTGAACATTTTCTAGCTAAACCTTATTTTGTAACAAGGGGAGACCTGTGTGGTCTAATGTTAGAGGCGTTTGTCCGTCTTTTTCTCTTGTGTGAAGGCAAAAGAAGTCACTGTTAATTGCTTGCTTGTCCACCTTTAGTGTAAAGCTACACCATCAGTTTAACTTACAGTTCATCTTGTAAGCTCGTGACTGCAGCTTATGTTTAAATAAAGCACATTGTATTGTTACATAACATTTTCACTGTCTGAAGCAGAAAAATCCTGAGGACCCACACCTTGTCGTGTATATTGGTTTCTGTATTGTATACTAAACATTTCTCTTTTTATGCTGATTCTGTTCTAAAGTGTTCCTGGATACTGACGTGCTCCCATCTGGGCTGCCTCCTAAGACCATGGTAGTGTGAGAAGTTCTTTCCAAAGAGGCATCAGCAATACTGTGACTGTTCAGTTTCTTTATGGAACTGGAAAGTAATCAAGCAGGAGCTGTTCAGATGGACGCCAATACTTATAAAGAAGACACAGTTATAAAATCCAAAGAGTCTGAAATCCACGCTATGGAAGGTCAAACGCATTCAAAACAAGGGCTAGAGAACACACAAAACACAACAGGGGACATTCCTAATGGTGAGTCTTGGTTGTTAATCTACAGTTATTTTTTCTAGTATATGTGTGTATATTTTTTAAAGTATTGACCACAAACTTCAATACGTCTCAGTTGCAACACTAACCAAAATGTGTGACTAGTGAAACTTAAAGGAAAACAAACTAACACTAAATTTTTAAAAGGCCCCATGAATATGTGGTGTACATGCTGAAACAAAGTTTCCAGGCGTGTGTGTGGATTGCCTGTTTCTGTTTGAAAGCAGCATTTGTCTAACGAAAATTTAACAGACGGCAAAGAATTTTGTTGTCTGTGGACAGTTTTTATTGTTGGTAATATTTAGATTTTATTCATATTTCAGTAAGATATGTAGTTACGCAGCACTTGTGAGAGTATTGCTTGCTTGCTGCTCCTCCTGACTATCCTCATCTTGTGTTCAGGTCATCATTAGAGTTATTTTACTCTTTTTGCATATTGCTGGTTTCTCTTTTTTCTAATGTACTAAATATCATTACATGCATGATTTGTTTTGGAGAGTTTTACAAGGCCCTTCTACCACTCTGTTTTGCACAGTTCTTTGAGTTAAATAGCTGAACTGAATTCCGTGTAATTATCATCAGAGGGCAGTTATGCTTCTAGTCTACAGTGCTTAAGCTTTAGCAGAAATAAAACTGACAATGTTTTTTTAATGCTTTATATGTGTCTGTATAATTTGGTGTTGCACTAGAGGTTGTTAAAATAACATATGCCTATCTTAACATCTATTATTTACATTAACATTGGGTCATTTGGCAGACCTTTTTTCCAAAGCGACCCATAAGTGAGGTACAAGACAAGCAAAAATCTAAGCCAAGTAGAAAACATCAAAGTAAAGTGCTATCAGAACAAGTGTTTCCATTTATTGAGATACAAGTACAAGAAAGAGCAGAAAGGAACATTTTTTTGTGCATAGGAAGATGCGGAAGAGTTCCGTTTTAAGCAGTTCTGTTTTCCTTGCTTAACAAAGTCGTTCAGCCAGTTTGTCAAGGCAATCACATCCACTAACAGTAATTTGTAGTAACATTCATTGTCACATTCCTGAGGTATTCCTTTTCCCCAACTCTTTCAGGTCCTGTCAAGTCAGATGTGTTGCCAAATGGAGACAGACTGGCAGAGGGCTTCGGTGCTTCAGAGGACATCCATATAAATGGGTCCGTGCCACAGATAGCCCCTCCCCAGAGCACCAGCTCCCTTGTCAACTCCCCGAACCAAGAGCCCTCCCCAGGTGTGGCTGCTTATCTGCCCATGATGCTAGAGAAGTCTGAGGGGGCTAGTGCTGAGGTCACGGTTCACAAGGGTGATGCATTGCAATCACTCAGACTGAGTATGCCTATGCAGGAGACTGAATTGTGTAAGCGAAAACTTATGTGGAGTGAATGCCCCCTTCATACCGTCCCTGTATATTAACCTTATTTTACTACGCATCCTTATTTATCTTCTTCGTCTGTTTATTATCTGGAAAGAAAGATTCAATGGCCATTTCTTTTAATGTTTGAGTCTGCTTCTTTATGTTCCCATAGGTAACAGATTGCTTTGTTGGACTTTGGTGTGGGTGCTTTTTTTGGAATGCTGAACTAATGGCTGCATTTTGGAACTAATTCCTCTGTTATGTTATCTTGTGGTGGCATTTTAAAGTCGGGCACAGTTGCCATGTTCGCATTTTTGAAATGGCTTGAAACAAACTGTGGTGATTTTGTTTGTGTCTTTTATTTTAGAACTCCTACATAGTCTATATATAGCACTCAATGAAGAATCAGTTTGCATCTCTTTTGATCAAATATGAACATGACTGACTGAATGTACATGTGTTTAATGTGTTTAATGTTAAGTACTTAACATTAAACACATTAAAGTTAGTGCGATACACCATGTATCGCCTATTATCGTAATAGCCTATTACTTTAACAGTAGTAGGCGATGAGGCACCAATTAAAAATATAGGTGAAGTGTGCACTGTAACACCAATACCAGAGCCAGTAGTTTTCAGGTGATATGTGAATGTAGTAGGTGCAGTTTGTGACTAACTAGTCTCTGTGGCTTGTGTAAAAACAAGTTTCTTGTCTGGAGATTAACATATTTCCAATTTGAATAATTTGTTTACCATTGCTCTTTGAGGCAGCTTTACCAGCAATTTAAACAATATATATAGCCAACGTGATGCCCACATTTACATTAAAGCACGCCTGAGCAATGATGCACCACAAGGCTCATTTCCTAGCTTCTCTTTTATGGTCACAGAACACCAGGTGTTGTGTAAATATTGCTTTGGTGTACTTGTGCACTATGTGATGTCGGAGAACATTCTTTCGTTTTTTGCCTAACATTCTTTCTCTTTAGCCAACCAGCCTCCATCCCTGGAGATGGAGAATGAAGAGAAGATTCGTCTGGAGGCTCGCCGGCGCCTGGAGGAGCAACTCAAACAGTACAGAGTGCAGAGACACAAAGAGAGGGTGAGTTGCTATTATGTTAAGTACAGGACTACATACTGCTTAAAATGCATCCAGGTCTAATTTCTCCTTGAGCCAACATGATCATATTTTTAGCCATTTATCACTCATTTGCCTTTATGTTTAGACAAGTATTTCCAGCAGTTATAAACTAATTGGAATTCAGTTTATTGCATCATCATTGCAGTATTATTGAGTCTTTCTTTCTTTCTGTATCCAGTCTCACCGCACAACCACCAAGAACAGGCCATTCAGTACCTTGGATCCAGAGCTCATGCTGCATCCTGAGGCTCTGCCCCGGGCCAACACTGTCGCCATGACCAAGGAATATTCCTTTCTGAGGACCAGTGTCCCACGTGGTCCTAAACTAGGAAGCTTGGGAATTCCCCCTTCCAAGGAGAGGAAATCTAGATCATCCCGCCAGAGCAAGATACACTCCTTGGCTGATTACAAGTCTCCCGAAAATGATGGTAGTGGAGGAGGTACAAGGACAGCAAGTAACACCATGAGCTCCACTCAGTCCACAATTAGCTCGGTGTCGACACTGTCTGAGATCAGTGTGATGTCAGAGGGCAGCATCAATGAAGCAGAAATACCACCTGGTGCTCTGTTCCAAGCCGCTGACAACATCTCAGAAATTGATGGCAGTGAATCAGGAATGAGGCCAGGGAACGACGGCAATGACAGTGACAGCTCCTCTTACAGCAGTGTGTCTACCAGGGGAACATTTGGTATGCTCTCCACTGCAGTGGAAAGGCAGCATGGTCCTTACACAGTGGAGGGGAGGGAGATCGCCCCTGAAGCTGTGGGTCAGTTTCCATCCCTGCAGGAGGTGCTGCAGGCAGCCAGCGAAGAACAGCACCTGCTGGATCTCGAGCAAGAGAGAGAAGGGACAGCACAACCTCGTAGCCGCAGGGACAGTTTTTCCAGCAGGTATTTGTTAATGTCAGGTCCAATTAAACTGATGAGTAACATTAAAAATTCTTAATGTTATTTGAGTAATGAGGTCCAGGTTAACTTGTGCAATGACTCAATTATTATATTTATTTTTACTTAATTATAATCAACTTTAGCACTGAAGATTTTTTTTTTTTACAATTTTTTCAGTGTGTCTTTGGAAGAGTTCAGTGATGGGCCATGATGAAATGCTGCAAGTGCTGAAAGAAAAAATGAGACTTGAGGGCCAGCTGGAATCCTTGTCATCTGAAGCCAATCAGGTTAAATTATATATGTGTGTGTGTGTGTGTGTATACACACCTCCCAGATAATAATTATTGGCAACACAGAGTATTTTAGGTGTAAGTGCCGACAATACTCTTTCTTTGTTTTTCAGGCTCTCAAGGAGAAGACAGAGCTTCAGGCCCAGCTTGCTACAGTGAATGCTCAGCTGCAGGCTAAGGAAGACGAGGCTCAGATCAGCCAGGAGAAACAGAGCACACTCACTACAGAGGTTGGCACACTGCGGAAAAATTGCAGCCAGTTAGAGAAAGCAATGGTGGAGCTTCAGGGAAGTCTGGAGAGCAAGAATGCCAGTCTAGCTTCTCTTAGTAATGACCTCAAGGTGGCTGAAGACCAATACAACAGGCTAATGGGGAAGGTGGAGGAATTGCAAAGCACTGTAACATTAAGGGACAATACTGGTAAGTTATTGAGTCCAATAGAGTTTAGTGTAAGAAGTTATTGTGACCACCACCCTGGTTGTAAATGCAGATGTTTTTTAACTCACAATTTTGCAGTTCAGGAATTGCAACAGCAGATGGGAGGCCTTCAGAGCCAGCTTCAGCATGTCCAGCTGGAGCGCAGCACCCTGCAGAGCCGACTGAAGACTTCCCAGGCTGAGATTGACTCACTGCAGCAGGTTAGACAGTGGTACCAACAGCAGCTAGCTCTGGCCCAGGAGGCAAGAGTGCGACTACAAAGCGAAATGGCCAACATGCAGGTAAGACTGATTTTGATGAGTGCTTGGGAATTGACAGGCAAGAGTTGACATGAAACTGACAATAAATTATAATTTACATAATTCTGATTTTTTTCCCTTTTCCCAGGCAGGACAGATGACTCAGATTGGTGTTCTGGAACATCTGAAGCTAGAGAATGTGACACTGTCTCATCAACTCACTGAGACCCAACATCGCTCTATCAAAGAAAAAGAACGTATTGCTGTCCAGCTGCAAAGCATTGAGGTATTTTCCCCAACATCTCTTTATGAATATATCATTATGAGCTGTGTTAACTCTGCAAAATCTGTTTTGTAAAACAACTTACATGAAGTCCTGGCAGGGACCTTGTTACAACTAGTAATTAACATTACTAGTCTTCACAATATGCATTTAAAATCCTTGTGTAAGTAGTTAGTTTGTCAATGTCTGTGTTTTTAGGGCTTAAATTTAAAATGTAACTGTCAATTGTGTAGGCTGACATGCTGACGCAGGAAGCTGCTTACAAGCAGATCCAAAATGCAAAGACCATGGTGGAAGATGACCTGCAACACAAACTAGAGGAATTTGAGGAAGAGCGGGATCACTTAATGAAACTGGCCAACACCGCCAGCACCCTGGAAAGGGAACTAGAGCAGGTAATCAAGCATGACAAGTTGTAACTGCACCTTGTTTTCCACCTTGTATCATTAGTAAATGCCTTATTGTGTTCTGTGTATTAATTGCCTTTTCCACTCCTTCTTAGGTGAAGTTAGCCCTTTCCCAGAAGGACATACACTTGCAGTCACTCCAAAAAGAACATCTGGACCTGATGCGCCAGCTGACCACAACTCAGGAGAACCTGCACACCAAAGAGCAGTCCATCAACCAGCTAGAGGCCCGATATCTTGAGCTGGAGGCCCAGCTGGCTGAGCTGCAGTCAGAGAGCAATTCCAAGGACGACAACATCCAGTACCTCCAGAACGAGAAAATTGTCCTGGAGGTAGCGCTGCAGTCAGCCCGGGCTGACAAGAGTCAACTTGATGAAAGTGCTGAGCAGCTTGGAGAAGGTGTTCTGGTGGCCTCTGATGTTTTAGATCAACTCAGACAGGAAGTCCAGGTCAAAGCCAATCAGGTACAAGACAGATGGGAAGTTAAATAATTAGAGCACAAAAGAAATATAGTGTTTGTTCTTGAAGACGTAAAACACAGCCTGTGAAGATGGATTTTGTTTTCCAGTTTACCCAGAACTTCAACATTTTTCATAGACTACAAGTGGGGTTTTGCGTTCATTCTATCTCTAAATCACAATGTACCGTGTGTAATGTTGGCCTGCTTCTTTGCTGTTACAGATTGAAACTTTGCAACAGGAAAATAGTACCCTGAAGAAACAAGCTCAGAAACTGAAGGAACAGTTCCAACAACAAAAGGTGAACAAACTCATTCCATTCAGGTTAAGTTAGTAGAAGCCAAGAGAAGTAAAGACTGCGTAGACCTGAGAAAGAGAAAACTCCCATCTGGCTAAGCCTTATGCTGTCGTGGGAGGATGTATTATAGAACCAGATGGCTGTCATTTCCGAATAATGCCAGAAGTGCCGGTTAACACGCCCCACTGAATTGAGCAATAGAGGATGTTGCTCATTTTGCATTGACAGGCTGTCACAGAGAGGGTGAAGATAACTGACAGAATGACAGGAACGTTCATTGTATTTTCTGTCATACAAGGCTTTTTGTAGACCATCTTCAGACTCATGCACTAACATTTATGATTGTATTGAGAAATTCCGCGAAGGAAATGATTGTACCTTCGGTGGCAAGGAGGACAAAAATATATCAGCATTAACAATAAACTAATATGTTATTGCAGTAATGGGCAGTCAGTAAGTTGATAAAGCTCTGAATTATCAAAAAACACACAGATTTGCATTTGTGCTTTCCTGTAATCTTTTGTGAAATATCCTACTATGACATCTATAGTTTGTTCTTATTAGGTTCAGTTGTTCTGACCAAACCAAAACAACTCTGTATGGATATATTTTATTTTGTCAGTAAAATATTTCTTACTCAAGTTTCGAGATGAAGCAGTGTGGGATTCAGATCCTGCCACAGCGCTGTCTCCTGTATCACCAGTGTGTTGTGAAATGTCATTTTGCCTACTGGCTCAGTTGAGACCAACAGGAGCGTGACTAATCGCAGACAAATTGTTGGTGTTTTGTTCTAAATAAAACGTTTTGTTGGACACACTGTCACTGACTCTGCAGGTGATGGTGGAAGCATACCGCCGGGATGCCAGCTCCAAAGACCAGCTGATAAGTGAGCTCAAGTCCACAAAAAAGCGGCTGCTGGCTGAAGTGAAGGACCTGAAGCAAGAAGTTCTGAGCATTCAGGGAGAGAAGCAGAATGCAGAGTTGGAGCAGGCCCGTTTGCAGAAGGAGGTGGTGAGAATCCAGGAGCAGATGAGTAATATGGAGGCCCATCTGCAAGCCATTCAGCAAGAAAGGGATCAGCTAGAAACCCAGATCCAGGTATTCTTATTTTCATATATATATTAACGGGAAGATTGTGTGTCATTTTTGTATTATATTGAATTTTTTTTTCTTAACCCAGTCTCTACAGTTCGACCAGAGCCAGCTAGCAGCAGTGACACAGGAGAATGAGGGCCTGAGGAAACAGGTGGAGCAAATGGAGGCTGAAGCCAAAAAGTGAGTCATGTGCTGCCTGGGGAGTCTGGGAGCTTTAATGATTCCCACAGTGTTGACTTGGACTGTAAAACATACCTCTGTTATCAAGTGCTATTTATAAATACAAATATGGGACATTGATTAAACAATTCTGACATTGTACATTGACAGTTTAACAATCCATATTCTTACGTTCTGTTTGTGTATCTGTACATATGTTTTGGCTGCACAGTGGGCATAGCATTTTTTGCCCATTGTGTCCTGTTTGTGTACTTTGCTGCTAGAACAACCCAAATTCTCTATGGGGACTTTTAACTTGAGTTCTTAAATGCTTCAAACAGAGCCATCTCAGAGCAGAAGGTGCGCATGAAGCGGCTGGGGACAGACCTGACCAGTGCACAGAAGGAGATGAAGGCTAAACACAAGGCCTTACGAGAATGCGGTGGGCATCCTGAGTCGGAGGCTCCAAGAAGCCATGACTGAGAAGGAGACGGCCGAGGCAGAGCTGGTCAAACTCAAGGCCCAGGTGTCAGATGGGGAAAACAACCAGGTCTTACAGGTACTGTACAGGCCTCCGAGGACTTTATAGTTCCTAAAGAAATTCACAGCTTGTTTTCATCCTTGTCTTATTTTTCTTTATCACCAGGATGTGCAGCGTGTCATCTTTGATAACTGTACTTTTTCATTGTATTGTCATTCATGTTATTCAGGAGAAGATGAAGGCGCTGCAGGCTGAGCTGCAGGCTGTGACTAATAGCAAAACTATGCTAGAGAAGGAGCTGCAAGAAGTGATCACCCTTACTTCCACCGAGCTGGAGGACTACCAGGAGAAAGTCCTGGAGCTTGAGGATGAGGTGAACTATGACAATTTATTATTACATTAATCTATTAAGGGTTTGCATCAGAAAAATGCACCTAATGTCACATATCAACCTATTTCTTTTTTTTATTATTATTATAAAAACCTGGTCACTACTTTGTATGAGCATTATGTCTCAATCCCTGGCTTGCTTACATGATGTATGTTATTTGTAATGACCTTAACAGCTTCAAGAGTCACGGTGCTTTAAGAAGAGAATCCGAAAGCTAGAAGATGCCAACAAAAAGCTAGCACTTGAACTAGAGCATGAAAAAGGTAAATTAGCTGGACTGGCACAGTCCCACAATGCACTGCGGGAACATGCCAACATTTTGGAGTCTGCCTTAGCTAAGAGGGAAGCTGATCTTGTCCAGCTCAATTTACAGGTAAAACTCTAGTTTACAAACTTATTTTTAATTACCCCACAATATAAAGGTTTAGTAGAGAAATTACATTTTTGGAAAACAGAAAATATATATATTTTTCAGGTTCAAGCTGTTTTGAAGCGTAAAGAGGAGGAGGACCAACAAATGAAGCAGGTGGTACAAACTCTACAGCTTGCCTTGGAAAAAGAGAAAACCAAAGTCAAGGACCTAAAGGAACAGGTAAAAGTGCTGTGCTGTACCTCAGGATGCAGTAGTTTCTCCTTTTTCAAACTTACTCCAGCGCAAGTAATTTGTGTAGATTTTATATTTATTGTGAAAATTTGCTTTGCACAAGAAGAAAGAAGAAGCTTGTTAGTATATGTTAGAAGTCTTGTTTTTTACAAGCCTCTGTGGTCCATAGCTACTGTCCTTTTTATAAGCTGTGTTAGATGTGGAGTATTGGACTTGGGTCATTTAGTTTACTGTAATGTGATGTGTACTATAGGTTGCAACAGCAAAGGCTGAAGCAGCTCACAACAGACGGCACTACAGGGCAGCCATGCTGGAGCTGTCAGAGATTAAGAAGGATCTGCAGGTCAAAGAGGACTTGGTCAAAGCTCTGCAGAGTGAAGCTCTTAAACTACAGTATGTGCATTTGTCTAATAAACGATACAACAAATGATCACAACAAACTAATTGTGTGTTGCAACTTGCCATTTTACATGTCAGTTAATATTGAATATTTAATACGCTCCAGGGCTCAGGATAAGCAGCATACTCAGGAGGTCTCCAAGTTCCAAGAGGAACTGGCTGAGGCTCACGGACAGCTCCTGATCCTCCAGAAACAACTGGATGAACAACTAGCCAAGCAGCCCCTCACTAACCAAGAGGTAAGGAGTGACTGAAACGTTTAGCTGATTTACTTTACTGAAGCAAGGAAGGAAGCCGTGATCATTCATCTCTGGTTTGCTAAAAATGACGTTTGTTTACTTATTTAACTTTTTATGATAAATATTGTTAGCTAGAGTTTTAATTGTATAGACAATCTTTTACCCCTGGCCTGGGTTTTGTGAAGAGCTTTTGACTAAAATCAGCCTTATTTTGACCCTCGCCTTATTATTGGAGAACAGATGATGTTTTAACACAAGTGCTCATTCAGGTTGAGGACCTGAAGTGGGAAGTGGAGCAGAGGCAGAGGGAGATTGAAGCTCAGAAGCAGCAGGTTGAAATGATGGAGCAGTGCCATCATAGGGAGCTGGACAACCTACAGACAGCTCTGCAGGCAAGTATTAAGTTGATTGTAACATGATTAAAGTATTACTACCTTCCCTTTCTCGAAAGAGTTTCTAACTATAAACACATTTCTTTCTGTCTCAGAACATCAAGGTGGAGCTGGAGTCAGTGCAGGAGGAGCTGAGCAGCACCAGGAAGGATAAATTTGTGCTGCAAGCAAAAGTGGGTGAGCTGAGGAACAGCATGAAGACGGTCCTGCTGCAGAATCAGCAGCTTAAACAGGATATCAAACAGACCCGGATAAGGAAGGTAACATGCCACTTTTTTTCCTCTCTCTGTGAAAAGTTTTTCACAAGCTTCCCCAAGCACCAATACTGAAACTTTCAAATCTGCTTGGCCCACATCTATTTACAACAATCATTTAAAATATGTAAATATTTTAAATTTGAGGTTGCAAACAGGTCGAAAACCATACATTTTTTCACTGTCATGTACTTATTTTTGTATATGCTTGTGCATCAGCATAGAATATGTTAATGAATCTAAAAAGCCGATAATGGCTAGCAGCATAATCAGCCAATAGACTGATAAGTTGTGACAGCTTTCAGATGTTTAGAATATTTTATATTTAAGCTAGAGTATGTACCTGTCATTTTGCGACCACTTGCATCTTCTATGTTGCTACCAATTAATTTTTACTGTATGAGAAATGCTTACAGAGTCAGTGCCCTTTCTCTAGAGGGATTTTAAGTATAATGTCCAATAAGAAATGCCTGCTGAAGATAAAAGACTAAATGCATCCCTGGAATGATGTTTTTGAAGCAACGCATGGAATTGAAGAGTGAGGGGAATCAATCCAACCCAGTGACACCAGTCAAGATCCCAGACTGCCCAGTGCCTGCTTCCCTGCTGGATGAGTTGCTGAAACCATCGACTTCTGTCAGCAAGGAGCCTCTCAATAACCTGCACAACTGTCTAAAGCAACTTAAGTAAGCTTATTGTTTCTTACTGAGTGACTGGGTTAAACATAATGAATGTTCCCACGTAAAGTTTTGTGTGTGTAGCAATGAACAGTTATGCAAATGCCAGATTACATGTTTGTGTTTTTTTTTCTCAGAGAGGAGATGGACAGCCTTCAAAAGCAGATGGAGGAACACACAGTAACGGTACATGAGTCAATGAGCTCATGGACAAACACAGAGGGACTTGATCAGCTGGGGGAAAACAACATCTCCAAATCACCAGTGGTGTTAAATAAGGTGGTGGTAAAAAATAAAAAAGAAGCAGAACAGCAGCAATCATAACAAAAGAACTTTTCTCAGGCCAACAGAGAAAGAGTGGAGTTTTATCCACAAAGGCACTTTTGAGCCCCTTTTCCCTTTCTCTTAACATTTGCTGCCAACATTTGGCATTCTCCCATCAGCACAGAGGTGCATTTGCTGAGTAATACTTAGCTTTATTAATTTCTCTTGATTTGATGGTTGTTTATATTTTTGTTATGCTGTTCTCAAATTTATTTATTTACAGATTAAGAATTGCACCTTTTCATTTAACAGTCTCTCCAAGGGGATCCCCATTTTCAGTTTTGTTACCATAGATACAAGTATAGCCTGGCCACTTTTCCCATTTTGAGTCACATTTTACTGAAAAGTATTTAGTCATGGTCCTCCTCATGATATTCTCTCAGTGGCTTTGATGCTGCCTAATGATGGCTGATGTTATTTGAGTGCTGTTGTTGACAGAAGCAAACCACGAGTCTGCTACCAGACAGGCTATGAACTGTTCCTTCATTTTGTTGTTCTTGTATACAAGCAAAGCCACTCATTTATGGTTTTACTGACATGGTTACAGTTCCACATTGTTTCTAAGCAGCTTGTAACAAAAGACCATCACTCCTGTTAATGAAGTTAAGAGTCATGCACAACTGTAATTTTTTTTCATTGCTTCCCGTTAAAATGCAGTGTTTCTAACTGACCACATCACCTAGGATTCTTAAACTCTAAAAACATTACCTGTTATATGTGGAGATTGTCTAGCATGGACTGCAGTAATTTGTACGCAAAAAAGCCTTAAGCAATCTTTAATATGCTGTAAATGACTAAGTTTCAATTAATATATTTCTGCTGAGGGTGACTGTGGAAAATGTAATACGTTCTATCGGACATGTGCAAATCTTTACTGAAGAATGGTTTACTGTAAAATAAGTGGATCACATCAACTGACATTGCACACTAGATGTTGAGAACTTTACTAAGAAATTGTGAGATGAAGCAGAAATGTTCTAACAGCAGGTGCAAAGAGATGTGTTCATTTTCTGTTGTTACATTTGGTACATACTGTATTTACCAAAAAAAGAGAGAGAGAGAAAAAGAAACTACCCTTGTTTTATGGCTGTTTCATGGGTAATGGGATAAATTAATTGTTTCCAGAGGTTAATATATGATTAGGTTTTTTTGCATTATTGTACATTCATCCTAATTGTTTAATAGTGTAAAGAAAATGAAATATTATATATAAAATGCAAAGCATAGAGCATACTGTAATAATGCCACAGATGCATTGGTATGGACATTGGCTAGTACAGTGGGTATTTGCATGCAACTGTGCTGCAGCTGCTGTGTTGGTGCTTATTTGTACACACACCCCAAAACCTTGTATGCTGGTGTATTTCCAAAGGGACGGTTATCTTTATAGAAGAATGCGTATTGGAGCTAAAAACAAACATTAATATACTGTGTTGAGAAAAACACTATTTGGAATATCTTATCCAAACTGCCTTTCACTGAAACCTTAGGTGGCATATAATAACATTTTGGGCACATTCGCTCTATGCATAAACTTTTATCTGCTTTCTTTTTTTTTTTTAAATTGAATTGAGTCAGTCTTGTTTTAACATTTGTGTTGGGAGATGTGATTGTATTCATCATAAACTTGCACTATCCATCGATCATTACAGCTTGTTCTCATTCCGTTATCATAAATGCTTCCCAACTTATGTTTTGTTGCACCGCACTCGGGCCGTCATTTTGTTCAGGCACCATGTTGGACACAGCCGGGTCCTTGCCCTCTGCGTTTTGAAACCATCGCGGTGAGAAGCGACACCTAGCAGCGTTAGCCGGGAGAGAGGAGGTGGAGGAGGTGGGCATGCTGCTATTAAAAGGCTAATATTTGTGACTAGCAATCAAGTGCGCTTAGTGTGGCACATGTTTGCGGTTACATGTACGTTAATAATGCATAATTGTGTTCTTATCGTACGTGTTGCGACGTATGCTACCGCTAACTGGTGGGTTGAGTGATTAGCTCCCTTCCTTGCTAAGTGACTAATGATTGTTAGCATGCTCGTCAAACATGCTGTTCTGACGTGATAGTAAGGTCACTGAACTTACTGTCGTCCACTATTAATGGACAACGCTTCATAAGAGTCATATTTGCTTTACTTTCTTTGTATTCTTCAGAATCGTCATGCCTCTTTTGGGTTCCCTGGGAACGTTACATGTCTGTCCAGTTGGCCTGTGTGCATGGGTTTTGCAAACGGAAATTTCCTTAGCATGGTTTATATACAGAGATCACACTTCTGCTTATTGGCCATTTTCAGTAATTCCACAGAAATAAATAGAATGTAAAGTATAAAAGCCTTCACACGACTTTACTAGGTTAACGTTTCCTTGAATTCGTCACGTCGGCTATGCGAGAGCATGATGCTACATTCACGCCATTGTGAAAGTACGGAAATATGAGACGCATTCTAAAATATGGTGGGAGGAAGGTTCTCCTTTTTCAACTCAACGGACCATCGATTGGGCCATAACAGCAATTATATTCAGAAGTATTTTGTTACAATCCAGCGGACAATTCTTTGGCATTACTATGCTGAAGGAATTTTAAGTAACGACTAACATTTGACAAACTTGATTAAGTCTAGTGTAATTTAGCATTTTGCATTCAAATCTAGACTTGAGCTGGAATACACAATCCTTAATTTTGAATTTGTGACAAATGTCCTTGTCAGTTTAAAAAAACACATATTTAAATAGTTTTATATGGACCAGGCATTCATTTAAAAATTTAAAAACTTATAGCAAAGTTCAAAATGATAGGGAACAGGTAAACAATATGCAGTATTTCTCACTCATGGTAACAATTGAGATGGGGAAGTACAGACAGAAAGGTTTACATATAAAAAGGAATGAGTTAATGTTATGTTACTTCTAATACATGTTGGAGTAAAAGGTACCGGCAGAGGTACAGAAAATGACCTTGGAAGAAGCAGTCAGATAGGCCGAATGTGGTCAGTTTGGTGAAATAACTCATTTGTATTTGGAGGAGAGTCACACCTAAGACAAATCAAGTATTTTAAATGCAAGAGGAAAAATTAATTAAAAGAAAGAGAGAATTGGACTTGAAAGAATTAGAACTAGATGCCTCCACCCTTTTTAAAGACTGGGGTGCAGAAATGCAATCGTTCACTTGTATCCCTTACATATATGTGGAATCTTTAAAACGTTACTTAACTTCAACTGCTTTTTTAATCGCCCTGGTTTATTGCCGCTAAACAGGGCCTGTCGCCTTCTAGTCCCTTTGATTTAAGTTTTCCCACAGATCGTGAACGCACCCTGCGCCCTCCCTAGGAAGTGAGCATGCGCAGAATGCGTTGTAAACAATAAGGCAGTTCCAGACCGTGTCCAGCTTTGTGTCTGTCTAATAGTTTCTCTGTGCAAAACTAACAACGGTTTCCCATAGCGCCGCGCATATTAAATAAAAATGTTTCTTGGTAAGTATAGGGACACATTTGTTGCTAGATGTCATGACGTACACTTTGATTTTTATCGGCATAATCGCCACGAAGACGTTTCAAATTTGTTACGTTACAGCCCGAAAACCCACCTCGAATGACATACTTGGGCGTGACAGCATGCGAATGACCCGGCTAATATGATCAGAATTTTCACAAAATTCTAGATATTTATAATGCATATGTAACAATTCCATGTAGTTTACCTTCTCTACTATGTCAGTCTAGATTTTCATCTGAGCAGTTTCCCTCTGCTAGCTTTGCCAGGCGCACTCCCCGGTTGCTAAAGCTTACTTGTTGGTTAGCAAGTTAGCTAGCAGATGCTAGTTCCACATTGGTTTCTTCCGATTAAGATGTAATATGTAACATGAATACATCCGGTAGAAATAACCACAATAGCACTCCATTTATATTATTAAAGGGGTCTATATTTTAAAAATACATTGTTGATCACACAAGCTAAACAATTGTTTAGCCTAAATAGCAACATTGGCACCGAAGGTAGTCCCATGTATTCAACCGTGTCACTGCCTGTTTGAGTATAGAAAGAATGGATGGCATTAAACTTTAATGTGCACATAGAACACTTGCAAGTTGTTGAATCACACATTATGAAGAACTTAGTTGAAGAGAAAAACTTAGTAAACTTACTCTGCCTCGACCAACTTCTCGCTACATGCAAATCTTGGTTGATAAATACTGATAAGACATGTACACTTCATACCACCATGCTAAATAGTGTTTGATGTGTGTTAGTATTAGTATATGCTTTTCAACATATGGTTTTGTTTGTTACCACTAGTAGTAAAATAGTAACAAACAAAATCGAGTCATATTGTCTAAATGGTATTTATTATAATCTGCCTGCACCTTTAGTTTTTAGTGATCATTCTTGTTTGGGGGTTTGGTTTACTAAGAACTGTTGTTGTTTGTTTCAGGGAGCTGAAGCATGGAGGCAGTTTTGAACAGGCTGAGGGGGCTAAGTCCCGATGAACTGCGCGAAGAGTTTGCCCGAGCAGGCCTCAAGTGTGGCCCCATTACAGCTACCACTCGAGCCACCTTTGAAAGAAAGTTGGCTCGAGTCCTTGCTGGACCAGAGAGCAGTGCCCCTGAATCGGACATAAGCTCTTCAGAAGGTGTCTCAGGCAGTGCTACCTCTGTTGCTGATCATATCAACCTTGTATCATGTGCCACCTCAGCAGCTGCAGCCAGCACTGCTTTAACAAGCAGCAGCACACCTGAGGCTGCCAGTGAAGAACAGGACTTCGGCTACGGTGTCGGTCTCAACCCTCCAGAGGAAGAGGAGATCTCAGTAAAAGCGACCTCAAACAGCTGTGCTGAAGGCAGTAACTCTCAGTCCAAAATAGAAACTCCTTCAACACCTGCACAAGTGTCTCCAACTTTTTACTATGGAGTATGTCCACCATGGGAGGATGTTTTTTCTAGAAATGGTATGAGAGATTCAGCTTTTTATTTTGTGTGGTGTCATACAGATTTCATTGGTTTGTAATGGTATACATTCGAGTGCAGTTGCAGTATTGTTGGCAAAAGTAAACCTCTGTTTGAACTCCTCCTTGATATTTGGCAGTAGGAACATATGAGCCTATTAGTGATGATAGTGGATTTAGGAGAAATCAAATTAACAAATGGATACCCCTGTCCTTTTTAAAAATATGTTTTCATGCGTAAGTGTTCATTTGGAACCCGTAACTAAAGTGATGTTCAACTATAATACTGTACTGACATTAAGGAGTAAAGTCGAAGTAATGGTCAGGATGTTTTAGGGAATCCTGTATAAGATTGAATAATTTTCCATAATAATTAATAGGTGTAATGCTTCTGTCTCATTTTTATGCTTGTTTATTTTGTTTCCTCCTTTTCTATCTGTGAGGGTGGCATAAAAAAATCTATGTTTTAAGCCATACAATATTTATGCAGAAATTGAGAATATTCTAAAGCGTTTTAAATTGCTTTAGAGCATTTTTTATTTACTTTAAATAGAAAAACACATGCAACTCACGCGAGCACTAATATGTTTGTCCTAAGACTAAGAACAAAGTCCTCTTAACATATTTTCCTGTTTTTCATTTGTTTGTACACTATGCTCTGTTGTCCCAGTCCTGCATTAGTTGAGAAATACCTGCTGCTGTTTTAGTCTGATATCCACATTTCTCTATTAAGTAGATGAAAGCACCTGTTTCTATTTCTTTGATGACAAGCAGCAGGGTAGTAGGACCTAACCTCTTTGGAATAGAGTATTGATCTGAATGAATCTTGAGACACCACAAAAATCAATGTTGTTAATGTTAATCTACAAAAGCACTTTGTAAATGCCCATCAAAATAAAGCTTTACTGGCTGACTAGACGGAGAGGGAAATGATGCAAAAGTTCACAGCCACCATAGGAAGCTACTAACAAATGAATAAATGAAACCAGAAATGTAAACTCATCATTTAAAAAACTATAAAAATGTAGGAGAGTGCTGATTCGGTCTGTTTTTGTCTATACAGATAGAGCACATGTATACACAGATAAAAAAGATGCCCTTCAAGCTGTAAAGATGATGAAAGGAGCCCGCTTCAAAGCCTTCCCAAACCGGGAGGATGCTGAGAAGTTTGCTAAAGGGATTTGCGACTACTTCCCCTCTCCCAACAAATCCGCACCCTGTGTATCTCCTGTCAAACCAGGCCTGGTCATTAGTAAAGGTAAGTTGGCAAGATGTGTGAGACTTGTAAAAACTAAATTGGAAATAACACTACATCTATGATGCACTGACCTTATGGACCATTCAGTAATGCTTTCCCTCTGTTTTGCATGGTTTTGCTGTCTTTTTATTTAAAATGACTTCTAATAAATGAAACCTAAACTACGCCATTGCAGCACTGGGAGACTTTATTCCTTAGTTGTTTCAGAAGACCTTGATCTGTGCTTACAGTTTTTGATGCCAGTGCCCTTCCTTCAATCTCTTCTTTTTGCAGACAACATGGAAGTTGATACTATCAACCGGGAACGGGCCAACAGTTTCAAGAGCCCACGAACCCAGGATCTGACAGCCAAACTGAGGAAAGCTGTGGAGAAGGGCGATGAGGTTGCCTTCAGTGAGCTGGTCTGGAGTAACCCACGCTATCTCATTGGCTCAGGGGATAATCCCACTATTGTGCAGGTAAGGTTATAAAGTTAGTTTTTGGTGTTTATTGTAACCTTCTAAACTAACTTTGAGAATTTGGGCTAAATAAAACCTGAGGTCAAATTAGGGTGCACTATTGTCTGAGCTTGATGTAGTGGAAACTCTTTGCTATTAATAGAGTCTGAGTTGATACATAAAGTCTTTTCTGAATTAGCACAAGCCTTTCATACACAGTCGGGTGCAAAAGATGCATCCCCATATTTTTATATGTAGAAAGGAGTAAAAGTAAGATTTTATTTTTTTAATTGCAGTATGTTAACGTAATATTTATTGCAAAGCTAGTGCAGTTTCTCTTCCTTTTGAAATCCATTAATTTAGTTTTTAATTTAATCAATTGAATAATTAAATGTTTATTTAAAGTTTATTCATCATGGAGGATGCAAACGTTTGCACCAATGTAATTTTTATTATTTTACTATATATATTTTTAAACACTCTTTAGACTATATACACTATTTTTGTTATTTCTGATGATGAAAGAACATTTATACTACATTTATATTGGTATTACTGTTTGGTTAGATTTTTGGTTTGCTAGGTTAGAGTTTCACAATCTTTTTATACTTTAAACCTAGCATAATAGTAACACATTCAGCTAGTATAAATGTTATTGCATCATCACAAGTGCTCTTCTTCCACCCAACTGTAACTGCCCTTGCTAAGTCTAGCTTTGCTAAAATGAAGACAAAATATGACCTGGAAAATGTGTATTCTGTATAATGTGTTTCAGATTTTATTATTTTTTTCTGTCTTTAAGTCTTGAGTTTTAAATTCCATCAAAGCTTTGCTCAGTGTCAGGATCTCTCAGAACTGAACACTGCATATTTTTACAATAGCTGTAGTGGTAGGTTTTGTAGTAAATTGTAGTACTGTGCAGAAGACGGAACAAAAAATGATAGTGATAGAGTAGAAGTTTGAAGTTTGTAATACAGGCTTAATTGTGTCTATGGCTGATAATTCCTGACTTTCCACACGGTATCTTAGTGCCAACCAATTTATAGTTCAACATTTTTAGCTAAAGTTTTTTGTATTTTATCGCCTAAATTGATTGATTTGATGGTGTCTTACAAAAACAAACTACTAACTAAGTCATCAAAGAAAAATTTAATAAAAATGGTGAAATCCTCTATATACGTAGGTCGAGCTAACAGCTGTTTCAGGTTAGGTCGAATTGCTGAATTAAGCCTCTTTTCCTGTTCACAGAAGATTAAAGAGGATTATGCCTTGATCCATATTGTTTTTCCACTGTTTTCTCTGGTCAGGAGGGCTGCCGCTACAATGTCATGCACGTAGCGGCAAAGGAGAACCAGGCAGGAATCGCCCAGCTGTTGTTGGACACCTTGGAGAATCCAGAGTTTATGCGCCTGATGTACCCAGACGACCAAGAAGTCATGCTGCAGAAACGTATCCGCTACATTGTAGATCTTTACCTCAACACTCCAGATAAAGCTGTATGTTTTTTTTATTGTATTAGCTATACCAGATAACATCAGATTGTTTGAAAAGTTTACGCTGTATTTTATTTTGTATGTCTGTGTATTTCAGGGCTTTGAAACACCACTCCACTTTGCCTGTAAGTTTGGGTGCCCAGAAGTGGTCAATGTCCTGTGCTCACATCCTGACATTGATAAGAATTGTAAGAACAAGGATGGCCAGAAGCCTTGTGATGTAAGGAGTATTTTAGTTTTTTGTTAACATGTAATGTGTAAGAAAATATTGCACATAGCCTGGACCTTTGTTGCTGTAGGTTATTACACTTGAGTTGTGTAGCAGCTACTCAGCTTTCTACAGTACTGCTGAATACTGGCATCATGGAGTTGCAGTTATACTCTTTCAGGTTTAAAGCTGTGTCCTTTAAGTTACTGCACATTGTAAGTTAAATTTAGAGGAGCCAAGTCTTTATGAATGTGGATATGTCATTAGGTGTTTTCCCCATTTTACAGCTCATTTGTAGCAGAAAAAATAAGACCCAAGAGGTGAAGCAGAAAATAAGCGAATATTTGGAAGGTAAGAAGACGTTAATTTCTTTCTTTTTTTTAATGCAATGTTTTTGTTACAGTTCTCTTCTGTTTACTGAACAATACAGTCATTTAATATGCATGCATACAGCGCAGCATAGGTATGTATCATTAAAAATATTTTGATACCAGTACCTGTACCAATACCTTAACTTTGATGGTGGTTCCTGAGCGATACCCATTTTTTCTGTACCAATTTAGAAAACGTATTTTTAAAAAAACCCACGGCAAAATGCTACAAATCTTGTATTTTTCAGCTCTATGGTGATTAGGCACACTCAAACTAAAATGTTTAAAAAGTTTAGGTTTTTTTAGTACATTGAATTACATCCACATAAAGCGGTTTTCCTCCTCATGAAGGAGGATGTAGTGAACGAGAGAGTGAAGGTTCATTAATTTCTGCAACAGCAAAGTCACATTGACTCAGTATCTCCCTTAATATAAATTACTGGGCGTAAAAAGAATTAATATGGAAATCAGTCAATGACATTCACTGATCCGCTTGTTCTCTGTCTGACGTGATTTGCTGCTGGGCAGGTCGTGCTAGCAGAGGGAGGGTCCATCTCTCTGAGCACTCTCTCAAAGAGAGTCCAACAGAAGTTTAATTAGGCGAAATATTAGTATACAGTTGCGACTTTGCAGCAGGTATATGCTTGTTACAGCAGGTGTTTTTAATAAACTGTTTATATTTGCAAAGATAATTTTGTGCACAGAGACAAACAGACATTGTCAACCTGAGGTCCCTCTGTCCTCCTGTAGTGTGTGTGTGTGTGTATGTGTGTGTGCGCATGCACATCACGCAGAACACGGACAGAGAAGAATCATTAACCTCAGAGCTACTATATTTTCTAAATTGCTCATCCCACTCACTACTTTCTTCAACTGCTAATGAAATGCTGCCCAAACAGCTTTTAACATTCACACAAGGGATAGGCATTAGCATTATTCTTAGAGGTTGAATAATCAAGGCATTTAAAAGTTGTTTATGTGAATAATTGTGATCCTGTTAGTTGTTGTTGTGCCTGTTGTTTTAGTGTTTTGGATACTGACATATCCCCTGCTTGCCCATAGCCATTTATGCAATTCCCTAATTCACATGCACAAATTTTCAACAGCATAAATGAAATGCTTGCACTGTTAAGTCATGCTTAGGTATTCAAATTAGCATTGAATGACAAGGCATTTTTCAAAGTAATTCTATCATTGCCATAAACTCCTGATGTTTGATGACCCAGTTCTGCACATTTGTATATAAAATCACTTAACATCTTTTAGTTAACCCCCCGACTAGGTTTTGGAAAAAAGAAAGAGGTTCAGTAAATCTGACATTTGCCGGCTAAAGCTGGTGGCGCACTGAGTTTAGTGTGTGAGCATGAAGCTCTGCAATACTGTCTATGTTTACTTACTGTGCTGTGAAACGATTGATGGCATCAAATGCAGATATTTGACAACCCACCAGATTTGATTGTATTTAATAATTATGCTGTTGGCTTAAGGTTTGATACTCACAGGCACCACCCTCACCGAGAATGTATGCACACATTGTTCTGTGCTGTGGATAAAAGTCAAGTTAAAACGTCATCTAAACCTCAATTGTTGTTCGGCTCACAGACCGATGCTACATCCCTTTGCTGAGGGCAGCAGACAACACCTCCCAGCCCATCATTGGTGCTCCATGGTCGCCTGAGTCCTCCGAAAGTCTCTCACTGATTCATCGACACACAAAAAGCCCCATGGATCCATTAATGACTGTCACAGCATTCGCTGGCCCTCTGAGCCCCTCAAGAGTGAGATATTTACCTTAAACACCCACCTCTTACTGTCTTTTTAGCAAAGTCAAGTTTAGATGTCAATGTGTGTTCACTTGGATCAGTTTCTACCTATGAAAATAACCTTTTTATTGTAGGCAGATGACTTTCGACGATCCTGGAAAACGCCACCCAGAGATCGAGCTGACCTTTTTCACCACATCCTCAAGTCTGACCCTGACCGTGGAGCAGAGAGAGTAGGCAGGTAAGTTCAAAACCTCAGTGCATTTTTATTGTAATTATAGTAGAGATGGGCAACTTTTGGCACATTGTCAGGCAACAGAAATATGATGGTGTGATACTACTGGTTTGTTGCTGTTGATTGCGAAAGATAAAGAGAACACAGTGAGAGAGTACTACCCGGATACAACGAACGGAAATTATGGACATGTTGAGGCATGTATAACATACCCAGGGTTCAAATTTCATTTATTCAAATTTCCTTTCTTCCATCTCATATCCACTCAAAAAAACAACAACATACATATTTGTGTGTGTGTGTGTGTCCTTCGTACTACTGGTGTTAGATGACATCAAAACATTACAATGACATTAAAATGACATCACGTATGACTGAGTGACATTTATTCCTCAACAGTGGCAATTGGTCCCACTAATAACTGCTGTATTTACAGGTTAACCATAGTAATGTTCCCTGTTAGAAATATCTTAGCCAGGCTATCTCACACACACCTGCAGACGCATGCACTATGCAGATTTGTAGGACACGGCTAAAACACAGGTCCTATAGTGACTGTAAAACTCTGCCACACTCCTCCTCCCTATGACAGCTTTTGGTGGCTCTTAACTCTGATTACCTGTCTACATGTCATGAAGCAGACTTGCGTCTCCCACTGATAGTCTTCACTACATGTTCATGTTACCTACTACTCAGTCATGTCTCCTACAGTCAATGCTACCGACTCGTGTGGCACTTTTTTAATTGTCTTTTTAGGGCGTAGCTGGCTTTTAAAAATGTGGGAATTCGTAATATGGCCTTTTTGGATGTGTAATACTGCAAGTCGTCCTGTATCTACAGAGACCTGGCTCATGAGATGGGACATCCATGGGCTGAGTACTGGGACTTCCTGGAAAGTTTTGTGGATCTCTCATCAGCTGAGGGTCTCCGCAAGCTTGAAGAGTACCTGAGCAAGAAGGACTTCAGCTCACGGGCTCATGAAGAGACTGGGGAGAACGAGACCAGCAATAGGTTCAAAACCCCTTCTCCAGGTACCCTCTATATCATGGAAGCTGCAAGGAGCTGTAACACTCCTTCCTTTATAAAACAAAATAACTTGAGCACACTTTGGTGAGACTATTTGGGCGTAAACACTCAGTTAACCATAGAAGGTCAATGTAAGACACTCATGATGCTGATACACATATTTGTACAAAGGAGACTGGGGTTGATGGTACAAACCAAACAAATTTTAAAAGGCAGATGGCAGCAGCATCTGTTACTGCAACAACAAACAGAATAATCCTAAATTAGTAAGTAGTGTGTAATCACACCGTAAACATCAATAAACACAATATTTCTACTGTCAGGAAATTTTAGATTAAAGATTGGGAACAGTGTTAAAATCAAAATTGGAATAATCTTTTTTGTACATTTGTTAGTGCATGTGCAGCTGCTGTAAAGGTCATCCAATTGGGTGGGAATTTTTATATCCTCTGACTGAATGTGTTTACTAATCTATGATATTCTTAGCTGTAGGGTCTTGTGAGTTTTGGAAAAAGTCAAGGATTTCCCAGATTTTCCAGATCTGGTGCCAAAGCATTACATTGTAATAATTACTAGTTACGCATCTGTTTCGGTGATCATTCCTGGTTTCAGGCAAGCCCAAAAAGTTCTGCAACTCTGTTTCTGTTGGTGCCTACCTGGATGAGGGTGACGACATCAGCCTTGAAGAGATTAAGAACCGACATAATGCAGCAATCACCAGCATCACTTCGTCTGTTGCAGTCAAGGATGTCCTAAAGGGAGCAGTGGGCGGCCACATCCTGCCCATCACGTTGCGCCACCGTGGGGCTGACCTAATTGAGACAGCAGAAGAGCAGGATCTGCTGTCGCCTGGCGTTTTCAAAAATGGTGCAGGTTCCTCCAGAGATAGGACTCACAATGGAGACAAGGTTTCTCCTCGCACTTCTCCTTCCTCCTCCTGCCTCCCATCGCCCATCTCTAATCTCGCGGTAGAGTTTGAGCGCATGTTGCCGCATGAGCCACTTGACAGCCCCACGGGCTGCAGGGAAAGGAGGAGCAGTGGTGGGAGCCGGCACAGGGACCTCCGGGACTCCTACAGCTCCTTTTCAGCCACAGACCTGAGCTCTGGGCTGAGCCGCCTGTCTCTCAATCAGAGCAGTCAGGAGGCTAAGGCTGTGGAAGGCCCAAGCTGGAGAACAGAGGGAGGAAGGACAGAGGAGAGGCGCAGCAGTGGCAGCTCAGAGGAGTACTTTGAAGCAGAGGAGAGCCTTGATGTCCCAGGCAGGACTTGGGGGTCGGTATCAGGGGGGCGTAACGTCTGTGCTAGGTCCAAGTCATGGGACCATGGGGGGAGGGACCTGAGCAGCTCTGGGTCATCTGGGTCTTCCTATAAGTCCTTAGATAACTCCCATGAGTTCCTTCCCAGGACTCCTCCTCACACTAGAAGAGGACTGTTCATTGATGGGTGAGTTTCTCTGCAAAGAGCTTAAGATCAAATAGAGGAGAATGTTACGGCAGACTATTTTTAAAACACCACTCTTGATGGTTTCTTTAGACTGACAAAATAATTGGACATAATTGGCTAACCACATCTGTTTAAGGGCTTTATCCTTACTCTTACTTTCCAGTTAGGGATGTAGCCTTTACTGAAAGACCAGTTTACTCTACCAGTGATTAGAAGGAGAATTTGAAGGAAAAGCAATCTGTTCCAAAAAGTTTTGATTATCTCCAACTCAAAAGACACTGAAAAGTAGGTTCCGACTATGACAGTATAAATTGCTATTTTAGTATGTGCTGCTCTAACATGCTAATTTCACCCTTGCAGATCAGTAACGTGTCATCTCACACTTTAAAATTAATATGATGGAGTCCATGCCTGCATGTAATAATCATTTTCCATGTTTTTTCAGGGATTCAGCAACCAGGTTAGACAGAGAGGTCTTGTCAGCAATAGAAGGCATAGATGTTGACCCTCAGAAGTATCCAACCATTCAAAAGTGGAAGAGCACAATGGCATCATACTCTGTATCAGACATGCAAAGGTTGGTAGACTTGTTTTTATAATGAAGGTTGATTCATGTCGGTAGTCTATGTTTTTTGGTGCGGGTTTTGATGGACTAGACTTAACAAAGAGGTTCTAGGTTGATCATCTTTTCATCTAATAATGAGATTTAAATTAGGGATGGGTAATATCTAAAACATATTTGACGTATTGCAGCTTGTTCTCTCTGGGAGTCAATTACTACATTGCGAACATATTGTCACTTAATTTTTTAAAAGCACAAGTTTGCTCATTTTCTATATTTATGGTTTTATGCTTAATCACCATAAAGATACTAAAATTAACGTGTCATCCTCGTAAGTAACTGCCCGCTCCTTGCCTGGATCAGCATGACCATCATTTTGTCCGTTAAGCATATTACACCAGTTCATGGTTATGGACTGAATATTCAAGTAGTCTCATTGAATCTCAACATTGTTTATGTTCCATAGTAGTTTCAGTTGGAACATTTTTACATTTGAACCCAAAATGGGGAAAGCCACAACCAAGTCAAATCTAACAAAACAATTTATTTAAACCAGGTAATGGTTAACAGCTGGGAAATGAAAATAATGGCTTAGGCCCACACACCTTAGCTTGGTTCTACAGACAATCTAAAAATAATTTAACATAGTTCATAGTATTTGATTTAAAGAAAAAGTAAAATGCAAAATCTTTAATTATTGATTTTCTATACATGAATGAAGGCCATTTTAGATTTCTGCAGAAACCTTATACAAGAGGCACAAACAAGTCTGTACTACACAAGTTAAATAATGCTGACAGTAAATGGTGTTACTGGAGTACTTCAACCTTTGCGCTTAAAGTACATTATAAAGCAGGTAAATAATGTCATGTAAGCAAAGTTTAAGCCATTTTGTGTAATGGGGTAGTACAGGTTTTACCTTTCAGCGTCAGGAACTAGGATAGAATTCTGTAAATGTACGCACTGATTGGTGTTGGTGTATGTCGTTTAGCTGGCCCAGCCCTGCGATGGTAAAACCACGACTCAGGATGCAGCATCAGACTCCTGGCTCCCCGGTCAGCAGCCTGATGTCTCCCACTGGTCGCTTTAGTCCTGCCCGGCACTCAGCCTCACCAGATTTCAGCCCCAGCCGTTACAGCCCTGCCAATGCTAGCTACATTCAGCGCATCCGCCTCAAGCACTTAAACGAGCCGTCAGTCTAACTGCCCGCTCCTGCCCTGCCTTCCACCACTGCAGCCATACCCCCTCCTAACCCGACCCAACCCTTTCCTCACCGCCACAAACCCAGCTGCACCCAGGTGGCAACACCGGAAAACACATTCAAAAATATGCACAAGTGTCTGGAAGATGTGGATTAACAAATGTATGGTACTACTCCTATGTAACACAGGAATTCTCATCATGTTGGGTTGTGATGTACACCCAAGACTTTAAAAAGGAAAAAAAAAAGAAACTTTGATAATTTATGTACTGTATGGGTGTGGACCATAATGAATTGATGGTAATGTTATATGTGGCAAGTGTGAAGCACCTGTATCATAGCCTGAGTAAACTTTTTCAATATTGTGAATTCAAGCCACACTCCCCAAAGTTAGTTGGTCACTAAAACCTTAGTGTGGAATCTTCTACAGGATTCTGATCCTAAAGATGTTCTTAAAAAAAGGAAAATGTCAATATTTTAAAAATTATTTTTTTGTATGTTGGTCAGTAGCACAAATTTAAATGTTTTTATTAATGTGTTAATAAACATGTTTTTCCTCAGTTCAGGAATTGCCTTAATTTTCTGAAATGTTGGACCAGTTCTGTCAGTTTACATTGGTCACAGATAATTATGGCACATGTGGAAAAAACTGATAAGACTGAGTTTGTCCATGTTTTAATTTTGTTCTTTAATAAATTCATACATTTTTTCATCTTTTCTTGGTGGTTCCTGGACATGTCTTGACTTCCTTTCTGACATTAAAGGTGGCCTTAGACTGTGCAATTTTATGACCATTTTCCCTCAGAAATCTTACAAGCATAACCCATATTGTGAGTATGAATGACAAAACACACTCATCAGTAAATAATTCCAGTTTTGTCTGGGCTAAACTTTACATTTGCCTGGTCTGAGAGCACTGTAGTCGTATTGATTTTTACCTAGGCCACTAGCAACAAATCCCTGATATTAGCTTTGTATGACCTATTACGCCAGTTTGTTAAAGAACTGCCTTAAGCTTAAAACGCATTTGAACAGATGAGAGGATGTTGATCCACAGTGGGGTCAGCAGTATTTTCAAAACCCTTTTCACATTACAATTTGTATTTTAAATGTTAATTAAAAACTTGGGATTTACAGATCCTTAATGCCTAATGTTGTAGCATGAAATTGTTGTAGTTCAAACTGGCTTATGGAAAAAATATTTAAATATAGCAGGTTCTTGTAGTTTTCCACATGTTGAGTGTAATAGTCGAATGTAAATGTACAAAAACCTGCTGTATCCAAATTTATAGCATAGGGACAAATTCTCTGCTGTGAGGTTTTATTAACTATAATCAAGGCCAAAACAAAGTAATCAATTTACATATTCAGATTGCCATTACATTTAGGTTGAGAGAAATGTCATGAATGTAATTTTTTGTGAACTAACCCTTTGAGAGCACAAAGTACAGGAACGATTGTATTGTCATCCTCATGCTCTCAGGTGACAGCGAGATCTAATTTTGGTCTAAGAATGTTTATGAATGTGAAACCTTGCAAAAAAATGCAACTACAAAACTTCAAATATGCTTCTTGTGCTTTTAGCATTCTGTGCTTAATTAAAAATTTCAGGCTAAATTTTCATGGTCAATTCTCTTTCTGTATGTCTAGACCTCATTTGCTTTCACTTAATAAAAACACTATTTACTGCTAAGTGTCTGTGCTTGTCTTAGTATTTCAGGGCCTTAATAAGAAAGCGTGACACTAAAACTGATGCTTTGACAACTGCATTTTATTTCCTACAACTTAACCCTATAACCAATATTTCTCTCTTCAGCACACTGCAATGACATCTAAAGCCAACTGTATAACTTGCATTTACAAGAGCTATACAAATACAGTGAGGTTTAAATACAAGGTTTAAAAATTGGTCAGTTGTGTAAAAATCCTCAGTTACATTCAGAAGTTTTTATGCAGCTGTTCACTTTTGCTGGAGTTCAATGGCACGGGTGAAAATCACAACAACGCCACCACATGGTCTCATTACATGATGGTAGTTCAATTACAAAATAACGTCAAAAGTAATTTCAAAGACACTTAAGGAGAAAACTGAGCTTGGACCCCGTGGACGACGGAGTCTCAAAAACCTGAAATGTGTTTGGCCATCAGGTCCGCGATAGTTTGTCTGGGGGCATGAATCCTGCGTCCCCCAGAGTTCTGAGGGCCACCCTGCCGCTGGGGCGGATGGTGAGCCATGTTATACTCCCGTTGTTCAAGCCCATACGTAACCAGCCCTCTGGAGGAAACTGCAGGGCTCTGAAATGACAAGACACGTGAGAACCTGAGAATGACAATAGTAAATAACAGTAGTGTGACATTTCCAATGTGGCAGAATCTCTTATTAACTTAAAGCACTAAATGTCAGACACATAGGACAAGCAGTCACCAAGAAATGTACACTGCTGAATGTAGCAGCTAAGACCTCTTGAGGACTGCATTAAAAGTACAGTAAAGCACAACTTTAATTTAAAAAAATATTCTTACAAGAAACAATTGCAAAATAGTTTACACACAAATGTTAGCTAAGCAGGAAAGCCACACTCTGGCCTGGGCCGAAACGAGTCCACGAGGGACACAAACCTGCAGACAAAATAACGGATGACATTGGCATGACACACGATGATCTCATAGCTGTCCTCCTTCTGCTTTGGGTCAGCCCGGTGGATGTAGCGGCGAAAGGCTGCCTCAATGCGAGCTCCATCTTCGTGGTACTGCTGGAGGATGGTATAGAGGATGAAAGCCACCTTTGTCACATAAAAAGGGTTTTGTCCAAACCCCTTAGTCAGTGCAGAGCCAATGCACAATGCTGTGGGGCATTGGAGGAATGTATGAAGAGTTTTTTTCCAAAACAGCAGCCAACTATTTATCTATTACTTCTACTCTCCATAATGAAATGTGTTTCATGTTCAGAAGAACATTCCAAATCTTTTAGTCATGTAGCTTCAAAGTTTTATTCTGATCGGATAGCTATCAAAATAAAAACTCAAAAGCATTATTTTTTTATAGAGCCAGTGTTCTGGAAGATATTACAGAAAGTGGGTTTAGTCAAAACTCTGGGTTTGAAACATTGACTGAGAAATACCTTGGTCTTTAGTTCCAGGACTGAGTTCATTTTAATTCTGTCAGTCCACACAGTAACCAAACCTCCATGGACCAAACCTGTTTCTTGAACAAAGTCTTTCTCTGGCTCCTCCTGCTGGGTAAATAAGCTGATGTTCCCTTTCTTCATTCATAAAGTTCACATAAAAGCAGACATTGCAACAGGTTATTTTCTATAAAAATTCTGTCAGGACATGTTGTGGTTTCACCTGCTATCACGAATAGCTCCCTGATTATTAGAAACCACAGGTCTTACAGCAAACAGTTGGATTTGTAACCACACACTGTTGTGTAAATGTTTAAACAAGTTAAACCCTAACATAAAGATGGCTCATAAGCACCTTTTAACTCTGGCATTTTGGAAATTAACTCTTCTATAATCCATTCCTGTGGCAGTGCACTGATTTTGATGCTTTAAGCCTGAACATGCACTTGATGGGACACCTGCACAGACATGTGAGCAGCATAACATTTCTAAACAAGTGCAGAGTGACTACAAAAAGTAGTCCGATCCCTTCACATTTTTCATACTTCACTAAAAATGTATCGTGTTTTGTCAGTTGTCATTTTAGCCCATCAACCTACATGCAATAGTCCACAATAAAGTGAAACCATGCTTGTAAAAAGCACATTAATTAATTTTAATTTTTTTCTTTACAAAAGCAATCAGACCATTTGCCTGTGGAACTTCAAACTGTGGTCAATTTATTTATACCTGAGAACTTGATTCTACCTCTTGTAAAGTAAACTGACTGAGCAGCTCAGAAAGTCGCACCCCTGAGTTTGTGTGTTTGTGTATGCGCATATTCACATTGCCTGTTAGGAAAAAAAAAGTGTCCAAGGAGCTAATGGCAGACCTTGCAATAAAACTGAAATTTAAATTGATTGACCACTATGTCCTGCTCATCCCCTTGCTAATACCATGCCAGGGACAGGGAAATTGGAGGAGATAAACCCCCAAAAAAGAGATTACTGAACAAAACAACTTGCTGCTAGACTGCATGTGGTCTGACTGGGGAAAGAAGCATGACAAAGACCTGAAGCATACAGCTATGACGGCACTGGAGAGAAATTGGCTTCCACAAAGTACTAAACGAGAAGTCTGATTACTTTTGCAAATATGACATTTCAGATTTTGATTCTTCATAAATTTCCAATATTTTGTCAAAACCATGTAAGTTTTTGTAGATTTATAGGCAAAAATGAAAATGTTATCTACTTAAAATTAAACAACACAATAAAGTCTGTGGTCTGAATACTCCCTAAAGTAACTGTATGAAATTTAGGCTGACAGCCCCCTGCAGAGTTTGGTGAAGTTCTCTCACCACAGCATCGGGCTTCCAGTGAGTGACGGGTGGAACTGGCTCAATGGGTGCACCCTCTCTCAGCAAATCACAGCTCACCAGCTCCACTCCTGAACCATGTGACAATATGCAGCAGAGAAAAAAAACTTTAATACACATTTCTGTTAGTGAACAAAAACGCAGCCTTTTTATTTGGTACTGTGCAGAATCTATGTTGCTGAACTGGAAACGGTAACAAGACACAACACAGGTAACAACATACACAGTGTATAAAGAAGTAAGGTCTATCCACTACCTGGGAGGTGTTTGCTGATGATATTTGCAGTCTCTGTGGCTCTGGCCATGCTGGAGTGGATCAGAACATCATATTTAAGCCCCAGCGCTGCCAATCTCTGGCCAGTCAACTCAGCCTGCTCGCGACCTGAAGAGGAAGAATAGTGGTCACTGCAACACACACTGTGGTAGTTGCGAGCATTCCTTTGTACTTGTAAACCCAGGAACTGACTGAAATTACAATTTTGACTGCTGCCTGGTCAACCATTTAGAGATGTAAGGATATAAAAATTACCCAAGGGAGTGAGGATCCTCTCCTTGTCACCGTTACCGCTCAGGTTGTACTGAGAGTGTCGAATCAAGAGAATGTTGCGGGTGGCCTTTGGCTTGCCATTGTCTCGCTCAGAGCTGGGGTCTTCAGTTGTGCTCTCCTTCTTTTTTCCGTTGGACAGCGTAGATGGGTCTCTCCTAGACGGGGATCAGATGAGGAGATCTTAGGATTAGAAGTGGCTTTGTCTGACATGGTTAACTTGAAGAATGGAAATGTGGGTTGGCATCTGTGATTTAGGATGATTAGTGAGATATTTTTAGAGACGCCTAAATCAACAACTTAATTTTATAAGACACACTTTTAGCTGATTGTATTTTTACCAACGTAGCACCAAGATTAACGAGCAAGAAACATCCGTTTCTAATGTCTCTGTCATTAAGTTGTACGTACATCCAAAACGTCCGTCAGAGGATGAACTTTCAACAAAATAACTCAACAACAATGTGGCACATAACGATATTGATATAAGGTCATTCCGTTATTAAGGTTATTTCCGTTATCCTTAGGAAAGTGAAAGTAAAAATCGGGGGGGGTGTCTGTCGCATTTACGAAGTTCAAACAACGTTTCTAACACCCGCTGCGTGCAGAGCTACGTACTTGTCCCAGTTGAAGTCCCAGGCGTGCCCGGTCGGAGCCGGTGTGTGGCTGGCAGGTGTCCACGCCGGCTGCGCAGCTCGAACGACGGCGAACCTCGACCACCTACTGGCCGCTTCTCCACGCTGTTCCCCGAAGTATCCTCGGGAATCCGCGGCGGCAGCAGCCGCGAAAACAAGGGCGGCGGAGCCTCCGGCGATGCCGCAAATAAGTTTCAAAGTTTTTCTGTACGACATCCTGCGAGCAGCTGGTACCCACCAATGCTAGCTAATTAGCTCAGCTCAAACGGTGGACCGTTAAAAAGGAGGAACGCTGCCGCTTCTCACAAATATATGACTTGACTCCTCTAAATGTCGTTGGGCTGCTAAATCCAACCCCAGCAGGTGAAACAAACCACACTTTCGGTGTCCCCAAATATTTACGCGGTGGCGGCTGTTGGATGAAACTATAAAAGATATCCTGCACCAAAAATAGGAAGCTAATCTTGGTACTTCTTACAAACACTACGGTTGCCTGGCGGAGCCAAAATACTCATGATTCGCCAAACGCGCAAGTGTCGTCAGGTACCACTGGAGGGCGCTGTGGTTCACGCATTCAGAGTCAGACTGTTCCCAGTTCGGAAACGCTGCAAAGTCCAGTGGACGTACAATATTTCAGCGACTTCAGCGTATAACGAGACATTGATTTATAGGTTAAAGTCGCATAAACCAAACACATTATTCCTGCGTAATTACTTGACGCTTTTAAGAACTTTATGCTGGAGACTGGACTAACAGTCCATGGATACGGACCGCCTGAATCGGCTTATGTCTGCCATGTGTGCACCGGTTGTACACGGTGTTTGTCTTTGGCGTGTCAGCCGGAACCGGCGCTGCTTCTGCGGAGTCACCGTAAACGCCGGGACACACTGTAAAATGATTTTATCCACGTCATAATGTTTTGAGGAGGCTAACACTTTCCAGGAACGTAACATTGCATTAAAGGGATTATCCGCCCGTAAAAACCATTAAGAGCGTCCGATGAATGTTCAAATATCGAACCAGAGAAACGTTAGCTCCGATCTTCATTTTTTTTAAGAAGACACTCGCAGCCTTGTTGCGGAGAGGCTCCACCTTTCCAAGCGGTTCAGTGACCTCAGCAGTGGGCTGGATTGTAAGGGTGGGATTTCCAGGCTTCCACAGAGCTTTACGTTATTCCTGCCTCTCCGTCTTAGGATCTATGCGGCTTCAGCGACAGCGAACACGGACTGGCGCTGCCTTCCCACAGACACACACGGGCCTGTACGTTGCACATCGGATATCTTTTTTTTTTCTACATGCGACTCCAATCGGAATAAATAATTGAGGAATGTGGACATTACAGAATGCCCAACAGCGCTGGAAAGAGATTTAAGCCCACCAAATACATCCCGGTGTCCACTGCTGCCACACTCCTTGTGGGATCGACCACTTTATTTTTCGTTTTCACGTAAGTTTGCATCGCTTCTCCTTCTCCGCCTCGGTTCATACACTGTCTGTCTTCACGCCACACACACTGAAGCCCAAAGTTTGCCCACACGGATCCGAGCACTTAAATGGTTTTATAGAAGTAATGTTAATTCAAGCCCAATGTGGATTCATTCAGGCAGCTGTTGTCAAATTGTGCTGCAAACAGCAGCCTCATTTTGAGCTTCCCTGTGCAGCATTGGAAAGACATGTCAGCTGTAAAACCTGCTAGGAAAACTTCCAGTGAGATAAGGCAAGTTTCCCAGCTGTGTGGTGGTGCAGAAGAGCCCCGCTTAGGCCGCAGATGTCCACTTTCCATAGAAGAAACGCCGCAGGCAGTTGCTGGTACAATGACAACAGTTGCACTGGTCCAGCAGGCTACTGTGTTGCACTGAGGGACACTGGGATGGTAAAGTTACAGAGTCACAGCAGCCATTCACAAAAAATATAATCCATCTAATCAAAGGCCTCCCAAAGTGAAGTCCTGTAGTGGCCCCTCAAGCAGGTTTCATTGCATTTACTACTAATTGTGGCTTTGAGGAACATTTTTTCTCATGCAGCATGTATCTGTAGAATGTGAGCAAAGAGAGGCGATGCCAGGGAGTGATGTCTTTGCTCTGAAGCATCATCTCTATTGTAATGCCCCAGGTAAAGAGATTATCAGTGGAATCTACATTCAACTTGGGAGGTTTTGAAAATCACTTGGTGACTCACCAAGGACACACATCACTTTTTTTTTTTCATACGTAGGCTTAGTTTATTTACCGGAAAGTAAAATTGCTGAATGTGAAGGTGGGAGGGTTTCATATTGTGCAGAGACCATATGTCACAGTTTGATCTACAGATGAGTCACTATAAAATCACAACCAGGGATTACGATATATTTTATTCACAAATTTTCAACTGAAGTTAACTACTCCAATTATTTGTGGATCTAATAATCCATCTGGACAAATGCAAAAAGACAGACCACACTTTACCTGCAAACTGCAACCTCAGGTGACTGAGACTCAAGGGAACATATGGTGTTTGTGGGTTGTGCTGGTAGGTTGGATTGTGTCTTTAAAAATACCTGCCCTCCTTGGTCTACTGTTTATGGCTTTGCATAAACAAATTGCCTGATTTACAAGCCCTGTTGGACAAGGAATGCATTTGAATTAAATGTAGGACCAGTAGTTCAGTCATATCATTCATAAATAGCAGGAACTTGCTGCCAATTATATCTTTAAATTTTAAGGTGCATCTCACAGCAGATGGTTCAAGGCTGAGGATTAAGACTTGATTCTGTTGCTCCTTCGTTTCCCAGTAAAAGGCCCAGAGGATTGAATCACGTATAATAGAACCCCCTGGGGAGCAGTGCGTGTCCAAGCTAGGCCATGCCTAATCATTCTCAAATACACATCCATTCGGTCCATTATGTAAACCCAGTCTAGCCATGTCTCTGGCTGGAGTGTAAAACCTCACATTTACAGTATCAGCCATGGAGCAGTAATCTGCCTTTGTCTAAATTGGATAATATGCAACAAGTGTAAAAGTGGGAACATTTTAAGTTTCTATTTCACTTACCTTGTTTGACAGTCACAATCTTATAAAATATGAGGGTTAAAACTAAGCAACTTTGCTAGTCCCTCATATTTACTCACAGTGCCAGGGACACAAGTCTTTTTTTACTCCCAGGCACAGTTTTTTTAAAAAATTGCCAGCAGGCCACTTGGAGTCCTGTGGGCAATGGAGGATGAGACCTTGGCCAGCAATGTCTGTCTCTCACACACACCTACACATGCACACACACACACACACACACATATTGTCCAGGGTGTGATACTGTGTTTGGCTTACTGAGTCTTGACAGTTTGTGTTTCCCACAGACATAGAATTGGACCACATTAGTACAGAAATATTTATATCCTCATAGCATGACCACAACTCATTGCAAAAAATAGTGACGATAATTTGAGCTTTTAGTTCTGGTCAAATTACCCCAGTATTATTGCAGCCTTATCTGTCTTTATAACGACGTTCTGTTATACTGGAGCTGCTTTCATGCCTAAATTTGGCTGTGTATAAAAATGCTTTATTCTACCTTTTAGGAATTTCTAACAATGGCTTCATCACTGCCCAGGACGGCATGCCAAATGAAAAACCTGTTTTTGAAACAGAAGGCTCACTTTGGCCATTATCCTTTGTTATGATGTCTTTAGGATAAACGCAGTTATATGTGTGGAAATTATTCATTGATCATCTGGACGAGGCACGCGTCCAGCAGTTTTTGCTGTGTGGAGGTGAATTATAAGTTAGTTAGTTGGCGGTGGCATTTAGAGCCAGTGCGTCATATTGTTGAGAGCGGAGCCTGACAGGAATCTAATCTTAAGCTTCCACATCTGTTTCCTGCTTTTCACTGTGGGTCCATTGAATGGCTTCATTCAGACCCTACTCGGTGCATTGTGTTTTTAGTTGCTGCTCCACTTTTGGTTTTTAATATTGATATGTGTAAAGGCATTTCCGATGTGTGATTCAGGAGAGAGCAGGAGTGGATCTCAGAAGACTGGAGGACAGTCAGCCAAGTGAGAGAGTGCATGATGAAGCAAAATGGTAACAGGAAGTTAGCTTTTCTTACAAGTCTGAAGCAGAAGTGCAGCATTCCTCCAGTAATCTAAGAAATATATTTCTGGAGACTGACAGTAAACCTGTGAAGTCATTTTTTTCTTCCTTAAATAAGCTATAATTATTAAAATTCAGTCATAGTGTTAAAGATGCACACAGCAACCTCCTGGCTGAAGTTAGCAAACATTAGCATTAGCTTAGTGTTAATTAGGCTATTTAAAAAAACAAACAATCTTTTAATTAAAAAAAGAGAAAAAGCAAAGTTGTGCAGGAGTTCCCTCTCTATTTTAGAATTTTCAGTTGACTTTCAATTGCGTTTACTGCCAACTAGCATAATTAGCTAGAAAAGCTAAGGCACAAATAGCGAACAGGTCAGTTGGTTCACATATTGTCTTTTATGTTGGCGTGTTTATGCTAAAGAAATAAGACTGTGATGTGCAAGAGGTTTTGTCTTTAGAAAATAAAAACTAACTCACCCGTGTTAACCAAAACTGGATGAGGTCTGACAGCCTTTAGTCCAGCTCGGGAGCTCTGCTCATCAGTAGCCTGCAGGTAAAAAGAACTTTAATGTGTCTGCTTTCTTTTATTTACCCTATAAATCCAATATTGAACATAGTTGTGCTGCATATTGCTGTGCTTTAGCTATTTTTAATAATTCATAATCATTCAATGATTGATTTGAGAATGATTCCAATTCTCACTGAACTTGATGTCCTGTATTTGTAAGAGCACCGGTGCTGGTGGTCTCACACTTGGTTTTGCCACTGAGGTTTCAGCCCCCTGCAATATTCATCATGTGTAACTTCATGGTTTTCTATGTCTTATTACCTAAAGGTCTAAAAGCATAATTGAATGTTTGTCCACTGATGCTAATCTGTATTTTGCATGTGATTATGGACGCTGAGCCGCTGTTTGTCTTTTCGTGAAGGTTGTAAACAAGCTTGTAATCAATAGCGCCTCATTGCTTGGTATTAGTGTCCATTAGAGTCTGTTTGCTTTCCTCCTGTGTGACGTTCGTGGCTTAGAGGTGTCCTGTATTTGACTGTAGTTAAACGGATTGTTGGTTTAACTCATCCTGTTTATGCTCGATATGGGAGATATAAGATTTTCTTGGCTGCCTGTTTTAAATATTGCTCATATGACAGTGGGATTGATCTGGGTTTACTTTGTTTATTTAAATGTATGATTGTGATGGGGAGAGTGAAGTATTTTATAAGAAGCAGGAAATTACCAATTGACGTGTTATGAGCATCCTCGATAACTCTTTCCATGTCTGTACCCATGAGCATAACGTCCATCAAATATAGAAATTAAAGAAGCTCAGCCTCAATGATGTGACACTCATGTACAGCACACTAACAATGAACAGGGCAACCTTAACCTGCAAGTAATATTTACAAAAATATTGCCTATATTAAGGCAAGTTCTGCAGTAATCATCGTGCAACCCATCAACTGGTTCAAAATATTAGCTGAAATATTCTGTCCTCACTCCCTTGGGGGCGGGGTCTTGAGTTCTTAGCAGAGGTGGATGCAGAGCTGCCCTTTCCTTACATCACATGTAAAATAAAACTTTTAGCATTTTAGTGAGGCCAAGCTCAATAGAAAATATTCTTTGGCCTATTCTTGTGGTGTAGTCTCCTGGTTTGTAGAGATTAACAATATATATACATATTTTACACTGAGTATAAAACCAAAGCTGGTTGGTACGGTGTGGCTTGCTTTGTCAGATTAGATAACGATGTAATTTCCTGTCCCGGTCCTCGTCCTTCAGCACCTTAGACTGAGGGCCTGGAGACTGACAATTGCAGGATGGTGTCACTTCTTCTCTCAGAAAGCAGTTAAGGTTGCAGGCAGTAATGACTCGAAAGGACCCTAATTCGCTGTGAGTTAAGGCAGACGATGCATTTTGTGACTTAAAAGCTTTCTTATACATAGTGGTCTGATTGCTGAATGGTGACAGCATACTTTTAGTCTGAGTGGTTGTTTGTGGCTAATTTTTATTCTTATGGTGGTGTATGGTTTACCACAAGGCATGTTTCCATCCTGTGATATATTACAGATTAACCAGTCCCCAGCCCCTGCAGCTTCACATTCTCAGCACTCATACGCCAGCTCCGTGCTGTGGTAGTTTTACAACTCTGTTTCCATTTTCTAAAATATCACAGTACAATGTGACTGACCGCATTCATTAACTGTAAAGAATTGACAGTTACTTTGTTATGACACAGGAAATTGCTTTTTTTTTCTCCAATTTGTAGCCATATTATAGCAATCTCATTTTTTTATGTATTAGCATCTTGCATTTCCCATGATATAGAACCTGACTGATAGTTATTATGCATATGATCCAATACCATTGGGTCCATAGTGGTGCTGTTTGAGAAAATTCCAAGTAAAACCCTAAGTAAAAGAGTTCAGTGCAGTAGATGTACGATATGATTATCCCTTGGAACAAAAACCCTGTTATATTGATATATGTTACTCCAGTGCCCTGCATTATATTGATCACAGAAAACTTTGTATATGTTATTGGTATGAAAATGACTAACAATAGGCCCATAAACTAATTGGAGACCGTGTATAAAGGAAGAGAAAACTTGTTACTGTTACTCCTGCTGGACTACTAGTAACAGCTCCAGTGCTCTTTTATTTTAGCTGTTTCACAGTAATAGGACCAAATTTGAGTTTCAGACAAATGTCTTACTCTAAAAATGCTCCAACAAGAGTGGTTCTGAAGGGATGCTGTGGCTGAAAGTAAAGCATTATTAAACCATTACTAAACGGCTAATACGTGTAAGATACACACACAGATTTTTTGTTGTAGAGTTCTGGTTTTAAGTGGGGAGTTTAAAGACTCCAGACAACAGAAAATTAAGTAGTTAATTTAATTTGTCTATTGTTGTTATCTCAATAATAAAATTATTTCTGTGGTCACTTTTTATGGTCCATTATCTCTCCTCCTCACAGCTCCATCAGTCTTCATAGTAGTTAGTGTACAAATGCAAACTTATTCTGTAGGGAACAATTGTCCTGACTTGGCCCCTTGTCTTCCCTCAGTCAAGGTCCAACTATGCCTGAGCAGCAGGTCGCTAGCAGAGCCTTCGTACAGTCAGAGTGGCCTTCCTCCATCGTTATCAATGAGTGTAAGAGGTCTGGAGAATAAAAGGCCAAGTCATTTAATCTCATTCTATCCCAGGCTTCCTGTCACTGCGCGACAACTAGGTTAGGATAATGCTGACAGATCCTCTTCGTGGCACTTCACTACGCATGGTTGGACAGGGCAACTTAACTGCACTGTATGCCACACAAACATAAACTGGTGCCAGGTTAAAATTAAATGAAGCTTAAGGTCAGAGCATGATTTGGTTCCACTGTCATATTTAATACTTATTGTTTGGGTAACAAGCTTGTCTGAAAGAGCAAAAATTTGTTCTGTGGTCATCTTACCGATAAGTTAAGAGAATCTCAAATGACAAAGTACTGTTAGTGTAGTGTTGGTGGAATAAATGTGCTGCCGTTAACATCTAGATGGATAGATAACAGACACTTAATTAGCAGTAAAATCCATTTGCATAAGACCATATGTCTTTAGCAGAATGAGATCATTGTTTGATGATTAATCATAAACAAACAAAAGCATGAAAACCTCATCTGTAACAGCAGGTGTTGAAGAGCCCAAAGTGTGAATCATGTTAGAGTGATTTGATTTCCTAGCACACGTTGAGCTTTAATAGAAATCAGTGATTTCTAAAATTATCCTGTCCTTATTCTGCCAAGCTTTAAATGTGCGTTTTCAGCCTGTGCACTCTTTGTAATACGCATGATTAAGACACATTGAATAAGCCTTGATGAAGAGGCAGGAAATGTGTTAAAATTGTCCAAATGTGTTATTTCTACTCCAGATCAATGGAGTTAGAAGAGCGTCTAGATGTATTTTCTTTCCCACTGCAGCTTGCGACTCTGCTTCTTTCTCTAGGTCTATTTTAAGTCCTGTTGGTTTTTGTGAAGCTGTGACTTTCTGGAGCTTTGGTGCTTGCCAAAAAAGTAAATTGTGCCTTGTGATGCCATAGTTGAGCTAAATGGATCCATGTGGACTTACTGCAGAGCAATGTGTGGGTGAAAAGTGCGGGAAAGTGTAGTGAGATGCACTCAGAGTTTGCTGTACTCCACCAGCCGAATACGCTCCCCTGCCTGGAAATTCACCTCCTGGGGAACATGTGGGATTAATTTCGACCTCCAGTCTTTCCCTCCATGGGTGTCCCCACCCTTTTTCCCTTCATGTTGTTTTTGCAGAAGGAGACCATGACTGGTAATAAGTAGAAACAGAGCTCTCTCTCCTAACACCAATAGAGTCTCTTTTTGAGATCAAGACGTCTATAGCAAGCTGTGGCTCCTAGTGTTTACAAGAGTCTAGTAGAATAGGGGATGCAGAGGATGTCAGGCAGATACTGTGGACTGTGATTAAAAGCACGGGCCTTCTGCATCTTTGCTGTCTTCTCAAGTGTGTGGAGATGAGTGGGCACAGCAAATAAAGCCACCAATCATTATAATTCTACCATCCAGCTACTATATTACAATCTAGATTTCAACATCTTTGACTTAAAACAATGTGCTAGGCGTCGAGTTTCATGGTATTTTGACACAGATAATTGTAGCTTTGGTAGGATAAGTTAAAATTAAAATAAAAACTGAATACATTTGTTGGAAAACACCTGAAAACGCATGTAGTCTGTGTTGTACTGGAATCTGAACATTTCCCTACATGGTGCATAAGCCAGAAACGGTTAAATTGCTTCTAAGTTTGTGGCCCACTGCATATGGGCACTAGTGTTTTTTGTACTGGCCCCATCTGACACTGTCTAACCCACACAGGGATTTGTTTTGTTGTGCTATTGCAAGTACTGACTAGAAAATAGTTGAGAGGCGTTGCCATATCCAGCTCAGCCACTAAAACTTGAAAGGTGATAATGTGTCAGTGTGTCTTGTTTTCCTGCAACAAAGTGAACAAAAAAAAAAGTTGTTATGTTGTTGAAGTAAAATGATCAAGTCCAATAAAATTTAAATTCCAAGCTAATATGTCTAATATATCTGTCAAAGTGTGTGCCTGTGTGTTGGACTTGTCTTTAAAGCTGCGGATCTGTTGCTTGCTTCTGCTCGACTTTCTCTCATCCCCTTTGTAGTTCACTGTAAAGGTGACCTTATCTGGCAACACCTGTCACAAGCTTTTATTTCACATCCCTCTGGGCAGCTTATGAATAGCCATCAGTTTGATATTAATATTTATTGACTTTGAAAAACCCACGTACTATATGCACAGGCTTTAGCACTAGCTCATTTAAGAGTATAATTTTATAGCTTTATCTAATCAGAAATTATTTGCTTTCTAAAAGGCATTCAAACCCTGTTCCATATATTTACTTATTCGCTTTGTCATGTTTTTCACCCAAGCTTTAACATTTTAGCTTTCATCCTCTCTCCTTTATGAACCCTGATATGACCTGGCTCACCTGACAAAGAAGTGAATCACACATGATCAAAGGTTAGATTTTGTCAATTTAAATGATATGTAATAAGGTTAAATATGTATATCAGTGGAAGGAAGAAGAGAAAGAGCCATTTAAATTTGCTGAGATCCAATTACTCAGGTGCACGCCATTTCCTGATGGCCTTTCCTACTCTGCCTATCAGCTTCTGATTCAGGAAGCTAACAACAGGCCATTCAAAGCAGCAGCCAGAGAGGAATAGACATCACAACCCTCAATTCTGAAATTATGATTCAACACCTCTGGCACCCAAACACATGAGAATGATCAACAAATATAGCCACGATATTTTGTGTGTTGTGCTTAAAACCCCCATAATTTGATAAACTACAGCAATGTAACACTCCTGTGAAACTTCACCATGAACCAGTTTATTGACGGACCACTGTGTTCCAACAATTGGAATAAATATCCTTGAGTCAAGTGTCTATTCAAAACAATGGCATTGTGCTTGAAACTGAAAATATTTTCAATGAGGTTGAATTCCTAGTAGTTAAATATATTCAGCAGTCAGTTCTTCACGATTCCCTGTAGGTTCCAGGTCCACTTCCAGTGAATCTAGTGCCTGAGTCATGTAGAGAGAAGTCTCAACCAAAGTTTAGAGCTAGTTTCCAAATGTTGCAAGGAGGTTTTTAATCTAAATGTGAAGTCAATTTTTGCCCATGTTTGACGTTCATTCCCCATTTTAATACTTGAAGTAATTTTAATTTTAATTAATTTTAATTAATCAAAGAGTTGTATTTAGTTATTGTTCTTTTTTTATTAATAAAAATAGATCTACTTATCACAGCTATTCTATTTTATTACACAAATTGACAGACAACATAAAAATGTGTTATTATCATACTCTTGATTCTTTGGAAGGAAGTTGTTGGAAAGCAGCTAGCCAGTCCTGAGCTATGGTTTTCCTCTGCTGCACTATAGCAAATTAAGTCACAGTTGCTCTGCCTTTGACTTATAAACAAGGACAGGAAGTGTGACTCTTGTTGTATGAGTTTAGAATTATTTACTTATTCCTCACACATCATCTGGATGCATTATCACCAGTGATATGCACGGTTTTAGTGCGCAGTGCCTCTATACTGCAAATTGGAATCTTAATCCGACCTACACATGGCAGTGATCTAATTCTGTGACCTGGTTGTGCTCAGTTAGATCAGCAGCCTAAGACCATTTGATCAGACCTGACATGAACCCACTTTGTTATTCCAACAGTTTGTTGCGCAGCACCTTGTTTCCATCACTATTGCCACCATGTGTATTTTCAGCAGTGTGAATAATTGGCAAAATCCTGATTAATATACAGTGGAACTATTAGCTACCCACATAAATCCAGCTGATCCCCCAAATGGATTTAAAAGTTTTCCTTTATCAGAAGGTACACCTTGCTTATAAAGCCACCCACTGCCCCTAATTTGTAATCCCTGTTGTATGTTTCTGTATCCAGTTGATGGGAGAGTTTGACATATCCGTGTTGGGTGTATAATCTGTTAATGTGTCTCCATATGGACACAGCTGAGAGGCTCAAGGCATTTCCCTTCTCTTCTTCAGTCTTTACCCACATAAATGTAATAATGCAGCAGTTATAAGAATACTTCATATACGTCTTCCCATGAGCACATTGGCTTTTAGCATCACTGAATATCATGCATGATAATCTGTGAATATCAATTAGTTTGTGTTATCGATTTTTGTACAAGGCCATACCCAGCTCTGTACTCACTGTCCCCCTTAATTCAATTCACATTCTGATCTTGTACCTTCCTCTCTGGCGTGTGTTTTGTGAAGATGTCGTCTTTTGTCAGTTCACATTTTTCTTCCCAGCTACATCCACCTCTCTAGAAATTGTAATCTGCCTTAAGTTTTTGGCATGGTCTAAATGATGAGCAGCATGCTGGATTTAAGATGACAAGAACTGCACAAACACCTGTGAATGTTCAGCTTATTCTGTCCACGTTTGTGGCGACAGACGTTCTCTGATATGCCTGTGTTTTTATCATCTCACTGTGGCAGGTTAAGGCCCATACTGGCTTGTGAGTTTGTGAGTTTACCCTGCCTTGCACAATTAACCCCCCCCTTCTTTTAATCAAATCATTCAAAGGTTTTCGGGCTTATCTACTATGGGCCTTGTATTTGTTGTTCCTATGAGCATATTTTTACCTGCACTAATGTGCTGGGTGCATATTGATAATAATATAAAATAATAAGATTATTTGCAGAATGTCATTAGTAAGTGTTAGATCTTCCCTGGAGATCTTTATCACACTTTACCTTCTGTTTCTTGCCTGTGTTGAGGAGAATTTCTGGTTGTCAGAAGTTATTCTTGAAACACAAAGAACTACGTAATCCGGCATGTAACATGTACCATCCTTCTTGCTGCATGAAATCACAAATGTGTTTGAAAGAGTTTGAACTGGCCCTGAAGAATGACAGCTGACAGTTATGATTTTGCCAGTGTCTTAGGACTCTGAGTGCAGGAGAAGGAGAGATCGTATCGGCAGTGATTAAAAGCTCAAATGAATAGTTTCCCAAAGGAGGAGGACAAAGAGTAAAAGCAGAAATCACAAAGAACCTGCTGAACAGTCACAAACGACACCTGCTTCTGGGAAGCACAACATCATAAACAATTGTTCAGGATAGTCCAACATAGCAGTGGTACAGCTGTCTCACCCACTGAGCTAAGTAAAGACCTAATGGGGCCCAAATGCGAGCATAGCTCAAATGTCAGGTTTCAGCCTGCGCCCTAGAAAAACGTCAGCTCAGCTCTAGTGGTGATGGGCGAAGAGTTGTTGTTGTGTCTTGATCGGCTGAAGAAAGGTCTACCTTTCAGCAGGAGGGGGACAGGGAATGTGACAGCAGCTGCCCGTGGAGTCTCTTTTATGTGGCATGAGGTGTGGCGGCAGCTGGAACAGGAGAGCTGTGGTCAACAGAGCTGAGGCTAAAGACGGGGAAATGACAAAGCTGTGTCCAAAAGCCTTATGGTTGTGCTGTAGATTCACATCAAATTATATTTTTAGTCCAACCCTAATATAAATTTCAGGAGCCTGTCATCATTAGTTAGTCATTACTTTGCATAATTTGTTACAGGAACAAGTAGCAAGGGGCTTTACAAAACTACAGTTCCTGAGCAGTACTCCAGGATATGTATACAAATGTACAAAAACAGCCAAGAATGTGTATGTAAAAAAATGTATGTCAACAATCAGAAACAGGCCAGACTTTGGAAATAAAAATGAACAGATAATAATCAAAAGACATAATCAGAATACATACAGTACATAATCAAATAACATTGGTGAAACTTGTGAAAACTGAAATTTGTATAGGATAATCTAAAATACTCTATAACAGGACTGCATTTAGGTGATTTGAGAAAAACAACATTTATAAAATTCTTATCAGAAATCATAGTGAGGAAGTCTAGACAGAAGCTGACGCTTTCTGAATGTGAATTCTAGCTCCAAAGCCTCTAGGAGCCATCAGCGACACTGGACTATAAGATGCTTATGTATTGGCTTTGGCCTCCAATCATGTTAGTTAGTGTGATGTGATGTACAGAGTGACATTAGCTCAGCCTGGGAGTAAGGTGACTCGAGGTCAATATTCATATCGGGCTCCTGTTTTTGCATGACTTTCTCAAAAAACACATAGTACTGTATTACAGACATTGATTGCCTTAGACATGTAAGATCGAATCATCCTTTTCTTTATGCATGTAGCCTGTGAATGTTCAAAGTGCTTTTTAAAATAACAGTGGTTAACATGGCTGCGGGAAAAGTGCGATATAAAATATGCTATCTACCCTCTGCACCTCCATGCAATTCATTAGTATAATCACTTTTTTGTTGCCCGTGGGGTGAGAATTCAGTGTGACTTACCCTGTGGGTTAGTGGGAGCAGTAAGACATGTACTCTGTCTTGCAATTGTGTATTGAACCTTTTTTTTTTTTCGCAGACTAGTAGCTCTATCCCCAGAGCAGCATCACAGAGGAAGGAGGCTGCTGATGCTGCCAACGCATTTTTCAAACCCTGTCGAGGTGATGCCTCGTGGTGCACTTAATGAAGCACAGGCAGAATGAGCAAGGGTATTGATCTTCCCTCTAATAGTTTATGCATGAAGCAGGATCTAATTAATTTCTAATATACAGACGGTACAATGGAGAAAGTTCATGAAGGCATGCAATCACATCAGTAGCATATATACACAATAAAAAATTGATGAGCAAATTACACATATCCTCTAAATAAATGTAAAAATCTGGTGATCACTAAAACAGAAGATAACAGACTATAAGTATTCAAACAGAAATTATATAATCTGCACAATTTATTACTTTTATGTTATCAGTAACTGAACAACCACATCTAATCTGAACTAGATAAATTGACAGCACTGCAGAATCATGTCAGTGAACCATTTGTGCTGTAATGCACTTATTTTTTGTTTGTTTTTGAAATTAAAAAGAGTCATATTGAGCTGCAGAGAACTGTATTAAGAGATCATCTGTCATATAGCCCAGAAAAACCTCTTCACCCCCTGTGTCAGAGAACACCTCACTTACAAGGGTTGCTGCCACGAAGGCTTGTCAACCTTAAAGCAGTTTTTGTCACTTTTGGGAACTCGTCATCTGTCAGACACTGTAAAACAGAATGACATCCTCAGCCGCTTTGCGTGCCTCCAAAGAAAGCGCAAAAGTAAAGGGGTTTACTAAATAGTAATGTCATAGGCAAGCTAGACTAGCTGTCTCACATTCTGACAGAGCAGTGGAGTGTCCTTATCTGCCTCACACGCGGACCCTTAACGCAGGGTAAGTGTGTTTACTGCTCAGTCGTTACACTATGTCACTGCTTTACATTCTGTGTGTGTGTGTGTGTGTGTGTGTCATAGCTCAGTGAGCCAATGACAAGGGCTGCCATTCAAGCACTTCACTGTGCTCATTTACAATCTGCTCTCCCCATTGCCAAGCTAAGTGGTGACTGAGTGAGGTCTATTTTTAACTCTGCCCCACCACCACCCCCTCCCGCTGTAACTGGAGCACAGTGCTCTCATTAAAATGGGTAACAGGACTTAAAGGCAGGTAGTTGTCAATCACCATCCATAGACTGGTTGTTGTTCACATACGTTGCCCATATCCTTATGGTTCCTCTTTTACTCTAAGCAGAAAAGTGGTCATAATGTGTCTTTATTAAAAAAAAAAAATTGACAGTTCTGGGACTTTACTATAAATGTTTTGGCTGGGAGCAATTAGGAGTTTAACTTGGCTGTGAGACTCAGAAATCTCAGTAGCTCTTTGCGCTCACTGAGCTGGCTGCCTGCCAGTCCTTATCTTCAAACCGTATCCAGAGGACATTTTTATCACCGTTCCATGTCTACAAACTCAAAAGCCTGACACAGCCTGGGCAGTTTACTGAGCAAACAGCTCTGCTGAACTTTTTATCTTCTTCCACTTGACCATTTCAGCCAGATACACCATCAGGTACGGGAAAGTGCGAACATTCATAAATCTTGAGACCTTTCAGCAGCTTGATGGAGACATTTACATTCCGGAGATATCACTAGCTATTACATTTAACATCCTCCTTTGCATGAGGTGTGATCACCTGGTGGACGTCAGTTGCAGGGGTATGACCCCACTGGGTATAAATGGAACATATGGACCTGGGGATTAAGTGACACCTGTGCACTGTGAGCACTGTTCATGCTTCTGGATCTGCGTGCGTCCAGAGATGTTCCAGTCTACGATCACATGTCGTAGACAGGTCAATCTTGGCGGATAATTAGCTAATATGACTGTTTTAACTTTAGAAGTGTTATGGTTCAAAATAGTGTCTTCTCAACATCTTTCAGTTTTCAAGCAAGAATAACTGCAAAATATCATCAAAGCTATTTCAAATTGTATTTTGCATTACACCATTCTACAGACAGGAGAATGAATAAAAAAATGTGTCTTTCATTCCCTTCCTTAAAAAGAAGTTTTAATCTTATGTTTTCTTTTGACCAAATAGAAATAACATAAATTCAACGGATTTCATGTAATTTGATCAAATCAAAACCTATTAATCTCAACTCCAGGCCTATTCATCAGGCGTTTGTTGTGTTGTATGTCAATGATTTTTTTATTCTTGGTTTTGTTCTTTCTTTTTGGGGGGGATAATGGAAAATGATGGTGAATGTGAAAAGTCAGAAAGCTCCTTTATACTTGGCTCACTGTATTAGTTTATAGTGCTCGTCTTTGCTGAGTGACAGTGGACCAGACTGGAAATATCAGCATCCTATTGATGTTCTAATGCTCAAGCGGTAGCTTGTCAAACAAAGACATTTCTATGTTAAGAAGCTGTGACACAGCACTGTTTAAATCAATCTGAATATTGCAGACTTCCTCATTAGCCCGTAATGGAGATCAGCCCTCTGTTCTCCTCTTACACCTGCTGCGTATCAGAGGAAATGGAGTGTCTTAGCTGTGCTCTGTTGCGCGGGTGCTGCCAGTCTCTTTGATGCCAGGGCCTAATGAGGCTTGCATTATGCCACAGCTGGCAGAGGCATCGTCCCAACAACAGATACTCACTCTGAGGATGAGGGTCAAGGTTCTTCTGGAGGCTTGTCCTATTTTCTTCGTAACACAATCCTGACCACACAGCGACTTGTTTCTGTGCATTTGGTGAATTTGTTTGAACTCTATTAGCTATGAATGAAGACTTTGTAAAGGAATATATTGGTATCATAATTGCAAATGAACTTTATTTTAAGAAAAGCCTTACAAAATATCGAAGTATGAAATTGCCTTATTTAGAAACCGTTGAAAAACATTGCACATATTTAGGGAGTGCTCTAATAAAAAAGATTTTTACATGTTCAAACGTCAGACAAACCCATGACGTGATTGGCCTCTAAACTGCAGAGGAAGTTACAGGACTGTGTTACAGTAACAACGTTTTTTCACTTCTCTTGGACACTGGTAGTTTGTAATGGCAGGACCATGGTGTAACCCAGTACGATGTGTGTAGCAATCACACAAACACACATAATAGCACAGTGCTGATGCTCGAGAGCCTACACACAGCTGTACTAGGTTATGCCTTTACATTTACACAAACATATGTAGGTGTGGCAATTGACTATTGACTTTATGTGTAAACTTTAGTTTAGTTGAAAAAAACATTGGCAGATGGAGAAACTGGACGCAGCTTTGCTAAACAGGTTTGAATATTCAAATACAGGCCCTTTGTCCTCTACTTCACTTCACAAATAAGATGACACATTTCTGCTTGTAGGTACAAAACTACACTTGTAATTGTTGGTGTCACACAGAGGAAATTAGGTTTGCTAATGGGCAGGTTTAACAAAATGCATAAACAAACATTAAGAGTTTGCCACTGCAATTAGAGTTTTTGTTTGCCTGTGTAGAAAAATAAAACCTTATAGGAGACATTTTGCTGGAATGATAACCTTTATTGCTGCTCTCAAAGCTCTACACTAAACCCATTTGAATTAATGATATTGGATGGGTGTCAGATACTTTTATTGGGCCTTTGGTGAAGCCTGTAATGTTGGATTTAAATGCTTTTGAAATAGTTAATTGATTCCTATTAGCACAGAGTCGCTCTTTGCTAATGGGAAGACTTTGACAGTGCAGGTGCAATCTGTTAATACAGATACTGACACTTGTATTCATGGGCCTGTATTAAATGTTATTAATATTTGCAAGCCTCTAATGCCTGCTGAATGGCAACTTTAAATTGTTTTGTCAAGTTAACCTTCTCAGCACAAAACTGTGACAGCCATTGTAAGAGACGCAGCGGGCTAGAATCCATGACATGCCTTCTTAAATAGCTGGGGGCAGAGGTCAGACTGGAAGCAAAGCCACAGAAGCAAAATCAGCATTTAAAAACAAGTGGGATGCACCATTGGATCTAAAACAGGCATCAGAACACACAGATGCGCTGACATTTTCTGCGCTGTGAGACCGAACAGCTTGAATAGACAGAAAAAACACATGCAGGAGTTTACAAAACAAGCTGTTCACACACGATGCGGGTCAAGCCGAGGGCAAGGTGCTTAACTGTGGCTTTAGCTGGTTAAGTTCTGTTGGCTGTGCAGCTGTGAGTGTGTCTCTGTGTGAACTGTGACCTGTCACAGCTATAAAAAGTGTGAAGTCATGGCAAGGTGACAGTGAATGCAAGACCTAGTTTTCCCGCACAGAAAACGCCTGCAGAATGGTGCGTCTGGCTCGCTCTAATCAAAGCACACTGATTATGTTTCTCTTAGCGTCCATTGTATCAGCGCATTCTGCTGCTTTATATAATATTATCAGCTTTTTAATGGACGCTTTTATCCAAAGCACATTTCTGGAGCAACCCATACTGGTGCTGTAATGTACTGCTTTTATCCAAAGTGCCTTCATTAGAGGGCACGTATATTTAGTATGGGTGGCGTCAGGAATAATGGAAAGTCTATCTGTGGTAGCATGAAAGCAGTGCAAGATAAACCCACCTAAAGTTAGTTTGCAACATGTCAAACGGGGAGACCTGAGTCCACTTTTACCATGTTGCTAGGCAATTAGCGTCTAAGGAGAGTGTGTGTGTGCACCTGTTTGACTATTTACTGTTTTGGAGCTGTCAGAACGCACCAGCTCAGCTTCCATTATTTATTTATATATAATGTAAAGCCAATCATGGTTTACATATGTGTACAGTACAGTTATGTTAATAATCATAATGGAAGACGAAATGAACCACTAATGCACAAACTGAGGTTTGTGTTACCAATGGAACAGTGTCAGTGCAATTAATTATTTTTCACATTTTCTATCCTTGATACTGTAACTTGTTCTATTTTGGTTGTAAGATGATAAACAGAAAAGACAGTAACACAACTGTCAAATGCAGAATCAATCATATCATGTATGAAATTAAACTATACCTTTCCAAATATCCATATAAACAACTTGAAGTCAAGAGACCAGAGACTTTTAACAACTCTTTTAACTTAACTTTTCAAATTTGATAATAAAGCTGTATTGTCCTTCCCATTCTTTTAACATAGTGGGTTTGTCACCCAGTGAAAGACATCCACTAAGTCTCAGGCAGTTTTAGTTAGCTGGCAGTAAACATGTGCACAGATAAACTTGTGATAAACTTACACTATAGTCATAGTGTAGCTTGCTTGTCAATGAGTAGTTTATCCTCCATTTCATGAGATCCTCTTTATACACTGATTGAAACAGTGTTACACGCGTGTTGTACTCACCCTATCTATAATATCTCTTTCTTTTTATGGTCTGGTACTGTAATTCGCATGTTTGAAACTGGCCACAACTGAACATAAAAATGGCAAAGAAATCTGTGTTCTCAACAGAAATCTGCCAGGGTAAACCAGGTTTCCCTAATCCCCTACCCCATTTTTAGAAACCACTTTCCCGTTTAAATGACAGAGAAAAACCAAGTAACTAGGTTACCTAAGCCCATGTAAACGGACTAAGTGTTTGTATGTGTGATGGTAACGATCTGTAAGGAGGCTCACTCAGACAGACACACAGGCTATAGTGTGTCGTATGTATGTAATTAAATTTAGACGTATTGACCTTAGTCTGTGATTCCACATCACCAACGTCAGTCCTTAGCTAACAGTGTTATTAGTGGTTGAATGTGATACAATGCCCTTGATCACATATGGCCTTGAACTAGTTTTGATGTAGAATAGCTATTTTTATATATATTTAACACTGAACATATTTAGACATCACCTGAAGGAGTCACATGTAATGTCCAAATGAGCCTATGTGGGCAGACAGAAGGTAATTGGAGAATTTATTGAGCGCATGGTCATTAAATTTACTAATGTGCTGTAAATAAAACTCTTTTTGTGTCATGTTGGTCCTCCTCCGTGGTGCACTGAGGCCCTGGAGCCTAAACAAAATATCAGTAAATCATAAATCAGAGAATTTCCTATAGGTGAGAACGAGCCTGCCATGGACGACTTCCTGTTGTTTGCTGCTACATGTGTGAAAGAGCAACTCTGTTCATCTGAGAAACCAACCTAAATAATTAAAGACATTTTATTGTAGTGGGTTAGTGTAAAATAGATCAGGGCCCACTGGCACCTCCATGTTTGTCGTTTACATATTGCTAAATGGCACTTGAGCAGTCTTACTCAAATAGAACAAGCTCCTTTTACATCTGGCAGCTATAAATATTTCACAACCTTCAGTGGAATCTTTTTGCCTTTGTTCTGCTCAATTGTACAGTGAGGCAAACGCTGTGAATTTTATGTGTATGTTTATTTTTATCATCACAAGTTGACACATTTCTTTAATGTTAGATAGGTAGAAGACAGAGAGCGGGAGACCAGACTCACATTGCACCCCCCCTTCCAGCTCTGAAAGCAATTCGCTCTGCTTGGTTAGGTGAGGATGGATAGTTCAACTGTTGGGTGAAGATGGATATCTGTAGAAGCCGACTTCCAATGAATTACTTAGATCACACATAAAAGTGTTTGAGAATGCTAGTCAGTGCCTATGTAGTGATTAAGATAAATGAGTTGTGTTGTTGTGCAGTGTTGTCTGCAAATGATGGATTTTTAAAAAAAGGTCACAACAAAGCCTCACTGAAATAATCCTATTCAATAAATACACGTTTTCAAAGAGTAAAAACAGCACATTTTAATCGAAGCAGCTCTTTAGTAATGTACTGTTGTCCAAAGATGTCTGCTAATAAAATACATTTGAATTTGGGCCATTTCAACCCTGCTGTGAGGGCCTGAAAACAACATTAGGAGAACCTCCAACGTAATTTGGCCTATTTTTAGAGAACAAGTTTGCATGAAGAGTTTAACCTACTTATAAGCAGTCAAATATTTGTCTTTTGTGTATTATTTCTACAAAAAGTGCTTGTGCTGAGTTTCAGACTGGGGGATGTTTTTTGGGAAAATGTGTCAGATTATTGCCTTACTCCTTTTGTAAAATGCCATTATGCTGTGTTCACTGAACCAGAGTGAGACATTTGTGGCAAAGTCCTACTGTCCTGCCGGACAAATGTTCACTCACCCACTGGCATAAAAGCATGACTGTGTAGGGAGGTTAGAAAAGTGGGGAGGGATAATAGAGACAGAAGAAGTACTCAAGGCACAGTAACCTACATGGGCTTATTTGGAAATATGGTAAAATAGTTTTTTCTGGAGCAAGGTCCTCTTGAGGCTGCTGCTTGTGTGTGGGCTTTTACAGCCGCTTTTTTCTCCAGATGGAGATTACTTTTGTTTAATAGTTTAGAAATAAATCACCAATGTATCATCCACCACTGCCATTCATTACTTTTTTATAGACATGCATAGTTTTTATAGAATACATACTGTATTCAGTAAATAATATTTTATACAACATCTAGTAGAAAATCCATTAAACACTCTCTGTATCTACAGTACAAAGTTAAAAAATACAGCGATTCCCTCCGAGCTGTTGATCTGTGCTAACTAAGACCAGAACCAGGGCGTCCTGTTTTTAAAATCTTCTTTTCACAAGTTAGGACCTAGGTTGCACATGTGCTCTGTTGCCGGTAGTCAAACAGCGTTTCCTCAGTGCTGAGACAAAGCTGAACGTTTCACCTTGAGCCCTGAAGTCATTCTGGTTATAACTGTCAGTTAAAAGTCAACAAACGTAAACCCTGTGTGTGTACAGAGGTAGGCCTATTGCTGGTGGGACCCCCCACCCATGCCGTCCCAGAAGCCTCTTTCTCCTACCTGCTCCTTTGGCCATCATATTTTCCACTGTGGGCTAAAGCAACAGATTGGCCGGGCTCAATAGAGTCTCCATTCATTCATCCGACTGAGGGAGGGAGGTGAAGGCTGCACCCAATTCCCAGCTAGAGGCTGCATTTCTCTTCTTGTGAATAAATGTGGATGTAAAAGGTTCTTGTGAAATGTTCGTTTTATTCATGGCTCAGGAAGGACCTGCACTGGGTATAATCTAGGCTCTGGGGAGGTTATGTGGAATGAAAAAGAGGCAGCGTTGTTGCCCAGAGAGAGAGACAGAACTGTCTCTGTTTGTGGCCGTTTTTAATGAGATCCTTTGTTCGTGTATGTGTGTTTACTGTAAACTCTTCCTACTTGTTAGTCTGACATGGACTGGTGAGCAAGGTGTTGGCCTGCTTAGGATCTACAGAGAACTATGGGAAACACTTTTTTTTCTGTTCATCTTTCCAGTGTTACAAATTGTCTTCATGCATATGTGATTTTTAGCCCTGCATCCCTAACCCGCCTCTCACTTTATGATTAATGTTTCAAGGATGAGATGAGAGCCTGTGGCTGATGATAGAACAATTAATACCCTGGTCTGCTGCCTTTCTCTGCAGACAGAATGAGACTGAGCCTCTCCATCAACCTCCTCACCCCTTAGTGTCTGTAAGAAAACAGCTAAAACCTACGAAATGGGGCCAGTAATCAGAAGAAATAATCCTCTCATTAAATGTTTTAAACAAGAAAGTGGAAATATGAAGTTTTTTCAGCAGTGTTTATTAGCCAGGTAGGAGATAAAAATTAGATATTTTTGTTTCCTGGCTTACAATCATCTGACATTTCTCTCTCTTTAAAAATTAGTGATCGGTGAAATAACACCCCACACATACAAACACACACCATTACTAGTAGCAGCTGTGTTAACCAGCCATAGGAGACACAGTGTGAAGTCTCTACTTGGCTGTCTGCCGCTGTCGTAAATTGAACAAGAATTGAATCTTCCACTCATTACGCTCATTAACAGGCTGCAATACTTCTGTTGATGAAACTTAACATATTTTTTGCTGATTGTGAAAAAAAATGCTTTAACACTCCCATAGATATTCTACAAACTTTGTAGCTCTTGTTCTAGGCCACATCTGACATGAAAGCTGATCTCTCCTCTGGGAAGTAATGCTGCACTAGGACGAACTCATTTGCAATCTCTATAAATTTGCTTGGAAATAAATTGAATTCCTGCATGTTTTGCCAGCGAGAAGGCAGATCCAGTCAGATAAACTGCGACAATTAAAAAGATATTTTTACCAAAAGGGAGTAATTGAGAATTTAAACACTCTGTATGTCAAGAAAGACTATAACATTCAGAAATGTTACTACAAGGAGACAGGGTAGGGATGTGATTTAAGTGTGTGGTTTTAAATGAAATCATGTTAGACACGTTTGGTTTCCATTTAAAAAACAAACTATGTGGAGTCATTGCCGGGTTATGAACGATTAGGAGAAGTGAAATCCTGGACTGAAGAGAGTATGGAGGGTGCAGAATTAAACCTTTTATCCAAAGAGGAATAGTCAGAAAAAGAAATGATGCTCCTTTTGCCTGACCTTAGGTCTGCCAAGACCAGGAGAGAAGGAGAAAGATTTAGCCTCAAGAAATATTTCTTTGGAATCAATGCCCACTACATCCTGTTGCATCAAACTGGGTCGTGTGAAAGAGCTCAGTCTGTTTCAGCTGTATTGAGTTCACAGGGAGAAGAGTCTGGTTTTCCTCATCTGCCTGATATTGATGCACCTCTCTTTAATTTCTTAAAAGTACTTTTTTGCCTCCTGGCTAAAAAAACAAATAACATCACTTTCACATGTTGCATAAGTTGTTCCCCAGGTAATTGCATCTCAGTTTCAACCTTCTGACAGTGTCATGGGACATACTGATGGTGTCAGGCCTGATGTAAAAAGCACAAAGAGGCTGCTGTTTAGGCAGAGGCCTGGTGGGCAGAGCGGCCTGGATCTTGCTCAGCACTGATAACGTAGCAAAAGAGCAGGACACAAAGTTCATGTTGGTACAGACCGAAGCAGAGTGAAGTATGATCCATGCATGCTGGTCAGCTGAGTCTCAGATGTTAGAAATAGTCTGCATAACGTCATTGTGGAAAAACATTATCCAAGTGTAGATCAGAAATATAACAGATTGACTCCATATTAATTCTAGTTCATTCAGGCTTATATTGAATCAGTACTGACTCAGAAAATACATGCACTTGAATGTCGCCCTTATTAGTCTGTTTCATTTTTAAATAAGACAGAAAATTGTTTCAAAAACAGAAAAAATGATGCAAACTAACCCCTGTTCCTTATGTGCATAGCTTTATTAATAATTGAATACATTAAGTATTGTCTGTGTACTTGGTTTACTAAGTGTCTCTTAGCTAGACATGTTGCCATGGGACGTTGTCTGAAAACTTTGCCTCTTTCTCACAGGAGTTTAAAATCAATAAGAGGAGGGGTAAATAAGACAGTGGTGAAACATGACTAATAAGCTCCAGTAGCTTCTTTCATTTTGGACTCTGGCTCTCCAGTCCCCTGAAGGCCAGGACCAAGCCCTCAGAAATGGCTGAGCTGGGAAGCTTTTTTGGTGTAGCAGACACAAGCAAAAAAAGACATTTTTTCCATAGACAGTCACTTGGCTATAAAGTGGTTAATACATTTTTGAACAGCAAAAATGATTTGTTATTTGATCAGTTCAGTCAAATATAATCTAAAAAGTGTAGAAAAGACGGACTTTTTTTTTCTAATTTCCTCTTGAGGTGTGTGGAGCCAACACGAAGGCTCCTGGCTTACTGCTAGCAGAATTGCTCTGTAGGCCCACAAACATGAAAGTGTGTGGGACATCGGGACAAATGCTTGTGTGGCCAAGTACAATTGGTACCATTTCATAACCAGATTTGTTATATTTTTTGTATGAATGTATCTTCTCCCATGGTTGTTCCTCTGAAATTCAGTGTCAAGATTTCAACAAGCGTTTATGTGACCAGGATTGAAAAAAATATATAAAATGGAATATTAAGCCAAATGTCCATCCAGTCTTTCATATCCCACCTGGAGCTTAACAATACCAAGGTCACTGCTCTTCCTCGTTCCTCTCTGCCTGACAGTCTGTCTCTCATTGGACAACTGTGGGCTGTGTGTGCTCAGTGTCACTGTGATTTAGTGCGACAGCATGTGCGGAAAATGCACACAGACAATGAAAGTGTCTTTTTGCACAGTCATGAAGGGGACAGCAATGCACTTCTTTCCACCTTTGAAATCCATTTTTTTGAGCTCTCAGTGTAAATGTTTAGTCACAAGGATAGTGAGATTGCTTTGGTTTTAATTAGTTTTAAGTTTAACTGGTCCCAGCACCAGAAGCAACACGCGCCCACCAGTGCGTGGCCGGCTCAGAATTTGTGAAAAAATAAGGAGCTTCAGCATCTTCAGCAAAGACAGAGAATTGTTCATGCCCAAAATACCACATCAGTTAAAGGGCGACTTCACCAATTTTCAGCTTGATTTCTATGACTTTAGTTTAGTGTGTGAATGTACATTAATGCTTTTAAACTTTCCTCTGACTTCATTACATTACAATATTTCTCTGCTGCTAGCTGAAAATCTTTTCATCAAAATTTTTCATCATTAGGAGTGCAGATGACATCATCTGGGGGAGCTCTGAAAAAGCAGGTTGACCATGATTACACACTCCATCGTGAACAAGATGACATAATCTGAACTAAAGGTTCCTCCAAGTGATGTCATCTGGAGACGTTTTCTAAATAAAAGTAGAGAGGTATTTTAATATTTGTAGGTCAGAGGGAAGTTTAATGGCATTTATTTACATCCACAACCTAAACTAGAACCAAAAGAAGCAAGTTCAAAATCAGTGAAGCTGTCCTTTAAGTCTAAGCCTTTCCTAATCTGTTTTCATGGAGAACTCATCAGCTGAGGTCACAAAAAGAAAAGGAGAGCTTTTAAGACGGCCAGGAACACTGTCCTACACTCACCCCCAGCCATTTCCTTCTTTTTGTATGTTGCTGAGACCATGCCTATCACATTGTGTCCGGAACAAAAGCTGAACTCCACAGGCCATACAAAAATCATATTGGGAAAGGTCATGATTGTACTTGTGTGAATAGCTGGCTCCTGAGACTAGCCCCGGAGCCTGTCACGCTTATTTCCCCTTCAACAACACAACACATTTGGGCTGCTACAATAGCATATGTCTACTTCCTCCAGGGCTGTTCCAGCCACTTACAGCAACAGCAGCGGTGGGATTACTGCATTTTTCAATTCTTGACCCAGAAGGAAGTTATAATTAGCAGAGCTCAAACTTAGCTGTTTTTGCAAAAGCTTTCGTTTGCCATGCCGTGTTTTTGCCTGCACCTGAAGGCTGTGATCAGTCTGTGCTGCTGTCACAGCCAGACTTGCACCATATTGTCCGTGTCCTCCAGGTGTTGCGCTGCCTGACAGGCCTCTCGGTTTTTTAAGGCCTTGAGGTGAAAGAACACAGAAGTGAATGTAAAGTAAACGTGAATCCTTTTCTCCTTCCCACTCTTCCTCCACCAGAGCCTTTTTCGTCCTACCTCGACCATTATCTGTAAGCTATGTTGCCTCAAGGCTCTGTGTGAATTTTCCTAAGGAAATCTCTGGATTGTTAATGACTCAACTTCATAAAATAGGAGTAGAAGTGCAGATGGTGCAATTAGACTTGATTAAAAACAACCCATTCACAGATATATTGACCATATCCTCTTCTTCAATAACTGCTCAGCCTCAATGGAAACAACTTCTCCTATTTCCAACATACATACAGGGACACCAAGCTGCCTAAAAAGTGCCAGCTTTTAATAAGTGTTCATTGTTTCCAATATGCAGATGTCATCTTTATTAGGATGGTAACTGTTGGACTAAAGCATGGCTGTGATACATCAAGCCACATACACGTCGTTCCCTCAGTCAACATCTGCTACCCGAGTTTTTGTGTTGGGTCCCACCGTCTGTATTAGTTGGACCACCGTTGGCAGCCTTTTAGCTGTTTCAGCATGTAGAATTGACAGCAGTCCCTGTCAGTGAGAGAGACCACTCTGATTGGGCATTTAGTTTAGCAAATTAGTTAATTAAGAAACAGATATAATCAAACAAGCAAATGGCAATGTAAAAAGACACAGATGGAAGGCTCCTCTCCTTTTTCATTTAGTTATTTCCTTACTTGCATAACCAGAATGTACATATACAAGTTGGCCATTGGCTGTTTATTCAAGTACCAGTTTTTGGTTCAGGCATGGGTGATGATAGTAAAAGCGACAGTTTGGCCTTAATCGCTGCTAGTTCCTTGGTGTCTGCTTGGTATGTCTGTCCCCTTACTATGAGCTTAAAATCTTGCTTTTGGGTAAGTTGTTAGAGACACTAGAACTGCAGAGTTTCTCTAAGTTTGTCACTGCAAATGGTCTTGTATACGATGTTAATATAAAAATAGGATAAGATAAAAACAGTTTTAAGTCAGCTCCTCACTGCTCCTCAGCTGTTACATATGTTTCTCGTACCAAAAGGCCTTATGGGTGTGCAAGCATTTATGGGTGTGACTGGTTTTACACTTGAAATTATCTCTAGGCTTTACTGACCTGATGCCATAGACTGTCTAGTTTTGATGATCAGAGAATGGTTATAGTAAATTAAATAACTTGCCTATTCACAACACACTGCCATTGTATTTTTTAAATACCACAAAACGGAGCACTCTCTCAGGGTGAAGGCTGGTGAAAGCTAGGGTCCTTTATCTAGTTTTGCCCATGCAAATTTCCACGGCTCGCTCAGGACTTAATGCTTTTGTTCCTTTGCCCATAATCTTGGAAAAGAAAAAAAGGAGAAAAAAATGGGAGAAAAAAAGTAAAGGAAACCAAATACACTAGAGAGAGGGAGAGGAGAAAGAGTTTTGAGATTCCAGTGGGTGGATTGGAGAGGATTTTATCCTTTAAATAGAAACACCTGTTCATCTGGGATTAGAAGGACGCAGAGCCCTATTTTGGTGCGTTGGGGATGCTTACCCATCACACCCTGGGCCCTAATGGCTGTCTGGGCGTGAAACAACTCTAGTGCTTTAATTTTGGGGGGTAGTTCTGTATGGGAACTCAAAAGGAGGATGTTGCTCATGCAGAACCCCACACAGCCTGGAGGAACTAGATAAGGAATACACAAACTGATTATGGACTAACTGATCAACTCTCAGGGGTAAATGTTTATGTAACTGTGTTGATTATAAATGTAGCAGTGCTGAAAAAGCATGTGTAATCCTGATGAAAGCAGGTTACATTAAGGGGCGTGTCTGTGCCTCAGGCAAGGTGTGATGATAACGTGGGAGCCTGAAAGACTTTAGCAAGGTGTTGCTTAGTGCACATCACCAATTACACCTGTGACAAAGAGGGCAAATACTATGTCAGCACTGACGCGTGCAAAATTGTGCATAAACTCGCAGTGCTGCACAAGTACATGCAGATTAGATCCAGTTGGGACCAGCTAAAACGTGGTACAAATGTTTCATTTCAAATTGCCTGATGATATTTTGCATTTCTGATTACAGCGTAGTTTGTCCACTTTAACGCTTTCTTCCTGGATCAGTCACCAGCACACAACCCACTTACATTTTTACAATAAAGACATGAGAGTTGTGTTGATCTTATCAACAAAAGAAGGCAAAATAGCAAACCATGCCTCAAAGCTAGAGAAAAGCTTAGTCTTTCATTCTTTTATTCTTTGGCTTAGTGTTTATTTTAAACTCCCACCTTTTTAACCTACGGTGGTTTTCTTTCTTCAGCTAAGTCAAGGCCCCTCCTCCCTTTAGACCAAATAGGGATTTTTTGGTTTCCATGTTATTTGGAAAATGTGACATCAAGTGGAAAAACTTAAATCCATGCTTCAGAGACTTGATAAAAGAATGCACATGTGCACTGAGCCACAAAGCTAGGTGGTTCTTCTGTGTGGCCAGGGATGCATTCAGACTGACACCGAGAGCAGTCCTGTGCACACATGACCACTGTAAACTGCGTGAAACTAGTGAAGGAGTGGTTGTAGTCAAACCATTTGCGATTCAATCATCATCTGTATTTGGTAATTAGTATTCATATTTTAGCAACACTGGGCAAGTATTCAAATGCATGAAGAACACTACATTGTATACCTGATACGTCTTCTTCCCATTATCCTTCTTTAATCTAGTCTTTTTCTAGGATTTGTTTTCACCTGCAAATTGCACCCATGCTCCGAGGGCTTAACCGCTTTAGAGTTTAAAAGCATTGATGGTTTAAAATATTTTAGAACATGCATATTCCCTCTTTTTGACTGTATCCAGCTTTAATTGTTTTCAGGGTATTGGCTAGCCACACCCAGCCTTCTCAAGGGGATTTTTTTTTGGCTGGCTTCAAACAGACTAAATCACAGATGACTCCACTCCACCTATAATTGGGTCAGCATGTGTATTTATAGACAGAATCTGCCTTTTCAAACACATTATACACAAAACAGAGCGGGCTGTGCTAAATGGCCTGTTCTGTGCTCTAAGCAAACACCCAGCTATTTCTCAGCAGTTTCTCTCATACATCTCCTGTGAAATTACCAGTTAGAGCATTACCCTGAATAAAACACTCATGTCTAAGCACTAATAAAACTGTGACAAAGGAACAGAATGAGATATAGTGCTGGTTTCTCTGCTACTCTGCACTGGAGTAGACCTGCAAATAAATGTTTATGCTTCTTTTCTTCTCCTGTGCTGTACTCAAACAGGAATGGGAGTTATGAAAGAGCATTAATCTTAATAAAAACCATCAGTCTTCATTCGTTCATGTTGCCAGCTTGCTGCTCCCCATCAGTAAAAGATATGCTCAGGAATCACTTAACAATTCAGTAATGAAATCCCACACCCTTAATGCGAATATGTTGTTATTGTAAAAGCCAAGAGAGCAGCCCTGGACTCCCCCTGATTGAATCAGCAGTGACCTGACATCAGTGTTTATGCCTGCATATGGCTCCAGCTAGACTGCTTTGATTCTCCAGCTCTTGCTCGCTGAATATCAGACTTTGCATATTGTTCCACAATTTCATTAATGGTCACAATTCGCATGGCTGTCAGTGCCATAATAAACTCCCAAGTGCAGCCACAGCAGATGGTATGACCTAAGTGTCAAGGGAGAGGCATACAGAGGAATCCCCTTATTAAGGGAAGTAGGCCAGCAGCAGGCTCTTTAGAAGATAACGCCTGCCTATTTTATATAATATTCACAAGATTCTTTGGTATGTAAACAAAGCCTGTAACTGTAAATCAGGGTTTGACTTGTCATGGACACACAGGGCAACGCTTTTCATTTTTCACACCCATTTCATACATCAAGTTTCTCACTCGCGCACAGCAAATATACATTTTAAATCATATTAAATTGTATCAGTACATTCATTACAAAAATTGTTATTTCTAAAGAAATGTCTGAAGTTTGAAGAAGAGTAGTCGATTCAGGCTTGTCGTCAATGCTGTGAATTTTACTGTGTGAAATGACATCTATTTCTGCAGATTTCTTCAAGTGTAGCTAACGTGATAATTAAAAAAAGATTGAATTCTTGAACTGGTTCAAAGTGGAGGCCGTCTGATGTCCCTGCACTTGAAGTGCCGAACTCTGCACCTCTGTTGTTTGTCAGCTTGCTGAATATTTGACCAGACATTGACTGTATATCTTTGGGTTTTGTAAAGGCTACACAATTGATCCCTAACTCCATACTGTGTTTCTTATATTTTTACCTACAAAGCATTTATAAATTCATGTGGGGAAATCTTAAGCACCTCAAAACATTGGACTCTTATTGTCAGAGTTTGGCAAAGCTCTGCACCATGCAGGCCACTAACATTTTGGATCTTCAGCCCTTCAAAATCACCTTACCACCTATACATGGAGTGGACATGGTCGTGATACTGCCTTCCCTGCACAGTTGCATGCCACCTCTGTGTGATGCACCGTTGCCACAGGGCTCTTTTTTAGCCCGAGCTCCTCTCACAGCTATCTGTTCCTCTTATGTTTCAGTCAGCAGGTCTATAAATGGTCGCTTGGAGAGAATAGATTCTCAATTGAGTCTGCATTGCAGGACGAACTCTTTCTGGGTGGTGGAACTGGTTCTGTGAAGGTTTAATGACGGCATCCTAAATTTACATCTGCCCGTCGGCAACAGGTTTGACGATAAGCAAAGTTCACTGGGTAGTGTGAATTGGCCCTTGATGTGGAAGAACATATTGATGCTCTCTGTTAAGTGCTAACACGGCAGTAATATCAATTACGTAACAATACAGTGGTAGTGTGAATGTGCGGATTCATGGATGTGCTGTGATGCTGTTCTGTGCTGTGGGATATTGCGTGTTGGAGACAGAACTTGCATTGAAGAAAGGTCAGCTTGGTTTATTGACCCTTCTACCCTCTGTCTGTCCTTCTCTTTGTTTTCAAGTTCCCAGAGAACACTAGTGGGATTCTGCCGGGTGTTGCCAGCCTCTATTTCTAAAAGGAATCATTGTCTTTTCTTGTTGCAGCTCTTGTAATTCAGTTTGTTCCCTCTCCAGTACTGCCCCATACTGACATGTCATGAGTGTAGCATGCTGAGTGTAGCCTCAGTAGATCATCTTTATGTGTCTCTTGTGCTTTAAAAAAAGCAGGAAAAGTACCAGTTGCATTTTATCCCAGTTCCTGTAGCGGTCCAAAGCGAATGAGCGGGGAACTGTGATGGCTGTGAGCTGCAGTGTTCTCCTCAGTAACTTCCTATCCTGCTTTCCTCTCTTTTAGGCTCTGTGTGCATGCCAAACCATAGGTAGTGTGTGGGTGTGGGTGTGTGTGTGTGGGTGTGGGTGTGTGTGCGTGCGTGCATACTCTGCCTCCTCACAGTCCGCCAGCTGATTTCGATCACCTCCCTTGCTGGATAGAAAATCCCCATTTTGACAATGTACAATTACGATGCGTGCAGATGTGAAGGTGCCACTAATGAGTTCCTTCAGTAGGAGAGTGCAGAGAGGGTGGGAGGCATGGAGAAGGTTGGAGGGAAAAGAAGTGGAGGCAGTGGTGGGGGAGAGCTCTTCAGGGAGGTTTAGTGAAAACACCTGCCTCAGCTCTGGGGCTCATGATGGATGATGAGGAACAACTGAGAAAGAAAAGACGGGGAGGAAATGGGTTTGATCTGGAAGTGAAGGACATTTTGTCCTGCAAATTCTGCACTTTAATCTGTCTGGCACACACATCAATACATTACAGACAAAGTCACTATAGATGGGGTTAATTCATGTTAAAGTCACACAATTACAGTCTAAAAAGATGTTTTTTCACTTTATCAAAAAATATTGACCCATAGTATTTTCAGTGCAAAGAACCAAGCAGACTGAGAGCAACTGCATCTGAGCTGGGTTTCCCAATCCATGACAATTTGTTCAGAAATGCTAATAAGTGGTACTGTGAGGTATTGTATGGTGAGAAATGTGGTTGAAAATCATTTTAAAAAATATATGCTTAGTCACTGTCTTGCAAAGAGTTAGAGAAATCTAATCTCTAATCTCAAAAATATTTTTAATAAAAATATGGACAGACATATCATATCAGACAGCATTTGTGTTTTTTTTACCATCAGATTTATAATGCTGAGCAAAGTTTTTTGTCATTATTGTGCAGCAGCACTGCCCCAGCCTCTCTGAAAGTGCACCATGATATTTTATACCAGATATATATCAAATTTAACGATGAGTTCAATCTTTTTCCACATTTGTCTGTGACTGTATTGAATTGGAAAGCGCAGCTTAGGGGCTGCATATGGACAATCGTTTAAGATTAAAAATATTATATTCGTAACTCTGACTTGAATATCTCATAATATTCTCTTTAAGCAAAGTCCAATAATGACTTTTTGCCATGATGTCAAATCTGTTAGAGATGAGTGAACAGCCAGATCGCTCAGAATGAAATAGCCTGAGGTGTTATGCCTGGAGAGTGAATTTGACTGAGCGCACGTTGGAACTGAAAAAGGGTATTTTAGTTCTGGTCAATGCAGGAGTCGTTGCTCGTGACAAATGTTCTGACTCTGCTATTAACTTCCAGTACATCCACTGTAACTCACTGTTGCAGATGAATTGAAAGTGCAAGATCTTCAGATTATCTTAGTTTAGTACAAGAGTGGACATGACTGATGTTTAACCACTCCCATTTCTAATGAAGTTTCAAATTATTTCTCTGGTAATTATTTATAACACAATGCACTAAGGGAGCCAAGTGACAGAAAAGTTGGCACAGCCATACTTGAAATATGATATTAAAAAAAAAACCTGTATAGAGGGTGTGTTGTGGATTTGCAAAGCTACAAAGCTGTCATATTTGTTGAGCATGCTGCTCAGACTGTCACGGGGTTTGCCAGAGCTGCTTTAGGGTGTGGTGAGTCTGTCAGACCCGACCTCTGCGACCTCACAACTGTGGATGACATCCAGTGTTGCTTTCAGCCGGTGACTGTTTCTAAGCTTAGGACTTGCTTCAACTAGTGACAGTCCCTGCAGTGAACTAGAATATAAACTAGCACAAACCATTCCTTGGAGGCACTTGGTGGACTTGCTCAAAGCTTTGGGCTTCCACGGCAGTTGTGAAGATCAAAGAGTAGCAAAAAAATACATTAAGTTCTGCTTTTCTAACTCTTCCAGAAGAATGGGTTCTCACATTTTGGCAACCGATGGCAGCTGTTACCTCACCAGTTGTGTTTGCACAGGCTTCTTCAGGCTCATTTCACTGACTATCTGGTATTTAACCACAGCTTTGGCTGTAGGGGAGGAGGAAGAGGTGTGGACATCTCTTCTTGTTCTGTTAGAGTCTTGTGCCATTCATCTCTGCCAGCCTCTGTATCAGCTCGGGCCTCTGTGTGCGTGTACATTAAACTGATTGATGAACAGTTCATTAGGCTGATGGGCTCTGCAGGGGCAGACAAGCATCTGGTAAAAAGAAGTGTAATTAAAATGCAACCAGAATTTGTTGTTGCTTGACACCAGCTGCGTCAGCGCTTTAGCACGAGTCTCCAGCCAATGTGAAGAGAAATTTCTGAATACAAAAATAGTCGTGGTTTGTTTGTTAAGTGACTGCCGTTTTGTTTGCGGGGCATGTATTTTAGCTATGTGATTAAGGACATGGCTTGAGTTGTGAAAATTACAGTGTTTAACCATCCAGTTTAATCAGTGGTTTTTGGAAAGGTGGGTGAGTGTACTGTAAATATCGCCAGGACCAGAAGAAAAGCAAGTGTCTTATCTAGCAGTAACTGCCAAATCTGCCTGTACAGTAGCTACAGGAGTGTACAAAGCATGTTGTGAGTGTGTGTGTCTGTGTGTATCTACCAGCTTGCATATTGCGCGTGCAGATAAACATCAGTTGACTTTGTGTCTGAGAGGATGTGGAGGAGAAGTTGTTGAAAAAGTCTCGTTATATTACAGCAAAAAGTACTTTTTAGAACTTTGTCTGACTTTTACATTCTGTGTGTGTGTGTGTGTGTTATGGTTCTCTGATTCTCTGTCTGTGTCTCCACCGTCTGCTGTATTTCTGGAGTACCTCCTCCGGTTTCAGCTCACTTTCTCTTCTCTCCTTCGTCTCTCTCCTTCCAATAACTGCTGAGTGTTCACCAGCCAGGTGCTGGTGGAGGGGAGCTGGTATCATTACGCAGTCTTTTGGCTCATTACAAATCAACATGTATAAAAGTAAACTGAGGTGGCCTCTGTCATAAGCGTTGGTTGTATGGTTGGTTAACTGAAAATCATCAAACTAATCAGAAAACCGTTCTGTCAAGCTTTACTAGCTTTTTCCAACACTTAAGACTCATAGTTTTAATGACGGAAGCTCAGATGTCAGAGTTGGTACTGAACGACTCTGCCCTTTGCCTCTTTAAGTCAGATTTCGTGAAGATCTTGACAGTAGCCTCACATACGGGCCGTGCCGTTTGGAGCCTAGAATAAGAGTGAGTAGGAATCTGGCCGAGTACAAGCCAACTTTTTTAGGCATAGCTTTCCTTTCCTACATATGAGCCTGGCAACTGGGTGAGAACTCCCACTGAATTTACATGTTAGCTGAATCCACCCCCTCACACCCCTTCACAAATGCCAATATCTAGATTGGGTTTTATGCAAAAGCATAATTTAAACTTGCTGAGCTTAAAATGCGAGCACACACACACACACACACACACACACATAAGGGAAAGGCCACAGTTGCATTGGCAGAGTTCACTTGTTCTTGCTGTTGTGGACAAAATGCCCAAAGATATTTACGGTGCTTGTCTTGTTAAGCCTCAGTGCCTTTGGCCCCGTAAGCCCCATTTATTCCAACTGACCCATGACACTGTACTGAATTCCAGTTTCCCACAGGGAGGCTGAAAGACAGGCGGCACATTTGTCATCACCCCTTGGGAAGATAAAACTCCACACAAGACCGTACAATACATTGCAGTATGTATTGTGACATTTGTTTGATTGGATTATGAGAGCAGATGATGTTGATTTGGTCGAGGTTTAAATATGTAAGGAGGATTTGAAAGTGATTGAGTGCATTGAATTTGTGCTCATGTTTTGCTATTTAACCTGCATAGACAGTGAGAGGAGGAGAGAAGGAAGCAAGGAGACACTGACCTCCTCCTACTGACACACACAAAGTCCTTCATCTCCTAAATGGAAATGTTTGTTTAATCAGAAAGGAGCTCAACATTTGAAAAATGTATCATGTAAAATGTATCATGTGCTTAAAAGTAATTACATCACATACACATACACACATCAAGAAATTCTGCAGGGACTATTTTAGCTCAAATTATGTGAGTCTACTGTATCATGTGGGTGACTATGTGGTAAGCAATAATTATTACAAGATAATTATGAGGACAACACTTGTTGCAATACACATGAAACCAAAGTTTGGGACTTAAGAGGTTAATTATATAATAATGAAATATTACAATATAATTAATTAATGTCTTAATGTATCAGCTGTGCATATACCTTCAGAAGGAAAGTGATCATTAAGACATGAATCTGAGGTATGACGCCGAGCAGCATCTGTAACAGTATCATTGCTCACTGGGCTTATTTATAGTGTCATGTAATTTACTGTGGTTAAACTGTGTTTGCTCAGGGAAACAGAAATGTTTTTCTTCACTGGGCCACTTTTCTGCTTCCCTGTTTCAATAAACCTCAGAAAAGGGGGTTATGAATATGTAAATACAGAAGGGTGGTGTGCGGGGGAAATCATTTTATTTCATTTGAAATGGACCTCTTATGCAATTATGAAAATGCAAATTGCATTGAGCCCTGAGCTGAATTGCAGATGGAATACTGTGTACCCGGCAGCTGCACAGGTTCTTTCTCTGTTCTGTTGCCTGAGAGTGAAGTAAGATTTTCCTCGAGGCTTTCTTATCAGTAAACAGAAATGACTTGACTTTGTGTTTCTCCCTTTCTAAAATTTCTACTGAGTTTCAAGAATTCTCATATATAATAAACATTTTTTAAACTTAAAATCTCCCTACAGTCAAATATGTTTTGCTTTTTGTTTCATCACTTAGATGTGTAAGTTTCTAGTTTGACACTTGATGTGTTTTTATCTGTTGAGGTTTAAATGTGAATGTAAAACAAGAGTTCATGACATCCCAACTGGTTTGAAATAGTCAATACCTATGTCAGCACCAGTTTAAGGCACTGGCTCAGATCCTGCCGTTTTTTTTTACCTTTTCCCGCACTCATAAAGCTTCTCTGACCCTGCACCCAATACCACATCACGCTCCTCAGGTAGGCAGAGCTGGAAAAATGTCTGTTTTATGGTGTAAAGTCGAATGCAAGCTGTTTTATGATTTAATCGCCTTATGTTTGCATCACAGTGGAAACAAAAGAACTTATGCAAACCTTTTCCACCTTTTAATATTGAAAATTTGAAATGAATATTTAGAATAAATAAAATGTCTTGTCTGACAAATGCCAAATACAACCGTATTTTGTTATTCTGAAAACTCATTTTTTGCAGGACCAGGAACCTTTTGTGGAACTCATTTGCACTACGTTTGCGTTTAACAGGGGCCTGGTGGCTCAGTGGGTAGAGCACTGGGTTGGGATGCAGACGTCTGCAATACTGAATCCCACCCCACAAGGTGTGGCCCACTCACCCACCACGGGCAACCCTGGTGCTGGTCCCAAGCCCAGATAAAAAATTTTTAATAAATGGGAGGGTTGCAGCAGGAAGGGCATCCTGCGTAAAAAGTCACGACAAAACAAGCTACGAAACCCGTTCCACAAGCCAAAAGCCGCTAATCGTTTTTTCTCCACCCGCATTTCCACCAAAGTGACCAGGATCTAAATTTAGTTCTGGACTATAGTTTTATCCCCAAAAAGTCCCTAGTATGGTGGTAGTACTTACTTTCTGAAGACTCAAGAATTTTCAGAGTGGGGCCTGTATGTCGAACGGTCAAGGGACAAGTGGTCAAAGTTCAGTGGCTTGTGCAACCTCAGCAGCTACAGTTTGTTTTAGACAGCGAGGGGGTGGACGGTCTTAGTCAGGGAGAGTTCGGTTTGCCGGACAATCGCTTCACCCACTGACTCTATGTTTTCAATACCAATTAAAACGTGTGTTACATTTTAAACATATGTGGTCAATCAGAAAACCTACAACGGGGTGATCAGCATTAAAATTCATTCATGTCCGGTGTTAAACTCACACTTTGCTTCACTTTCCTCTGGAATGGAGAATCACACTTTGGAGAATTCCACCACAGCAGATTTGTATAACCTTCAGTGTTCTTTTCCTGTGGTATTGCTGGGCTCTTTTTTGTGCACCAAGCTGGGTGTCCAGTGACAAAAAATGGCAGCTGGTGCTAGCCAAGGTCACTGTTTAGTAGTGTGAATGGACCGTGAGCAACAGGGTTGGCTTATGAATTTTACTTGTAGGTTTCTAGTAAATGCTAGTAAATAGTAGCTACTTATCCCTTCTCACTATGGCAGATTGGAGTCATGGGTGGCCACCAATGTAGGGCGTATTACTCATCTTACTCATGACGTTTTACTGTTTGGAATTTATACTATTTCTTTACTTATTTAACTTTGTCAGAAGTAAATCATTGCCGTACTCCGGATATCACTTTTCCAAAGAGTTCGAGGTGAAAGATGCACAGAGTCTAAACAGGGAAACACTGCATCCGTCACATGCAGCTACAAGCTTTGTTAGTGGTTGTTGTTTTTTTAGTGGAAAGAATCTTAAAACTACCCGCACACAACTTGTATGTTACAGTAATGTTCTTATTAGCTGTCATTCCAATAAAATCAAAGTAATGGGAATATGCTGTGGTGACAACATAACAGTAAAGTTGTTTCTGTAAGGTTCTTTTTGGAGGGGGTAACTTTAGTCATTTAGCAGACGCTTTTATCCAAAGCGACTTAAGTGAGGTAACTTAGAAGGCAGCGAAAATCTAAGTCAAGGAGAAAACATCAAAGAAAAGTGCAAGACTATACTATTATTTTTTTGTAATGTCTTTCACTACTTCTAACTGTGAAAAGTGATATTACAGTAACACATTGTTGCTCAACACTGGTGGCCAATCACAATTTGGCTGACTACCCCTCTGACCACACCCCTTTTTCCTTGCCATATTAAAGATTTTTTTCACATTTGTCTCATCAATGGAATTTGGATTGTATCTCCATGTTTACCCTTGAAAGCCCTGTACAGGCTGGAATACTGATGTTGCTTTCCAGATTAATCTTGACTACTTAATATTCTTTCAAGCATATGTCACATGTCCAAGGATTCATCACTCACTGCTAACTGCCCTGGGACCCACGCCGTCTATTGCAAAAACACACATGCATTTAGTATTGCACACAACACATACAGCAGCAGGTTTGTTGTCGGTAGAGACAGGACTGATGTTTGCTGGAGGCGTGGAGAAGTTTGAGGCAGTTCAGGCAAGAAGCAGAGCAGCACAGATTGACTGAAATATCATGAAATTTAGTTTCTACACCCCTTGAGATATTTATTAGGGGTGTGGGTCAGGCTGTGGGTACTACACAGCAGCAAACTTTCTAAACGGAGTTGTTTAATCACAAATAAATTAAGTGCAGCAAATAGTAAAAGTGGCCACGACATGTTCATCTTTTAGCATCTTTAACATATAATACATTTAGTGCATTTTCCAATAATGTAAAAAAGAGAAAAACCTCACTTTAATAAACAATAAGAATAACTCAAATAATTAGATTATCAAAGTGTAAATTAATTTAATATATAATAATCCCCTCTAGATGTTTTTTTAGATGTAAAACGTAATAATAAGTTGTGTTTTTGTTTTATTGGGGGTTTTTTTCCCCAAAGTTGTAATTACTCAGATTAAAATCTCTAATATTTCTTTGATTGCAAAACGTCTATTTATAGACTATTTTGTATTTGTCACACTGAACATTATATATACATATTTTTAAATTATTAATTTTTAGTTTTGATCATTTGACCCCTAAACCAACTGAGTGTGTAGCCCAGTCTGGCCACACAAACAAAACATTTCTAAAATATTTTTGTGTGCCAAAGTGAAATCCAGTAGCAGGCTCCTGTCTCTCGTTTCCTTTACAGTTAGTATACAGTTCCCATTTGTGTGAAACCAAAATGAAAATGAACTTCCTGCAAGGTGAAATGACACCAGCCTTACAACCCATTAGGGCTCAGTGCGTGTCAGCAGGCAGTCTGTAGGTGAACGGCCTCTCCTGTGAGGCCCCACTGGGCTCGGCTTTAATGAACTAATCAGTGGGATGGTGTCTCACCGTGTGCTGAATATATTACTCTCATTCTTCCCATTGGCCCCTCACTGTTGTCTAGTGTTACAGGTGTCATTCATGCTCATGAGCATTACACTCTAATAAAACTTAATTAGGCATATTGGTTATATTATATTGTATTAGTATTTAATGCAATGTTCAAATTAACCAGGTTACACTTTAGTATATGGTACAGATTTAGTATATTTTCTTCTTATCAAACCGCTTTATAATAGTAATGTTAATGTGGACAATGTGATGTAGGTATGTGTCAAAAATGGAAAAAACTAATTGCTGAAATAACCTGTAATCTGTCTTTAATGACATCATGGATTTGAGTTCAGCTGACTGGGATGAATGTCATCCGCAAACCCTGAATGACTCATACACATACTGTGCATATTAATCCATTTTCCTTCATTCAGGAAGACTGACATGTCGTAAAAACGTCTGCCTGCATGTTGGCCTGAGAAAAGTGCTATCCATCAGTGTTGGTGTCAAAAGCTTTGTTGTTTGACTCTTTTTTTTTTTTTTTTTCTTTGATGGTTTTTCAGTCTCTGCCCTTCGCACACAACCACCTCTTTCTCTCCTCCCAGAGCCACTAAAAGAACAGATAAGAGCAACTTCAAAGACAGGGCTGCTTTTTTCTGTCCCGATCCAAATGCAGGCAAATGAAGGACAGACAGATTTGAGTAGTCAAATAGCTTTGGGGTGTGTAGTGAGCATGTAGATGGATTTTCATGCTATGATATGATTGATTATTACAGCCCAATTTAGAACTGCAGCAGACCAGTGCTACTAACGTAATAAAGTCAAAAGAGTTTTAAGCACTTCATCAAACTGTAAAACTACTTTAGAAAGATCACACTTCTTTTCCCTCCTTCTGTAAGTTTTCCACAGCAGTGGGATTAGAGGCTTCGTTTCAAAGTCCTCCACTGAGATTTAGTTCAATCAGCAGACTGGATCCTGTGTTTTAAGGATGTCAGTTGTTAGGACAGGATTTGTGTCCAGGCTTTTTTTCCTATGGGGGGTGGGGTGTTACAGGGGGTTTGTTACACTATGTAATTTTAATATATATAACGACAAACATCCCAGCATAGACTGCTGTCCGATCAGATACTCAAAGCTAAGATACTGTCTCCTGGTCCCTGAAGTGATGCTAGATAAAGCCGTGTGTGTGTGTGTGTGTGTGGCGTGTGTGTGTGCATCTATTACAGTATATAATTTCACTTGGCCTCAGAAGTGGATATCAGATGGAGCATTGCTGTTGTGCACAAATAAGATGAGGCCCATGGGAGTAAAATAATACAGAAGAGGAAAGTAGTGCCAGTTTACAACTTACAGTGAATGTTAAAGCTACATCGTAGGAGAAACCCATCCCAGTTTGTGACTTTGGTTTAATTTAGTCTTTATTTATCAAAACTAATGAGCAATATTTAAATATTAAGTTAGTGAGCCCAAAGTCATTTCAAGCTCACTGATGCTGGTGTATGAGTGAAAGTGAAGTCTTCCGTGTAGAAGGTTTGTTCTCTGCCTTCAGTCTGTCTTGTATTGATCTGACTAGGTTAGCTGCTCTGCCAGCCTGAGGAGCAAGCTGTGGATTAATCTTCTTAAATCCATAAGTTTTACCCCATTCTCTTCCTCATCTCAGCCAGGAAATGAAATGTGATTTTCATTTCTTTTCTTCCCAAGTATGAATGTTATCGTTACACCTGTGCGGTGACACTTTTGCGTGGCGTGTTCAGGGGCTTGTAAGCTGGCATTTTAAATGCTGATTGCTTGGGGGGATTGGGGGGTCCGCTTTGTACCTCTTTAGCTTTTGTTTGCAGGCATTTTAATTAGCACTTTGCATTCATGTCTTTCTTGTACTTTCTCCAGCCTCAGGATTTTGTGCTCGGATACAACCAAATTCATTACATTACGGCATTTTTGGCAACACTAGCCTCTTCAGCGTGATAAAGGCCGTCCAAACTTTTTGACGTGCTGCAGTCTTCTCCGTCCTAGGTGAAGTATCGTGGTTACACAAGCAGTAAAAGTAGCTTGTACACAGAGTTGATAAGAGCTCTGTGGTTATTTGTTACTCTTACACAATTAACCAATGTCTGCGGCCTCAATCAGGCTTTCTCTCACTCACATTTCCCTCCCACGCTGTCTGCTCCTGGACTCCTAAAATGGTTGCTGTCAGCTGCACTCTGTGTTTTTCCCTCTCTCTCGTGAAACTGCATCGCACTCTGTTAAAAAAAAAAAAAAAATACACAATCCTTTTGACAGGCGAGTAAATTGGGATTTTGTAGGAGGGTGCCACTGCTTGCTATTGCTTTTCTTTGATCAATTTGTAAGTGTTTGTTCCTTGTCTACTTGCTTCCAAAGCTGTGATGACACAGCACGATACGACTCACTACAGTCCACTGAGTAAATGGCAATTCCACTGAAATGTACTTTGAGGTTGTTATCTTGCAAAAGTAAACATGTGCCATTAAAATAAACCACCAAAACTGTGTTGAGGGAATAAGCAAATCCAACTTCAATTACCCCTAAAGCTTTTTTTTTTAGAATCTTATGTTACATTCAACTATTAAACTATAATAAATGTCTGTATAACTGAGTCTGTGCTTGGCAGGCTGTTTTTAGGCCAGCGAGTCCTGCAGCCCTAACACCAATATAGCCTGTTTTCCCTATAAGACCCTCATAAGACCCAAAAAAGCATTTGTTGAAATAGGAAGAAAACAATCTGTACTTTTATCGGTATCAGACCTGACATTCACCAAAATGATGGCTGGTGGCTGGTCTAACACCATTTTTCAACCCAAACAGTCAGAATTTGATTTCAACTGTGCAAACAGTTTGGTTAGGCTTAGGCAGGGACACAACATGATTAGATTTAATTAAAATGCTGTAGTTTTGCCTAAAATCAAAATCGCTTCCTCACATGGCCACATTTCATGTTACTGGTTGCAGTAATCAACAGAAAGCTGTTTCACAATGCCCACACCGAACAGCCGCTTTATCAATGACCTAAATGCCAGGATGCTGACATGCTCATAATGATAAAGATGACATGCTGATGTGCAGCAGGCCTGATTAATACCAGTCTGGCAAATAGCTGTTGAATGAAATGATTAATTCAATTCACTCATAGTCTTACAGATATTTCTAGATTTTATCTGGATTTTACGCTAGAAAACCCCAACGGGTGGTGTTAAAGGAAAAGTCAGGTGACCGAAGTCATTAAGATTCATCCTTCTCTGTTCTCAGACAAAAGATAGACAATATATTTATGAAATGAATGCATCCACAGTTTGCTTTTTAAATAACAGTACTGCACACAGCGATGGGCATGTGACTTCTTGATGATTGTCTAATTATAAGAAAGTGTATCTCTGCCTCTAATGAGTTTCTAATATGCCTGCAATGTATCATGAACGGTATTGTGAGCTTCATGTTCACATGGCGTGACAACTGTATTTGGCCCCTATGATATTGTGCAGGTAAAATATTGTTTGAACATTGCCCACACTAGTCCTTAGTGCCTCTCTATTCTCTTTAGTGGCTCTCTACAGCCACGTCTCTGAATAATTCAACAAAGCAAAAGAGGATTGACGGACCGGGAGAGGAGATATAGATTGCTGATTATCTCTGGGCACACAAACTAGACGATTGACTTTCTGATGTCAGAATAAGCTGGACAAGCATGCTTGACGCTGTGTATTAGGTGTGCATGAGTGTATTAAGTTAGGAAAGAGAGCTGGAAACCATGTGGACACCCATCTTTGAAACACATTTTTGTCTTTCCTTTGAGATACTGAGTTATTTCATAAATTCCTGACCTGCAGGTTCTCTCCAACTGCAGGTGTTGACACGTTCTTATTCTGGCAGCATTTCATCTCTAGAGACCACACGAACAGTTTAACGATGGCACCCTAGGAAGTGAACAGTTTCCTGACATTTGAGTTCAGGTGAACGAGCACGACGGAGAGTGTGATTCAGACGACCTCGCGGTTCAATAATTCACAGCACTGACGGAATTATGACTTGTGGGCAGGGCAGAAGGTCAGTGTTGACGAAATATTTTGTTGGAATTTAAAGGGGGGTTCCGTTGATACCCTCAGTGAATCAGCTGACAGGCTTTCATTGAGATGGGCAATCTGTTTTATCCACACAGCAGAGAGATAAAGATGCATATGATGGCAAATATCCCATAGTTAGGTTCAACTGCAGTTCAGTAGGAGGCTGTTGTCCAAGGATGAGGCGTGAAACTAATGCTCCCACTCATTTGATAAGCTTTGTTTTTATTCATGCTAGCAACATGATTTCATAATAGTATCAGCTTGTTAGTTGGTTGGGTGATCCACAACTTTGCTTTAGAGACAAAAACAAAATTGATTGCCATAACCTATGTAAAGACATTCATGAACTTTGGAGGATGACTCCTGCTTTTTCGATCCACTTGCAGTGCAGAAATATCAGTAACATTTCCCACCAGGAGCATTTTAAAAGCAAAGTATTTTATTGTGGTGATGACTTTTCCTTTAATTGTTTCAGGGTTTTTGCAATGAGCAGTTTCAGATGTGTATGTTGTTATTTCCTTCGTTCTGCTGTAGCCTACAGACAAAGCCGACAGTGAAGACATAGATCACATTTGTGGCTGTGTGTTATTTATTTCAAAACTTTACTTATTTATCCGTATAATAGTTGTACAGTTTGTACTAGCAGGTGGGACACGCGTCTTCCCCTGCTTCAAAGGCTGCAGAGGACATTAAAAAGAGGAACTCGCTCCATGATGGGTGGGTTTCTACTGTTTTCAGATGCATCCTAGAAGCAGCTCCCATCATAAATAGACTCTGGGACACTTCTAGGATGTGCCGTGAGCTTCGACTTAAATGGCAGCGATCAGCTCCAGTGACTGTGTCAAAGCCGGAATGAAACGCAGCCACTACCGGTAGAATTGTGGGGTTACTATTCCTGTTGCATTGCCGTGAGCTTGTTTTTTTTGGTTTTGAGTTGAATATTTGTATCCAAACTTTATGGGCATTACTGCTTAATAGTATTTTAGCCGTGTTAGTGTGAGAATGTTGTTATGGGGATTTTAGTCTTTAGCTCATTAATTTATAACCTCCCAGATGCTCTCGTGTGGCTGTAGACCAGTTGTTGCTGGTTTGTATTAAGCTTTTAGTGAAGAATGGAACAGACAGGAAGACCAACCATTTTGTCATAAAAAAATCTAGTAGGATTATGGATTATTGTGGAAAGTGGAAGTGTAAAAAACGCAGCAGCTTTTTGGGTTTTTGGACTCTTTCTTATCATACTCTATTGTGAAGTGTTTCAGCATTATCTTGTGCAGCTTTAACATTAAAAACAAAGCAAAGTCCTGTTAGTCCTGTTCTGTCCATGGTAGAATTCAAGACCTCAAGTTTCAGTTTGTTTTAATTCACATTAATAGCATTTATTACACATGCAACATCTTAGATAAACTGTGGTGAACACAAATACAAAATGAGCTCAAAAGTAGCGTCTCTCCATTATTTTACCCTCTGTACTTTTTCTAGTCACTGCTTTATTCAATAGAGACACACTGATTAGTTGTACGCCAACCAGGGGGAAAGTACAGAATTGACAAGTGTGACATCCATTGTTGTTCCACAAATTCAATACTTTTAATTAGTTGATATTATTTCATTATAAGTATATTTCATAAGAGCTAAACGTCTCCCTCTGTTTTGCAGTAGCTGCAGTCATTAATTGAGGTTTGGCCACAAACTGGTTAAACAATACACCACTGTAACCATCCTCGAAGAGGAAGCAGAACAGTTGTCATTGGGAAAGATTTGATAGATTCATTTTTTAAACTTTAAAGATGTTTTTAAATAGGTAAATCTCAACAGGGCTTTTAAGCCGAAAGTCAGCCCTTGAGCTTTTTAATTATCCTGTTATCCTGATAATTAGTGTAGACTTAGTGGTGATTCACACTGATTGCTATATTGTTGTTTCTGCATTGGCAAAACTATAACATGAAGGTCAGTGTATGTTGTTTAATTGAGTGTCAAACCTAATCTCCCTTTCTCCATTTGGGTTTCTAGGTGCCCTTGGTTGACAAAGGTAATTTCTCCCGTTGTGCCTCTCTACAATGGCCTGGTCTTCCTCTTTGTCTTGGCCAACTTCAGCATGGCAACCTTCATGGACCCTGGTGTTTACCCGAGAGGTATGTTCGTGCAAACAGGTTTAAGTGTCTTAAATACAGATGGTCCAGAATTTGCAAGCAAACCAAATTGCTTGCAGTGTTTATCAGCTATGTAAAAATGGGCATGTTATATGATGTACACAATAACCAAGTATGAGTAATGTTTCCTTCCTTTTGGGTTCACATCTTTAATAGCAGCACATTTTCAGAGCATCTTAATGTTTCACTACCCCATTAACTTCTTGCCACAGCCTGTAAAGCTGCTCCACATGCAGGTCACTGGTGGAAATGATTCAAGTCTTCATATTGCTGTGTGCACTGAGTATCTCTCTTAGGCCTGTCAAACAAGCTGCTCAGGCTTTTGCTCCTGTTGCAGGCTCCTTGTCCTCAGCGGTGTCTGGGTTAAGTAATGATGGGTAAACCCATCCCCAGGGATGTTTGTAATGGTCTTGTAAATGATAAGCACCTGTCTTTAGAAAGAGCTTTCCCTCCACATAAAAGGGGTAATAAACATTAGGTTGTATAAAGTGCAGATTATCTTCCTTCCCACAGGTGACAGTGGCCTTCTGCTGCTGCTGCTGTGGCACTGCTGGGTTTTATGAATTACAGAGAGATGAGAAAATTTCTAAATTCTTGATGGTGTGTCTTAAAGACAGCAGTCCGACCAGTTATAATAAAACATAGCTGTTAAATGTTGTCTGTTCAAAAAAATCACTCTTATCCAGATGGTAAAGTTTGAATTCTTTTTTTGGGGGGGGATTTGGCACAGCAATTTATTGTAATTTTCTTTATCAGGAAAATGGCAAAATGAGATAAAAGACAGATGAGAGAGAGGATTCTTGTAAAAAGACTCCACAGTTACAAGCAAAAATATCAAAGAGCTCTGTGCTTTCTACTATTGAATATGTTTTTAAAAAATATACTGCAATTTGTTGAACTCTGTAACAGTGAGGAAAGTTTCCAAGGGAACTAGAGGAAGTAGAGAAGAGTTTCTTACTTTTGCCCCATATTTAATAAATTGGAACATATAATTAATAGAAATCTACTTTTACCCAAATAAAACAGTAAGTAGGCAAGTCTATTGAAATGGATTTGAACCCTATTTGTTGCAAGAGACAACAGCTACAATAAATGTTAATCTTGTTAATGCAGAAACTGTGCCAATTAGTGTGTTAAGTGTTCCTTTTATCACTTAAAAAGTCAACGACTGGATCCCCATTAACAGTCATTCGTGCCTAGCAGAGTATCAGGGAGCAAGATTGTGAGTGTGACCCTGTCATGAGGGACGATGGGCCTGTGATCAGTAGCAAACACTGCAGGCAGGGAGCCACAAACACACGTACTGATGCAGGGCTGAAAAATAAATGCAGTAAAATCCCTCCATCCAGAAGATGCTGCGTGTCTTTTTCCCAGTAATTGTTAGTATTTATATGAGCAAACATTTTACAAGACAGGTGTTTCAATTCGGTGTATTAGAGATTTAAGTATGCGTAATAACCACATATCGAAAAAATTCAATGTAGATGCAAGTATCTCACTCTTCAGCAGCAATTATATAAGAACATCATGAAAATGTTTATATAAGTTTGCTTTAGATCTCATGATAGATTATGATTATCATGATTTTACTTACTTAAGGTGGAAACTGATCATTTAAGTTGGACTGTCGGTATATGTTGAAAGAAATAAGCTACTGTTTTATGTGCTGAACAGTTTTTGTGTTAAGCATTTGGAGAAAGGAAGCTGTCAGAGGAGATGCAAGTTTAACTGCTCTTGGTTTGGCACGCGGTTTACCTTTAAAATCTATTTGAAGCGACTTGAGAACCATAATAACAGAGCAATCTCCGGCTACAGAGCTGTTTATTTCGGCGCCCTACCTTTGTTTTCCTTCCACGCTCTCTTGCTTTCTCTCTGTGTGCTCAGCTTCCTCGGCCTCCCAGCAGTTATTACCTCTATGTGGAATTATTTTCTCAGGTTCAAACTCTGTGCCTCAGCTAAAATACACTTTATATTCCAATGCAGCTCCAAGGCAAAATGCTCCATAGTACAAGGAAATGACACCAAGTTTTACATAAAAGTGTTTGTTTAACTACAGTCGCACCAATGACAAGGAGGTGAAACGCCTTTTGTACTGTCATGTAGTAATATTAGAACAGAACGAGCAAGGTGCACATTTTAATTCTAGAGCAAACCTAAGTTCAAATCACTAATAAATATGCTCTCCACTACATGAGTTATTATGCACTTGTTTCTTGTGTCTCAGGAATAAGTGATATAAATGTTTATGTCTCTCAGTATTTGACTGTAGACGTACAACTAACAGAAATAGTAGAATCATCAATTCAAAACATGTCTCTATACCATATGTATTTGTGTTTTTCTGTGTATTTTTCACACTCCACCATATGCATCTGTGTTATGGTAGCGGACGAAGACGAGGACAAGGACGATGATTTCCGTGCACCGCTCTACAAGAATGTGGAGATCAAAGGCATTCAGGTCCGGATGAAGTGGTGCGCCACCTGTCATTTCTACAGGCCGCCTCGCTGCTCGCACTGCAGTGTTTGTGACAACTGTGTGGAGGTGAGCGTAAATACAAATGCACGTGTGCAAACACAGAGACTGGGTGGGCTCAGTATGCATGAAATCTACATATGCATCAGGGTAGACTGATTTTTCCATTCAGGAGCTTTTCTGTCCTGCCAAGACTTAAAATCAAAGACAAAATCGGAGTTTATGTTTATGAGTCAGATTGCATTTTGGCAGGAAAATTCGAATTATTAAAGATTATATTCCTGGCATAAGCATCAGCTATTGGCAGCTTTAACCATAAAATACTGTTATAAACATTAGCTTTCAAATCCTCAGTTTGGCCTTTCAGCAGTTACTACTTAAAGAAATTAACAAATGGAAACAGATATTACAGCATTTTCAGTAACAAAGTTTAATACTTTAATACACACTCAAATATTTAGCAGGGAGTTTTAGGTGTATTTTGAAGTGACATGTTCTCGTTATTCAACATTTGGGTTGCCTTTTTATTAGAGGAACTATTTTACAGTGACATGAGTGAAAAATGTCAACCTAAAGCCCAACTCTGGTCAGTTTGGAGTAACTTGGTATATATTTTATAAGCGTAAGCTCCTCCCTCCCTCCGCAGGACTTCGACCACCACTGTCCCTGGGTAAACAACTGCATTGGAAGAAGAAACTATCGTTACTTCTTCCTCTTTCTGCTGTCATTGAGCATCCACATGATGGGAGTGTTTTCCTTTGGCCTCATCTTTGTCCTCCATCACAGAGACAGGCTGGCAGCGCTGCACACCACGGTCACGTATCCTTTCACTTAAATCACAATGCACCTAGGTTTTTTTTGTGTCTTTATGTACAGTGCGATTGGTTGTCGGTTTTGTGTTTATATTACAATGTTTTCAGAGTTGACAAAAGGCACTAGAAGTTTCATTTAGTCTCATAACCTTCTATAGTTGTTGTTGCCTTGACCTTTTGTGTCCAGTCTGGTGGTGATGTGTGTAGCAGGCCTTTTCTTTATTCCTGTGATGGGACTCACAGGTTTTCATATGGTTCTTGTCGCTCGAGGTCGAACAACCAATGAACAAGTAAGATGACGCCAGCACAAACACTGACGACATGTGTCTTAACGTCCACACACACACCTTACTTATCCCAAAGGGAAAGCCCACGCTACAATCTGTCCAGCCAACAGAGCTTCATTGCTCAGCATTCACAGCTACAGCTGCCTGATTGTTGACAGCTGGGTTTTGAAATAGTTGGAGAACCTTGACAATCAAACTCAGGTCACCACAGTGTAGTAATGACACTCCAGTTGCATGTAAAGCACAATTGCACAGTCCAATTTGCTTTAGTGGGCGAAAATTATTTTAATTATATAAAGATAAACAAACACACACATGCATTCAGAGGAATAACACAAATACTAATGAAAAGCACCAATGTCCCCATACACTCTAATTAAGTCACATTTAAACAGCACAAATCTCCTCTGAATTCACCTTAGTGTATAAATGAATAAGTGTGTGTGTGTGTGTGTGTGTGTGTGCTCGTACGATGCTTCTATTGCTTCCAACTCTAAACAAGGTACTGTGTTCCTCAGGTGACGGGTAAGTTTCGTGGAGGAGTGAATCCCTTCACCAAGGGTTGCTGTGGCAACATGGAGTACGTGCTATGTAGTCCCCTCGCACCTAGGTAAGGTTCTGTATTTTGCATGTGTGCATGTATGTACAAGCATTCTGTTTTTTACATCTTAAAATCCCTGGTGACTTTTAATACATGATCTTGTCTTCTTGCTTTTCTAAATTAAATGAGAATATTAGCTTGTGTATGTAAATGTGCAAATGTGTGATTATGCATACGTATGTGCAAGGGAGGTTGTGACTCATCGAAGCCAACAATATCGTAGAGGTAGCGCAGTGTGTGTGTTAACGTATGCACGTGCTTTGAGGTGGTTGCGGAGGTGTGTATCTAGTTCTGCCTGAAAGCAGCCAGCAACCCTGGGGGAAGGCATATGGCTAAGAGAATTGAATCACTCAACAGAACAACAGTTAATGGGAAACAGAGCGCAGAGCTAGTCAGCATGCTTTATTTACACACACACACACACACACACACACTTTCTTCACTTGTGAGAACACTCACTGATATAATACAATCCCTAAGCCCCTTATCCTAACCCTAACCAAAACCTAATTCTAACCCTGACCCTAAAACCCAGTCTTGATCCTCAAAAACCCGTTTGGAGTTGTGTGGACATTTTAGCTGGTCCACACAACACCAAAATGTCCTCACAGCAATGATATTATTACAGAATTTGTCCACAGAAGGCTATAAAGACTGTCCACCCACACAACATTTCCCAGAACACTAGTTTTATGTCCTTATGGGACAAATTCAATTCCATAAAAATCAGCAGTGTGACTGCAGAGAGACAACAGCAGGTGGAGGTGAAATGCTGTGTTACAAACATATGTGTTTAAGCTGTTGCACACTCCCTGATGAAAGGATTTTGACTAATGAAGCACTAACTCAAAGGATGCTGAATCTGACTGATACTAAATGAACTGTTAAAAGAGTATTTTTAAAATCTCACAGCCAATCAGGTATCATTCATTTAGCAACAAAGTTGATTATCTAAAATATGTAAAGGCTATTTGAAAAAATGCATATTTTACACATTTTACACCCCAAGTTCACATACTCGCCACTAATGGTTTAAAGCTTTTTTTATTTTATTAACTTTATTACCTTTTTTTTTTTATACATATATATATATATATAGCTTTGTGTTGCCTTTTTTTTTTTTAGCTCTGTGCCTTTTTTAATGGGGTTACAAAGATATACAAATAAGAGATTTTTTATTCATGCACTGTCTTCAGTATACATATACTAAGTAGGAGAGAAGTGAACGTGTAATGACATTTTTTTCGTTTACAAATGTACAGTAAAAGCTGCACCAAGTGAGTGTAATAAATTAGGTCACAGCGTGGTATAATGTGGGGTGTCATTTCTCACGGAAGCTAAATTATGTGCTGGTTCAGCCGATGTAGATGCAGATGTAATGGCAACACTGGCTGCCATAAACTGTCAGGACACATGACGAGGAGGGAGAACCTGTATGTTAAAATGTGTTGATCATTTCTGCATAGATACACGCTGGACCCAAGAAAAAAGCCACATATCAAAATCCAGCCCCCATTCATCAGACCAGACCTCTCAGACCGGCAAATCACCATCAAGGTCAGCGACAACGGCATCCACAGCACCATCATCAGCTCCAAGGTGAGCAATTACTACTTTCTCATGCTTTGCTCCCGTAGTCTCGAATCCCACGTGTAACATGATGTGTCGCCAGCACTGTTTCCTGTTCCCCATTATAAAAGAAACTCATACTGTAGGCAACAAAATGAGATGATAGAGACGCTCATTGTAATCAGATGCAGAAGAGATTTTCCCTTTGCTGTAACACAATATTACGAGACACTTGACGTCAAAGGCAAGTGACTCATGCAGTCAGACAAGGGGACAAATTAGGCCTTTATGGGTAAGTTTGAAGGATGATTCAAAAGGCAAAATGCATCTTGATGATGAGTGTGTTATTAAAGGTTTTACCTTTAATGTAGCCACTAGCTTCTTTTCACACAAATTTAGTGTGAGGATCAACGTACACACCATTGGAAAATGCTGGACATACTAATTCATGGTCCTTTAAGTCACAGCAGTTTTTTCTGTACTTATAAAACTGCATCTTATCAACCCAAAGCAGCAAAGTTGAGGTTTCCATAAGAACAAGTGTAACCTTTTACAGTAGATTATTTTCTAGAGTTTGGGTTTAGTCAGGCATGACTGCAGTTAAATAAAACCCACCAGCTACTGAAAATCCTTTTGTGGCTCCAGAGGGAGCTGACATCTGACAGTCTCACCTGTCACCTGAGTCAGACTTGGCTGAGTCTGAAAATTAAACAGGTGAAAACAAAAAGAGATACAGCGGATCTTGATCACTTAACATTTCTTCTTGAAGCCAGCGGCTCAAAGTTCCACTGGCTACTACCATAACAACACACCCACAGCTCGTCGTAACGAAGGTGTCCGGCTTTCATGAGGATGAAAAATGAGTGGAATGTAAAAGTATTCTCCCAATTCTGCTGCACTGATTTTCATAGTTGTTGGAGTGATGATGGGCAGTTATCAAACAGTGACCTATTCCACCTGTTGTGGAAGCTCTAACACCCCGTTCTCTTCCCTGTAGTCCAAAAGCAGCTTGGACGGCCTGGACGACAAAGAGACCCAGCCGCCACTGCCGCCCAAAGCTGACAGGTACAACCAGCTGAAAAGCCAGCTGACCTCCAGCGAAGGTAAGAGACACAGTCTGGCCCGGTGGCCTTTTTCATGCCAAGCCAGAGAATAGCCGTGGTTTGTAGCAAAGTGGCGAGTCACTGAATCAACGCCAGATTTGTGGTACGGTGGAGAGATTTCAGAGTGAATCATTGCAACATGAGTCAGCAACGTTTTTTTTCCATTGGTGTGTAGAAATAGAGCTCTGCCAGATGGGAGAGGAAGATGGTTTACAACCAGGACCTTCTGTCTCTGGGGGTCTCCCGTGTAGATGAGGAGCTGGGAACGATCCCGTTGCGACGGTGCTTTTACAGCCACAGGTGTTAACCGGGGATGATGTGCACTTACATACCGCTGAATTCCAGGGTATTAAGTGTCGTTATTCAATTATGTGAAGCTACAACAGCAGTTTCCCTCCAAAAATCTCCAGTGTCATGGTGCATTATGTCAGGGAGGAAACGCTCGCTGCTCTTCCATGAAACCTTATCGCCGCTCGGTGGTAATTCAGAGTACTGCAGCTGGCCTCAATGGACTGGACCTTTTTAATTGTCTTTATTTTTACTGTAAAGCAATCGTGAGGATAATTTGTGAAAATGTGGGTTATTGGTATTTTCCTCTGAGTAGCTGTTGGTGAAGAAGCACCTGGGGACAGCTACCTCTTACCTCCTGGCTGTGCAGCTGCTCCACTTTTTTTTTCTACACTGTAGGAGGTGATGATGTGGGCTTCGAGGGCTCAGTCTCTACAGTCTCTTTACAGTGATAATAGAATTCAGTTCTGAAGTCTTGTCTTTCATCCTGTGACTTTTAATCAGAACAGGTATAATGGGAAAACTACAGCTGTACTTTCATCTCTTTCTGTGTGTGTGCTGCAGAGAGCTCCCTGTCTGGTAAGACCCACCCTTCCACTCCAGCCATGTACAAATTCAGACCATCTTTTGGCACCATGCCTAAAGTCCACTACCACGCTGCTGGAGAAAAGGTGAGACACTATTTGTTGGAGCAGGGCACATATGAATGACGTTCTTAGTGTTGTGTCATCAATTACTCAAACTCCACCCTTACAGCCGGGGCCTCATTGCCTGATGCAAAAGGTGCTGAGCTGTTGAGGAGAAGAACTTTCTTTGCATTTCTAGTAAAAATGTGTGTGTTATTCTGCTGATCGCTCCACAGATTGTAATACCAGACGACCGGAAAAATCCAGCCATTCTTGAAGAGGGTGTCCGTAGTCACGACTACCGATCTGAGCCAAATCTGGACCTGCCCGAGTACACCAACGCTCCTCTTCACCGCACCTTCCAGTCCTCTCCCCTCCAGCTGGACTCTGACGCCATCAACTCCCGTTCTCTCAGCCTAAAGCAGGGCCACCATCGGCTGGAGAAGGGCCAGCTCCCAGCCCTGCAGCCGCAGACAGTCACATCTACTCCCTACAAGAGTGTCTTCTCACCGAACACGCTCTCGAACCGCAATGGCAGCCTGTCGTATGACAGCCTGCTCAACCCCAGCATTTCCCCAGCCGCTGCCAGTGAGTGCATGGCCCATCATGGTATGGCCTGTGGGGTTCCACTCACCGTACCTGCCCACCAAAATGTGCCACATCCGAGAACCTGAAATACAAAGGCAGCAGGTCACCCCCACCTACAGCCCAGTGATTCCACCGAGGGGGGTGGGCCGCCAGTCCCCTCACGCACGCGACAGGGACCCGTCCCCAGTCCGCTACGACAACCTCTCCCAGACCATCATGGCCTCCATCCAGGAACGAAAGGAGATGGAGGAGAGGGAGAAGCGGCAGATTCTGCATGGGCGCTCCCAGACCCATATTTATGCCCAGGACTCTGGCGTCTTCGATGGGGGCTATGGCCTGCCCACCAATGCTTGCTACGCAGATGGGCCCCGGGGCCCTGGCTCTAGAGGCCCTACACCCCCAGCCTACGGAGGCTCCAGGGACAATCTGAAGGGGGTCGGGCTTGTGAGCTACGGGCAACGAACCCCTGTGCTGCGCCACACCGGCGCTCCGCTAGGCTGTGCCCCTAGGACTTCATCCACCTCCCTACACACAGATCACAGTAGCACCAACAGCAGCCAGAGCAGGGCCACTGGCCCCGAGGGCCCCTACCGTTCCCCAGCCCACCAGCCCCACTCCCCTGCTGTGCCCCGATCCCCCTCCTACTCCCACCAGAAACTTTCCTACATCAGTGCCCATGAGAGGACAGGCTCGCCTCGCCTGGGGGGCCCAAGGTATGAATGCTAATGTTATCTGTGTGGGATTGCATGCGTTGCACTGCGCCTGTGGGGACTGGTTGGCAGTAAATGCATTCCCAGAGGAGGTGCTGCTCCTTCTGCTGGACACAACCTGGGCAGTTCTAGTACTAGTCCTTCAGGCAGCATATAGTTTTTGTATGGTGTATGGTATTTGTCCAGCTGTGATGTCCATTTATCAGTTTGTTCTTTCTGGTGTGAATATAAGTTCTTTTCTGATTTGAATGTTTGCCTTCCTAGTAAAATATAATTTTTTGTATCATTTTACAAATGTCAGATGAATAAAGTTGTGTAACTCCTCTCTTTGCTTTCTTTTGCATGCTTTTCAATTACTCACCCCACATTTCCCAGCTTTTTTCTTAACTAACACGTCCACTTTCCAAGCAGTCTTTCATACAATCTGAATGTGCAATCATGAAACATACAATCTGCATTTTGCTACATACGTATTGTTTGGTTTGTTCTAAATCATTTTCTCTACTTTTCTCTTTCCATTCAGGGAAGCCATGAAAGTTAATGGGCAGATGGACTGCCACCCCAGTACCCAGAGTGCCACCTTCAGTCCCAGTCGCCACAGTAACGTCAAAAAGGTGACGGGTGTAGGAGGCACCACGTATGAGATATCAGTGTGAGCAGCGACGCTGCATCCACCTCACATGACAGCGGCCATCCTGCTATGAGGAGATTCTCTCCTGTTATTTTAGTGAAGTCTAGACAATGGCCAGTCAGGGGCTCGCTGCTTTAGAGTTATTGTTGAGTCAGAGCGTCTGTCTGCTCTTGTGTGGGTTTGTCTAGCCAAACGCCTGTGTGTACTGGAGGGGTGAATGTCAGGTGATGCCGCTGCAGGCTGTACTGTACTGTTTGTGTAAGGAGCGTCTTGTCGTTAACATGTATGTGGCTCATCATTTTGGTCGTAAGAGTAGACTGTCCAACAGATTGTCAGTGTTCTTAATGTTGTCTCACAGCTGTGGTCATGAAACATACATTGTTCCAACTGTCACGTACAAACTTTGCTACGGAAAAGCACTGACGCCTGAACAAAAATACCATGGATGACTTTAAACACTGACACCTTCACTGCGGACGTCCGCAGAAAGTGACATCCCTTCCAAGTCAGATGACCTCAAGGTGCTTCACATTAACCTGTACTGATCGTGTTGTCTCCAGCATGTGTGGTGAGGTTTTGCCGCTCTGAGAAGAAATGGAGGACAAGTCATTTAGATGAACTGTGAGTAGAGGAAATACAAGCCAAGTGAAGATGAGAAGCTGGGAAAGGAGGATATCGAGAGGAAATCATTGTTTCATGTCTGGTGGTTGCATTCCAAATTCATTGAGAAAGGCTTGCTTTTAATTAAAACAAACTCTTAACTTCACCTTTGTCAAAAAGAAATTTCTCAGGAACGAATGCAAGCAGCAGAAATGTTAGTTGATATGAATTCATACATCCTGAATGTCACTTTTGTCTCAGTCAAGTGCAGATATTTAGGGCTTGAGTACAAAAAAGTCTAATAATTTCCCCTAATGTAGGTGCATAGTCATAAGCTTCTGTTTGTTTTAAGGGATGTTCAGCTAGGTTGATTTCAACATGACTCAAGCATTGGGCTGATTTTATGTGCGTTCTGAAATGTCAGAATACCTCATCCCATCGGTTCTCGCAGAGTTCAGAATGGGTCCAGCCTTGCACAACCAAAAAGAGCTACTTAGATTTTTGTCATAAAAAAAAGAAGGCAAATTATGCTATATTCATAGGGTTGGAAGAGTGTAGAGATAACAAGCGATTGTTTCATGTAGTAAAATGAAAATAACTGGTCGCTCATTCATTATTTTGTAGTTCCTTTAATCAGATTTTCTTTTTATATATCCAACCTTTCAAAAACCTATGTTTGATAAACCTTTTTTTATACGCATACTTAAGCCTGGAATGGATATTTTATTATGTGTGGAGTTTTCGTTTTTGTTGATAAATTATAAAGATAACATAAGTGAGATTATGAATAAGGGGTAAATTTCATAGCTACCTTTCAGTGTAAGAAATAAGAGTAAATGTAATTATAAGATATGTGATGTTGAGGAAGTTCATTCTTAAAGTCAAAATCTTTGACTGGTATACAGTTACGTGATTCACCTTGAATTGCCAGTATGTCCTGTACTGAAGTCAGGGGCTGAGCTTTTCAATATAAGCTGCCTCGAGACTTCAGTGCCAAAACTGGCGACACACCCATGTAGGAAGTTTTATTTCTCAGAGACTGTGAACAGGTGACAACTGAAAATGTCAATCAACTTGCAGCAGCTGTCTGGCACAGCTCCAGTATTGCCCACCACTCAGAGAGTTAATCCTTTTTTGTTTTGCTGATGACTGAAAAGATGTCTCATAAACTGTATTACTTTTGAGCATAAAAATGAATTATCAAAGTGGAGGATTTTATATATAGTGTGTATCAACTAAATATAAAAAAAAATGCCAGAACATATATGGATTATAAATGATAACGTTGGTCTTGTTACATTAGCGTTAAAAATAAACCATTGTTGCCTTTTAAGAGGAAACGTTATCAGACAAAACGCGACAATGTACCAGTAGTGTTTTAAATTTCATAGCAAGTGGCAAGAGTTCTGGAAGACCAAAATACAAAGTCATAGTCTTGTTCAACAGTAAAATGCTGTGAAAACTAATTTTCACAAGATGGTTTGTTCAACTTCTGATGTGTGTGGTTTCCACTCTCCAGATATTGGAGTATAAAAGATGGTAGCGTGGCAGAGCCTTGCGCTCTGAAAATGGCTGGATATTAGAAAAACGGTGTAGTTACGACCCTGGGGCTGCTCTGATCTCCCTTTTAAGGTCTCACCCAGCTGCCTTACCATGAGCGGAGCCATGCTTCTGTTGTAAGGTTGGGGTTTACAGGGCGACTTTTTTTTTTTGCCGTCTGGCAGGTAAGAGTGTCAGTAAATTGGCTAACTAGTATATTTGAATTAAGCAGGCAGTTATCCGCCAAGATGTCTGAACACACCCTGGTCCATCACGACCAACAGACCCTCGTTTGACCACATATCAGAAACATTGTCATTCCTCTTTAAGATGACTGCCATTAGTCAATTTTTTTGGCGCGGACATGACTGTGGGTCAGGGAAAACATTCCTGACCATCACTAATGAACCTTTTCCCCTTCAGCCACAAGCTGATTTTTATTTCACATAGAATATTCACTATGTATTAAAATGCAGAATATATTATAAATGTACATGTTCCTATTTTTGTGAAGAGGAAATATTTCCCACTGATTTGAGCAGAGTAAATAAAGTTTCCATCTCTAAGTGAATAAAAGTGATTCTTGTGATTAAGATAAGCCAAATGTTAAGCTCCTATATAATAGACATATTTTAGGATACCAAAACGTCAGTTAAACGGAAATCAGTATTATAACTGAAGCTCAACACTAGTTGGAAACAAGTAATTCTTGTGTCAAGGCAAACGTGGTCTTTAACAGCTTTTATTCGAAGGTGGAGGAAACATTTCAAATCATCCGAGTGCAAATGAAGAGTAACATTCCATCCATATACATGTATTTACAGATGCACTGGCACTTAGATGCACTTTAGAGGCAAAGTTAAGAACTCAATTAGTGGAAAGAAAAAGAAAGGGTGTCAAGCACACATATGAGATAGGGCACACTCTGTTAACATATACTCTACATGCTTTAAAGTCTGGGAATGTTATCATCTAAAAAATAGAAACTGGATGTCCTGGTCAGGAACATAAGTCAGAGTAGCTGCATTAAACTCTGATGAACCGTTCACTTGTGACATGTTTTTCAAATATTTAAAATGAAAAAGGAAAAAAATGCTTAGCTAAGTGCATCTCCTTATCAGTTATTGGTGGACACTGCAAACTGCAGCATGCATCTGATGCCGCCAACTGTCTGAAGCGGACTCCTCTCCATCAGTCCCCAACAGAACTGATGAAAGAGAATCATAATCTTTTTCTACGAAGCATACACTGAGAAGTCTTCACCTTGATTGCTGTGTTTAATGGTGGAAGCATGGACAGTGAACAGGGTTAACAAAGTCCACTGAGATGCATAATGGAATAATACATTTACAATGCATCTCCACGACACCTCGTCCCTGACTCTGTGCTGCCAATAAGCAGGCTACATTATCTTCTCCCCCTACAAACAAACTCTGCTGCAGAATTTAAAAAAAAAAAAAAAAAAAAGGAAAATACCCCAATGTGGGACTTATCACTATCACAAGCCTCTTTTCACAGTTTGTCAAAAGTAACATTGAACTGTAGATGACAACAATGGAAAGCATGGCATTGCATGATGCAGGGAAGAAAAGGGTTGGAGGAAGGGCTTCTTTTTTTTCATAAATTCAATATGCTAAATTTTTTCCCAGTGGCATCAAGGACTTGTGATCTTGAGGCAAAACAGATAATAAAAATAAAAAAACTAAAAAGATGCAAATGTCCAAATTCAGTTCATTTAGAGTCTATTGTAGAAAAAGAGGGAAAACTGATAAATTGAAGATCAGCAAAGCAAGTTCTTGGTTCTCAATTCTTGTCAGCCTTCACCTCCTTTTCAGTCCCCTTTTGTCCTCTTCCTTCTTTTCCACGGATACCTTGTCTTTTACAGAAAGCTCCTCCAGCTTTTCTGCCACTTTGTTTGCACTATCAGTATTGCCTGTGGCAGAAAAAGTGAGGCGTGAACTCACCAAAAGGATATAGAAGTTTGAACACTTGTCCTCAACATGTACATCTACAGAAACATTACTATTACTATTTCTTGTCCTTACACTCAACTCTTTATATAATCTTAAATAGTTTATTGGCTTCAGATGGCCTGTGAGACTATTAATGTTAAACTGAAAAATTTAACTGTAATTGTAATGTAGCAGAACATAGTGGCACTAGCATTTTAGCAAGCCAGCAAAGTGTTACATTCTGCATGTCTATGTAGCAGACAGAAAAAGTCCTAAGCTGGAGAGAGCAGCAAAGAACAGAGTGTGTCTGCATACTCATGAAACCTGTCACAAAAGATGTGACGTTACTCCTGTGTGGATTTTATTTTCAGAGAGCTCATAATACAAACCACTTTAACCAAAATAAATGGAGTACTGATGTACTACAACTCGATGTAGAAAAGACACATCTTGTTTTTAACCAGAAACTGATTCTGAAATAATTCCTGCAGTTCAGCTTTCACATACCTGTTCCTTCTAGGTTTTTCCTGACCTCCTCCTTGCACTCATCAAACTTCACCTTGAACTTCTGAGCATCTGTTAAAAAAAAAAAATATATCAATGATGATCACTGAAAATCAGGCAGCATTTAGAAATAACATGAAAACTAATGCTGTATGACATATGAATACATACTTTCTGCATTTAAAAAGCGTATTGCCAGGAGTTCAGGTTTAGGGCATTCATCAGCATAATCTGCTAGTGTGTTCCACACCCATGCCCTGTCACTGCCAGCGTTGGGCTTCAGCTCCATCGTGGGTTTTACTGTAGTTCACAACAGGGGAAGCACAGTTAACATATGACAGAAGGATCATGAGCAAGCTTATTACTGGGGTTATATCTTGAGACTGTACATGCATAACTGGACATTTTAGTTATTGTTTTTGTAAGCAGAGCATTTGCATTAGTGTTATCGTTCTCTACCCCAGTAGTGCATATTGGAAATGGTATTACAGTGTGACTGGGTATCGGCAATGCAAATTATGACCTAAAAATAAAAAAAATGCTGTGTACAGGAGACTAGAGTGCACACAATGCACTGCCCCATGTACACAACAATATCATACAGTAATGCAGTTTGTTAATGTGTTATGAAATCATTGTTTTCCCTCCTAAAAAAAAAAAAAAAAAAAGATGTATATGATATTCAATTAGCAATTCAATTATATTTATCAACAGGACTCACTGTGGTGATTGGCACAAATCTTTAAAGTTCGATCTCTCCTCATCAGGAGGCGAATCGTGCCTTTCTCTTTGTGTTTCAGCAGCTTGACATCACCAGTGCCTCTCTCCTTCCACTCTGGTGGGTCGTTCTCAGAGGCGAAACGATATAGTTTAGCCCGCCTGGGAAAACAGTACACTTAACAGGATGCCACTCCTTGTGAAGACGCCAAAATGCCGACTTACTTATCAGTGATCAAAAAGACCATTAAACTTTCTTACATTTTGAAGAGTTCCTCCTCATCCTCTTCTAATGTTTTCACATCCTGTTCAGGAAGTGACACGATGGGCTCAAAGTGGGGATCGTGATTAGCATCCTCTGCACTTTCTGCAGTAGTCTCGTGGTCATCCTGGTCCTACAAGGAAAGAATTAACAGAGAAAAAATTAAACTTGTCTGACATTCAAAGTTAGCAAAGATCAGTGCGGTACTTTTAGACTGAAACAAAGTGACTTCTGACCAACAAGCTACAGCTCTTCAGACTCTTCATACTAAAGTAACTAAAGACAAAGACCTGTGGCAAAATGTAGATACCCATGTGCAATAAAATCAGGCCAACAGGAAACCCGACACCTTCCGATTACTTTCCCTCCTTCTGGTGAACACTCTGTATTTAGCGCATTTACTCGCGCTTCTGAGCATTGAAAGTGAATCTCAACGTCCCGGTTCTATCTTAGCGACTGAGCTAAACGCGGTAAGCTATGTCACTGCTAAAGCAACAGCTATAAAACTCAAGAATCCCACTGGCTTGAACATCTGGATGTGTATGCTAAAAGCGCGGGCTTGACTTCACTATCAAAATAGGTTTTCAACTCTTCTTTTTTTGCAGCAACTCATTGTAAAGTTCCGTTAACGTTACCTAGCTAGTTACCGAGGCCTTTCGCTAGCGGGCTAGGCGACAGCCAAGAAAGCTAAGTAAGCCTTCACCAGCACAACGTGTGATAGCTAATGCTAAAGAAGATCTTGCAAGAACTCCAGCTGATTGCTGTTATCCTCGGGATTAATCTGCTTATTAATACGTCCCCAATAATACAAAGTCAGCGCGTGCAACACGCAACTATTAAGTTACAGCTAACATTAGCAAACTTCTGCTAGCAACTGTGCTGCTCGACAGGCTAGACAAAGGCGATGGAAGCAGCTAAGCCCGCTGTCGCCGGCCAGTCGATGACTTGCAGATTGTAAAATCCTGTGCTGGACGGACCGACGACTGCAGTTCTTGGTGGAATCCTTCATAGTTTTTGGGCTCCGCCGCCTCCCTCAGCTAATGACTGAGGCTACTGATGCTACGAGAGGCTGCACACTTCGGGCTGCTTCAGCTTAACAGCGTTAACTGTGAAGAAACGTCTTAGACCACCGAAAATCTTCAGTGGACATGTTTATTTGTCGCTCGTAAAGTTCTCCGGGTTTCATTAGACTTTGCAGCCCTGAAAACGTCTAACTTAGCTGTTCCAGCATCGCGAGAGGCAAGATCATTGTCGGCGTTTCTGGCTCGCGTCTTTCTTTACAAACTTGGACGAACTGCGACGCTCGAAAACACAATGTTTGTTACACAATTCCGGTTTTTAAGCAAGCGTAAGGCGTTCGATGACCTAAAGCGAGTATCCTCACCTTTGGGTCTGCCATATTGATGTAGATGTTTGAAGATTATGGAAGTAGATTGATAGATTCAAATCCCGAACTGGCCGCCGTTTCCCTTCAGTCGCTCTCACTTCCTGTTACAGCTTTCGCGCGCCGAGTTTCCTACGTATGCCCGCGCGTGCGCCGCCTCCATACAGTTTTTATATCGACGCATCGGTGATAGATCAAAGACATTAGACAGCGCGCTGTACAAATTTAGAATATAAAAATGTAGGTGACGGCATTATTCCACTCCACCTGTACCGCATTATAAACTGTCTATTTCCTGCATTTGAGCTGTGTAATAATTTACATGTAAATAATGAATTGCATTTAAACCCGGGACCTCAATAAGTGTCCAGTGTTTAGGAATAAAAATGAAAATTATTTGACATTTGTTGTTTCTTCAGCCCTGGGAAAATGACCCGGAGTTTTTGTGCTCTTATTAGCATCAGCATTCATCATATGTTTATCGCTTAGTTTTCCTTTTATTCGTGGTGTTCCCCCTCAGGAACCAATTAGAACCTTTTTTTTTTACTCAAAGCTAAAAAAAAATAAAAATAAAAATAAATCAATGCAGACCGAGCACAGAAATGTCGACTGTCACTTTAAGAAAAAAATGAAACGTTACGTCGCACGTGGTAAAGCAACATGGCTGCCCCCACAGTTTGCACAGTTTAGCGAGAAGTGGAATCCCAAGTAAATTTAAGAAGGTAAGGCGCATAAAAACTTTATGTAGACATTTTCTGTGTGTGTTGGCGGAAACCCTTAAAAGCATATTAAAATTGATACTGGGGCATTATCTTCTCACTTGAGAATATATCTCAACAAACAACGGAACTGCAGTAAATGTTAACTGCCAATTCAGCCTCCAGCTAATATAAGTTGTTAAAAAAAGTTCTTTTCATATACCGTACAGATAACACCAGATTCTTTAATGCATTACCATGTAGCTAATTTATAAACGCTCCCTTTCCTGCTTGTATCAAAGATTTGGTGTTAATGGCGACGACTGTGAAGGAAGCAAATGGTTAAAGTGTAAAAACTTCATAAGACAATGCCATTTCTTTCTATGAATGTGACATAGTTCCATCTTGCTTGCTGGATTGTTATTTTAGTGATGGCAGATGTTAGTGGCAGCCCGGTGGCTGAAACACCCCCCTTAAAGGAGGATAAGCCTGATGACCTCTCCCAGGACGGCACCGATGATGGCGCCTGAGCTCAAAGCTGAAGGGGAGAATGAGGCAGCCTCAGACCCTGGTGTGTACCGCTACATCAAAGAGGATCTCTTCACGTCGGAGATCTACAAAGTGGAGATCAGGAATCTACCAAAGTTCATCGGTTTCAACGACCTGAAGAAGTTTCTGTCCAAGCACAGCCTGAACCCGCACAAAATCAAGCTCTTCGGCAGGCAGACGTTTGCGTTTGTCACCTTTAAGAACGAGGAGGAGCGCGACAGGGCCATGAAGCTGGTGCACGGAATGCAGTGGAAGGGCCAGGTGCTGAGCGTCAGGCTGGCCAAACCTAAAGCGGATCCCATCCTGAGGAAGAGGAGACAGGAGGAGGGAGAGGCAGCAGGAGGGCAACCCCCATCCAAGCGAACAGAAGAGGAGGAGTTGTCACTAAGCGTTCAGATAGCTAACGTGGTGACTCCTCTGTGGAACGTGCCGTATGAGGAGCAGCTGAGGAGGAAGGAGCAGGAGGTGGTGGGAGTTCTGCAGAGGCTGGCCAAGTAAGCAGTATCATTTTTAACAGAGTCTTACCAGATGTAGGTATCGAACAATATGTGACATTAAATGACAATTGATACGCAACAATTACATTTTATACATCCTGAGATTTGGTGACATTAAAAACCTACATATTGTTCTCTCTTCCGTTCTTATCAATTACTTCCCTCCACACTAGTTTATCTAATAGATTTTCAAATGTATAAAAAATGTCTCTGTAGAGTTATTAGAAAATGTACATACAAGAGCAATATTTTTCAATGTAAATGCCACATTGTTTTACATTTACATTTAGTCACTTGTCAGAAACTTCTATCCAACTTACAAATGAGTTTTCTTCTCAGAGAGATTGGCAGCACCAACAAAGCCATGTTGCCATGGCTGTTTGCACAAAAAGGGAAGTACAACAAAATGTGTTGTCCTCTGGAAGCAATTCAGCCATCTCCCACACAGGTATAGTCAGATGTTTGGTCTGACTCCTTTCCTTTTACACATGCATACTTTTGAACATCAGCAACTGCACACCTATTGCATATTTTTGCAATACCACAGCTAATAGTTATTGTCACATTTAAAAGGTAGAATCTGATAATGTTTGAAAGTCTTGTGTCTGTTCATATCTGTTATGTGTGTTTCTCTCCCTGTATCTTAACAGACAGAGTACAGAAACAAGTGTGAGTTCCTCATCTCAGTGGGTGCAGATGGCGAGGATAAGACCATCGGTTTTCGCCTGGGAAAATATAAAGGTGGCTCTTGTGCTGTGGTGGGACCGGTCGAGACATGCCACGTCTCTGCAGAGGCTAAAAGAGTGGTGGGCGAGTTTCAGAAGTTTATCAGGTACTATTATTTGAGTTTTTTGGTTTGTTTAAAAAAAAAAATTCTTCACTCACACTTCACCTTCTGCATTCACCTTGCTGTTATTTTGGAAATAGGACAACGACATACTCTGTGTACAGTCCTGAGACATATGAAGGACACTGGAAGCAGTTGACTGTAAGGACAACAAGGACCAAACAAGCCATGGCTATAGTGTTTTTTAATCCACAGGTGATGAAATGCTCTCAACACCATGTCATATTCTTTTCTTCATTTTTGAAAGTAGAGTCACACAGTTCTCACAGATATCTCTTTCTGATGTCTTTTATTTGTGCTATGACTCTTAGAAACTTGAAGAAGAGGAACTTGATGCTTTAAAGAAGTCCATGAGGGAGTACTTCATGGAAGGAGAGGGGAAAGCCAGCGGCCTGACTTGTCTTTACTTTGTCAGAGAGGGTCAAAGGTAAGGGGGGGAGGTGGGTGGCTTGTAGATGATTGTCATCGGCCTAATACAATCATTTAATGTTATGTTCATATTATTTTTTGGTTGTGAAGGACATCTCCTAACCCAGAGGACTTGCCGTGTGAACTTGTAGCTGGAGATGGCTGCATCCAAGAGGAACTGCTTGGTCTAAAATTTAGGATATCCCCTCATTCCTTCTTCCAGGTGAGGAAGAAATACAGCTTGATTTACCCAAAAGACATTTGAACCATGTGTTTTTCCAGTATATTCACTTTTAGGTTTTTTTGCCATTGTGTTTTATTTTTATAGTTAGGTATTGGATTCCATAACACATGCTGTGTATACACATTTCTGTTCTTGTGGCACGGCTTTGAAAATTTGTTCATATTTGTGCTAGTGTTAAATATGTATGTATGCTACCTGTGCAGGTGAATACAGCAGCTGCAGAGGTGCTGTACTCTGCTGTGGGGGAATGGGCCCAGTTGGATCAGGACAGTACGGTGCTGGATGTGTGCTGTGGGACAGGAACCATCGGCATCTCTCTGGCTAAGGTATTGCTTGCTGTCTCAGGAAAAAAACTGAGTATGGTGCTGACAGGAAAGGACCTCTGGTGCAATCCCACCTACTGTGAAGGTGCACAGATGTGGGAACAGAACCTGAAAAGATCAAACCGCCGGCAACACTTACAGAGGCCGTTTGATCCTATCAGTCTGGTGCTGACCGGCACCTGCTAGTCTGTTTTTTTTGTTATGCCCATTCATAGAGTCTAGTGTTTAAACCTGTAACAGCTAATAGGTCAGTTATAAAACATGTTTTGGATGTTTTATTGTTAAGGGTAGTTAGAATTTGGATTTTCTGACATGTTTTAATCAGAATGTGTTTGACTTTTACCAGAGAGTAAAGAAGGTGATTGGGATTGAGCTGTGTCAAGAAGCAGTGGAGGATGCCAAAGTTAATGCAAAGCTTAATGGTAGGACACTAAAAACATCACACTACTGCATGTGATTTTTGTCTGAAAGATCATTTAGTCAAAATGCTGAAAGAACAGAGGCACCAGTAGTCATTCTTTGGAAACAATGATCAACATGTTGCTTTGGTTTAACAAAATATCCTTCTAAGCAATCAAAACAGTTTGTTATAGTTTATTGATACAACATAAGAAAGCTCCAATGTGCTTAAATTACTTTTTAATTTTTTCCTTTGTCTGTGAAGGTCTAACCAATATTGAGTTTCACTGTGGAAAAGCTGAGGATGTGTTCCCAAACATCCTCAGTGCTCTTGTGTCACCCAACGTCACAGCCATTGTGGATCCACCAAGGGCTGGCCTACGTGAGTGTTTTATTTTATTTTAGTGGAACATAACAACTGAAATCCACCTAATTTAAGACTAGTCAACTTAAACTGTTCTAAACTGAATACAGATTCCAAGGTGATCCTTGCCATCAGGAGAGCAGAGCATCTGAAGAGGCTGGTGTATGTGGCTTGCAATGCCAAAGCAGCTATGAACAACTTCATAGAGTGAGTCATATTTCATTATTTGGTAGTTGGTAAAGCTAAATAAAAGACAAAATAAATCGTTCCAGATATTCCAGTGCTGACTCTTATTGCAATCTTTGGTCTTCAGCCTGTGCAGAGCTCCATCCAACAGAGTTCACGGAGCCCCGTTCCGTCCGGTGCGAGCAATGGCTGTGGATCTGTTCCCTCAAACAATGCATGTGGAGATGCTTCTGCTGTTGGAGAGAGTGGACTACAAATCCCAACAGCAGCAAACCAGCAGTGGTCAGGAACAGAAAGGTTCTTAGCCTTGGCCACTTTCCTCTGTTGGATAGGTTGCATGTTTGTTTGTTTTTTCATACTAGAAACATATGCACATTCCAAGAAGCCTTGGAAAGTTTTTACCATTTATTCATCTGTTCAAATATTTACAAGGTCTAGAAATTGAATGGGTTATCTCCAAGTTAACTCACCATTATTTCATCCAGCTAAGTCCTTATTTCACAATTCATTTGGACTTGAAATTATGTTGAACTCAGCTTTATGGATTGTCCCTGTCTGCCTACTATGTATTTTCAGTGAGAAAACAATTGTTATCAATGTCTGAATACCATAAAGCCACTTAAATTGAAATCACTGTGTAGCTAAATAAAAAAAAAAAGCACTTCAATAGTCAAGACATTTTATTTTGCATAACATCACTAAAATTCAAATAGCTCATGTTGCAATACATACTTCATTTTCTAGGCAGCAACATCTTAAACATTTCATTGAGACAACTCAACAGCAACGCATGTAAAAGTGTTTTCTCTTCTCAAGGACACATTGCAAGACAACATACAAACAGGGGAAAGCACATTCTTAAAGCATCTACAATATCACAACAACCTTGTTTAAATGGATGTGTCATTGTACGTTTGTAGAAAAATCACAGGCCAAATACTTGAGTACACAGCAGTTTTTCTGTTCTTTTCCACTAAATATTATGCCTTTGCCTGTGTTTTCACTGTACAGTTTGCAGCAACCTTAAGTATTCTATAAAATGCATAAGACTGTATATAAGCTTTGGTATACAGTTTCATCAGCTTGTGGTGGAATAAAAGACTGAATCATATGTTGTTCAGGTTAGTGTGTCTGTTAAAACTGTCCTTACTTATGGTCAGAAAATGATCAGCTGTTCATCATTTTGACAAACAAAATACACCATCCATTAAAACAAGTCTCATAATGCACATGCTGCATTTCCCTAAATTATCTCTTTTTATAAGCATCTTTAAAATACTAATTGGCTAAACAAATGCTTTATCAAGTAAAGGGGAGTGTTTTTCCACCTTATGAAGTTTTTTTGTTTGTTCTTTTAGGTCCAACACATGGTATATAATCTGAGCCCTTTGTGAAATGGATTAACTAAGGCAACATGTATAAATTTTTTTAAGGGCACCAAAAATGTAAGCAACTGAAATGTAACAAATGGTTAGTTGGTGTGCATGGAATTAACGGTTACCTAAAAAGCTAGCAAGAGCTAAGAGCATAAAAAAATATTTTTTTCCATTACAGTATGCTGTGGCCATTGAAATTTTTACCTTTACTGAAATGTTGGCGCATGGAGCAGGACATGAGTTTCTTGTATCACCAAAGCAAACACATACACACACAAAAAAAGGCAACACCTGCTCTAAAATACAAGTCACCCCAAATATCCCAAAGGCAGTTACTCTTGTACCGACAGCATGATCATTCAACTAAAATATGGGGCAGGACATGAGTGCATAAAAGTTCTGAATAATGATTACTTCACAAAGCATGTTTTAAATCGTGCAAACCAAGACAGCAACTTTGCATTCTGAGGATAAACAAAACACGGTATTTTGTATTCTTCAAACTATCCGTAACACCTACCATTAAAAATACCCAATAGACGAGTAACTTTGTTTCCTAATTCATTAAATGGTATAAATACACAAATACTAGTAGTCCCTTTCCAACACAAACAAAACTGATAAGTACTGGGTGCTTGTGATCGTGATTCTAGAAAACCAACATTTCAAAACCAAACTAATGTGTGTAATGTTTTTTGTGGTCAGAGAAGCATGTCTTTTTCCTTTGTGGTTCATATCAAGTTCGGTTAACATCTCTGCACCCTGGGTGATTTTTCCTAGTGCCATAACAAGGGTGCATCTACAGAGGTAGACAATTTTTGCTCTACAGTTGGTTAGTGCATTTAGTCCTACCCTTATTTCTACCAGCTGATCCAATAAAATATGAATGTAGGAGACAGCTCTACCGGCATAGACAAAGTGTTAGTAACACTATCAACACTTGTTAACATTAGATTTCAGTGATGCATAATTAAGTAATGGATGGTGGTGTGTGATGTCTGACAGTGACTGGGTTTCAGTGCTGTGGTTCATCAGTGATTCCGAGACTTAAACATCGACAGTGCAGAGGGGCTCACTTCCTGGCTGTGCAGACTCCATAATGGTCATCTTGGGTTTCTTCCTCGTTTCCTCCTGATACAGGAAAAAAAACCCACAACAAATATGTTCAGAAAAACAGCTCAATATTTCATGCACTGGAAAAAAATCTTCATCAACCAGGGACTGCCTGCCACACTATTCAAGATGTGTTTTAAAATGTACTCCCCTTTTTTGAGCCTCAAGAATCGAGTAGACGCAACAGAGAAATGAATCAAACTCCAACCAATTAATATCCTCTCGGCCCAAATAAATTTTTGTCCATCATCTGGACTGAAATTACCACCTCATTTTTCCTTTTCTAAGTTGACAACATTTTTCATGAAGTACAGTTCCATTTTTGGCAGGGGAAGAAAGGAATAACTATTAAAAACAATAGCCCTTAACAAGTCTTACACTTTCAGTAGGCATAATGATATTCATACACTTAGTATGCAAACTCTGCTGTAGCCTAAGACTTGTTAAATTTAACTGAAGTGGATTTTGAGGTGGGGGCAGTACAAGTGAAAAACCGTTATTGCAAAGCATATACAGTTCACAATAAAAGAGTGGCATTGTTTACAATAAAATGCCTGCTGTGAAAACTTTATTTTTGGCATTAAATACAAAAGACATTCAAGTACAATGTGTAAACATTAGCTGAGGGAAAAAATGTCTCCCTACAAGCCTGGTCACAACAGAAAGCTGCCGTGTTATTATTGACAAATACAAAAGGCTTTGTAGATGTTAAAATCAAGTTACATTAAATAATTCTGGTTAAAAAGGAATAGTTCTCACTCTCTGTGTTGCCAATTTCTTCATTTCTTCCTGGAGTTTGTTCAAGATATGAAGGTTTGGCTTGTTCTTTTTGGCATACTGCTGGAGCTCAATCACACTCTTGTCAGAGCTCTCCTGCAAAACACAAGTTGTTTAAGCTTCACTGAGACGTGCCTACAAACTTCACATTTTTAGCAAAGTGGTATTCTCATTATAGTGTTTAGGTATTCATGTGACAAACAGCAAGATTCAAGTTTCACCGCAGAGTCTTTGGCCTCTAGTAGCTTTCAGAAGCAGTTTTTTGTCAATTTGTTTTTACCTTGTTCACACTCTGTCCTGTCAATGTTGTCACACCACTCAGCAGATATGCATGAATGTTTCAGCAAAAGCACTAAAGACTGCTAGCAATCATGTCAAAAGCATAATGTAAAACACCCATACAAAAAAAAAATATATTTTTTTAACCATAGAAGCTTGCGAGTAAGGGTTTCTGAGGGTATTTACCTTCTTCACCATCTTATTGCTCTCTCGGCCATACATGCGCAGCAGTGATCCCCAGTTCTTGACATGAGGATGAAGCATCTGTAAGATCTTCTGAGATGCTAGTTGTTTGCCAACCCTCTTGTTCTTGCCTGGCAATAAACATACAAAACCATCACTGAAAGCTACATACACATTAAGATAACTTACTATCCAACAGATGCTGAGACACTGGTGATAACTATTCAGCAGAAAAACAACTGGTACTGTATATGATGCACCACTACTCGTGCTTTCAAAAGGCCTGAATACCCCTGAGCAAATGAGCTTTGCAAGCGTATAAATTTACATGTCTACATTTAACATGTCTCTTATCAACTCTCTGGTTATCACGTCATGTTTCCACCTGACTGATGGATGAAAAGTAGGGTGCACTTACACCAACCACGCACAGTATGTTTCCCACAAGTCATCACGTATTCACTCTTCTGATTTTTTCCTGGGATCACCTCAAATTTAATGCTGGTGTCCCCCATTCCATGATTTCTGCAGGGAAGACAAAAGATCAAGTCTAAACAAATGTTGGCACTTTGTTCTTTGTCAACAGTCAGATGACAGGTCATCAAACTTAGCATGAAAAGAGAAAAAGGTACATAGTCAAACTATGAAAGACAATCAATACTATTCTGTCAAGTGGAAAGTGGACATACTAACAAAATTACTATTTTTAATCAGATGGATCAGATTTAGGCTCATTGTTTCACATCCAAAATATTAATACATTTACCTCATTGGGTCATTATTACCTTTTAAGGCACTCATGAAGAATCTGATATGGCGAAAGTAGTCCTGCTTTGTTGGTCAGCTCATACACCCTTGAGTCCTCTATACTGATATGATTAAAATACTGTAGGACAGATCACAGTGAATGTTACCACTGTTATAAGAACATAATCTACCCTTGACAGCAGTTCTTGTTGATAAACCTCATTAACAAGTTAATTTTAATTTATCTAAATATACCAGGTAAGGAGACAAATGCAAAACAAGAAAACAAAGAGGTACCTCCAGTTCATCACCCTCCACAGGCTTCTCCTCTGAGGTCTGTTTCACAAAGTCAGGGATGAGGATTTCCAGTGTGGCTCGAGCTGCAGTTCACAGCGGATTATATGTGAGAGCCGAAGCAGTAACTTTCAGATGTACACAGTAATAAATACTGTGATATTTTAATCAGGAAAAGTGCCACAAAGATAGCTAACTTGATCTGAGCTGGACTGATTTGAACTGTTCCTTCCACTTGTCAGTAATTTGCTGGATTAAAGCAAACTAACGAAAAGCAACTTGCATTTGATTCCAGACATCCACCTCCAATTTAATGTATTTAAGCAGTTTACCTCTTAAAATGGCATTATTAAAATATATACATTCACAGAAAATTCTCAAAAATAGACCTGATGTAATCCTAGAGCTAAAACTGTGTGTGTTTGGAATGTACAGTCAACATATCACATGGCTAATACAGTAAAATTCAAGAAATTACCAGCTTTATTCTTGGCAAGTTTTTTACTGCTTGCGGTTCCTGTGCCATAAGTTACTCCATCTATAATGACTGATGCTCCAAAGGGTTCACTTGGGTTCTCTGTTTGAACACATAAAAATTGGATTTATTAGATATGATTAGATTTTCTATATGCACTAATTGTATATGATTTTTTAGAATGTCAAGACACTAAAAAACAACTTACCACATTCAAAAAAGTTGTAAACAGGTCGAACCTTTAGGACACGTTGCATATATTCATGCAAGATGCAAACTTCTGACTTCCCATTAGGGTTGATGACAAATTCTGTACAAAAATATAAGCAAATTTAAATACTGAAAATAACAAACATACAACAAATGTATGTTATAAGGACTACTTTACTAAATTAGAGAAATATTACATCAAGTCATTTTTAAAAACTGATTTTCTAACTTTATGCTAAGGTGTGGTAAGATAGGCAGATCAGCAAAGCTTTGTTAATATGATAGGCTAAAATGAATTAAAACTATACAGATTATATTTATTACAATGTAACAATACTTTAATAGATTTTAGAGGAACGTGGAGTTGTTTATTATTATTATTTTTAATTATGCATTGGAACTAATGACCTGTTTTTACGGTTGCACTGATGACTTACTATAAAAGTAAGATGTGCCCTGTTAAAAAAAAAAATAAAATAGTATGAGGTGAATGGAAATGATATAACCTTTCTTAGTTGGTGCATCCTGAACCGACAGCGTGATGAGTTTTTGGTTGGCAGGCAGGATGGGTCTCTCTGACTCTGCTTGTTTCCTCTTCATGTCTCTGTTAAACTGCCTTCGCTCAGCCCACGTACGAAACTTCTTTACAGTGACTTGTTCAAAGTCAAAGCATTTTTCCAGGTAGAGGCGAAATTCTTCAAGTTCTGGAAGGTTTTATGAAGTTGGATCACTTCAATTGGAAATGTTTCATAATGAGACCTTTAAGAAGTATAGCACTGCCAAGATATGTTGAAATGCCCTTACCAATGGACTCATCCTTGCACACCTCCACCTTGGCCTTGACTTGTCCTAAGGCTCCTTGGGCAGTGTCACAGGGCTGGGACTCTTTACCCTGCATGCTGTTATCAGTGGTTCCCTCTCCATCTGGACCACCGTCACTCAGATTGGAGGGAATGGTGCTGTCACGCTCCTCAGCTGCAGCACCTGGGTTGGCTGCTCTTTCTTCCCCGCTGGTCTCCTCACCGGGCTTTACCGGAGATCCTTCTGCATGAGGTGACGCATCCCCATTCAGCTCCTTTTCTTCCTGTTCCTTCATTTTCTTGTAATGTAGGCAAGGGATGCTGCTAGTGGGAGGGTCATGTTTCTGGTTGAAAAAAGAAGACAAAGACTTGTAAAAAAAAAACTGTGTCAACACTAACACTAGGTTAAACAGCATGCATTGGTTTTCCAATTACATTACCATGACCTTAAAAACAGGTCAAATACATTCAGTTTTTAACTTTCAAATGTTCTGAAGCAGACCATCTGTTACCAGTTCATCTCTTAACAACAATTCTGCATAGAGAACTGAGAGATATGTAGTCAATCAAAAACTTTTGCATCACTATGGACAGTTTATTAAACATGACATATGTGATGCATCTTACCCTAATACTGCCAGTCCCAAGGAAGTAGGGTCTGGACCATGTAACCACTCTTGTCTCTCTGTGTAGGTAGACTGGAATGCCTGAATTATGGAATGTCATGATCCATCCATCAGGGAGAGGTTCCGTGGGTGGTCGACCCCGACCTGGCATATGGAAAGACAAGACAGACGAGGCAGCATTGCTCCATTAATGATCTCTTCCTCATTCAGACTTTTACAGCCCCGGAATCTGTATGCAGACTTTTGCTATGGACATGCACTCTTTGAGAAAGCTGACCAAAAACCTGGTTACACATATATTGTACAGGGCACAGATCTGATTTCCCTAATCCCCTAAGCCAACATTAGAAACCAGCCTTCCCATTTATAAGAGTTAAGAAACATTCACAACCAAAAAAACAAAAAAGAAGGAAAAAAGAAAGAAAGATTGTAACCAGGTTACTTAAGTGCACTGACTGATATGGAAGTCAGCTATACAGACTAATGTAGTAATTAGCAAACCATATACAATTCTGGCAGGGTGGTCTTGGACACACAGAAAAACTAACCTGTAAATAGAACATAAAATGTAGAATAGAGCTCAGGATAAAGTTTAACATACACTGTATATGTCAATGCAGGCAATACAATGCTCAATTTACAGGATGACTATTAATTAGGGAATTACTATGTGTGACAAGTGACTAATTGCAGGAAGCAGTAGAGTGATTTTAACATGTGGCTACAGGTATCCTCATACTGGACTTAACCACACTACAATTTTAAATCAATTAAATCAATATACACTTATGAAGACAGATAATGTTTAGAATATGCACAGTGCTCAAACCACATTAAACAGCTTGTTCCTTCATAGTTCAAAAACTTAAACAGAAATATCCACCACTCACTCTTCAGGACAGTCTTAATTTTGGTCATCATGGGCTGAACACCTCCTTCGCCATCTGACTGGTGATCACTGTCCCCACCAAATTTGTCCTCTGCTGGACGCATCTTTTTTGGTACTGGCATGCCTTCCTCCAGTAGTGCATCTACATCATTGTCAAACTCCTCCTGGAAAAGTCATGGTTAAGCCCGGGGGAGATGAATGAGTCAACAGTTTAAGAAAATTTAAATTTTTTTTACCTGAGACAGTTGAACTCACATGATAAATAAAGTAAATGGTGGAATAACCAAAACTACCCTAAGCAGAAAGTGTCTGCTAAACATTGTTCTTCAGCCTCTGTACATTAATTACTTAATTTCATATAAAATAATATACTGCAGTGATAAGTCTCCAATTCAATTTGAGTAGGGCACAGCGGATGCCATGTAACTGCAGAGTCCCTAGTTCGGTTTCGGTAGGGACTTTGGTTTTTGTTTTTCTCTCACAGTCTCTTTCTTCTTCTCATTCCAGTCTATCTACACAACTCACTATTAATAAAAAGCCAACATGCCCTAAACTCAACTGAATGCTCAGAACTTTAACAAATATACACTGATAAGCCACAACTGCTGATTTTAATGTTCCTGCAGCATGGGAAAAATGTGCCGGCCATGAACAACTATAAAAACACAAAGTGCATCACAGCTTGCTGTTGATTTTGTTGCACAGCCACAATTACAGTGACATTACTGAGCTCGGTACACCACAACAACAAAAACCAAGTGTTTTCTTCATCCATAATTTTAAAAGGGAAACTTTACATTTCATTGAAGAAATTTAAAATTACATTACCTTTTAATGCACCTTTCATTTCCCGTAACACAATACTTAGTTCAAGCCACACTAAATCAATGGTACATGTTTTGAAAATTGATTTCCAATTAAGTTAATACGTTTCCTTTATTTTCCCTGTAGCCAAAAGCATAGCCATGAATTTACAACCCAACCTGTATTTGAATTTTAAAAATTGCTAGCTAGTGGCTACTGGAGCCATCAGGATTAAACACACTATCAATACATTGTTTTGTACTGAACATTTGGAACCATTAGGATGTAGTATGGCATAAAAATGTTAAACAGCTGGATGGTCTCAGTCTTCACACTCACTCACATCATTCTTACCATAAAATACCTAATTAACCTTAAACCAAACTAAAAATGCTGGAGTTTGCATTTTAAAAAAATAGGTAATTTGAAAATTGTTTACATTTTTTTAGCAGTTGCAGAAAATAGGCTCTTTCCATTCATGATATTCTAGCAAAAATAACCAGTTACAAAAATATACATATGTCATCTGGGCCGAGAGTGGACTTACATTAAAGCAAAAGTTGAACCAGTTTCAGTTTTTGAGCTAGCTTCCTCTGTCTGCACTTATAGAGTAGGCTGTCTTTAATGAGACAGTTCTGGCAATGCCCTCTATAATATGTACAGGGCTGTGTTGGGGCTAATATATTTCTGTTTGACAATAAAGGACATTTTGAAAATTGATAATGGATACAGCAAACTTAAGAACAGACATACCTCATAGGAGTAAGCTGTGGCCTCATCATCTGCTTGCTCCTGCTGAACTATGACCTCAGACTTAAAGCCGCCATGCTCCCCATCATCAAGGAAGTTTTCGTAGAAGTCATCCAATTCATCCAGGACTGCAAACTCTACCTTATTTTCGAGGTCTACCTCAGACTCTTCTGATCTTCTACCTGCTGCATTTCCTGCTCCAGAGCTACCTTCAGTTACTTCCTGCTCACTAGTTGCGTCGTGCATCTCACCATTTAGGCTGTCTAAACCATCATCACTTCCTCCCTCCTGCCTTTCACCTGTGTATAAAACCTTTCTGTCTTTACTACTGCTGGTTTCAGTAAAGCTGACACTGATCTTAACATCTCTGAGCAGCTTCAGGTTTGGTAGGAACTTGGTGACTGGGGTGGCGTGGCGAGCTGTTCTGGGGCATTGTGGCTGGGAATTGCCCTCATCTGAGAGTTGGCTACAGAAAGTTACTGAGCCTTTGCTGAGGGGGTGCAGCGGCTTGGCTTCCCCGTCCCCTGGGGTGTATGTGTATCCATCACCACCAGAGCTAACGTCCATTACCTCTGCGTCACTGGACGTTTGCAGGGGAGGTGGTGGAGGTGCTCTGCCCTCATCTTGGCCAAAATAATCAGGTGGCTCCAAGGGGAGTGGGGGTAAAACTTCATCTATCTCCATAGCCTCTAGATTAGAAAGTACACCTTATTCAGACTGATAATTTATTTTAAAAATCTGACCTGTTGAGAGGCTTTCTTCTTATCTAAAACCAGAAATCATGCAGAAGCGCATCCCTGTATAGACCCCGCACCAGAGGTGAATATGCTAAGCTGACTACATTGCTCTTTTCATTAATGTAGACAGCTTTCAGAATCACTGTCTCAATTATTGGAAATCACAATGCATTCAGCTTAATACAGGATATAGGCACTGATCATCCTCCAATAGAATCTTCTGGTAGCTAAAGAAAGGGGGAAGCGAGAGCAATTATGAGTTTTATTAACTCAACTGGGAATAACTCTGTGATTAATCTTGATTTATTCCATACATTTTTCAGCATTTACCTACTCCAGCATGCACGTTCACCTTTTAAAGTACACACCATACCGTTCCTAGTATTTCTAACATTCTTTTTATAATGATCAATCCTCTTTTACTCCAGTTAACAACATGTGCAGTCCTTTCACTAATGGTGACGCTTTTCATTTTAACTCTTACGTTTCAGTTTATTTCAACAATATTTATAATTTCCGGCTACTTTTAGCAATGCTACTTTTAGCAATGATTTGAGAATGATTCGACACTGAAGCATTTGCAGTTTATTTTCTTCCGGAAATGCCTTTTCTAGATAATTATGTAGCTAGCCTAGCTGCGGAAATTGGAGTCAATCGTTGGAAATGACTCATATAAATTTTGTAGATTACATTTATTCAAGCAAAAACTTCTTTTCAAATGAAATTGGACGTAAGGACTTTTAAGCGCATCCTTCATGTCTGCAGCTGCACATCGTGCCCCTTGTAACTTTAGCCTATATGCTAATATGCTAACAAGCGATAAGAGGCTAACTTAAACAGTTCGCTACGACTTCAGAAATGGTCAGCTACCCCGAAACCTATTCGGTTGCAGTAATACTCACCAATAAATATTAGCAAACTGTCTCCCAACGGGCACCTGACTATCTGTCTAAATTATTTGATTCTCGGCGAGCCGCTATCTGGCCTCCTGTGCCAGCCCGACATCTTGAAGGAAACCACAGCAGCAAACCAGCTTCAGGTTCCTCCTCCCATTGCCGGCGTTGGGATGGCTGATTTAGCAGCGGACCAATCACAACGTCCGTCTGCAGCACGTCCGGACGTGATGGAACCAATCTCCGTTTGACATTTCGGCCGAAGAGCAACATCTTCCGCTCTCGACTCTCCTCTACACACGGACGCTCACCTGCAAGAATATTACAAAACAGAAGAATCTAAACATGTTAAATACTTTGCAAAAGTCTTTTTTCACTTTTCTCGTCTCCTCGTCAGGAAAGATATAATAAAAAAAAAACAACACGGAACATTCAGTGGTTTTTCTTAGATCCTGCACCATCATTATGCCTGAATGTGTGGGCTGTTTTGTTGAAATAAATATTTCTTTGCTTGTATTTTTGCTGATTAGAAAATAAAATAAAATAATAAAACAAGATGTCAGATAGGGTACTGATTATCCAGGGATAATCAGGGATTTGTAATAGTTCAAAAACAGGATAAATTATGTTGTAACTAAAATTAACATAATATTTAGCAAATGTTTGTGAAAAAGCATAAATTGAAATGATTTATATGTTTAAATGTAAACTGATGTGGTCTTTTTCATTAAAGTGAGCCAGGATTAGACTTGCTTACGTCCTCTCCCTTTACAACTGCATCCATTACAGTCATCTGTTAAACACCTGAAAAATGACAAGAGAACATATTGTAAATACACTAAACCTGTGCAAATTCTATTGGATAGGAACCCCTTAAAACGTGACCCCTTCTCATAATAAGTGATAAAATTGTTTCAGCTATCCTTCAGGTTTCAGGGTCATTGTTAGGACTAAAAACAAATATCATTAGAGCTTCCTACTTTTCAGGAAAGCTCTGGGAGTTCAGGCTCATGAAAAGAGAGAAAACCATCAGAAACTCAATTCAGAAATTCTGAAACTCCACTGCGTTCAGCCCTGGATCTACCGCGCCACATCCCCAGATTCCCAAACCTCTTGGTCCCGCAGGTTTCTGCAGAGCAGCGGGAGGACCCATGTCCCCCAAACACCCTCAGCCTCGTCGCTCCTTCACTTTCTGTCTCACTTCATCTCAGGGGTCTCCAGGCTCAGGAAGAACACCAGTGCTGTTCCTGCGTGATGCATGTGAGGCGACTGGCTTATAGTGCTTAGAGTGTTTGCCAGCCGCTCTATGACAGTGCAGAGTGCAGCCACACTGGGCCAGACGGAACCATCTACTTAACCTACACAGTACGTATCCCTGGGATAACCATGACCTTCCCAGGGTTTGCCATGGTGTTGCCAGAATCTAGTGCCAACTCTGTGCCGGAGAAAGCTCGACAGGCTGCAGCCCAGCAGGTCTTACAGAGGTTAGCCAGGTCACCCACTGAACTCAAGGGAGACCAGTGGGCCTCTTCCTGCAGCACCGTTTAGGACTGTATTGTTAGTGTGCTGATCAGAGACTCTGTTTGATCTACACTGGTCACTCATTGGATGTTATAATCAGTGATTTTAAAGTCGTCAGAGGTACCAGTACTCTTCAGAAATTCCCCAAGTAAAAGTGATGCTTTTAAAATCCTACCTAATTAAAAGACATGTAGGCTACACCACCAAGAAAATGTACTTAAGTATTAAAAGACAAAGTACTACATGAACAGACTTTACATTCAGGCATTAGTGCACAAATGTTGGCAGATATTTTCACATACTTTATATGACCCCCACACATAAAGTACTAAGATAGAGGACTAAAGACAAACCTGAGGGATTAATGGGAGACAAAGTTCTTCCGCACATATTTGTTTTTTACGTTTTTCTAATCCTTGCTTTTTGTGAAAGACTGAATACTTTTAAATCTTCTCAAACAGTGACTATGAGAGCATGCAAAACATTTAGAGGGGAAATCATCTTTTGGAAGAACAGAAAACAATTCGGGGAAACTTTGAAATTTGAAAAGAAAATGTGAGGCTGTTGTTACCCTGGTTAGTAGGCTAATATCAGAGACTGTTAGTGTAGGGAAATATTTAATGTAATTAAACGTTATTTCATCTCAATTCAGGCAGAACAATAGTATAAATAGCTGAAATAACTGGAGACACATACTGCTGTGCTCTGCTTCTAGATATATTACCAGGGATGTCACATGCTACTGAGCGGACAGGATGTACACTTATACATGGTCATATACAATATACAGAAGCAAAATACAGCATTAAATAACCAATAATATGAGGACTGTCTGTGACAACTACATGCCATGAATATTGTGAGTGTACAATATTTTGTAATATTTTAGGGTTCAAAATAGCAGTTTTCAGTGTGTGGAAAAGTGTATCAAAACTCCTGTTAGTGTAAGTGAAGTGTAACAAAGTTCACTTTAAAATGTTAGTTACCAGGTAAAAATGTTGCCTTTAAGTGCAAAAACCTTAATACAGCCACATAAAACTATGGGAAATAAAGTAAATCTCTGATGTTTGAGGGAAGCATAAGCTGCATTGGTGCAGCAAAGTTAGAACATAATGCATTAATAACAATTACAGTTATTAGTTTAGCATCTTTCCAAATAGTTGCAAAGTGCTGCCCAGAGCAGAAAAACCAAAAGACCACCAAGATTAAACATTAACTATTACTGTTGAGGTTTCACATCTAGTACTGGAAACTGATTCATCTAAAACAATTCTATTTAGTAAACAGACACAAGTGAAGTCAATCAGTAATCTCACCAAAAAATGCTGCAAACACTGGTAACTTCAGTGTAGACAGATAATTAGAAATGACACTTGTGTTGCATCATAGCCTAATGCTGTCAGGTAACCACTCCGGTGTCCGTGTACAGGTAGACAGCACAATCCATCCATCAGGCAGAGGCTCAGTGGGTGGTTGCTCCCAACCTGGTATATGGAAGAATGTAAATGTCAGTGCAGCCGCTAATTACTCTAAAGTCACTTAGTATGGTGACCTTTTCTAATATTTATTAGGAGACTGCTATGTGTTACTATAAAAGTGCAAGCAGTCAAGACACACTTTATTTACACATGGCTACACTTTACCTCACACTTGGAATTAATGTTAGAAATAGTTTAAATTTTAAGTTTGTTTGGATATAAGCATCTGCCAAATGACTAAATGTAAATTTAAGAATCAGGTAAAAGAGAGCATATGTAACAAGTGATAAAAGCTACAACCTTAAACACGACTTTTTTAGCCTCTAAACTTGCTTTCATGTAAAATAATACAGTGAACCTGCTTTATGTTAAAGAACTGAAGTGGCAACTTAAATGGAGATCACCCGAGAGCAGTGAAGAACAAACATGCCTCGAATATACACTCAGTGTTCTTTTTTCTTCATGATGATTTCGCTCAAGATACTAATTCACCAGTATTTGGACCTTCCAGATGCAGGTGTATTTATACTACAATATATACTGCAATATATCCTAGTGGGTGGAGGTTTTATTTTTGTCTGTTTGTAGGAATGCCTGTGGGCACGTCTTCTTATTTAAAGACATACTGGGGGTGTTAGACACAGAAAGCATGGCATGACACAAAATCTGGCACCAGTACGTCATTTATTGTATCAAGTTCAAGCTCATTTTTCAGCTGATGAACTGGGATAGCCAACCTCAGATCTCTCGATTATCATAGCTTCACAGCAAAGTTTTTCAGGGTTGTTCTTTTTCTGCACCCCTGCTGTGCAAACACATGGGCCCATTGAAATGAAAGGGAAAAGGCTGTGTTTAATGAACATATGCATGGTTTATGATTTCTCCTATTCAGTTGACACTTCAGTGTCTGGGTAAGTTGGAGTGGATACATTCCAATTATTAAATCAAAGATTGAAGAATGTTATTTACATATTGTGAAAATGTCTCCGGGGAAAGGTGAACATGATGCCCGTTGCACAGTCTCAACTCACCAGTTGAGGTCACTATTCACTAACAGTAGTGCGTCAAGGGAACGCACAGTTGCTCAAAGCAAAAATTTCCTAAAGTGTCGAATAATGGTCAGGTGCCCTTAAGGAGACTGAAAGGGATTGTAATTATTCATCCTGTTCCTCCAAGTTTCCTTGCAAATCAAGTAATATGTGACAAAATCCACAGTCCTTGGTCTTTGCAATAATGTATTCAGTTTTCTGCTGAGTTTCATGGCCAGAATGGGAACAAACTGTGTGCAAAATATCCATTGAATATCTCTCCTTTGCAAGGTTGGAGCCTAATTCTGTCTTCAGATAAACCTTTAAACATATTTTTGTAAGTTTTTTTGTCCTATAGATTAAAATTAATGTGGCCGTTTGTTAAAATGTAGGCAATGCAGAAAGAAAGCAGCTACATGTATTCAGCAACAATTAAGTTTATTATTTGTGCCTGTACATCTCCTAGTGTAAAGAAACAGAAGTCAAATTCACCCAAATAAGCAAAAAAAGAGAGGAGACTGATGGATATACAATTAAATGCAGAGATAACTGGATCAGTGCATGAACACACAGCTACTAAATGACCAGGGTTCTCACAGTGTGTTTGTGTATTCCTGCCAAAAATAATTATACCGTAAGCCAAATATGAGTGTGATAAATATTTAACACTGTAATAACGATGAAAGTCTGTTGTACAAGCCTGGGGCATAACTAATTTTCAATGACAGGGTTTTAGAAATTAGAAATTCAAGAAAAAGTACTATATTTACTCTGTATGGTGGATGTAAAAGGTAAAAATCTGACCAACATTAGATTACAATAATGTTGCGAGCAGGGGTATTAACAGTTCCCAAGTAAATTAACAGCATTCTGTACTAGGTTCTACAAAATTAAAAATGTTCTTTGGCAATTGTTTAAATTTGCACACCTGTTCATACAGTGCATCCGACCTTAATTCAAGAATAAGAAATAGATATGACTTTTGTCACTGAAACAGCAGACTAGCTCAAGTATAAGTTCAGATTGGATTTCATGTTCACAAAGCTGTTACAGGTTCAGCGCAGCTGCAGGTGGGAAGGGCCCAGGTTGTGGAAGTAGAGGTGATGCAGAAAGGCACAGAGTGGGTTTTCCTCCATCATGTCTTCACACCTGCAGTTTGAATTGGAAAGAACTGACGTTCCAATTGGTTGTGTCCTCGTTTATCATGGTGCGCTCAGTGAATGTCACGTTATCTTCTGCGTCTATCAGGATTATTGTATTGGTCCTGACAGGGTAGGGGCACAGGGGATATGAGGAAACAAATACATAAAACATCAAATGAATAAGATGACAATACAAATGCTTTAAAAAAAACACAGGCAGCTGACAGGATTAACACCAAGGACAACTTTGATCGTTCAAGAGGCACATTAGAGGTATTTATCCAAACAGCCTTATCGAGAATGGCCAAGCAGTGCAGTTGCAGACAGCGAATTGCTGAATGACACTTTGATGGCTCTTGCAAAGACTGACCCTCTGACCTTTTAGCTACAGGGACAGTCTCCGTATCCATTAATCCACCGTGGTTTCACAGTGCAGACAAGACCCTTTCATTTCATTGCTGTGGAAGATGGATTACACTGGGTTTTTTATATACCAGGAGTTCTCTGTTGTCTATGATCCTGCAGCCTAGCTCAGTCCTGTCAGACACTTCAGGTGGAGACAAACAGGGGAAGAGATTTGGCGTGGGTGGACGACACTGACCTTGTGCCATAATGAGGTGAGCGAACACACACCGCTGACAGAGCCTGGATCATAGGCTTGCTGTACCCGTCACCCTGCATCTCCTGCACTGGATCAGGTGCGTTTCTGTTATAAACACACAATACATATGCATAAAAGTTCTGTGTTTAAAGCACTGTATATCGTATTTTCCATTAAGCACATTAAACTCTTCTGATTTATAAATGCAACAAATCTATAATAACTGCAAAATCTACACAAATATTTTAAACTTAAATGACCAAGATTGTTTGGGTTTGATTTTTTTCTCCCCACCTCACATCTCACTAAAACCTGTTCTGATCTCAATTGTAAAAAACAAAACACAGTAGTTTATGCACTTGCCTGATGAAGCACACGTAAACATTAATTCATTCATGAACTACTGGTTAATCCTGTTTCCAGTCTTTCTGCTAAACTAAGCTAAGCTAGCATTATATTTATTATAAAGATATGGGTGGTATGAGTCTTCCTCTCTTACTCACCACAATAAAGTGTAACAACAAACATGCTACACTCCACATTAGTAGTGAGTGTAGATGTAAATACTTTAAATAATAAATTAAACAAGAAAGTAAAGTCCAACATCATTTAAACATAAATGCAAATAATAATGAAATCTGGCAGCAGGCTTAGAATGGTTAAGTGGGTGTTCAACACTCACAGTTCCTCATTATTTAGGACGCTGAGCAACTCCTGCACCAGTCCATCAGATGACAGCGACTGGTTGTTGACAACGCTAGCGAAGTGCTGCTTGCCTTTCATCAATTTCTTCCATGGAGTATCCAGCAGTGAATTACTCAGCCCATAAATTCCTGTCGAGGAGCATGTGATGTTAAACATACAAATACATATGTTTGCAAGCTCTGCTACTGACCTTGTTTGACATCATCAGTAATCTGACATTCTGAGAGCAATATCAACATAGAAATGTAAAACTAACATGTGTGGATCATATGGAAGAACTAAATATGAAATGTGTGCTTTCTACTGCAACCATATTAAAAACACAGACCTGGGTTTAGACGCATGGGTTCAGGGCTGCCTCTGTTTCCATAGTAACACACAATGTCTTGTTTGGCTCTACATAGGACACAGTAAGATGGAAAATTAAAGTAAGCATTTAGTGATGATTTAACCCATTATTGAGTAATTATGAGAGCTGTGTTGTAAGTCATAATGCTTGTTCTCTCTTTTCAATGTGAATACAGCAAAGACAATGTTCAAAGGAGCACTATTAGAGGAAATACTGTAAAATGAGTGCAAAGGGTAAAGCGGTGCACCATACAGTATTATTTAATGACACTCCTGACATATTGGAATTACAAAGCTAATCTGAATTGTACAAATAGGGAAAAAAATAAGACCATAGTTAAGTGCATTATTTAAATCTTATTTTAAAAGAAAAACAGCATAAAATTAGGTTTCAAAATAAAATTACTGCTGCAAACACGACCACAAAACCATTTAGTAACAGTGTTAGATCTCTTTACAAAGCCCTCAGTTAGGGGGACTTTATTCAGTCTGAAAAATCTGTCTGACATCAAGGGCATCTCTGACAGCTTTGGTACAGGAGGGTGAATAATAAATTATGATCAAATCCTTTGAACCAGTAGGGGAATGAATTTTTTGATGTCAATTTTATGACAGCCATACCAGTGGCATCAGTCAATCTGAAATGTGCTGCAACACTGCTTCAACATCTATCTTGGAAAGTTTCCCAGTCAAGAGTTGGCAAGACAGAACAGAATATGCTGCTGGGCTTGTTGCTCTGCAACTAAATTTATTGGATCGTTTTAAAAACCAAGCTAGAAATCAGGCAAAAAATGTGTGTGCCTCACGGTAGAAAATGTTTGCCAAGCAACAAAAAGATTTCATTTGTGATGTTCAGAGTCAATGAATTGATTAACCAGTTAGCGGATTACCAATAATGTCAAAGATTTGATTAAAGACATTTCCTAAGGGTGGATACCTGGTGCAGTAGTTGTCTTTGTTTAACCAGGTGAAATAATAAGATTATTTAATATGATTTTGTGAAGTTTAATATATCTACTGTAACAATACATATATCAATCAAAACTATTAGGTAACTCAATCAGTAAGGAAAATAATCATTACCCCTGGCGTAATGGATAATTACAGTGAATGATGTACTGCATAGCAAAAACATTACATTCACCTGCAAATTGGATATTTGGTTTCAAGAAGTCAATAATTACTGCTATATCCTCGAGGAAGGATCATTATCCATTACGAGAACACAGCTTGTGCAGACAGAATGGTTTAAAAGATGTGATCGCTCGGTCTTTACATTTCACCATATACAGTAGGTGAAGGGCGGTCTTTAATAATCGGATCTAGTCAGTTTGTGCATACATTATTCTTTTGCGTTTGCAAAAGAGCTCAACAGTCTAGTGTAAATTTCATGGGCAAACAGTTTCTAAAGCCAGGACAATATGTGTCCAAGAAACGGTGAGAAAGTCCTGAAGCTGTAGGGTGACATGACCTCTCTAATGACAACAAATGAAAAGCCTTGATATTGTTCCCAACTTTTAACCAAGCCCAGGTTAACAGCCTAAATACACTTCTTTTCTGCGTTCTATTACTATGAACACATCAGCACTGGCCAATGCTGACTGGGGTAGTAGCAGTGACCACTTCTATGTGTATGCACACAGTAGCAGCTTAATGGGAACCAGATGGAGCTCTAACCTGAAGGAAAAGAGAAGCAGCTTTGACCTATTGTGAGTTCTGCTTTGGGCAAACACAATATCTGAAATACTATTTTGATCTTGGTACTACAACCTGTAGCCAACAATACCGGGTGTCTATGTAGCACTATATACCCTTTTCCTGTGATGTGCATCAAATTGGCTGGGGTGGAGGCAAGTGGAGGATTTGTAGGGAGATGGCTCTATTTCTGCTATTTCAGGCTGGCTAGAATATTGCAAGTCCCATCAGGTGTGCTGTGGGTTGATTTGGGCTGAGATGAGGGAACAGCAGGAGGTCACAGCCACTGGGCAGCGAGAGAATGAGGAGGGAAGAGTCAAAAACAGGCTTTTTCAGATCTCAGACAGCGAGGTAATCAGTATGCTGGCAGGGAGACGTTCTAATGAAGAGTCCTCTATACTGAGGCTGCAGAGCAGTCTCCACATCGCCAGCTGTGGTGTAGTTGCCGGGAGATGGTTGGAGGAGCTTTCAACATTAGCTCAGAATGTAGATGGGAATGTTGGTGGGCTCCTGGGAAACGACAGCATGTGCTCCCATATCCAATCACACACATCTTAAAATGGACAACCACAGATGCAGACGTTAGAGGAATGTGACTGAAAAATAGATTTGATTTGGCCATTTTTAATGGTATTCAGTTCTCCTCTGTAGTAAAAATGACCCCATGCTAACAACTACAGTAGAAAATCTAAATCAGAAAATATATACTTACTGTCCACTTCTAATTTTCGGATATATCACGTTATAAAAAATATTTATACATATTGAGTATAAAAAAAAAGTTTTATACTCAATGTGAATAGGTTCTCCACACAGGTAATCTTGGTCTTTGAAAAAAAAGCAAATACTCACAGTAGTTCATCCATCCCTCTACTCAGGAATGTGTGTATCTGCAACATCAGTTTCTCTTTTTCAGCCCTTGAACAAGTTTCTGCTAAGAATTACAACACATGGTTTTAGGCAATAAAATTGAACTAGTTTCTTAAAGTTGTTTTTATAAAAACAACCACACTGCTTGACAGAAAGTGCATTAAAGGAGGCCCATGTTTGCAGGCAAACATCAGAGAAGATATTCATTAAAATGGAGCATCTCTGGGCATTGACTTTAAAGTACCAGCAACATAAAGTGGGATCAGAATCCAAAACTATAGAAACATCAGATAAACTGTTGGATATGGGGCCTTGAGAGGATCTAACAGAGAATATCTGTTATGAAAATTTAAATGTATATCCCACTATGGGGTGGCTCAGTGTGATGTTCTGAAACATGAAGATGTGCCACTGACTAAATCCCTTGCATCCAGAACTCATTTGAACTTTGTTATACATTATTAAGCAAGACAATATTAGTTTAACAAGAATCACATTTACACACAGGCAATGCATAAATCAGTGTCAGACTGAAATCATTTAATTCTGGTGTGTACTAAATGTACACCCTTTATCTCAAATGAATCTCCTTACGAGTAATATCTATCTCTCTCTCGTACACAGACACACACACACACACACACACACACGCACACACGGAGAGTAGAGACAATAAAGGATTAAGAATTGCAGGCACATCTTATCTGACATGGCAGCCACAGTGTAAATTATTTGATGGGGCTTCTGTCTATCCACCACAGATCACTGGAGTTTCTGATTTGGAAATAAACACTGAGTTTCCTGTATGTTGCAGGACACACTACAGTGAAAAGCAAATAGGCTGGTAATCACAGAGTTTATTAAAACAGAAATGGTTGCTTTCTGTCAACATGCGTCATCGGTGTCTGCAGTGAACGTGGCTCCGATGTGTGTTTGTGAGGAAATACACATACATGACTTTCACAGCACGAAGCTCTGTTGAGCCCAAGATGACAGCTCAATCAAAGGGGAGGACATAAAGTATTATCACAACATAAACATAACGTCTTTCAGTTTACTCTTGGCTTACTGGGGGCATTTGCAACCTGATGGATTCAGGATGAAAAACCACAGCTGAGTCATCTTGCTGCTTTTATGTGAAAGAAACTGCAAATCCTCAGGCGAAACCATTTATGTTCAATTGGGGTCAAAGTGCATTACATTCAGCTGACAGTCCAAATACTGTTGCAAATATGCAATCATAACTTAGTAAGCATAACTTGCTTGGCAGGCCAGTCTAGGTTTAGATTTCTACATATAATAAGGTGGAGTAAAAAGTGAAGGGGAGTGTTTTTGTTGAACAACTAAAGACATGTATTATATATGTAGACAATATTAGAACCATTTTACATAGCAAGTAATCAGGAAACATTAAAAAACTCTAGATTTTCAGTGTTTTCTTTGATTTAATGTAATCTAATTAGCTGACTAGTGACAGCTGATAGATCTGCCTGTAATAGTTGATATTTCCTAATGCTGAAATCATGGACAACAGAGATTTTATGACTTTACAACGGGAAGTCAATGTCTTTCTCTAACCTACAAGACATGCTTAAAATGTGAGGAAATTAATGTACAGGATTAAGAAAATGCCATTTGAGAGGAGATTTTGCTTGAGGCCATGTTACCAGGATACACAGATCAGGACACTAGACTTCAATAGAAACCCGGATTTTGTTTTGCCTGGCAAGGATGTGTATTGCAGCTGAACTTCCAACCTCACTGGCAGAAACTGAGACCTGTTTCAATGCCAATTGTCTACAGGGGCTCCCATCCATGACAGCTATCTTTGTTAACTGATCTCACTTAGATTCTTCTCTTTTTACTAGCTCATCAATTTCAGTTGAGGCAGGATGGTAAAGAAGATGAGGGAACAATCACAATAATAATAATAAGAAGAAAAAAAATGGAGAAGAGGAAGAAGACAAAAAGTGAGAAAAAGAGATAGATGAAGAAGAAGGCATTATTTCTAATGCTGTCTAGATTTTCTTTGTCTGAGAATCTGACATACAAACAGGTGTTCCTTTAGAATTTCAATGCTGGTTCTTTCACAGAGATTTCTTTTTAGGTCTGCTGGCTTAGCACTCAAGAGATGAAGACACTGCTTTTGTGGTTTCATTCAAAGTTAAGGCCAAAACTCTGAGGAGTGGAGCTACAACCTATTCTCAACAAGTTCGAAATTCTTTGAGTTTCAATCTTTCTGTATTCGAATATGTCACTGTCTCTCCAATGTGGAGACTATGGCAAGTCACTTCATAACACCCACACATTGCAAAAAAGAACTTGTCTCAATATCTGACAGCCTTATGTTGTCATATTATGCATTTTCCTTACCTCTCTGAAATAAATTTCAACCTGTGAAATATCTTACGTTGGCAATATGGCTGTTTACTGAAAGACACTTTTTTGATAACCGAGGTTCACTGTAAAAAATTTCACATTAACATGACTTAAGCTGTATTGGCTGATGGACTATAAACCCGGATGGATTTTACCCCACTTTCACTCACTTGAATTCTGCTGTGATGAGGTTGAAGCCATTGTACAGGTGGCCATCTGCTGACACTTTCTTCAGGTACGCATAGCTGTCTAGATCCTTGTCTGTAAGGTAGTTAGACACTAGAAATCCTGCAGAATGGTAAGAATAAGAAGAATTTTTTTTAAATTATGCAATCAATAAAGCAGCCTAGTTGTTAACAGTAAACAACTAGCAAACAACCGACAAAATGCATTGCAAATAATGCTTTCCATGTGCTTTTAGATGTAAATAGTGGATGACAATTAAATGTACATTACCAACTTATTAATGAAACTGCATTAGAAGGTTTAAATGTGTTGTAAACAGCTAAATAATCAAATAAATCGGAAGTGTAGGAGACTGTGGGGACTTGAGATGTATGATTTAATTCTTTTGTGTCACCTCTTCCTTGTGCATCAGGATTGGGACGTGCTTCCATGTAGTTGGTAACTGCGGCCAGCTTGCCTCGTTTGTTGATTCCCAGCCATGATCCTCCTTCCTTACCATATTCCAAGTCTAGGCCTATTTACACAGAAGTAGTGAAATGTTTTATTAAAAAAAGCTCAAATGTTTACCAGACTAAATCTAAGGGGAAAATATACTGTATGTTGTAAATAGTGTATATAGAATAACCCTATCCAACTCTATACAAATCCTACCCAATATAATAACCTAATACTTTTATTTAGTAAGTTAATTTTAAAAGGTTTTGTAGAATTTTTTAAATGATATTTGACACAGGTCAGCGTCCTTTAATTTTCTTGATTGAGTTTCAATGTTAGGTCTCCCATTTTAACTGATTGCTAGTGCTTTTTGTAGCTCTGAATGAGACCTCTACATTTCTACCGTTAGTCCCAAAATGCTCCAATTCTCTCAGGCCTGACGGGGACCTGGAGTGTGTGTTTTGGGCCATTATCCTGTGGCAGGAGGCAAAACCTGCAGGTGAGATAGCTCTCTGACACTGGGCAGTATGATTCTTTCCAGATTGCCTTCATCAATGAGGACTTGCCCTTATTTGAATGACTGATTGAAGACACCTACGCTACGATAAATGTTATACTAACTGAAAACAGTCTACTTATTGGTCATTAAAAGGCACGCAGTTATAAACAACATAACAGTTTTAGGCATATCTTTTTGGTACATGAGGAATGCAGGTACAGTATGCAGTTTTTGGATAAACTTATTGGATTACCATCATTTATGCGTTTAGCAGTAATGAAATCAAAGCAATCTATTAGTGAAATTAGATGTTCTCCTTCCATATTCCTCTTCATCACTTGACATTAAAAAGGTGGGGCTTTGCTGGTCTAGCACACTTCCTGGTAATCGATAAAGACAGATCCACTTACACTGATAGTGACCATGAGAGCCACAGGCTCTTATTCCTCTGAGGGTGGATAGAAAGCTAGTCTTATCCCACTGGGAGCTATAGCTTACTTCCTGTCTCGTCATGCTGTCTCCCTCAGGGCCCTGCCCCCCAGCCCCCGTAGATAAGACTGAGCCATTTATTCCTGTCACACTGTATAAAAGCAGCCATCAATTAAGGCCTACTAGTGGAGCCCTGACCCCTCTATTACAAAGGGTAAGGGAGAATGATGAACAACATAGCTATCTCTGTGGTTTTCGTTTTTTTGCAGAATGTCATTGTCTTTACCAGAATATCTCTCTATTGGACACCAGTCTATTAAATATAGTTTAGCATGGGTCAGCATGACCTGTGATGTAGCAGAGGAAAACTGGATTCTGACATGACAGAGAACGTTCTCTCTTTGATTACTAAAAGCTGTTTAGCCCTGAGTTAAACCATACTAAAGAGCTGCTATGGTGCATTTCATTTAGTAACAGATGCCATGAAAAAGTTATTTAAATTTTGCTGTTTATGTGTCCATTTATTTGGGAAATAATGTTGGTATCTTACCGCTGAGGATGTCACTGTTGGTCACCCAGAAGTCTGCAGCCTTGGACGGCCTGCTGTAGACCTCATCTCTGTTGGCAGCCAAAATTAGCCTGAAAAGCGAGAGAGTGGTTGGAAACATTTTGTCCTCTCTCTTGCTGTTGCATATTCAGCAAAAGAAAAAAAATTATTCATTAGAAAAGGCTGCGCTCTTCCCTTGCTCATGTACCGATTGTAGACACTTTGGAGGTTGGACAGAGGTTGCATGGGCATTCTGAACAGTGGACGGCTACAAATCTTCATCCACATTATTGAGTGAGCAACTATGACCCTGTTGCCAGTCTACTGGTTGTCTGTCCTTCTTTGGACCAGTGTTGGTAGGTACTGATCAATGCAGAATGTGAACACCCAGGAGGTGCTTTAACCCAATTGTCTAGCCATCACAATTTGGCCTTATGCTGGGCATTTATCCCACTTCCATCAGTTTCAACAACTAACTAATCATTTACTGCATAATGTATTCAATTCCTTGACATGTGCCACGTTAACTTTCAGATAATCAGTTTATTACATATACCTGTGTGTTGCTGCAGAGGTGTGGCTGACCATCTGTTGTGTTTGTATCCTGAAATGTTTTTTCATAATTTGTCTTGGATTTAAGGTTCTTTGATGCCATGGCTTTTCTTTCTTTGTATGTTTACTTGCTAGGGACCAAACAGCTACACATTGGCACGCACAAGAAAGTGTAATATGAAGCTTCTAGCAGAAAACAAATTTGTCTGCAAATCAGAGCAAAGAATTCAAACATATGCAGGTCCACGACCCATGAGTTTCCTCATAGCAACTTTTTGCCTGTGATTTATACAGCTGGTCATTATACAAGTGCTTTGACTATCTTATCAGGATTTCCATCTTTATAGGAGTCTCAGATGTCTCGAGAAGCCTTCAAATGCAGTGCGAACTTTTATTTTACACAATGATTGAGCAGGACAAAAAGGATATAAAAGGTCACGGTTGGAAGGTGGAGGATGACCTTTTGACAATGACCAAAAGAAAGAGGATCAAACATAAGATAGCAAACACATGAGCCAATATAGAAGTGCCAGAAAACTAATCCTAACATGGAGAAAGTAAATTGAAAAAAAAAAAAAAAAAAAAAAACTTTCTATGCCCCAGCTGTGTCATAGCAATGTAGCACTTTGGCAAAACTGCCCTTTTTCATTTTATGTTTCTGCATGTTTTACAGATATTTAAAATTACTATTTTCCGTCATGTTTTCGACTAATAAATGCCCGTTCATTCATTTGCATTCATTGATTACACTCATTCCAGTGCATTATAAAAATAAAGTTCGAGAAAAGGGATGGACAATGTGGACAAAAAGAATATCTGATACTATCACACTGTCATGTGAATATTAATGATGTGATACAAATGCAATCACAATCAACTGAAAAATCTCATACAGAAAAGTGAGTAACCCTCACTTTTGTGTAGAAACAATTCAAATTATCTAATACAGTGGAGAGCGAAGACCTTGAACAACACAGTTTAGAGGATGCATGATTTTCCCCCCCAACATCTTAAAGCTCCTTACTGTCAGAAAATTAACACTTGTCAAAATTTACTAAGTCTGGGTAAAACTCACCATCTACAACTGTTTTTACAAAGCTGTTTGAGCCTGCCCCACACCAGTAAGTGCACATGTTTTACTCAGGTCTAAATCTGTTTATTTCCAAACTTTAGCTGCAACAAATAAGAATGAACGCACTTGGTACTTTATTATTGTTTAGGGTCTCATACTATTATGTCTATGGTCATTAAGATTTACAAGCTGCCTATATGTAATGCAACTCCACCCATTAGCTACCACAAAGCCTTACTAGCAGACTACTGTCAATTGCGTAGCATGGAATTTTATCATCATAAAGGCTATACAATATTTCCTCTCTTAAGGTGCCTATTACATAGAAATGTACCCACAGTTCAACCTGATTTACTCATGTCTACAATGCTTCAACTAGGCCTAATCCAAACCCTACATATTGAATACAGATAGTAAAAGTAAGTGACACACTCTTTAACTAGAACTAAAGCTGGAGCATCTCGGGGCTACATCCATTCTATTCCATCTACACTGTTCACAGCTGACTGAGTTACCCGCATTTCATGCAGTTTCTCTTGAAATGCTCTGATTTCACCTTACTGTCTTTATTGACTGGCAGTGATGATCTCAGTACATATCAGTAAGTAGCATTAAAAAAAAAAAGAAGAAATATTTATTTGTCCCACTCCTAAATCTCAGTTGCCACCAGTGACATTCCATAATGCAGAAATTAGGCAAGTTTCCTCATACAAATATCCTAAATATCTACAAATACTTTTATTCTTTTAGTATTATTACCTATACCAATACCTATAGAATTTATTAGTAATAAGATAAAAATGTCCTCTTTTTTGCAATGTAAGATTCTTTTTCCTGTCAGTAATTTGGAGTTTCCTGTATTATAGTATTGGTTTGTTTAACAATTTGTCCCTGAAACTTAAATCTTAACTATCTAATTAAATTTGTAAGTGTTCATAGATAACAGACCAACCTTTACAAACCTCTTTTTAAGGAGCTTTATCATCAGTCCATACTGTTTCCTGACCAACATCAGGTTGAGGCTACATGGGAAGTGAGCTCAAGAATATGTTCTGGTATATGTATTGGTATGGTTGTGTTTCTTTTTGATTGTTAAGATTTATAGCGTTATGCTTTGTTTTGATGGAGTGACACTGTAATACAGGACAAAGTGTATTGAAAACTGACAATAAATTTGTATAGTATCAAGATGTATACACACACGTCTCAATTCAGCTCATACTTCATATTCACAGAAAAAGAGTAAATTTAATCTATTGATCACTACACTTCACTATTCTTCCTCTACGCTTAGCAATGGTTCTCCATCTGTAAGGCTAGAAGCACGTGCGCTGTCTGAGGGCACACACGCAAACCAAACTGATCTAATAGAGGCCGACCTCACTGTATCTAGGCTAATGATATCCTGCTCCTATGACACTGTGTGAGCCACCACTTCTTCTGGAAACAATGCCAACACTAATGATGCTACACAAGAGAGAGCATCTGCCACTGGATCCTGAAGGATGAAAAATAAATAAAGAAATAAGTAAAATTTAAATAAAAAGCCACATATGAGTAGCTGTGTGTCAGTTCACTGCTGTATGAAGCATAGTGAGAAGCAGATTGGTAGCCTTGCAGCACTCACTGTAGTTTTTTTTTTATTTTAATGTTTTTGTCTTCCAAGTTATATCAGAAAATGTTTAGTATTATTAGAAATTTGCTGTAGATATTTAAACTGATTTTGGTTTCCAAGTTACTTAACTCTAAAGCAACCATTAATACAAGATGAGACATTTCACAGAATAAATGAAACGTTACCCTCCTGTTAGTGCTATAAGAAAAAAACATCAGACACATGTTGTACTTGTGACTCAAAGGACTAGTCTCTAATTGGCAAGCTGATGAGATATGTAATAAACATATTCCTCCTCCCATGAGGGCTAATCTCTAAAGTTTTGGTTTCTCTTTGAGTATCCCTCTTCAGCCAACATTGGGCTAAAATTGTCAGATTAGTGTGAATGACCTCATACTTATAAGGGGATAAAAAATGTCACCCAAATGACTGCAAAAGATTTATGAAAATGGTCAGAATGGTGTTTGTTTAGCACATCACTTTCAATTTTTGAGGTGCAATAAGCATAGCACCTTCTCAAGGCTACTAGTAGAGCATATTTAAATGACACTGACTAGCCTAAAGGAAGTGTAATAATTATAGGTCAAAATCATATTACTGTACTGCTTGGATGATTGAGCTCAGAAACATGAACTCTCAGCATGTGTGCAATCACTGAGTCATTTGTGCTGAACATGAACCCATTTAACCCCTGCAGATAGATTCCTGCCATCGTGTGCTGCAGGAGTTTAATAATTGTACTTAATGAAACTTTAAGCTTGCCTTCAATGCAATTGAGTGTAAGAATACTGCACATTCCCTTTGATCTACATACCACAGCAGCATAACAACAATACAGCTGTATCATGTAGACTATATATAGCACTGATGTAAGCATATTAGGACACATTAAGTCTCACCTTTCCCCAGGTTTAGGTCTGAGTCAGTACTCATAACACACTTCTGCTGTTATCTCCTTAGGCAGGGTCAGGCTCCCAGAGGGAAGGACACAGATGGACTGTGGCCAGGTAGAGAGCTCACTCTCAAGCTCTGGGGGAATTAAAATCAGCTGGACTCCACATTGCACTGTAACTAACAGTGCTTGCGGTGCTCTGTTCGGCGCTGGCCACTAAAAAATGTTCACATTTACCACTAGGTAGGACACATGGAGGTTACAAAAAGATTTTAAACCGTTGATTAGAGCAACAGATGTGCCTGACATTTTCTAATAACTGTTATTTGTGTATGTGATAAAGCTGATTGTCATGCAAGGCAAAATTACTTTTGTACTAAGAAAAATAGAGAATAGAGTAGTTTGAATTATACTTGAACTTAATGTGAGCAGAGCTATAAAATAGATTTCTTGTTGACAAATTGAGAAATCTTAATTATACCAGTGTGTTTTGGAACAGGGCCTTAATCAGGATATATTTAATAGCTACATCAGAAAAACATACCGTGCCTTATTTTTGTACACCTCTGCAGAACTAGCCATCTGGCATACAATATACTATGTCCTATAGTATATTGAGCAATTCTAAATAGCCATTATGTATAAAGGGTATGTGAAGGTGGCCTTTCTAATATTTCAACATTTCAATAAGCACAATGAGTATCCAGATTTGATGATTTAATGTCTCACCTGTAGGCATTTTTGGACACTGGCCGGGGGTCAAACTTGAAGAAAATGATACACATGAATGTACTGGGGGTTTCACTCAGTCCACATCTGTCTTTAAATCTGATGAAGAAAACAGAATAAAGAAGAACTGGTAAATTGTGAAATGTGGAAGAACTGTGGGAGTACGAAATAAGAAATAAAGACAGCTGTTGTGAAACAATATTATAATGTGGTAAGAATGGGCTGGGTGTGTTCAGACAGCATTCCTCATTAGTTGTGTGATACAAATCTTATATATCGAAGAAACAACACTTGAGGATGTTCGATATATTTAATCATCAAAACACATATACTTCTTATGGCAGTGAATAATTCAAAACTCACATACTGCCTAAGTGCAAGCTGTGTATACCCCTATGAGCACGACATGTTTTCAAACTCTGATGATTGCAAATGAAGAAATTAAGTCTCGGTAAATAGTCATGAAGTCATTATACAATGTGCCAGGTGAGGTAAGCTATGATCACTGATACAACCGAAGTGGTAGTTTGTACCTACTTATGAGACAACTGACGTTACATGCATAAGTTCATGACGTTTTAACACAGCATCAAAGAATGAGCCGCAAAGCGTGGCATGTTCCTAATCTAACAGCTTTGATTAATAACGCTCGTGTCCTAGAGATGAGCTAGCCAAACAGGCTAGCCACTGTATATTATCTACGTGGTTGGCACGACAGGAGTCCCGTTCCGAAGCCAAAAACATTAACATCAGTTCAGAAACATGATAAAATTGGGCTAGCTTTGTCTCTGCCAGCACATTAATTTCGGCATAACTTGTTAACCGAAGCAATAACTTCGGTTAACCTAACGTTAACGTTAGCATTTCTGTTGTCCATAACGTTACCGTAACCATGACGGAGAGAGAAACCAAGAAAAGTGTAGATACCTATTTTAGCTTGGTTATGTGCGACACATTATACTGCTAATATTATTTCCTCAGATGAATATTTGACTGTCAAATTGCTGTCTTCTACACCGCTGATTGGAGTAAACTAGTTGTGCTCTCTGCCCCTTGACACTCACTGTTGACAAGTGAAAGGAAGTGCTTACATAGTGTGATCTCGATTTGTGTCTCAACTCGTTTCGCAAGCCTCCACAGCGGGTATACGGTCCTATATTCTGTGCATTGTCCCACACCCCTAACTCAAACCCCGCCCAGTGTGGCACTCTGAAAAAAAAAACAAGCGCACGTTATAGAACTTGCGCACGTATACCGGGGCTCTGCACTTCACTGTGATTGGCCAGTCATTTTACGACGACAAGCTATACGGAAATAATTGTATTTCCGGGTAGTTTGTTACATTGAAAATAAAAGCTCCCATATAATAAACTGATTTAAAACAGCGTCTTTCGTTTCAATACTTTCTTATTCATTACAAACCTGGAGAAAAGGGCTTTTTCGTTCTGCATTAGGCGCAGGAGTTCTCACTTGACTTAATATTCAAATAAAGCCTGCATCTTTAACTCTCTCTAACCTACAAGATAAATCTAATAATGAAATCCATTGTGCCATAACCATATGGCCTTGCTATTAAACCACCCACAAGACTCAAGTCTGTATTGTCACATTTGCGTATTCTAAGACAATTCATAAACATAAAAAAACAAATAAACAAACAAACAAATTAATACTTACTTATAATTATTCATACATCTTATTCGGCTATATTAAACCCTGTACTTTGAAAACGTTGGACGTCTTTGTATTTGTGCTGACTTGACTATAACACTTTATCATTAAATTATTATAACAATAGATGTTATAAACAAAAAATATGATAAACAAAAATATTATACATGATAAGACTACGATAGACGCTCAGCTGACCCACACTATTTATTAACTTCATATTTTTGTGCCATTTGATACGCCAACAGTTTGGCTGTATCAATGAATAATAACAAATGAAAAAGTAAAAAAAGAAAGACAGTTAATTACTAAATATTTCAAAAATAAAAAAATAATAAAAATCCACTACAATTTTCTGCTCACACTGTGCTGGTGGTGATGGGGCGGAGACACCTCTCTGACCGTACCGTTGTGGATGAGGTGGATGCAGGGTGCTGTGGCTTTCATAGCTCCAAGCCAACGCCGCATCACTAATCAGACACTAACGACGGTCACAGGGAGGGAACTTCCGCTCGGGCTCCTTCGGTTCTTTACGCGTGGCACGTGACCAAGATTAAGGGGGACGCGCGAGCAGCAAGCTGACAACTCCGCTGTGATTTTAGGAAGGTTTTATCAGTAGTATTGCTGCAGCGGGCAAGTTGCACTCAGAAAAAAACATTATTGAGCCGAAGCTCGGACTACTGCTCATCACTGGAGAGTCTCTTTGCTTCCTAGAACAAGGATGAACAGGAGCAACTGAGGTAAAAACAGCAATTCGTTGCTTTTTCCGCGCACACGCGTATTGTTTTTATGTCGCCACGCCAAGTTTGAGTCTGTGCCAATACAACTAAGGAGGATGATGGTGTGCAGATAATGTCATAATAATCTTGTCGGTGTTGTAAATGGACATCAGAATTGCTAAAAATAATAAACCGTCGGCTTTCTAGATGAATGAGCAGGTGCTTCGACGCGGCATAGCCCATTGATTAGCGTTAATGCAGCTATCACGCTTTTGTTTAATAGTCGGAATATGTTGAAGAAATATATTTGTGCACTGCCAAATGCTTCACTGCGCACCATGTACCATAATAAATACGTATTTGCATTTGCTTGTTGCTTAAAGATTTTCTCCCTAACGGATGCAGTCAAGAGCAGCGAGCGCGAGCTGCAAGCAGCTGTCAATCATCTCATCCTCACTAGTCTTTTGTTTTGTCCCTCCTGTTTGTGAGTGCGTTACCATGGAGCGCTTTCCGGCTGCTCTCCTCTGATGACCTTATTTGGCAAAGGGGCGGCTGTCAGTCGCTGGATTGATGGTGTGGTTGCGTTAGCGCCGTATTCACGTCCCATGTGAGAATCCGCCAGGATGACTGAACGCTTCTGAACGCCGGGCCGAGCACAGGCCGTTAAAGAAGCCTCAGAGGAAGTTCCACTTTGACTGCTCCTGCTCAGCGTTTTCACACCCAGCTCGCAGTAATGGTCTCAGGATGCTGTTAGCTGTGATGACGTGTAATTGATTTGCATTTACTTGGTCTTGGGTTTAAATGTGAAAGCCACTTAAATCTTCAGGTGTTTTAGAAGCTTCTGGTTAGAGTGAGGTTAAATTCAGCATAGCTTGTCCAAAGTTTTAATTGTTATAGGTCTAACTATGACCCAACGATGCATTCTAAGAGCATATTTGTGATTTAACAAAACTTATGAGATGGCTCATTGATGTGTTTGTGTTAGTGTTCCTATTATTGTGGTTGCTGCCTATAGTGGGTGTGGCACATGAATGCTGTGTATTGAAGATGCTGGACCTTTCAAGTCCAGTCTTGTGGTGGTGTTGGTCAGTGGCATGGGATAAATGTGTGTGGACTGTGTATGAAGCATTGAAGTTAAAGCTAGGCAAAGTCAGGTAGAGACAACGGAGGCCAGACCACATTTGGTCAGCCAGTTCAGTCAAAGGTGACCTCAACGTAGGCCCAATTTTAACTGATAAACCTGTGTCTCAAACATAATTTAGGTTTTTGGTGCACTTCAGGAATTAATGAATGCAGTACATGGTACATTGCTCAAAGTGTCAGCCTGGACCAGCATATTTGCATATTTCAAATTAAGTCATAACAGGTTAGATGTCCATTCTTGTAGCTTAGAGAATGTTGCTCCCATGAAAGATTGTGCCACTAGTTGTAAATGGGCACATATTGGCTCATTTTAAAAGATTCCTTGTATCATTACATGTCAAGACACTCTGACTTCCACTGAATATATTCTGGCTCATTGGCGATCAGGAAGTACTGTTTATTTTGTGCAGTATCTGGGCAAGACAAGCATCACCATACCACCTGTGTGTTGAAAGCTGAAAAAAGCTTGGTGACAGTTTCCCCGTGAATGTTCAGAATCCATTTTAATTTGTTTCACATTGTGTGTATGCTGATAAAGTAATAGTTTTTTCTCTACTCTATTATATATTCTGTTTTTCCTGGGGCAAACAAGCACAGTTGTTAGCATTCACTACCATAATCACCATTTAATAAGCTAATTAATAACCAACAAAACATAGCTGTCTATATTACTTTTTTCTTTGGGGTTTTAGCTGGTTAAATGCTTAATAGCTAACCAAAGAAGGGGAGAAAATTATCATTAGATTTGACTCTGGCTTTAAAATTGACCTTGTTTTTTTGGTTTGTGTAATTAATTCTTAAACCACAGATTAAAGGTTTGGCATTTCGATCCCCTGTGACCTCTGGTCTGGTCCACATGTTAAAATGTCCTTGGGCAATGCACTAAACTCCAGATTGCCCCCAGAGTGTGTTTCTCACTTATAAGTCACTTTCGATAAAATTGTCTGCCAAATGACAAATGTGAATATCTTGAAGGTTAAAATGTTATTTTTCAAATGAACCTGACAAAAAGGTCAGCTTTAATCTTGAGAGCAGTTCATGGTCTAATGCACAATTTTATTATGAAGTAAGATGCCTGAAGAAGATACAGTATTACTGTCATCCCTGCTGCACATTAGATGTTTGGGGATAAATATTTAGGCTTGTTGCTGTTTTTTTCTCAAGTTTATAATGACTAATAATGGCACTATCTGATTAGATCTCATTTACTCACTCCATTCATCCATCCATCCATCTTACCTTAGGTGGAAGGTTGATTTAAGGCCATAAAAGTGTTTTTTTTTTGTTTTTGCATTTTTTTGTATTTTTTGAACATTTATGTAGACCGAGCGCTATCATTTCTGTGACAAAACAGCCACTAGCCAATATTATTGTTATTTACATCAGAAGTCATGGCACAGCATGGAAAAGGGGAGCAGTAAACAAGAGAAAAAAGCTCTGCATGCATTAATTTGTTTTGCAATACACTGCAATAACAGTTGCAATGTATTGCAGTAAGGTATTTAGGGCAAAAACTTTCAGGGATTTAACATTTCCAGGCTATGAGTGTTCATCATTTTAGTCTCCTTAGGGTGAATGATAAGATGTATTACAAAACTCTTGCATTTACCATTTTCCTGCCGCTTTGTTAAGTAACCGTTGTGTAGGTATGGGCCCTGAAACTCTTCAGCCAGGGCTGTTTTATTTCCAACTACTTGCCAGCTTGACCTTGGGTGCCAGTTTAATCACCTTATGATTGTTCTCCAACAAAAGCAGCAGGAGAAGGTTTTTTAAATCCATTTGTCAGGATCTCATCTTCTATATTAAACTTATTATATTTTGTCTGGATGTTTATAAAATCAATGGGATTTTTTCCTAACAAATAAATTCTTTCACAAACATTTTAATATTTGAGATCTACTACTGTCAAAGAGGAAAGTAAGATAATGGCACTTTGTCTAAAGCTTTTGGCTTAACTTATTGTCTCAATGATCATCATGAGCAGAGCTGTGTGAGACAAACAACAATTAAAAAAAGCTCAGATTATTATGAGCCTACCCTCTTGCAGTGTGAGCATACAAGTGAGTTATAAAGAGGCACCACTAACAACTAAATGTTTGTATTTAGATATTAAGACATGTGTATGTAACCACTCCATGTGCATAAATATTTGAGTAAAAAAATCTTTATGCTAGTCAATCAAAGTCCAAATGTGCCCACACAATACACCTCAGTTTGAGGTGTAATCAAGCATAAGAGAAAACAGTGGCGTCGGAGAATCATAATATGCAGCATCTTTCATCTACAAAGCCTATATATTACATACTGCTAAAAGTAAAAAAGCAAACGTAATAGTTTAAATTACATTTTTCATGTCTTGACCATATACTCTGTCTAGGTATTGGAGAGAATAAATGACCTGTTGAAAATATGTTTTGAGTATAATGTAAATAAATTACCAGTTACGCTACGTATTATAAACTAATGTTGAAGTAATCATATTGAATCTGAAACACCTCATTATAGTATATTTTTTCTTAGTTTGATTGGGAATTATAAGGCAGCACAAGAATGATACAAATGATGTGTTGTCAGGTCATTTAGAGCAGAAGTAATATGCTTTACATTCTTCAATGCCTAATACAAAAAGTGGTACTTGTCTGCAAAATTAATGCAGTATTTCTTGACTGATTCATGTAGAGTGGTAATAATCAGCAAAACTACATGAGTGCACATTAATTACTACAAGTGGTTTACAGGGATATATTCATGCATTTACTATATTCAGAGTTATTTTGCTGTAATGGATCAAGCATGAGCTGTGTTTTAAGGCTGTTCTGAGCTGTTGCAGAAACAGTATCTGTAATAGCTATTGGTCAGGGAAAAGCCAGTCCAGACCCAGAGTGAATGGTCCTTTGTGGGACAGACACCTGCAGCGCCCTGCCTCCTGCTTCTAATGTGATTAACATGCACCTCCAACCTCTCCGGCCTTCCCACTCTCTAGTCCCTCAACCACGCATCTTGGCACTGCTCTGTTGTTTTGGCACCTGTTCTACATTGCCCATCCTGCATAGACTATAACTCATGTCTTTGTCTGGGCCAACACACAGGGACTACAAAACTGTGCTTGCATTGTATTGATTACTTCTGTCAAGGGCTTAAATGTAGAAGTTTTATAACAGTTAGCCAGTGCAACTTTATTTTAGCAGGTGATTTTTAGGCCATATATGCAAAATATGTCTAGATTTTTAGTGTTTGCTTTTTCTGATGACCTAGTGGTCCTAAGCCACAAGATAAGACTTTATTAAGACTTTATTAATCCCACAGTGGGGAAATTTTTGATTTCACAAGATGAAGTGCTTATTTGAATGAGGTATTTTTCTTTTAAAGTCCAGCCTTTTTTGTAGTGTGATGTTTTTGTTGCCTTTATTATATTTTATAATATATATCTTTTTGAACTGCACGCTTAAATCTTTTCCCCTGCTGAGTGAGATGGGGTTTACATGAAGGCCTCATTGTTGTAATATTGATATAAATGTGTGAGACAAGATTTTGATATTGTAGTGTGCAGTGTCATGTGATATTGCCAAATGTATAGTCTTTCTTTTAAAGACTGCAGTAGTAGTACAGTAGTACTACACTGCAGATACATTTATTGGATGTAGCTGAGTGTAATAAAGAGTGAAAAGTTCTTTAGTTTCATCACAGCTGTCTTTAAACCAGCAGAGATATTTTCAGTCTGCAGCCATTATTATGAGTCATATTCTCTGTAGATTTCATTTTTTTCCACTCTGATGCGATGTTGTGTCCTTAAATGCCAGGGTCAGCACAGGCAGTTCTCTGCTGTCAGCCACACAATGACGCTTGTGTCAAAATTGGTTTTAAATCAGATTTTCGTGCCATCATCTCCTTGCCCACTTCCCAGGACCTCGGGTGGCATTATTATTAGAACATTATCTGGCCTCTGCTTTGTAACATGCTGACTCGCTCATATTCCACTTCCGTTTCTTAGGCCCTCCTTGTGTCATGGGCTCTGCATTAACAGAAAGAACTTCTGAATATTCCTTAACTGTATAACTGTAATGCATAACTGTAAACCTTTTTGTTCTCTCGGAGATGCACTCTTTTTAAACACACACAATCGTGTCTCACTATACTTGTGAAGACAAATGTTGACATAATGCAGTTCCTAACCCCTTACCATCACAAGTGAGTGCTTTACCCATACCAAAACGCTAACTTATACTTAACTCTAACCCTAAAGCCAAGTCTTAATGATCAAAAAAACCTGTTGAACGTGTGTTCATTGGCCAAAATGTCTTCACACCACAATATTTCCTCACAGCAATGGCATTTAAACAAAATTTGTCCACACAATGAAATAAAGACAAGCACAAACACGTATATCTGCTCATATGTTTATCTGTTTGCCCCCACCCCAACCCCACCTCCCACCTTCTTTCCTGCTCCACACGTGGAGTTAGGTCTGTGTGCCACAGGCGGATTAACCCCACCATCTACATTCTGGCCTGCCTTGATTATATCCAGGGATAAGAGCTGCTTAATTGTAATCACTGTAGCTGTCCTGAGCAGCGTAAACACTGTAGCATGGATGAGCCCAGGCCACAAATCGAAGATGGGTAAACAGAAGAACACAGGAATTTTGCAGGTAGGGAAATATTGTCATCCTACTTGCTCAAAAACTTGAGATGACAGGATGACCATATTTTCTCACTAATTGACTGCCTCTGCTTTCGATCAATACTATTTGTGTGTTTGTTGTCAGGTAGCAGGAAGCTACTTCACACTGATATGAAATTCATTAAATGATTAAATTTGTCAGGCGTGGCATGTCAAAAATATTGAGATCTATTCATTGATCAGCCGTACCAATGTCCCTTCAGGGAATTTTCCTCATTGGTGCCGTACTTTGACATTTTAGAGACGAACAATAATGATGCCTTTATCCTTGTTTATAATTAGTGGCTTCGCTCTTATCTGTTGTTTGCACTGGAGCTTGAAGGTGTAAAATGAAGTTGGCACATCATTAAATGGCTCAAGCTAGGATAAAGCACCTTAACAGTATAATTTACTGCCTTTAGTTGGTTCACAAAGAAATGACATGCCGATTTTTGTGATTGCATTTCTGTGATTTGCTGATTTAATTTGATCCAGATAAACTGCAAAAAGTGAAACTTGATGGTATGATAGATGGTCTGCAGAGAGATGTAGTGTGGGAAACCCTGTTCTCTGGAACCTTCTACTGAGGGAAGGCTTAGCCCTCTGGAGACTATGGCTTGATGTCTGTTCCACTGCCCGATAAGCTTTTAAATGTAGATTTTTATTGGACCACATAAATTAAGGAAAATTCCATGTTAAAGGCAGTCTAGCAAAACAAGCTGGCCATCTGGCATTTTTGTCCTGTCTGACTTAAAGCCAAATGTAAGGAAAGTTGTCCTTGGTAAACTACACACCCACCAACCTGTCCCATTTATCCTTAAAATTATTTGGATGTTAACACTATCGAGAAAAAAGGTTTATTTGCTGTAGTACGATATCAGAGGAACTGGACTGGAATCAGAAGAAAAATAGCCTAATGCCCTCCAATGGAAAACAAAACTTGCTTGCACCTTTGTCCTGTTTCCAGTGTATGTGGTGCGCGAAGTTTATGGCTCTAATGGAAACATAGAGTAACATCAAAACATTATGTAAAGACATAAAGAAACTAACTAAATCAGCTTTTTAATCATTCTGTTAACAAAACAATGAGAAATATTTTTATATAAATGGAAAATGGAAGGCCACCTAACTTTCTCCAATAGTTACGTTTTATGTATATAATGCATATATAAGGCAGCATGGTGGAAAAGTGGTTAGCACTCGGGCCAGACAGGCTCTTTGCATGTTTGCATGTTCTCGTGCTTGCATAGGTTTCCTCTGGGTGCTCCGGTTTCTCCTACCATTAGAAACATGCGTGTTAGGGACCAGGTCAGGTTGGCTCATAGTGGTGGAGCAATGGCTCAGGTCTAACCCTCCATCTGAACATGCAATTTTGTTGTACACCCTGTATGTATAATGACAAATAAAGCTCTTTATCTTACCTTATGAGCTTTAATGACAAACAAAATGAATATCAGAGTTAGCAAAATGGACAAAATGCAGCCCACTAAAGACATGGAATCCCCAACACCTCACTTGGAAAGGCAGAGAAAAGCAGTCAGCAAGAGTTTTATTTTGGAGAGTGAGAAAAAAACTGGGGTGTAAATATATGCAGATATGTGTGAGCCTCATTAGAGATTTAGATACTGATTTGCTTTCCTCTGACTGCATTGATGTTTGCACTCCTGCTGCGCTGAGATAAACTATTTAGTTTTCCTGGGCATTCACAGGAGGTGTAATTGAGGTTTCGAAGGTAAGCAAGAATATGTTAAACTGTTTTGAGTATTTAACTGAAAAATTATTGCACAAATAGTACTTTGAGCAATTATATCTTCAAAGGAGTAATGGAATCAATATTCCAGAATGTCTTTTCTAAATGAGTAGTAGGTAATATCATACTCAGGTTAGAATATTATTGTTTTGACAAAATGCTCATTTCCCACTGGAACAGGCCAGAGTCTTCTGGATTCTAATCATGTTCTTGTGATTGTTGTGGGAAATACAAAAATAACTGACCTAAAGGAACCATTGTGACATTTTAGGAAATATGATTAGTTGCTTTAATATCTGTCACTTAAATATGATGATAGAGCCACCAGCTGGTTAACCTTAGCTTGCTGTACATATAACATGTTGGCTATGAACATGGGAAACAGCTACTTTTGCTCTGTAAACAGCTCAGACAACTATTGCTATAACTAATTTAAATCCCATTTTTAACATCTTTAAGTAAACAGTGTTAAAAGTTGTTTTTTCAAAGAGTGTTATTCTCTAAAATATTTTTTGGTAAACTACATGATTTCCAGTCTGTGCTGGTTGTCTGGCAATGTTTGCCACTTTTTGTGAGTACATAATTGGAGAGGGTCCCTCTTTACTTTGCACACAGCCAGGGTAGCAGTATTTATGCTTAGTGTCTCTTGGCAGTATTGACCTTCCCATTGATCTCCTGGAAAATAGGGAATGAGCAGCTATCCCAAAATGTTGACCCCTTCCTCTGTTCACAGGAGAGCACTCAGACCTAGGGGGAAAACCAAAATCTAAACCAAAACTAAATCTTTGTCCTGACTTTTTGTTTTGAGGCTTTTCCTCGTGAAATTCAAAACAAAAACTGTTTTTTTAACTCAATTTACATGAAATATGTAGAAAGCAGTAATATTTAAGTTCCATACATATAGTAAAAGCATAAACAAGCTTTACATCCATTTCCTTATTCTGGCTAAGCAGCAACGTAAAAGCAAATTTATGTGTGTGTGTGAGTATGTGTGTGTGTGTGTGTGTGTGTGTGTGTGGGGGGGGGGGTCATGTGAGATGGCCTCATGAAGAGGCTGTCAAATAAAGACAGGAAAATGTTTTTCTTCCCTACTTAAGAGCTGGCAACAAATATAAAGGGACACTGTCAGAACATGAATGTGGTGAAGGAGATGCCAACGTATTCATCAATGCCCGGCTTTATGTGTGGGAGGATTTTTTGATGTGCAGGGCTCACACTGCAGTGGTCTTCTGTAGAGGGTGAAAGCCAGGAGCTTTGCCCAGCTGGGACTGCGTGCTGGTGGATGCAAGCTGTCTTTCCTGCCTCCTACAGTGAAATATTCTTCTAGGACTATGAGAGCAATTACTAAAGCATGAAAAGCAACTGTATACCATACCCTGATAAGGAATTTTGTTGATTGGAAATGACACATTTTGAGTTTGACAGCTTAATAGGAAACCTTTCTTAAGTGCTTTTTTGGGTGTTGGGTCAGTAATACACCATGCTGCCCCTCTTTCCTCTTATTGAAGTGTAGGTTTTTTAGATTCAGAGTTCCATAGAACCATATGGGAACACAGCAAATGGGTGTCTCTATACCATCCAGTGTTGTGGTTGTGATGAAATCAATTCTGGCTGCTGCAGAGCTTTGCATTGTGGAGAGCAGTGGTGCAGTATGTTTGAGGCTTCTTAAGTCATGGGACTAGATGTACTCTTGTCGTATTATATGGGACCATAGGAAAAATCATGCTTAGACATTTTTAGGATCCACATGAATGGCTTGATTTTAATGGCAAATGATCTGGATGGAAAAAAGCTTGTAGTTTGTTTTTTGCCACACTGCACTTTTAGTCGAGTACATTGACCAATATACTACTTGCCATAACTGTGCTAACTTGTCATCATCAGATGTGAGAGAAAATCATAAATCCTCTTAGTCTGCTACTTTTCCACTTGCAAACTACAATTTAGTTAGGTCCTGGCAAAGCGCCTGATATGTGCTATTTGTATCAAGGTGTTATGGTTGTATTACTTCTGCTCTTCAGCAAATTCACTGAACTCATCCTGGAGCAGCACTACCGCAGAGCATCATGGGAGCCTACAGGCAGCGCCATGGCATGAAATGATGTTGATCGATGTGTATAGGCCAAATGTTCATCCCCTCCATGCCTGTGTGGAAATAAGACACTGAGCAACTGAGCTGTTCTCGCATATATCCTCCTCTTTCATTTTAGCTGTGTTTTTTGATTATGATGCAGGCCCATGGTTGCTCTTGGAAAGGTGATAAATGTTCACACTGCAGCTCCAAGCCAGAAGTACAGAACCAACGTAACACTACTACATGTTCATAGGGAGTAAGGGAAAAGGAAATGTGGGAACAGTAATAAAGGAAATAGAAGAGGATGCCTGGCATCACTGGAAATTGAACTGAACCCTTCAGAGTATTAATGTTGTGTACTATGTCTGTGTGTATTGAAAAGATTGACAGGTAAAAGAGCAATCAGAAGTCTGAAATTTCCTAGAATAGGAAACTCTAACCATAGCAGTTCAACTGCAATGCATTGGCTTTAAGCTTTAATTATAAAGGAACTACACTGGGCAGTAATCTGATATAATTGATAAGTAGCACTTCTTCTTTGAGAGATCTAACTGAGAAATCCCCTTTATGTCTTAAATGATTAATAGGAAAGATCATGATTTTTGCCTTTCTGGTATTTGTTTTACCCAAAGGTCTGTTCTCACATTTTTACTTAGCTTCTCTGATGACCTTTATTTTAGGTCTCACATACATTATAGTCCCTAGAATGAAGGCTATTTGGCCAGCTCCATGCAAATATTTTAAACTAAAAACATAGATTTCACCTAGATGGAGTGTCTCTTTAATGCAACTTTTATAATGTAATGGTGCTAAGGTGCTACAACAGTTCTCATTATCATTAAAGGCCATATTAAAAAACACAAAGTTTACATACTGACATCAAATATTCCCCGTCTTCATTACTGATCTCTTTCAACAGATGCTGGCCCCATCAATTCTAGCACAGCGAGTAAAGCAAGGTATTAAGACATGTGCTGGAAGAATGTAGGGTTTGAGGAGAGGATGGGTGCAGGGGCTTACGTGAATAAATGATCTCTTGGTGTTGGTGGCATTGCATGGCAGAGGACAAAACCATCTCCTGCAGGGAGCCAGACAAACCAAAGTGTTTGTCCTGGTGAATGATGTAATGGGATTTGTTCAAGGATTGTGTGTTGATTTATTTCTGAAACATCCCTATGTGTGCTGGATCTGACTGAATTCACTAAAATCTATTCTCTCTTTCTCAACCTCTTCATGTTTCTTATCACATCATGAGCCTGATAGCTTATCTCCAAATTTGCTTTTAACATTATGAGAATTAAGCGAAAAATCTGCTCTAACTCATTGCATCATCCAGTCCCTGCTGAAACTGCCATAGTTTGGATGATGAGAGTTATGACCTATAAACAATTACATATTTGGGAAATGTCCTTTCTCATATTTACTGGTTTTAATGAGCTCTCTGTCACTTTGTGTGTTTTAAGACTAAAGTAAGAGTGATACGTGGTGTAAGGCACACAAGATTTGTCTGATAACAGCCATCTGAAAATCAAAGAAGGAGATACACATATAATCCTAATAAAACCTTTGGAACCATAAAACAGGTAAAAGGAGAATATTAAAGTTACTTTTGTCACATGGGCACAGTGACATGGTTAAATGAAAACATTTAATCTTACGCTTGCAGATGTTTCCATAACACATCCATACCAACTTTATATGCTTGTATTTGTCGTTACAGTTTGATACACTACCACAAAATGATCTGAAAACCATACAGACATATGTGAAACACAAATTTCGTCACTCTGCACCATAAACTGCAGTTGTCTTTGAATTCTGGGAGTAAAAGGAAAGGTGATTTAATCAGGGAGGCTTGGATTTAAGGCTTTGATAAGACAGCTTTAGCCATTTTTTAAATTTTCAATCACACTTCTGAAACTTTGTCATAAGTTTTAAAAGCTGCCTCATTTTCTGTGAATATGATTTAAATGTCTTTTTAGCTTTTCCTTCATGAATGAGTCAAGGTTTGCTTTTCAGACACACTGTCAAAAAATTAATTACCACTCTTTGGGACTTTAAAGGTTCTCCAGTAAGATATGATGATTAATATAAAACGAAGTGTTATTTCTTTGCAGTGAATAAGAATTACTTACGCAGTCTTTCCATTACGTTATTGTGTGTGTTTGAGTATTCTTGGATGTTTCAAGTATTTTTCTTTTTTGAAGTGTAATCCATGATTTTCATTATGTGTTAGATTTGCATGACACTTGCAAGCCAAAGCTGTCTTTAACAAAGTAATTTAAAAGAATATTACAATTTAATTTGGCTTTTCGTAAAAACTTTTTTCCACTTTCAAAATGTCTCCCCTAATGAAGAGTTATCTTAACCATGATCTACATTTATGACCTTTTTAAAACTTTGCCAAGTGCAGAGACTCAAACAAAAAGGAGAATCCTACTTTTCATGTGAATGATCCCTCTTTGACCTTGAGAATGCATTAAGATCCACAACCTCAATGTAATAATCCTATTCCATATGCTCGGATCTTACCCACTTCTGGCACAAACATACACTCCACCTCACCACTATTAAACCCCCAGATGTTCCTCTAGCACCGTTTAATATGCAAAAAGAATCTGAAAATAATTAAACTTTATGGCAAGTAATATGACCTCAATTACACAATTCTAGCTGTGTTAGCAGCCTGGACAAGAGAACTGCACTGTACTGTGAGGTTTGGGTCAGGATCTTTTCAGAATTACAATATGTTTTCCCAAATCAGGATTATACACAGAGATTTAAACAGCTCACCATAAAAAAGAGAACAAATAAGCTGTTTTAATACACTGCTATATATTTTCTCTGTCAGTTATTGACCTATAGATATTATAGTCTGGAGGCGAGATAGTGTACATTAATTTAATTCTTTGGAAATTTGTATTGTATTTGTTAATAAATACGGAGAAATCCTTTAGACTGTGTCTCTGTGAAATGTTTCAGGCAAGAATAGTCGCAGATTAAAATAGCCTCAAATAATCTTAAGTTTAATGGTGTGTAGTAATCTGTTGTTTTGTCTGTATCTATACAACACAGGTTACAAATAAGCGGGATTTAGATTATAAATTATTGCATTGCAGATGAATAAACTAATGTAAAGTACAATTTGATACCTATAATTCTACACAAGGTCATTTTCCTATACGTGGCACCATTGTAAATGTTCCCAGTGGGTTTGCAGCCGGCACACAGCTGTTTTGGACAGAATATGCATATTCTGAGCAGTACCCATGCATACAGTGCAAACCAAAGAAAAAGACTTTGCTGAAAGATACAGAGACAGTCACTTGCCACTTTGCAAAAAGGTGGCTTACACTGCACATCCATGTTGCACCTCCACCCAGCAACCTGGTGCTGCAGGCTGCTGCACTGTAACAGCTTCACCATGTTCCATTTTTGTGATGTAAAAATCACCCCCGCCTTCATCCCCCTCATCCTTTCCTTCTTGTTTCATCGTAATCTTCTCTTATGGGTCTCAGCCCATGGCGTCTTAAAACCTCCTGTCTCCAACAGCTGCTGAGGACAGGGAGGTATAGAGAGATTAAATGAGCCTTTGCGGATGCCTGAAGGAATTCCACATGGCTCTCTGCCTCTAGTCCCTGCTAGTGTCTTTGATCCACCATGTTTCCCGACCCAGCAGAGTCCCAGTTGATCTAGAAGGGTTCCTACGCCAACCTACATATAGATCTCTTTAGACTTCGTGGTGGTTGTTATCAAGTAGTTTTGCCATTGTTATGGACCATTTCTGGGTGCAGTCAGTTCTTTTTTATCAGTTTTTGTCACATGGTAGTTAGCCTGTGAGGACATGGATGGAGATCTACTCTAGTCCAAGACGAATGAGCATGATGACCAATTTCTAAACGATTTCAGATCTTGAGGGAAAACTGATTTCAACCCATTTTAAAATTTTTATGGGTAGTAAACCAGGCATGAAATCTAAGTCTTACCACTTTTGATAAGGTGCTACAGGATGAACCAGTGGGTATCAAATTTATCTTAAGCTCTAATACCTCTCCCAAAGGAGATAAAATATACTAATTTATTTCACTGTGTGATGCCTTTCTGATAATTTTAGGTATGTGATTTACTTTAGTCAAATGGTATCATATGCATGTAATTCTATGTCTTTTTCTATGCAAAGATGATGTTAAAGTCTGTGCCATAGAACTCATTTCTCCTTCATATACGAAGAACAAAGCCTTACTGGTACACGATGGAAACCGAAGCAGTGCATGCAAAAATTTCAGGGCTGCTGTAACCCTGGTAACATTCAGAGGGAATTTGGAGGATGGGTGATAGATAATTCTCAGTGAGCATCCACTAAGCTAATACAGTCTGTCCCTCAAGTGTGTGTAATTGTCACATTTGGTCCCCGTACATGCCTCCTGTGGCTTTTAATTTCGCTTCACCAGCACTGAAGTCAGCCTAGATAACAGGGAATGATTATTTTTCAATTCGGTAGTGAGTGTGCCGCAAAATAATGCAGAGCAAGCTTTCTTTAGTGTGCTAATAAACCTTTCAGTGTTAGATGTTTTTTTTTTTAATTTCTAATATTGTCATCTCTTTCATCTCCTACATTTTGGATTGGAAATTTCTGAGAACATTCCTTATTTTAAGTAGTTTTGTCGATACTTTATTGCCAGTGGGGGATATAAATTCTCTACTTCACAGTAAGTTTTTCAAAATACTGATGGATGTACTTGTGTGCTCGAAAATGGGGCTCTGCTTCATGTTGCTTTGGTTTACATGTATAACCACAATGCACTTCATGGTTAAGCCTAGGCGAACACAAGGAAGTCGGCGGTGCTTCTTCTTTTGGTTTCATATCAGGTTTTGTACTGGTATTGCAGTGAAGTCCTGCATTGATATTGCCATTTCGCACCAGTTACCAGGGATGCATGTTACCTCTTTATAAGGTACAGTGGTCAGTTAATTGTTTTTTGTGATGCTTGTGACGGTATTAAATGGATTCACGGTTGACCCTCTGAGCACTAATCTCACATGCAGAAAAGGGTATTGTACACTTCCTATGATGACCCTATATTTCTAAATGTAGTAGCATTAACTGTCAAAAATAATATATAATCCATTGCATCTTGCAACTTTTGTAATCAACCTGTCCTCCAGTCTGTACTCCCTTCCACCTTATTCCTGAGGCTACTTTAAAAATGATTATGGATGCTACTTTCACTGTGGACCAGAAGTTATATCAACCTAGTTAAAGACTTATTGTGGATAGCATGCCAACCAAAAATAACACCTGAAATGCCCTAATGAATTTGCACCATTCTCACTGTAGCGAGCAACAAGGCTAAGCTTTATTGTGATAGACCCCATACTTGAACAATAGTGTCAGACATGCTTTAAAAATAAAAAGGGGATTTTTCCTGTTATTACTCACCAAGGGACAATGAATCAAAGCCAATGTGTCTGACAAACCTAAACATAAGAAGAACACCTAAAAAAAAGCTGTGCGTGCACTCATTTTACTTTGACAAGGTGACAAACTGCCAGTGGTGAAAAACTTACACCCGACTTTGTGGTTGTGTCATAAAACACACCACAGAAAAATGTCCGGTCCTTAAATGACTAACAGCAGTACCAGAGGGACTGTTTGAAAGTTTGATTTCAGATACAGGGAGATTACAACATTTTAGTGTTGTCCAAAAAGTCTAGCTTTACTATATTCAGTAGATTTTTGCAGTATTGACAGTATTGGTGTCAGTGCTTTTCAGTTTGTTCATCACTTTGCAATCTATAGCAATAAAGAAGCTATTCATTATTCATGACTATCCTTTTTAAGTTTTTCCCCCATTCCTTGCTAATGTTAGTACATGGCAGAGGTACAGACACATCGGCTCCTCTGAGTTGTAACAGATCGGACACCTGCATTTTTAATTTAGGAAAAAGAATATAATATAGTATATCCACACTTTTCTCACAGACTCATATTTTGTCAAAAACGAACAAACAAACAAACAAACAAAACTGGAAGTCATGCCCATATTTTAGATATGGAATTTTGGGGGCTAGGAGTAAGGAGGAGAGGTTGTTTGTCTCCTACCCTCTTATATGACCTACAGGGGGGCAAAAAGCATCCCCATAAAGTCAGGGGAGCTAGTTAGAGTTAAAATTGCACTCTTTTAGTGCCAGACACCAAATAGTGGCAGCTGGTGTTAAACTATTTTCAGCCCTGAACAGTCAAAAAGACTGAATTTCAAATTTGCAAACTTAGCAGTTTGGTTAGATGTACTGTAGGTACAAAAATATCTGGCTTTGGTTAAGGCATTAAATATACTTGGCTAGGGTTCGTTAAACAGTTGTGGTTTGCCTTAATAATCACTGCTTCCTTAAAATCATATCACATTTCACATGAAATGGGTTATAATAATAGCAATGGAAGTAGTTTCACACTGGACTTAGTAACTAATTTCTTTTGAAGAGTCCTATGCTTTGATGGCCCATCTATCTACCCCAACCTCCAACTTTTGTGGGTCTAAATACAAGGCGAGAATAATATGTTCATTATTTCTGATACCTATTGCTAAATTATTTTTGGCTGCTGGTACAAATACCTATGCAGTTGTATATTACAAACATATTAGTCAAACACATTATTACCTTTAAATACACTTGAGGAGTATTTTATGAAATAAACCCTGGCCAGAACTGTTCATGTCTTGTTTGAACTACTGGATTAGCATTAATAACCTGCTTTTGCTGACTTGTGCTTATGTTACTAATTTTTAAACAAATTCAAATGAAATATTCAAACAGTGAAAGTCATAATATCTTTGGGCTCCATGTATAACCATAGTATTTATTTCCCATGACATTTTAATTCTTAATATTCATGCATATCTGTGATGAAAACAGTAAAATCAGACCTAAACCAGGATGTTATTCCAGGAGGGATCCCTTTGTCTTTCCGCACCCTCTTTGATACTGTATTCTTTGAGTTCGAAGGCCACAAACACCCCTGACCTACTGGAACTTTCCATTTTGTGCCTCTCCCTACATCAGCCCTCAGACCCCAGAGCCCTTAGACACCATGATGACCATCATTACACTGAGTGCAAAAATACATTAGGTCTCACTAGGAGCCACTAAGCTCACACCCATCTGCTGCTAGCAAGGGATTAATTAAATGATTCTGGCCTGCCTATTACCTTTTGGACTATTTGGTGAGGATAGCAAAATGCCAAGCTAATATAATACTTTTTCTTAATATCAGTGCTACTGTACTATATATGAAAGAGGATTCATTTCATAGCCCGACGGCTGCTTGGGTTTTAACAGGAAAATGAATACAAGGTACACAGGGAACCATTACTGAAGGATATGGAGGGTGGTTTTAGGGGCATCCATTTATTATAACTTGCCATCATGACTGAGACCTTATGGAAGTCAGTAACAATCATGTTTTTATATTTGAGTGCATTAAAAGCTTCATGTTGTCCCTGTGTGCTCTGTGCTTTGTTACACACTGTGAGGAATATGATCGCTCATCATTAGGCTATGTGCACCCGCCGTGTTCTGCCAAGACACAATGTAAGATTGCATAACCCTATTGCTGGTGCATGTTTACAACTTGATAAGATGTACTCAGCAAGCGAAGCTACTACTCTGCGTAATGCGCATTATTAGGTTGGGTAGTTAAGGTTGGGCTTTTGGAAACCTTGAAGACACCTGGAATTTGTTTCCTTAGCTCAGCATAAAGACTAGTAGCTTTTGCTTTGTTGGAATTGCATAAAACAGTGAAAAAAAATTATTGTACAGTTTTTTTGTGTAGGATTTATGTGTATTTTGTTTCTGGAAGTGAAAAACTATTAACTAAACTTACTGGCTGCTGGCTCTAACTAGAAACTATGACAGTATATCCCAATACCATAAAAACCAATGTAATGGCAGTGTTAATTATTGTACAGTATATGGACATTTGCTGCTGCTGATGATTATGAATATTTTTATGATTTATATTATTGTTATATTACTAAAATTTGTAATTTAAGATTTTTACTATACTGTCAGTTCTGATAAAGTACTCTGACATTTACTTAAAGCAGTACTGAGATCAGCATTGAAACACCTTTAAGCAGTAAGGGATGTTTACACATGGCCAATAAAGAATTTAAGGACATTTCGTGAGTTTGCATAAGCTGCTTTAAACAGTGTTTCTGTGCAAGCTAAGAAGATATTCTACCTGCCTTGGTAATAATAACAAGATATGTGGCTGGGGGAGAAAGCAAGAAGGCTGACAGTGATGCACACAGGAGAGGGAATTCTGCTAGGTACAGTCTCAAAGCACCTAGCAAACGTGGGGATTATTTAAATGGCTTTTACAGGCTCGTGATAACAGATCTTCAAGGGTTGCTGGTTAGCACAGGGCTTTTCTTTTTGGAATCTCGGGATCAGATAATTCTGCTCTTTGTGACTGTAGTCATGTGGTGAAATTAAAAATTATTTCAGAGAGGTCCACTTTGTTCTTCACTCACTGATTGTGGGTGTTCTTGAGGCAAAAAGGATGAAAAGCAGATTGGTATAAGTCTTATAGAATATATTGCTGCTGTTGGAAGCACATAATTTATTTTACTTTTAAATTACTTGAATAGTTTTGTCAGACTAATGAAAAAAAAACCCTACGAGAGGCGCCAAAAAACACATATTTAGACCAACAGCATTAGAATTCACGCACACAATTAAAAGTTGGGCTTCATTTATTTTGCATATGTTTGGACGTTTCCACTGCTTTCCAGAGACCATATTACCAAGCTGCCATATGCCGAGGATGTTCAATACTTCATTGCAGGAATTAGCGCCTGGCATGGAGCATAGTGAAAATTTTGAGTAACTTTAATACAATATTTATGTTGTCTGAACGTAATGCTGCCTGATATTGATATTGGGGCAATTTGAATGACTCAAAGTCCTATCTGACTATTTGCTCTAACTGTTGTCCTTTACTGGTTCCACTCATAGATTATACTCACAGCACCTGATAAGATTTCCATTTTTGTATATGTAGTGTAATATATTTTTCCTACACATGTAAAACACTGGTCAAATATTTATTTTATTTATAGGACCTGCAGGATCAAGCTAGACATTCAATGAGCAAAAGGTCAGCATGTTATTATATGCAACTATTTAGGGATATTTTGGCAAAAATACTGGATGACTGGGGGAGATTAAAACAATGATGGTGGAAAAGCTGATTATTCTGCAGGAGTGGCACATGAAGTCCACTCTAAACATGTTAGCAAACATATATTGGCATTTTAGGAGAAGAAAAGAAGAAGCTGTTTCATTATTTGGGGTCATTTATCATCCATCACTGCTTGTTCAGGTCAGTGTTGGATGAAGTACTCAAAAGCTGTAATTAAGTACAGGTACACAAACAAAAATGTACTTTAAACTATTTATTTTGCAACAAATTCATAGTGACAGTATCAACCTGTCTAACAACACTTTAATAGCATTAAACACTGATAAAATATCAAGAGAGTTGGAAATAATGTCAGGATGCACAGAAGTAAAGAGCCACGGAAATCCCTTAACAAATAAGTGGTAGGATTATTTAGTTATTTGAACCCAATCAACACATGATCCCACTGCACACCACCACATATGGCTACCGTCCATAAGGAGAAGAGGAAAATGAAAAATCACATTTTTCAATCATGTTAATATGTGAGTCAACAGTAACACCAAGAACTTGCTTTCTGTCATCATGGCACAGAAGAGGTAGGCAACAGCAAATTCAACTTTAGGAAACATTCTAGTCCTGCTTGTTTGAATGACTTTGACATGGCATTCACTAATCCATCCTTGTAGGGCACATTTCACAATGAATTCAATAGGCTTTATGTTCAGAAATAGACCATTAGTTTAAGGTTTTTCGCTTTAGCTGTATGCCTCCTTGTACAGTGAATGTAGATGTCAGTAGACAAGCCAAACTCAAAACGCATTTCCTGCTTCTCTTTTCTCTCTTTTTCATGAAAAAAAGGGCCAAATTATAAAATGTGTAAACTATACTAACGTGTAATGCAACGTATCCATAAATATAAAAAGTAGAAATATTTGCTCTTAGATGTAGTGAATAAAAATTCGAAATGACTATCATAATTTGAAAGTGCATTTTGCTATTTATTTCACATAAGTACAGAAGCAAAGTACTTGACCTTCTAACTGTGAGGTGGAAGTGCTAACCACGCTGTTACAAAAAAATTTGCTCCTTGTATTTAACCCATCGTGCTAAGGGGATGAGTGGGTTTCCACAGGCAGTGCCTGGGGAGCTCGCAGTGAGTTTCTTGCTCAAGGACACACCTGGTGCACGGGCTGGGATCAAATCCCAGCCTCATGCTTTACCCACTGAACCTTTAACGAAATGTCTTTTGTGAATTTCTATTTAATCCAGGTCTTAAGTTACAAAGTATATGTGCTTCATTCAAATTCACACACGTACAGCATTGTGTATATGTTTACACATTCTGTGCCAGAGCGTGAGTGTGTAAGTGAGAGCAGATGTCCAAGTGTTAGAGATTGATTGGTTAAGTGAAAAGACAGCTAATTACAGCCGACTGAGATGTGCTTGCCCAGATCACTGTATCTCTCTGTTTATAGATTCTGCTATTTAAAAGATGGAATTTATTTAAACACCATAACCAGCAGAAAAAACATGAAAACTGTAGAAAGGTGCTCAACAACTCCAGCATTCATTTGTTTTAATTAACAGATTTTATTCCTTGCGGGCTCCGTTTGTAGATACTTTAGTTTGAGTGTTGTTTGCTCCATATGCTTATTTAGTTTATTTTGATGAGAGTCTGGCCTTTATGTTCCCTCGAGCCCCTGGGTCCATATGTGTCTTTTTCTCAGGCCTCCACACTTCGACTGTTACCTCCTGTATTTGTGTACAAACACAAAATATGTCAAGCTCCTCATAAAAACACAGAAAAGGGTTCTTATTTGGTGGTGATTTTAGTTCTTCTGTATGGGTATGAGATAAGTCACTCAGAATACAGGATAAAAGTCAAGAAAGAAATTAAATATAAAAACATAGCATACTGGGAGCCAGATACAATCATTGCAAACACTCCTTCCCTTTCCTTCCACTGCTGCGGTTTTTCGGTGTGACCTGAGTAATCCTAAAGTTGTTGACCAATCCTCCAGCCCGGCTTAAAGCCCGCTCCTTCTTCCTGGTCCCCAGTGACAAGCTGTTTAACAACGCTGACTCCGACCACGGTCCCCTGTTTGCCCAGCAGCCGTCGATGTGGCCTGTCTGGAAATATTGAGGTCAGCCTAAGCCACTCTACAGCGGTTTCTAGGGCACAACACATATCAGAACTGCGGTAGTTGAAATCTAGTTCAAACAGCAGCTGGGGGAGGTAGGAGATGTGTGTGTGACGTCAGTTAAGTCCCCCAAATACAAGTTACCGCCTCCCTGCGTTGTGCCCACTTCATTACCAGTGTGTAGGCACAAATACCTCCCACTGATGGGGTCATTTCGCCCAATGTACTTGTCAGTTGGACCTCCAGAATGGTGTGTGTAGTTAATGTGGATAAGTGGTTAAGCTGCACTGTGGGATTGAACCTTTCAAAATGCTGTTTGACCTACAAGTACATGAAAATAAAAGCGAGCTGCCAAATTGAACTCTCTTTAGATCCACATATGGACAAGCTGTGCCATGCCTCTGTGCATTAGCCACTCAGATTGTTCACAGATTAAAGCCCCTTATGTCCCGCGCTCACTTTTATCCTACACTAAGACAGTGTTTTTTTATTTAATTTACAGAGAATCAGCTTTTTTCAAGAGCAGCAGCTCTTACTTTTCATTTTTTTTACTTTAACTAAAAATGTTATATAAGGAACTTAACTACAAGGAAAAATGATATACTCGCAGAGTGCTGTTGCCATTTTATGAGAAAATAAAATGGCTTGACACTCATAAAATTCCTAAATGTTCCGTTCAGCTAGAGGTGAAAGCATAAATACACATTCTGACTTCTTCCCTCCTATTTTCCTGGCAGGCCTTAAGGGACAGACGCTCACAGGTTATTATCACTCTGTGAAAGGTTACAAATCAATACATGTCCTAACATCAAAATCTACTTTTTTTCAAGTAAAATGCTGAATGGGAATCTCTAATCTCCTCCTCCTCCCTGCCTCCTCCTCCAAAGCACTAGACATGATAATCTGACAGTTTTTTTTAAACAGGATTTGTGATAAAACTAGAGTCTTGGTACAACAGAACTAGGATTCTGACAAAGCACATCAGCTATCAGTCTAAATATTACTGGAGTGGTGACAGCTGTAGTAATACACTGTACAGGACAGGACAAGAATAGACAGAGATCAGTCTGACAGCGATTTTTTTTGTGGACTCACTTTGCATTTCACCACTTCACATGTGGTAGTAAGGGAAAGCATGGTGGTGAAGTGGTTAGTAATGACACCTTAAAGTCAGAAGGTCCCCAACCTTTCTACGTGGAGTTTGCATTTTCCCTGTGTTCACAGCTGGGACAGGCTTCGGACATCCATGATCCTGAATGGATATAGCTGAGTTGTAATTAAGGCTTGAAAATGTTTTACATTTACATTTAGTCATCTGGCAGATGCTTTTATCCAAAGCGACTTACAGAGTAATTTGGTACACACACACACACACACACACACACACACACACAAACGATGGCGATGGCTGCCGTGAAGGGTGCTCATCTGGCTCACCGGGAGCAACTTGGGGTTCAGCGTCTTGCCCATATTTCAAATAAAGATAAGATTCCAGTTCTAGTTTGGCTGTAGTTCACGGGGATATTTATTAGTTGTAGCATCTTTTACTAATTTGATAAATTAGATTTTCTGGCACACAGCTGTCTAGGTCTACTCTCAGCAGGTATTTTTAGCCAAATGAAGGCTGCTGTTATGAGCGAAGGAGTTCTGATCAACGTAACGCAACACTTAATGGCAGTCAGACACAGTTAGAGACTAGCTGACAGTGAAGCCAAAGAGTCTGACATTTCCTACAGGTGTTGCAAATGAGTCCTAAAATAATGCATCGATGAGCAAAATGAGCCAACAAGGCAAAACAATAATGTAGGTTTTAGTTTTGCCTACTACCTGTCTAGCCAACTGGACACAACAAAGGATTTAAAATCTTAATGATTTATTATTTATTCTTTTAAAACCCTTTATATTCACTGTATCGCTGACAAGCTCATCCATGAGAGTAGCTGTAAGATATGCTAATCATTTGCCTAAAGATGTCCTCACTCTATTAAAAAATGCTGAGGTTCAGATTGTGCTAACAATGATAGTTTAGCACTTTCACGGTGCCATTTATTCCTTCGCTGTCTGTCATCTCCTTTTCATCTTCTCGCTCCTTTTCCTTTTCCCCTCTCTATTTCTCAACCTCTGTTGTTGCCATAGTCACACTTTCAACTGCGGAAGAGCTCCCAGCATATGGGAGGTGAACACGATTAAAATTACATATCTCATTAAAATGTAATCTGGCTGTGCAAGTATTTTATTTTAACACAGTCAAAGGCTTTTCTGCCCTTATATAGTAAATACTATGTCCATTTCACTATTACCTTTAGAGTTTCTGTCACACACGGTCACTCGGGTTCTCAATCTTCTGATTTTTCCAGGTTTTTCAATGTTGTGTTTTTTACAGATTTCTTCTTACTATAGATTTTGATCTTCCGGAAGGTGCTACTTTAAGCTTCATTAGGCATTTTGTAAAAAAGAATCCTCATTTGAGGTTGAGTGATACGCCTGGTTGTGTGGATTTGTGTTTAGTTTGGCTGGTTGTCAAAAGTAGATACATGTTTTTTGGGATATTTTGGACATCATTTACTTTGTTTTGTATATCAGTTTTTCTGTATCTTTTAATATTTATGAAAACCTTTCTGATTTATTTCCTCTGCTGCACGGGGCTCATTACAGTGGTGCTGTTCGGCTCAGAGCCCAGGCCGAACTGACAAGACTGGTAGGAGAGCCTTGGCAAAGTTAATTTGGATTAACTACCCTGGTGTTTTCACAGCGGATTCTATCTTCAGGCAGGATTCGGCTATACCTTGTGTATCTGAGTAAATTTCAGGCATGGTGACTGGGGTCCTACTGGTGGCTTCTGCCTCTGCTGCGTCTTCCGTGTTGTACGGGTATGATAGTAGCATAGTCATTGATGGAGATTGGTCATAGCTGTGTATTGTGACTAACAGGAAAATATGCAGGATTGACTAAGCTGCATTTATATTGTTGTATGTGCTTTTCACTTAATTATCATGCTCATATACAGTCAAAAAAATCCTCTTGACAAGAAATCTACAACAACCTCGGATGCATCAAGATATAATTGAAGGTTTTTAATATGTGCTTTTGCTTGTGTGGGATCAGGTAAAGCATCAAGCTCTTTAATCCTGAACCTCCATTCATCCATTCATACATAATAAGGTAGTGTGACACCTGACTCACCTTGCTTATATCCATTCTTATGAAATGCCCACAGTTGCTGTTACCTGTATTCACCTTGGCTGTGTGCCAGTTTGAATTTGGTGATGCATGGAACTGATGCAAGGGCTGCTGTTTCAGGAGGTGTCTGTCTGAATCCATGATCACAGGGATAAGTGTTATATTTCTACGCCATTGCTATCGTCAAGCTAATAGGTACTGCTGATACAAGTAAAAGCAAACTGACATTGTACAATAAACTGAACCCATGTTGATCAGTGTTTTGGGCTCTTTAGGGCAAAAAAACACAACATTGACATGACCTTGTACCTGTGTACATGATAATGATCTTTTAAACATGAATAGGTATATGCAGGTAGGTACGTTAAGACAGAATATGAATTTTAACAGCTGGTGCTTTTCTGGAATAGGAAAACGGGACTGAGAACTTGAGTTTCTGGTGAGATGTGAGATCAGTCAGAGGCTGAGCTTTTACAGAGGATTGACACCTAGGCATGCACAATCCACACACAGCTATCATAGCTATCTAATGTCTGTACGACCAGTACATCGGGTGCCAGAGGAAAATCCACAAACTGCAACTGTGTATCAACAGTTAAATGTGCTGAAATAACATGAGGAAAAATGTACTTTGCTTTCCGTCAGAATGCACCTTAACAAGATGCCTGCTGAGGCTGAAAACACGCTCAGAAAAAAGGGTGAAATGGCATCAAATAAAAAAAAGGTTTATTTATATAATCTAAAATTATATTTTATTGGGCTTTCTAGTTTGTATGATGATACCCTCTGTTCTTAGAGCCTTGAATCAGATAATGAAAACACTACAACTATGATCTGAAAGATGCCTAAATGTTGTAGAGGTGAGAAACAATATTCCATAAATATTCCTCTTAAAACTATGACTGACAACATGCTACACACCATTACACCTAAACCACTGTTTAAATAAAAATATGAATTAGTGCAGCTTTAAGGCTGGAACAGGAGTATCAGAGGAGTGTTATTTGTGTTTTTTACCTGTCGATTTTTCATTTCGGGTATATTTAATATCTATGCAAAAGCTGTCAGCAATTACGTGTGAAATCCAAAATGAGTGATTCCGTATGGTTCTGAGTCACCCATCATTGAATGAGGATGAAAGTGACTGTTAGTTGTCCTTCCCCTCTGATCTGCTTTTCCCACCTGCTAATGTGCACGCTAATAAACAGTGGGGCCCTGCCAGCCCACTTCACACGCTCCAGACATCTGGCAGCTCAACAGGTTTAAGCTCACATCCAGTATATACTATGTAAAGTCAAAATGTGTTTTGACATTAGTGATCCTTTCATGGTTTCTTACTAATTTTTTGTGTTGTGGTAATATATTAGGCCAGGATGGGCCAACAGGTTGCAAATCATTCACCCAGCATTAGCGCTGGAAAGACATTCATGATCGTTGCCATCTGGAAGATTTTAGTCAGCAGCGGAGATAATGAGCTGCGAAAATAAGAGCATTTGTAACAATGTAGTTCAGGTACATATACCTCATGTTTATTGGAATTCTCTGTTACGCAGCTGAACACAGACATAAAAGGAAAAAATTGATGATCAGAGAGAAAGCTATTAGGGAAGTTGAAAAGGGAGAAACAGGAAAAGGTGCACAATGTCACTTTTACTCTTGGTCTGCAAAATTTATATGCTTTGACAGATTCAGCTTTCTTTTGAATCTGCAATTACAAATTTGTGATGAATCAAGTCAACTTCTATTGGAAAATGTTGCTGATTATTACCCCTCAGATTCTGAGGGGTAATAATGGTTATATATCTGACATAAAGTTGTCATTTTTGTAGTACACTTTTGGGTTCATTAAAGTGCAGAAGAGATGTTAGAAATAGGATAAAGTTTAGTGCAAATGGATGATTTTAATATTGTAGGTGAAGCCCTGGTGCCTTCAATCAGACATTTGGTGGGTTGATTAAAATGTCAAATAGGTTTTATACTTTAATGTAGAATGTGAAATTTGAAATGACCTATGAAGATGTAAAAATGTGAGGTTTAATGGTCAAGAAGTGGTGAAATATTTGACTGTTTCAACCTCTACAAATCAGATATTCTAACCAGGGTTTTGTGAGGGTATACTTTGCTGTGTTGTAGTATGTGGGGCTACAGTTCTTGCATTTATGATCCTGTGCGTAACATTAGCTTTGTTTTCATTTAAGTTATACGTCATTGAGTTTAGAAGCAGTGTTTATTTGTGGTTACAGTGTTTTCATTTATGAACAAAAAGGTTTTTCTTGCCTTATTTCATCCTGAATGCATTCACCCTATGGGCTGTGTGGGGAGAGCAATGGAACCATAATTGAAGGGATCATGTATTGTACGTTAGTCCTTGACAAATTCAACAAATGAAATCCTACTAAAACCTTCAGTTTGTATTCTAGAAATCTAGGTCTCCTTATGGTTGAATCCATACATTGCTTGGAAAACCATACATCATTTGACAATGGTGATTTCACTGACCCCACATTTTACAACAGTTTGGTCAAAGGCCTCAAAGTTTGAATAATATACAGTAAGTGATCATCCTATTTTTCATGCCTGCAACTTACTGTAAACACATGTAGCATGTCAGGAAAATAGTCTCACTGTATGATTTAGTTACTGGACCTTGCTGGTCCTTCCATGTAGGGCGGTTTTCAGAAGTAATACAAAAGCAAAATGGACTGATGATAAAAAACATATCTTGAGAAACAATGACAACATGATACAACAGAATGGACTATAAATGCATTACATGTGGGTTAAGAATAATGCTGTGGAAAATGTCACAATTATTTGGTGTTCTCCTATTCAGGCATTTTATGTGACATTTACCTTAGAGGAGCCTTTGTGACATAAAGAACAGAGCCAACAATGAAATGATCCTACAAACTACCATCTGTCCGTATCCAAAGTCTTAATCCTCAGTGACTTAGATGTCCATTGATGCCATAAATTTCTACAAACTGACTAAACTTGGGCTTATTTTGATAAAGAAGATCCTTTATTCATCACTGAGCTCATATGTGTTATTATGAAATTTGTCCTCTGCATTTGGCCCATTCCTCTGGGTTGGGGACAGCCATGCTGGCACCTGTGGAGCTGGCACTGGGTGTCTTGCTCAGGGACACACCTGGTGGGATTTGATCCTGCACAGTTATGATCCATATTCATGAATACAATCCAGCTACCCATGGAGCTACCAGGCCACCCATGTTGTAGAATGTTGTAGAATGTTGTAGCGTTGTCTTTTCTTAGATAGTCACCCCTGTGTAGGTGTGTGTATCAGCAAAGGACACTTTGAACGAGTGATTCATTTTAATGGACAGGGCATGTTTTCTCTTCCCGTCACTCTTCCTGTGGCCACAGTGTGTTTAATGTTGTCTGATCGCCAAATGTTTGCAATCCAGTATGAGAGACCGTGTGTCTGAGTGGCTGCTGTGCCCACCACTCTTAGCCTCACTCCACGCTGCAGTGATCTCTGTTCACATTCCTCCTCTCACTTGAGAGCTGCTCAACTTATTTCCAACCCCTGGTAGATCTTTGCCATGGATGACAAGGCAGGAAGATGAGCAGCAGTCTCAGGGCAGCCTCTCCTTCCATTACCTGACTCCTGCAGTGCTGGAGTTTATGCAGCCTTTCCGATGCTGGTAGGAATTATTTGATTCATCTTTGCTCTGCTCAATATGCAGTGTTTTGGTGAAGTGCCAAACTGTATTTCAACAGTGTTGGTTAAATACAGCATAACTATTTTTTAATTCACCTTATTAATAATTGAGTCACACTGCACATGTACATGCCTTTCCACAGCATTCTGCAGACTTAATTTTGTCATGAGCTCTCTAATCAAACTGTAAGCTATAGCAAATGTTCTTTGTTTGCAGTGCAATGTACTTTTCCTGGGAAATCATATTCAACTTAAGGCATATTAAGGAAGCCTTATGTCGGGGTTTTGGAATATTGGTGAGAGAAAACAGCACATTTGAATAGCCAAATGATTAGTTTTTTAAAATATTTTAAAAATAATTGTCTAATCAGTTACAGTTTTAAGTGGCTGAATGCATTCTTAGTCTGTTTATGGTTCAATGCCTTGGTGTAAATTTTCTTTCTGTAACATCTGATGATTTTTTGTATGTTATTAGCATAATTTATTCATTAATTTATCATCTTTACTTTTCCCAACTTACTCAGGAAAGCAGTAAAAATTTCAGTATTTTGTTAAGTTATTGGCATTGACAAGCAAATTACGTTATTTTTAACACTGGGCCGTTTTTGGTTTGCCTGTCTGACACTGACCTGCTCAGTGATTTGGTTTCCTCACAGCCTGATGCTGCAGCTCACCAATGCGTTGCTCCTACACTGATGTATTGATGGCCTGCCGTGCTGCATTGGACCTACCTGCACTGCTCACGGTTCTACTTAGTGCTGCTTGTGTATTTTTCTATAATTTCATCATATATTATTCAAAATATTGACTTTGTAAAACAATTAAAATCAGTATATTTTATAACTGAAGCCTGCACCTTTCACCATGCAATTTCAGCTTATAAAACAACACAGAAATGCAAACTATACTCATATACTGTACAGCTTTATTTTACACTAAGCTCCTTTAAAATCCATTGCCATTTTTAGTATTCTAGTAGTAATAAAAAAACATCACATTTCTATGAAAATGTTGCCTTTAACATGGTAATAAATATTTTCAGAGAGAGATATTAAATATTCCTTTCATCCTTTCTGGTCTGTGTTGTATTGCACATCACAGCGTGTGGAGTATGACCAGGGGGAAGACCTCTGAGTGGATTGGAGTATTCATACACAACATGCTTCCAAGTTCTAGACCACTTAGAAATCTGAACTGCGGTCTTCATTTGCTCTAAACCTCCGTCAGTCTACACACAGCTATTTGTTTGGGCCCACTTTATAAAATCAATTACCAGAGCAGCCCTGTGTTTCCACCTTGTTTTTCATGGTTTATGTCCTCAGTGCAGGGCCGTCAGGACAAAGCAAAGACAAACACCGCTTTCGCTTGTGCTTTATCATACTTGATATGCAAAAGCATGGAATGTGAAACCTGCAATTCAAAAGCAGTGTGTGGCGTTGTTGGATGGTTATCAATATATTACACAAGCATTTCAAATGATTTTAAAAATATCAGATGGCTCATAGTCTACACTGAGAAATTCCCCGAATTTTTCAGGCTGCTGGAGCTATGTCTGATGATTTTTCAACATTAGAAAGATCAGCGGACTAATTAGAATTAAACACCTGAGCTCTGAGAAATCATGTAGCACGTATTGTCTTCTACTCCTGATGTGGCAGTAGCACAAGAAACGAGACGTTCTGGTCCAGTGTGTTGGAATGTTTTTACGCCCATAGAGGGCAGCTGTGCTCACCACAACCTCCCGGCTCTGACTACAGAGAGAGAGAAGGAAGGAACGAAAGGGAAACGGAGAGAGAGAGAGAGAGAGAGAGGGGAAATAACACAAGTTATCTGAAGCGGTGGTGTGTTTTCTTTGTGACTGCCCCGGCGTGCTCACAGGGCTCAGAAAGAGTGCTTTTCTTCTCTATACTTGATGTCTTCGGCTTATTAGATGGTGCATGCAAGTCCCTAATGAAGTCAGGCATCTGCCACAGACAATTCGCAGGCTTGTTTTGATGTAGAGCTCTCCTATACATACTTTGTTTCTCTCTCTGTCTCCCTCTATCTGATTCTTTTCCACTTAAAAGCTTTTTTGTAAGTCATCAACACGGCCAAGCTCGCAAAGAACGACCATTGATTAACTCTGTCCTAACTGACTGGGGCAAACAAATCAAAAGAGTGTAAATGGTCAGCTCATCACAGCGAGGCGTTCAGTGGAGGCTCAAAAACAGGAGATCTCCTTGTAGGGTGTGGCTACAGCTGAGCTGCTGTTACAGTTGCTTCAGGAAAAAAGATGTAATATCATTTTATCAAGCTGCGCAGGCAGTAAAAGAGAACTGGAGCGAGTGCTGGCATAGAATCCTCTCTCTGTAGTCAGAGCCCTGGCCAACACTGGACTGTAATAATCCAAACAATGTCATATTAACACTCGAGGTCCTCCATTAAGGGAATCCAGCTTTGGCCAGCAGATGATATGGAACATACACACACTCGCACATGTGCACACAGACACACTGTAAGTGCCCACTGTCTCTCCACTGACTGTTTAATTCCACGGCTGATAATTATAACTGTTATCTGTTGCCTCTGAAAAATTATGGAGCTTGTCAGCACCCATTAATTTACTCTGTATCATAAATTAAGGGGCGCAGGCTGTGTTTTATCCCCTTCTTTCTGGAGTAAATGGAGGCATTTTTTCCAGAGGCTAAATCTGCTTTACTGTACTGTATGTCACACATGACAGACTTTTGTTCTACTCCCCCGTTGTTTAAAAGCCTGGAGAAAATGAGTCGGAGATAAATTAGACATAGTTGAGTGTTTGCAGCTTAGACTGGAATGAAGATGTGTAATCTAAGCTGGAGCTGTGGGATTACATACAAATGAACAATTCACTTAACACATATAGCTGTGGAGAGAAGTCTGTCTGTTTACCTCTGAGCTGGAAAATGTAAGTTTATGTTAGCTATGGTAACCTGTATTTTGTCTTAGTAAGAGCAGAGTATGTTCAGGAAGCATTCAACAGCAACCTTTTATTTACCGTTGTCACCATATGTCCTGCCTGTTGCCGCAGTCTGATTGGTACTTGAGTTAAAATGAGTTATACGTCTCATATCAGCCAGCAACCAGCAGCAGAAGCATGCGGCTACCAGCAGGGTAGAAAAAAAAATAATTTATGGCTTGCTATTGTGTACTGTGTACTCAAGCACTGAGTTTCACATCCGTCACTGACAGTAGATGTCAATTAAAATGCTAATGCTCACAACAGGAAGAGAGTGTTGTTGCCCTATATTAGATATATCTTTATCTACTTTTATTATATCTGTCAAGAAGCCACAATAAATCGAAGTACATAAAATGCACCACTGAAATTTTAATTTTCTAGCTTTAAAGCAGCCTGTGCAGTCTGAACGGTTTTTGTGATGTTTGTGTGATATGTACTCAATAAATATCAGAGGCAAATCAGTGTGTATCGATCAGTGTATCACTGTGGGACGAATAAAGGTTTATCTTAATACTGGGGTTACACATGTCACTATTAGCAGCATTAGCAGTTAGTGGGAGTGGAAGATGACAGGGTCTACAGTACGTTTAACGTCCGGAAATAAATATTGGAGCGGGGAACAACCTGGACAGGCCTCCAGTCTTTCTCAGAGCCGGCACAGAGAAATATTTATTCACACTCACAATTTCAGAGTCACCAATCTACCTAGCGTGTCTGCATGTCTTTGGACTGTGGCCTTTCTGAACCCCTGTTTGTGAAATCTACCCAGTCAGCGAGCGCCAGCCCCTCTGGTATGATGCATAGTTTCCAAAGATGTTACGGTACAACAGATTTATTTTGATTGTGTGCTTCGTCTGGGTTGACTGAACAATTCTGCAAGATTTGGGTGGAAAAACAAGCACAACTCTTGTCGTCCCAGAGAGAGTGTTGATGCTGTTTGACAGCAGCACAGGCAGTCTGTCACAGAGCTCTCTCATGAGGGAGAATCGTAAGATATGGACATCAGCTGCTGCTCCCCAAATCCCAGGTACTGTAGCACTCCCCTTATTCCTGCATCCTTATTTCAGTTCCTTCTTGTGCTTCTATTTTTTCTTCCATCTTTCTTTAGCTCTCTTCCACCGCTCCCATCTTAATCATCCAACCTTCTCTTCCCTCTGTCTCTCATTTTGGACAGACTGAGGATACCATTTAAATTAGATTTAGCCTATCCAGACTTAAAAGGTTCATCATTCAGTCTTTAATGATTTCCGAAAAAGGCTGTGACAGCCACCATGAGACGTCACATACCGTATATTACTCTACACTTTGACTCGTTTTGCTTTTCTGGCAAAGGAAACTAAAACTTCACACCTTAGTTTGAGCTGCTTGGGCCATTATCTGTCCACTCTTGTCTTTATCCTTCTGTAGTGACATAGTCTGTCCTTCACTACAAAGACTGATAATACTGAAACAACATATAATTATGGCATTTGATGAGCAGAGAAGCCTTTTTACTTATTTCACCTGCTGCAGCACATAGCTGATATTATTGGGTGCAGTGTGGTTTGTTTACCTTTATGTAATGGTTTGGGCTATTTATGCAGCCTCAACTTTGGAAGCTGCCACTCTGAATACCAATCTCCTCTGTAGCGCTGCAGTGTTGCTGCCTCTGCACAGGTATTTACCGCTCCTGGATGGGTTCCAGACTCTAATATATGACTGAAGGTTTCAATAGATGTCAGAAAGGTCTGAACTTGCACTTTCTATTGGGAGAATTCAATATGGCATAACATCAGTGTGAAAGAGAGGTGAAGTAGGGCTGAGGATATAAATGGACCAAAATACACTCAGCGTGCAAAATATTCAGGACATGATATTGAGTTGCAGAACCTTTTGTGCAATTTAAAAATCTAACCTGCAAGATTCTATTTCATGAATAGAATAGATTTTGCCAGGGAAGACAGTAGGAAGTTATGACTGAATTCACCTCATCTTTCTACTGACATTGTGCATATTTCGCGTTTGACTCTTTAATGACTGTTATGTCAAATGTGTGTCCAGGTTTGAGACAAATTCCAATCAGCAGGGGGGACATGACCATCAAATAGTGACTCTTAAACATGGGAAACTGCACAGACTGAGGGAGGGGTGCTTGTGATGGTGTGTTTATCTGTGTGTAATTTGTGACATGGGGACAATACAATGGACTTTTCTTTGCATTTTGAAGGTTACAAATAGGGGTCAGGGCAGGGAAGAGATTTTTACTGTCTGAATGGGTTTTCACTCTGTCATAGCACGCTGTGCTCCAGTTTTCATAACATCATTAAAATCACCATTTCCATTTCTCTAATTCTTTCCATCTTTTGTTGCAGGCAGTAGACTTGGCAACTATTGTTTGACACATTGCTTGTGCCAGAGAAAACTGTTTAGTTGTGTGTGTGTGTGTGTGTGTGTGTGTGTGTGTGTGTGTGTGTGTGTGTGTGTGTGTGTGTGTGTGTGTGTGTGTGTGTGAGTGTGTGAGTGCGCACACGCGTGTGTGTGAGTTGCAACTGGCTAATCCATAATCCATAATGAGATACTGTTGCTTTTAATGCTACAGTATATCAAGTAGAAGTGCACATTTCTTTGGCAGTATCCTATTTTACAATTTATCAGAGGTGAGCCTGGAGGTTAGACCCTGACATGAATTTTTATTATTGCCATCGGATTGATTAAAAAAGAAAAAGGATTATTTTTCAGAGTGGCAGCCATGTGTGTTCTGTTTTTATCATGTGTTGGGATATGTGAGTCCCTAGAGTTTAGAAATTATGCATAAAGCACTGTGTTATTGTAAGAACTAAAAAAATGAAATGAGTGTTTTGAGGATTTTCTGCAACAGCAGCAATAAGCTCCTTATTAATCTTTGTGCCCAATATAAATGAATATTTTATGTTTGGAGATGTTGCAGGAGACATTAGGTCATAAAGTCAAACACAGACATACCTGTATTAAATCTTTTCCATTGTTTGAAGATTGGATCCGCAGTCTACTGAGAATCGGTTTTATACCAAATGGAATCACTCCCGAAACTTTTTCACTTCAAAACCATCAAATCCAGCCTTTGAGGCAGATTTACTAGTTTCCATTATGCTTCAGCTCAATTACTTTTGAGAAAATCAATTCTATCAAGGTGAGCTTGGGAAGAGATGCTTTAGTATTAACATTCATAACATTCATTCAAGAATATCAATCAGCCTGCCACTCTGGGCGCGTGAAAGCATAAGAGAACAAAAGTTTTGATAGTCTTTCTTTTTCCCTAGAGTGGCCTTAATTCTGGCCGTTTCTCTTCACTGAAATCCAGTTGGACCCCCCCACCACCACCACAACCACCAGCCCTACTATCCCCTGATCCTATTAGCAGTGAACTCATGGGACGTCAGAACAACCATGCAAGGTCACTGAGTCGTTGGCTGAAGACACCAGCTACTGCGTTTGATTCTTTGCACCAAAGGTTCAGAAGCCTTTAAATAATGATGAGTTTGGAAGCCGTGTTTGCAGGTAAATAATGGCAATTTAAAGGAAAAGTATGGAAATTAAAAGAATACTTTTGCCTGAAGACACTAAAACATAGACATCATTCTTCTGTTCTAAATACAAAATCAGAAACATGAGGAGATAACTTTCCTGAAAGACTGTAAACAAGAGGAAACAGCCAGCACATCACTTTTAGACTGTAGATTTTTCATGAATTAGACAAGATATAATGCTTATTTGTGAACCTTATAGGTGGAGCTGTTGGCGAGAGCCAGATGAGCATTTTCCCAATGTTTCCAGTCGGAATGATCACCTAAACTTCATAGCTTCTACCTGTAGCTTCATTATGAGAGTGGTGTGAGTCACGCTAATTCTTGGCCTGAAAAAATGTAAGCCTGTCTCCAAGTGTATTCTGTTTTGTTGATGTCATCTATAAAATGAGTTAACCACAGTTTTACTAAATTTAGTTTGTGTAACAAATGCATAATACTTTTGCATCAAATACATTTAACAACTTTAATTTACATCATTTACAAATTTGGCATAGATGTAGTCATAAGCCTAAAACAGTGTGCGTGTGGGTGCATGAGCCGTCTGGACAGACTCACATCTGTTAACTCCTTCCCTCATATCTGTGCGTGTGAGGAGCACTGTCACTGATAAAGAAGCCAGATCTCCCTGTAAATTACCTCCGTGTTACGTCATCTGTCATTATCAGCAGTATTTAACCTCTAGCTGGGAGAGCTGAAGCGGGCTGAGGCCAAGAGTCGCAGACAGTGGAGTTAATGAGAGGAGGTGTTGAAGGGCCGGATAAGTAGCCACGCTGCAGGTTTCAATCGTGTGTCATGTTTGAAAGTCTGTGCAGTGAATGTTATCTAAAGGCATTTCCTAGTCTTTCTCGTAATAACACTTGGAAACTGATCCTGTGTCTGAACCAACACATATTTTTCCACTGTGCAGTGTGTTTGTAGTTGTACAGTCTTTAGTACCTGTGTGTTCCCAAGGTAACTGAGCATAAAATGAAAAGGCTGTTTATCTTTTTAACTCAGTCATTGATGTGATTTAGATTTAGGAACCCCTGATGATATATCTTGATCAGAAAACCATAGCAATGACACACACAAAATAACAACACACAATTTCACAATTTTATTATAATATTTGATTATACATTTTTGTCAGTTAACTTCAACAATAAATAAGTGATGCATCCCCTTTCAATTTTTCGATGTGGGAAGGCTCTGATGTCTTAAATGCTGCCTCTGGTAATAGTCCATGCTGACACACAGCACACAATATGCCTTTACAAAACCAGCGTTATCATACTGAAGCTGGTTCTATGGTGTGGTTGTGCTATGGCAGCAGCACTGACCGGTGATGGTTAGTGAACCCTGACAAAGAATACTGAGTGAAAGTCGTGCCTCATCTGCATTTGTGCTGCACAGCATTTTGTTCCTGTTTGTTTTAAATATCCTCTCACCTCAGTTTAACTTCCTCTTATACCCCGTGTGGTAAACCAGAGTCTAGAGTTTTCTGTCAGAACAGAAGGGGCTGCCTGGATGTTGCTGCCTGCTTGTTTTCCAGATGCTCACCGGGCTGTGACCAAGAATAGGACCCAGGAGCGGAGGAACTATGTGCGTGTGTTTGAATGGAGGCTGGCTGGCTAGAGATGGAGGCTGGCTCCTCAAACCCCTCAGAGCTCCATCTGGACTATAGGGGGGGCTGTCATTTAAGAGGGCAGGGCACAAGTGGAGGAGTAAATTGCTTTTTAATCGATCATATTCCCAGTAAAAGCCACTCCCAGCAGCCACTTGCCTACTTTCCACTCTATTTATGGAAGCTGCCTGCGTCTGAATGCTGTGTGAATTTTCTACCACTGAAGTGAGGACATTTTGTGAGGAGGGTGGTGGGGATGGTTGTCACGTTCTCACACCACGTTCAAAGGGCTTTTTAAGGGTTAAGACCTTTTAGAGTTTGAACTGGGTTTATAGGTTAGGCAAAGGTTTAGGGTTAGACATTCAGTTGTGATGGTTAGGATAAGGGGGCTAGGGGCTGCAATATGTCAATGCGTGTCTTCACAAAAATATATAAGTATTTGTGTGTGTGGTTGTCTGTTTGTGTGTTTCTGTGTCTGTGAGAGAGAAAGAGACGAAAGAGAAATACTGTAGTGGGAAGAGACAGCAGGGGGAAGTTTGTTGACCACTTCAACGCAGAAAAAACGGAATAATGTTTTCCACTCTTGGCTTAAATCTACGTTTGCGTGTGGATGTATTTTTTGCTCATTAAAATCAGAGCACTACAAGGACCTTGTAATACTCATGTGGTTACAGATGACATGAAGGCTGGTAGCAAGCTGTTTTGACAGCGAGCTGTTTCTCTGTGTGCGCTGAACGCAGTGATTCCAGGGCAATAAAAATGAGAATCAGACAGTTCTCCTCTGACAACAAAAAGAAAACCCTCCCCGCCATTAAACATCACAGAGCCGCAGTCAAACATGTCATGCGCTTTTATAGAGGCCCAAGAAAGCTGTAATGTAATCGTTTTCCCAACTCCGGTTTCTTACATCTATTTTGAATCTGATGCCCAGTGTTGAGTCTCACACAACAGGCGCTACTGTGCTGCATTCACAAGTAATAAATTATGACTCAGCCCAATGCTGCTGCTGATTGTTGGATCTATTTTCTAAGAAGCTGTTGTTTGTCACTAATCTGTCCCTCGGGGCTGTTGAAAAGGAAGTTTAAGTCTGTATTTGTTTGCTCTGTAGAACATTTTTTTGTTTTTTTAATAAAGCATTTATTCACCCCTTTGTAAAAACAAAACAAAAAAATCCCTTTAGCTGTAATGGTGTCACATGAAAGATCCTGCAGAATGAGCAATACTACGGAAGGGGTCTGCCACTTGCAAGTCCTATCAGTTTTCCTTTGCAGGCCTCCTAGGAATTGTAAATGTCGTCACATTGTTCTGTTATTTGTTAAAAACATAATTTTAGGCACGCTTTTCTTTCCCTGCACTGCACCAGACAATGCGCTATTTAATGAGATTTGTAGAAGTTGCAAAGAGAGAAACTAAATTAGATGACAGCGCTGTTAAAACAAATAATATCTCTTGGTTATTCCTAAGGTTATGTGTACTTTACAGTGAACCTGAGACGCTAAGTCACTGCAGCGAAACACACAATGAAAGAACTGCATCAGTAAAATGCAGCATATCCACATACATTAAACAGGGGCATGCACATTCAGCAACTTCATAAAACGTCGGTTAGGCGAAGGGTTAGGGTTAAATTTAAAGTGTAGACAACACGCACTCTGCAAATTCCGACAACTAAATACGAAAATACCAAAGTGGAAATGTGCAGAAGAAGAAGTAGAGCAGAAATGTGCTACAGGTCACAGCGTGTTTCTCTGTTCGGTCGTGGCTTCTATATTTGCAGCCCACGCTTATAAAATGTGTTGTCAACAGATTTCCTACAGAAGAGTTCTTCATTTTACGGCTTCAGTTTCTTGGTGGTGATTTGTTTAGTTGCAGTTTCGTGACTTTTATGCTGTTTTATCAGCAACGTCTGGATTCTCTCTAATATTAATATTAATTCACCTACTTGTTATACTGCTCCGCTAGCACACAGACACACGAGTGGACTGGAGAATGATTTAAAGAGCAAAAGGAAATGCAAGGTACTGAGCCTGACGTGCCCCTTGCTCAGCTGGTGGTTCTGTAAGCGCTCTGTCAGTACCTTGTGGTGGTCTTGCCCCCTGACCAAACAGGATCACGCCATGCTGCTGTTCTCGTGTGGCCTTTTTCCTTGTTTGCTGTGGCTCCTTTCCTTGCTGAGCGAGTGTTCAAATGCAACCAGCAGCCTTCATTCTCCGACTAATGGCAATCTGATGCAGTTAATGTGGAACTTAATGTATACTGTATCTGATTGCTGCTAATCGCTTATAGCTGCCAACCTCTGATATTGCAGAGCTTTTTGTTCTTCTGCAAGTGGTATTAATATTACTTTTCTATTTGAGATTTTAAATGCACACCAAATAGTAGAAATATAAGCCCGAGTTTACAAGTGCAAAATTTTTGCAAATACACTGATATGCTTTAATTGTGCATCACTGCGTTTTCTCGTCTTTCAGCTAAGCTGCTGGTTATAGTATATATAGAGTTGTTTCAAATCAAAGCAAGAAAGCGAATAAGCTAAAGTGAGTAATAACATTGAAATCTTTTGTCTTTCACTTTTGTCAGGTGCAGCTTGCAAGTGTTGAGGCTGTGCAGTGATAAATGTCAACCTGCCCTGTTCTTTGTATGGGTCTTTCTCCTCAACCAAAGGTGAGTTCACCCTCTTTTTAAACACATGGATTGTGGTTGACAGACACCAGCTGACTCACAGCTGCTCCCTCAAAGCTGCAGTGTAATGACTTTACACTCAAACATTGTTTTCAATCAAACCAGATGAAGAGAAAGCACATTAAAGAAGATTTAGAATCATATATTACAGACGTGACATTGTTTAATGATGAGCACTTGCATAAACCTTCACAGGGAGGAACAGATGTTTAAGGGTTTTGTTTTTTGGTGTGGTTTTCATTGATGGACCTGCTGTCATAAAACAAGAGAATATCAATATCCTTGAGATTAAGCTAAATTCTAGCATGTTCTAGCGGTACATACTGTAATAATACAGTCTCCTCATTTACATCCATGCCATTTACAAAAACAGATTGAAGCAGTAGAAACACTCTCCACCATTAAATAATCCTTGTTGGCTTTTTTATTCTCACTAATTGCTGTGTCCAAGATCCTTCCAAGTCTTTTTAACAGCTTTCTTGGGTCGCCTTTGCTTTCTCTGTTTTCTAAAGTACTGATGTTATTTTTTCAAAGAAGCAGAGGAACATTTTGTTGCCATCTGACAGACAATTCCGGCCTCGATGTTGGTTGCCCAGGAGCTGTAAACTTAAGTTGAACCTATTTGTGGAAGCAGTGTTTCAGTAAAACAAAAGGCTCAGCTAAATGGACAAGCTTTTCTTTGGTCGCTTTGGCAAGAGGACTCTGTAGCCGTTGGTTTTAGAAGTCGTTACTGTATGTGCTTCCTTTTTGGTGCTGAGGTTAATCTGGCATCTAAAATCGGTCATTTACGTACATTGGCTGACGAACAAGTAGATCCCAACTCTGTGTCATGTTTTGTTTCTGTCTCGGCGTTGTAGTTTTTGTTTAATGGGGTTGAGCTACTGCTCTGGCTGTTCTCAGGGAAGCCGTACATCACCAGAGATTTATCTGTGCATCTCAGCCCGGAGTTACTGCTCAGTCTTGGATGCGATATCAGCTTTAAGGTTTGACATGTGGGGAAATTTAAAGACTTGCAAAAAATTCACACAAAATGCTGAAGACAGCTTTCCAGGCAGTTATTTAATGCACTGGTACTGGGAGACAAACCGACCTCAATGCCTCTGTTAGGCTGTGATTCTCCCGTCCTGGTTATCGCCGTCTCTGCTATGCCCCTGAGAGCCATGGCTGCTGGAACAGAACCACTGAGGGATTTCTTCTCATCTGCTGCTTCACTTCAGAATATCTAACAGTACACATTTTGTTAGTTTACGTTTATGGTTTCACATTCTATGTTCTGCCTTTTCAAAGTCCTAAAAATCCTTCCTTTATGATTCATCAAGGTGGGACTAAGTGGCCATCTGTGGATGGGACGTTTACTGCGGACTGACTTTCGGAGAGGTCAAATCACAGACACATACTCCATTACTCCTTAAGCCCTCGGCAGTACAACCCGGAGTCATTCATTGAATGATGTTTGAAAACTTTGAATTAAAGTCTGTGCAAGTACGTAATTCATCAAAGCTGTTTTCATTCCTTCCTGGAGACCTCTTGAGTTTCTCATCATTTTTACAAGCACAATAAGACAGTTAAGATAAAAGGGTATGAACATTTATTTCATTATTATAGTAGTTAAAACTATCATCTTTATGAGTAACAACACTATATTGTAAATATGTATTAGTGCATAAGTAAGTCAGTTACTACCACTCGCATTGTACAACCTCCATGATTTGTTCTATGCATGTGCAATAATGCAATTTATGCTGGTTAGCTTCCACAGAAAAGGTAGTTGTCTACTCAGGATCATACATTTATGAAAGCTACTTGGAAATAACATATTACACATGTTTTGTTTTGGTAGCCTACATCTGAAACAATTTGTGTCGGCTATTGGATTGGACTTTGTTCTGGAATGCTTTCATTTCGCAATTCTTCATTTCTTGACATAAGAACATATAAATACACTTTATTATAGCTTAATGTATTTTAGGTTTGTAAAGGTGGATGGTGATGTTGCTAATGTGGTCAGTATCCTAGATGCCGCTAAGAAACTGCTGTAAATTGCTTTATTACACATGAGTAGAAGAAACTCTGTAGGATGTAGGGATCATGTATTTACATGCATCATTTAAGGAACAGCCTGATACTACAAAAGTTATAATTATTTTTTTCCCATTATTGTGCACTCAGAACAATAAAATGACAAAGTGGAAACGGGATTTTATAAATGTTTGCAAAAGAATGAAAAAGGAAAAACTTGAATATGACATTGTCTTAACCCTTGTGCTCTCCTTCAATTTTCTACCTCTCTGAACAATTTTGCTAAACTGCTATTAAATCATCATACATCTATATTTTTTCAGCTTTTTTCATAAATCACTTAAACAACTTTTAACAATTTTAACTATTTTAAACCTTTGAATGCCAGTTTACGTATTTAAATAATACTTTTTTTTAACAAAAAAACGAATATATATATATATATATATATTTTCCATTTAATAAATAGTACGGCGATAGGGCTTTAGTCGAAATTAAAGTCCAGGATATGTCTCTGGGTATGCATAACAAAATAGATTTAAGTGCGTTGATTGATAAATCATGCAATCATGATGTGGATTTAAAAATAATTTTAAAAACAAATCACTCTTGGGCTCACCTGGTTAGTCAAGTTCATGCATCGGCCTGAAATGGGAAAATGGTTGAAGCTGGTGGAATACAGTAAAAAAAGAAAAGAGAGAAAAGGCACAAAGATTATGTAATCAGAACCTTTGCAAAAACACTTGAAATCCAGCTCAGGTGCCTCCCATTTCTCCTGTATGTAGCTGAGATGTTTCTACACCTTGACTGGAGTCCACTTGTGGTAAATGAAACTGATTGGACATGATATGGAAATGCACATAACCCTCTATAGAAAGACTCACAGCTGACAATGCAAACCCTGCCATGAGGTCAAAGGAAATGTCTGCAGAGCCCAGAGACAGGATTATTGCAAGGCGCAGATTTGGGGAATACTGCAAAAAAAATCTGCTGCACCACAGGTTCCCAAGGGCACAGAGTTTAATTTCTGCCACAAGTGCCAACAAAGCACCGAGCAAAGGATCTGAATACTTAGATACATGCAATATTTCAGGTTTTTTTTTTTTTATATAAATTTACAGACATTTCCAAAATTCGGTTTTCATTAGAAGTGTAAAGGTTTAGGCTGTGTCTGGTCTAACTTTGGTTGATGTGGGGAAGTTTTTTATCAACTAAGGTTTTAAATATTAAAACTATAGTAACTATTGAGAACAAGGGTTTACCTGGTAACTGTTTCAGCCATTACAAAACTATACCTCTGTGAATATATTGTAAGTTGTTTACTCTTAATAGATCAAGTAGACCAACAACATTCTTGTATTTTAGCAGCTCTTTACTCTTTGTAACGTTAGCTAAATGTCACAGTACAACAAATAATGCAATGCTCATCATGACCTTTAACCTCGTGTCCTCTGTGCTGCTATCAGTCAACACACAGCTGCCGTGTGTCTTTGAACACACGGCAGCTGTGTGTGTGTGTGTGTGTGTGTGTGTGTGATCAGCAGAGGGGAATACCATGTTGCCTGTGACCTTTCTTAGTAACATCGGCAGCTGTTCTTCAGGTATATTAGTATAAGTATACAGTGTACCTCAGCCTGTGTCTGTGTATGACAGGTTCAGCTTACATCCATATAGATATGTCTAATTTTATCTCTGCAAATCTGAGTTCTTTGGTTCAAACTGCACAGTACGCAGGTATTTTGTTCAGTGTAATGTGGAAGCTACTGTATTTCAGACATTTCAGTTTACCAACTTTCATGTTCATGAGAGTTTTGCTGATGAGGGTTGATAAGTATAATGTTGGACATTCATATAAATGTAGCTGCAATAAGTGGTTGATTAATTGATTAGTAATCTTGTTAAATGTGCTGGATGTGACCCGTCAGGTGTATGAGGGACATGTGCATAATACATGTATCATTGTATCATTCTTTTGTAACTCGGTCAGTTCTTAATAGATAATGATTTGCAGTTGTAGATGCCAACATTGTTTTCAATATTGTTTGACCCAACACAACACAATGGATGGCTTTATTAGCCGGCTTCAGTGACATCTGGATGAGCTCTGTACCTCTGGATACTGTATGTCGAGCAGAAAAAACACTGACACCAACAGTAGCTAGTTACTGAGTCTTCTTCCCCCACTGGGGTCACGCGTGCTTATGCCATTTTGGATAGAAATGTTCACCAAATGGCATACATTGACTGCACTTCAGCAGAATGAAAATGAAAATTGTTTCAAAAAGTTTTGAAGTAACTTTTTTCTGACAGTGGCGTTGAATGTGCAGAGGACTTTTAATAAGGCCGCCTCAGCCAGGAGACACACAGACCGTCTCTAAGGGCCAAAAGGCCCATAGTCACGGACTCACCAGCTTTGAAACAAATGCACTACTTTATTTTCTGTGCTGCTTTGTTTCTCCGTCGCTCACTGACGCCGCTGAGAAGCTGGTGTTTTGTTTGCGTTTGAAGGAAGAGGCACAGCTGGCCTACAGCCCAGTAAACGGGCCTGATTTCCAAATAATTAAGATAGAAGAGAATTTATTAAAGTTAATCATACTTTTTATAGTGCAGATGCACACTCATTCATTTTAGTTTGGTGCTTTCTCCACCTCATTTACATTACAATTTAACATGATTAATAAGAACAATTCTACAAGAAAATTGCCAGCCAAACTGACATTTAGGCCATGTCAACTTTGAAATGATTTCTTGTCACCAAGTCCCTCAGCTTCAGGAAGTGTTCAAACATTGTTTATTACTCATTTTAATTCGTTCGGTGTCAGAATGAGCCCGAGGCTGCTGTTTATCATTTTATGCACTGAGAGCATATTAATGGGCCAAGGAAAATGACTTTAATAAGTTAATGTACACCAAGTGAGAAGAGCTTTTTATGATCGAATCTGGCACCATGAATTGGTTGCGACAGGGTGAAATGGGTTTGCAGCCATGCAGTCATCTGCAGTTCTCAGTTGGATGCAATCTTTTTGGGGAATTACAGGTTGTAATGATAAAGCCTTCAAGTTCTTCCTTGTCGGCATTTTGTACAGTAATGAGTCATTGTTTCATTTGCAGCAAAGCACTTACAGTTTTAGCCTACTTAAAATATATCATGGTGTACATGGTTGGTGTAAAGCTGATATATTCAGAGGCTCCAGACATGAATTATTATGCTTCAGTTTTAATATTGAATCAAGGTTCCCGTGTACTATATTTGCTCTGCAGTAAACCTGCCACTAAAAATATATATATATCTATTCTGTTACTGTGCCACATGTGTGAGATGCTTCTGTAACAACTTCCTCATTTAAGTGGTAATGTTTGTATCAGACTGAAATATATGTTCACAGCTTCTATGTGCGTCAATTAGAGAATAGTGCAGATAGAATATGTGAGTTCCTTTATTGTGTTGCAGTGACAAATTGCAAAGAGAATGTCACTGTCCTCCTTGAATGTGTTTATTGTGGAGACCCTAAAGTCCCAAAAGGTCTATTTTTTATCTTGTGTGAGCAAGTTATTATTCTGTTCGCATAAGATAAATATCCTGTGCAAACATATTATTCATTTGCACAAGTTTAAAGGCATTCTAATAAACCTCTGCATGAAAACTGCAGGGCTTAGTTGCATAATTTAAAACTGTTGAGTGTCTGTCAAACATTGAGGTGATCATTACCTCATTTGAACAATATGTAAAGCCTATGCATCTTCTTTACACAGGTTTGAGAAGCAGTTTAATGATAAATCTTGTCTGCCCTGTTTTGTTCAGAGAAGATACAGACCGTTATTCACACAAAATTATAGGGTGTTTGCAAAAGATAATAACTTAACACCACATAAACAAAAGTCAGAGGATCACTTACAATAAAGCCTCTTTCAGATATGCACTGGAATCCAGACATAATCTAGACTTTAGCTGGGTGGTGTGTATGTGTGAATGCCCCAGTCTTTTACCCAATTTGAGACATTAGCTAGATCTTCTCCAGCCAGCTCCCTACTGCAAAGTCGGGATTATCTCCACCCCAGATCATGTGTGAATAGTGGAGGAAAGTACTCTAGATCATTCACAGCTGGTGATATCTGCTTTTTCATGACGTCAATTTCCTGCAACTCCCACGAAACTGGACAAATACAAACACCTGAAGGTGAAGAACTCATGCTAATCGGCTGTATTGACTTTAAATTTTGATTTCAATAAAAATCTAAATTTAGAAAATTTTAAAAGGACATAAGTTATGGTCTGCGGATGACAAAGGTCTGTACACATTTTTTTGCAGATCAGTCTACTAGAGGATCACAGAGTCAGCAGGTTTAATCGTCTATGAACAGATAGACAATAAATTGAATATAATTATGCACATTTTATAAGTTTGCAGTAAAAAGACATAATGGAATATTGCAGCAAATCACAACCACGGTAAAAGCAGGAAATACATTTTACTTGCAATATATTTTACATTCCATTTTATAAATCGGAACATACTCTAACATTTCTGTAACACTGAGCTGTGTTACGTTATAAGCAATAAAGTGCAGACACAGTACAGTCAGCAACCATATACTTTATGTATATCCTCAGTCCATTTACTGTATGTAGAAAAGAGCAGGAGGATAAACCACCACGCTAACTCTCCTTTTGGACCACGGAAAATGAAAAAGGTATTCAGGTGAAATGCAAAACATATTGTGACCTTTTAGAGGCTGCGAAGTGCAGAGTTTTAAATAAAGTAAATTGTGCTTTCAAAAACAAACATACCTTTATGATTGTTGCACGTTTTGTCATTTGCAATAATATTTAGTTCCTACCACCCACTGTGCCAAAGCTTTCTGTTTGTTGCCAGTGTGTAGATATGATGGAGTTGCCCTTGCTGTGGTGTTCTGAGGCTGTGTTTGGATGCGTGGTGGTGCAGCAACAGAGGGTGGCAGCGGTGGAGGACCAGGAAGCGTGACTAATCCGGGGATCTCCTGTGTGGTGTGTGCAGCTGGCTGTCCTTCACGCCTCACGCCTTGCTGATGGGGACTGTATGCTTACGGCCTCAAAACTGATAGAAGTGTGGAGCTGCGTGTGGGGGTGTTGAGGTTTCCATTAAGGGGCGTAGAAAGTAGCATGCAGAGTTTAAAGTTTAATCACATATAAGTCTAGTCCCTGTTATTTTGTCTCGTGGCCGATAAGGACGCAAAATATGAGAATAAATCCGGCTGGTTGTTACCCATAATAGCCAGTGTATTAGCACATGGTTAGTGAATGTCTTTGACATTTTAAGATGCAAATAGCATAAAAAATGTTTTATTTCCAGTCCGAAGGCCTCATTTAAAAGTTTAATGTGCCATCCCTAAGATTGTCTATACAAATCTGCAGGTTCTTTTGACTGTATAGTCTTCACTTTGTATGGGTTCACATTTGTAGCCGCACAGCCCTCGAGAGACCTGCTAGTTCAGTTTTAATACTAGAGTTTTCATCTTGACTGTCATTACAAAAATTACAAAAATGATACATGAGAGCCCCGAACAAAGCCTTGCCTTTCTAAGTGCCAAAGGAGAGAAACTGGAAATGTACAGTGCCTCTGTATTAATAGGATTGCTTTGTTCCTATTCGGCTACAAAGAGGGGAGCTGCTTCCCAAATGGCTTCAGCTCCTCATGCTCTACACCATTGTGGGACAACTAATTTATTCACTGTGAAAGAGAAAAACATTAAACCCTATCAGATGTGTAAATGTTCAAGTGTGGCAAGAAAACTTCACAACCCTGAGACATTTAACATACATTGCAGATCCCATTTTAAAAGAATTAACTCATAAACTGCAAGGCATATGCCCTTCAATTTGTGGGAAATAATTTTGATCATATTATATTTTGGGTGAAATGCTGTTTTTTATTAACAATCTCAACATATCTCATCTCAACCTCTAAACTTTTAAAACGGTATAGACTGCAGTTACTTAAAGGCGTCTCAAACATTCTGAAAAACACACAATTTTGATCAGTAATTGCATCGACATCATGTTTTAGGTCAAATGGTTACTTGTTTGCAATTGCATTTTCACTTCCAGTGGGCATTAAAAATAATTTGGAGTTCATGGCCTGGACATTATCTGATCTTTTTTTGCTGGAAGGAGCTGTCTTCCCCTCTGCGAATGGTGAGAATGAAAAAAGACATTCAATTTATTTGAGAAACCTTAACCGTAGCAATAATCTTAGAGATACTATTACACATAATCATTTGATCAAATTTAATATAAAGCAATACATTTGTCTGTTAATATGAATGCCGTCGCAACATCCAATAAGAAAAGTTAATCAGGCTTAATCTGGTTTATTTACAGTATATTTGATGAAATGACACTTAATATACAGTATCAGTACAAACCCATAATTTAGTGTATGAGGAATATGATGAACAAATTCTCAAAGTAAATAAAAAGTTATTGGTTTAAAACAAAACCAACAACAAAAAAAATGTGTGAATGCATAAGTTTTTTTTGGGCTGTAAGCCACTTTTCCATCCTGTACCACTACGCCTAGCTCCATCTGTTTCTCTTTTGACTGTTTCTTTAAAGACACATCGGCCCAGTGAAGCTAGGCCAGAATAAATCTCTCAGTGCTGACTCTGCCGATACCGTCTCCTAACACAGGCTGCTACCTTCGTGTGCCGTTTTATTGTATATTTGAAAGCCAAGTAGCGCTTCTGTGAGTTGAACTCTGTGCTTTCATCTCTCACGTGTGTGAGTGGGTCTGAATTTTATTACAGTATTTTGGTATAATCAGACAACAGTCTGTATGTAAGAGTATACTGAAAAAGATATACTGTATTATGTGTTGTTATATGTGTTTTGTGTGTGTGAAAGGAAGGAAGGAAAGTGAGCCTCCGTTCTTAGACTCTACTGGAATGTTAATTGGTACAACTGGTCGGCCTGACAGATAAGACACAAGGCCGCTTTAATAAACCAAGGACCAGGATGTCCCACTGTCTTGCCCCACTGAGACAAGTGAGAGGAAGAGTTTGTGTGTGTGTGTCTGTGTGTGTGTGTGCTCCTGTAGATGCTACTTAGTGTGGACCAAATTTCGTTTTTTTTTAACAACAGAGTCAGGACATTTTTGGGAAGTGAGGACATTTTGGCTGTTTTTGACCCTAAAAAGTTTATTTTTTAGGGTCAAGACTTGTTTTAGATAAATAAAGCTACAAATGTGTGTGTGTGTGTGTGTGTGTGTGTGTGTGTGTGTGTGTGTGTGTGTGTGTGTGTGTGTGTGTGTGTGTGTGTTTGTATGCAGAAGTAAAGGCCTCTTTTGCTGGAATCCCGATTTTTTTTCTTTCCTGACTCTCCCACACAGCTCCAGATCTCGTTGCCTCATAACAAATAAAACAGAAATATCACAGAGCATGAGGTGATTCACATGGAGACTCAAAGCACATGTATTATTAAGACCAGAGTGGTGGAGTTTTGAAGTTATGCTAATGAGGAGGCTTTTGGTGCTACAAATCTAACTGTTATTTTAATATTTTTCTGCCCGATCGTCTTTTCCTAGTCTTTTTTTCCACTGTTTTGCTTTCCATCTTCTTTCCATTCTGCAGGAGTCACACATTCAGGGTCACGCTGTTGGCATGAGCTCATGCTTGAAAGTGCTATACAGTACATACTTGACCTCTGAGTGGGGGCTTCCTCTCTCCCAACAACTGAAAAAGCTCCATCCGTGTTCATTTCCTCCTTAGAATCGTGTGGAGTACAGGTGTATGGATGTCAGGGTTTTATACTGTGAGTTAGATCATTTCTTGGACATGACAATTAATGAGTATTAAGCTCATTGCTAGTGGATTTTGTTACCTTTCATGTTTGAGTCTATGCCCAGTGTTAAGCTGAAATCCCTGGCTATTGGCTTTAACAACTAGTGCACAAATACTCCATAAAAGTTGGATCACTTTTCTCGCGCAACCAATGTGTAAAAGTTATTACACATTTTCCCCCAAAGTGTGGGACTACTCCGTAAACATAATTGTAGTGCAACATTGGTTGCAATATCCTCTCATAGCTGTTATTGTAGAGAACAAGGCTCTGCTTGTGTGCATGAGTTCTGATTTCAATGCGCTTACCAGAGAGGCGACCTGCAGAAATATTCTCCATTATCCTGGTGGAAACAACAGCACAATGCAAATGAAGAGCACTTTGAATGTGAAGATGCGCACATAGGTCAAGGACTTTACTGCAGTCATCGTAATGTATCATGTGACTCACTGCAAGTTAACAACACACCTGCAGATGTCAATTGTAAATGTATTTATGAATCTAATCACGGGTGTTTTGTGTGTTCCAGTCGTTAGACACAGTTTTATATTTAAAGTCATTCCAGTATGAGCAGCTCTGTTGCAGTTGGTTGCTCCAAGTTGCTCTCACTGATGTGCACAGTCTGCTTCATTAATTAATGCGCTTTCTAAATAGACAAGCTACCAACAAGGGAGGATGAAAATGCTACACGGTGAGGTTTTCCTGACACTTGCTGAGTTTATTTGATCTCTGATGAGCCACGATTTGGTTTCTCACTTACTCCCAATATGAGCGCACAGCAAGAGAGACCACACAGGGAGGTGGCTGTAGGGGTGAAGTCTGGGGGAGCTTGTGCCTCACAATCATTGATCTCTGTCATGTTTTGATTGAGATTGAGATTGTTGGGCTCCAGGCCGTCTGTAGGTTTTATCCCCTCGGCCACTGTCATGTTAGATCGTCAGCAAAGGACTGAGGAGAGAAATGTGTCTCATCTCATTCAGTGTTCCTAGGTTGTAATGTAAGAAATGCTACACAGTGTGTGATGTGACATTGGACAAACCCCTGTACTGGTGCAAAATGAACAGTTTTTTTTTTTTATCTTTTCACACTGGAGATCTGCAATCAACACAGTATTCATCACACAATCTGATGGACTGAGATTACACCAAAGATTTTATTAGTCCCATCACACATAGTGTGACATGCAGTGAACCTGCAAGATTGCTGTTATTACACAGCGTATAGAGTATACCCTGGATTTAGGTTTGGATGATGAAGGGAGCACAGGGTCAGATTGTTCAGTGACCAAGCAATACACAGGAGTTCGTCTAACAAAGCCGGACTGATATTGTTTTTATAGCAGCTATTTCTACAATTTTTTTACTTCTTGCCTTTCAGTTTGTACATATACTACTCACTTAAATAAAGTGCTAATAAGTAAATTAGTATTGAGAGAACATGAATTGCTGCTCTGAGTTTCTTATGGGACTTTAGTCTTTGACTTTTAGTCAAAGAACTCCCTCTGCCCACACACACACAGTTACCCTCACCCCTCTCTTCATTCTGTCTCTCCTACTCTCTTCCTCTGAGTGACGAAAACAGAGTTGGCCCAGGGTTGACTGCTTCCTCTGTTCCGCTCTCACCCTCATTGTCCTCGCTGTATTCTCTCGCAAAATACTACTGATGGCATCACTGCTCACACAGACAGCCCCTGTCCCAGCCCTATTCTATTCTTACTGTCTTTAAAGACCCAGAATGGCTACTCAACAGCTACAACGTCAAAAGAATTGAAAAACAAAGTTCGGAAAAGTATTAGTGTTACTTCCCCACATCTCCCGGGATACAGAGAGAGGGAGAATCAATAGTTTTTCATTAACCTGTCTTCCTCCCTGTAAATGAGTAGGTATGGCCTTGGGTGCCAGTAAATGGTGGAGCTGTGATAGCGTTGTAGGATATTTCTCTATCGTTCACACTCGTACACGGCCACTGACACACAACCACTTTCTCTCTTGCAGTTTTTATTAACGGGTGTACAAAGGAGTGTCATCCTAGACCCGTAAAGAAATTGTAACAAACGTACAGCTTAAGCAGGTGTCATGAAAGTTCGTAATGGACTGATATTCCTCTGTTTGACGAAAATAAAATGAAGAATTGCATTTAGCGTGGACTTTTTGGATATTATTCTAAAAAAGCCCTCTGTAACACCAGCACAGCATATTATTCATCATTAATAGAGGTAAACTAGAACAGCCCAAGGTTTCTTTGCAGCACAGGTTCTCGACAAATAAAATTTTAATCATTAGAGAATGTATTCACCAGATCCTCCTCAAATATTTTCCCATGTAGATCTTTCCAATAGCTGTAGAATCATCAACAAGGCCCCAGTCCCTCTCGGACTGCTTTTTATCCATGGACTTCACTGAGCGAACTTCAACAATTGCCTCATCCAAACTACACATTTTAGCCATTTAACTGTAAAATTAAAATTAAATATTGAAATGAAAAAGAAAAATTGTTGCAAAGCAAAAATGTGACCACCTGTGCAGAAATAACTTGTTTGATTTTTACTCAGGATTAAAGTACATCCTAATACAGAAACAGCCCTGCTGAGGTCACTAACAATGTCCTCTTAGCTTCACATAATAGACTCGTCTCTGTGCTCGTCCTGTTATATCTCAGGGTTGCATTTGACATTATGGACAACAACAATTTTTACGGAGGCATGAACATGTCATATGGATTAAAAGAACTACACTCGGTTGGTTTAAACTGGTCCAATGCCGATACCAGTAGCAAGAATCTGGCCTGGTCGTGCCTTTGTATATTTGTATTTATACTCTTAAAACTTCTCTGATACTGTGCACGATACCATGTTAACCTTTGCAGGTAGGCGAAGTTTAAAGGTGTTTAGGATAATTGACGGCGAACAAAAGTAAAGCCGAAAACTCTGCTCTGCTAAAATCTTAAGATCTAGCAATGAACAATCATAGTCATGTTTTTCAGGAATATTTTAAAAACTTTTAACCAGATTGGAACAAGTGTTATATACAGGATATCACCCTAAATCTGTGCTTTTTTGTATTTTTTCCTTTTTCTTTTTTCTTTTTCAAAAAGCTTGTTCCCTTTATAAAACACCGGTCGCCTCCGTATTTGTTTTTGTAGAAGAATGTGCAAGAATTTCCATTCACGCAATTCACGCTTTGCTTCACTGCAATGGATTGATGAGAGTTTTACTGTGCTGCAACTCATTCTAGAGGCAAAACAGAGTAGTACTTCAACAGTGCTTGGTATTGGTGAGCACTAACATGTAAGCACCTGGCCTCGCTTTGGCCTCCAAAACTACTGCGAGGAACCTCAGTTATAAATGTCCCACCCAAAACAAATCTCTAGAACGGCCTTCTTCCACCTGTGGAATATTGCCATAATTAGGAGCATTCTGTCTCAAAGTGATGCCAAAAAAGTAGCCGATGCCCCGGTAACCCTAAAAATAATGCAATTAATGCAAAATGCTGCAGAGTACTGACTGACATTAGCAAGAAAGATCATATTTCTCCTTCATTAGCTCCTCTCCATTTGCTTCCCATAACATCTGCAATAGAATTTAAATCCATCCTCGCCCTTACATATGAAGCTCTTAATGCCCCTTCATATCTGAAAGACCTCCAGCAATAGTGACGTATCGTCCCAACAGACCGCCTGAGTCTCTGGGTGCAGCCTTACTGTCGTGCTTCGCCGTCTCTCTATCCCTCTTTCTGTGCCTTTCCGCAGGGATCTCCAGCTTTGCAGCTGTGTTGCAGCTAGTGGTCCTACAATCCAACGTTTTGCTCAAAGTTTTGCTGTTACTTTCGTTTCCCTTTTCTTTTCTTCCTCCCATTTTCACTCACCCCAACCAGTCAAGGCAGGTGGTGACCCACCCAGAGCCTGGTACAGCTGGAGGTTTCTTACATTAAAGGGACTTTTTCCTCTTCACTGTCGCCTACGGCTTGCTCAGGGGGGATTTGTTGGGTTTTCTCCACATTTCTGTATAGTTTCAAATTCCTGATTTAAAGTGCCTGGAGATGACTTTGTTGTAAATTGGCACAAAATAAATACATTTGAATTTAATTCAATTAAATAGACATGTATTTATAAATAAGGTAACAGCATTGTTGGGACAAATTCTTCCAGGTTTCAAAGTTTACTGTGTGGGCAAACACAGGAAGGGACAGAATGTTAATTGACTCTGTTCCTGAAAATGTGCTGGTATAATTAAACCAAAGGTGAAATATTTTTTTATATTGTGATCAGAATAAAAGATTTTAGAAAATTTCCTCACAATGTCTTTGTTCAAACTGCTTATTAGGATCTAGTGTTTCTGTACCTAGTGGTTATGTAAGACTGTGTCGACATTAAGAAAAGTTCTTTTGTAAGTGCATGTTTGTCACATTTCTGGCCCAGTGTTCAGACTAAAATGCCATTTTTCTCGCCTGTAACATTTATTAACGTGACAGTGACGAGGTCCTCTAACCTTTTCAAACTACCTATAACTGTTTGAGAGGACTTGGATATTTTAGTTTTTCAGAAATTCAAAATGTGTCCCTACATAAATATCTGCCATAGACAATGAATAATTAGCAATTAAATACAAAAAATACTAAATCCATATTAGATTTGGCAACCTTTATGTGGAGTGTGTTCCGTCCCATTTAGTGAATTTCTTTTCTCCCAGACACATCTTCCATCTCCGTGTCTGAACACAGTGTAGTCAGTGTTTGAGAATGACCTTGCTGCTTGTACTACGCCGACCTCTCCTCTGTAATAAATTAATCTCTCATTTCCGGTGTGGAGCTGCCCACCGCATCCCATGTGTTACAAACAAAGACTCATACTGTGTAGCTTTCAACATTATTCTCTGGTAATGTTTGTTTCGCTCGAAGCTCTCTGTGGACGGGAGCTGGCCGTACGTGCTAGAGAGCATCATCTGTTGTACCTCGGTGTTGGGGAAGTGATGTGCTTTTGTTCATGCACACCTGCCACGGTTTTGCAGCTGGCATCATCAACAAGTGCCGTGGTGATCGAGCTGCAGAAGAATGGGTTTTTATCTCAGTATGCATAACCACCGCTGCTTTTCCCGTCATCTGCCTCGTAAGCAAGTGCTAAACAGGAAGGCCAGCCAGATTCCCTTGTCAGTTCCCCAAAACAAGGAGAAAAAACATTGGCATCTCATCACAGTGAGAATTAAACATGGAAGTAATGGAGAGGCTGAATAAATTCTCATTGAGTACAACTGGTGAAATAATGGTACTAAATTATCCAAGATGGAGAACTGATTTAGAGGAGGTGATTATCACAGCCAATGGAGGCTGAAATTGAGCAAATGATTAGGAATAGATGCATTATTAATGTTTATACAAGTGTGTGCAATAAATGGGGACATACTGGTCATACTAAACATCCTTCTCCTTCTCAGACCACGTGGCAACCTCAGTACACACATCCCAGTCAAGCACTACCTCGACTTTTCAGAATCTACCCTAAACTGTCAATATTTTTGTCAACTTACTCGATCTTTAGAATAAAAAAGAATTTCAGCCGTGAGGTTGGTGACCTGCCAAAGTGGCTGGTGAAGCAGACAGATTTAGTGGCCGCATCCAAAATTTATCAGCATTTGGCTTGTGGTAATTTGTTGCCCTGAAGGGGAGATGAAGGCAGGATGTCTGCCACAGCATCGCCTCTATCCAGATGGCCTAAGACAGAAGGGGATGGATGCAAGCACTTTATCAGCAGCCTATGTTCCATAAGGAACCCAAAGGCTCAAGTAAAAACAAAGGAAACTATATGCGGGTTTGCCAAACTTTCGCTATTCATTTTAATCCATGCTGTGTTTGCTATATGACAATAAAATATTTACTGCTAAATAGTAACATGGCGTTACATAACTAAATTAACTTTAATTTACTTGCAGGACACTGTGGACCCTTGATCTGATTTTAGGGAGACTTTCATTTAACAATAACGTGAAACACAGTGAAACTAATTTGTACCAATTTGCGTAATTTTAGTTATCACATGCTTCACTTGTTGCTCACCGGTGGAAATTGGAAATAATCTATACAGAGATGTGTGTGCCCAGTTTTCCCCACGTCTAGGGCTGTGTCAATGAAAATACTAGATCATGTTCTTACGCTCTCTGTTGACACAGTTGTTTGTCTTTGGTTCACATGACTTTCTACTGACAGTTACATAATGACAAGTTTTCCTCATGACTCAAAATTCTGGAAATAATCTCAAAGGCTTCAGTGAAGGACCTACAGTGGTCTATAGAGGTCAGGAGCCAAATTTCTATAAGTGTACTTAGTATCTCAACAAGTAAACTGTAATCTCAGTATAATGAAAGACGAATACTGGTGTTGTTTTTAGTTGTACAAGAGCTATAGAAGAAAGATGTATTCATACACATGACAATTCAGAGTGCTTATACATTTAGGAATTCAGGCCTACAGAAAACAAAGGTATTAGCAAAGATGAAATGCTCTGCGTGTGTCTGATAACTTGAATAATTATGGAAGATGGAGGACTTACCTGGTCCCTGACAGCAGGTTTGAGTCCAGAGCAAGGCAGCTGTTTTTGATGTTACTGTCACATGAAATCAGTATCACGTGACATGGGTTTATTTACTGCCTAACCCTTACGTAACCTACCCCATTGTTTTTGTGCCTAACCCTGGCCACCGGCACATTTTAATTTTAGTATTTGAATAAGAAAATGTGTGAAACTGGCACCAGTTTGCCTCTATCGTAACAAACTGCATCCACCATTTTGTAGCATCATGTCAATCTCAACAGACAGTGGCACCACCACTTCAACGGCTTATCGATTCTGATGAAAGAGTTATGTTCAAATTATGTCTTCGGGTTACAAAGTTGTGTTGATAATTTGGCAGTAAGAGGGTGGAGCAGTCTGAACACATGCACTAACTCACCTCATAGCACAACTCTGAGTGAACTTTACTGCACACGAGCACGGGTAATCTAAGTAGCTCAGGTCAGGCACCAGGCGTCGTGTAGATAATAGATAGATAATGATAGATGTTGGAGTGTGGAAAACAAGAGAGGGTGTCTGCATAACTTATGAATGCCAAATTCATCCTTGCATGACTGACGCTCAGGAGCTGCAACCTCCGTCACTTCACATATCCTCTGTGATCTTAGCGCTAATTAGGAGTTCTTTGTTTGTATCAACTTTCATTTGGGATTTACACAGAGTGAGAGGTCTGTTGCAGATTTAACTGTCAGCACTTTGATCAAAGTGATTAGAATGAGGTCTCCTGTCTGCGCAAACAAGCTCTCACTCCTTCCCAGTTAAAACACAATCCTAATTTGTGTTTTGTTTTGGGGAAACCATGCACAGCTGCTGCCTCTCAAGCAGCTGAAGAGCTTCCCAGTAAAGGGATATTCTAGCTCTGATGAGAAAGCTGCACATACATCATTTCGAAATTCAACGACTATATCCTCGGTGTAATTCATATTCTTCGAATGCTGCATAATGTTGGGTTGCTATCTGCTATTGACTCCATGTCAGGAGACCTTTTGCTCATTTTCTGTGCAAAACAGATCTTTATTCCAGAGTACACTGTCTGCCTGTTATTTGGAAAAGCATGAAGCAAATTTTTCTATATTATGATTTATTTTTGCACATTTACTACATTGATGAAATCTCAATTTTCATATGTTTCTTTGAAATTTATCTTTGGCATTAAAAGCAGGACTTAGGTTCTGTGATTGGATTTTTCTTTTCCCTGAGTTGACAAGATGTGTTATCAGTGTTATCTCTGTAAAACCCATTTTCACTGCCATTTGCAGCACAAAGCCCCTCATTACTAATCACTACTGTACCTTGTTTGTGTAATTACATTTCTTGTAAAACATCGCAGAGACTCCTGAAAAAGAGGTTTCCAAATCCGAGTGCGGTGGCAGGCGATTCTTGTTTATGAATGAGGCTGGACATGCACTTGTTCAGTCAATGCCACTTATGTCTCAGCTCATTTCGCTTCCCACCCCCTCCTCCCCTCGTCCTCCTGCAGGTTTTCACCTCTCCATCTTCCTGCAGGTGCAGTTGCTCACACTCTCAGTAATCTTGCTATTTGCTATAATTCAGGGAAGGTATTATTTGGTTTCAGCTGTTTACAAACGTTTCATACTCTGTGATTAAGTCTTATTGTTGCTACAATTCAAGCATTAGTGTTTTGCCATCATTTCAAAACATACATACGTATGTGGATGTATGTTTTAGTGGATGTTCTTGATACATCAAAAAACTGTAAGTAATCATTTTATCATCTTTTCATCATGTTCCTACTCATCTTTAAGGGACTGTAAAACACATTCTAGAAAAGTTACTTTTTTGCTTCATGTCAAAATTACTTATTGCTCAGAACAGGGTGAAATAAAGGCACAGAAAATATATCTATAGATTTATTAAGGTCATTTTGAAGCAACAGATTTGATCCCAAAGAAAGGTTCACACAAGTTTCACAGGATACAAAGGCTGAAATATTTTGTTCAAAATGGCTTGAGATTGGCCCACTGCTGTATTTTTTCTAGAAGTCTTTCAGAATTGATGTTTTCTACAGTACACCAGCAAGACCGCTCTGCAGTATGTAGCCAGAGGTGGTAGACGTTCATAAACCCAGAGGTGCATGTGCATTCCAGTCCAGATTTGATACACAAACAAACAACATGATGTGGACCAAAATCATCAGCGGGTAAAGTTGGGACTAATATGAATATTTTTACAACAGATAAGTAGGAAAGTATAAAAGTCAAAGAAATGTAGTGGAGTAATATGTAGAATATTCTACACTGAATTGTGGTGAGGTAAAAACAACACAGGGAAAAGTAGAAATACTATGTACAAGTGTACAAAAGTGTACTTACAAGACCACTTTCAAGTTTGTGCAGCTCAAAAATATGATTCTACAAATGGTTACAAAATATTGCCCAGGCTGCAACTCAATATACTAAACCTCCAAAGTGTTTTTTCATATTATTTTTATGGGATCAGAGTCTTACTGGACAACTCTGGACTAATGATGAGGGAGACAGCTGACTGTACTATCTTGTGTTAAAAAAAAACCTCTCTGTTTGTACTATAATGGAAAAATACCATGTTGCACTTTAGTACAGTATAATCTTATTTTTCAACAAACTGTGACCTTTCAGCATGAGTGATCGAGTCCTTATGTAACATCTGTAAACTTTTTATACCTCCTTTAGACAAACAGAACACTTCTGAAACTGCATGACAGTATCCACTGCATCTAAACACACATCCATATACAAATATACCGAGTAAAGGTTTGCACTCTGCACAAGATATTCCTGTATTGCTAGTATTGAGCCCTTTTGCAAACATTTGAATAACTCCTGGAAGGTAATTGTCACATTTGTGTATCAATATCCGCAAGAATTGCCACAGCACACAGCACTGTTATTAAGGAGGCGTACAGTTTCGGGCATGTATTGAACCTGTATGAACCTTCTTTTCACAGGAACAGTGGTTAACCAGTAACCACTAAACAATGCTTAAGTTACCAAATCAAACATCACGTCCATCTTTTCTGAAAGAAGTTACTAATCTTATCCAGCGCTCAAACAGACCTCTTTACAGTGCATGTACTGTAACTGGGAGTAATGCAAAGTAAATAACATGTAAATCGTGAAACAGGAAAAGACAAGAAACTCTCAAGTCTTTTAAATGATGATGTTAGTTTTCTTCATTCCAAGCCTGATTACTTGCATAGAATTACAGCGATCACCTTGGTTTGCATGTTTTAATGTGTTCATGTATGTGTTGTTAAATTAACCCTCTTAAAGTCTGTTCGTTTTTATATTCCTGTGTGTGTGTGTGTGTGTGTGTGTGTGTGTGTGTGCTGGTTACCAATAGAGTCCCTTTGAAAAAAGCAGCACTACATGTTGTCCCAGGAGGGGCCAGTACTGTGACCCCAGAGGGGAGCTGAGGAAGTGCAGGGTCAATGGAGATGTACCGCCTCAGCTGGACAATCTGACAGCACTAATGCTGCTTTTTGTAATGGGATTCTCTCTCTTCGGCGCCAACCCTGTTATCAGCGGCCAAGCAAGCTTGTTGCAGCAGGGCCTAGGCCAGCTCATCAGCACACCATCCACTCAGTGTCTTCTGGGCGCCGAATGAATGATCATATCAGGACAAAGGGGTTTTGACTGAAGAGAGACCAGAAATATTATCATTAAAAAGTAAATACATAAACAAACACAAATACAAATTTTATGGCACCAGGTGGTGATGGGGGAGTGGTCACTTATATGAAGTTTGCATGGTTTGCCCTATCTTGCGCAGGTTTCCTCTGGGTACTCGTGTTGGGTTGGCATCTTAGCTTATGTTAAATTGTCTATAGTTGTGAATCTGAGTGTGAATGGTTGTCTGTTTTTGTTTGTCTCTCTGTGTTGGAACAGATGATTGGAACAGCGATTACAGATAGTGGAGGCAATGATTAGTGCTGATTTTAACAGTGTAATATGACAATCTGTTTTTTAGTGACCATTTACAGTTATCCTTTTCTATTGAGCTGTTTAAACCTTGGACCAGCACTTATCCTTAACTGTCCATGAACACATTATCTAAAAAATTACATTTTAAAACATAAATTGTGTTCTCTAGTTTTACAGGTTGCTTCATTTCTCAATAACATAATTAGATAGAACATTTCTGTGATGTGTCTAAGATGTAATTGAAGCACTAATTCACATCCACACACATCACCTGTTACTGAGAATGTGTGATATAAAGTATGTCTGCATATGTCTTGATGTCCACATCTCATCTAGTTATTTTCTGTGACGTCCACACTCACCTTCACAAAACTATGCTCGACTCTGAGATATTAATTGCAGCTCTCCGACTGACTGCCTGAGGAAGCACTGTTTAATCACCCAGATAGTGCTGAGAGATTCATCCAGGCTTTTGCACATATTAAGCGGATATTACCAGAGTACCTAGAAACGAGGGAAAAAATATTCACAAAATATTAACCCTCAGTCTTACAGTCTTTTATTTCGCAACTATTTTTGACTTTACTACAGAAAGTCTTTTTAGACGGTGCATGTTCCTTCCCTGCAACACAATGCTTTATACTCATGAATTTATACATATCAAAACCTGTGAGCCGCACAGCAGAGGTTAGGGGCCTTACTCAAAGAATTAGCTGCCAGCAGATGTTAACACAGCAGATCAGGTGCAGTAAAAACCCTGCAGACGTACAGTGTGGGCATTGTGCTTTTGATCCTTCATTCTAACCAGGCCCCTGACAAAACATATTTTTACCATTTGTTATGTGTAATTTGTTATTGTTGAAGACTTTGCATTTTTGTCATGCAATTCTGCTGATTATTTTCATTTTTTTTAGTTAACTTTTCTTTCTTTTTGGTTGAAATTATATTGTACAATAATATATATAAATGTACATATATACATAAATACATATATAGCATAAAGTGTGTCATAAGTTTAAAACATAAAATAAATATAAAATAAACCTAAAATGGCAAAACAATTAAATACTTGAAGGTTACTGTAAAATTTGCCAGAAAATAAAGAGCCCCTCAAATAAATATAAACAGTTATTGTAGAACATGTTATGCCAGTTCATAGTGTATATAATAATACAATGTTGCGTTATCAGAATTTAGTTATATTTTAAATCATTTGTTTGGGGGGAATGCAAACTTTTGTTTAAGTTTTATTATTTTATATTTTATACACTCCTTGACCATTTTTCTTCTGATGAAAGAACATTTGTACTCGTAAAAATCTTTCCTACCACATTGTGCTGCATTCTGCTTTCTCTCACTCTTATGGACTCTCGATCTCTCCTGTCTTTAATGGTCAGTTATTCATCCGCACTGATGCATGTTTGTCACATGATGACTATCGCTCAGCAGCAGCAACAGCAGCCAGTTTTTTTTGTCCCGGTAGAGCTGCAAACACCAGCCAGAGACCACAACAAAGCAAAGATGCAAATTGCATCAGACTCTGGTAAACACTATTAACAATAGCCGCTTTGTACATACACTGATAGCTCTACCAGGAAAAGAGACATGTTTTTTCTGGAATAGTTAATGATTCAATTGGTAAACAAGCATTTGATTGTCTCTGAGTGTACAAAACCCTGACATTAGATGCTAAATCATAGTCATAAAACCCTGGGCAACGTGGAGGTGTGCTTCACTGCCAAGCTGGCATAGACTGTGGGACCTGTTCAAAACCCAAACTGGGCAGAGGTAAGACAGTACGGTCACATCGATCTCGAACATTTCAGAATATTGTATATTGATACAATATACTGATACAGAATATCAGTATATTGCTTAATTGCTTTTCATTTTCATATTCCGAGAGTCATTTTGTGTTGCTGAAAGATTTTGTGTTGCTGAAAAACCCAGACCACATTTGTTTGACAGCAGCAGTGACATTTAGATCCAGCTGAACCTAGGCTAGATTGATTTGAGGTATGACTCTGCAAACATACTCAAAGGGAGTAGTTGCAGGGATTTGGTCTGAGGCTTTTTCATCAATAGTAAAAGAGAAGTGTGGAGCACAGGAGGGTGGGACTGTGCTGGAGAGTGGAGATATTTATATATATATATATGGATAGATAGATAGATAGATAGATAGATAGATAGAGGCTCCCTGTCTTGAAAAGTGATAGTTCAAAGGCAGTATATGATACCCCTCCACCAGTCCTGCGGTTTCTCCACCTGTTTTGCAACTGCCCGAGCCTGCACATTTTAACAGATCTTGATAAAATACCAATGAGAAGGTTTTTACCCTTCTCCAAAGTTTTTGTCTCTCCCTCCATCGCCTCATACCTCTCCAAACTGCAGCCGTCTTCACTGCTGCCTCATAGAAGCTAAAAGGTAAGAGGAGTGCACAGTGAAACTGACAATAACAATGCAAGTGTAGCAGACTGAAGTGGGGGTGGTCCACATGAATACTTCATAAAGCATTTCTCAAGCCTTCAGCCAAAAGAGCTGCTGCTTGCAGCCAGAAACACTTTTCATTTTATGCTATAGTTGATTTCTACTTTACTACATTTCAGCATGAAATATTGTACTCTTTATTCAATTTCTTTGTCTGGCAGACCACTTACTAGCTACACAAATTAAGATTTTACATAAAAAACATATAGTAATTTTCTAGAAACTTATACCATAAAAAGTCCTTTTTGTATTTGTCCTACTGGACCATTGTCACATTCCAGATAGAGAGAATAAAAAATTTAAATTAATCATTCAATGAAATTAGTTGCATTTTTAAGTTGCACTTAAAAAGTTTTTTATACAGACTGAAAAATGTTAGAAAAACCTAACTTGGTAATTAAGCATGTTAATGTTTAACCAGCTTCATACTTAGCATAATTTACACAAACATTTGAGTGGTAGTGATCTGCTCACTTTAGACTTAAAAATATGTAATACCTTGTAATACCGTGTTCACACACTGTTGCATTGGTACTAACCTAACTAAACGAAGAAGGAGGATTTCCTCAACAACTGAAACTGGATCCGCTTACTCTGTTATACCTGAAATTTCAGTGTGCTATAATTTCTGCGCAGAGACCTAGATTTTTTATAAATGTCAAAATTATATGAAAACAAAAAATCAGTCATAGCACACTTTTTCACCTCTTACGTGGATGATCCTTTTTACTGTTGCAGTGAATTACTCTCTCAAATTGGAAGTCAAATAACTAAGTCTGAGAATATGGGGATGTATATCTTAAAGTCCCAGTGCCTTTTATTACTGCAGGAATAAAAGGCAGTTCTGGGCTAGCAGCATAATCACACATGGCTAATAAAAAGACAGGGCTCCCTTGTGCGTTTATTTTGGTTTGTTATTCTAGTCTCCAATCGCTAGTTTCACAGTTCAGGAAACTGGGCCGTATACTCATGTTACTAGAATTAACAGCTTAATTTTTCTCAAAATACAGTAATGGCCAGTTATTTTTGAATGTTCCTCCGTTTCACTTCCTGCCCTACAGGAAAGTCATTTCAAGGCCTAAACCGTCACTCGGTGGTTGTAAGAGGCTTCGAGTGATTAGTAATTGTATTCTCAGTCCAGGGCTTTGTGAACTTTGTTAAATGTAGATGTTACATTTTGGGATGTAATTACCACTTTCTTTTTGGGGGGAACAGAAGTTAATTATTGAGGCTAACTTCATGACAGACACCAGTGATGACCTTCATGATACTGTAAAGTCCACTCCACACACACTCACTCACACACACACACACCAACACACACAGTTTTAAGCTTCACTTCACACGAATGACTGTGTTGGTATGATGTTTTTTTTTTCACTAGTTAACTGCAATTAGTCTTTGGATTGTCAACAATTAATCTGCTGTTCTCCCCTGGAGTTTTTATCCGCTTGCTACTGCTAACAGTATGTCCTTCTTAATTACACAGTAATCGGCATAAACAAAGTGTTTATTGTTGTGTAATGAACCGTGGCACACCGAGAAAAAACAAGAAAGGGAGCGAAGTAAGAAGTATCTCAGTCACCGTTAATTCATGGATGTTAACGGGGATACAGTGCGTCATATGAACAAAGCCTGAGTGAATTTCCAGTCTGTTTCCTTTGCTTAACCACATTCATTATAAAAGGTCCAATCAGTCAGAATCTGCTGACTTTGCTGTTTTGTTTCATGATAGCTTCAGTTCCTAATTTACTTTTCAGTGCATATGGTTATTAGAGAGTCACAGGGTGGTTGTGATGGGCTTTTCCTCCCTGCAATGAGAGACATCACAGAACATCACCCCATCACACACCTTAGCACAAACACCTGTATCCTTCTCTACCTGTTTCTCCCAGTTTTCGTGCAGTTCTCTGTGGATAATTGACATAGTGCAAGCTTCAAGCTGCCTATCACGCCCTAGCCCCCCCCATACACACACACACACACACACACACACACACACACACACACACACACACACACACACACACACACACACACACACACACACACACACACACACACACACACACCACCACCACACTTCCAAAACATAAAGGAAGAGCCCTGCTTCTTACCAGTTTGTGATGTTCCATCAGTGACACTCATCCTCTACCTCTATGTTTTTCATACCATGCCTAAGACTGATGGGGTTGAATTCACTATCACACTCACACACACACACACACACACACACACACACACACACACACCTAAAGAGTTGTAAGAATCTATTTTCTGCTTTAATCAATCATCACCTGAAGCTTACCATTCAGTCCCGCTAAAAACCAAGATTATCCGATATGTCAAAGTGTTATCATTCAAGGGCTTTATGTTACCTACCATTCATCAGAGTGTGACAGGAATTATTTTGGGTTGGTGCTATTCATCATTTTGAGGGAAAAGGTGTCAGCTTTTTTTCAACAAGGTTGGATGACTTAATTTTGTTCGTAAACAAGCACAGAGCGGAAAAGTGGAAACACCTAGAGTTACAAATTAACTGCTGTCACTACTGTGTTGCTTCCATTATTTTGAATAATAATATAATATTTTAACCCTAGAACAAAGAAAAGATCCTTTTTACCTCAGCTGTCAAGGCTTGATTCAGATTGTTTTCATAACTGCATGTCAGAGGAGAGATGAGTGGACTCAAGTAGCAAACTGAAATGATAACAGCCTTGTGGCAGAGTTCTTACCTCTGCACTGACCAGAAAGTTAACATATGCTGAGATGGACTGCATGATATAATGCAAGTTATTAGTTTTACTGCACTGTTTGGGTAGAATGAAGTTGAGCTGGAATGTATAAGCCAGATTAAAAAGAACAAGACAAAAACTATTTGTTCAGTGTATTCGTGGTTTAAATACTGTAGAGAATAATGTACTTTCAGCTGCAATTTCATAAAATGCCTATTAGTTGTAGTAAACAAAAATACAAGACATACATAATAATCTACGAAAGTGCAAAAGGAGCGCCGAGCAGTGATCATTATGGGGCCAGATTGTGGCTTAGTTGTAGTTTTTGTTTGCATAAATTCCAGATATTTTATGCATTGTTAATATTTATACGCTTCTCCCTGTGCTTGCGTAGGTTTCCTCCAGGTACTTCGGACCTAATCCTGCACGGTCCATGGAACAAACACACCAATCATTTTCCTTCCCACTTTCCCTCATATTTTGTTTTGGCAGAAAACCTTTCTGTCTTCGCCAGGGCTTTTTAAATCCGTCTTTATCTTGAGAGGTGGCAGGTTCTGAGAAGGTAGAATTATTTTGTTCTACTTTGAATTAAAGAAGCATTAGCACAGGTTAGCGCTCTAGCATGAGCGCACAGAATTCTAAAAACACTCCTCTTTTTCATGTGATGTAAGCCTGTGTGTTTGTCTAACGGACTAATGATGATGGACTGTAATTTTCTTCTGGAATATTCATTTAGCTGCTGCGCTCGGCAAACAAACTGTTTCTTAGCTCTGCTTTCTGCTGAACAATTACCAGGAGCTGCAGAGCTGTCATAGTACCGTGTCCCACACTATCTGCAGGAAGTCACAGTGTTTTTGTTTTATTTGACTGTCTACTGTGAATAGAGCAATGCATAGGATGAGGGCAATTGGATGACATGAAATATGAATCATACATAAACCTCAGGCACAGCTATACTCCATTCCCTGGCTGTAGTTGCAGTGAAATGCCCACATATTGAAGTTTGTAGATGTGTATGGACAGCGCGGCTTCCTGATAGCTCACAGTTGTGCAGGCCGATTCCTTCTGTTGAGTTGCTTTTGAAGGGAACACTGAATCCTGAACACCTCCTGGATTTTGTACTTTCACATACAGTGTTTGAGTCAAAAAGAGAGAAGCTCTGGTCACATTAATTTGGTCTTGGGGTTTTTATCAGCTTATATAATAGGTTGGGTAACGTGTACGTCAGATTTCAATTTTCAAGTCTAGCACATATTTACAAAGCAGTTGTGTGCAACTCATTTGACTTCCTCTGACTAACCTCACAGTGATGACAGCAGCTAACTTCTGTTTGCAAAGACACACAATTTCTAAATCAGCATAAAATGTCAACATGCCAATAATGAATGAGATGTAATGTGTTAAGTGCGGAATTTTACAGGTGCTGGTAGATAAATTTTTATCTTTGCACAGAAAATGAATATGAGTTTCTCTAACTCTAATGCACATTAGCTGCTTGCTTCCATTTGTATTTAATTTTTCTCATTTACATTTAGCTTTTCATTTACATATTTGTCCAAACAATCAGTGAGGTTGCTCGTCACTTTTGCAATAAACCCCTGTACACAGAGAACGTGTGAAGTCACATGTCTTGATCTATACACCAACGATGATTATCTGCTTTTGCACTTTGTCACTTTTGTACATGACTGCGGCACTTCTGTGATGCGCTGAAAGCAGAGGAAAGGTCTTGATCAGTGTATCATTCTCCAGACAGTCAACCCTGTCTGTGCGACAGCTAGGCAACTCTCACTCTGCATTCATTATTAATCACAGAATTACATTGGGGCTCTACCCAGTGGTGGGTTTCGACAGTCATAATAAGAGCGTGCAGTACCTGATAGCTCACCTGCATAATGCACAGTGAGTGAGGTACCGGGAACTGATATGATGCACAAATATTGCATAAGGATTCTGCTGCATCGAGGCAGTGCTGAGGATTGTCAACACGTTCCACAGAACCAAGAGCAGGGAAAATGGGTCTGATTGGCTGTTGTGTAAATAAATCGGATTAGATGTGGGTATTGGGGCTATGGTCACTTGCTTTTTCAGATCTTTATTTGGCCCTTGAAGTTGCTTGTTAAATACAAGCTTCTGTACAGTAATATCTTGTTATCCAAATTGACTAATGCAGGTCTAGGAAGCATTATCAACAATACATCAACAACTCGGGGTGAGAATTGGCCATTTACCAACAGCTCTTCGGCTACGGGAACCCTCGACTGCCACCCAGAATAATCAGTCTTCTGCTGTTGACCTCTAAACTCCACAGGATCAGTTGGGAGATTAAGTGCCATTATTTGAGGAAGTGGGAGCATCATTCATTCACTTCTCATCACTGACCAATCTTCTCATTTCCAAGCCAGCTTGTTGTACTGCTGACCTGCCAAACCAGAGGAAATAGTCTCTTACAAGAGCATTGCATCATGTTAAGTAGAATAAAATGAGTATTAATCAAAGTGCTACTGTGAGCTGTGACTGTGTGTCAAGATAATCTTCATTCAGGAGCGATGTAAGGTCTTGTCCAGAATCCAGAGGGAGAGACAGAGAGAGACGAGGTGATAACTAATGCAGCCAGGCTTAACTCTACCTTTGATGTTTATACCAAAAATCCATGGTGCTCAGAGCCTATCTGTCCTTGAAGCGAACACACCCAGGAATCTCAGGAGAGGGAGAGATATTCTAATCCCGGAGCCAGCTAAAACCTGGAGAGGAAAGTTGACTTTGTATCGATTTTTCTTTTTGCTCACCGTGGGTGTCTTCTGATCACAGCTAATGAAACATTGCATGGCTCCGCTACTCACTGATGCATATTTAGCCATGAGTCAGAAGTGCATCGGGAGACACTTCATATGTGGAGAGCAGCCTATAAATTAAAGCTTAAAGCTGTGTTTCACATTTCAGAATTTGAGTGTAAATATATGCAGTTTAAACTCATGAAATGTCAACTGGCAATATTTGCTTATCCAGGTTTTCACAATAAATTGAAACTGGTAAAAATGTCAACAAATTACGCGACTGTCAGGATGCAGATAAAGTTAAATATGTTGCGCTAAAATGTTTACTTTACTTTTATTTTTTAAAACCAAGAGTCAGTTTTGCCCCAGTTGAACGCCTGCATGTCAACTAATAGTCAAAATGAACTGCTAATGAACTCAATTCTGAATTTATATTTTTTATATTACAATAAAGTCAAATGTTGCTTAAAGCATGAGGCAATTTTTTAGGGACCATTACATCCTATTAATCCCCTAGCCTTAAAAGAAAGACGGCTTGTGAGGAAGCATGTGTTTGATTTCATCATCAGTTACATCTTCAAGGGTGCAGTTGATCCAGTGGTTTTGCTGCCAGGCTTTTGTTTCCTCAGCCATCAAAGGCAGCACAGCCTCTGGACAGGTTGGTGTGTATTGCAGAATGATTCATCCCATTGTACGAAGCATCAAAACCAATTTGCACTGCAGTACTGGACACTTTTTATTTCTGTGTTTTTGTGATGTCTGTATTCTGAAGCGTATTAAGGTCAGATTGACATATTGGTTTGTTAAAGTATTAAGTAAGTGTTGCCTCATTATTAAGAATTAGATATTGGAAATACAGCTTTCCACATCACAAATTTAGTCAAGAATAGATGAATAGACTAGTTCTTAATGTGATGTTTCCTACCTCCAAATCATTTCTATCCCTTGTTGCATGTAATTACACGCAATCATATTGCTATCCTGGGTTTCTACAGAGAATGTTTGCATCCGGAGAAATAATTATTGTTATATTATTTGCTCTTTTTGGAAAGTACTTGAAGGAATACACAGAAGAAGCAAGATAAGTTCTTCTGATAAGGAATCCCAAAGGGACATTGTCACAGCAAATGTGTGTCCTGTTAATGAGTTTTCAGGAGGACAATTTTTTTGGTGCTATACCTAATTTAGTCTTTAACATTGTGATAATATATAATAATATATATTATCTAAATTAAATTATATAAATGTATATAATTATCTATTATATTAAAGTTCTGAAATGGGATGTGGTGTGTGGGTTATATGATTGATTTCATATATTGGCTTAAAATTAATAAATAGAGTTACTGTTGTCAAAATGGAATATAGATAAAGATGGGAAAAATAATAAGGCTGTTTGTTCTTCTGGATCATCTAATCTGAATCTAAAGTTCAAAAAGGACTATCAGATTTTTTTGCATGTTTTAATATAACAGCTTCGTGTACAGTCTGCATGAAAATGGAATATTGTATTTGTGCATCATATCCACAATATAAAGGGAACAAACAGAAAATATCAAAGGAACTATGTCTGAGCCTTATGATATACCAAATATTAGCTGTGCATTAAAGGATGAGACATTAAGAATAGAGCACTAAGATCTGTAGTTTTAAGCCAACACAATGAGAGACATACACAGACAGACATTCACACCTCTGGGCAGGTTGGAGTCATTAATTAACCTAACGTGTGTCTTTGGACTGTGGGAGGAAATCCAAACGAGCACAGAGAGAAACATGCAAACTCCTCATGGAAAAGCTGCAGCTGGCAGATAGATTTGAACCAGCTGTGGGATGGTAGCGCTAACCTCTCCACTACTGTACTGCCTGTCGCTATAAGAACCATGTATTAAAAATTCACTATCAGTGGGTTGGCCGAATATTTATTGTCCATGACCTTGCCTTTTATCCACAGATCTCCCCTGGCGGACCGAACAAACAAGTCGACTCTAACAGAGCTGTGCTTGTCCTCAGTCTACTTGTGGTCTGACGGCACTCACCGACATCAAAGGTACTCCTGCATCTCTTTTTACACCTCGAGCCTCCTTTAATCACTTTGTTCAGCTCATCATTGCAGTAATTACATTTCCTGACAGTTTTTTTTGGTTTGCAAATCGAAGACTTCACTTTCTCTGTTATCTTACCTCGAGGGAGGTTCACTTTGTTGCAGCGGTGCCTCGTATGATTTTTATTTCAATATGTTCAGGAGCTTCTTCCTCCTGCAAATGTGTTCTGATTTAAATAATTCACACAGTTGAATCAGCTGAGGTGAATGTCATCGGAAAAGCGGTTTTAGTTCTCTTCACTGATTTTTGCCTGTTTTAAGCACTGAACGGGAGAATATGTGCTGGTCCACTTCTTATTGGCTCAGGTGTGTGACAGTACATGCAGATGTAGTAAGATAAGACACATAACCGCAGTGTGGATGTGCATACAGTAAGTCATGCTCTTTTTTACTTGTTACTTGAAGTTTAGCCTTGACCTCTTTACTGCTGGTTGCATAAAATGAAGAAACCGAGTAAGGAACTAGACGTTATTTAAGAGTCGGACTACAGCTCAGAATTCAGTATAGAATTTGATGAAAGATGACACCAAAGGTATTGTTGTTTTTTTGGAAACTTTGACCAAAGAATCAAGTCCACATATTCAGGGCCATACAATGTCTACAAGTAGCACACAAGAGGCGATTGTTCATGATTATCCACAATACTGTTTGTATTCTTCAACATTCCCACCTGAATTATCTGGACAATGACTTTCTCTCTTCTAACAAGGACCTAATCAAACCGACCTTGTATAAGGGAGATAGAATTCACTGTCCAGTCCAACTGATTTGGACATTTGTCTTCACACAGAAAGCTTGACTAGGTGATATCTAGAAAGGTTCAGGGTTGCAGTGCATGTCTGAAACGAGCCATTCATGTGTATTCGAATGTAATGTATTCTAAGTACTTTCTAGCTGTGAAAGTGATCAGCTATCACCAATATCCATGTGGGTGTTTATACCTAACTATTATGTTCCTCAGAGCGGCAAACAACACCTGAGTCCTCAGGTGGAGGAGTGTCTCACTTTTTTTGAAATGTTAGTCACACATTGTGTCAGTCCAGTTCTTAGAGAATTACATGACAATCTTCTTCTGTTTGCCTCTTAGCTCGTAGCATTAGCACTGCCACTTCAGTCTGTTTTGCATTGTGCTTATTATCTTTTACAGTTACCAGATGAACAAAACAAGTGACATTTTTTTGAAGACACTTTAGTTCTTGGCCTTGCAGGTACACCCTTGAAACATGTCTGCAAAATAGCAACACTTATGAAGCCCATTTGCTGTGTCTGCCATCCAATGATGCATAAAGCCTTTACTTTTATGTTTTCGTGACTAAGCTTAATTCAGACTGAATTTCAGACTCTGGTGTAGTACTTAAAGAAAGTAAAGACTCGCAAAACTCATACAAGCCCTCAGTTGGAGAGCAGAAATTTCCAGCACATCATCAGATTGTCACTATAACGAATCACTTAACTGTGAGTCACTCTCTATAGGAGCCTTGACATGTTTGACAGTTCAGCAAAGGAGAAAATGTTGTATACGAGTCTGAAATTAGTGGCTTTCAAATGAACGTTTAAGGTGGAGAAATTAGTTTCCTGACTATATTATTGTATTATCATCAACAGCAAATGTGAACAGATTGAAGACTGGTCCCACCACCACCAACACACACACACACACACACACACACTAGCAGGAGGAGCAGGTGTTTTAAGTATCCAATTGTCCTGGTGAGTGATGCATCTTCAGATGGGCATCAGATGGGTTTAGACAAGGAATTAATTTGAGCTGCAATTAAGGCCTCAGGAAAGGGAGGGACTGGTGGTAAGTTAAGAGGACGGGCCCCACCACCCACCTATCAGCTGCACGTCTGTAACACAATATAGGGCACTGATGGCAGCACGTATAGCTTCATCCTGTTCGCTCATCCCCATGCAAACCTCACCTCAGACCCTTCATGACAACCTGCTTTAAAACGTGACAGTCTTTGTTTGTCTCTAGTGTAACTCCTGACAAAAGTTAAACCCATTTTTGATGCTGCTGAAAATATTTTTTCGCACTGTTAATAAGACTTACTGTAGATGGGAAGATTGATGCAACTTGCTGTAAACACTGTAAATGATTTCAAGCAGACTCAACCTAGAAACATACATTCAATTTCTCCGTCACATGGACAGTGTTTGCAGACAGTGTTTGCTTTCCTGTCTGTGACATTTCCCATTTTTAAGAGTCAGTTACTCATTTGAAATGAAGACCTTTCAACTGCAGCTGTTGAAGCCACTGCGTAAAAGCTATATGGAAAGCTGGGAATATTTCAAATTCAATGTTTATTAAACTCCTGTGTGTTGTTTTTACAGCACACAAAACAAGAATTTTATCTTGTCAATGAAAGAGTCACCAAGGTTTCAATTTGCCTGTTTTTCTTGCCTGCAGTTGTATTTTTGTGATTTAGTTGCAGTGTCATATAGTCGTATAATCCATAGCGGCTTGTTTATTTAAAGCTGTTCTTGAGAAAAACATGACTATAGACAAGGATGTGACGGCATAGTGACTTGTCATTGGAAGATGTGTTTTAGGGGAGTCCAATGAACCTGATGAATAAGGTGCCAAGGATTTATTATTGGATTTTCCAGCAAGCCTTTGAAGTGAGCGGCCGCTGCATCTCATCTGACGATGTACACTCAAAATTGTGGTAGTGTGCATGTGGGTATATTTATTACTGGATATTTTTAGAGCTGGGGGTTTGTGTTGAAGAGCATATATCCTTTATCCGAGGGAAAGCCTTGCAATAGCACAAGTGAAGCATGTAGTGAGCAGCTCCACTTGTGGGGTATAAGTCTGTTTTTTCATTTTAATTAAAGATGTTTACGCCTTAAGAGTAGTCAAATCTAACCCACTTTCCTTTTTACAATTAATTAAAAGTTTCTTTTCTATAAAATCCATCTTCTTGATTATTTATTATTATTCCCTCCACAAGTAAACTCCCAAGTGTTGCTTCCAGAAATGACACACGTGCCCTTGGAGGTGTACTTTGATATGTTTCCACAACATTAAATTGAGATTTAACCGGGTGTATGTAACTGAGGGTAGGTTAAAGGTGCAGACCTTGGCTGTGTTTTTATTGGCTCCGAATGACCTAGGCCATTAGCAAACATCTGCTCCTTTAAAACACCAGGGCTGCCCGGGTGGAAGGGGGAATTCTTTAGATGCCCCTCCTTGTGCATTCAGGAGTATTTTAAGTAGGCCCTGAAGTTGGTGTTTAATGATAAGCTGTGGGGTGTAGCTGACATGCCTGCCATATTATTCCCTTTATGACTCAGGAAGCAATGGCTACATTGCCCCTCGCAACCCTCTAGGGGTGTGAATCGAGTCCGTCATCAAGTGTGCGCAATCAGCATGGCTTGCGGTACGCTATTGCTGTAAGTTGTTTCAAGTGGTGTATATTTTTGGAAACAGACAAAGACACTAGATTTGCAAGTAGCCATTAGCAACCACGTTTTCCCTGTGACACTAAATTACCCGCTGATGACTATAAACCTGTGACAGTACTAAAAAACAAAGTTCGGACTGCAGATTTAAAAATGAAAAAAAAAATTACAAAGCTCATGTTCCTGTGCAGGAGGAAAGAAACATGGATGTGGAGTTTTATTTTGAAACATAGGCTCCTCTATGTGTTATGCTTTGTGAGGAAGAATGAAGGAAGAGTCGTGTCAGACGAAACTCCACTCCACATAAATAAATGATCAGTGTGCAACAAACATCAAAGCGGGATTGTGTGCTTCTGAGGGAATAAGGGCTTCAGACTTACCATGTCCTATACTGAACAATGAATCCTGTTTATGTGCACGCACACACACACACACACACACACACACACACACACACACTCTCACATTTCTGTAATTCAACGTGTTTGAGATTCTAATGGTTGCATCTGCATTGATCTTCCCCCACTGAGCCAAACCACTCCCCCTCAGTCTTTTTCTATTTCAGTGGCAGGATCAGCTACCAAATACCCAAAATGCTTTGATGTAATGTGCCTCCTGACTCGCAGCCATTTCTTGGTATTTGGAAATACCTTCTGCTTCCCAAATAAATCAAGTAAATTAAAATCTGTCTTGACAGAAGCGTGGCTGAAATAAAAGCTGATATGTGGGCCGTGTAGACACCTGTATTCTAATAGGAGCGTATTTGTTTCATCACATATGTGTGAGACACACGATTGAAAATGTGGCTGAGTTGCTCTCAGCGTAGACTTGCTGTAAAGGATCAATTGCACTCTGGATGTGGAAAAGTATTGTTGTAAAGATGAAATGTTCTTTAAAACAGATATGGTTATGTTAACCTGCTGCCTCTGGATGATTTATGCTCTACTCTTTGGCTGGTCGACGATCTAAGTTTTAAAAAGGATAAAATATTCTATTGACAAATATCTGCAGAAGCAAATGATAAACACATTGTGAAAATTTATTTTGAAATGTATGAATATAACATTCTCAAATACTTTGGGCACCAGTTTAATTAGAATTGGGTTTTCCATAAAAACAACAACAGCCCAGTCATAAGAACCATATGCTATGTGTTGCTTTTCATTTCTGTTTTAACCTCTGGCATTTTCTCTTTTGTCTTCCCTTTGTTTTTCTTTCCCTTCTCTCCCAGCTCCCTAATTCTTCTCGCTGTCTCATCCCTCTCCTTCTGTTAGTGGGGGATGTCTGTTTTTTAACACCTCTCAGACTGTTTATCTACTAGGTCTGTATTGCAGTGGATTGGTATTGCCAACCTCATTTGTTGTTGTGCCGTCATCCCCCCCCGATATAACGCCACCATCAGTTATGGATATCAGGGTGTGTGTGACAGTGATACGCGCTGTGGTTTGCAAGTGTTATCTGGAAATCATGAGTGTTTATGATAGACAGTGTGCGTGCAGTACCAGGCCTGGCTGTCTGTATGGGTGGCTGTGGGAAGCTTGCATGTGTTTGATTTGTGCCTGCAGTGCTGCTTGTGTGCTGGAATAAGTCCTGGCTCTGTGCATGACTATATCCTGTGATGGTGTCCTCCCTTCATGCTGCCGATGATTGTTCATTCGCAGGGGTGCAATCATTCCTTTCCACCGTGAATGTCCAGAATCAAAGATCTTTGTTTCTCTAAGTGTGCACTGTGCTGTTTTATCCCTTTGTTGTACTTGGAGGTGGTAATTCGTGTTTTATTATTACTGCACTAATGTTTTAGGAAAATGGTATTGAATAAATGATATCTTTGGTGCCGTGCTTGTGCTAATTCTAAGAAAGTAAAGTCATAATAGGCACCCAGCAGAGCATCCTCAATTTTGTCTTTTCTATGCTGGTCTTGTAATATTATACGAATCAAATGTTCATGTGCAGCCACCCTGGCCTCTGTGTAGTCCATTCATCGTAGGCTCAAAAATCACAGTCTAAAATAATCACATTTGACTGTAACAGATAGACCCTCTCTGTGAGCATTACCCTCTCAAATAATCTAAAAGTTCTTTAAGTCTCATCTTGGTCTTTGCTTCAAGATGCTTTTAAGCTTGTGTTGTGTGCCAATTGTCTCATTTTGGCCAGTAAATAAAAAATTTAAGTTTTGTTTATGACTTCAAACACGGAGCATGTGCCTGTTTATGCCACTCGCCCAGACTGGGTGTGGGTGTCTTTAATGACCTCGTGCCCCCCCTTTCTCTTTCCTCCCTTCTCAACTTGGAAGATCTGTACAACTGTGACCTACACTGGACATGGAGGACTATGATGTTCGCTCAGCAGCCAGTATCCTGGCCTCAGTTAAGGAGCAGGAAGCACGCTTTGAGCAGCTCACCCGAGCCCTCGAGGAGGAGCGTCGGAACGTCACCCTGCAGTTAGAGCGTGCCAACCTGCCCTCCAACCCCCCCGCCAGCCAGCCGCTAGCATGGCAACAAGTGGTGATACAGGTAAATGATGCCAGCACATTAGCCCAACCCCACCATGTGTTTTCAACTTCCAACTTGCGCTACCATGTGTCTGCCTGCCTGCCCACCTCTCTAAGGCAACATCTGCCTCTCCTGCTCCCTCCTTCCATCCGAGCAAGCTTATTCCATCGTCATGTTTGCTCACGGTCACTGCTTTCCATCGCCAGTGGAACTCGACCATTTCCCTGTTCGGTTTTCTGTGATTTTTCCGACGCTTGTTCCCATTGTGCGAACCCTGTGTCTTAGATGTTGTGCAATAATCTGTTCTGTGGTGACTCATCTTTAAAAGCAAGCTGATGAGATTCAACCTTTTATTCTTTCTTCCTCCGTCTCCCTCCTTCCACACCATGGCTGGTCATCTAATCCCATCCCCTTTCGCCCACTGGTCTTTGGTACTGTCTGGTGGTGCTGCTGATTAGATGTGGCCTTTTGCCCAGCTCTGGACGGCATCTGGGGGACATTAGAATCAGGGCCAGGGCTCCTGTTAATGCTGGCAGACTTTGTCGAAGCAGGAAATGTAAGAAATGTAATCCTCTAAAAATGTCAACAGTCACAACAGCCTTATTGATTTACACACGTCGTACTCTTAGCTGCTGAGGAAAAATGTTACAGTTAACACTTCCTCTGTTAACACCTCACAAGGTCAGGCTAAATTACATCCTATTAGCCGTTTTCCATTTTCCACCTTTGAAGGGCTGACTGATGCACATGCTTCTGTTTTGCATATATTCTCATAACTCATTTTTACACTTGGGTTAAAAAAGAGCTTTTAGACTGTATACACGTGTTTTACTAACTAGATTTTGAAAGCACACTTTGGTGATGCAGCACCTGTAGCACTTAGGTACATCACCTTTAATCACAGACAACAAGGCAGTCTCATGTATTATTGATAAGACAAGACTTGCAGAGATGGATCTGCTTTGCCTTCATTTGCCTGTGGTTGTATTCGCCTGCAGTCACATTTTGTTAGCAGTCAGTGTCAGTGTTCATTTTTAAAAGGCTCATGGCCAATTTGACCTCATGAAAGGATAATGAAGAGGATGCAGGAAAACTATAGGAGTTTAAAGTAAACCTATCATCTCGTCACCCACCAGAGGCTATGATCTACTGCTGTTTGTTTGTTTGTGTGTATGGACACAACTTTCTATGATTGTGTGGAGAAAATTTTGGTCAATATCATTGTTATGAGAACATTTGGTCTTCACAGCTTGAGGCTAAAGCTATTTTAGGTTAAGGTTTTTTTAAAGAGAGTCAGAGGTGGCAGAGCATGCCCAAAAAACTGGTCAGTAATTTACTGGACATGCACGTGCTTTCTTTAACTGTAAGTCAAAGATCAGCATCTTAGTCCACCCAGGCTGCTTTTTTCGCACACCGGGAGGTCATTCGGGCACCGCAGGGTACAACTCATGACACCACCCCTCATTTTATATCACTGTGAAAAGTCAGTCAGTCGCCAGGTGTGGGACAAGCAGCTTTATCTTAAACACCTCTAAATGCCTGAACAAATTGAATGTGGTAATGTGAGAGTGACTGCTCCAGGGCAAACAGCACCTGAGATGTTGGTAGCACCTGTGCTCATTCTTGAGCCAGAAGCTTGTGTGTGTGTGTGTGTGTGTGTGTGTGTGTGTGTGTGTGTGTGTGTGTGTGTGTGTGTGTGTGTGTGTGTGTGTGTGTGAGGACATGCACATGCTACAAAGTAATTTGCAGTCTATTCACATAATGAGGTGAAATGAGTGATGAGGCATACATCAGGTTGTTCTCTTTTTTCTGTTTCCTCCTTGGATAGTTCCCCCACACAGTCCCCAGACTGCATGAGGGATTAAAAAGGAGCATGGATCAGTAGCTGCAGGTTGAAGTTCACAGCCCCAGGGCCAGGCTCAGTTAGGCCGCCATTATTTAAAAATCAGTGTCAGAAATGACAAAGTGGATCTTTGAAATCAGATGCAAGTTGGACGCTAAAGAGAACGATAAGCCACTGTTCTAGATAGTGGTGTTTTACGTGGTACTCACCTTGGAACAGATTGGATCTAAACATCATTGAGCTGTTATCTGCCTCCCTGACTTAGATCAGTAGTGTTAGGGTTTGACACAGGGGGACAGGAGGGGGCGAGCCCAGATCACTGAGATTGGTGTGGTTCACTTTACACATTATCACTGTACTGTATGATCAGCCACATCTCAGTAAAGTGAAATCTTCAACCCCACTTTGTTGGTGGCGTGGGCTCTTTTGTCTCTTTTGTGCACCCTGGATGTGAAATGTGGCAACCCTGGACAGCAGCCAGGTGACTTAATGAATCCTGTGGTTTGACAGCATTTTGTGAAAACATAGCAATCATTTTGAACCTTAAAGGCAAAACCAAATAGAGGCAACAATATTTACAAAATAATAATATAAAATAATAATGTTATAATATTAAGAAAGGTTACAGCTAAAAAAATTCCACCCTGACCTGTTCAATTCAATCCAATGTTTAGTAGCAGCTTTTCTGTTAAACTTGTGCTTCTTGGTGAAAAAGCCTCAGTCACACCTTCATGTCAGTCTGATTGTCCTCCAGATATACATGAAATCTGTGCGTCCCGCTTATTACTTCTTATTATAAGAGGATCCATAACATTTGTTTGTGGGTTTTATGTTAAGAAAGTATTTTTATCAGGCCGTCACCCTGTGGAGAGGCATTCAAGGACTGTACAGAACACAGGACAATCGTGTTCGGAAGGTCTGCAGAGCCCTAATCTGCTCAAACCAAAAATTAAATTGGAAGCTGACCAATTTTATCTGGGCCTATCCTTTGAGATATTCTCGGATCAGCTCTGATACTGATATTTAGTTTCACATTTAGACATTTCTAATTGTAATAGCTATTTAATGGATTGGTGTAAAAATTGGTATTCACATTCTTGATCTCAAAAGATTGACCTCTGCTGTCTTTACAGATTTCTTTATCTTTGCACTAGTACCCCCACAATATTATTATATGTTATTACCAAATATATGGGTGTGTCGAGTTCAACATTTGTGGTTTTGTATTGGTGACAAAAGAAAATGTGGGGAAATTTGTACCGTTTTTAGCTAAGGATGCTGCATTTGTAGTGATTTACTTGCTGTGAGCCCGGGCACCGGTCAGACAAATGCTCTGACAAAATGTCTTCTGGTGGTGAGTGGGTCTGCACCATTTTAGTGTAGGAATCCATCGTAGTTATTCGTAACTACGTGGGACACTGCGTGTGTGTGAAATAGGCCGCATGTGGTTTAAAGGCACAGGTCTCTACAACATTGTTTTTTATGATTTATATAGTATGATGTTTAATAGTAGTCTTGATAATAAATACATCTTCTTTTAACATAGAGTCATCTGGTTTTGCTGGAGTACACACAGCTGAATAGAACTGAAGTATTATGTGTTTCAAATCTATATTTTTTGGCTTAGCATGGTGTTAACACCAGGTATAAAAAGGTGGATCTGCACTTTAAGCCTCAACCGTTGTATTGGAATAATGAGGGTCTTCACTGAGGTAAACACAGCTGGCCTACTTTTAGGGACTTTATCAATTGAATTCTTGAATGAATTACCACCAAGGAAGAAAACGGATCTGTTTACGCTGTGTTGTCCCGGGATAAAAATCAGAACACTGCTGTCCGACACTCCATTCGATTTCTAGATTAAATTATAGGTAGAGATTCAGTGACATGGGCTGCGGCACATTTGAATCTGCGTCCATCAAAAACCCCAACGTCTGACCACTCATGCTCAAACGATATCCTTTCTTCATTTGATATTGTGTTTTCCTATGGTAATTGATTTTTGCCTGAAGGAGCGTTATCACTGAGGCTTTGAAAGGTCAATTGGTGTATGGTGACAGTTCTGGGTGTGGAGAAAGGCAGACAGAACTCAGACAGCCATGTCTGTCTGGAGCTAAGGGAGAAGATGACCTAATTTCATATACACCAGATGCCTAATCTATCCACAGTCGCTGCCCAGCACATGCAAAATTGCATCTTGTGGTGCATAAAATGACCTGACTTTATTCAAAAGAAAACTCTGGATAATTTCTCGCACGGTGGATATCATAAAATGTTGGTGTTTGGTATTCAGATGCAATATTCAGCGGGCTTCTACAGTTGCACAGGCATATCATCCCCTTGTGCAAATGTTGTGGGAAGTTTTCAAAGGGTTGTGAGCTTTAAAGAGAGGGAACAGTGTAGCCTTTGATCTGCGCTGCTGTCTGTGGTGAAGATGTACAGGCCCCAGCCCTGCGATGGCACCACAGTACTCAACAATCGCTTCAGCTGCCCTCCACTCCCCACTTTCATCCCCTCAGTCCCCCAACACCCCCCCACCTCCAAGCCCTGTCTAGGCACAATAGGCTGAGGGTGCTATAGCGACAGAAGATCTATCCTTCCAATGGCAGGGCCTGGGAGCCAGCCTACTCTCGTAAATCACCTGCCTAACAATGAGCCTTAGTTCACCCCCTCCCTCCCTCTATCTTCCCCTGTCTTCTTTCCTTCTTGCCTCCCATAAACACCCTAATTATCTTGGTGTGAAAGGCCCTCCTTTGTTTATTTTTGTATATCACACTTTTCCCGTGGTCCTCCTATAGCTTTTTTTTTTCATAGTTTCATGGAGCAGCTGCAGAAAAGTTACTTCATATTTTTATAATGTGTTTGCTTGTTTCCCATGTTTCCATACTGTATGCAGGTGTGTTTCCAGTTACACAGTCTGTTACATATGACAGTCTTATGAGTTCAATCTTAAAAGGGTCGAGCAGCTTAATGCACTTCAAATCGAAGGATGGGTTGTCTTGTAATCTTAGTGCTGATGATACAGTTCCTCTTTGTAGCATTCGGTATAGACAAGGGTCATCAGCAAGCTGCAGTGATTTGTTCATGTACCTTGGTTGTAGCCTTGATAACAGCATGGCTTTAAGCATGGCGATGTCAATATCAGTCAGTCACCTACCATTTTGATTTTAAAATATGTCTTAACTATTTGATGGATTGCCAAAAATGTCATGTTTAAAAAGGCAAGTTAAAAAGGCAAGTCTACAGGACTTTAGAGGTTATCTATCTTTATACATATCTACTTCATTTATCACACATTTCTATAGCAAAGACTACTTCCAACAATCTCTTTCAGCTTTAAATGAAAATGCAGTGTTTGTGCCATTTATGTTGCTGGGAAATCTTTTATTCAAGCCATTTTGACATTAGGAGTCAAATTTGAAGTGGTGGCCCGTGTATCACACTGCTTATTGAGTGGTAAGTCCTTTTTGTGTCTCAGCTCAGTAAAGGGGCCGACATAGAGGAACAGGGATTTTTACCCAGGGTTGGGCTTGTGCGTATTCCATTTGCGGAGATGAACAGGGAGGGAGACTTTGAAGGGGAGGTGGTGGGAAAGCCTTTTGTACTGCAGGCTATTTATATTCCCCTGGGGCGTCTCAAACCTTCATCCTTCGAATCAACCCCTTAACATTGGTGGACTTAATGCCTGTCCTGGTGCACCTCCCTGCTACTTGATCACAATCCATTAACTCATTATGCTCAGTAAAAGCACTGAGAGGGGTATCTGAAACTGCTCCCATTTCCTTTACCGCCAAACATCTCTGTGCACTTGCATAAGGAGACTGGGTACATTCGGACTTTCTGACAGACAGACAGCCGTTCGTGAGTTTGGGGGAAGCATGTCTCTGACTCCCGGACCATCAGCACTGGATCCCCCCAAGTCTGCACCCTTCCATCTATGTTATTCTCCCTGTATACCAAGAGCAGCACATCTGGAAAGCCGTCTGTCAAACTCGTGAGGTGCAAAGATGACACCACCCTCAACAGCCTCATCTCTGATGGAGATGAGTCGGCCCACAGGAGTGAGATGGCCCCTCCCCTCTGGCAAGAGACATCAGTCTATCAAGAGCAGGACCTCACACCCTGAGAATGATTCTTCCCCAGTGCAGTCAGCCTGCTGAACAGTGCTGCAATCCCCCCAGACAACCCCCCCTCCCAGCTCGCAGACAGTCAATATCACTTTAAGTTCTACTACTTCCCATTGCATCCTATTTTATTTTTTATTGTATTTTATTTTGTCTTTGTGTGCATACTTCAGATACGTTGCATGTCACATGTATGTTTTTTAACATTATATTTAACATTCTATGTTTGCACCTGACAAAACTGTCCCCTCTAAGCTGCGCTTGTACAAATGCGCGCTGCTGACATGGTCTCCACGCACATAAAATCTGCGCTGCGCAAAAAACCCCCAAAAAACCCCAAAAAACAACCAACCTGAATTGAAAAAAAAAAAACATAACAATTCATTCTGTGCTATTTTGCAATGTGAGTCAGTGAGTGATTCACATACGTATTTACGCAGCTAATCACCATCACTGACAGGCTATGACAGCGTCCTTATGTGTTTTCGTTAACAAAGCGGTGTGGCCGATGTGGAGTGAAGACACGCTAATGATGTTAAGTGCTGCTTATGTTGACCCTGTATAATAATGGCGAAACGAACGGGCAGTGGCACATCCCCTCACTGCACAGGTCACGAACAAGATTTTTGTCATTTTCATTGTAAGTGGGCTAAAGCACTTAACTAAAAGTATTCTAACAGAAATGTAAATGCTGTAATTTGATTCTATTAATAAACCATGTAACTTGGATGGATGCGATGCTGATGCGACTTTATCCTTGACTTAGATTCTTGCTTGCCTTGTACCTTAGTTGTAGGTCGCTTTTGTTAAAACCATCAGTGCCAAATGACTAAATGTAAATGCAATTGTGACCACAGTGCCCACGTCTGATGTTGTTAACGTCGGTCCAAGTCAATGCGTGCAGCCAGTTTGTCTGTTTGTTCAGACACATTAAAAAAATTAGAGGGAACGTTGCCTGACACCAAGACAAATTCCCAGTAGTGTTAAGTGTCCTTAACTGATTCTGCACTGTCTCAATCTGAGTTTTGGAGGGCATGGGCATCTGTGTTCATACATGATGTCGACCATGGGAGTCTACGGGCTGTTCAACTAACTTGGGAGACCAAGCTGTCTTGCCCATGTGTTTGAAATAAAGGCCGACTTTTTCTCAAGGCCCCGGTGTCACCTGAGGAATGTGACCTCACCTAGCCCAGTGTCCAGCAGGATAACAAACAGGGATGGATGCTGACTGCACTCAACTGAAAAGCCTAAATTGAAACCAGTCTCTGAGCTTTGTAGTGAGGCTGGAGGTGTTCTGCAAAGCCTTGATTTAATTATCCTCACGAGCTTAACATACTGGTGCGACATTTTTATGACATGACTTACAAGCATGTAAATAGTCTTCTAATGAAGAACAGAAGCAGCACTGAGCCTTGTTTGGGAGGTTTTGCGAGAGTAAATTTGTGCTTTATTGGACAGAGCATTCCTCAAACCTACAAACACCTTAATGGTGAAGGGACTTAGAGCTTCACATTTCTTTTCAATTTCACCCTAGTGCGTTCTTTAATAATGGTTATTACAGTGTAACTACTCAAGTACACTGTACACAACACAAATGGTTTCAGACAGGCTCTCCATAGAATACACCGTTTTTCCTGTTGTTGCAGCTCAGCAAATGAACGCAATCACGTAAACTGGCACTGGGATCTAATGGTAATTAAAATCGGACATTTGTGAAAATTGTTTGGATTCTGCATTTCAAAAGTAAAGCAGACAAAGCAGACTGTTAAAGCCCCCCACAGACTCTCAAACTAAATAGCAGATAAATAAACTAAGAAGGGGCAGCCTTAACTCTCAGCTGGGCAATTTAGCCTAAATAGTCTATTTAGCGCTAGCAGAAGCAAACCTCTTGGCATTTGCCAGTTCTTGTAAATCATCACTCCTCCACCTGTGTGCATTGGAGTGATAATAAGCAAGTGAATTATCAGCATACATACCGTGTGCGTGCTGCAACACTAGTCTACAGTTCAGATTAGAGCTATAAATTTAGAATATGCATTCATTTACTGACATATGAGACACTACATAGCTACATAGCTGGACATCACAAAGTTTTAAAATTTGGAAATTGTTGCTGTTTTGTTTCGGAGACTTTAACATTGTGTAATTTGTCTTATGTTGAAGCTTGGTTGTGAGTCCCTCTTTGCATGTTGGAAAGTGGTCTGGTTGGTATGTGATCTGTCTCACACACTGAGTGAAAAGTGGACATCTCTCTTTGATAGTCTTCTTTCTTCTCAGGTTTATTATTCTTTGCTAAATTAATAAAATATATATACCCAAAAGATATGTGTAAAAAAATGCTTTTGCATTAATTTAACAGTTTTTCGATGCATTACAATCACAAGTGGGGCTGAGCTTCATCACTTCTATGACACTACACTACACTACTAACACCATCTATTAATTTCCAACAAAATGATGCAACAAAAGGCTTAATAAGCCAACTGAAACCCAGCAGGAGTCTACAGCTCATGACCCAAGATATTTTATGGCTACATAGTGTTTACTTTAACAGTAAAATGGACCACCTGTCAAGAAATATAGCAGAAGAAAATTCTCATTAAATTTGGCTGAACGTTTGCAATTGGATAATTTTTTGAAACCCTTTTTATACCCTGCAATACCAGATAGAACGTATAATTACAAACCTAAAGGGCATGTTCATCTAAAACAAAGGTGATAGATTTTTTAAATTAAAATGCTTATGATTCGCTGCACTTCAAACCTGGTTTCAAATTCTCCTGATTTTGCTTCATTTGATGTCCTGATTATATGTGACAAGCTGGAACACTGGGAGAGGTCTAATCCTGTTATAGTTGTAATACAGCCTTGCTGTGCAGCTACAGTATTGCAACACAAAAAACAGAAATACAACCTTTTGATCTGAAGTGATGTCATTTAAGCTGAGTTTTATTTCCCTAAATGAAGGGAAAATTGCCTTTTTGCAAAACAAGAAAATCCCAAAAGATGCGACTCTAATCCCCTGCATCGCTGGCTAACCATTTTTGAAGGGTAAAATAAAAGATGATGATAAAAGTCATTAGATAAGGTCTTTTTTGCAAGCCGTGCCATTGTTAAAATAAACTGCAGTCAGCCTGTAACCAAGCAGATCATCTTGGCCCTGTAGAATCTCACCAATACATTATTTTTTGTCATCTGCTTTCTGTACTGTGAGGGGGTAATATAAAGAACTACAGCAGCAAAATTACCATTATCTTTAAAAATCACTGCCTTTGCATTTTTTGCTTATCTGTTCTGTGTATATGCGAAAACTTTGTTAAAGTTTGAAAATAAAGTAGTGTTTTGTGAAATGTATTTCTGGCACAGTGGAAAGCTTTTAAAGTACTCAAAATTAGTTTAATTAGATCCTCCTTTGCAACTGAAGATCACAACAATATTTATTTGTAATGAAAAACTATATATACTTTGAAATTACTAGTCTCTTTTCCCTTCATTGACTTTTTTTTAATCTGCTTTCGCTTCTGTCTTTTCTCTGTAGCGGAAAACACGGTCTTAACAGATGCAGCTTCATTGGAGGTGTCTGGCTGTCAAAGCGCACCTTGTTGCTGAACATTAACCTTTCTACCATCTGTTTCACACCACATGTCCTGACAGAGTAAAGCTGACTTCAGGAGCTTTGATTACAACTTCTGGATTATTCATACACCTTGAACATTTATTTTACAAGACCAAGACGTGGGTTGGCTAAACTCTAGAGAATAGATCTCTTTTCTGGCAGTAGCAGGTAATTCCCTAAACAGCATGCATCATCAACCTGTGATGTTTAGCACATTACAGGAATTATTTTGAAATAAAGTGTTGAAGAAAAGTACATAATGAGATATTTGCTTTGTCTCAAACCTTTAATTTTATACATCAAGGACATAATGCATATTGAAAACAATCTGCAATGTCTGGTGTTTGTATAAAGACCAAAAGAATTTCTTTCAGCCATGCTTGTGGTTCTTACTTCACCTCCTGCCTAATTATATCCAACCCACTTCCAGGTGCCATAATAACAACATAATTAATGCTGTTTGCTTCACCTGCCGGTGGTCTACATGTTATGACTGATCAGTTCATTTAAGGAATACTAAATAATTTGTAGCAGCGTGGTTTGGTCTTGCGGTTGGATTTTGTTGTGTCTTTATGCCTGTTCCTCCAGAGTCTGTTGTTTGCTTTGCCATATTTACTTCTTCTTTTTCTGAGCTATATTTAGCACAGTATATAATTCTATATGGTAGACTGATATTTAGCTGGCTGCTGTTGTTTTCAGCCCTGGTGGCTGCAGTGTATTAGGATAATCAGAGTTTTATAATGTGGTGGAGTGACACTTTTAATTCAGATCTTTCAATTTTCTCAGTAAAGAAAGGCTGTACAATGTTAACAGTAATGCATGTTGTGTGGTAATAAGTAAAGGCTAAAATGCTAACCCAGGAATGTAAATATGAAAACAACATTAGTACTGAATGCAGGTAAGCAAGCTGACAATAGTATTACAAAGCATGAACCTAAACCTCACAGAGCAAGCACTGCAGCATCTCTTACTGCAGTCTCACTTAAGTCTTGGCATGGAAATTTTGCAAATGTTAAAACATTAAACACAACATAAACTATAACATAAACAGCCAAAACACAAGTACCAATATATAGTGAAAACAAAGAGCAGTGGTCCTTTCTTTCTTCTCCCGTGAGTATTACACAGCACTTCATGGATTTTTAAAGAGGGTTATGAAACTCACTCAGTGCCTAAATAGTTTAAATCGCTGGAATGGAATGTGATATTGCAAATCACATACCAGAAAGTAACACACTGCAATTGAAGTTACAAGACCTTAAGTAAAAAACACCTTTTAAAGTGGATGTTGGTTGGATGAATGCTTAATGGTATTGTTTAAAGTAAAGAGATTTAAATGTAATTGTGCATGGTGGGCCAGGACTTTCATTGGGAATAAATGGAGCAGTAACATTTGGAGAGATGAAATAGCACTGCCAAGCATGTGGAATGCAAAACCTCAGCCATTTCCCCTCCATGTGGGATTTCTCCGTTCTTTGTTGTTTTTCTTTAGTCCAGTCATACTTTTTTCTCACTCCTGTCTCTTCAGATGTCTCTCAGAGTTGTCCTTAGTTAAGCTTCTGTGTTATTAGATTAACATTCTTTCGCAGTCTCGGTCACAGTCATAGATATTTGAATGTGAATTCTTTCACGTACGTCCCACCCCTCCCTTATATCAAGTGCAGTGAGAGGAATGGGACAAAGAGGTGGAGAAAAGAAGCTGTGTATATATGTGTGTGTGCGTGTGTGTGTGTGCGCAGGGTGTAAAATTCTGAGTATGGGGTTCCTTCGCTTCAATAGGGGCAACTTTTGTTTTGTGTGTGCGCCCCCCCTTTTTTCTCGTCTGCCTATGCCAACAAGGGGGAAGTGGATGGGTTGACAGACAGACGCAGCTGGAGTGCATGGAGGGAGCTGCTTCCACCCCACAAAGACGCCAGAGATAGAGCGAGAGACATAGACGCAATGAGAGAAATAGAGGGAGCAAGAGGAGGACAGCGGAAAAGCTGGTACACTTCCAGCTCCCGCTGCCTGTCTGGGACCCCTCCTTTCTATTAACACACCTCCTCTTTCCCCCTTTCTCACAGCCCCAGAGGTTTTTGTTCTCTCTGGCTAAGTTTTTTTGTTGAGTGCGTGTGCATGCATGCATTCAGTTCAGTTCAGCTACATTCACATTCTTGGAGAGGGGAGATTCTGCATGGGCAATGGCTCCATCTGTCCTCTATCTCCCCAGATTTTCCACTGTACAATACATGCAACATCTCTGCGAAGAAGAAAGCAGGGAGCCTGTTTTCAGCCAGAAGTTTCCATAATTAAACTGGATGTGAGGTAATTTTACTTCCAAAATAAAAGTAATACTGTTGCAACTCATTTGTCAAATGTTCTGCCGTCATGCCCAGCGTGAAAAATGTGAGCTTTCTGCTGGAAGTGATCCATCAGCCACACTTTGAAGCAGGAATGCACATTTCTCTTAGTCCACTTGACATTCCTGTAATTTAAAGTAAATGCCCTTTTTCTTACAAAACAGCAACAGCAATAGCTGAGTAAAAGAGACTTTATCAAACTGTCATTGCCGCTGATAATACAAAGAAAAATCTCACAACTTGGTATGAAATCTGGGCTTCTAGTTTCATTACCAATTTGTTTTATAATTTATTTTTCATTATGTTGAAAAATCACTTTGTGGTGGCATTGAATTGAAAAAAAGTCTGCTGAATGGGCTGCGCTGTCAAGAGAAGCACTCCAGTTCATTGAAAGCCACTGATCTGACACCAAATCCACAGACATTAAATACTCATTTTGCACAAAAAACAGTTGAAAGCAGCCCATAAATCGCATTAAAAATATTAAATAATGAGTTCAAATTAATAATATTATACGTAATACATAGTAAAAACATGTCCTTAGAATGACAAGAGTGACATATGCATTAAAATGACAACAAGAAAAGATCCTCCACTCTGTTGCTGCTTGATATTGTATAATATTAATGAATATTATTAAATAATTGTTTTAAAATATTACATCTTTCAGAATCACGAGCTTTAAAACACTATTTTACCTATCAACAGTCATAAAGTGGATTACAGGCATCGTATAAAGGTGCTAAGAATTAATGTCACTAAGTATATGGTTATAAGTAGAAATATCAGACAGGTTTTAAAAAACATTGTGTTTTAACCATTTTACATTTATTGTTTAATATGATATTAACTAATATAGAGTTTTGGAGAGAAACTTCTCACATCAATTTAAATTACAAAATAATGTTGGTGGCTGAAATTCAAAGTGCTGACTGAGAGTAACTTGGAGCTCAAGGACACTCTGATACACCACCAGGAATCAAACCAGTGACCCTGTGGTCCATGGATGACAGTATTTAGACTTTCCACCGACTGTCGAATCGTTGAGTCTTGAGTCTTGACTCTGTCGTGCCGGGCTGCGACCAGCTGACACCGAAGTTCAAGTCCCACAGCCGGTGCTTTTATTTCGAAAGGCGGAGCGCCTGACTTCCTGTGTGCGTCCTGCTGACGGAGTGTGTCTCGGCGTCGGCGCCGCTGAACAGAGGATGGCTGCCCGAGTCTGAGCTGCTGCCTCTGCGCTCTCAGAGGGAAAAGTCAGCGCGAAGAGACGAGCGGAGGAGAGGAGGGACGGAGAAGTTTTCCGGAGGGGGATTAGGTGACACTCGTTTCCTCGGGAGATTTGACTTTTTTTTTGGACCATGCCCGCTGAGGTGAAACAGGTTAGTGTCTCCTCTCGCTTCTCTCATCGGATCTTCATCCTCTCTTGACTCTTCTTGGCGTCCTCCTCCTCCTCATGGGATAATTGATTTCTCCTGTTTTTTTTTTTAATATATATTTGCTGCCTACCTCTCATATTTAATAAGGACCTTCAATCTTTATGCTCTTTTTCTTTTTTCCCCACCAAGTTTAATACGTGCGAGGCAAAGACTCTCCGATGTGTCGACGTCCTTCAGGAGGATCGTGTGTGTGTGAGTGTGTCTATGCTGCGTGTTTGCAGAAATGATGGTTCTGTCAGTGAGCGTGTATGTGACAGACACACCGAGGACTTTGTGCTTAAAAACTTGGTGATAATCTCATGCTGGAAATAGTCATGACCACAAGATATGTTTAGTTGTTACCCTGTGTGTGTGTGTGTGTGTGTGTGTGTTGGGGGGTCAGTTAAGCAGCGCTGTGACTTATGAGGTTGGTGACACATTCATGGGCTCAGATGTGTCAGTCCCACCTATAGAATGACTGGTGTGATAGTGGGACAAGCAGTGAAGAAGCTACTGAAAGTTTGTCCCTGATCATTGTCTGCGAGGCTGTGAATGAGCCAAGACCAGGATTTACAGCCTTTGATTGTGGTGCCAATTGTGTGAGGGACATGGCATTAAACTCTTTTGTCTTTTCACTCGCGTAGATACCACAGGAATGTGCTTTTGTTAGCTCTTGCAAGTGCGTTACTTGTGTGTACTAGAGCATGATGTGCATACATTATTAGAAGCATTCCGTGTGTTTGAAGATTTAGAGACAGCCTACACCACTCTTTTCCCCACCAGGCTTGGCAGCCCTGAGAAGCACAAAAAAGAGGACAGAAATCCAGAAAGAAAGAAGGAAAGGGGAATAAAAAAATCGGAATATGATCAGCATCCCATCAGTGCTGCTCGCAGCCACTGCAGGGGCTGAAAGGGGTGGCGTTACTAAACCCCTGCCTGGCAGGCGAAAACATTCTGCCAGCTCTCCACGTTGCGCTGATAATAATACGTTAACAGTTGCCCTCATGGATGAGTGCACCTGATAACTCGAGGAGCCTCTGCCAAAAAGAGAAGCTGTTTGTCTCACTTAAATACTCATTGTTATTTCCATCTGCTGGTTGAGATCGTTCTGAAGTAATCTAAGTGCGGGGCGATCAATAGTTTGATAAAGCAGGGCAAAAGCTGCCTGTTGCGTTCACGTCTTGAAGTATGTAAATAGGATAAATGCATGTCAACAACCTGAGAGCATGTCCTTTCCATAAGCATTCTAAAATTGTGGGGGGGGGCCCTCTGGTTATGACCCCTTAAAGACCAAGATAGATGAAATACTTGGGTGCAGGCCATAGTCGTGGCATGACCTTTTCAACCCAAATGTGCATTTCTCAGCTTGGAAGCACCTGCTTGAACAGTGCTGCATGGGTAGAGGGTGATGTGTGCCACTCTTTAGCCATAATTGGATAATTGGTTGTCCTTTCCTCTTTATATTTGCTCAGCAGCTTCTATTTAAGAACAATTGAAAAAGTTGAACTCCTTATTCCCTAATATGATATATGTATGCCTATGGGAGTCGAATAGTTTTCTGAAAGTTTTCTGTCTACACGCTGATGCTAATGTGACGTATCCTTATGTGAATTCTAATGATTACTGCATGGCCTTCCTGCAGTGGGGAGCCTTTACTCAACCGCACCTATGTGAAATACAACGTGCTCTTTATTTCAGAACTTTACACCAGCAGGGTAGCAGCCAAATCAGTCGAATTCAGTTGCAGACGTTGTAGCATCTTCTACTCATGAAAAATAGAAGAACAGATTTGTCGTGAAGGAGAAAGGAAAAACATAATGAATAATCCAGTAGTCATCATCTTGCCAAGGTCTATCAAAAAACACAACTTTACTTTTCCTCCGCAAGCTAGAAGGGCCTGTCTGAATAACAAAATAATTCATCAGTGATTCAGCCAAAGACTAAAGGAGGTCTTGTCTCCAGACTGCAGGTTACTGCCAGATTCCTGACAGCTAGTGGGGCTTTCAGCTGCAGCAACTGAGCTTTCCCCCTCTGCGATGCCGTTTGATTCCTTACAGAAATTAAAAAGCCGTCAAACTTCTTCCACATCTTCCTTTCCTGCGGGGGTGTTTTTTTTTGCACGATGGCTCGACCGCGTCTGCATATTTTTTTTTCTATGCCTGTCCTGAGGCTTCTCTTTTGTGACTGCAGAAGATGTTCTGCAGATCAATATTTGAAGACATGTAGAGCATGAGGAGCGGCTTTGTTTGGGGAGTGGAGGTCATGCAAGAGTAACGCCAATGACCGGAAACATATGAGTGGTCAATAGCCGTGGAGAGTCCATCAGTGCAGGAGGCATTTACTCTGGGGGCGGGATGCTGAATGGGAGGAGGGGGGGTCAAATGTGCTGTTGTGTTTTGAAGGCAAGAGGGCCTTGGATGAAGTGTGATCATATGCTGTTAGACGCATGGTGGCTGGTGACACCAGATGGTCTTCCTGTCACACAACCTGTCCATACTGGCCGTTCCCCCCACGTCTCCCATACCGTTCCCATGGTTGCTCTTATTGCATGACCCATGACACAACATAGCTTGACATGTCACAGGATCTGCCACCCTGTCAAGCGTACATGTAAGAGTCACCCTCCTACCCAAGTACTTCTGTCACTGGATTGCAGTTACATGTGGACAGCTGAGGCCATATATGTTCCTCCATGATAACTACCCCACTGCCATCCACATGGAACTGCGGGGTTCCAGCTACACCCTCAAGCTGTGCTCATTTTTAAAAATCTTTTTGTCCCACTGTTATTATAAGAAAACCCTGGTTTATAAACTTGTAAATGAGACATCAGAAAATCAGAAAGTGTTGATATGGATCTTTAGATGAATCAGATCCTGCCACAAATAATTATTTCATTATTGATTTATCAGCGGACAATAGTTTAAAAAATAATCAAATGTAATTAAAATTACAGTTTCTCAGAGCTTATGTGGACATGTTCAAATTGCTCAAATTTATAAAATTACTCTGCTCTGGATGAGTTAATTAAAAAAATTAAAATTAGATTTATAATGAAAGTATGCCCATACTTTATATTTCATTCTTCTAAACCTAAAAGCTACACTAACTAAGGTTATTTTTGTGAAAGGTTGTTTGGTTTACTTTATCGAAAATCTCCTGATGCAACTTTATACGAGACATCTGGTTCTCCAAGTGTGTTTAAACAAACACTAAGAAATATGTGAATGCTATTTGACCCCAGCAACTATTACTCTGTGCTATACATAGAACAATGTCTGTTCTTGATGTGTATCATATGAACAGGCTGTCAGGCTTTTGGTGTTTGCTCCATGTTCCGTGCCCCCCACACCACCACCTCCCCTCCGCCTCGGCTAACCCATTTGGCTGGCTGACAGTGTGACCGATGCGGGCCAGCACTCGTTCACTCACTGTCTGACCACTGGCGAGCACCATAATGCTCTCTCAGCTTTCATCATCATGCTGATGGAATTAAAAAAAGAAGGTGAGTGGCAGCAAATTGGATGGCTGGAGGGGAGAACTGCTATGTTGGGAAACAGCATCGGAAAGAAGAAGTGGCGCATCAATGAGATGGCAGCTTATTATCTTGCTTTTATTTTTACCTTTTCAGCTGTACATTGTGTGTCTTAACAAAACATGTGGCCATGGTACCTACAGTATGAAACCTGTATGCATGCATACGTTACCTGCACATTTTGAAAACATTAAATTGAGTTTATCAAAAGTACATCTCATACAATGTAAGCCCTGATAAACGACATTCGGGACAGTCTTTGGCTCCCTCTACCTTTGCTAAGTATAGTAATTTACATTTACGGCACTGTTAAAGTAAAGGACCAGTGTCAGTCGCCTGTTTGTAGCCTCCTACAGGCCGAAGCAGTTACTGAAAAAAGGAAAACTGAACAGAAAGAATCCAGGGACTGATGTCAGCTGACTTGGTCATATTGGAGAATTTTATACACATAAAACTCTAGATTTATTGTCACATCAAAGATGAACACAACAGCAGTGTAGCAGTCTTGTCTGATGTAATGTGCTTGCATTATAAGTTCTTAGTAATATTTGCAACACTTACTAGAGCGACATATACTCGACTTGGCTGTATAACGAGAATACTGAACTGTCGTCTACTTACATGGTGCCTCACGGAGTTTTTATTAAAGATCTCTGGGACAGGAGCCAAAGGTACATCGTGAAATAAAAGCAATACAGGAATAGTTTGGTAATAGCAGATGCAGTTTGCTCCATTACAAGTCCGTTTTATTAATGTCTTCTTGGCTGATGATGAGTTTTTGTGTTTTTCCTCCTGCCAAATATCTCCCATCCTCCAGAGGTGAGCTTTACACACTGTCAGTCTTGTCTTGCTTCACACACCTAAATGCACACGCGCAAACTCATGTACTAAAGTCTACAACATCAATTGGATCCCCGGCTTATTTACTCAGTGTTTGTCTGCAGGCTACGGACAGGGTGGACCTGTTTATAGGGGAGTGGGATTCATGGCTTTCCTGACTGTGTCCAATAAACACCTCGCTATCTGTGCTGCTGCAAGCCAGCAGAAAAGAGCCATGTTTTCGATTGGGCAGATAAGAAAGCTGCTCGACACAGAAAAAGCAGAAGAGGCTCCTTCACACTGGGACAGAGTCTGACCAGAAAACTAAGGAAGTAGGACTCATTATTCTTTAAATAAGTTGTGCTTGCGGCTACAACAAGGATTTTCTTATTACAAAGACAATATTTAAATGAGTATCTAATATCCTTATGGTAATGTAATTACATAATAGCCACTGATTGATTAGTCCACAAACTGATTAAATTGATATATTTAAGTGATATAAACACTATTCTTCTTTGGGGTGAAACCCTAATCAGGCAGGAGTGATTATTACTGATGCAACTAATAAATCAAAAGGCATTTATAGTGCTAATAATGGTGAAAATAGTTATTGACATCATTAAGGTGTATGCAGTATTGATAGTGGTATTTTTCCCTGCTATTTTTTTAGTTGAAACTGACAAATTTAGCAAATTTAGTCTAAAGATCCCTAAACATTTCTAAAAACTTTGATAACTTCTCTAAATATCTGTATTAAAACATGGACAGGTGTAGGGTACCTGCAGTGGCTCTGGTTAGGAGTGAAAGGCTGCCCTTAACCTCAATCGACACAACAACGGAGATCCATGTGGGTAAAAGGGGAGGAGTACCACCAGGCTGTCCAGCAGTTTTTCCAGGGTGATGGTTACATCCTGGCTTATGTTAGGATGAATCTGGACCCGCAGAGTGGAAAAACACAAGGTACTATGCAGTACAAAACATCGCGCAAAACACTCATAAAGACGCTCATAAAACAGAAAGTACTATCGGATTACAGAAAAGCTGTCCCATAGGCTGCTCATACACGTTCTGTCTGGTTAGAGGCCTCATCAGCTGCACTCCAGCTGAAAAGTCCATGCATTTTCCCAATGCATATACTTGTGTTTGTACCTGTGTCACTGCTGTAACTGGCTTTCCAGCAGGGACTGGGGTTAAACTTGCTGATATGACAGTTGTTTGGGTTCTCCATGCAAGAATAAGGACTGTGGTGATCACATAAAGCCTGTGATTGATGAACACCGCAGGGTGCAAAGGCTAATTTGTCACAGCCATCAACTGGTCACAGAATACATTATTAACAACAGCCGTTGTTTTGTTGGTTTTGGAGTGTTTTTTTTTGATTGCCACTTTTTTTTTGTCAAAAACAGCGTTGCTAAGTTATAACCCATTTATATACATCATCAGTCTTTTGTGTTTGACAAAGAGAAAGGGAATAGAGAACACCAAAACGATTTAACAAGAGATTCAGTGGCTGTGGAGCTTAATGAATCTGGCCATTTACTGTACCAACTTGGAACCATAGTGGAACCAGCCTTAAATTTCATGACTACCTAAACAATATTCAGCATAGTCCATAAATGTAGCGGACTAATAGAAAATGTTGTGGTACTTATCTATCTGTTTTCTTCTTTTGTCCCCTTTTCCTCTTTTCATGCACTCTATGCTGGGAACATTGTAGTCATTAAGTCAGAGAGGTTTGGTTTTGGGCCTTTACAAATGAACTGGAGCTTCTTTGACAGTTATGTATAGTTCACAAGCTCCACCCCCTCCATCCCACAGCTGGGGACCTCTCAGAGGGGCCCTGACGGGAAAGGTTAGAGTCCTCATAAAGCTCCCCTCAACCAGAAACGCTTGTGAAAAAAAAGCCTCCCTACTTCTTCCTTTGTCTTTTTAACCCCCACTTGTACCATCCACATTGTACTGGGCAGTACATTCAGTGCAGCCGTGGGGGCTGGGGGAGCAGGAGCTGGCTCAGGCTCCTATTGCGTGTTTAGTCTGGAACTTTCTTTTACGGATTAGCCCACTTCCTGCCTCTGGATGCAGGGAGGATGCTGGGGAGAGCATCGATCCTCCATCATCATACCATCTGTCTCACGCTGCCTTCTGGGATTAATGATTCCCTCTGACACCTCTTTAGTAAGGCTCTATCAGTGCCGGCTGACCATTCAGATTAAGCTGACATGTGGCCGTGTAGAGATCTCACATAGGGCATCGTTGGTTTCTCTGTGTGTAACTGCTGTACTCCTGAGTTTTGCAAAGCCAAACGAAGCCATAACAGATATTTTTAGATTGAAGGAACCAGCTAGAGATGGTGACCAATAAAAAAATAGAATAATTACTTGAGTAAATCTACATGGATTTCTAATACCATCAATCCATATAAAGTATAGACCTGGCTAAAGTTTGCCAGATGTATGGCTCTGAAAATATTGAATTATATTGAATCGTTGTAGGCAATCTTCATGCACAAAGACAATTATTTGTTGGCTGATATTAGTCTGTTGTATGTAAAACACTTTGAGCTTTGAGCTCAGTCACAAATCCATTGGGGAGTTTAAAGTGAGGACTGGCCGTTACTGAACTGCTGCCATGTGCCGATGAGGTCCGGCACTTCATTAGAATGCAGCTCTGAACCTTTGAACCATTGCTGTAACTGCTGATGGCTTTAATCACAATAGAAAAATACCAGAATGATAGATGAGTAAAGAATAGTAGGGAAAGTCCAAACCACTGTAAGCTGTAAGCCTTCAGGCCACATTAGCTATTGCTACATTTAGTCACCGCTGTGGCAGCCACAGGTTCCAACCCCAGCTAGACTTGCACACAGACATTATGCTAACCAGTGGTAACCAGACTTCAGCAAAACCATGATCAGAACCTCCTAAAATTGATAAGATGAACAATTTCCTGGCATTCTCCTGGCTGCAGATTCTTCCCACAGACAACAGCTTTCCATGGTTTCTGCAATTGAGGCGTCCAGACACTGGGCTGGTTGTCATATGCCATTAGATGTGATGGCACAGCATTGTTACTCATCTTCTTATGTTCTCTTGATATGTGCTTAACCAATTCCCAGAGGATCCACCGCTGAACAATGGGGTGATGCGCCTCCTCGCACATTCCACAAGGCTCTGCTGAGCTGTCTAATGAACCTTTACCGCATGTACAGCCTGCTCTGGATGTTGGGACTCCCTGAAAATACCATCTCACCCCATCACACCCTTCATATTTAATTTGTTTGGAATGTTTAATAGGCTGTGAAGCGGAGCGTGGTGCAGCGTTGCTCTGTGCCAACCAGGTCTGTGGATATGGAGGGAGAGGTGCCAGCCATCCGTGGAAGGTGCTGTACTTAACACTCTGCGTCGGGTTGGAGAGTGTACAATCCTGGCCCTGTGGTGAAGGCTTTCAGAGCTGCCGGTATCCTGTTGCTCCAGCCAAGCAAGCTTTTAGTTTGGTAATAGGACGTTGTAGCAGTGTTCTTTTTTGAAAGAGGGGGCGGCTGGAAGTTAGGGAGAAAAGACTGCGTCAGGATTTAATCGCAGGCCAGTAAAGCTACAGCAGAAATAAAACAGAACAGATGATTTTCTTTGTGCTGTGACTTAATCCTGTGTGATCACAGGAAAATCATACCTGCAAACCAACAATTTGACCAAAATTCTACATGTAACCTTAAGAACATTTTTGCTTTGTTAAATATTATGCAGGGGGTCAGTGTCTGAGATGTAGGACAGTCATGACCTGATGGCACCATCATTATTTGTGCTCTTACATAACTCAAAAAGACGAGGTAGTTAAATAAATAGCTGGAACCTCTGTATGTCTGCCAGTGTTGGTGGTTCCATCGGTTCTTGTAGACCTTGTGGTAAAAAATACAGCTCTAAAGATTTACACTCCGTGCACATTAGCATACACAGTGCTGAAGAGTCACAGTCTGTATTTTCCTGGCTTGACCTTTGGCTGCCATTAGCTTTATACCCACATGGCTATTTATTTCCCCGTAGCTATTCTTAAGTTGCAGCTGGTTACACAGCAGTTTTCATGGCTCAAAGAGGAGGTCAGTATAACACCCTGGTTGGTCAGTAGATGCACTAAGGCCGGTTTTCTTTTTTCATTTTTACCTCCTCAGTGAACTAAACCCTGCAAAGTTCTCAAAGTTAAGCAAATAAGTCATGTTGACACAGACCTCCTTGAGTTCCTGAATTCTTTCCATCATTTTCTAGTACAGTTAAGAGAGGCTTAATCCAATAAATCCCACTCTTCTCCTGTTTTGTGCTCAGTCTCTGTTGAGTCCAGATCTGATTATGTGTGTGTGTGTGTGTGTGTGTGTGTGTGTGTGTGTGTGTGTGTGTGTGTGTGTGTGCATGTTGGGGGTGGCGGTCCTGTAAAGGAGTGGCCAGCTGCAGCCTCTGTTGTTCAGGCCACAAGGGAGACAGGGAGTGTTTTTAGGGTCACGGAGCAGCTACATTCCAGACTTGAATGTTCAAATTGGATCGCTTTTTTCTCCCGTCTACTCCGAGCCAAAACCCCCTCAACTGTTTCCCTGGTGTCACTTATACACAGTCCTTCAAGTATAATTTCCCTGAAGCAGCTGTGCTAATTAAGGTTACCAGTGTCTGCACTCAACCACAAGAACATATCAATAGCCACCTTGTGCAGTGCAGAAATGAGCCAGAAGCCAAGGGAGACCAGACGAGGGAGTGCACCCTTTCCTTGACATTGTGCCTTGTTCTGGCCTTGCACTGTTAATAATGACGAAAGTGAAGTGTACTGAGTGCTTTACTACCTTCTCTAATAACCAGTAGAGATGGTTCTCTCCACAGACGGGGAGGTCTTACGTTTAGGGCACACCATTGGACACAGCAGAAACACCAAGCAGACACAACAAGTGATAAGTTCCAGAGTTGAAGAAGCCTTACTGCCATTTAACTAACTGACAAAGACTCAAATGTTGTTTCCTACTCAGCTGAATCTGGGGTCCATGGTGTATCATTAGGGACAATATATAATGTAATAAAATTGCTGCTTTTCTATAGTGTCGATCCAAGCAGCTGCTAGTAAACGGTGCAGTAGTGCATTCTATAATATACAGTTTCCGTATTTCATCAGTGGTTTAATGATTTATTAATTGCATTTATTAATTAAAACATTGTGGGTTTCAGCCCTAAATAATTCATTACTGATCATTTTTTGTAGAGCTACAGTTACAAATGATGAGTATCCAACATATGCTTTGCTATCTTAGTGTTGGAAAATTGCATGTATTATCTAAAAGAATCATTCCAACAAACTTTCTGAAATACAGTATTCAGAGCAGGAGCTAACAGTTGGATCCTGAATCTGTGGGGCGGTGTTAGAAGGGAAAGTTTTTGTGTCCTCTGCCACATTGTGGTGTGGAAATCACAGTGGCCATGTGCACAGAGAGCGTTCTGAAATTACAGGCCTCCATCCATGCTCTGCAATCTGAGGCTTGCAGGCAGCAGGAGTGTCATTGTGTCCCCAGCCCTCCGACCCTGGAGCCCCAAAGCCGCAAGCTGCTGCTGCTGCTGCTGCTGTGATGCGTCTCAGTCTCTGTGGAAAACAAGCCTCACATCTCCTCTCTCCAACACCCACCAACAAACCTATGGCACAGCTGTGCCTTCTGAGAAGCCCACTCTACTTTAAAAACTCTTCTTCCTGAAGGATCTGGATTCCCAAACTTAGGTATCTGCTGCCACGTCTTGGCGTCTGATCTCTGTGAGGTTTATTTAAAAATAAAAGTCATATTATCAGTCATATTATCTTTGGCTTGCTCTGTTTGGGGGTTGCAGAAGTTTGCAGAGTCTAGAGGTAATCCAGAGGAACACTTTGTCAGGCAGGAAAGGAATTCTGCAAGCTGGAGTTTAAAAGTATTTTTTTTTGCTGTGTTTACTACACAGTGGCAGCGTGTTTTTATGATGTGCACATTGTGGATGCTGAGTGGATGTTACAGATGTTTCTGTGTATGAATCCCTGTGTGTATGTTTGGCAGTGTTTATGAACTTTGCCAGCGGCACCACTGCAGTATTGTGCAGTGAAGTTCTTAAGTGGGTCAGCCTCTCTGTAGTGTTGAGGCTCACAGACGAAAAAACATATATATATATATATATATATATATACATTACAAGCAATAATCTGCTACAGGTGCGCTGCTGTATACCATCACTGTGTCTAGATACATATTCTTTTCTCTGTGGTCATGTAAAAATAAAAACATTATAGTAGATGTCTGCATACTGAAATCATTCTCCCCTTGGTGATTTATTCAGGAACCTCTCCATCTGTCTTTTTGCATGCATATTCAAAAGTTGGATGTCTGCATAGAAGTTCTCTTCTCATCACTGGTGTCACTGCAGATCTTAATGCAGCTTTCTTTGGGTTAGGTTGCTTATGAGTATTCCTAAGGAAGTTATTGTAAATGTGTTGATCACTGTGTAGTCAAAATAACATCTCTGTCATATGAATATTTGCTCTCTCTAGAAGTCACAACCTTTGGCGTGGGGTTTCAGCTTGGCTGCTTAGAATGATGAGCATTTGGCTGCATGTAGATATGTCAGTCCTCCCTGGCAGGCAGAGCAGCCCTAATTGTTGAATGCCTCTGGAACGTGCTTCGCTAATGGGGCTGTTGGAGTCCCAATCAGTCAGCGCATGTTTCCTCTCTCTAATATCACAGCTTGAACAAGCAGCGTAGCCTTGATGATATAACAAACTGTTTTTGGTTTAGTGATGCTACTCAGGAGCCTGTGGCCTGAAGGAATGATATCTCTTTCATGCCAGTTTTGGACCATCTAATGTCAAACTGGGATCCAGCAGAGACGTTTTATGTTAATGTCTGCTGGGTCTGTTTTCGTGTGTGTCGCCGAGCTAGTCTTGTAAAACAAGGGGTGTGATGAAATGTGTCAGGCGTGCACTTAGAGAGATACAGAGACTAATTTCTCAGACTCTGACAACCTAATTCAAACTGGATGTGCAGGGAATCTGTTTTGATGTTATTCCAGAAGAGCCTCGCTGACGGTAGGGACGTGGGGTTGTTTCGCTATATTAATGCTACTATACTCAAACACACAATTGTTGCTCATATTCCTCTGCGGCATACAGTAGCTAAGCACTCACACAGGTAGAAGGTCCTGCACAGATTGCAGTCTAGGTGGGGCTTTTCCTGTAAAACTCCAGAGCTTTGCATACTGTAATAGGAGCTTATTGCTCATTCCCTGGAGTGACTGCGGGTTAAACCGGGTATTTAACCATTATCTTTTTATTGTTTGTGTCCAGAGGCTGACTCATCGTGTGTTGTCCCGCAAGTCTATAGAGGCAATTCAGGAAACTAGAAAAGCAGTTGCCTAGTACCTCAAATGAGTCATGATCAATTTGATGAGCCCACCCCCCCACCCCTGTGTTGACCCCGTCTCTCATTCTCACTTACCGACCATGGACAATAGAGGAGCTCTAACAAGTCAGACCAAAATGAGCATTATTTCAGTACAGACGGCCGGCCTTCTCTTTCCTCCCCTCTCTTGCTTAATCTTTATTTTGGCATTAAAACAAGTGCTGGAACTCTTGGCAAGAAAAACAAACCTCTAATATGGGTAGATGTGAGCACCTTGTCACCATATGGGGCTCAGAATTCCACTGAATTGGTCTCTAATCTCCACAACATGTTAGGAATTTGAAGCCCTTGTTTTTCAGGGGGAAAATAGCAGCCCGCTCACCATGTGGCTTCTCTTTTGGCGTGCAGTGTAGAACTGGCATTTGTAGTAACCCTGTAGCACTTTCACTTCAAATTTCCAAGCACATTTGTTGGTTTTAGGACACTGCTGAGTTTTTTGTAGGGCCAACGTGTGACGGAGACACGTCAGAGTTGAGAGTGCTGGTTGGGTGTCCAACCTGCGGCCCTGGTTGGTAAGGTGTCTTTTTTGCTCAAGTAAGGTGGCTGTGTGCCAGAAGTCAAGCATAGCACATAGTATCTGTGTTTCATGTTCATGTTGCTTCTAGTTTTAGGTCCAATCAGGGAAGACTAGCAGCACTAGAAGTCTCCAACACAATGGGTTTTTGTTTTGGGATGACCCTGAAATCTTTTAACAACATGCCATAACTGTAACAGTTGCAAAATCAAATCTGTGACACATTTGTTTCATTTAGAAAAAAATAACAGGGCTTTCTCATGGAACAGTTGATTCGGCTTCTGTTTGTGGTAAAGCCTCGAGTCAACACAGACAACTGCTGATACAGCATCACTCTTGTTGTCAGATGTTGATGTTCATGTGGGCACCAAATGTGGAAGAAATATTTCTCAGGGATGGGGTTCTAAGGCTTGCAGTGTGGGAGATCTGTTGGTATTTTATTACACAACATAGTGAATTATGTGTGCGTTTTCTTTCTCAGCGGAGAATCATATGGTGGCGTCGCATACAGTTTCAGATCATAATGTAGAACGAGCTGTTCCCTGTTTGATACATTCCGCGGGCTTTGCCGAGGACTTCAGATATCATCCTTCTTCTGTCTTTGTTCACTGCATCACTGACCTGAAAAAGTTGTTTTCATCATTTGGAGATATAGCCTAGTTCTTTCCTGAGGCCAGTGGACTAATGGGCTTTGGTCTGTGAAATCCACTCCAGTGTTTTCTCCCTCATTGGGCCATTTGCTGAGGTCCCAGTGGGACAGACAACAATAGGCTTTATATGAAATATTCACCATGACTGGGGCATTCCAGTGAGCAGTCGATGTTCACAGCAGTTTAGTGGTTAGATAAAAATCGGCTCCGATTGAAGAGAAAAGCACAACCCCAGTGCTTCCAGCAATCCAAAATAAGATTGAGTGTTCATTTTGTTATTGGATGGTGCCTGCTTGCTATCTGTCTAACCACTCTCTGGCATGCAATGCTTATGGCCCTGTCTGTCTCAGTCTGAATTTCAGCCTAATGAAATGAGCCTGTATCCAGAGTCCTGAATTACAAGTAAAACAATTGTTGCAGATCTTATTTAGTCGTTGAACACTATGGCGTCTCTGCCAGTCTTGCTGGAAGGGGAGTGCTCCACAGGTCTCAGGTGGACGAAGCCTGGATATGCTCAAATCAAATGCAGTCAAATTTGGGGATATCTCGGACAGAGGATATGGTGTAAGTCCCTTTCCGTCTATCGCTCTCAACTGTCCACATTGTCAAACAAACTGATCAAGACATCTCTGTGTGGCTGAGCTAATGCAAAATTGAGGAATTCAATTTGTCCATCTATCCATCTATTAGCTGTAACCACTTATCCTGGGCACATCCACAGTCTGTCTCAAGGCCAACACAGAGAGAAATATACATACAGAAAACAATTAATATTAATTAACCTAACATGCACCTGGGGAAAACCCACGTAAGCACGAGGAGAAAATGCAAACTCCAGACAGAAAGACCACTTTACCACTGTAAATAAAATTCATTTATCTATGACTTTATTGTGTGTTCAGTCAAAGCGGATTTTCATGTGGATCAAATATTGACGAGACAGAGGACAATATTAGGGCCACAAAAGCACAAGATGCAAGTACGTATTGTAATCAGCGCTGTTGGTGTTGGTCCAGCCCTCCAAGACAGTTCCTATGCAGGGCTTTTGTAACCTCTGCAATCCTGTGTGAAAAGCTGACGAGGACCTTTTGGGAAACTTGCATATCTGCCTCTTTTCTAGCAGTGTAAAGCTGACAAAAAGCTCTGTGGTTATATTCCGTTTTTCCAGAAGAAGATTTGCTTTCGATTGTGTGCCCGCTTTCTTCTGCCAAAGCTGGCTTCTTACAGCTCTTTCTCATGGGGGATTATCGGAAAAGACTGTCACTGTCCAGTATTTTTTATGCTAGCAAATCAAAGTACTATGGCAATAGTGTGTGTGTGTGTGTGTGTGTGTGTGTGTGTGTGTGTGTGTGTGTGTGTGTGTGTGTGTGTGTGTGTGTGTGTGTGTGTGTGTGTGTGTGGTTGGGGGGTGCATGTCTTTATAGCCTTCTTCTGACAAAATGTGTTTCAGTACCATTGTTGTGAGGACATTTTAAATGGTCAGGGTTAGGGTTAGGCATTCAGTTGTGACGGTTAGGGTTAGGGTAAGATGCCATTGATTGTATTATGTATGTTGTGTGTGTGTGTGTGTGTGTGTGTGTGTGTGTGTGTGTGTGTGTGTGTGTGTGTGTGTGATGTGTGTGTGTGTGTGTGATGTGCTTAGGGTGTGAGGCCGTGTGTATTTCTGAGAAGAGAGTAAACTGTAGCTGTGCTGCTGACACAAAGAGAGAGAGAGCTGTGCGTTCGCCAATATTCTGTATTTAGACTTTCATTAAATTTGGATATTATGCAGTGAGCCTCAACCAGCTCTAATTTGAAAGATATTCCTCTGTGACCACACAGCTCGTGAATGCTTTTATGGTCCTTTTGTTATAACAATAAAAACTAAAGTTTTACTAGGCAACTAATACCAGTGTGGTGAGAATTTAAACATACTGCACTTGAGGAGTGTCCATTCAGTAAAAGACAGTAAAAGGTGGCCTCCCACTAACTCAACTTAAAGCATTTCATGACTCTTGCTTTATTAGAAACTTTTGCTCCTTATAGGATCAGTGTTATGTTGGCGTGTTTTCTAGAGAGGACTCAAAGGTATTGGAGTGTATACAGCACACGAATTGGATCTGGAGCCTAATTTGTGTTGGGTTATTTTTGGGCCTCCTCTTACAAGCTGCAGAACTCAGTGAGCGTTGTTGAATGCAGCACCCCCCCTTCCTCCAACCTCTCATTCCTGACAAAAGCTCCCCACACAGTTAGCCTGGCTACTGTCATCTCACACACACTCTCCAGTCTATTTCGGGCCATGGGACAGGGGCCCACTCCCCCTGAAGTGGACTCCAGTCTCTCTGTGTGGACTAGAGTGTGGTCGTCTGCTCATGCAAGACCATGTGTGCACGCTCTCTCTCTCTCTCTCTCTCTCTCGCACACACACACACACACACGCACACACACACGCTGGTTTGTATTTAGGTTCTTATTAGGCGTTTCATTGATATTATACATTACTTAGCCCATAACCTAACCACCAGTGCTATACGCCTAACCCTAATTTTTAAGGATAGAAACAGCACACACATATATATGTCCATACTCCAGTGTACCACTAACCCTAAAACCAAGACTGGGCTATATTAATGAAAGTCTTACAAAGACTAGAAAAAGGGTTGAATTCAAACACACATGCAGACACACACATGCTCATAAAAAGTTGCTCCTTCCAGGTAATAGCAGAGGTTACCTCCCAGATGGTGCAGCTTCACTGAACCTCTGGCTGTGCACTGACATTGAGGATGATACTCATTAACAGTTCCTTTCTTACAGGAAAGTTCACATGTTTGCCCAGGCTGTGCCAGTAGGAAGGATGATAATACAATAAATCAGGGGAACTGAGCAGATTGCAGAAAATAGCAACGATATTGACAACATATGTAGAGATGTAGTTTCTTTAAATATTCAGGCCACCAGGGTGGGGTTAAATTCTATAGTGGGCAGAATGAGGGAAACCTGCCCCGGGTTTGGAGCTGTGTGTCTTCCAGTGCACAGTGCACCTGAAGCACACCTGAAGACAGGGACAGAAAGAGGGAGACTGAGAGAGAGAAGCACAACTACGGCAGAAAGAAGACACAGAGTTAATGTCCTACAGTGGTGACATATAAATGTGGGGTGTGAGCAGAGGAGAGAGGGAAGAGAGGAAAACCTGTGTTTCCTTCCTGTCTGCCTGTCTTGTCTCGAACTCTCCATTGAGCTGTGCCAGCAATTCTGCACTTACAGTTAAAATTAGATCATCAAGTACCCAAGGTTTAAGACATTGTCTGTCCTTATTCTACTCACAGTACATTAATAGGAATTCCCCCATCATATTGACGAACGTATTTGCAGTGTTTTCAGTTAGTATTCTGTGCAAAACGTTATTAAATTGGAAGTTATTCAATAAATCTTAAGTTTTCAAACACAAATACTAGATTTAGGAACATACTGTGCTTGTTTGCTTCCAAGTTGCTAAAGCAGCCTTACTCATCAACACTGGAAAGTACCTGTGTTCGGGTCAGTCGGGAGAGGGAGATGAGGTTAAACGGTTTTGGAGTGGTCGCACGCCCTTAGAATTAGGAGAAATCTGATGGCTGACTTGACGTCCTATGTCTGACAGAGACGAAAACACAAGCTCCTCAGTGTTCCTGATAATCACAGCTGTAGACACAGAGATGCAGTGGCTCTGTCAGCTGCTGCTTTACTTGCTTCTTTAGGTTGTGAGGCTGTGGACTGGCCTGAAGCACCACTCACTGGAGTGTGCGATGATGACTGTTGTTCTTTGCGTAATTGCTATTAAATTACTTGTCTTCCCATGGGTTAAAATACTGTAGGTGTGGATCAATTACAGAGTGGAGCCTGGGCGGCACCTAAGGTCCTTGAGGAGTTACTAGGTCATCCCCAGCAAAATTAGAAAACATTATAATAATTGTGATTGTTAAAATCATGTATTTCAGATTTAATCTATTTCATATTTTGGACATAAAACAGTGTGTGCACAATTACAGATGGTCCAAGTTTAAAAAGAAGTTACAATAAACCATATTGTTTTAAAATATTTCAGGCATTAATTGTTCTGCCTTTTGCTTTGTCAAATAAGTTTTGCAAGCCTCAGTGATCGTCTGTGAATGTAAGGTAAGGGCAGCAGGTTGGTGCTGCTGTCACACACCCTGAAGCTCCCCTGGCCTTTCTGTGTGCAGTTTGCATGTTCCCCATGTTGTTCTCTGTGGCTTTCTTCAGGGTAAGCTGGTTTCCTCAGTCTAAGGCACGTGCACTTGAGGTTAATTGGTGCCTCTGAATTGCCTGTAGGTGTGTATATGGGTGTAAATGGTTGTCTGTGTTGGACCTTAAAAGGACTTGTGACCTCTCCAGGGTGTACGCTGCCTCTCGTCCAATGGCAGCTGGAAAATGCTCCCTGAACAGGATAAACGGTTAAAGATAATGGACTGATGGATGGCGGGATGAATGTGAGGTATGTGGGCTTAGAATTAGGAGCTGCTCTGGGTGATGTCCCAGAGGTCTCCTAAGGGCTGGGTTGATATTTCCTTCCTGTAGGGAGTCACGTCTTTGCTGTCCTTTATCCAAAATACCCTGACCTCTCTCTTAATAGGACCGTTTGGAGTCTATGGGCAGTCATAACTTCTCTTTTAGCTAACGGCTATTTTAGGTCAAGATCCTGTTTACTGGATACCGAAATCTTCTGAAGTCAGCATTTCCTGTTTAACAGAGAAAAAAAAACAGAACAGCAGCAGCTGATGCAGGACGGGTGGGGGTTGTTTCATCAAGAGGGGAGATGGATGTGTTTGAGTGTGTGTTCAGTTGATTAAAAGCATGCAGGAGGGGTAGGGGGGTTTAGCAGCCAGATGCTGGGACTGCAGCTGGCTGGTTGAGTGGGAGGGGAGCTACGTTGAAAAGTAGCAGTGCCAGCAAAGTGGAGCTTAGCCAGATACTGAGAGGAGATAATCCATATTTCATTTGCATCCTCCTCTTCTTCCCAACCACCTGCAGAGCAGCACAGCACACAGCAAGTAGTATGAGTATGAATAGTGCATGACACAAAAATAAAATTTGAGAAGTGCTAACACTTGAGTAGAGTTGCCCTTTCATATCCAGCAACTCAGGGAGCTCTTTGGATCATGGAAATGACTCTGTGACATAGTGAGACTCGGTTAACTAACCAACAAACAAACAAATGAAAAACAACTTCTCACCCATTCTACTTATGCTGCAGCATTGCAGGCACCTTTTCAATTTGGATTCAGCCAAAAGGCTTTACTTTGCATTCTTATTTAATTCATAATATGGACTTTTCAGTCTGCTCATTCAAATTGCAGTTTTTTCTGATATTTTTTAAACCATCCAACAAATGTTTGGGATATAAATCACACTTCATGAATGAATGAGTCACAGCTTCAAAGACACTATTTTTATGCTGTCTCAAAATATGCTCACTGCTAATTTTGTGAGAGAAAAAAAAAACACACTACAGTATATTTCAAATATCTGCCTTATTTTAAATATTCATGATCAGCGTGCAGCTTTGAAAGTGAGCCTAAAAGACTCTTTCTTGCTCACTCAGCCTTACATGCACATGCAGACACACACAGACACGACTTGACTGCTTTCCCTCTCTATTTTTATTCCCCATCTATCAGAGAAAATCAGGTAGGTTTGTTTCCTTTACTTTATAAATAACCTGTTGTTTTTCATGCCGCTGTTAATCTAAGTTCAAAAGTCTTAACTGCAACACAATTTTTATGTATATGAACCTAATCCAGATCTAGTTTAGCCGTTTACATCTGCCTCAAGTGCTGCCTCAAGTGCTGCCTAGATATGGTGGCCTTGCCTCCCTCTCCCTTGAGTTTGTCGCTATTATGGTCCCTGTCATGAAAAATGCTACAGTGTGTTGTGCAGACACAAGCTCAGTCTTTGTTTTAGAGTTATTGGGAGGGCATGATGTCTGTGTACTCTGGTCGACCCATGGATCTCAGATCCCAGTGTTGAACAGTAAGTCTGGCTCCTCACTGCTCAGTCTCAGTGTTTGTGTAGCGCTCAGGGCTTTTACCATTATCTAACTGAAATGTGAAGGGGGGAAAACATCCAGCTAACATCTAATATTAAAACAATGGCCTTTATTTGTACATGATAAAGGGTAAGTGACTGAAATGATTGCTTTACTAGGGCTGATCAATATAGTCAGACGACCTTTATTTAAAAAAGTGGAGTCCCGAGGTTGGGAAAGGTATTTGACTCTGTGTGTATGTTGGAAGTTCTCAGCCAAAACAATGGAGAGAAGTGGGAGTGAGATATCAAAAAAGACTTGAATTAAATATTAATACTCATCATACTGATGAGTCTACAGGCAGTAGTAGTATGTGATACATTGACAATGACACTACAAAAATACCAAAGGTTCAATAAATGTTTGAATGTTTTTCGTTTCATAATTTGTGTCATTGTTAGTTAAATATCTAACAACATCTCAGTTTTGTGGTGTGGGTCCAAAACAACAGGTGTAATATGTGGCTCTGGCAACTTGTGATAGACATGTATCACTGAATTAATAATTAAATCTAATGACCAATATGATATACTGTGTTCAGCTTGTGAGCAGGGTCTATTTGATTGAAATTAATTAATTAATTTATATTTATTATTATTATTTTTATCAATAATACTAGTTGTATTTTTGTTCATACTTTGTCTACACTTTCAATGCAAAACTGTTATACACAGACCACAAGCGTTTCTCCTAGAAAATACATTATTTCAGGCACAGTGGAAAGTGGAAAATACAGGTTTTGCACGCGCACACACAAAAATGTTGGTTATTTATTTCTCGTGCAATGCTTCAGCTAGTACAGTCTATGTAAAGCTTAAATGAAGCAAGGTGAGTATTAAAAAGATGGATATACATGCCTATGTATTTATTGTTTCTATGATTTTTCCTGTATGTCTCCCTGGGAGGCACAACTCTTGGCAACCCTCTGGATGTTCCTCTTCTCACTAGCTGTTTATGCTGATGGCATACAAATAATAGACAGAATCTTACTATCGAGATTATATTATTTATGAAATACAACATATAAATGTGCTATTTTTAAGTGTTCCTACATAAAACTTTGTTGTAAATTTAAGAGGCCACTGTCCTGATGTGTGCCCCCATTCATATCTGCTTAAAAACCCACCCGCATGCACACATACGCACACATGCACCAAATAAGACCTTTTGAGTAATAACTTTATGTCTGACAACGGGAGAAAAATAAATAAAGTGACTAGGCCATAGCTCAAGCCTCCTGATAAATTTGTCCTGCTGCAGAATGGCTCCTTCATGAAACACACACATCCAACTTCACCTTATCTCAAAACCCATTGAAGGTTAGCAGTAAATTGGCAGGGATTCCTTCCTCGGTCAGTTTTCACGGCTTGTCCTCTGCCCTGGCTCCGACACCACGCCATTGCCCTTAAAATGAGCCCAATCCTTTACCAAGCTGTTGGCACAAGGCTGTAAAAATATCCCCAGAGGGGGATTAATCATATTTGACTGAGTGCATATTTGAAAAGAAGCCACAGTTATTGTGATGGACTGCATTAACTCTGCAAAATGTTATCTGTAAGAGCAACAACAGCTTTTTAAAGCAGCATTCTTGATGGCTGAGGTGTCTTGGGGTTCTGGGGCTGCTTCACGAGGCTATGGGTTTTCCTGTCAAACTGAGAAGTAGTTTCATTTGCTCCAAAGTGCCCTAACTAGAGAATACATCGGTGTGCACAGAGTCACAACTTTCAGTGTCATCTGTATTCCCCCCCGAGGGGCAGTGTAGACATTCCTAAAGTTTTGACGTAACTTCAAATTTAATAAAAGCCCTAACTTTGTCAACCAGTCTTGTTTGTTATGGGGGTTTATTTGGGAAGTGAACCGCACTGTTTAAATAGTATTCTGCTCTCTTTCTTTAGAGACCCCCTCCCCACACACACAACCCTCCACCCCAGTGCGAGAGGATGATATTTATTGTGTTTTCTAAAACAGTGAGAGCACCCACTTAAGCCTCTTAATAGTCCTCCATTAAAACTGCCCTGGGCTTTACTGATTTTTATACAAGAGAGACGGAAATACTGTAAAGTCATAGATGAAGGGGTGGGTGCAAATTTCTTTTAAATAAGAGACCCTGCGGCTGCAGACGCAGATAGTTGTTGGAGAAAAGATGTCAGGGGGGACAATAAGTATTGCACTGGTAGCCTTACAGGAAGTGGAACATATGTCTCCCTTCCAGCTCCCTAAATCTCCAGAAGACCTCACATGAACCGAGCTTCTGGCAAAGCCTGTCTCAAAGCGTTCCCCACACACTGCATTTCAACCCCTCCTCCAATCACTGGGCCTCTGACAGAGTCATGCTGACAGTGATCCAGAGGCTGGGGGGGACTGCAAACAACCCACCCTCCGGGAGCCCAGAATTACGCCATCACAGCAAAACAACCACCCCCTCACCCCTGTACCCGCACACCACCCATCGATCACGGCCAACTACCGCTAATCTGCCTCTGCTGCACGGAATTCTTCTTTCTCTCCTGCTCTCATGGCTGCACCCGCAGTCTAAACAATCAAACCCAGGCCAGGAGCACAGACCCCTTTTCGTGATGCTTTGTTTTAGTTTTACTCCACAGGCTCCAAGTGGTTTCTCCTCTTTCTTTAATCTCTTTTCTTTCACTCTCTGTTACTTTGGTTTTCTTACAGGAAATCTGCACAATTTGTTTATCTACCCACTGCATCAGTTGCCGAGTGCTACTATGGATGCCGTGTTGTGACTTTTTGTATTTTTGACTCCTAATCTTGCTTCAGGCCTTGAATTATGAGAAAAACACATGTGGTATGTGACTCCATGTGTTTTATATAAGGTGCATAATTGATGGCATATGCAAGAAATTACCCAAGATTTCAAAACATCTCCTGGCCAATTTGAATGGGAATATTAGCTTCACAGATTAGGGTGGGGCCAAGAGTTGAACCGGGATTTCCATCTGTCGCTAAATAGCAGGTTCACAGTGGGAAAATGTGGTTGTGATGCCCTGTCGGGAAGCAATCAAGCTTTAGCTGCAGGGATTTTTTTCTTTTGGCTGGGTGGTAGGTTGTGAAGCTCAGAGGTGACCCTTAAAAGGTCTGGTCCCGCAAAGCAGTCAGGCGAATCCTGTCTTGTTTCTGGGCTCTGCTGTAAAGAAACAAAAAGTGTTGACTGAAGGTGGCATGAGGGGAAGTAGATGGGGCTTCTGGGAAGGGAAATGATGGAGGTGTCTGAAACAACGAGGCCAAGCGTGAAAGAGAACGGAGGGGGTGAGAAGCCCAGATTTGGCCTGGGATCAGTTGCCAGAGAAAGAGAGATTAAGGGCCAGTCATTCTCAGCTGCATCATCGGGGCTTTGGCCCGGGTTTGTGTTTCAGTGTCTGTTAGTCCATCACCTCTTGACCAGAAGGACTTTTAGAACTGAAGCATGCACAAATACGAAACCAGGCCAGTCGACAGTCCAATCATTCCAGAGACCTCTGACTGTTCCTGATGTGACAGCATTTCCCCCTTCCACGTTTTTACACTGGGAGAGTTTGCTTTTTTGGGCCTTTGCCACGCATTGTCAGCCTCTTTAGTTCCCCTTCCGTTACTTGACTTCCCTTGTGCTTTTGCTTCATCCCACAAAAAAAGTCTGGTTTTGGCTCCAGGTTTGGGTCACACAGTAACTATCTATTTTAAATGTCCTCATTGACTCTTTGCTGTGTCGAGCTGCCGAGGGGGCAGGTAGTAGAAACAGGGTGATAGAAAACTGAACAACCCAAGGTTAGGCAGGCAATCTTTGTTGGAGGATTAATTGTGTAAGAACCATGTAATGATTGCTGGCATTCCTCCGCAGTGAAATCCTATTAGTCGCTGGACAGGGGTCAGACTAAGACTGAGTATGTTTGTGTGAATCAGAAAGAAGATGAGCACGACCAGGTGACGATTTCAGCAGTTCGGTTTCATCAGCCTCGAAGCAAACTAAAGTTTCCCTCTCACCAGGTCCAATTTAAGATGTAGCTACACCTTCATTTTCCTCTCTCTAAGATTATGTAAGAGTTTGTCCCCACACCGTCATTTTTGTCTAATGATTAGACCCCAGGTTGCAAACCCCTGACTCCCGTTTACAGTGAGTGACATCAGAAGCCTGGTAATGCAATTACCTTTTTCCACCATCACTTTAAAGCCATGAAAAATTATTACTGACTTTTTGTGTTTGTTGTAATTTTTTTCCCCACCTTTTTTGCAAAAACATATTTAGTTTGAGCGTATTGTACTATTAATTCACTTTGCCTGTGTGTATACTGGTTTTGTTGCTTAATTTTACACTTGTTGGGACATTTGGAGGAACAATAATAATTTAACTTTTTGATTAATGGTTGATAGTAAGCCAGTAGAAATATAGAATTAGTTGCAGGCCTAGTCTGTAACACCTGATCATATTTTGGTTGTATTTTAAATGAACATTTTATTATAGCCATTTATGTAGTGTCAAAAGCAGCAGCAGCAGCAGCACTGTTTAGTTTAACTTTTTTTGCAGATTTCTTTAAACATTTTGTAAAATTAAAAATCACCAGTACCATTATTTGTTTGTCATTATACTGAATAGACCTAATAGCCCGATGACAGTGTCACAATTCATAGGTTTTGTTTAAAATCTAGATAAGAAAACAGCAGTTATAATTGCAGTAAAAACATACTTTACACAGGAGCCTGGGCAGAAAGCATTGAGCTGTACATCTGTATTATTCTTCCACATTGCTATTTTTAGTTCTAATAGTATCAGTGCGGCATCAATAAAATGTATGAACAATTTGTACTGTACTCATGGGACACCAACTGCAGGGATGACTCATCCTTTTAACTCCAACTGAAGTTTTCTTGTTGTGATTCTGTCCTGGGGGAAGGAAAGCCCCTTATCTGTGTTCGCTCTCTCCTTTTCCATCATTTTACTCTATCTCTCCATTTTCAGACAACACTGAGCAGCTTATTGAACATAGATGATGAATGGCTGTAGATTGATGGCAGATAGCAGGCTGCCACTAATTGACACCATTGTATCACTTCATCTTTCGCTTTTGTATTCATCCCCCTCCTCCTTCTTTTCTCGGCACAGCACTCCATTATGTTTGAGATTAGTTGCTCTTAAGGATCTGTATATCTCTGCGTGATCCATGTAATGAAATATGCTCTACAGGAGCTTTCTTGAGGGCCTGTTTCAACAATATTGTGTTTGGAGGCATTGATTGTGTAGGATTTTGATGACGAGGAGGAGCTCATGCACAGAGCTTTAATGTTGTTTGGTTTAATATTGCAAGTCTAAAAATAAAACTTTATTTTATTATTCGGCCAATTTAAGCATGATCATGCCGTCGAATGTCCAGTTACCAGTCATTAGCTGCCTGGCATATTTATTATGAGCAACACATGTAGGAAATTGATGACATTTAGTCATTTGTTTTATTCCAAATCAACTTGTACATGTACATGGTTGCGAAGCTGGTGGCATAGTGTAGTGTAAGAACAGGCACATGCTCTAAGCCTTTATCAGAATGTGTTGATTTTACTGTGCACCAAACTTTTGCTTCTTCCCTCCGGGTCTGTGCCAAACCAGGTAATAAAGGGTAGGATGCACAAATCCATAGGATCTCTTTAGAGCCAAGTCCCTGTCTGTCAGATGCCTCAGCCTCTGCCTAAACACAAATGAATTAACTGGCAAAGCTCTCGCTGGCTTTTTCTCCTAAACAGAAGTAAGGTTTGACTTTTGGCAGCGATTTTTAAGGCAAAGAGACAAACATTCTTGTCACTTATGCATTTGCCCTCAGGACCTGCTGCGTGCGTACGTGTGCTAAACCCAGGTCCTTAACTGATAGGCTTCGCTGGGTTTATAAAAACATGTGTTTTGTACTCTTCCCTCACTATTTTTAATATTTTTATATCCTTTTTTTCCAGTTTTGAGTGTTAATGACACCCACTTTCACATTTCCATGATGTACTGTTCAGTGCAGCCACAGTTCTGCCAGGGAAACAGGTGCATGTATTTGCCCTGCTCATTGGATCCTCAGGTAGTTCTTAACTGAACCTTTTTTTAGTCACTCACCTGTCCCAACTCAAAGGTTACGTTTATTCCACAGACTAATGCAAACCGGGTTTACATGTACTCAAACCTCATTCCCTTACCGCCTTCTCTCCTACACTTTATCATTCATCTCTTTAAGATCTTTTATTAACTCACTGTGTTCCACTTCTTCCACCCTTAACTAAAGAGAATGCTTCCCTTCTCTTCTCGCCTTGTTTTCTTCTGGGACTGGCAGACAGCCTTACTAGCCTTCAGCTAGACGGCTTTTAATCATTTATTTAGGGGCTGTAATGTTGAGTTCAGCTATACTCGCTCTCTCTTAGTGCACGCAAAGACGAGAGCAGGGAGAAGTGAGACACCACATTAAGCTTGGATCAAGAAGCCAGTTTGTCAGCGTGCCTCGAAGGATTCCTCCTTTTTTTCTTCCCAAAGCTTTACTAAGTATTATGTCTTTTAAACAAGTATGTGATTGTGCTGCTTTCATTAAATATTTCTGTTTTGATGGCATCTCCACTGGGGTCACACAGTGAACCTTATAAGAAAGGAAATGTCAGAGGAATGCAGTTTGTTTGTTCAGATTTCAGGGGCAGATAAAGAAGTGGAATAGGGACAGTTTGCAAACAGCGTCTGTCTGATGGTGAATGTCTCATGAGTCGTCTTGGTAAACTGTTTTCTCTGTTAACAGACACAAACTCACTGTATGTATACTGTATATGTATTTCAATGGAAGAATGAGACTTACAGCAGGGTTTGGCAGGACTGGATGCTTTTTTTACTTGCCCTAAACAAAGATGTTTAGTTGCACAAAGTTCTAGAGTCGACTGTTCAATCACAATAGAGAACCAAGAAGTGACAGCGGACCTGGAAAGATAATGTGCATTTAGATGGACGCTTGCATTTTAAAGATGTTTGCATCTGTGTCTGAAAAAGGCCTCATTTTGTTTGTTAAATGGACCTTTGATTCGGACCCACTTGTCGCTGAACACGGTATATTTTAAATCGCAGGCTGTGCACACTCAGCGACTCCTCAAATGAGGTACCATCCGCCGTTGTTTTCAGCACTGGGCATTGAGTCAGGGAGGTAATTCACATTTATAATTGAACAGAACAAGGATGTTTATTGGAGGCAACTAATCAGCACTGACCTTTTCTGAATAGCATTAGCAGGCCCTTCCCAGCAGAGCAGTGCTGTTTAGCCTGAGGTCAGTTGTTATAAGTGTTGGTTGTGTGTAAATAAATGTGCCTCTTTCCATGCAGCAGATAGCCTTCCCACTCATTAACCCCACTAATGGGACTTGGAAACCCTTCTCCAAGTGTAATGACCTAACTCAGCTCAGTTCAGAGTGCTAATTGACTACTTACTCCTGGATGGAGTAGAGCAGGTAAACTGAGGAAGTTTTCACTTTCTTTGTTCTTTGTGTCTAGGTCTTTGTCGCAGCAGTGACACGGAGAAGAGGGAGAGTTGTGATATTAGGGCAAAATATGTAGGACATAAACAATGCACACGTTACTCATCAGCAAGAATAAGTTGAGACTGTGTGCGGATTTGATGCCTGAGAGGATTTGGATAATCAGTGAAGAACTGTCCACTTGTTTTTGTCTTTAAAGACGTGAAGAAAACAAGCAGTTTTCCTCCATAAGGCATCGCTTTTGGAGAACAACATTAATTATTTTTTTGTCATGCTCCCTTTGCAGCATCCTCTCTGTGTGTCCCCACAGCTTAGTGCAAAATGGTCAAAAAATAGTGTTTGATCTTTTATCTAAGTAAGAAAAACAGTTATATTTATTATGGTTGGTACTTTCACATTTATGAATCAAATCTTTCCTCTATTGCATTGAAAGAACAGTGCACACATTAAAATGCCATATTTAGCTTTTTTTTCTCCCTTTACAGGAAAGCTGTAGTTTCCCCTGCTCTTTTCCTCTGTGCCCTGTCCATTTCCTCTCCCTCCTTTGCCTCCGTACTGTGTTAGTTAACACTGATTGCTTCAAATGCCTTCCTTCCCCTCTCCACCACATGAGCTGTAATTTTGTCACACTTGTGCACAGCAGCAGGCCATGACAGGGTGTTGCTCCTCTGACCACTGACTTCATTTCCATCAGCAGGAAATGCAGTGAGAATTATATGTTTCTCACGCGTTCGTGCAGGGTCAGATGAGGTATAAAAGAGTCTTTGCTCACTTTCATCCTGGACACCTTTTCTGTAAATCCATGACCCCCCAGTGAATTATGAATCAAAAACAGTCCCTTCCGGCTTACACTTAAGTAGAAAGAAACTTTAACTCAGTTTCAAGTCTCCAGAGAGAAGTAGTTGCTAGCCTGCACTGCAGAGTTTGAATGAAGGGCCAGATAAATCATGGACTGTCATGACTGGAAACAAATGACGAAAACTATGTCCCACTTTGACTCCAGAGGACTGATTTGTTTACTCAAAACCACAGTTTTTCTTAAAAAGTCAAGTATTAACTCCAATCTTAGCTATATTGCGTGATTATTTGTTTAAACCATTTTTTGGATCTGGTCTAGATAGTCACAGGTCTCCTCGGGTCGTTTCTGGCTTTATTTTAAGAACAGTGCTGTTATTTTCCACACATTACTATTGGTGTTCTGTATTTCACTCTTTACACCCCTGTACTTGACGCTTAAGTGTCACGTTGCAAATTGCGGGTTGCATGACATTTAATAGCCTTCATTAGAAATCTTCAGATTTTTGCTGTATCTTTATCAGCTGAATTTTAATATCATGTGTTGCTTCAGTGGCCCAATTAAAGTTTCATCTGGTTATTTGTAATGGAAGTTCGCCTGGATGTTCTTCTGCCTCTCTAGTTTCCTTACTTCTAACTTGTTAATATAAAGAAATAAAAATATGATTTAATAATCTGTTCTTTCCTTTATCTGTACAGGAGCAGAGCCCCAGTAACGCCACATCCCTGGCCATGATGCAGGAGCCACAGGAGGTGGTAGAAGAGACGGTCACCATAGAGGAGGATCCTGGCACCCCCACTTCCCACGTCTCAGTGGTCACCTCTGATGATGGCACTACACGACGCACAGAAACCAAGGTAAGACACAAAGGTACAGTCAACTTAGGAAAGAAAAATGACTGAGAGAAATATGATAACTAAATCCTAAAAAAGTTTTCGATAACCATCTACAGTATTTTTTATTGTATTAATATTGGACATTTTTACCTGTAAAAAACTCTACGTTTAAATGCTTCTAATCAGAAAGACAAAGTTATCTCTGACCTGGTGAAAGTGATATATCATTTTTACCTACCTTATAAAGCAGGTACCCATTCATAAGCAGTTCTTGGTTCTCTGTCAGAAAGGAGTCACTGCTGTTCCTTAGGCAGAGAACTAGTGTAAAATATGCACTGGCTAAGAACCAGCCCTGAAACTGGCTTGGTTGAAAAGGGGTATTTGACACCTCTGAGGTGGTGTGGTGTGGTGACACAGGGACCCCAATGAGCGCTTTTCTGCGAACACCCATAAAGTCCCTTTAATTCGTTTTAATATTGCTTCATATGATTGTTGTGGATTACCGCTTCCACTCCCAGACTTCCATCCTTAAGAACTCTAAATCGCATAATCCTACAGCCCAAAGTAGTATCATCTCCTTCTCATGCCTTTATGCATTTGATTATTGTGTTATTTTTGAGCCCATCTCCCTTGGTGTTTTCCCAGTTTTGTGCTTCTCAAAAGCTCCTTTGTTGATTGGTCCTCTGCTGTGTTTTGTTTTTCTATAAGCTAACGTGAAGGTGAGTGGATTTTTACAATATTATGGCTTTTCCCACCAAGTCACTGATTTATGTCTGCCCCTACAGACTACAGCCTCTGTGTGCTTCATCACAAACCAAATAATGCTCCAATTTAAATTCTTAAAATAAAAATACTTTCTAGCTCCTACCTCTGAGGATAAGATCCGTTCTCCCTCTTCTTATGTCGTGCATGGTTTTCTGTCTCTCTCCTTCTCTGTCTATGTTTTTTCTGATAAATGGTATCCTGTAACATTCCTCATTGTCATAATAATAGGTACAAAACACCACTACTTAGCCAGTAATACATTCTGCATTCCCAAGGGAATGGAGTGAGATAAAAGTGTCTTGCTTTATTGTAATCTTGCACTTTAACCATGAGCACACATTATTACTTTGAGCTGTGCCATATTGTGTTGTGTTTTATATATTGTCATATTTTCTCCCCATGAAAAAGTTTGTTATATCTTGATATTGGCAATGTGCTGTAATGTGGACATCTCACACAAACCTTCAAACAAAATAAACGTGAAGGAAGGCTGAGCTTGCTGGGAGAGTCTAAAGAAGAGTTGAAAAAGCGTTGACAGAAAATAATGAGGAACTCACGGCAGAAAGAGCAGCAATGGTATTACAAACTGCTTTAATTCAAAAAGGTTTGTGATCATCTTGATGTAAAGAATACAGAACTGGATATTTACATAAAATATATAATATTATCATTATCAACTGATAGAAAAGTTCTACTATTAATAATTGTTAATTTTAATTGAATTACCACGATCATGTTTAACACAGAAAGTATGAACATTGGTTTCAGCATTTTGAATATAATGAGGAATCATGTCCTTTTCTCTAATTTTTACCATTGTCAGGTCACATTGTCTTTCTCTGCGTGTCTGTTTGGGGTTTCAAGTCTGGTCCTGTTCATTGTGTTTTGGAAGGCAGTCTGTATTTCACCTCTCAGCTTGAAATCATCTCTCTGGGCTCCGAGAAGGATTCCTATAAGAATCCACATCAGGTTTTTATTTGAAAAGAATCTCATACAAAACCTTTGACGGGAGGTGGGGTTGGAAGCATTTTGAGACACACACTCAAAGAAAAGCTTACGTACATCGCAATGATTTTAGTCCAAACACATGTACATTCAGCTTCTCCGGCTCTAGCTTTCCAGAGGAGAAGGAGGGCCCTGGGGAGCGTGCAGCTGTAATTAAAAAGCCTGGTCTAATCCCTCATCAGGGAGGGCCCATTGCCCTCCAGCCTGTTTATTGTGAGGGGATTGGCCACACACTTATTCACACTCACATGATTTTATGCGTTCACACACACTTGTTCTTAGGAATAGGACAAACAAAAATTTAAGAGTGAACAGAGGCTTTGCATATGAGGAAGGAAAAGGAAGGACACTTTTTTTAAGGACCTGCGGTTCTGCTGGTTGGACGGATTGTGTGTCCACTGAAAGTCACCATTAGGAAAAGATAAATCAATGTTCAGCGTGAACTTGTGAAAGCCAACTTCTCTGTGGTGGCTAGTAGAGTCAGACCCAACTGAGTGTTCCCTAAGAAACCATCCTGACTTTCCTAATCACTTTTTTTTGCCTCTGTGCTCTGGCTTACTTTGTGATGTACAGTATTTGTCAGCCTCTATCTATCCTTTTCTATCTCTCGTTATTTTGCAGCAACTCACAGTTTTATTTATGTTTTTATCTGTTCTTTTGAAGCAAAGTTGCTCCATGCTGTCTAATGCTTACGGACTCTTTTCCCTTGATGGTTATCCCCAATTTGACTGCTAGAAGATGAAACACAGAGGCTTCTCACATCTGCCTGATTTTCAGGCAAAAAAGTTTTTTCTGTGGTAAACATGCTTCTACCTGATTTCTTATCAGCAATAATATTGGTTACAATACTGAGAAAGGAACAGAAAATAGCATATAGATAGAGCTACTATTTATGAGAGAATGTCATCAGAAACAGATTAGAGGTATATTTATATTTTCAGCTTATTCAGTGAATTGACCTAGACCCTGAATGTGTGTGTGTACACGTCCTAGCACACTGTTCTAGCTGGCGATGCTTTCCTTGGCCTTCTTTTTCTCGTTGCTCCACTCCGGAATGAAATGCCACTCATGTTGGAGGAAAAGATCAGTTGGGCTCACAAAAGCAGCATTCCTCCTCTTTCCTCTGGTTATAAGCTAATAAGAGTAGAGGCAGACCACACACATTCTTAAAGCTCTTTAACAACCCTGCAAACACCGAGGAGCCAGCCATCAGCTAGTAGTGTTAGGTAGTAAAATGTCAACGGGTAGTTTCATCAGGTAGAACAGTTGTGAAAGAGTCACTGTTGAACAGACAAGAATAAAGAACAGAAAAACTTTTTTATTTGGAGTGCATTACTTTTTTTTTTTTTACTTCAAACAGACTCCAGACATAACAAGTGCTTTTTGTGCGAGAAGATTTTAAAAATTGCTGTCGGAGCACAGCGAGAACACTCAAACCACTCTCAAATTGCATGCTGCTACGTCTAGCTCAAATGTCTGCAAGTCATTACAGAGCTACAACAACAGTGTGGATGTGCCATATGTCCATGCATAATAAAATTTAATGCAGTTTGCTGAGAGCAGTATCTACTTCTCCCTCACCAGGTTACAAAAGTGGTCAAAACCATCACTTGCCACACCTACCACCCAGTGATGGGACTGACAACTTGCAAGTAGAGTCCAGGCCTTCACGCCAGACCCCCACCCCGGTCTCCATTACAACAAAATCTGAGGCAGAGCCAGTAAAGGATGCAAACCTATGTGTGATTGTGCTGCTTCCACCTGCATCCCTGATGCTTTAACATTATAAAGAAGCTCATGTTATCCACTTAACAAGTGTTGAAGAGAAACTAACTAACCAACTTCTGTCATTTTTTCTGATAATCTTTACATTGTCTTAATGTGAATCATGGGCTGCTCAAAAACCTAAATTACTACTTGACTGTCTTTCACAAACCCTCTGACCACTGTGTCCATTTTGAGCTCTCAATAAAGAGCCACTGACGTTATGAAACCTCTTACAGGGCAGTAAGGTGTCAGTGCTTTTGGCTTGCTGCCTTACATTCCATTTTAAACAGTTTAGGAAATAGTAAAAGCCCATGTTATTCTGCCTGTGGAGGAGTTAGACACTTTTCAGGATAGCTGTGCCCTGCTGCACATGCACCCACATTCACACGCACACACATCTATATTTCTACATGTGCTTTCCACTGTTTTAGTATTTTAGTAATCTCTTTTAGCCCTGTTTACCCTGCTTAAACATGTTTCAGAGGCTCCTCTAAAACATAGGTCCTTCGCCTCCTCTCGTTTTCCCGTGCGTGATGCTTTAACGCCTTGTGAACTTGAGCGTGCATCAAAGAGCCTTTGAAACCTGTGTGATGGCTCCCTTTGCTACCCTTGCAGACGGCCTAAAAAGCCGTGTTAGTACAACACAAGTGGGCATGTCAAAGCCGAGACGCTGAAGGAGGGCATTTACTGTCCTCTCAGCTCTGACAGCAACTATTGAACAGAATAAAATATGATATATAGGTGATGAGATGACCTGATGTGTATAAAAGTGTTTTGTCAATATTCTCTATTTGGAAGCTTGGGGTTTAGATGAGACGCTTTACTGTATCTCGTAGAAAAATCAACAGTTGTCCTGTTGTGGTCATGGTTCGACATTCAGCTCTTGCCCGTGTAGACTTTTTAAGGCCTAGAGATGGATGATGCTTTGATATGAACAGGTGAGTTTTGTTTGGCTTTGGCTGTAAATCAAGAGGATGTAAGTGAACTTGTTATTCCACGGTTGGAAGTATGCGTTCTCTATTGTGAATCAAGCAAATGAGCTCTTTATTTTTAACTGTGCAAAACCAAGGCAGAATGGCTTCAGAAGCAAATGTAAATGACTCAGTAATTACTGTACATGGAAATGAACCTTGGCGTTCCTGAAATAGGCTTTGTAATGTAGCTCACAGTCAGGTCGTAATCAAAAAACAAGGCCACTGAAGATTTCTATTTGTTTCAACCAAGTTAATGAGGATGGCATATTAAACAAACAATATGTGGTTTGTGCTTTTGCTCTTAGCACACTGCAGTGTCCCGCGGGCTGATGCTAGATTGTGATCTTGTGATATTATTGCACGCCTTTGCTTGCATCTGAGTAAAATCAGAATTATGACATTAATGTGAAAATAGAGAAAGCCTATTAAAGTTAAAAAGGCTGGTGTCTGAAAGTAAACCAATAAGGTAATTAGAATGAGCCCAGCCTTTCTTTGCCTTTCATCGAGAAATTCACACTCGGTCGTCAAGTGGGGAAAATTTCTCTCCCAATACCTTGTACTGCATTAAACCTGCACCCCTGCAGGTGACGATTCATTGTCATCAACCTCATTAATTGGGGAAATGAAGTTATAGCCACAGACAAAATCGCCAGTTAATGGCTACAGCAGAATCCACTGGGCAGTAAATTGATTTCTGCTTGGGCGAAATGCCCAAGGAGGGTGGATGAACCTGTCTGTAACACTCCAATAAGACAGAGGCAGCACAGGGGTTATTTAGTTATAGTGTAGGATGAAGTGGGCATGAGCGACAGATACATGCACCTTTAGTAGCCACAGCCTTGTAGCTACAGAAGATGATGCTACCCAGGCACCTTCCCTTTGGGGCGTGAAGGTCTGAAGGTCCACTGGAGGTGTAATAGTGAAAGATTACACAGAGTTACACAGAGTTACAGTACAATTCAGGAAAATATGTTTTTTTTTGGGGGGGAAATTTAGTAGAATTGCACTAATTGTGAAATAATTGAACTAAAACAAATAGTTTTCTGTGTTTTAGCATTTAAATGCATGTTTTAGTCAAAAGCCATATCCCCAGTCAGAAAGTTGGAGAAACCAACATCTTGTGGATGTGTCAGGTGGACAGCATGGTTTTCTGTGTGTGCAGCCTGATAATGACATATTCACACTGGACATTGGTCAGTTCGGGAAAAATGTTGTTTTATTAGCTTTGTGTGATGCCGTGACATAGTGTCTGACAGGTGTACTGCTTCCTCTGTACAGGTGACCAAGATGGTGAAGACTGTGACCACACGAACAGTACGTCAGGTGCCCCTTGGTCCTGATGGCTTGCCCCTGCCTGAGGGCTCATCGCCATTAGGAAGCTACACCGACTCTATCGACCGGCGCTTCATGAAGAATGGAGGTGACCGTTTTATCACTCCTCAAGCAACCTCCACCCTGACACGCTCCTACAACAACTCCTACAACGATTCATATGTTGAGACGCCTGAGAGTCAGTACGTTCGTCACTATGGCCTGCATGATGGCTATGCCGATTTGACAAACAACTATGGCAGCCTGTCACGTGGAGTGAACTTCCGGCCACCACGCTACCCCTACATGCCCAACAGCTACCGGCCTGAGAACAGCTACACACTGCCTATTCGCAAGGATGACTATGGTCATGTGGCCCAGCCCCAGGTGCCTATGGGTAGCAGCACTGTGGATCTGAACCGCTCACAGCCGGAGCGCTTCCAGCCTGAGCCATATGGCTTGGAGGATGACCGCCGCAGCTTGGGCCCTGAAGAGGAGGAGCCATACGAGCTGGAGCCTGACTACTCCACTGCCAATCGACGCACCTTGCAGGGGGCCAACCGAGGTGGCACCCACAGGGAACCTCTCCGTGATGGACCCAGAGTCAGGTGAGAACGAAGGCAAAAAATTGACAGAGTTGAGACTTGCTTTTAAACTTGAATACGTGGCGTCCAGTTCTACCTGTTTTACTAAGTAACAATATTACATACATAACCTAGGTTTATATAACTTGCAGGGGATACTGGTTTTTAAGAAGGTTTACAGGTTCACACTGCTCAACACTGTTCATAGGCATGTGTGCAGACTTTGCCTTGACACAAGAGGAGATCAGGCTTAGTAAAAAGAGGGGGAATAAAGAATTTTCATAACGTTCTTGTCATATAATAGACACTACACTGTGCACACGTAAACAGATGTCTCTTCTCCTTAAGCCACATCCTTGGGGAAGGAAAGGAGTAAAAAAACAAGTCTTTGATTGGTATTTTCCTGCTAATGGATAATAAGCATGTGTTTGTGTGTCAGAGGTAAAGAGGCGGGAATGATTGGAGAAGTGATGAGGGGAGGAAGGAGGGAACGGATGGAGGGAATAGGAGAAGATAGTAGGCCTTTGTCAGTTATCTCTCAAAGCTTTTCCTTTTTGAGCCACCTTTGTTGCGAGGAGTATAACCCCTAGACTCTAGTGAGCTGAAAAATAAGCCTGTTATCCTCCAACAATAAGATCCCAAAATGGGCTCTTGTCTCTTAATAGCTTCCAATCACTTCAATACTGCCCCAAGAGGGGGGCAGAAAGAAATGTCCACCTACAAGCGAATTGAAGCAGGGCTTGATGTCTGTGTGAGCAGTTGTATGCAGCAGAATTATTTTCAAGCTCTCTGGATCCATCTGAGATCAAAATGCCTGGGCCTCAAGCCACATCTAAATGAATAGAGACATGTGATTTATTTATTGGCCAGTTCAAAGGGGATGCTGCATCCAGATATGTGTCCTTATTGGCAAGTTGTGCTTTTGGACCCTTCTTAATTAAGCCTGCAAACATATTTGCGCATTTTCCTTTTCAATAGTCCCTGTATCAACTTTCATGAAGGACAATAGAGCAGATGTCCAACCCAGTCTCACATCACAATGTACAATTTCTATGTTGGTCCACATCACAAAATATGCTAGTCTTACAATACTGGCTGTAAAATTGTGAGATACTAACATTTTTCTTTGTTGTCTATTCCATTCTATCGGCCTGCACCAAGCTATAGTTTCTGACAGTGAAAACAAAAGAAATCCCTTCACCATTAAAATGTGCTTAGATAAAATTTTTTGCAAGAAATATATACTTTATTTTCATAATCTGCATATAGAGATGTATATGCATGTATAGGATGTTTGGTTTGTTAGTTATATGAATTGTAGCTTTATGTGGTGACCAACAGTTTTAATAAGTTTCGTAAAAAGTGTCTGTTAGTTTAATGGAATAAATTGCTGTAAAGTCAAAGTACCAGTGCTATCAGCGAGTGCTTTTAAAAATCTCCTTTTATAACATTTTACCACATAAAATTCTAGAGAATTTCCTTGATAATTCACTGTTAATACAGCACATATATGTTTATTGTGTAGTCACCAGCTTAACAATTGAGAGGGCTTGTCTTTTTAGACCCTTCGGGCAAGATGTTTCATTTGGCAAATGAAACATCTTGCCCGAAACTTACTTGTCCAAAATGTAGGATAGTTTAAGCCTGTTAAAAGATAAATTAAAAACTGAAATCTGGAGTATTATATCATATTAACCTATAAACAAAACGTATTATCTAATCTCTATATTATATTAATCTCAGGTGAAAGAAAGGATAAAGTGTGATTTTTAGTTTTGAATCAATTACTGAATTTCTTCAGAGGTAAACTCCTGCATTACTATTCATAGTGAAATTACCTTCTTCATAACAAAGTTTGAACCCTGGCAGGACTTCAGCTTCTGATAAAAAAGTGGAAAATAAAAGTTTTTAGTTTCAACTAAAATGAGAATTCATGGAAACTTTAAGATCAGACACACTATGAAAGCTCTACAGTTAAATTAAACAGTTTTTGGCGGGTCGACACACACAAATCATTGATTGAGAAGCACTGGAGAATGTCATATTTATTGTTCACTTGATCGATTGGGAAACTGCAGGATCCATTACACTTGCAGAATCATTGAGTTACCCAGGCAAGCAGGGAAGTGTTCAGCCTTGATAGCTTACATATTTATAAAAAAAATTACTTGTTTCTGTCAGTTTTCATACTTTTCCTTCACCACTAAGTCCACTGTTTAGAGCTGTTACAGAGTGATACCCTTTTTCAGATAAATGCAATCTTGGGCACAGCCGTTCAGAGGCAGGTGGTACCTCTCACTGCACAAAACCAATCCTTTGCACAGAAAGACAGAAAGTGTTGTTGCATCGAAGCCTGGTTCTCTGCAAGCACGCCGACAGAAAACAACTTGTTGCCTTTGTCCTTTCATAGATTTAAATCATAGATAAAACTATACCGAGACCTGATTCGGGCTGCTGTTTGACATTTTAACCAGTCTACAGGTGTGGTAGAACAAGCTGGGGTGGCCGTCTGGTTATCTGACTTCAGATACTGTGGTTCTTTGGACAGTTTAAAAAAACCCTGGCCAAATATCTTGAGTGACGTACTGCAAACCGGGAGGAAAACCGGCCAAGTATGTTTACAGTATGTTTGGGACAATTTATAGTCTTAAGTTCCCAAATAAATGAAATTGTATTAACTCCATCCAATATAAGAATGATGAATATCAAATCTATAATTTTATTTACTGTAGTGTTATTACTCTGCATTATTAAGGCCTTTCTTGACTAACTACTGCATACGAATATAAAAAATATCACTTCTAAATGCCAATTGTTTTAATATGTCCAGCTGTTTGATTAGCTTGCTGATCTGTCACATAGCCTTCAATATGAAGTGCTCCACAAGAACAATATCAAAGTTAAGCAAAAACTATTGATTTTGATAACATAATTATTGTGACAGGCCGATCTCCAGGATTTGTTACACCTTTAATGTGTCTCCTCATACTGTATCTCCTGTGGTTCACATCTCTGCAGTTTTCTTCACAGTTTCTCTACTTGTTTACAGCGACGTATGTCTTTGTTAAGGCAGTAGGCTTCGTGATGGACCAATGAGCAAACACTGTGTGCAGGTAGTTCTTATGGACGTTGTAGTGTCATAGTGCCACACTGTATTATTTCAGATAGCTTTTTTAGGCTACATTTAATTTTTTTATTTCTGAAGTGGGTAGTGAGAATGACTGTGTTACCCAAACCTGCTGAAAACATCCACATTTGGCAGGTTGGCGGGTGTTAATGTGAAGCTCTGAGTGCTATATATGATGACTATATATAAGTAATTTTCCATTGGGCTTATTCTTAGTCCCAGGAATCAAACAAGAAAAAATTAAAGCAAATGCAAAACGAAAAGAAGATGTGTTTTAATTAGCTGATAACTGCTTTGGATTTATTTCAGTTATATACTTACAGTATGTGACATTCCAGTGGTTTAAATGGAGGATTTATGTTCCCACTGAATAATCATAGCTTTAGCCACTCACATGTTTACTGCGTTTCATAGCTGCACACTGATATAACATGAAATGACAGTGAAACTTCTTAGCCTCACATTTTGCAAAGCTTTGCACACAGTGTTTGGCAAAGCACTAGACACACTTCTCTACATTAGACACAGAAATCTAACATGATGACACGTCTTTGACATCTCAGTGCTCTGCATTAAAAATAACCGCACTTATTAATCAATTGATCAAACATAAATAGAAAAAACGGTCAAACAAGTTTGTCACTTGGTATTTAATTAATAACACAACAGTCGGACCCCTTCAGGTCCTGAGCTTCTCCTACAGAAACTTGCACACAGATTCACAAACTAAACGTCATCACAGCAGAAGACAGAGTGGACACTGTCATCTGGGACACTGCGTCCTCCAACTGTTCCAAAATGGGTTTCAACCATTTTTTTTCTGTCCAAACCTACTTCCTCACTTTCTTCTTCGGCCTGTGGGGCATAACTGTAATATGAGTTTACAATCTGCAGCCCTTTGTCAGAATATCTTTTAATAAACCAATGGCGAAAACCTGCCACTAAACTTATGCAGGGACTGTGACAGATGGATTCATCATTCCTCCTCAGTCCCTAGTCTCATTAAGACTCTTCCTGTCTTGTGGGAGAGGACATTCTGTACATTCTCTTCAGTCTAGGTGAAGAGTTGATAATGTTACTTGTTAAATAATGTCACTATTGAATTTATTTGAGAATTATTAAATAAAAAATTATCTTGCTTAATTTTCAAAATGAGCACTGCTGACTGCTGTGCTAAAGATGATTTTCACTGCCACTTAATACATTTATCTCTTCTCGTAAATATATACTTTTTATAATGATAAAATATGCTGTAAAAAGAAAATAATGTTAATAATTAAATCATGGTTAAACTTTTCATTAGCTTTTCAAACATCCAAACATCATCCAAAATGCTTGATTATAGCCCACACACTTTTATGAACAAATGATAGATTGTTCTTTTTCTAGTCCCTATATGTTTCAATATTTAGTGAGACAGTGGCTTAACTTGGTTGCAGGCCATTTTGTAATGTAAACTGTAATGTGCTTTGTCCAAGATGGTGGAGCACAGTATTCCTACAGTCTTCTAGCAAAATGTTTGAAATTACTGATAAGCTAAACATCCCATACATTTGCTGAATGAATATTATTAAGAATGCAGCGCACATTTCAAGGCAAGAAATGTAATCAAAATGCATTTTGATGCTGAATCTAGTTTAAAAAATTGAATTTTCCAACATGACAAGGGTACAGGCCAAAAGCAAACAAAACATTAACATCTCACAATCGTAAAGCCCATTTTGTGAGACTACATTTTGCGTTGTGATTGTACATTTTGATGAGTAACTGCTTTGCACATATTTGATTTTGCTCTGACACTCATAAATAGTATATCTTTCATGCTTACACACACACACACACTAAAAATCTTCAGAAAATGAGTCACTCCCCCATCCTCCTATTGAGAAGCGCTTGCTGTGACAGGCAATTTGTAGCCTGCCTTACACGTGTCACAACACAACCACAACAGCCACATACACCCCTTCAGACGTGTGCACACTGACAGCTGCTCATTTGAATGCCCAAACACAAATACACGTTTCAAGCCTCTCTTGAATGACTGACGGCTGCCCAGCTAATTGCAGGAGGAAATTTATACCAAATATTTTCTTCGTTTCTTTTGTTTTTCTTGCACTCACATGGGCCCACATGACATCAAAACACTGAAACATCAGTGGACTCTCTGCATATTTTTTCCTCCGAGGAACAGTGAAAGTCAGTCCTCCCAGAGTGGTAGGCCCCTCCTGTGCACTCACACCGCGATTAGCATTCTTCCAAGAAGCAACTCCAAAGTGGCGTAATGAATCTGGGAATTAAGCGGTTTAATTACAGCTTATCATTACATACCAAGTCCTCAATTATACACCGACAAAAATGAAGATGTTTAGTGCTAAAATGGATTCGTACATTGGAGCTGAGCACTCATTTTGTCACATTGTGTGGTAGTGTGTTGATGGAAATGATGTGTGAGCACGCCTGAGGATTTTAGGATTACAGTAATTATAATGTACAGGTGGGAAACACATTCAAGAAAGTATAAACAAATGCACCAGATAGAGCTCAGGGGTCCAGTCTGCCTGTTTCAACTATAGCCAGTGTTGTCATCATTATGATGCACACTGCATGTCTCCTACATTATCTACATGAATGTGACATGCAAAATTATGATGTGTGTCAAATTTATCTCTAACTTTATTCAAAAATTGTGTACAGAGGTGGATTGAGAGTCTGCACAAAAGCATTTAAGAAGAGCAGTTGGGTAGATAGAACTGCAACCAAGTGAACTGAAAAAAAAAGGACCCAGAGTTTTTATCGTCCTTTAAACTCTGGCTATGCTAAAATTCCTTTGTTATTACAGTACTCTCCAGCAGGAGGTAGAGCAGTCATCCACCGATCCCAAGGTTGTTGGTTCAGTTCCCAGCTCCTCCTATCACAGGTTGAAGTGTCCTTGAGCAAGGGGCCGAACTCCGGATTAGTTATTCCCATTGAGTGCAGGCCAGCTGCATAGCTGTGTGTGTGATAGTGAGTGTGAGTTCTACAGACAGAAGCACTGTGAAGAGCTTTGGGTACCAATAAAGTAGAAAAGGGTGATTTCAGTGCAGACCATTTAGCATTACTCTTAATGTCACATTCTACTTTTTGTCACTGTGTCAAAATTTACAGAATGATGGTTTTGTTAACTTACTGTTGATTGGCACTTCCTGCCGGCTGATGTCTAACATCCTGTCATTTTAGACATCTGTACAGAATCCAAAAAAAAAGCCACACTAGTAAGCTGACTTTTTTCCAGCCACAGCAGAGTGTCTCATTCTTGTCTGTCTATCTCCAACATAATTTTGCAGTTGTAGACTCTGCTTTGTCTTGTGTTATTGCGGTTGGCAATCAGCGTTGAGGAACAATACGTCCATCTAGTATGTTAGAGTGTCATCGAGATAGTCTCTGGTTCTAGGTTACATTTTAACATTATATCAATACCAGTATATTGTGACCCTTAATTTGGACAATTCCTTAACTTTTGTCTGATGGTTTTACTGTAATTGGCACTAGCGATTTAATGTCAGGACAATTCTAACTTTTTTCTGTAATCTTTCTCTTTTACTCCTTTTACTCCTCTCCCCCTTTTCTCTCTCCCCTGCCCTCTCACTCTCTGAATGTGAGTGAATGTTCCTCCTGTTTTCTCATTCCAACCCACGTGCATTTGTGTGTCCATCTGCACCTTTCTGTGCATGTCGTGTATGTTTCACCAGATTAATTGCTTTTGAACCCAGCCACACTACAGAGACGTTTTTAATCCAGTCTCTAATGGCTCACCTCTCCTGCTCCCTGCACCTGCTCACCAGCATCCCAGATCACCACGAACACAGACATGCACATACATACCTACCCGCATTCACCCGTGTCTTATTTGAGAGGAGGGGGTTCTTTCTAATCCTGTAGTGTCTATAAGGAACAGACTGTGATGTGACACTAGCCAGTTCAGCCAACCTTCTAATCGATCCTGTAAAGAGGCTTTCACTTAGACCCAAATACTCTGTTTAATATTGTACTCCCCCAGTGTGTCTGGCTTCTCAGAAACATCCTATTAATTTTAGATAAAAACTTCTTAGCAATGTGAATCTCTTTTAACCAAATGAAAACAAGCACTGAATAACATGCTTAGCTGTTTTCTTTTGCCTCCTTTTTGTTCTCGCGCTTCAGGAAAGATTGGTGTGCATCATTAAACAATTATTGCCCATAATTCAAAATGTGCAATCTGCTCAGCCGGGGCAGCCAGTAGGCTCATAAATGCAGTGAAGATGGAAAGTTTAAATATGAGATGCAAACATCTTCTTCCCAGTCTCTAATTCTTTTCAGTTAATCTCCTTTTATGGTCCTGCCAAGAAAGACAGTCAGGCACTGGTGCTATTGAAAGATGATGAAAGTAAATGACTGAAGATGAAGGAAAGGAGGAATAGTGAGGAAGAAAGGTGCATAGGTGGATAAATGAATGGTGAAGTTTGCAGACACACATATGTCTTTCTAAGTGGAATGTGTAGTATTTTTCTTTGCATCATAGAACAAAACAGCACCACCAGAGCCAATGTTTGTAGATGAGCATGCAGGTACACAGAGATAGCTTGGACATTTAGCAGCTCCATTAACATGAGGAGAGTGATCTGTGAGGATCGCGTCTGGTGGCAGAGAGCCCTTTCACATCGTATGAATACAACCCCCCCACCCCCTGACACACTCACAGTCCCGCCAATTTAAATGCAAATCCTGACATTCCCATCACGATGCATGCTTTACCAAAAGCTCCACTGCATCGGCCTAGATCTAAATGAGCCCCGATCTGCTCAACTGTACATCTTATCTGTGTGTGTGTGTGTGTGTGTGTGTGTGCGCGTGTGTGTGTGTGTTAGAGAAATAGTGAGAAACATGGTGTAATAGATAATGAGAGAGAAAGCCAAAGAGAGAGATACTGTGTGTCAAAGAGATAGTTCTGTATGCAGGTCTATACAACAGAGATAATACTGAGATTGTGTACTGCCCTTTCTTTAGAAGGGTTATCCCTGCCTCCCTTTGACTCGTCAACTCCAATATTCAACAGCAATCAAAAGCCGGATGGTGGCCTTTCAGAATAGGTGTGTGTGTTTAGATCTTGGTATATGCAAAGAAGCATTTAGTAGCCAGCAGCACGTGCACATAGAAACACATTTTTCTGTCATGCAGCTCACCGCTTTGCCAGACCTCAGAGAAGCAGTCATTCTACAAATGAAATGCTTCGATCGGGCTTTTGTAACCTCCACGCTGTGGTTGCAAGCTGTCTTTAGAAGTTTGTGGTTGTCCATCATGTTCCACAGAGCTGGAAACAAAACTACTTTAACAAAGAACAGACAGTAATGAGTACATCAGATCCTCTCTAGCTGTGCTTACCCGTATTCAGTTTCTCTTTTATCTGTGAAAGAATACTCGTTTGATAAGACACTTGACCTCGTGAACCACTGCTGTTCTTGTGTCGATCTCACCTAACGCTTGTCCCACAAAGTTTGACACGACCATTTGGTTCGGTGGTTCTTTGAACTGGGTTCATGCCGCTTTAAGCATTTAGACACAGGACACACACACACAACTGCTGTGGTGCCTCGCTCTGTCTCTATTAATCCTCTTTCCATCTATATGAATAGGATAGGATTTAGTATCTTGTTACATTGCTCGGGCAGGAGCTCTTCTCCCAGTTCATTTCATATTGATTTCCCTGGCAATAAAAGACACAAAGTTGTGCCGTAAAAGCCAATATGTTACTGTGAAGCTTGTGTAAAAGAAAAACCAATAGAGGAATATACCAGAGTTGAGGCAAGATGACATGGGGCTCTCCCCCTCCTTCCTCAGCATGCCTGGGAAGAACTGTAAAAAACTCATAATTAACATAAAACTCATTAAAAATTAAAGCTCGGTCTTGAATTCCCTGCCAACCACTAGCGTTGGCCACCGTTTTATTGCACCACCATACATCAAAGATGGTTAGAGGACCAGTTGGATTATGTAATGAGGATAAACAAGTCTCAAGCTGTGGGGTGGGTGGGGGGTGATAAGTGCTGTGCAAAAGTACACAACCCTAATTAACTTCCTCTCCCCATGTCATAACTTTTCCTACAAACATTCTCTCATCCTTTTAGAGAGCTCACTGGTATGGGTTGAAAAAGGAGAAGTTTTTGTGAAACAAGTTTCAAAACTTTGCAACTTTTGTGCCACTGTAAAATGTGATTCCCCTGCTCCATCGATGAAGTTTGTGGAAACTTTTTCCTATGATTAAAGGGCTTTAAGTAAAGTGAGTACCATGTACTCCAGCAACAAATGATCTGTCATTGGAATTGAGAGCCTATATTTCGCCCATGTTCCTATAGAAAATTAATGAGCCAGCCTTTGAAATTGAGAACCCTGGAGAACAGAACATGGATCATACACTGTGAGAGACTTGGGACATGAGAGAATCATTGACGGAAACCCTCTACAGAACCTCAAGCAATTCCTCGCTCCCTCCTCCCCTCACCGTGGACAACACTCCTTTCCATCACCACAAACGAGAAGAACTCAGGAGCGTCACCAGCTCTAAAAGCAGAACTGCTAAACCGGCTACTGCTAGCAGAGAAGTCATAGGGAATGCCGTCATTACCAATCTAGCAACACGATAGTAGTGTTCGGCGCTGTGATGGAAGGCAGCCCTTGGGGCATCGCAGGGGCTGCTGCTGCTCCCTGGAGGGACAGCACAGCTCCTCCCAATTCCCTGGGGGTAAATACATCAAATCGGTTCTGTACAGTATACGGCGTCTTCATGAAAAAAACGCTTCACAGGACTTAACTTCAAAGATTTTTCTTTGGTGTTGCCTTTGTCTCCGTCTCTTTGTGAAATGTGTGGCTTTTCTTTGTATAATCTTCCGTTGTCTCTCAGTCAGCTTCTCTGTAAGGGTTGTTGTTACCACACTGAGAGGGGAGAATAATAAGGAGAACGTTGCCTATGGTATCACTCTTATTGCAGGGAATTGCCACCATCGTCTGACAGACCTGTTAATCACAGATCACCGTGCCTGTCCTTCACTCTCTGTCCTGCACTCCCTCGTTTTTTCCATTTCATTGCCCATGTCATTTCACTTCTCACCCACCCTGTCCTTTTGCTTTTCCGTTTTCCCTCATTAGTCAGTGGCACTCACCTCCCTTGGCTTCTCTGAAAGTATTTCCCCCAGCAGCCTAATTCTTCTCTCAGACAGATCTGTCTGAGTCACCCTCCATCTCCCTTGTCCTCACCGTCCTCTCTCCTCTTGTTTTCCAGAGGGTACCCAGATGACCCCATTGAGGCAGAGCTGATTGATGAGCGCCACCCGTACATCCATGGCATGTATTCAGCACCACTGGCCCAGCCAGAGAGGGGGAGCATGGCCAGTCTGGACCGCATGGGTGGCCGGCGCTCGCCCTCCATTGACAGCATCCGCAAGGACCCACGCTGGCGTGATCCAGACCTCCCGGAAGTCATTGCCATGTTGGGCCACCCCATTGACCCAGTCAAGTCCAATGCAGCTGCCTACCTGCAGCACCTGTGCTATGAAAATGATAAGATTAAGAAGGACGTGCGTCAGCTCAAAGGGATTCCTATTCTGGTGGGGCTTCTGGACCACCCCAAATCTGAAGTCCACCGCAAGGCTTGCGGTGCCCTGCGCAACATCTCCTACGGCAAGGACAACGACAACAAGGTTGCCATCAAGAACTGTGATGGCATCCCGGCCCTCATCCGCCTGCTGAGGAAGACCAATGACATGGAGGTCCGAGAGCTCATCACCGGTAAGAAGAGTCTTTGTGTATTAAAGGAATTGTTTTCACGTGCACTAATTCCTTTGTTTTCCAGAGTTACATAAGAAGATTAACAGTATACTAAATACAATGCTACAGCCAAGAAGCAGTTACACCTATATTAGCTTAGCATGAATTACATCCAGATCAATTTTGCATCAGTTGTGAAAATACCCGATAGCTTTAAATATGAGTTTAACATAAATACAAAAAGTTGTGGTTTTTAATAGGAGAATACAGACATAGGAGTGGTATTTATCTTCATCTCACCCATGACAAGAAATTTAATTAGCACATAATGATATTAGATAAACCCTTTAAAACGACGTAGGACTAAAGTAAGGATCATTACCTACTAAAATAATAAAATGTTTAGTTAATACCTGCTACAGTGATTGTACACAGCAGATAATAACTACTTACATTAATAATAAAAATGCACTTGCCCATTTTTGGATCCATTTTGAGATCCATGTCAATTACAGTGACGCTTTAACTTAAACTCAGTTTTACTGCAGAGCTTGAAAGATTTCAGTGCTTTAAACAAGTCCCACATACATTCCCTAAAGAAAGCATGTGAAATAAGCACTCATTGTCTCATTGCATTGCTTAAATTATGCCATAGGGAAGGAATTCTTATAATATTCAAAAACCACCTGGAAAGCACTGATGCAGCCAAGGCTGTTGGCTGCTGTCTTTTCTAACTCGAGGATTCCTCTTTCTGCGTAATTAGTCTCAACTTTCTTAACATACAGTAAGTATAAGTAAGTGCTGCTTTGAAGCTGATATGATAGCACCTCGGTATGCCAGTCCTTTTTCAGTCACTAGCTGCATACTTCCTATCGCTTATATAATCCGTCCAGGAATTACTGAGTTGGCTGCTGTAATCCCAAACTCTGCATACTAATGCAGCACTGAGTCATACTGTATTAACCACTAGTTTTTTGAGCTTTCCACACATCACCATTTGTTGTTGTATTGCTTATACTATTTTCTTGTCTTAGACCCCTTACACTGTTTGATATGAACAAAATACTTTGTGAATTGTGGTCCTTGTATGTGATAGTAAAGATATCAGTGCAGATATTTAATAACCTAAGCTTTGTGACACTATATGGTAAGCAGGAGGAGATTTATTGGCATGCAACCATTGACTTTGAAAGGACAGATGACACATTTGCTTCTTCAAAGGAGCTATTGATGCAGACGTCATGATAGGGTTTCTTCTCCTTGACCCAGTAAATGTCAACTGGAGCATACAGTAGTGTGTGTATGTGTGTTTAATCCTGAACAGGATTGGGTTAACCTGACACACTTTGGCTGGTATTCATGCCGTGTCATGCGAGAAGGAGCGTTTGTTTTTACCAAACATGCATGGAAATTTAGAACCACTTCAAAGATACTTGACCTTTGTTTAGTTCCTGCCAAGTGTTAAAGGCAGTATATCCTCTTCCCAGCCTATAATAGGTGAGATTTTAGATCATTTTACAGTTTCGGGAAGTCAAATTGTTTTCAGTGTCTAATGTTTTGGCTGATTGTCATGACGTGAAAATCTGTAAAGTTATGGCCTTAAAAGAAGTTCTCACCTCAAGATACTGCCAGGTTTGGTTTAGGAATTAAGAGAAATACCAGTCCTTAAAAAAGCAGGGCCCACTAAACTATTGTGTGTGTGTGTGTGTGTTTGCTGTGACAGAGATGTCGTGGTGAGCAATGACTGTGCCGCAGCAGAAATGATTGCCTTTACAGCACCGTGTTGCTCCCCATGGTAGCTAAAAATAACCCTGCACCACAAGACAAGGAGGACCAAATTGAGGGAGGCTTTTTCCCCCTCTTTTCCTCTCTCCCTCATTATCCACCCTCCTTTGCTCCGTCTAATTTTTTCTCTCCTTCATTCACACTCTGACTTTCCCTCTCTCGTGCTATTTCTCTCTCTATCCTCTCCCTGTGTCCAGTATTAGGTTCCAGTGCAAACAGACCAGTCACAATGCAAGCTCAGCTTACATTCTCAACCCATGTGGCTAGAACTGGCCGTGTTTTTCTACAATTAAATATAATTGGGGGTTTTAAATATAGGGCCCTTTTCTTAGTGCATGTGTTTTAAGAGTTTGCTGCTGGAGTTTGTGCTGTCACTGTAAAACCACAGAGAGCTCTGTTTTCTGCAGGGGGAAACGGGCAACGTGGAGGCAACCGAGGGGTTTCATTTTCCAACATACAGGACAGACAGACCACTGGTTCATATTTTTAGAGCTTTGTACTGTTCAGAGTAATTATTTTTTCCCTTCCCAGTTGGCTCCGGGCTGTTTGTGCCCTCCAGCAATTCCCACTGTGGAGATATAGTTTGTTAAGAGGATTTGCGTTGTGTTTCTATTTATTTTTTTATTTTTTCAAGTTTTGTCTAAGTTTTGTGGATTGACAGACAGACAGGTGATTACTGCACGCGTTTGTCATTTGGATGAAAATGTGGCTAGGGAAAGTTGGCACCTCTCTTCCTTATGTTGGAGGTGAGATGCTTCTAGACAGCTGTGATCTGTGATAAGGTTTTCTGGGTATTTTTAACTTAGTATACACATATTATTAAATTTAATTTTTTTATTTGGGGCTTTTGTTTGTACAGTAGCTACCAAATTGTCTCATTTATGCTTTGTTTAGGTCTACACATTTAGGTTGGAAAAAACAGGGTTATTACCTGTACAATTCTGTGTTTACCCTATAGTTGCTGACTTTATGTTTTTCCTCCTGAGCCGGTGTGTTAATGCGAGCAATGAAACTGACCTGAAAAAGTTTTGGGCTGTAGGACAGAGAGATTTCATGTAAAGATAAATAAACGTCTTATTGGCTTCAGGGGAATTGACATCCCTACTCCTTAACGTACTTCATGTTCTATTGTTAATATGATAATATTGATTAGTGGAGCCTTCAACAGATTATACAGAAGAAAATCCTACACTGAAACCTTTGGCACTGATGTTTTACCTTTTGTCCTGTGCTCTACAAGTGGGTAAAAATAATGCATTTTTACTGCAGTTGAAAATGAATATTTTTGAGATTTGAGCCCAGTGGATCAGACCAGCCACTTACAATGAAAGACCCTCATTTTGTCTTAGCATGCAGCGTAATTAGTTACATTAACTAGTAATGGCTGCCTTCTATCAAGTGTCCCAGTTACAGGTCTGAGATTTTGCATGTCGGCTCACTTTAATGTCTTACTGGACCGCTTAGCTGTTTGTGTTACTAATAACACTTGTTCTTTTGTTGCTCTGATGAGTTCAAATCCTAAGGTGGAATACAGTTGAAATAAAACTCATTTTTGTCACATTTTTCTTGTGATGCAGAGCTACTCCCCAAACAAACCAGGCTTAACAGCCTAACCTGACTGCTTGCGAAATTTGAGCATGTGGGGCTGCAGACAAAGCTTCACTCGTAAATCACTTCTCAGCTGTGGCCAGGGTTTCCTCTAAGGGCATCGCAAGGACAGTGAGGGTCACTGGAGGACGGTGATTGATGTATTACACTGTATTTAAACCATATAATCATAATCTAATTTGGAGAATACAAACCAAATTTAATTAAGGTTTCTCACTAATGCCACTTAATCTAACATACACTAGTGTTGCATTAGTCATTCAGCGTACACACACATAATATAATTGCTCTTACTTTAGCGAACGTTTTCCACAGCGAACAACCGAGTCCACTTACCGAGGTCTCCTCCCTCTGTGCCTCCTTTCATGTCTCTGAAATGACCTCTCCTTTTTTTCTGAACTGCCTTAGCCTCTCTCCGTATCACTGAGAGTGTGATGGATGGCATAAGGGGTGAAGAAGACAAGGAGAGGAGGGAGGAGAAAGGAGGAGAACGGTAATGGGCAGAACTAAGTTAATAGCCCTCCTTGAAGAGCAACATGTCTGCCAGTGGTGCTTGGAAAATTGAATTATACGCAGCCACAGCTACAGTTCCATTCCCAGTCCAAGTCCCAGTCTCGAAAGCCCTTATATATCCAAGTATCAGGAGAGGATACATGGAAAAGGAAAAGAAGAAAACTATAAGTGTGGATTCATGCTCAGCTCACAACTTATCTCCATCTTGTCATTTATTTTGACAAACACACTCACACACAGTTTTGATCTAAGCATTGTAGGATTGTGTCAAGCTCTGGAAATAATCTGAAAAATCGGAAGTGTCTGTTTTTTTTTTTCAATAAATGATTGAAGAGGTAGGTAATAATGCACAACTTGCCCTGCGGCTCGATTATATTTAAGACAAAGAAAAGCAAAGCTCAGGTTTACAGGGAACCCAGTCAAAGGACTGTAGCTACCCTCATTCATTTTCAGATCCCAATGTTTTTTCCTATTTATGGAAATCAAACTGTAGCATTTTGATACATACTTTCTCAAAGAAAATATTTTTTCAGCTGAATAAGTTCTGTTTACGGGAATATATCACAATATATTTTACAACTTGTTTTCAACATTTATGTGCTGCTTTTACTGTTTACCCCTTTAGAACTTTTCTCAGCAGATAAACAACATTAATAAAACAGAAAGTAATATCATATTTTCTTTTCATTTTATCTTGAAAGCACTTATGGAGGGTCATGCTAAAGTCTGGGAATTTTATATTACGGCCCTGCTGGGAATACTGACTTTGATAACAATCTTGGAAGCAAAGTGATAATATAAGTAAGATAAGTAGGATAAGTCGCTATTTGAAATTCTAAGTCCTCTTTCCTCTGGGCATTGACATGTTAACATCAAGTATTAGAATGTTTGCTCAGTTAATTTAGTTTTATTGCATTCCAGTGCCAAACAACACGTTTCCGCTGGTCCCCCTAAGGGCTTCATGCAACTTTATTCAGCTTCACTAAATGAACGCTCCATTACATGTTTATCAGTCAGTGTCCTAATTATGTATAAGTAAGTATGTTTTACCAAAAAATAGTGTTGCCTGTTATAATTGTGTCCAAGTTAGGATTTCATATTTGGATGCAGTAATATTTTCAGCTTTCCATGTACATGATGGTAATATTAGGATAGTTTATGATGCTAGAAATAGTTTATGATCCCAGACAGTCACTGTCATTTCTAAACTGGCTTAAATGACTGACATTAGACTTTACACCCACTGTACCACATGCTGAGATTATATAGTATTTCTATATTTAGGAGCAAACGTTTTTATCCCCTTATTTCGAAAAGTCTAAGGTTGCGGTTGTGAAGAGAACTGGTGAAGAATTGTGTGGTTAATGTGAATCTAGATGTGGCAGCTTAGTTTAGCAAAAAGGCTGGAAACCGGGTGACACAGCTGCCTACCTTGACTCTCCACAGCCAACAAACGTCTAACCACTAGCACCTCTGAAACTGATAGTGTAAAAATGATATTTATGGGGGATAACTGATTTCCACTGTGTCCGTCTTAATGTTGAGATGAGCTGACTGGCTGTTGATTCCTATTTATGATTCCTGTCTATTTCCGAAAATATTGATCTAGCCTTTCGAGGGAGATTTTATTTTTACAAGCTGTTCAAAAGAACATTAAAGGGATGGTGATAGTCTTGACTTCCTGGAGGATAAATCAGGTTAAAGTGTAATTAATTTGTATGTGTGTTTGTATCACATGTAGAGTGAGCTTTTAACATCACTGTTACATGGTACAGTGTCTGCAACGTCGCAAACACACCCACCTCAGACAAGGTGACAGAGGACCGAAAATGGAGTAAACCTGATACAGAGCCAGCGGCCTGAAACAGTAGGATGAAGATCGTCACTTTCCCAGCACTCTGTCATCTTAAATAACATTGTGTCTGTGGGCCGAATACCTGTCGCACTTGATGGATCGCAGCCACGGCAAAGACATGCCTTTTCCTCCCCCTTGGCATATGTGATCAGCGTAGAGCTGACTGATTCCACCGGCCCGAGCAGTGTTTCTGCTAAAATACTGGATGTGACAGTGGACCATTCATATCTACAGACATACTTTTACAGCGATTTTGTATGAGGGCTGTCGAACCCGTTTTATGATGGTGTGGTAACAGTTTACACATGCTTGCGTGTTAAACTTTGTATAATACAAATGTATGAGAAGGATTTATTTTGTAGGTTGCCATGCAGTTGCATTCTGTGGGAAAACTTTCAGGGGTCATGAGGACACCGCGAAATGTTAGTGCAAACTAAGATGGTCCCTTACAGTACTGTATGGGGATGGACTGACTGAAAAATATGAAATAATAAGTATGCATGTGATATTAGTGTCTTGGTCTTCTGCAGATCCTGCAGTGTGGTCCATTGCAAAGCTAGTCATATTTCCCGTACACTTTATGACAAAAGCTCTTAACTCAGAGGTTTTCTTTAGCGTTCTTAGCGACACAGCGTTGCGTGTCTCTTCTAAAGCACACATTGCTAACTGCATCCTTCTTGACACATCTCAAACTAACACTAAAGCCACAATGGTGGAGGTAATCAAGTTGTCTTGTCAAGCCTGGCAGGAAGACCGTGAATCTTAGCTTGCTATCATGCGTATATAATTATACATGCCACAGGAGAACATTTATCGTTAATGTGATTCATGCCTGGGTGCTGATAACTTCTTTTTACACAAAAAAATTACATATTTGACCATCAGAGAAAGGCATGGGGTGAAATATTAAACAAAGTTACCATACCACAAAGACGTAACTTACCAGAAATAAGGTAATGTGGAATCAAGCACCATTGTATGAACAATTGTAGATGTTGAAAATGTTTTTGTTTTTACATTTACATATTACGTTTAGTCATTTTGCAGACGCTTTGATCCAAAGCGACTTACAGATGGTACAAGGCAGGCAAAAATCTAAGTCAAGGAGAAAAACATCAAAGCAAAGTGCTATTAAAAGAAGTGTTTCCATTTCATAAGATGATAGTGCAAGAAAAAAAAGAGGATTTTTTTTTTATTTAAGTGCATAGGAAGTTGAGTTCTGATTTCAGCAGTTTTTTTTAATATTGGGAGTGAGGCTGCTGAGCGTGCAGAGTCTGGTAGCCACCATCGTGGGATTGATAAGCTGAAGAGTTTTGATTGGTATCTTTTGTGTGGTGAGGGACGAGCAGATAATGTTCCTTAGCAGAGCACAGTGGGAGGAATAAGGGAACTGAGGTAAGCAGAAGCTGTTGTGTTGATCACAGGACACAAGACGAAGTGCCTTGCACCTGATGCGGCCACCTACAGGAAGCCAGTGCAGAGATCTGAAAAGTGGTGCGATGTGTGTCCTTTTTGGCTGATTAAACACAGAAAAGATCATTAGCTGCATTCAGTTGTTAATGATAACACTATGTGGATTAGTCTAATATGTTTTACTTCAGTTTTTTTTCCCAAAGGAAATCCAACCACACCAGAAGGCCTGGGCTTATTTTTAGCTGGGGGCTGTCTACTGAGATATTTCTTTTTCCCTTGTGTGTCGAGAGCATGATTTAACAGGGGAAATATTGACCCTCTGGAAAATGTACAGAAACCATTTTAAATAACAGCATGTTTTACTGCTCAACTAATGCTCTGTTATTATACGGTAAGAAGGAATCACAGACTGTGGGTGTACAGTACATGTGGGCACAAGTGCATTAGTGCTGTTCTGTAATATGTAAAGTCCATTTGTCTTTGAGCACTTTTGAGCAGTGTGTGTGTGTGTGTGTGTGTGTGTGTGTGTGTGTGTGTGTGTGTGTGTGTGTGTGTGTGTGTGCGCGTGCGTGCAGTTGAGTCCATTTACATGGCCAGTTCACCGACACAGTCAGCAGTTACAGGACGTAGTTGCGTTTCTGAATTCTTTTTTGCCCATATCATAAAACTCCAGCGTCCATGACAAATAAGTATTCATATGCAGTATCGGCTTAGAAGTCATCGAAAATTGTGTCTGCACAAAAGCCCATCTGATGCTGATGCTGTACGTTTTATTTTCGTTGGGGTTGAATGCCTGCCTTTGCTGCCAAAAATTCTCCCTGCTTTGTCTGCCTGCACGCTTTTGTTTTGTGAACCTCAGGATGTGCATACCAAGCTCAATTTAGTTTACATCTTTTTCAGGCAGAACTATAAAATACGCTGCCTGTTAGGATAACTATAAAATGCCATTTTCCTGGTTGGCTTGCTTGGACAGTTTCTGTTACCACTTGAAACAGAAACTGTTGGTATATTATGCCATTAATAAAACTGCTCTAGTTGAAAAATTACATAAAGCTTCATGAGATACAAACTAACCTCCCCATTCCTATAGTAATATTATGAGAATATTATAGAAACATTCATTTGTATATATGCTTTCAAACACAGTATCAATTTCAACATGGGTGCTCAGCTAAGCTCTAATAGAAGAATAATGAAAGTATAAACGTGTCTTTTAAATACAGTGCAGTCCAGTTCATAACTTGACTTTGAACAACCGATTTTGTTCCATTGTTATATGTGGATTATTGCCAATCTAAATGTGGTTATTACTGCATTCATAACCCTTTTCACTGCACTATGTTTGGCTTCTGCACAGCTATTGCTACATGGCATCAGTTTCACTGTGTTTTAAAACCTCCAGTCCTTCGTTCTTGTCATTTTTGTCACTTTGTCAGTTGTTTCCTGTCATCTCTTCATCCCCTCATCATCTCATCATATTTCTATCTCTCCACCTTTCACTTTCTTTCATCCTTTGTATTTTTCCATTTTTTCCAAACTCCTGCCCACAACATTTACTGTATCTTTCCTGCTGTTTCTCTTGCAGTATCTTTTCCTCTTTACCTCTTCACCCTTTGCATTGTTCATTCCTCATCACTCCTCTTCTCATTCCTCTCACATTAAAATTATTTCTCCTCATAAACCTCTTTATTTAATCACCTCTTTCCATGTTTCAGTGTCTTTTTTGAAGTTTTATTTAATTTTTTCATAATTCTTTCTCCCATAGGAACACTGTGGAATCTGTCGTCTTATGAACCCCTAAAGATGGTGATCATCAACCACGGCCTACAGACCATGACCAATGAGGTCATTATCCCTCACTCGGGCTGGGAGCATGAGCCCAATGAGGACTCTAAGCCCCGCGATGCAGAGTGGACCACCGTCTTCAAGAACACCTCCGGCTGCCTCAGGTAGGGAGAGCCCGAACGTGGTTTACACAATAATTGAGTTAATGCATGTCACCTTCACTGTTTGGTTGGTTATAAATTAATTTCTATCATTAAGCATGGTTTCATGGTCATAATGTTAATGAGTCATTTTAGAAAAGGAGGGAAAGGGACAGTTTAGAAATCGTGCTCTGTGTTGAAATGTTAGCAGAAACGTTTACATGTCCATCATTGGAGATTACGCTGCATTTTCATACAGGGGTTCCATCAACTAAAAGGCTGAATACCTGTGATGCAGAATTGAATTATTTTTTGTCAGTCATACATTTATGCAGAACTATTGAGAACTGTATCAGAATTAAATAATAAAACACAACAATCAAACTAAATTTCTAGAAACCTGAATCTGAACCACAAAATTTGAGCTTTAACAATTATTCAAACTTATAGCCAGATAATTAATGTGGGCAGCTTCTTAAATGTGATCATTCTACTCTGTCCAAATGATAGTAAAAAAATATTTATTGCACAAATGAAGGCAAGCAAATGCAATTTCAACACAAATTTCCAAATACTGAAAGTAAGAATTTCAAAAAAATGTTGGCTGCCTCTTTTTTACATGGATAAAAAGCCTTACACAGAAGCTTACACAGATTGAATGCTTTTGGACAAAACCAATTTTAAGCCAGTTAGGACACAAATAAATATTAGGATGTTTAAAGACAGATTGCAGATTTATTCAGATTTAAAGCATGTGTGCATATTTTAGACTCAGTCTAGGGTTTTAAAGCTGGAGACCTTATAACACGCGCAGTATCTTCCCAAGTTTGTTTTACCGGGATACCAGTTCTATCTGGGGACAGGTGTGACCTACAGTCCACGACTACATGTGTGTTCTTGTTGACCCTGAACCAAAGGCAGGTTCAAGTCTTTGGGTTCTTGGACAATTTATGATCTGGCAGATGATGCCTTCTGTCCATCTATTTATGTAGAACATAAAGATTTTGGAATTCTGTCTGCAGTAGGATCACTGGGTGATTTACCATAGGACTAATAAGATCATAACCCGAGTGTCTACCCTTCAGTCTGATAGTGTGTTGTTACTTAAAACATAATCTACAATATCTGCTGAATAAGTTAATAATTACTCTCATTTTATAATAGGTTGTGTAACTTTGTTAACACTCCACCCTGAGGCCAGTGAGCAAAAGCAATGTATTAATCACACAAATGAAGTTACTCTTAAGCTTTTTAATACAGAGTGAAGGAAAATTAAACACAAAGGGAAAATCATTGACAACAAGTGAGTTTGTTTAGTATTTTACAAGTGACACTGCTCGCAGTGGTGTAATACACACAGTCAGGCTGCGGTTTCCTGATTCACCCATCCATCCTTTACAGTATCTGTAACCACTTATACCGTGTAGGGTCACACGGGGCCGGAGCCTATCCCAGCTGACATAGGGTGAGAGGCGGGTACACCCTGAACAGGCTGCCAGTCTATCTCACATCACTTAATCACTCCACCACCATGGTGCGTGCTTTCTGATCCGTTTCTTAAAAACATATAAACAAAAAAAAAGCCTTGAAAATTAATTACTCCTGAGTGGACGATAACAGTTTGAATGTGCCCGTGTTTAAATCCCTCACATACACATGCTTTGGTAGAAGACATAATAGATACTAAGGCCTTTGTGGTTTTTGCGTGTTCACTTTGTTCCTGGCTGATGAAATAGATCCCAATGATAATTGCGTGCTGTGTGTTGCAGCATGCATGACAGTAAAGTGAATTACAAGGAGCATTTTAAAGCCAATGCTTAATTGATTTAATGACAAAGAACCGGCAGATTAATTATTAATGAAAATGCTTGATTACTGGAGTTTTACAGTCCTGTGAAATTATGCACTCTGCACATTTTGTGGAGAAAAGCATCAGCTGAATACCTGCCTATAATATTCAAAATGAATGCAAGGAGTCAGGCATCATTTCTTCCTGAGTCTGTTAAATGCTGTTATCAACTGAGGTTGACAGCTTGAGTGCAACAAGCCTGTTATTAACTTCCAAGTATTTCCCCCCCTCCAAGTACGTCTTTACTTTTACCTTTGCTGCTGAATCTGTCGTTTTGGCTTCAGCTTGGAATGACAGACTGTAGTAGAGTGTGATGCCGTGTGTGTATGTGGGTGATCACGCCTCACGCCTGGCTGTGCTCTCTTCTCCTGGGCTGGCCAGACCTGTCTAGACTGTAATCCGTGGCAGGCCATCATCTTGCAGTTGAAGCTGGTTGAGGTCCAGAACAATATAACATCCAAATCCAGCTCAGACAGAAAGCACCGGAGTGTACTTCACCCATTATTGCATCCCATTAGATGATTTTCAGTTTCTCTGACTGAGGTGAGGAACGTTGCTTGTAAATTTAGAATATTTTCTGCTGAGTTGAAGAGCAGCATTAACAAACCAAGAGGGAATAAATGAAAGTGCTCTGATACAGCTGAGGCATGTCATAGAGAAGTCATGGAATTTTACATCAGAGACACAGTGGGAAACCTGCTCTCTTTGCCTCTTATTGTTCCTCATTGCCTGTTCTGTCATTTCCTACATAATCTGTCAGTCTTTCTTTTGGTGTGTACATATTTTCAGCCTTTTGCTAAACACTATAGCTAAACCTCATCACCCCTGATGCCACATATCAAAATATCTCTTCGTCACTTTCACCGTCTCAACCCTAAATGCAGGCACTGCTGACAAAATATGTTTCCATGGTAACTGTAACCAAGCCCGCAGTTGCCTAGACGCAGGGGTTTGTGCGCCGGGGAGAAGTGCTGATGCCAGGGAGAATCTGTTTACTCACGCCAGCACACAGCTTACACCTCAATAAAGACAGGGATAGTTTTATTTTAATGGCCTCCTGTGTCGATTGAGGCCCAGTTATTTACAGTAGTTACGCTGTGGGCTCAGTGAAGAGGAAACGCTGTGGACGTGTGTGTGTATTGATGGTGCTGGGGTGGCAGTGAACATCAGGGTTGAATATCTATAGCTGGTTATGAAATAGATCTGGTCCCAGGAAAAAAATTACAGTCAGCACCGGGCTTTAGTCCTAGCACATGTATAGTCTAATGTCTCAAATAATTTCATGCATCATCTGTGTCGTCAGTTTTGGTCATACCAGTCGAGTATCCAAAACTGCCATTTCCACTGATGTAATACCAAGCAAACACTCCACTTGTGTGTGGCAAAACAGAAAGCGTGTTTACGTTGGTCTTTTTAGTTTGGCTAGCAGTGTGGCTCTAGGGATGCCATCGAGTTTGGTGCTCACTTCCATTCTAGTTTACACCATGTTCAATTGGAACATTTGTCTGCTAAATAGCAATTGTTTTTAGCACAGTAACCAACCCTGAACTGAGATAGTGAAAATAGTGAACATTATACTTCAACATATATTAAGCACATCAGTATACACATGAGGCATTACCTCATCAGTCTAATGATAATATTACTTCTTATTTTATTACTTTATGCAGTAAAGTATTACAACATTCCAAAATTTGTGTATAAATTAAGCTGGTTTAGCTTCAGGCTCTGTGAGTAGGACACATTTATGTTTGTGCAGCCTGAAAGTACTTTCTTAGACATTAAATCTGTAGCTTACTCATTAGTACAATAATAAGTAATTTGTAAAATAATACTTTTCAAAAGTAACATCTCTAACATCGATGTTAACGGATACCATCAGAAGCTTAAATGAATGACCAGAATCAGAAATGGACTTATAAAACCTAAAGGTTACCCACCCACGGGGCACACGTGTGGCTCTCAGTCCTGCCATTACCCTTGCAAGGCGATCGCAGAGGTCAACCATGTCTCCATGCGTCTCCATTAGTCTCCATCAGTCTTCTCCAGTCTGTTTCTCCCAGCTGCTCCATTGTCCTCGGCTGGTCACATGACCTTCACACCGACACTTCATCTGATAAAGCAGACACACTCCAGACATTTTCAGATGACAGTGACTGGCTGTCGGTGTGCGCATACAAAGACAGACACAGACACTCTGAATACACACACCCTTTTTCTTTTAATATCTTCTAATAAAATGCTCTTCAAAGCCATCACTGGTCCAGATATAATGAATGCTAACTAATCCAAGCTTTCAGTCTTTCAGTAGAAAGACACAACCATATCAAACTGAACTAACCAAGCCTAAAAGCTTTTTTTTTCACAGAGCTAGTAAGTTCCTGTTTATTAAAAAAAGAGGTTGTGGTTTTTAGGAGAATTAAGGCTTTCAGAATTTGTTTGTCATTGTCATTGTTTTTTAACCTTACTTTCACCTTTTGTGTACTACACAAAATTGAAAATGTAGAGATAGGCAATAAATACCAATATTTTACTTTAACATTGTGAACTGCTTCTCCTTTTAAAAGACATTGTGTTTTTCATACCTTATCACAATTTCTAATTATCATGTTGTGGATAGCACTGTTTGAGTTTTATGTAATACACCTGAAACACATCTTGTTGTCTGCTGCCATTAGCAGGACACTCAGAAAGTGTCAGATCATTAATCATTAGTGCTTATAGACCTTAACACCCACTAAAAATTTAATTTTAGTCCTTCGTATAACTTGTCCACTGACAACTGCACCTTCCTGCACTGTCTCCACTGACAGATGCACCGTCCATAAACCTTCCACTAAGACAACTGCTCCCTGAAAGACTCTTGAAAATGAAACAGCTGACAATAAAACTCTTCTGTCTGTCTGCCTCCAAACACACTCTTGTCAAATAAATCCAACACACGTGCATCTCTAGATCTGTTTAGAGGGGAGGTGGTGACCCGTCTCTGACAGCTGGGTCTGCTTTATGAGTTGCTGGTGCTGTCTGCCCAGTCTCTACCAAAGATTAGTTTTGATTAGGACGGATAGAAGGATGGTTCTGTGGTTCTCAATTCAGGACAGATGGCAGAAATACTCAGGGAACGGGACTACGTCTCGCTGTGTTTTCGTGGAGTTTGGCTCACTGTGTGGGTCAGTAGGTGGAGGTGTACTCCAGTTGATTTCAAATACAGTACAGTATGGCTTTGCTTTGTGTGCTTTGTTGCTACACTGAAACATCCACGTGTAGCAGTGGATGTGATTTGTGTCTCAGTCCACACAGCACTATAAAGCACTCCATCTCTGCTTACCTCTTCAAGGCTGCCACTCTTCCACAGGACTAACCGGGGGTCGGCTAATGGGATTATGTGGGTTGAAAGCCCTCATAAATGAAGTCCCTGGTGAGGAGCAGGGAGCCCCAGCTATCCCTTAACCCTCTTTAAAGTCTCCCCTTTCACAGTCAGTCAAACAGACGCTCTAAGACTGCAGCAGCGCTGCTGTGCTTATAGGAGTTGTGCTTTGGGCACTGGATGATGAAACAGGGATGGCATTTTCCTTTGTACCAAAAATGAAATTTATATTTATTATCTTCTTTAGATTCTTTGTAATGCAGTCTGGATGTATTACATAGTACTTATGAGGCAGACAGTGAGGCAGAAGGCCATGGGTAAAGTGCAACCCCCCCCAAAAAAAATCACATGGTTGGTTTAGACTGGTATTAGGATTTGTTTTAAGAGGTCTCTATGTCACAGTTTCCACAGACATTTCATTTTAAACGGTGTCCTACTGGAATGTCTTAATCTAAGATGGAAATAATAATGGCACAGAAACATCTGTACACTTTACACGTTTTGTCTAAAGGTTTGTGAATTATATTTACATTTACATTTTCTTAAAACATCTTAAAATTCTGTACATGTAGCAGTAATTTTTGTTTGCACTGTAAAAATAATTCTGCCAGGTGTTGTAATACTTAGTAGTAAATGAACATGTATAGTGTGTTAGCTCTTGCATCTTCAGTTTGTGTAATAATATAAAAGTCCCCTTCTAATCTTCCTAGAACTGGAACAATCCAGCATTGTGAACCCGCATTCCCCATGTTTCACAGCAGGTTTCTACTTTATATATGGCGGAGTCAAGAGTTCAGCTCTGTTTGTCTAATACTCCTCTGCATGCCTCTTTCATTCTTAGAAACGTGAGCTCGGATGGGGCAGAAGCTCGGCGCAGACTGAGGGAGTGTGAGGGCCTGGTGGATGCCCTGCTACATGCCCTCCAGTCAGCTGTAGGGAAGAAAGACATGGACAATAAGGTAGGACGCCGATATTTAATGCTACCGGAATGTGCAAGAACTGCACACACATATGTAGTTGTAGACCAAAGCTTATCTGCCTCTTTTTTCCCTTAGTCTGTGGAGAACTGTGTTTGTATTATGAGGAACCTGTCCTACCATGTCCACAAAGAGGTGCCGGGGGCTGAAAAGTTCCAGGATGCATCAGCACTACAGGCCCCCGGTTCAGCAGGACCACAGAGGAAGAAAAAAGATGATGCTGGCTGCTTTGGAGGCAAGAAGGCCAAAGGTGAGAAGGTGGAGATAATCAAACAGATACAAAAGATCACTACTGGTCAGAACCATAAACGTAGGACTTTCTTAAAGGAGTTTTCAGCTTTATTAATAAAAAGCTACTAACCTACTAGTTATAAAGTAAAAGTAGAAGAGTTTTTTGTTGTAGATGTTTAATTCCCTAACAGGGACAGACCATAAATGTCATTAGTCCTAATGTAAGTCCATTATGGAACATTTTGCTAAAATTACTGATAAGAGCTGCATGTGGTGTTTCACTGCCGTAATTATTGTTTTCAACTCTGGTCTTCTCATTTTTAATAAAACCTGTAAGATGTGAAATTGCAGTTCTCAATTTTCAAATTAAAACTGGTTTTAGAGTTGTTATTCAGATTTTTTTTCATAGAAGGGACCAGCTGCTTGCTTTTTTGGCAGTGGACATATTTGCGTTATATAGAAGATTTTAAATGCTTACTTTTGGTAAATAAAAGCAAGGTCATTAAAACAATCTAGGCAATGACCTCACTGAAATGTTCATGAACATCCTCAAAAGATACTAATTATAAAAACAGAAACTCTGTCAGACAGTAATGACCTAAAGCATATTAATTCAACTCAGTGAGCTATGTCTGCAACACGAGGCAGTTAATGTCACTGTAAGCTCTTACTTTTAGTACACAACTACCTGGAGACACGGCGTTTCCTGCCACATCAGGAGCTGTTTGTGGTTGTTGACTCTGCTTAACAGATGTGCCGTGAACGTATGTGTTGTTAGCAGCATTTTATTAGTCAGTGTTCACCAAAGCCGTTAGCTAAATGACACTGTTATCTCCCTGCTGTACAACAGTAATGACGGCCATTAATCAGTCCCCCAATGAGGCGTGACTACCAGCCGCTGACCCCTGACTCCTAACGACTCTTTGGAGAATCCTTCGGTTCAAGGGTCAGGACAACACAGTAGCTTAAATGTGTTCACATCTATAAAGAAACCAATTAAACGCAATAATACTTGCACACATGCAAACACACACATACGCACTGAATGATGAGATGCGTTTAGCTGCTGCAGACCCTGAAGGTATTTTGAGAAAAGAAGTGCAGGTACAGCAACATTAGGCACAGCTACAGTACGAAGGAGGATGGAAGTCAAGCAATGCTGTCTGCAATATGATTAGAAATGTGTTATCTGAAGTTCGTGCTCCTCTTCAGTTTCATGTTACATTCGTAATAGAATATAACATTATGATCAACGTGTGCTTAGCAGCTCATGCTTTCAGTTAATAAACAGGGATTCTTGTCGATAATTTCCTTCTTTTTTGCTTTTAATGAAGCACTTATACAAATGTTGGCACTGAGCTGTGTATATTGTATGTATATGTGTTCACTGTTTTTCTCTGTCCTGTCTTTTCTGACAGTGAAAGCTCATTCCTTTCTCCTCCTGTCTTTCCTTCTATCTTCATGTCTTTTTGCGTGTTCCTTTATGTTTCACACGTCTGGCTGCTTGGCGGTTTCTTTCTCCGTCTGCCTCTCTGTTTAAAAGCCATCATGCTGATGCCAACTCTTTGGACATGCTTTCTAGAGAACACCTATAGACTACTAATGGCTTCCTAGCTTGCCTCTTTTCTGTTTCAAAAGTACTACTTTCCTTTTTCTTTCTCCGCTTTCTCTGTGTTGGCCTTTTTCTCTTTTCCTCTTCACTCTTTCACCTTCACTATTCAGTCAGAGATGACTCCTTTTTGTGGAACGCTGTTCACATGTATTGCACAGCTTCTTGACACACGCTCTCTCTCACACACACACACACACACATCTTTTTCACCATGCCTCTTCTCTCTCTTCTCCCTGCTTTGTGTTTTTTTTGGCATTGCTGCTGCTTCCTTGGCTAACTATAGAGGAATGGTTTAATCAAGGTGAGTGCCCCCCTTCAGCCCTTCGCACTTCAGTTCTTCTCCTTCCTCCTTCCTCCCCACCCTCCCTGGTCTGTTCCTCCTCCTCCCTCACCCGGGCTTTAGAATAGAAGTAGTTGTGAGTGTCCTCCAAAAACCTCAAAGTTTCAAGGACATCAGAATAACACAGTGTTTCATTCATTCCACATGCGCTCCTTCACTGTATTTACCTACCGATCATGGCAACAAGTATAATAGACTCCACCCCTCCCAGTCTTTGTTAGGTTGTTGAGTAGAGCTTGAGTAATCAAGCGTTGAAAATTATAATTAAGACAAAGTGCGGTTGAATTTATGCCTTTGTGTTATGTAATATACAGTAAATGTCTATAGTGTGAATGCAGATCCTGTCAGTGTTGGTTTGTATGTGTGTACAGAGGCTTTATGACATGGATTATTGATACTGAAGCAGATTGGTGTCGAAGCTGCCACTGTTTAGTATTTAGTGTCAGAATTTGAGGACTTTCTCTGCAAATGTTAGAAGTTAAAAAAATATTGTATTGTAAAGTAAAATAGTTTGACATTTGGGGAAACCGCCCTTCCTTTTCTTGCCAATAGCTAGATGAGACAAGTGTCCAGGCAGGAACAGAAAAGCCATGCATCCTGAAGCTGGCCGGCTAATTGTTTGTTTCCCAGCGCAGATTTTTTCAACATACCTTTACAAACTGTATTCCATTCTCATCCAGAAGTTAAGTAAATGCATTTCCCAAACAATACAGTAAGTATGTATTTAATGCTCAACTATTTGTTTGAAAAACGTAGATTTATCTCTCAAAATGTCATGTTTACAAAACTCGTATAGCAGAAATGTTTGAATGGATGTTAGAGGGGCCAGTAGCTGCTAATTACCCATAATGTAGAGCTACTTCCATTTTATTACATTGCTTAAATAATAGAGGAGATTGTAATTAAAATATAATTTTGACAGTTTTCTAAAGTAATTTTATTTTCCACAGCCTTCAAGCTAAAAACAGCATTGAATCTTCTTTACTTGCAATGTATTGCTTGTCAGCCAGTAGCCTGGATTAACTTGTCCTTTTGGGTTGTTGTCCAATAACAATAAAAACACATCAGCTGGCCACGTGGACATGTGTCCATAGATTCCAAAGATAGCCACCTTCATTGTAATGTATGTGGAAGACCGTTTGCAGTCTGCAAAGTTAATGTAAGGGTAAACACACCTGGATAAGACACAGTTTTTGACAAGACTGGCCACAATAGAAATTCAATGCATGTGGGCCATATTTCCTAAAAATACAGGCATCCTGATTTTTTTTTTAATATGTTGTGACTGGAGCAGTGTGTCTGTTTGATGTGTTTTTAATTATTTTGACAATAATGTGGGTTTATAGCATAGACAAACAAGTAGATCCACGCTGCAGACTGACAACTAACCGAACACGAGGAGAGAAGATTCAGTGTTGAGTGGACAACACTGATTCAAGCAGCATATGAGTTTGTTTCCTGAAGACGAGTTGGGGTTTAGCTCGGACTGACCACTTGATAAATTCTTCTTTCCTCAAACCCAGTGACTGGAAATTTCACTTTAATATACTGTAACTGAGGAATCAGCCTTTTCGTCTCGGAGTCTCTCGGTCGTCCCGTGGGCACATCCATGAGCATGTGAAATGGCCATTAGCTGGTTGTGCTGCAGTCCCCCCATCACTTCCCCCCATTCCATTTACCCTCTGCCACTGCATTATTCAATGTGTCTTACTTATCAGTATGTACTTGGAAATGCTGTTACACTGGTAAACTTGTTTTTGCACTCATACAGATTTTACAATATCTGCCATTTCATCCTTATCAACACGCTGCCGTATGAGATTGTGTGTTGGTACATGTAACTCTGCTACCACTTTGCATTGTGTGTACTTGCAAACATTGATGCTTTATTGTGACTTGGTGTGTAGTGTAGCTCTCGATTAGACCAATATGCAGAGATGCTTCACTCGAAACATCTCATAACTCATCCATGTGTAGTTTTATTGGTTTGGTAAATGTGTTTATCCTATACCAATAGAAAAATACAGCAATAACACATACTAGCCAAAAAATGGGCGATATGAGCCCAAACCCATATTGGTCTAACCCTGCTATTTCTGACACACTGTTTTAATCCAATAGTCCCATTATATGGCTCCAACATTGTCTTTTCTTTCCCCTATACAGGCAGAAAAAATGGTGAGAATGACAAAAACTATGACACATTGGATCTGCCGAAGCGTACAGAGCCATCAAAAGGTAAAAAAACACATCCTTCTGTTAACACTTTTAGTGTTGAGTGAGAGTAACTGAGCGGAGAGCAGGTCTAGAAATAATTTATGTAGAACTCGGTCTGATTAAAAAGGGGGGAAACTGAATCGGACCTTTTTGTGAACATGGTGGTGATGGTGGAGAAATGAGTGATATTTGTGTGGTAGGTGGGACTGTGGCTCTGGTATGTTGGAAGTAGCCTGGTCCTTCAGGTTATTTTTTGCCACCAGTGTCAAATGTTGGCAGGCTGTCAGTTATATAGGTCGTCTTTTTGTTAGAAACATCGTACTGGTTCACCGGAGACAAAAATAAAAGCAGCCAGTTAGTGTATACTGATTCATCAAGTTGGTAGCTTCCATTGTTTTGTCACATTCGTTGTTCTGCACTGTGCTGTAATTCACTGGTGAATACCATACTCAACCTACTAGAGGGTGATCTTCAGATTCTGTTTTTGGGTTTGGAGCTAAAAAAATGATTTGCTTACTTGCCTGATCAATGCACAGGCAGTCAGCTAATATTTGGATAACTGATTCATATTTTGAAGCAGAAGTGCTGGAAATTTCCGAGATCTAGCCTCTTTGTAGAAAATGTGTTCATATGCTCCGTTTAATTTCATTCTAAATTGAACATCTTAGTTTTAGACTGTGGTTCAGGCAAAGAAATTTGAATATCTTGCATTAAACGTTTGTCAGGTTAGTAATATAGTGGACCCTGAGAAGAACTCCGACACCAAAGAAGAGGTAAATTGTTTAATGGAGATCAAAGAATTAAGGTCAAGATAAAGAATATCATGATGTAATAGGCCTTATGAATATAAAATTCATTACATTTTGAAACAATAGATAATCCAAGATACAATCATCATGTCTACGTTTTGTAATCGCTTCTCATTAGCTTTGTCTATAATTGTATCATATCATGCGATCAGTGATTTGGCGAAGGTAACATGGTAATTCACTACAGGTCTGAAGTGTTTTTGTGCCCAGACTCTTCCTCTGGTACTTGCAATAGTGTGTGACTAACTGTGTGTATATGTGCACTTGTACTCTCTTTGCTTTTGCCATTTGGCACTGATAGGCAGTTATAAGAGTCAGATAAGCAAATTAGTATGCAAAACACACAGCAATACATCTGGAATGAAAAAGAATGTGTATTACTGTCTGTACTGTGGAAGCACAGGTGTTTTAATGTGTGTGTGTGTGTGTGTGTGTGTGTGTGTGTGGCTGCCCATCTGTCTAGTGGTGTCTGTAGAATTTTGCCTGAACTTGTTACACATCTTTTGTGGTATTTACACATCAGCACCTTTATCAGTGTGTAGTGGCAGGCACTCAAAGTCAATACCACTTCCTGTTTGACTGTTAATTAGCGACATTAATGCAGCAGAGTGGGCTCTCGTTAAACTAGATCCCAATTAATGGTTTGTATCAATTAGTGGCTTAGCTTTTCCAAGTTAAGACAATTTTGCCTTTTATAAAAATCACTTCTAAAGTAAAAGGAAACAGATGAGCTCCAAGGATGATAATTATTATTTTCCACTCACTGCAGTTTCATGGGTAAAAGCCAAACTGGCATGCTGAGACCGCGGATCTATAGTGGTTGCATTTGTCATGTGATTACATTACACAGTCGGCAAACAGCACCCTTAAGAGTTTTAAATCCAAAGAAAGCAATTATCGTTTTAAGCCTAAATGTCACACCCAGTTGAAATGTGTGTGTGGGTTCGTCAGCTTACTTGCTCGCACACATACAGCACAGATCATATTTAACGTTTAGTAGCTTTACACACAGGTGTGAGATGCATTGACAATAAGCCTAATTGCCAGAGCAAAACCCATATTGACATTTAAAACACATTTATGCATCTCTCCTTCTTTGCAAAGTGACCGAAAGACCATAAATGTCAGCCCGTGTTTGTTTGTCTCGGAAAATGTATGTTTGCATAGGTTCAGGAGGGTACGGCACTCCCCCCCCACCCCCACCACCACCTCGCCTAGTTATCAGTAGGGGTTTGCAGAGAAAGAGAGAGAGCAGTTCTCATTCTGTGGCGATGATTAAAGGAGATATGTGAAATTGCATGTGTATCCTGGTCCTGATCTGATGTCAGACAGAGACAGGTCAACCCTGGGTCCAGGCTGGACCTGGCAGTGGGCAATGATTAATCATTTTGTTTGTCTGTGGATGTTTATTATTGGAAAGGAAAAGAAAATCAGAGGGAGAACCAGACCCAAGCACCAAGTTTGTTGGATTTATTTTACTTCAGATATTGAAACAATTTTGAACACGATACAGGATGTTTTTGAGTGTTGTAATGAGTAGTTTTTAATTAGAATAAATGAATAGCTTAAAAGTTTTGCTAAGTGGTTTTGGCCACTTGGGAGCAAGCTGCAAAACAACATTGACTTATAATGACTTATAAAGTTGTTAGGGAGAAAAGACAGTCTATGAGCATAACCCCAGGCACACATGCACTCAGAGCCAACAAAGAGACATGCCAAACATCATCTTCTTCTCTGTAATGGACTCAAATGGCCACTGTAACATTGGCAGCAGGAACAGTCAGCTGGAGGCGAGTAACATCGCTGGTGTTAGCTCCATTAGCTGTGGACTCACCGGGTCACAGTCGGTAACTTAAGGTTTAAGCTGCGGACATGCATCTGAAAAACGTTTGAGATGCAGGATTTAGAGAAATAATGCTGATCTGCAACTATGAACAATAACAAGTCGGGCAGTTTGGGTGAAACTGCATGTCAGCACAGGATGATGAGGTGACATGTTAGTTATAGAACAAGTGCAAAAAAAACTAACCCAACTGCTTAAAATGATTTTTAAATGTTATAAAATCGTGTAATTTAAGTCCAGTAAGAGTTACTATTCATAGCATTGTATCATATCATTGCAGGTTCAGCTGTATTGTTTTGGTATTGAGTTGTGGACCATTTATCCAGATGTGTTTAAAATTGTTTAAGGAGAGAAATACACACCTGATGAATGATAAAGAAACTGGCCCTATATTTATTTTGATATATCTATCTCAAAAACAAATGTTTTATATTAACTTCATAAATGTGTCCTTCTAATTTCTAGTTAGATCTTCACTGGGCACTTTATTATGTACCTGTACAATCTAACACAATCCAATACAGCAGCTCTGCTTAGGTTTAAACATTGTAAAAGTAGAATTCAGTGTATGTGACCACTGTGTCCACGCAAACCAAGTTATTTTGTTGGGGTTGTTTTACTCGGAAAGGGACCTGTTGCAGTCACATACATCACTGAAGTTCAGCCACTGGCAGTCTATTATTGTCCCCGAGAACAGAGGCAGGGAAAGAGTGCGGTGGCTGTAACAAAAGCAATTAAGACGGGTGAAAAGACCGTCCATCCATTATCTGTAACCAATTGTCCTGTTTAGTGTCGTGCAGGGGCTGGAGCCTATCACAGCAGGGTGAGAGGAGGGCGACAGCCTGGACAGGTCACTAGTCCATCTCAAGGCATATACAGATAGACAACTATTTACACTCACACCTATAGGAAATGTAGATTTGCAAATTAGCCAAACATTCAAGTCTTTGGACTGTGGGAGAAAACTCACAGTCCACAGAAAGGCCACATTTAGCTGGGGATTTAAACCTCCAACCTGCTGGCTATGAGGCAGCAGCGCTCACCACTTGACCACCGTGCTGCCTGTAATGATCCTGTTACTGTGGCAGTCCCTGAGATGATGAAAGACTTTTCCAGGATTTAATTGAAACCACGGCATAAACTTGAGATTGGAGAAAGGTTAGAAGAGAGGAGGAGAGAGAAGAGTGAGTAGGTCTGTCTTTTTTAATTAGTTATCATTAGTTTGATTTTAAGCACTCACATCGTTGCAAACCTAAGACAGACATCATTTGACCTCGACAACTTCCGTGCTTCCATCTTAGTTTGGCTGTACTCACAGTAGACACAGTAGTGCTTCAAAATAAATAATAGTCGCTTTTAAACTTATGTAAAGCAGGTACAAGTTTACCCACCATCTGAAGGGGCTTTAGTTTGGCTTGTAGCTAATGACTCTGAGCTGTCGATCTTAAGATTAGCTAATTATCAAACAAAATTACCAGGCAAACAAAATGTTTGACCTGATTACTCTAGATGAAATGTTAGGTGATCATCAAAGTGATTACAGTTCATCGTAATGTTTGGAACAAAAATCCATTCATTTGCTGTTGTCTCTGGCAGCGCCTATTCCCACCATAGTGCACGTTTTTTTGTCTAACTCCTTGTACTTTGAAACGAGGCTAATTGATTCGAACTGCATCAGGTAGAACCAATTAGTCATATGTGATAATAAAGACAATCTCAGTGATAAGAGTCAATGCCAAAAGGGCCTTGTCTAGCTCTCTTTCTTTTTCCGCATTACTTACTAATTCTCATTTCTCTTGCTCTCTGCCACTTTAGTAGTCTCTCCATCCCTGGGAGATTTATCGTGCTTTCCTCACCTCCCAAACACATTGAACCTTTGTGAAAACAGCATCTTTTACCAAGACAACCACTATGCGTCTCACTGCTTTGTCTTGCAAGCCCAGCATTTAATTTGCGGAAAGGTCTCAGCATTGACAAACAACGCTATTGAGAGCCGTTATGTATTGCCTTCTGTTGCCTTCTGTTTGCTCTTTTTGATATCGTCCCACTGAAAATCTCTGCTTTGGGATAATGAACACTGACTATTTTGCTAGCAGAGTCATCTCTGTGTCTGATGCATCTCAGCGCTTGAAGTCTGAAAAGTCAGAGGCTCAATTGAACTCGGGAAAATGGAGATACACTCTCATTGTTTGTCTCTGCTGTTGCAGCTCACGGAGGAGAAATATTTCACTTAATGGCTCTGTGGCATGAGTCCGATTCTTCTAATGCTCCCTGTAATATCTCAGCGGCTGGTGTGAGAAAAAGCAATAGCTTTGCCCAGAGGCCCGATGAACTTCCTGCTGCAGTGAATAAATGTGGTCAAACCAATCTATTTTTCAAGATAACATCAGTAACTGTTGCCCAGTCTGCTTTAGAGTAGCATAATCCCAAAGGGAGGGGAAGTTTTAACCTGTTCCGCTTCGACCTCACATCCAAAGTTTAGGCAGAAAATTGTAAATAATTATCACTACGTGCCAAATTCCAAGTGGCAGTCTAATGTTGGCGCTCTGTGTTTGCATGCTGTGGAATTTGATGCCCGGACTGTGGACGCTGACTCTTTGCCTCGCTGACTTTGCAGCCTGTTGACCACTTTGAGGAATCATGACTCACACACACCACTCAGTTGCCTGCTGTTGCCTCTGCCTCCTCCTCTGTCTCCTCACTCCCTGCCGTCACATTTTGCAGCCAAGTGAGACCCCAAATACTATGGCTACCTCATGAATTTCTCACCAGGCCACAGAGCAGAATACAGAGCATGCACACAAACAAATAGCATGCATATTAGCATATAACACTTGCACAGAGCCATGCTCATGCACCTTCACACATACTTTCTCGCTCACAGCTTCTCTGCTATTTTTGACACACACTGAAGGAACCAGACTGTCTGGCACCTTATATCAATGTCTGTCTCTTGGTAGCCTGTGTCATTACATTTCCCTTGGCATTACACCATTCTCATGCCAAATGTATGATGTCAGTTTTTTTTACTAGATGCAATCATGTCCAGAGGAAAGTCGATCATCCTGGAAAAAGATCGGCACGAGTTGCGATGAGTGACTATGGTTTTATAGTTCCCTAGTTGCGTTTATCCATTTGTTGGGTAACATTTAAATCAGCCAAAGCTAAATGGGATGCAAATAAAACAAAATCCAAAAGAGAGATCTCTGAAGACTTCCTAAATGAATAAAACAAAAACCTGAAAAGAACCTGGAGAAGCAAGACAGAAATTTGAAATGCACTGTTTGCTATTTATGTTGAAAAGTTGTGAATTTTGACATTTTAGGTTCTATACAGTGATAGAAATTTTGTTAGTGTCTATTGGTCAATTAATTAATCAGCTTAAGGAACGAAATTAAATCACATCCTCTAAAGTAACACCAAATGGTTCTGTAGCATTTTCCTTATCTCTAATTTGTGCAACCACTAAATGTGTTTTTATTTTTCAGTCCCCGACTTCTCTTGCAGCTGTCAGATAAATTGCCATCGCCAATAGCAATTACATTTGGATATGTGAAAAGGGAAGCAGGTTTTATTTGAAGTAACTGCACGTAAATGTTTTGTATGGTGGTGATGGTGGTTAGACTTATCTAGCTTTTATTACTGTGGATGGAAAAAGCTGGATGAGTCAGAAGTTATGACAGTGTTCCAATAAATGTACGTGAAAAGTATCATGTATATGTTAAAAGCTTTTTCCAGATGCTTAACTTTTAACTCCCCCCTTTCCTTCCAGCTGACCTGAATCCTGCTCCACTATAGCAGCATCCAGTGAACCTGTTCAGCTGGCTGCAGCTAGCAGCTTACACTGCTCACACGCCAGTCACTTTCCCCCCTCTGTTGCCCGATGGTAAAACTAAGAAGAATGAGAACTAATTATGTGAACAGTTAGCAGCTTGCAGCTGACATTTTAGCTACTGCCACCTCCCCTCTCACCCCTCCACTTTCCTCTCATGAACCGTTTCACACAGGCAGTGATGAAAAGGAGTGATAATAAGGCGAGGAGGAGTAAGAAACAAATGAGGGGAGCGAGAGGTTTTCTTAAGTGGGACCACCTTGTGTTTTGTTGGAAATACAAAGAGGTTTGCATAATAATGCTATTCCTAGGAGGTGTCGTGGAGAGGAGCAGCTCTATACATCATTAGTGGAATGAAGTCCTTGCAGATTAGAGATTGTGTTTGTGTGTGTTGATGCATGGCAGCATTTTATCCACCTGTGTTCGGCAGAGGATAGTGGGGTGTCTCTAATTCCCAGCACATCTTCTGTGGCTGTGCATAAACTTAGCGGCATTTCCACCCACCACGACAGCAGAGATTAGCAGTTGCTTTAAGTTCCTTAAAGTTTCCTTACCCCCAAACAACTCTGTATCCGAAATTAGTGTTTCCCCACCTACTTAGCTCGGTGGGATTCTAGGAACGTGGAAACCGCAGTAGACGACAACATTGGGTTCTTCAGATGATCAACCATGTAATTCGCCTCCCCCATCTCCTAAAACCTGAGCAGTTGAAGCAAGCTGATAATTATGAGACAAGAATGATTCCAGGGAAGTAGGAGGAAGTGCAGTAAGATTTACTTGCCAATTGGAGCCTTTGTTTGGCCCAATTTGAGGCATAAGAGCGTTGCTTCCTGTTTCTGCAAGAGATGCTTTAATCTAATTAAAAGCAGATTAATGGTGTGCAGACTGGCATCACCGGAGCTACGACAGAGGCTTAGTAGGGGTAAAGCGCCCTCCTCCATAATTCACTGTTGTCCTTCTAACAGTAAAGGAAATATTGGTTGTAAACGGTCTAGACTGTTGTAAACAGCGTTGCCTAAATACGCTCTAAGGACTGCTGTCCTTGCGTGCTATCGCAGGGGAGGGTGGGATGGGGCAGAGAAGACTTCAGTACTGGCAGGTGTCCAATCAAACTGTCTCTCTACAGAGGTTTTACTTCAGACATAAAATCACTCAGACCCACATGGTATTGCAGGTGAACATTATGCTTCAGATTACATTTTAAGCATTTTACTGGCTGTTACATTCCATGCAACATAAAGTTTGCGCTCTCTTTGCAAGCAAGTAAGCAGAAGAGTAGAAAGGTCGAGGCCTAGTCTATTTCACATTGGTGAAATAGATGACAAGAGGAAGAGGGATGTAAGTCTATTTATGTAATAGAGCGAGAAGAGTGAGTGGGAAGAGGGCAACATGAAATGTTTTTGGTGGTAAGTTTTTCAGTGCGACAGCCGATCTGTTGGACTGCTCTATAATCACAAGTATTTCTGATTTTAATATGTGTTTGATTTGACGACGGGTTTATTAAAGCCAGCCGGGGCAACTCATCTCATCCTCGCTGCCTTTTATTCGATGCCTATAAGTACACACACATACGCACAAATCCTAATTAACACAACTGTTCACAGACACACACGTGCACCACACAGAAGCTCATTCACTCCCACAGACACTCAAAGTCTCTCACAGAATCATACACACATGCACACATAAAGGACAATCAAGGGTGTCCTTGAACACGAGGGTGGTATTATGTGGCTGTTAGAGGTGATGGTGTTTGTCAGGGTGTTGCAGAGAGAGAGAATATTGAGAATATTAACTTGGGACCACAGCATCAGCCCCATACGTATATTTATATACACTGTATATTTATATAGGTGTGTGTAAGTGCTCGTGCATCTATCCTGTGTACGGGGAGAAAAACACTGAATGTCATCCTCAGAGCCAAGCATTAATCCAGAGTATCCATCACACTTCAGTCTGCCATTTCACAAAGAGGAGTAGGGGCGCAGGGCTGGTGAGGCTGGAGGGAGAGTTAAATGAGAGATGGGAAATGACACCCACACAGACACTGGACATCCCTCTGCCGTCAAACACCATCACAGCCGTCATCTTGCATTCCAGATGCAGTCTCTAAACGGAATCAGTGGGTGCTAGTAGGTTTAGGGCCACAGGATTAAAGGGGAAATACAGCCAATACCAAACCCGGAGTGCACTAAGAAGAATTTCACACTTATTGTGAGTTAAATAAATTTCATCTGGGTAGTGGTCACCCACCCCGGTGTGGTTGTATGTACAGTCATGGAGAGGATTTAAAGACTGCAGATCGAGCAAAGGCGGAAAAAATAACAGATGAGCACAAGTGAAAGCTTTCAGACCCATTAACAAACAGCAAGAAAAAACAATGCAATGACAAATCAAAGAAATAACTATAAGACAAGCAACAATACTCCATTGTGAAACAATAAGAACTAGCAGTCCCTTCTCACCTGTAGTTCACCAGCTAATTAGGCTGATGTTGGCTTCATGGGGAGACAAATAGCTGTTTCTGTGGGTTTTTAATGTCCACAGCCGGGTCCTGTATGAAAAAGGTCTTAAATGTCCCCTTATGGCTCCTTATAGAGTGCTGTGGGGATAATGAATTATTATTTTATAGCAACCTGAAAGTTTGCATCTCCCCAGTACAGACATTATCTCAGGTATTGAACCAAGTAACCACAAGTGCAAAAATGCAAGTGATTTCTGGGTTTAAGGACTTTGTCCTGCGGCACTCTGCACTTTGTGTTAAGGGTCGCGTGCAAAATCCTCTTTGTCAGGGTGCACTGTCCACAACAATCAGTGTCTTCATACTTGTGCAAGCCCCACACTTGACCACATTGTTACTCTCTGACTATCTTTATTAGGCATTCTCATCACTTTGGTAATTTTCCATCTGCAATCAACAGATAGCTAAGCCAAGGATTAAAATGCACAGAAAAAAAAATTTCCTTTCCCAGCATCTGGATAATTTTTACCTTCCTCCCATTTCCCTTAACCCAAAAGGCCTTTGTCTTTAGTCATTGTTCCATTCACTATTATATCCCACACACTCATTCAAGCAGTACACAGGATTAGACTTTTCAGAAGCCTGGACACCCAGCCTCTAAACTTTCACCCCAAACTCCTGAGTACGTCATTCAGCCTGTGCAGCAGTGGATCCGTTTTTCTAAGGGTGGAGTGTAGGTGGCTTTTTTCCTTCCTGTCTCCCCGTCGTATTACTGGCTAGTTGCTCTGACATGAACCATCTTTGTGCACTATTCACCAGACAGATGTCCCATTCAACATGCAACATTCATAGCTCACCTCGGCTCACTGTTTCTTCTTCTTCCACCCTCTCTGTCCTAACCCCCTTTTACTCTTTCTGCTTTTGCCTTCCTCAACCAGTATATTATTCCTTTCTCATGTGCTTCGGTGTCAGTGCTTTTCTTTTGTCCTTTGTCACTCTTGTTTTTACTTCTGTCTCACTAGTCGTTCTCCATCCATTTCACAGCCTTATAGTTCTGCCTTTTCCTTTCATGCCTCTCTTTTCTCGCACCCTGTCTCTCTCCATTACCTTGCAGTCTGTCATTCCTCTGTTCTTCTCCTTCTCCCTTCTTTTCTCTTCTTTGCTGATGCACAATTTTCATGTAAAGTTTCTGTCAGACGTGAAAAGGTGTAGAATGTTGGGAATGGATCGCGAGTTGGAATTTGTGGTGAAAGCATGACACTGTCCTGACAGCTTAAGCTTGTTTTCCAGGCTTTTAGGCTCAGGTGAGAGAATAAAACTGCCAAACAGGAAATGGCAAACATTGTCCAACGCACCCCCACAGCTTTTCTCTGAGGGGTTTCCTTCTCTCTCTCTATCTGTATATCGTTATCTCTCTCTACCCATTCTTCTCCTCTTTTCTGGCAGGCTCTTGTAGTTGCCTGAGTGTCTAGTTTCGTTTGTGTCTGGGCGAGGACGTGACTTGCCTGGGTATGGAGAGCAGGCACTCAAGGTGATGCTGAAACACACTCTCACAAATACACACAATCATGCTAATATGCTCAAAAGCAGATATGCATGCCTCTCTACTGTGGAGCACTTGAGAGTCTTGGGAATCTTGGTCAGTAATTGCAGCCCTCGACTAGCATTTAGGCAAGATGCTAGTAAATTATGGGAATTGCAGATAAGCTTTCAAAGCTGTTTTGTTGCTAATTTGACATTCCAATTACTGTCTTTAACATAATTCCCCAGAATAAAGTACCAAGTTGTAGTGTTATATAATGTGTTGATCGGAAGGCAGTTTGTTCCCTTTTTTGTTTTGCTGTTGCTTGACCAACTGTCTCACACGAACGTTAAATGAAGAGATTTGTTAGGAGCAATGAAAATGGGGTTTCCATAGCAACTCTAGTACTATCACCATGTACTCTTTCATCTCTACGCATTGTCTACATCAATAGGTAGAGCAGTTGTGACAGCTCTGCTGTATTTTGTGGTTGTCGTGGTGATATGGAGGCAATATTAGAGAGACAGCCTGAGAGAACAAGAGAGGATGTTGGCTGGGGAAAAGCGAGAGAGGAAAAATGAAATACATGGAAGAGAAATAGATGTTCTTTGCAGAGCAGAGGCTTCCTCTGTATCTGTTTTCCATCTGCAGCCAGCTTAATAGCACCGAACAAATGTGTGTCTGCAATGTGGGTGTGTTTGTGCACAGTACGAAGGGTTCCGAGTAGTCCGGTATATTCTCCAGCAGCGTTGTTGTGGAGTGTGTTATCTGTACACCAATTTAGAAAGGCTCTAAAAGCCATGTTAACACTGTTTGGAATGGAAGATACTGCGGCAGCGGGAAAGGCCAGATGAAGGATAGGAAAGTTTGCGTCCCGCGAGGATTAAGTCACTGGTGAAAGCAACATGATGGCTGTCAATCTTATACACATTTATATGAGACAGTTGTCACAGATTAAACTGTAGATGTCACTGTTAGCAGAGACTTCTGTCTGCAGTGGAGTTCCATACACTTGACTGACAAACCGGAGAATTACACCGTATTACATTACATCAACCCCCCCTTTCTCTCTTGCATGCTTTTTTCTCTGCCTTTACTCCCTTTTTAGGGGGAATGTAGAATTACATGTAGATGTGCTTAATTATTAGTCAATATTTCCAAGATTGTACTGAATTAAGCAGTTTTGTCAGTTTTGGTGGTCAGACAAATAACCGTGACATCACGTTTTTTAGCTAAGCCTATGTCCAGATAAATTACTGGAATTTTATTTGAAAATGTCTGTCAAATATCTCACAGGTGACAGTTATATAGTCTTGTTATTTGTTAATACGCAACTTCCAGCCAATCAGAAATACAAATTTCCATGGCTTTGGTATAAATTATTTTCACTCCTGATGAAATTTGGGAAGCCTTATGTAGATTTTTGGTCCTTCATTGCGTCTAAACAGAGGCTACATTGTTGTGAGCATTTATACTTGTGTGTTGTTGTGTCTGTGTTGTCCTGTAATTAAACTGCCAAATTGCTTGATTGTGGTGTTTCTGCGTGTAGTTTCCTCAACCCATTTGTTTGATGTTCTGCAGACCGTGTATACTAAAAGTCAGTGGATAAATCATAGTTCAAATTAGATGTTTAATAGTTAATTTTATCAAAATTACTGCAACGCAAAGATCCTTGCAACTGTCAGGAGATGGACCATCAGTCCACTGAATCGAGTGAGGCAAAAGGACTGAGTGGAATAATCCCAGCTGATGTGATCAACATTACAGCGACACATGGTTACATTTCTGGAGAGGTTTACATCTGGCTAAGGCGGGTCTGCATATGGTCCCAGGCTACGCAGAATGTAAGACCTATGGTGTAGATTTGAAGCAGGAGTATAAATTAAATTTTACTGTTATTTCTTCTGTACTGAAGATATAAACTGTCTTACATTATGTTCAACAGTTGTTATAAGCCAAAACAGACACACTGTATGATTAATAATAGTAAAAAAAAAAAGCTTTCATAAAAACTGTACACAAATGGTACTCATCAAAACTAGTGATTATGATAACTCCCACATCATGAAAACACAATAAAACAGTGACTTGTGATAAACGCTGAGAGGTGCTACTGATTGTTACAGAAGCCTTCCTTTGGTCACGCTGCTATTCATTGTGAGATATTCTTCTTAAAACTCCCGAATTTAAACAGCAGGTAGCACAGTGGAGGAGTGGTCAGTGCTGCTGTCTGAAAGCTGGAAGTTCCCCAGAATCTTCCTGAAGATTGCATGTTCGGTTTGCATGCAGGTTTCCTCCAGGCACTCCGGCTTTCTTCACACATTGCAAAGACATGCTTGGTAGCTTAGTTGGTCACTCTAAATTAAATGTGAGCATAAATGGTTGTCTGTGTGTGTCTCTCTGTGTCGGGTTTAACCCGCCTCTCACCCAAAACAGCCCCAGCCTGCTGCAACTGTCAATCGAATAACAGATAATAGATGGATGGATGAATGGACTCTAAACACCCTCTTAAACGCATTAGAAATCAGCACATGTAATTATCAAACACAATTTGAAAAAACTAAATCACCTATCGCATGCTGCTTTTACCTGGGCCAAATATGGAAGCATCAGCATGTATTTCTTGTGTTGAACAGTGCTGCTCGCACAGACAGTGCATCTGTACTATCTCAAAATATTGTCTTGGACATTAGTTGATATAAACTTCGAAAGTCATTTGTTGGATAGTGACAAATAATTATGAAAGGCCTTTTCTACACAACACAAAACGTGACATTTTGCCAATATGTTTTTCATCTGAAGGGAAATAAAACCTGACAACGATTTTTTATATAAACACAGTTACTATATCATGTGGTACAACAGAAACAAACAACCAAAGCATTACCTCGGTTATCGACTGGGAGGTTAGATAGCTGCGATAACTGCTGGCTCTGTCCAAAGTTCAAGGGTTGTACTGGAAGAGATGGAGCAGTTCCGATGGACTTGGTTAAAGAAAGCGCTTGGACATTTCAGATGATTTGGTGTCAGTTTGTCAACATGATTTTGCTACCGTTGATTTGTCCTTTCTGGACTAAAAGCCCCCAGCAGGACATTTTTGGCCTATAAGCACAGGAAAGAGGAAGTACTCCCCTGTCACTGTAGAAGCATCTTGGTAAAAAGGATCCTGTTGTGCTAAATGGTAGGAAGCAAGCTTTCATGCACCAGACTTTTGGTAGTGCTGGAACAGGCACCCTGCTGTGACATGGCAAACATGGAGGGAGGGAGGGGCGCAAAGGTCTGTGCTGTGTACTCGCCTCGTGCTTTCTGCAGTATGTCACCCTTTCAGTCTGCTCTGTCTCTTTTCCCAGCTTCCTTTGGCCTCCCTTTAGCCATCCCATCACACCAGGACATGTTTGTTACCCAAAGCTGATGGGTAGCTGTCCAAGCGATGGGCCAGTTGCCACCTTCTGCTTCCCTTTGTCAACATCCAATAAACTAAGGCCAACCCACCATGTGGGTATGCTAATGTGTGCTGCCCTGGGGCTGCCCATACAGATGTCAATCCACAGCAGGGGCCAGCCATTACGAGAGGAGAAATTTAAGCTTTGACTCCTGGACCCTGTCAGTCTAGTAAGGTGACTGAGGGGTGAGCAGACTTTGGAGCTCGGGAGTACGAGTCTGTTTTGGCTGCGTGGCCCCAAATCTGTTGGGCGGGCTGCAGATAGAAAGGGGAGGCAAGCCTCTATCATACGTTCTTGCTCTGGCTGAGGATGAGGACACTTGCATGAATTAAATCAGCTGAACCAGAGATGGTCGAATTTTATTTGCACAAGAGTGTTTGTTTGTCAGTTTAACCTGTTTGGAGCAACTGGAATTATCAGTGGAAAGGGAATTTAAAAGTCAATGAAGTGTACTTTCCTGTGACTTATGCCCAGCATTAACATGCATCTCCTATCTGGATCTGATAAAAATGCATCACCAGCATACAAATGGAATTCAGATTTCTCATTGTTTGCCCAATCCTCCCGTTTCAGTGTGTCTAGCAATACTTACCTACGTTTGAATAGACAGAAAAACATCTTTTGTTCCAATCCCTAAAGATACTGCCATCGAAATAATTTGCATACATACCTTGATTGAAATGATTGAGAAAAATTTAAATGTATGTTTGTATTTGTTTCTCCGTAAAAAAAAGGAAACACAAAAGGCGTTGGCTGAGCTATAAATTAATTTACATACATTATAGCAATTAGACATTTTCGTCAGGCGCTGCACTGCTGACACTGTCTGTGCACTGCATCCGTCTGGTGACACTCCGAGCACTATAAACAACAATATAAGCATTATTTGGAAATCCTGTATGACTTAATGCAAAACTGTTGAAAGCCTTTCGTAAGCCCCTCCGAAACCCTGCTAATTTACTTTTGTTTACGTGGCTCCACTGCTCACCTTTTGCTTTTTAATGAACCAGCGAGAGTCACGACCATTATTATACTGGTAGCATACTACTTTTAATGATGTGCTGTTTTAGCTATCACCCCTCTGTGGCTGTGCCCTGTAAAAGTCTTGATCAGCACTATAGCACGCTCCCATGTGGCTGCCTGTACTTATATAAAGACGCTCTTATATAAAAGGCAACTGGTGAAGTTAAATGTGGACGGGTTTCTACTGTGAAATGAGACTGGAGACTTGACAACTTGAGGGTTTTCCACTGGAATGGCCTCATTTATTTATGAAACTTTTCTTTATGGGGAAATGTAACACTGTAGTCTGTGCTCCTCTGCAAGTATTTCCCCCGTTTTTTGTGCTCTCTTCCATGTCCATCTTTTTGTCTGACCTTAAAAGGCTCAACAATAAGAGCAACAGTGCAAAGCTCCGTCTCCTATACTACTGGACATTTGCAGCCATTCAGTTGCCGAAAAATGACTAAGAATGGGATTTGTTTTTCCAATTTTCTGCCGATTTCAAGTTTTCTGTCTGTTACTGTCTTTGTCCTTTTCACTCCAGCCTTTTCACAGCGCTGTAAAACTCCCCTGTGAGTTGTAGAAAGTGATATGCCATCACGTCCCCCTGATTCGATAGAAGTGCTATGTGCCTCAAGTGTTTTTGAAATGGAGCAGTAGTAAACAGAGCAGAACAGTGCTTGTTTTGAAGAAGGACAAGACCTCGAATGTGACGTGGACAGGATGGATCGATAAACATCACGTTTTGACAGGTCCGGGCAAAGGGCTTGTTGGTTTTGTGGATATGTATGTGTGTGTTTGCAGAGGTTTGGATTCAGATCCGCATGTGGCAGCCAACTATCCTAGAGAATGGCAGATGGCTGAGAGGATGGAGTCAGAAAGGGGTTTGTCTGAATGTGCCAGTCCAAAAGAGTTGACAGCTCACATACTGTATTTGCACGAGTGTGTGTATCATTTCCTCATGCATTGGTTAATCCATTATCATTTACCAGCCTGTCACTGCTACACCTTGGCTTTAATTGCAGCCAGTAGTGATGCGACTTGAACCGCATTAATGCTAATCAGTGACTTCAACAACTTTGGTACTAACCCACTTTTCACGCACCAAAGCACAACAAAGGCTCCTGCCTCTTTTTTGCACTAATTTTCAGAACTAATTGAGCTTCGTCTCAATTGCAGGTATTTTTACCATCATCTTTGGTTTAAAAAAAACAACCTGCTGCTTCTCCCCTCTCACCTCATTTAGGGATGAGCTTAGGTCTCTTGATCATTTTGTGTGTGTTGCCAACTGTGCCCAATTGTCTTTCCGTGTGTGTGTGTGTGTGTGAAGCCGAGCGCAGCAGGAGTTTAGTAAGAAGGCCGCAGCTGTGTGTGATGTTTGCTACATCGACAAATAACACACTGGGCTGAGCTCACTGGGAGCTGGTACTAATGTTCGTTTGATTTTATTGTATTAATTTATAGATTCTGTTGTATTGTGTGTTTAAACCTACATTTGTGTATTTTTGAGGAGTGCAAATAAGCTGTAAACACAAAATTCGCACATTATTACTTTATAAAATTTCTCCTAGCAAGCAGTTTATACACCCAACAGATATGGATCAACATTGGCATTCATTTGGACCCATGTGGAATCCAAGTCCAATTTAATTTTTTTTCTTTTGGCTCTTGTCTTTACCAGCTTCTGAAAGAAATATGCAGTGTAATGCTGCACTAGGCTCACCAGCAAGTTGATAAAATTGGCTTTCTGCTATTTAGTGCTTGACAGGTACAGCAGTAAAACAACATCTGCCCGCTTCGTCTGGATGTTGCACCAATGATGGTGTGAATCAAAACAGTAAATCTGCAGAGCACAAAAGCAAAACACTGAAATAAGCTAAAATGTCTCTTACAGCTGAGAGGAACTGTGCGGTTAGGTGATAATTACTGTGTATGTGGATTTGTCACTACCAGCAACACATGAATGTTATACTACAGTCCATTAATATTGATTGTAGCACCATTTTGCAAAGTTGCACTTTGTATACATTACTGGATTTGCATATTTTTGGATTGTGTAGTGACTCCACTGTGTATAAATATGGGTAGAACTTGCTACCCACAATATTAATAATACTGATTCTAATAATGTAATGAAAGATAAGTAATGATACATAAACATTTTTCATTTCATAATATCCTATAATAAAACATATTTGTACATGTTCTTTATGTTTTCCTGGACTGTGTACACAGCCCAAAGTGCATTCTGAGTTATATTAAAATCACCGGTTGGTGTTAATGTTGTGGCTGGACACACTCCGTGCCCTAGGTAGTGCACTTGTGTGTTCCCTTCCCCCTGCACCCCTGGATGCATCTGTATTTAGGTAATCTCATCATGTTCGTCAGTCTGTCATTAAATGTGGGGGCTGTGGGGAGCCCGGAACAAAGCTAAGGTCAAGTCCCAATGACAGCTCACTTCCCCCTCTGAATTTTAATGCTGGCAAACAAACTAACAACGACATGGCCAAAAGACTAACAGAGGACAACAACAACACCACAGTGCACAATGGTAAAATGTCTGCTGCGCTTTTTCTACCTGTTTCATCCTTCTTACCCATTTCATTCACAATATCACACTCACACACCGATGGGGGAGCTGGCCAACGCTCACCGGGAGCATCTAAGTGGGGGTTCAGTGATCAAACCAGCAACTGTAGGATCGGTGGACGACTGCGCTGCCTACTGCACCACACAGTCGCCAACGTTAGAGGCAGACCTGGCCTGTGCTGTTAGGAGGGACCTCAGGCTGACATCTGCTGAGAACACTGAGTGAAAGCTCTGGCTGACATATTCTCTGGCTCAACAGCGAGAAAGATAAAGGAATTAGTTTAAAGGCCCAGTGAATTTCTCCCCATCCTCAGCCTCCTTTTTTCAGCAGTACATGTCTTTTTTGTCTCGAGTCCTTTCTTTGTAAAATGCCAATTTCATAAGTCACCTCAGTTGGTCGCCAGACCAAAACCCCAGGAATTACAAGGAGGAAATGTGGATTTGCAGATTATATTATTCAACAAAAAATGCTCTCATGATAGGCAAATTTTTAGAATACAAGTCAACTTGGCAACAAAGGTTCAACATGGCTGACATTTTGTGCAGAGAGAATCTGCCTTGGGGATGAAGTGTCTGTCAACAGGACTGCTCGCAAGATGGTCTCCAGTTTGCTGAGTGTGCACCCAGTAGTCCCAGAAATATGAGGAGCGTGCAGAATGTTGCTGAGTGTCTGGTTTGCAGAGTCTCCCCTCTCACGCAGCCCAGAGAAATCCTATTGATGTGATTCATGTTTTAGCACTCGGTTACAACTGAGGTCTTAGGCGTGACAACTGCTGTTTCTTTGAAAAATAAGTTCAGGATTTTTCAAGCTGCACCTACAGTAACATCCTGGCAGGTTTAAACACGGCCTGGCAGCTCCTCCAACACATTCTGGAGCAGCCTTGGCATTGTCTTAGGAGGGAAAAAGCCACAGGGATGAAATCCCTTCCTCTGGAGTGTTAACAACTATGCTGCTGTATTTGAATTTGGCAAACTCGGAGTGCACCCAGACTTCCGCTTTCTGCAAATTACAGGTGTGAGATGTGGATTCAGAGTCACAAATATCGGTTTGTGTGCTTCCGCTGTACCTCTCGAGCACAGAAATTACAACCTTCATTCTTTGACTGTTTTCTTTTCTTCAACTGAAAAAAAGCAAGTCAGTGAAAAAAGAGACGCTCCTCGTGTCTTAAATTATGCTTTTATGCTCTGACCCAGGTCACACTCATCAAAAAAAAAAGACTTTCTTTTTCTACATGCAAAGAATGTTCTGAGGGCCTTGTCAGCCTTTGCGCATCAGTCCAATAGGGTTACTGTATATCCCTGCCCACATAATACAGGGGTTTTCAAATAGAACTTTGGAAATACTGGCCTCACAAGAAATGGGAAGAAACAGTAGGTTATAGTTTCTTTAATTTGAGCCTAGAGGGATAGAAAAAGTATTTGAAATTGCCTGAGTGCTGTTGTAGGGGATAGAGAGGAAGCTCTTGGTGAAGTGGTATTTTTGTAAAAAATGATTTCTGCCAGCAATTTTCAAGCATCAGCTAACTTTTGATCCAGGCTGCAGAAGTCTATTAAAGCCTCAGTGTGTAATAGCAGATTATGACCTCACTTTTGGCTTACTCCTGGGTTTGTTTTGATTCTTTTTTAAGACATTTATTTTTTACTTTTGCCAATATTTAATATATTGCCAGTGTGACAGGCAATATTCTGTCCAGCCCATTAGCCATCATTCCCTGTGAAATAACTTAACCCTTATTGGTTAACAGGTTGTACCTTATTCAGAAACCTGTACAACCGAACAGTCCCCTAATTGCAAAAAAAAGTTTTGAAAAAGTTACAAAGCTTAGCTTTAAACCCTCAGAAGTCTAGGATATATCTGGTCGTTTTGGAATACTTTTGATTTTAACGTTATACTTTACCAATGTATTTTACCGTGCCAATATTTGGTGTCATTTTTACAGCACAACCTCACCTGTGTGACAGTTATTTTTTCATTTTGACACACTGTAATAACGCTGGAGAAAAAAAGCATCGCTAAATATGTCTTAATTTGCGGAATTAAACACACATGAACCATTTATCATACCTCTGGTTTTACATGGCCTACCAACAACATTTGTCATGGTCTTTGCACCTCTGACATGGATATCAAGCGTGTCTTAGCATTTGCACGCCGGCATGATCACAGGCTCCTGAAGGTTAAATATAAACCTCCGTATTGTGCATGTATGAAACTTAAAAACTCAATAGTTTGCTCAGACCACTGAAATGAGATGTCCTGTCTTCCCCTGGTGTGAGGTATTCTCCCATAAAAAATGTATGACTCTCTTCAGAGATGTGAGCAGATCAAAATGACCTTGACAGAGCAAAATCCATCCTCTGACCTTTCAAATGAATTGTTTTCTGTCTTGCTGATGCCTTGCAAAGCACTTAGTACCAAAAAAGATCAAACTCTCAGAGAATTATTTTGATTTGATGGGATTCTACACCTCTGTCTCTCTCTGTGCCTGCACTGACTAATAGCTGATAATATAATTATGTTACCATCAGAGGGAAGCCTAATGATTGACTGTACGTGTGCTAGTGAGATAAACCTCCTTATCGAATACCCTGGGCTTGGGCGGGTCTGTCAGATCAATAATTTTTCCTTGTGTTCTCCTCATTTTAAGTATTTTCAATCATCATCAGCTTTAGCATTACTAACAGGAATTTCACCCAGTACCGTTCCAGCATTTTTAATAAGGGTATTGCAGCCTTTTGTGAAACCAAATGGACAGCTCCTTCTTTGTTCACCCTCTGCTGATATGTTGTGTACATTTTTCCTGAAATAACTGCAATTATATCGCATTCAACAAGGTTGTCTGCTCTTACCAGTGTTATTGTGCTTTACGGTGAAGTCAAAATTCTTTTCTTTTTCCTCGTGCCAAAGAACTCTCTCTATGGTATGAGATAAAGCTCAACACTGTACTGCTGGTACAGTCACAAAGCCTAATAGCCAGTCTGTCCTGCTTGGGAGTCTAACCAGTGTGTGCTTGTGTCTGTTTCAATGTATTTCCCTGCAGGCTTTGAGCTGCTGTATCAGCCGGAAGTGGTGAGGCTCTACCTGTCTCTGCTCACTGAGAGCCAGAACTACAACACCCTGGAGGCTGCTGCTGGGGCTCTGCAAAACCTCAGCGCCGGACAGTGGACTGTGAGTCCCGGGTTCGGGAGGGTACAACACATAGATCTTATGTTCTGTCTGCATTCTTTTATTTAATTTTGCAGTTTCTGTCCCTGTCGATGTCCTTTCTTTTGCAGATTTCTTTGTCTGATTTTTTTTTTGTCATTGGAGTAAAAACACCTACAGTCAAACTTACTTGTAACAACTCAATATCTTCCTCCAGTGTGCACTGCTTACCATATAGCAATTTTAGGAAGAGAATCAAATCTCAAGACAGAGATGCAATCTAACAAGACAGCAGGTAGCTAAGACAGTAGAGTCTTTATCAAAAACAAAATCGCTAAAAAATGGGTCTGGAAACAACGCGAGTAATTCACTGACAAAGTTACAGGGCGTAAACAACAAAATATCACTGAACAATTGAAGAATGGGAAATAAAAGAGAAATTCATTAGTATGCAATGTGTTTATTGATAATAATGACCACATAGGCCAGTACTATGTGGCTATATGAGGGTTAGATAACTGCATACAACTTTCACATCTCTGGTTGATGTTTACCTCTGATGATGGATGATATGCAAACTTCTGCAGCCGGGTTCAGACATTTATTCCAATTAGAGCGAGTGTGGAGGTGCAGAGAGGCTGTGAATCATCAACAGGGAAGGCTAGTTGTCAGGTGCCAGTTTGCACGTAGCTCCTCAGGCTGGAGCGGTCACTTATGTTTTCAGCAGGCTGCTTTTATTCAGCCCCTGGCAGCATTATCATGGCAGCACTTCTCTTAACACCTGTGTGCCAGACTGTAAACACATCCTCCGGTCGTCTGAATTCATCAGCAGCATCAAGGCTTTGTAGCTTTAGAGGGGAAAAGAAAGACCTTAATTATTTTTGTTTGTTTGTTTGTTTCACGAGTTAACATCCAGCCTCTCACATTTATGGTTGTGAATAATTAAGAAGTAGTGATTTTCAGCCAAGGTGAGCATTTTAAGGGCATATCCTTTCTTTCTTTAGTGTTGTTTTTTCCCTGTTTGATGCACAGCTAGGAACCCGTGGAGATGTTGACCCATCACTCATATCTGGTAGCTGGACAAAGCATGTCCCTGCATCCTGCGATGGTCTCTGAGCTTCATCATTCATCAGACTTTGCTGCTGCTTATTTGACTGCATTGATTTGTTTTTCAAGGCTTGCTACTGCCACCTGTTGGTTCAGTGGTGTCTGTCTGATGCTTAATGACATCTCTTGGGGTATCGGTACTTAGGCAAGAAACCCTTTTATGTCAAACTTAATGTTTCATGTTACAAAAGTGTGAGAATTGAAATCTACTGATGTTTAGATCAAGACAAATTGTATCACACGTCCATTCAGAGCCACACTGAAGTGTGTTTGAGGAATGAGTGCATGGATAAGGGGAATGTCCGAAATGTTCTTCCCTTTCTGACTTGTTTCAAAGATTTTTCCCAGTTATCATAATGCCGGGCAGCTTCCACAATTTAGGTCTACGTGATTATCCAACATGGCAAATGCTAACCCAAACCACCCTAGAGGTTAATTATGAAAGTTATAAAAAGCGCTCACACCATGCTCTCTGTCTGCCTCCAGTGGTCCAACTATATCCGAGCCACAGTGCGTAAGGAGAAAGGTCTCCCCATCCTGGTGGAGCTGCTGCGCTCCGACTCTGACAAGGTGGTCCGAGCTGTGGCCATTGCCCTGCGCAACCTGTCTATCGACCGCCGCAACAAAGACCTAATCGGTGATCTTTGGTTTTTTTAGTGCTTTTTGTTTTGTTTTTCGCAAGTTGACACAAATGCTGTTTTTGCATCAGCTGTTATTTCTGTTATCTTTTTGCAGTTAGTTTACCAATACAAAAATATCTCAGAGTCAAAGTAGACTGAGACAACCTATTATCTAATTCAATGTTTTAATAAAACTTCTGAAAATGTATAAATTGACATTACAACTGAAGTACGTTCACCTTTTTAACTTTAAATGAATCCTACACCTTAAAGGAAGTTACGCCATGCGTGACTTGGTGAGCAACCTGCCCAGCGGCCAGCAGCGGCCAGCCAAAAACCTGAGGAGGACACTGTGGTCGCCATCCTCAACACCATCCACGAGATTGTCACCGACAGCTCGGAAAATGCCCGCTCCCTCATCCAGGCACAGGCCATTGAGAAGCTGGTTGCCATAAACAGGACCAGGCAAGACTATTTATATATGACATTTTGTACCTTGACTGTAATTACTGTAAGTGCTACTTTTCAACTAATTTTGGATAGTTTGCACGGTTTATGGTTATGCATTGATTTTCACAAGGTTGCTATTTATTATGAAATATTTTACATAACTGACATATTTACTGTTACACGCAAACTACTCAACACCAGGCAGTTGCTCTTCTCTTACATTTGCCCTATTTTCGGAATATTATATACTGTAAGTCAAACATTTCTATTCTAGGGAGAGAGCCAAACAAAAACACACAGTATATATATTCATATCCATGTACACCACGCCAGACATGTGGGCATACCAGAGAGACATTGTAAATGTAATAATTACAGTATGACCTTGGGTGCCTTTTGCATCCTGAGACTGTGTATTAGAAGGATAATGTAATGTGTCTCTAATGGCTACCCCCATACTCTAACAAGCCCGAGCCCACACACACCACTAGCCACCACACATTAATTAACAAGCTGTTAGAACTGGAGGGCATTGTTGTGAAGGGGGGGGCTCTCAAGCTGTGTGCACCATTAAAAGCAAGTACTCCTAAGCTCTACTCAACAATGACACAAGAGGCATCTTATATTACCACAACCTTTCCAAAATGAAGTGTCTCCTTCACTCCACATATTTAATTTAAAGATCAAGAGCATTTTTCAGAGAATTATCCTTATGTGGTGAAGTATTGATCACACAAAGTCAGTCTAGCATGACGATACGCAGTCCAAAAACTGTATCCTCTCACTCCTCAGAGATGAACTTTCTTTGTAGTGAGGCCCCCACCCACATGCAATTAATACTGTGGTTCAGAGGTAGCTAAGGAAAGGAAGTGCATTCATCTGGCTGTGAATTAAAAAGTAGACCCTGGAGTCACTCTGGGGATCTGACATCTTTGATAAAGACGGTGATTGCAGCAGCAGCAGCAGCGGTGTGCTGCTATAAGCAACCAGCCTTTACTGTTTTGCGGTTAGACTGAGTATCTGATTTGAATTTCTCTGTTTTTTAATAAAATTCCACCTTGTTGTGGCCCCCCCAGCCAATCAGCTCGTGAAACCAAGGCAGCGTCCCACGTACTGCAGACAGTATGGAGTTATAAGGAGCTGAGGAACGCCTTGACTAAGGACGGCTGGAACAAGAGCCACTTCCAGGTACAGAGCTATTGTCTTGGGAAAGTTTACTCTGCTTGTGCAGGATTAATTTTGTAATACAAGCTACTGCAAGTTTTACATTTTGAAGCATTACAACATTACCAACTCAAGTTCAGTCTGCATTTTCTGTCAATATGGACACATGACCATTTTTTTATATTTTAGCACATAGTTATTTTTTGATGCTAACCCACTGTACATCTTTGTGTCGATGCTTCTCTCAGCCCACGGTGACGGTCACACCTAAAGCAACCAAGAATGGCAAGCCAGGTTACGATGACACCACTCTACCCCTGATGGAGAAGAACCAAGGTCTGTGTAAAGTGTGTGTGTGTAGGGTTGTTGCTTTTGTCACCTGTTTAAAGGACCACGGTGGTGGGATTAGGTAGAGAATACCCCAGGGGCCATGAAATGCTATTATTTATTTTACTATAGATCAAGTATTTGAAACAATCTGTGTACAACATGTGGCAGGCAAGACAAGAGATTTGTGTTTCTGTAAGGAAATTCAATTATACCAACACTGTTCACAAGAAAACTTGTCATTATATCCCAACTAAAGTGTCCTTAAAGCAGGGTCAAGCAAAATACTAACAGTTCCTGAAAACCAGCATTTTGCTCAGTGTACATCCACTTGCTGAGGATGTGTGTTTTTCTCATGGCTGTATCGAAGCACCATGCTTGCCACATTTCTGCCGTCATCCTCTGTGTGGTGCAGCTGTGGTGTTTTGTGTTGTAAGAATAGCGAACAGCGTGGAGAATAAAGCACAATCAAAAGGAGCCAGAACTTTGAACATCATATGGCTGCTGTTAAAGCAAAACTTTAATTCTCGACAAAAGTAGGAATATAAATTATAAATTAATCTGAACTGATTTTTTTAAATTGATGTAATGGGGTCAGGAATAATGGAAATTCCTCCACCCTTAAATAAGTGTGTAGTCACAAAGCTGGGATTGAGTTTCATTTTAATTTTTTATAGCTGCAGCAGGATGTGGGGGAGGAAGAAGAGCTTGTTCTGTATATTGGCCCAACAACAAACATCTCTTTGACAGAGGAGTCAACAGCATAGCAGCAGTTTGAAGTCCTAAATCTTTGGCCTTCTGCCCCCTTTTTTTGCATCCATCCATGCACATTAATCATGGTGCTCATGCCTGCCCACTCTCAGTTTGCATTATTCAACCACTGGCCGAGAACCATTACCCTGAAAAGCAGCAGTGTTTTGGCTCAGTGACTCAGTTTGTTTGTGTGCTGCTCTTATACAAATAGTATATGAATGCTTTTCAGGCACCAGGAAATGTGGCAGTGGTGATATGATACCTATGGATGAGCTGGGTCCAGGTAAGAGCCAAGACTGCATGATCGTCCTTAGCCAAAGAAGGTTCTAGCTCTCCTCAGATCTCTCTCTCCATTGTCCACCAGTGTCTCTTTCGATTCTGCTCTTCCACGTTCTTTGTTGCCGATGTTTTTTTTAATCAGAGAATTCGAACCAGTAAAAACTGCAAATTTCCTAGGTGGCTTTGGACTGAGCTTCACACATGATGCTCTTTGATGCAATATGCCAGACCCCTCTCTTGACAAGATGTTTGTACAAAGCTGGGCCTTCATTAGAATCTCAACAACCAAACATGTGGGTGGTTTTTAATGCATAAAATACACTTAGTAGATCATATGACATATGACTTCCTCTGCTGGGCTTCCACTGAGTAAAGAATGCTGCAGCTGCAACTTTGACATTCTGGCTTTTTTTAAGTCATGAATGAATTTTGTAACTCTTGGAGGTGAATAAAAGTTTTGCCTTTAAGAAGTAACTTTTTAATGGTGATGGTTTCTTTCAGCCTCTTGCCCGATGGTACTCACTCTTATGGCCTATTGTGCTGGTTTACCTCCAAGCCTCTGCATTCATCAAGCGTCTAAAAGTCCCTCCGAGGAATTGAGCTGAATGTGAATCTAGGCCTAAAAACACTTCGACCTTAAAGTAGGACTTGCAACTTTCTGCACTTACTTTCAGCCAGAAGCATGCCCACAAGCCATGGCTGCTACAATATTCATCATGACATATTGTAGTTTTCAACTTACTTCCTTCAGGGGTCAAACTTTCCTCTGCCTCAAATCTCTCTCGGCACGTAGTCATTTGGATAAATTTTAGAGGATATTTTTAAATTGGTAAGGAAGAGCCCAGTTTAAATCCATTCAATCTAGTTAACTGGAAAATCTACAAAATGGCCCTAAGTTAAAAAATTTCAATCTCAAATAACGGCAAAGAAAAGACGACATGTAAGCCAGCAAATTGATGTGTTCTGTCAAAGACATTTTTGACAGCTGTTAATGTCAAAAGTTATTTGTTTCATTTGGTTTGTCTATTCTGGGCAGCTGTAGAAACAGGTTGGCAAAATGTGGCAGGCTCTGTGAAAGAGAACCTCTGCCCGTGTAGATAAAGGGGCTCATTCAAGCAAAATGGGATTCTTATTTTCAGGTACATACTCTTAACAATAAAGGTATGAATACAAAATGTTTTAAAATCTTATAGGCTACACCTTTAAACAACCCATTTTTATGCAATTTAGAAAAGACATTCAACTTAGCTGCATGACCTTTTCCCAGACAGCCCCATCCGAAAAATAATCTCACATGTACAGTGCACTATAACACAAAGATGATTTATTCATAGACTCAATCTCTTTGTGTTAATGTCACCTTATAAACTGTAATAACAAGAACTTATCCCAATAGCTTCACTTTAGATAATTCTAATAAATAAATGAAATATGTAAACAGTTAACACTGTGTTTTGTATGAATGCACTTCATAAAGGTTAAAGGTTATTGAATCTGTGAATTATATGAAGGATTAGGATGATCAAATCACTGGGAATACTGAAAGTCAAATTGTGACTTTCTTGTGCATCTTAAACAGGGTCAATCATAACATACGTATGTACTGATTTCTCCTAAAATGTAATTTGTCATCAAGGACCGTCTTCATGCAGCTCTCAAAATGTTCGCTATAACTCAGCTTGGTTAAGAAGGCTGATCAAACCCTTAAACTCCTAATCATGACTGTAGAACCAAGCACAATATGCATCACTGTGACAGGTTTTGGCTGGTTAGAGATGATTTCTTTGTCTGAGACACTTCATAAATACTGGCTATGAGCCACTTGCACGGACACAATCTAGTTTGCGTTTAACTAGTTTGGTGGTGAATTACATGAATTCCAGGGAGTTTAGACAAGCCTAAAATAAGACTGTGGAGCCACAGGTAGCCTACTTTCCTGTGAATGCTTTCATGAATGTTAATGTGCAAAAATCTTTTCTCTCGGTTATTCGACACAGGTTAAAACAACAGTACATGTGTGAATGATTTGTCAAAGTTTTAATCAAGGATGGAGAGGAATTCGTTGACCCTTGTTCTCTGGTTTTATTAGATGGGTACTCCACCATTGACCAGCGGGACAAGGACTGCAAATACAAGACAGGAGACGGCTCAGTAGACCTGACAGAACGGGAGCCATTAAAGGTATAGACTGACCTCTTTTGATCTCCTGGGGGACCAGAGCAAAGATGATGAAATAATGAAGCTTGGTTGTAATATTATCTCATGTCCTCTCCCTCTGTGTTTCTTCTCTTCGTGTTTTCTGTGGTGGTCCTCATTAAAGGCTTTTTATCCTTTTGGTTCTTTAAAGAGGCTGGAAGCTGTCGTTCTCTCTTAATGTTGCCTGCCACAGCGCGGTGCCATGAACAGTCTCAGATCTGTGAGCCACCAGTTAATTCAGCGTAAGCTTTACAGCGCCTGCAAAGTAATTAATCTGAGACTGATTAAAAGAACTGCCAACAAGCGCTCCTTGTGGAGACGACCCTTGCCTTGACAATGAACAGACTGCTGCATTATCAAGTGGTCGTCTGCTGATTATACAGCCATTTCACGCAGCAGTTTGTTTATTGTTGAGCTTATTGGCAGTCCAACCTCAAAGAGGAGTCACAGGATAATGGCCTCAGAGGATGTCTGAAGCGGGTCAGACGAATCTCACGTCCTTTGCGTAGTTAATTTCTCAGATACTTAAGAATAAAGTTGCTTTGAATTAAACTGCAAAATGCGTGTTAGCTGTGTAAAATATGTATGAGATCAGTTCAGCATATGTCAGGGTTATGATATCTGCTTCATCATGCAGGTTGAAAAAATTCTGTGGCACTGTCAGCTTTATCAAGATCACAACACATCGGTTAGCCATTAGTAGGAATTAATGTTTTCAGACATCCAGCGTATAATTTAGGCTGATTAAAATAGGAGGGCAGTTTAATTTAAATGCATAGTCGGTAGCAGAAAACGCAGGGGCAGTGGGTCGTCTACTAATTACAGGGTCAGAAGTTTGTATCCCCGTTTTCCCTGTTCATGTTGAAGTTTCGTTTGATGTGGTTTGAATTTGCCCACAGGGGTCGATGCCGTAGTTTAAATACAAATAAAAGTGGAAAATTCAGTTGGTGTTGTTTTTGAGACTAGTAAAAGTCTCACTTTAAAGTTTAAGTTTCATGTTGTCATTAGTGTAGAACTTATTTGAGAGAGACATTATGTCATTGTTAGTTAAGGGTGGATTAAAGTCACACACAGTTTGCTGTCATTTCAAACATTCAAGTTTATCATGTGAGGCACATTGATCTACTTTGTCCAAACTTTCAAAATGATTTTTCTAAAGCTACTATCTCATGTTGGTGCTGCTACTGTCATTAGATTTGTTTTAAGGGCAATTTAGATTATGCTCAAGTCATTCACTGCCCTCATTGGCTGATTTTGATCTGTGTTTTATTTTACTACCAAAATACTTACAGTAAATACAGTATGTCATTTTAGCACTTTCTATCCCTCAACAATGTTTCGTAGTTGTGCAGATCTTAAGGTAAAATATAACTATAAATTATAGCAGCACAAAACAGCAGATATTGGCAACTTCAGGCTTTTATAATCCACTTTGGCACATACTCTAAACACCAGTTAGAGCTGGAGAGCCAGATCCTGTACTCGAGCCAACTCGGAAGCCACACGCCGGAGTAATAACAGCAGCAATGAGCTTTTCTTCACAGGGTACAGGCCTTCTAACGTTACTCCAAGCTGTCTTCTAAGTCTGTCGTCTGCACTTGCCAGAGGTGCACTGCCCACTTTTAATGTTACTTGGCTCTTCAAACTGCGCCTTCCCTATTTCGTGCATGTTTTGCTATTCTTTTGTACTCACTCTGACTTCTTTCCAAGCTGGCCAAGCGGGGAACTAACAAAGCCTTCTCGGATTTAAGATGCATGTACATATGCGTGAGCATATTTGTGAAATGTATTGACCTCTTTTTGTTTTGCTGTGTTTTTTAACCCGTCCTGCTGTGGCCACAGAATGACACAAATAGGAAACACTATATCAGGAGTAACAGGCCTGCGGTCAGTCTGGTGGACGTTTGTGATGTTAAGCCCCAGCCTGTTGACTCCTGGGTCTAAATGCATGCATGGTAGGTTTAAAAGAGAAATCCATAAACAACCATCACAGCCTTCACCTTTTCGGTCAGATTTTAGCATCCTGTTCATTCCTTCTTTATTGTGTCTACCTGTTTTCTTTCACTCTCATACTGTATCATCTAAGACCTGCTGTCATGCTGAACTTACCTTGGTCTTTTCAATGAAATGTTAATCATTAAAGGAGCAACTTTATATAAGGGGAAAGGTGGGAAAGAAAGGGTAGTTCTATAGTTCTATCAATGTTTTGGCCCTTTGGTTCATTTTAAATTAAAATGTGGCCAAAACATTAGAACCTTCTCTTATTATAAGGCACTACTGTACACCCCCTTCACCCACTATGACACACATAGTAGAATTATCACCTTTCTGACTGTTTCAGCTTAAAATTTGAATTTAATAAATTTTTGTAAATCTGCCACCACAATCAATGTAACTTAAAAATTGTGTTGTTTAAGAACAGAAAGCTTGACAGACATGAAAACTGTAATCAAGGTGGGCAAGACTTTGTGCATGATCAGTTAATAATTCAAACACTGCTTTCATACATCTCGTAATACTCCTGAGGTTAATCAACATGGCATGGGGAAAAAAATTGGTAACTTCTCTCTGTACTACACAGATAAACTAGAGAGTCTTTGGTCTGTGTTTACAATTCAGCACCACCTGTCTGATTGAAATGTATGCTTAGCTTCACTCAGCGCTTCCTCTGACAACGTTTGCTGAAATTGGTGGCAAATGATGAAGGGGAAATCACTCTACTGCACTCCAGATGGATCCTCCAGGGACTTGGTTATACCTTTAATGAAAAGCAGTAGGGAGAAAGAAAATGATATGCACACAGCACACACACACACACACACACACACACACACACTCACAGACACACACACCTACAGTACATCCTTCACACATTACTTACTGTGTCGAAGCAAGATGCCTCCAGATAAAAATAAATTACGTAAGCTGATAAATTGACGATGAGGAGGCCAACGTATCAACTGTGTACTCACACACACAACTTCACACATTGTTAGATCACGTAAAAGTGACTGAAAGGCACAGGTGTAATAGCAGGTCGGTACTGTATAGTGATGTGTGGTATCTATTATAAAAATACTGTTTTGTTTAAATGAAAACATCAAAATTCGTAATATACTAAAATCTGTATTGTTGGTTGCTTCTTGCTTTGAATTGATCAATTGACCTGCCAATTAATGGCACATTGAATTGTGTTTGCAAAGCTGTACGCTTTCTAAGTCCTCCTGCCTCCTCCTCACCACTGTTGTCCTCTCCTGTGCCAGAGGCTCTTTGTCAGATCTCACTGCTTCCTCATTATCATCGTCTTATCTCATCTCTATCAGCGGCCATCCTTTCATTCATCTATTGCATTATGATAGGAAATACATCACATGGTTTCTGTTTAAAGATAAAGTGGTATAATACTGAATCTCGCATTCATTGTTTTGCCAGTGTAATAAAAAGTGGCTACAGGTAATAATAACATGAACCATCAGGTAAGTAATTTTATATTCATTTAGCACATGCAGGATTTCATCCAGAACATAAACCATCTGTTTTGCTCGCTCTTGCCTCCATTACCATCTGGGCCGACATGATTGAAGCATTTGTTCACATTGATGTGATTCCTTCACTACTTAGTGTAGTTGCTTTACACTGAATACGTAAAAATATTCCTTCTCCAAAAAAGAAAATATATATACAGTATTAAATCTATATATTTTCTAACTTTTTTCTTCCTTGTCTCTATACTTTAGGCTTAAGATGCTGACAGTGCCCCACCCCAGCTAGAGGAGGATCTTTCATACCATCACTGCCATTTCACACAGCTCAAGTTTGGAGTTGGACTTTGTACAGAAAAGATGAATATAAAAAAATATGATCACAAGAGCAACTACAGCAGCCAGCATTCTCATGCTTTTCAGAAATAAATAAAAAGAATAAAAAGTGACTATTCCTACTACTTTCCCATATTTACATTCCCACAGGACATCATGTGAATTTTGCAGTGTTGACTCTTGTTGAGCTCTACCGACGACAAGGAACGGATAGAGGCCGGTGCTGGTGCAGGAATGGATGTGCAGAAAATAGAAAGTGAAGGAAGTGGATGGAAAAGGAACGTGCATTGGAAGGAAACAGAAGAAATGTTTGAATTTTTTATTTCACTTTTGACACCTGGAAGAGAATCTTTTGACAAGCTTCGATATTTTGATGTAAACAGATTTGGACTGGTGTATTTCAGGGTCATTGAATGTTTGTTTTTTGGTTTGATGGTATGGACACAAGAGAGGACGAGTAATGTGAGAGAAACCGAGCCTGAGAGAAGCTGTAGCATAGGGGATAATAATGTGCTCCCAGCATCCTGCTGTCATAGACTTAATCCAATTCATTTGGTTCACTGTGTTTTTTTAAGAAAAAAGAAGTGCACTGAGATGATTTGAAATCAAACGCTAACAGGTGATTGATGTCCATTTTATAAAGTCTGGAATCTGCAAGTCGTGGCCTAGAGAATGGAAAGTGCGATAGTTTGTACATCTGAGGGTGTTAGAGCTGAAGTGGAAACATACACAAGCATCAGAGACTTTGTTTCATTGTTGTCAACATGAATAAGCCCAGTGACAAGTTGACATTGACTCACAGAGCTGCGGTTACGTGTGTAGCCAGTCATGTTGTATTGAAAACAGTTCCTTGAGTTTCCTGGTTTGGTTGCTCTTTGTCAAGGATGTTTATTAAAGAGGATATAAGGCATATTTGTTTATAAAAGATTTGCGTTTTTGAAAAGAGAGGCAGAAAAGTGTTCTCTTGTTGAAAGGATAGATCTAAAAGCATTTTTATTTTTGTTGGGTTTTATATAAATGTATATTAGGGTTAAAAGGAAAAAATGGAAAAATGAAGGAAAACAAAAAAAAAATTACAGACTTTTTAGTTGTATATTAATATCACATTGTTTGGAAAGCACATCTCATTTGATAAAGGCTCACCATATTTGTAAGCAAGAAATAACCACGTAACTTAAATGTGTATTAAATAGTGTCTAGTTACGCCGATGATCACCTATTTATATTTTGTAATTGTCAAAAAAAAAAAGAAGTTACAGAGAAAGGTTTATCTGCAGTGTTCTTTCTAAAGGCGAACGGTACATGTTGCCCCACCTGCCCCTGTATCTTTGAACTAGCACTCTGGAGGGATCAAGAGTTCAGACAGAGGGAAGGGGTTCGAAAAAGGCCGTGTCCACACTGAAAGACTAGCACGTGCAGCATGTAGGATGTTTATGAGCACAGAAAACGTCCTCTCAGATCTCCAGCAAAACATTCATAGTGTTACCAGAGGGTAAGCTGTGGTCCTTTTTTAAAGTTTTAAGAAAGTTTCAAAAACATGCGCAATATGCTGTAGGGTGCATTCAGCAATAGCATTGATGGAATAGAAGATCATTTGTTCCATCTACTTAATGTATTCATTTATTTTCTGGAGAAAATCGTTGCTGTTTTTCTATGGAGGATTTTCGAGTGTAGACTTTTAAAAAAAATTGACTTGGAGTGTAAAAATTATGCTTTGAGTTGTGCTAACAAGTAACCATGAAAGTGATGGACACGGTGATGTGGACTTCTAGATGGAAAAGCTCAAACACTTTTGGTCTAGACACGGCTCAAGTCCCTTCGTTTCTCTCCCCTGACCCCATACATTTAGGGTTCAACCTCGATCCCTCATCCCCTGGTGCATAAATATTCAGTTGTGAGCATGACGAAAATCTGTACAGATGTTCATATGCTATTCTTTCCAAGTGCCATTTTTCTGTTTTGTTGTTTTTTGTTTTTTGTGGTGTCTTGGATATAAACTAACTAATTCATTCATGTGCAGGAAGACTGTACATGAGGAAACGTGGATGTTCAACAAAAACAAAAGAATCATACTGTACAAAAAAACAAACCTCCAAGTTTGGTCATATAGTATATATTTTTACAATGTTATAGGGTAAGCAATTCAAGGTGTGGTAAAGCTGAGGGATACACAATCATCATATTGCCATTTCTCTCTCCCTTGATGAGACTGCTCAAAATCCACTGGCAGGCTCTCCTTCCTAGCTTGAATAGGAGAGAGAAAGAGGAGCTGGTTTCACTCATTCATCATCAAGGTGAACGGCATGTGCCTGCATTGAAGTCTGATTTTTCTTTGTGATGTGACTTTATAAAGCTTGCATATTTTACACAGTGTTTACAAAGATGTACGTTGTGGTAAAAATCAATAAACTACAAAAAAACCCTACTGTATAAATTTTAATTTTAGAGGTAAAAAAAAAAACAAAAGCAAAATACCCTTATGTGTGTCCTCAGAAGTGTGTATTTTCATTGGACAATACTGAACCCTTGCAGCAAAGACCCATACGACTGTCTATTCCCGACTGCGCTATGCAGTACGACAACCAAAGGATCTGAAGGTGTACATGCATTCATAAAAGGGGATTTGGGTGTTTGTGGATGTGCAACAAATTGTACATTTGCAGATTAAAGAGCCAAGCAACTGTGCTGTAAAATAGATGCAGGACACAGACACACATTGAATCAAACAGACCTACCTGTGTAGATATAACTGTTTCAAAATAAAATAACTGTACTACTCAGTAGCAGATGTGTTTGTACCTATCATGTGCCTTAACCTTTTCCATGGTAGATGAAGATACACGTTTTATACAACTTTATTCCTCCCCTTCAACTATCATTCCTCTTCCTCCCCTCCTGTCTGTTCACCTCTACCTCCCTTTCTCCTCCCTCCATTTTTCATCCACTCATCTCACCACTCATTCATTCATACATTCTACCCCCCTCCACCCATCCTAAACCCCAAACCCAAGTAGTTTAGACTGTTGGTGGGTTTCTGCCTTGTATTACATTGTATTATAAACTTTGAAAATTTAGATTCACTCAAAAATTGGTTTTGATTTCCTAGAGAAGTAAAGTTGTTAATGCTTTCGTAGCGAGCAGAAGTGATGCCACAGTGACAGAATGTATTATGTTAATTTTACTAATACCCAGAGGCAAATATTATGCTTGTTAAACATAACGGAAAAATACTGGTTTGTAGAGTATAAATTTGGTGTGTTTTCAATAAATCATGCCTGGAAAGAAGCTGTTGCCCATCCCTGTGTCTTATTTTTCTATTTTGTTGTTAATTCCAGTTAGATTCATTCAAACTGCAGTAATATAATTTAGTTTGTGGCCCTTACAGTGAACAGTTTAGACGGGAGCTAACCAAAAAAATGCTACTTAAATTAACTCCCCCCGGTGGCCTTAACGTTGTGGTTGACAGGTTACTGCAGACAATTTTTAATGCTGAATATTAGATTGACAGGTGGTGCAACACATGCACAGTTCATTGGAGTGTGGTGTGTGTGGAAGTGTGCAGTTTTAATTGATTGCTGATATTGTTTACTATGTGTGTGACGTAGCATATTATTCGATGTCAGTTATCCTGACATGTAAAAATGTAAAAGTACTAATATTTTTAAAATTTTTATTTTTACTTGCTTTATGCATAATGCAGACAAAAATAATGCGTTAAATCTAAGGATTGGGCAGCTGATCCACAGACAGATGAAGGGGTGCAGACAGCTGGGATTTTGGAGGACAGGCTTTCTAAAATGATGGTATTGAACGTCCAGCTAAAATCAACAAACAAAAGCTTTGCATATGTCCCAGCACAGTTGAGGGGTTCCAGGATTTATGCTATGTCAACTGCGTCATCAACTGACCTGATTGCCCTGGGTCTGGCAGGGGTCCTATGATGGCCTACAGGTGGCTCTGTCTGATTTGGTGACAAGAGATGTCAGAGCGATTGGTCTGTAGTCCTGTGATAGAAGCTTTCTTAGGGTCTGGAATTAGAATTGAGTGTTTAAAGGTGGAGGGGACTTTACACAGCTCCATGAAATGTTGAAGATTTGCAAGAAGACTGAAGAAAGACGCCACCTTGATCTCCTTCACCAGTGAACTCCTGGCCTTTTCTATTTTCTAAGTTTAGCTATTACCCATGGCTCATTGTTGCCGGATGTGTGACTCTTGGTTGGCACACACATCTCTGCCTAAAAACTGACATGTCACAGTGTTAGTCGCTTCAGGTTTTTAGCTACGGCTTCAAAATATATTCATTCTGAGCTGTATGGAAAGGTACCTGGGAACTAAAGTTAAATGATAGTAAAATAAATGTAGTTGAGTAAAAATTCAATGTTTTCCTTAGAGTTGTACTAGGCTAAAATGAAAATACTACAGGTACCACGGAATTACACTTAAGTATCACCCCTGATTCTTATCAGTAAATGTAATTTATAATAATAAGATTTCTAATAATTACAATTCGATTTAATATTTTTAAATACATTTAAATTTTTTAAGAATTTTGTTTTAGTATTTTTTTCTAATCTTTCCTCCTATTTGTCTAGCCCGCTGTCGCCCTCTGGAGGCCTCCCAGGGGCCACCAGGGGCAAAAGGCTACACACAGAGAGTTGGTAACGAACCAAAGCATTAAATCAACTCATGCATACATATAATTTTTACATTACTATGTAGTATTTACCGTTTAAGTTACTGTTACTTTTACTCCACTAAATTAACTTAAATATTTCGTTATTCTGGCAAATGTTGCTGTAGATTGTCAATGCAAAACTCATTAACTAATTTATTATGATGTATTATTATGGCTGAACCACATGTCAGTGAAAATCTGCTAAAAACTTCACCATCTGGGTTTTGTTCCACGTCAAGCAGCTTAGTAACTTTGGCTCTGATTTAAAAAAAGAAAAAAGTTGCAGAATTTGTTGAATAAATCAAGACTTGTACCTTGATATTATCAAGAGCATCAAATTGAGAATTATTAAAAATACCTAGGTTTCTTGGATTATTACTTGTGCTTTGTTAATTTAGTAAACCTTCAAACAGCTTGAGTAAAGAAACTCCTTGCTTTTCTCTTCAGGCGCCTCTCTGGCCACCACATCCCAGCCCGGGGTCCTCTCACAATAACAACATGGCTGCCTTCTGTAGAGCGAGACACCGGTGGAAGAGGACGAATTGTTTACATGTTTTGACAAGAAACCTCACAGGTAATTGTAAAATAATATGCTGCTAATTTTTTTGTGTAGAAACGGAGAAAATAAAGGAGTTAATTTTATTATTGAAGGCTGTCTACGGTCTACAGCCAACTTACAAAACAGCAGCCCGCGTTGGCTTGCTGCTTTATTTATATGTAACACATTCGTTTAAATGCGTATGTTCATGTTTCTGTTCATGTTTCCTGCTTTAGCTTTGGCCAAGTGAAGTTTAAATTAGAGAAAAACTTTAACTAGTCTTTGACACACTGTCAGCAAAAGAAAAACCAATGCAACCCTCTGTCCCTGAAGATGAGGGCTGTTGTAATGAAGGGAGCAGGACACATGTAATTACAACAGACACTTCAGCTGAAGTTTGCATGGTGTGCAGTGTCTTCCAACTGGAAGGGTCCTTACGATCTTTGATTAAAACCTAACAACACTTACATAACCTTATATGTGAGATAAATGCGCCAGTATTAGGAAAGGTGTCACTCATTTACACATTTTTTGTTTTGTATTATTAATCTGTCCTCACACAGGGAAGTACGACTATGACCTTGTGGTAATTGGTGGGGGTTCAGGAGGCCTCGCCTGTTCCAAAGAAGGTGAGATAGTTTTATTGTTCCTTAATGTAATAATTTCTGTCGTATAACACACTTACAATATAATCCCTCTGCACAGCGGCACAGCTGGGACAGAAAGTGGCTGTTTTGGATTATGTGGAGCCCTCTATTAAAGGTAAAATACATTTTACTAAACTTGGTGGCGTTTTCCACAAGCCAAAACATGGAGTCAGTTATTAAAACATATTAGAAATGTTTTTTGTATACAGGAACCAAATGGGGTCTTGGTGGTACATGTGTCAATGTTGGCTGCATTCCTAAGAAGCTCATGCACCAGGCGGCTTTACTTGGCACTGCAGTCAAAGATGCTAAGAAGTACGGCTGGCAGATCTCAGGGCCAATCTGCCATGACTGGTAGGTCTTACCCTCTTTAACATATTTCAAATTATGATCTCTTCCTAAAATGCTAAATATCTACACAGAGAACTAATGGATAAACAGCACCATCTAGTGTTGTAATTATAAAAAGTGCGCCATTAGTTGAGGTTAGAGAACACATGCATATGTAATTGCTTTCTTCAACGGTTGCAACAATCGTTTAAATACTCAATTATGCTGTCCTTGTCACATTTAAAGGATTTCATTTGTTCTTCTGAGAATAAAAACTGTTTGCTCATCAACCAGACAGGCTGTGAATCATTTAAAAATAAGACTTTCACTAAAAGTCCAAATAATCACTAAAAGGGGAGATAGGATGTGCTGCACAGTGCTAGATAAGACTTCATATCTCTGTTTGACATATGGACTTTTCCTTTCACCTCCCTTTATCCAACTGTGTCTATTACTCCACATATTCAAGTACATGCAGGCACATTATAAGAGCATGTTTAAGAGCATCCTCTGTGTGACACTGGTTTGTTCAGGACTGTTTATTTTTGTGGACATTGTACAGGGGCACCATGGCAGAGGCTGTTCAAAACCACGTGAGGTCTCTGAACTGGGGTCACAGAGTTCAGCTCCAGGACAAGTGAGTGGCACCAGATTGATTTTCTATATTCAGACTCATCTTTAATTATGAGATTTTCTTGCTTTAAGTAATTTAATAGATGGATGTAATTAGTGGACACATTGTCAAATTAGTCTCAGAGTTTCAGTAGAGAGTTTTAATATCTAATATTCTTATAAATGTTGTTTCCACATCTGTACAGCAGATGTTATCCATGTCTCTCTCACGCAGTTATCACATCACTACTCCTTCCCCTATTTTACTGTACTTTAAATATTTTTATTTTGTACAAAAGTAGAATTTTCAGAAGACACTCAATAATATTTACACTTTAGTCTCCTTTTCTTCCCATTTTGCTTATTTTGTTAGCATGAAATGCTGCTAAAGGCTGTACATTTCTGTTGGCACACAGCTGAAGGATTGATCGTACCGACCAAATGCTGATTGAGTGACTGGCTGGAGGGCAAACAGGTGTGAATGTGCCCAAGCTTAACTGGAAATGTTTCCAGTCCAGTGAGATCATTTGCTGTGAAACATCTAACACGATTTCTTTTAAATGAACAATTAGCCTGTGCTTACAGAACAGCAGAGAGCTACATTTAACCACAGCACAAACACTAATTTCATACAAGAATGTTAATTGAACATATAATAATGAATGAGCACATAAACTGCATGGATGTTTTGTTATCAATCACAAAAAATTAAGTTAGACTTTCCTGCATCTAACAAAGGTCCAATTTTTCAAACAGTGCCGAACAGCTTTAGAGATCACTGTTAAAGAGAGGAGCTGTAGGTAAAGAGGTTTGTTTCACCACATTGTCCAAATTACAAAATATGTTGATAATGACTAATGACTACAAAACAATTACCATAATTATTCATGAATTTAATTCATGAATAATTATTGATTCATTTATTGTTTTGTCAAATTTAGCCTTTACATGGCATGAAAACATAGTATTTTATATTGAATACATTCAAAATCAAGTCAAAAACAGATGCTCCAGTGTTTCACTCTCAGCTACCAGAATGGAAAGTTGGCTTTAACGTGCCTGTGGTTTGCTGCTTTAAAGGAACCAGGACTGAATTTCAATTTTTGTATTTGCACTGTAACAAAGTCTAAAATTCCTCAAAAACGTTCTGCAGCAAAATCCACCTTTCCACTCTTGAACGAGATTCTCGATAATTGGAAACAGCTATAGAAAAAGGTGTAGCTCAGCATAAAACACAGAAAACATAACTATTACCATTACATAATCAGTTTTTTCAAACAAATCATTGCTTGGTTATTATTATTTGAGTTAATTTGGCCTTTACAAGGTGAAAAATATTGTGTAGAGAAATGAGTGAGAGAAGTGATGATTTATGTCAAAAAATGCATAACAGTCACTGAATGTGATCTGCATTATGGTAATTTAATGGACCATCTGTTTTCTTTTCTTGTTTTGCAGGAAGGTGAAGTATCTGAATATTAAAGGAAGTCTGGTGGATGAACACACTGTTAAAGGAGTAACTAAAGCAGGAAAAGAAGTGGGTCCTAATTCTCATAAAGACATATATTTATTCATTCAAACTAAGATTGGGTATTTAATATTTTATTCACAATGAGTTTGTAGAACATGCTGTAGATACATGCTTTTATCTAGCTGGTTACATATTAAATAGAAAAATTTGTTTCTTACAGGCATTTATTTATACTGTTGTATGTAATACAAATGTAATACAATTAGTGTTTTCACTTGTTTATATTTTATATTTCTGCTTCTGAAATTGTAAATTTAAGTACAAAATCTTAATTCAGTCACTTTTTGAGCTATAGTAGAAATAAACATTGTCTGGACACATAGCTCAGGACATCATCACTTTAATGCAGGACACTTTGGAGACCACTTGCTTTTATTTGACATTTCCTTGTTATTTGAAGGATATGAACTGACGCTGTTACTTCACATTTCCCTCCTCTCTTCTGCAGATGGTCCTGACTGCCAAAAATATTGTGATAGCCACAGGTGGACGCCCTAAGTACCCAACAGATGTAAATATGATTGCACCACCTCTGAAGTAAAACACACACTGAAGAGAACAGATTTTATAGAGGATACCGTTCCATATTTGATCAGTTTAACACTATAGATAAATATTTTAATAATACATAGATAATTATGATGGTTGTACTCATAGTTTTAACTGTTAATACAGATCCCTGGAGCTATGGAGCATGGCCTCACCAGTGATGACATATTTTGGTTGAAAACATCACCTGGAAAAACGTGAGCTCTTTCATTTTCCTACCTACTTTTATATTAAACCACTACTACGATGTATAGGACTGATATTAAGGCTGAGGTCTTTGTGTTCTGTATCCACCTACATTATACAGCAATAAAGTAATTAGGTTTTATCTCCTGAATCAGTCACCCTTGATCCTTACTATAATATGTGTGGGATTACTTTTTCTTTACAGTGAGCTACAAGAGAAACAGGGCCTCTAACCTCTGCAGTATTAATGCCTCGCTGTGCTACCTTGCTCGCTGACACGACACATCCCACTGTCACGCACTGTAATCATTCATCAGTGACATACAGTTTGTTTTGCTCCCTTCCTGTCAGCCTGTCCTCACCTCATGATTCAGGTTATCGGCGTGCATCCTGACCTTTATAGAACAAGCCCTTTAATCCAGCCATTTAGCTTCTGTCATCACCTGGTTAATTGGTCTTACCCTGACGTTTCCTTTTGGCACTACGCACATGACGTGACTAGTGGCTGTAGTATACCAAGGTTGCGGTGGTTATTTGCTTGACGCTGAAAGATAAACGGAAACAATTATTTTGATATTTAGGCTTTTTATATCTTTACGCCATCTGCACCTGGAGCATTGAGTTTTTAATTGTTTTAAATAATATTTTTTAACACAGATTGTATTTGTTTTTGCTGTTAATTAGTGCTTGTGGATTTTCTGTGGCATTTAATCTCTTTTTGTAATGTTTATAATAATTAGTTCTCTTCTGCCTTTCTGTTGTTAAGTGTGTGACATTTTAATAGAATAAGTTTGCTGGTTAGAATTTTGACCACTTGGTGGCAATACAGAATCATTTATAGTCAATTAACGTCAATGCACTGGAACTACAAATGTAAACAGTTTCTATTGAAGCATTAGCCCATTCCACAAATGGGTTAATGTGGGCTTTGTGTTGGAATTAGAATTATCTATTCAGTGAGCACTTGAGCTTAGGAAGTACTTTGGTGTATGAGTGTGGTGGATAGTTGCAGGGTCTGCCCTCTTGTAGGCTGTAAGGTCTTTGCTATCCTTCTCTACAAAGGTGCTTATCTACACACCAGACAGAACTAGAGATGTTGTTTTGCTGTAGAGCTGCCAGCTGTGCAGGTGATGTCTGAGAGGCTGTTTTTTGCAGTTAGCATTGCTCTGGGACTGGGGTCATATGAGTGATGGGTGTCTAATGGGCCTTAGAGCATGTACACACTTGAATGAATGTTTTGGCTCTTGGGTTGAAGCCCAAAGCTGGCTGCCATCATCATCATGCTAGAATATAGCACTAAGCACGTGCCAGTACTTTGATAATGATCTAAGGATCTGCAAGGGATTAAATGAGATATACAGTATGCAGTATGTGTAAAGTCGATCTATAAAGAATTGGAAAAGCAAGGCCAACTCATTTGTTTTTGCTGTCCACTTGAGAAATTTGGAACAGCTGCTTAGAAAACAAACTGCTGTAAAATGCAGTCTAACCCACTGGGAAGGAAGAAATGTAAGGGCAGAGGAGATGGTGATGAAAGTGTGGAATTAGGCTCTTTGCCTAATCTTCTTTAAGCCACTTCACAATATGTGCTAAGTGCAGCTGTGCATTACACAGCCATAGTGAAAAAATGGTGCTGGGGCTTTTAATGGTTAGTGTTAGTGTGGAGAAGGGCAGGATTTACCGCAGGCACCCAGAGCTGTCAGGTGGAGCAGACCTAAAGGGAAGGAGGTCTGGGTTGAAGCGGTAACAAACAAGGGGGAAAGGGGCCTCATCCATGCGGGTGATGGGCTTCACTCAGCGGGCTGATGTGTGGACTTGAGCCCTGAACATGGCACACCCCATCCGCAGGGATCAGCCTAAATGCTAGCAATTAGTCCTTCTCAATGCCACAGATCTCAGGGCTGGATTAGACGTGTGATTCACCTGGACCACACACAAATAAATATACACTGACACTTCAAGTGCACACACACAGACACATAGCTTTTACTGTGCCATGTTTCTACATTTTCCTCACACCTCTTCACTTCCCTCTGAGCTTATAAAGTTTTGTGTTTCATCACCTCTGTAAGTCCAGGATTTAAAATAAACATCTGAACTTATGACTTGCTTTGTTTTTTTGGGCAAAATTGTGGTTCACAAATGATGAGATGTATTCTGGGTTCAGCTTAACTGCTTTCTTTTGTTGTGATTTTCAGACTTGTGGTTGGAGCCAGCTGTATCCTTTTCTACCAGAGAGATTTTAAAATTGTGCCACTGTGTGGTTCACTGGTAATCGCTTGTGAAATAGTAAAAATATTAACCTAATAAAGAGTGACATTGGTGTTAAAGTTATTTCAAATTTCAAATAGTATTTCTGAATAACCTGTTGCACTTGTTTAAAACTCAGGATACCATATCTTTGTTACTATTCTGACTTACATCAGATAACCTTTCAGTCTGGGATGCAGTACTTGCTGCAGTACAGTACTAAACATTGAAACAAACGTGACATATTTCCAAATCCAGTTTGACTGCTGCCTTGATTTTTACTGCATAGCTCTGATTTCCCTTCTGTTAAATTACATTTTTGTTGAAGAACATCAATCATCACATGTTCCAGTCACAAGATCAGACGATACTGTATGTGTAAATCAAGAAAAACTTTGTATTTCTTAATCTCGTCTTGCTCAGATGTGGCACTGGAATGTGCAGGGTTCCTCACAGGCATTGGCTTGGACACCACAGTCATGGTTCGCAGCATTGCCCTCCGAGGGTTTGATCAGGTAGTGCTCACTCAACTAGTTCACTTTGCCTGGGTCTCATCATATCCATTTAGTTAATGTTTGAAGGTTGATGTCCTCTTTTGTTTTGGAAAGCAAATGGCCAGCCTGGTGACAGACTATATGGAGGCTTATGGGACCAAGTTTGCCTGGAAGTGTGTCCCAAAGAGAGTGGACAAACTCCCCTCAGGAGAACTGCAAGTGACCACGATCAACGTCCAGACAGGCAATGAGCATAAGGACACCTACAACTCTGTGTTATGGGCAGTTGGTGAGTCTTTATGTGTTGCTGTGTGTGGGTCAGCCCCTCCTTCTGTGGACCAGAGGGTCAGGTCCAAGTAGAGGGGAACATCCTTTAAGTGGTAGCAGCTTATTATGTTGCTTTTGTGAGTATACATAAATGAGGGTTCACAATTCTTATGACTGATTTCAGCCTTGAATGGAAGATAATTTGGGACATATTCAAAATTGATCATATTACTAATAATTACCATTCACATGCTAAAAACAACATGAATCCTCTTTATTCATGTTTGGTTTGGTGTCATCTAGCCAAAACAATATGAGGTTATCTACTTTTGCAAGAAAGAAACGTGACCCAGCGGTGTGGTGTATCTGGTCCTTAATCATTTTTGGAGAATAATGGACATTTACAGCACAGACAAACAAGCTAATTCAAGCTGCTGGTCATATATTGGTCGTATATAATTAATATGAAATAACAAAAATTACCCTTACCTTAAAATGAAAAATATTTGAATATTACGTTTGGCCTGATAAATTCAAGGACCAATAAAATAAGATGTTCTCTGGCATTTTCCAAAACAAAACACACCTTGCATCCAATTATTACATCTTCTGACCTGTCATTGTCTTGGTTATCCTGGTCTTGTCATATTTTGTTTATCTGAGACTGGACTAGGATTTGTCCTTATTGATTTGAGCATTGTTATGCCCTCGTCTCAAATGACTTGAGACGGGCTTTGACTTGGGCCAGGGTCTCTGCTGACTCCTGACTTGAAACTGAACTTGTTAGCTTGAACGTATTTCTATTACTGTAACTGAGGACTTGATTGAGACTCAACTTGTTCTTATTTGACACGAGAGTTTTTTGTAGGAGTTATACAACACGATGCCTTATATCTAAAACTTTTTCTAAAACCTGTGTAGAAAATCCATGTAATACCCCTCCAGCTTTATTTCTTTCTGATATAACAGTTGACTCCTGAAATGAACCAGTGGTCTCTGTGCCACCATCAATTTAAGTGTCATCCTCAATAGACTGCAGTGTCAGCAGATAACAGAGAATCAAACCTGAAAACAAAGTAATAAAGCCTGAGCGAGGGGAATGGCCAGGGGAAGTGTTAATCACCCACCACTGGTTCAGTGGCTCTCGGGTTGGAAAGGGGCAGAAAGCGACAGGATGCACCTAGGCACAGGGTCAATCTGTTCCCCTCTTTGTTCTCCTTCTCTGTGCCTTCCTGCCCATGCCAGCTCTGCGGAAACCAACCGTGCATCTGTCACTGCCATCCCTGCCCGTGGCCCTCTGCTTGCCGTCACTATCAGGGCTTCTCTTCTATCTCAGGTCTACGTTCTCTATTCTGTCATTTCTTCTCTTCCACCAACAATGGAGGGAACATCTGCCAGGGGCATAGGCGTCTGTTTATTTTTGTTGAGCTCTTTCAATGATGTGTTTCTTCCAAAAAATCTGTCACTGTTTTTGCTTTATTTTGCTTTGTGTGTGTGTGTGTGTGTGTGTGTGTGTGTGTGTGTGTGTGTGTGTGTGTGTGTGTGTGTGTGTGTGTGTGTGTGTGTGTGTGTGTGTGTGTGTGTTTGTGGGAGAAAGGGCTATGCATGTGACAGTGACAAGGATGTGCGTGACTGTGCAGCTGAGATGATGCTCATTCTTCCTACCCATGGCTGAATCCCCACATCGTCTCAGAGAGCCATTAGTGAGACTGACATGTGCATGGAGTGAATGTATCAGTGGGTTTGCTGACATGTGGGACACGCTGCAACCCACGTTTCCCATGAATTAGTTAGCAATACTTTTACTCAATCTGGCATTTGACATTTTGGAACCTGGTTAATACAAAGAACAGTGTTTAAGACCAATCTCGGGTGGTCAACACAACACAAGACAACACAACATTAACACCACCTGGTGGTTTAACTTAAAATGATTATATCGTTTTTATAAAAATATAATCAATTACTAAATGCTGATGTATCATTAAGGGGTAAATTAGCTTCATATTTGATCTTTGACTCTTATTGATTATTAATCACTATACATGTTCTGACATAATTACCATAATCCCTGTTGTTTAAAATACAATATTTTCTTTGCGTACTTTTGCCTTCATAGATTATCTGTTCAGTAATTTTACCTTTGTAAAATGTTGGAAGTGGTAAGGGTTCTTGATTCTTTTTAGGCCAATGCGTGCAGTTTTACTGAAGCAGCTACTCTCATCCTGAGTTTTGTCCTTCACAACATTATTTGGACCACCAGTGTTGATGTTGTGGCTCATGAGTCTTTATTTTGAGTGTCACATATTAAAATGGTTTCCCAGAATTGTCTTTGCACCTAGCTGAAATCTTGTGAAGACCAGCTTCGTCCACGAAAGCATTTGTTCCTGTGCAGTTCAGTGAGAACCACTAACAACTGCTCTTTGATGTGAGCATGCAGGAGTTCTGAGTGCAAGGCCATTTCCCTTTACTGTGACCTTGCACTAGGGCCTAGGCAGGGTCCCAGGCCTCAGCGGAGTTATTAAAGGCCAGAGGGGACCAGGGGACAGTATCACCACTGCCTGCTACATCCTTTTCTCTGGCCCTGCCTCCCTCCACCTTTCCCCTGCTCCTTCCTGGCCTCATGGCCGCTCCCTTGTCCAGGTGTGCCCACAGAAACATACCAGGAAACAGAACATTGACACATTTCCTATCTGCATGCAGACAGTGAGCACATTAGTCTTCCCCCTCACTGTACTCAAGGATCTCATTTCACAACATTTCCTAGACCGTTTGCGCTTATACATTATAGCCATTATAGAGCTGCTTTTTGAGCAAAAACACTGCACATTGAATAACAGCTCCAGAATATCGTAGTAGTGCCAGCCTAAAAACAGTAAAATAATTATATTTTCTGTATAGACCATATATCAAAAATCAATGCTGTTTCAAATGTTAAATAGTTTTAATGTGAAATATGTATAACCAAATCGGTTAAAGTCAAAGTGTTGAAATATTTGCATGTATCATTTATTAAGTGGTTGACAAACTTACAAGTGTCAGCAATAGAATCATTGCAATGCATTGAGTTTTTCCTATTTCCACCTTTGACATTTTCTATAATGGGGCTACAAGTTTATCTCCAGCTAATGAGCACTTTATCAATTTTTCATCTTAAAATCTTTTTTGGCCTGAAATACAACATGTAACCAATTTTTGACATCCTGTATGACCTATTCCCCCAAGAATATTCCCCTCCGTTTGCTCTCCCTTTTGTCTTTGTTCTTTTGATTGATCAGATAAAGGTCCAGCTCTCGTTTCAACCTATGGAGGTTTCTTGTGGCTAATTATCAAAGTAGTTCCGAGGCTTCGTCTACAGACACACTTTATTCAGAAGTGGCCAGTCTGTCGAACTGTCAGCTTGTCCCCTGCTGATGTGCCCCCCTACAACAGAGCTGTGCTCATTGCTGTAGTTCAGCGGTGACTGGACTTACAGACAGGAAGGTATACGTGTTACTAGTGAGATCCTTCTTGCAAGGGTTTCGAAAGGATTTTACTAATAGTGTTGCTGTAATTTATATTAAATTATACTTATTTTCAAAAAGGAAAACAACAATAAACATTTTATCATGTTTATTTTTTTGGTCACAGAAGAAAAAACCTTTATTATGGGCCTCAAGTAGTACGTAATGGAAATATTCTTGTGTATATATAGAACAGTACAAGTACCTCAAAACTGTATGTAAGTGAGATTTTTTTACTTCCCTTGGGTTTCACAAGGAAAACGTTTTTTAGTTTTAAGGGGGAACCCTGGCAGTTTTACATATCAAGTCTGTCTTTTACTGACTTTTGCTGAATATATATATAAATATAAACAAGTTATATAGAAGCATTTATGGCTACAAATATGCTCCTCCTCTGCTTTGTTTACCTGTCCTTCATATAAATTGTGAACTGACTGCTTTGGTTTCCACTGATATCAATATGACTCTAATTGGCTCTCACCTGCCTGTAGCTGAACTGTGTCAGTGATTTCTGTTGACAATGAATGGCAGCTGTAACAGGCCCAGGATTTTAAATTCATACGTGCGAACGCTTTGTTCCAGCTACAGTGGTAATGTGATCTAGTTTTGCTTGAAGAGTTTGTTTTGACATTTCTCCCTCTCTGTGACTGAGTGATGTGTGAGTGTGTATGCATTAGTCAAAGAAGAGGGATTGTTAGACCTCTGTAACAGGCTTCCCATCTCTGCTTAAGGCTAGTGGCTTGAAGCATTATTATTATATGCTATTGGCAAAATGAAGAAAAACTGCCGAACAACCATGGTAAACATTTTCTTTGCCATGGGGAGTCTCATTCTGATCAGCCCTTTGCATGATTGGTCAACACATTGCAACAACATTAACTTTGCATTGCAGAAAAAGTGGATCTAGATCCATTTTTTTGTTTTTTTGCAAGGGGCTACGTTGATTTTACCAGTATCCACTGTGGTCCCAGTCCTGGACGTGGCGAACACAATTCCCCATTTAAATGCATTTTTTCCCACACTGTGGATAATAGTGTGGACACATCTTAACACACTTGAATTTTTGACCATTTTTTTTTTTTATAAATTCTGTTCGGAGGAAAGTAAATGAAAGGTTTTAAAATCTTTAGCAGGAAATCCAACCAGAAAATAACTGCATATTCTAGATTTATTCGTGTTGATGCAGAATTGAAAGGCAGTGAAACTAAAAATGCAAAAAAGAAATGTTAATTTTGCCAAATAATTTACTAGAAAGAATTACATGTATACACAAACTCCAGCAGTATTGTGGCCTTATAAGATAAAATATCTAGAAATTCTGCTTTTAAGAACTAATCTTGTCTGTCCAACTTCCCCTCTGTCATCTTTCACTGTGTTCTCTGTCCAGTTCAACCACCCATGATGTCGAGCACTAGACCAGTCGCTAAAGCCCCCCTGGTCTGAGAAGGGGGGGAGGACGTTGTTCTTTGGCTCCAACCAGGAAAAAGGGTCTCGGGGGTTTGTTATTTTTGCTGTCCGATAGCATCTACATAGGTACCTCAGGGCCGGGTGTTTATTATGCTACCCAGGCAGGTTGTGAAAAGCTATGGAGAGGACGGGGGAGCGAGTGGTCCATGCTCCATCACCATGGAGACTCTGTGTCGACAGTATCAGTCAGCCGTCCCCCAGGAAGTGTCAGAAATCACACCTTAGGGTGTCCTGTGGGGTGGATGGGATGGATTCCCAGCTGTTGATCTTCTTGAGCGCTTCCTCTCAGCTGGCCAGATGTTGTTTTCTAATTGAATAGTTCTAAATGAGCATTTGACACCTAATTATATTTTAAGGTCCATGTTTAAGGTGTGTTTTTTTAATTGCTTGTATTGTCCAAAGTCCAAAATCCACAGAGATTCCATTGACAAGGGCACGAAACAGAGAAAAGCAGGAAATCCTTACTTTGGACAGGCCACTTTGACATTTCCAGCCAACTTTGTAACATGGCTCATGGCATGAAAATGTCAGCCCACCAGTTTACTGCCAAAACTGAAAGATCTCAAAATGAGTTTTATTTATGTTAAATTTCCTACAGATATACAGCATTCCAGGAGATTTGATCCTAATGACTTTTGTTATTCAGCATTTCCTCTTGTAAATCCAGTAAGTCGATCTTGATTTGCACATAGCTTGTCCCTTTTTTTTTTTTTCGGCCTTTGATGCTATAAAAATAGCATCATCATCTGGTCATAATTTTACTTATTTACTTTTACACTATTTTGATAATAATTAGGTTATTAATGAATTACTGAAATTCATAGCAGCTTGCTGATGTGACTGTGTACTGTACACTGATCTTTCTTCCAGGCTGCGGATAATGACTTTGGTAAACATTTTTACATCTGCCCATTAGCACCATGTAAACAATGCCTCTGTGATCATGTTAGGATGCTGATATTAGTATTTAGCTCAAGTCACCACTAAATCTAAGTAGACTGTCACCGAACAAACACTTTCACACAGAGCTGAAGAAGGTACTCCATACTCTGTCAGTCATTCAAAACTATTTGAGTAGAACCCTGAATAAAAATATAAACACAGAATAAGGCATTGTTAGCCATCTTTAAGCAACGCAGAGCCACACACCACTTGGGCATGTTGTGAATACTGTATACTCAATTTCAGGCTTCTGATAATTTCTCTAATGTTTATACAAGGTTTTCTGTGTAGAATGGGACACAGAGGCACATTACTTGAACAGAATGTGGTGTGCACACTGTCTCCTTCTTCATACCTCTCTAGAATTGTAATGTAATATTCTCCTTGTGTCGTTTCCTCCCATTGACCTCAGGTAGAGCTCCTGAAACCAAAGCCCTGGGTCTTGACAAGCTTGGTGTGCAGCTCAACAAGGAAACAGGGAAAATAGTTCTGGGCTCTGATGAATCCACTTCAGTGCCAAACATTTATGCTTTTGGTGACATTGGCGAGGTAGGAGGCCACACTGCCAACACATGATCATATAGGACCTAAGTGGAAAATTGTATTAGTTTGAATCAAGACAGTTCAAAGTTCACACACATCACACTCACTGTAAATGCTTTTTTAAATATGATTAGCTCACCCAGATTTTTTTTTTCTGCTAAATAAGAGGAATCTTGATGCTCTGAATACAACAAATTTTCAGATTTTTTGTTTTATTACTTGACAGGAAAAACTTTTAATTGGCTTTAGTGATATGCAATGTAAGGTCAATACTGAATACTTTAAGCCATACTTTAATACCTCTGCAATCACTAATTTCAGTTTTATATTTTAATGAATTAACATTACTAAAATACTTTTTTGTCAATATACATAAGTTAAGCTGTATTTTTTTGACTCCATGGGTGGGAAATTGCATAGTCTTTTTTTTTACACATGAGCCATTTATTTTTGCACACATACTAAACATAATATCCACTTGGGTAAGTGAAATTTTTCCGAAACACCTTCTCCCTTCAACGTCTGGCTTTGCTCTGCGTATTCAAAGCTGAACCAGCCATGTTAATACTGGTTATATCTGCTGCATATATTGTGAATGTTGTTTTTTCACTATGACCAGCTGTGTGCTTCCTTCCTGCCTCCTAGGCTTCATGACACACAAACACACACACACACAGGCAGAACATCTTTTTGATTGACAGCTGGCTTTGATGAATCATGCTTCACCTCAATCTGTCTGCCAGCTTTTCACAGCAGGGAGAATTTTCTTGTTTTTGTTAAAAAAAAGCGGGATCATTATATCCCTCTCAGTTTGTCCACTCCTTTTGTTTTAGGTGTTTTGTTTTCCAAGAAATGCGTTAGGACGCATACTAGAATACCAGAGCATACATCCATATACATGGAGTAGGAGATGTTTTTGACAACAGGATGTGCAACAGTAATTTAACGGGTTTAAATCATGCCTTTAGAATTGCCCTGCAGCCTTACTGTTTCCTGCACCAATTATGTGTGTGTGTGTGTGTGTGTGTGTGTGTGTGTGTGTGTGTGTGTGTGTGTGTGTGTTTATGTGTGTATGGGTGTGTATCCATGACTCTGTGTTTGTGTCTTTGGCAGACTTCCAGAACAATAAAGTCAAAAACAGAGAAGTGTGTAGGTTGGTTTAAATGTTTAGCACTTCCCACATGTCAGTCACTGGATGGTGATCCACCAAGTCTTGCTTATTGTATATGTATGTGTACAGTATATGTAGGAGATGATGAGTCAAATGTTTTTAAAATGAAAATAAAAGAACTAAAGTTTTACCACCAAGTTAATCAGAGCTTGATAAAAATAATTTAAGATAATGTGACTACAAGAACTTGACCTAGATCTAATGTGACTGCAAAGAAATATATTTTTTCATATTTTAGGGTCGTCCTGAATTAACCCCAACAGCCATTAAAGCGGGAAAGCTTCTTGCACGCAGACTTGCTGGACAGAGCACTGAGGTCATGAACTATGACAACGTAAGACACACACACACAGTTAAAGACAGATAGTTTGGTTTCCACATCGTACATCTATTTGGCCTTTTAAGCCTTTAAGGCAGATTATAACTTCTACAATTTCTGGTAATTCATAGTCTCCTAAAGTTTGTTATTCCACCTCATCTAAATGAACCTCGAGCTTCTCAGAATAAATCTACTGAAATGCATTTATCTCCATGTCTTTATACAGGTTTTATAATAGTTACAATGTAAATAACATGTTTAATAGATTTCCTTCCTAATAATTCTGTTTTCTACTTAACAGTAGTAACTGGAATAATTATTAATTCAGTATTGAATTTCTGAAAGATATGGAAAACTCCTAGAGTTTTTAGTTCGGTGTGTGTTTATGTGTCAGGTCCCCACCACAGTTTTCACCCCTCTCGAGTACGGCTGTGTAGGTCTTTCTGAGGAGGAGGCAGAGAAGAGGCATGGAAAAGACGGAATAGAGGTAAGCTTTGTTGTTATAATATATCTGTGAAGAAAAACATATTTAAATTAGATTTCTGGTATTTGTTTAATGACGGTCCTTCATAAGGACACAATTTAGAAAATGTTTTGGTTGAAGAAAATAACTCACCAGTTCTGTACAATAGTGGCCTCAACTAACGCATGTGAAATACCAACAATCTAATAAAATGCCTCACAACAGAAACCATATCTTATAACAAACTGTTTTTGTTTTGATTGCTGCTAATCTCATTACATGCACAATGACTCGTGTCCTCTTTAGTCTAACAACATAGAACTGGTTCAGCATTTGCTGACTGAATCTTTTGCACAGACACAGTCAGTGTCGATGGCTCGGTACCGCCATCGGTCTACATTAAAATAGAATGTCCCATAATCCATAAATACACGCACTGAGACAAACGTACAGTGCAGGCAGCAAGCAGCTCTTTATTTTACCTGCTCGTGTACACGAGCGGTGTTTCAGATACTACCCAACACCTGCACAGTGTTGTCGATAAATGCTTTAGCCAGCGAGGTGGGGTTCCTTTCTGTGACTGACAGGTGAGAGCAGGCCTGATTGAGGTGTGTATGGGGTGATGACAGGCATGTTGAGATCTAAGGAGGAACTGTAGCACTGGCCCCCCGACAGCTGCATGGCTCTCACAACTTGTGTCGGCACGTTCGTTGTAGAATAAAACACTATAAACACATCTCAGTAAGGGGTTTAAAATCAATCACAATTCTGAGCCAAGTGCCAAGAGTTCTATTTAGATTTTAAACTATGTGTTTGCATTATATTATATTGCAGACATGGCAAACTGTGCTAACAGTTCCATCTGCCGATATTTATATTTACTCTATTAGCCATTTTCGCCTCTTAGAGACTATGGGATATGTGGTTGAATATAGGAAGAATTGGATAAGAACATGTTTTTTTTACACATGCCACTAGTGTCTTTGCAAGAGTGACATCTCAGTGTAATGTCTGGTTTTGATGAGCTGAATTGCCTTAATATTGTATAATAATAAATAGATATCTAATGATGGACAATGTAAGTTCTGGTGATAACCTGGTAAAAAATATAATTCTAATTTAAAAAATAATTGTGAAAGAAAAAATTGGTTGCAGACAAATCATGAAGTCAAATTAAAACTCATTTTCTAATATTTCACATCTTAAAATGTTTTGTCATCATGTTTCTGTCTGTGTAGGTCTACCATGCTTTCTACAAGCCTCTGGAATTCACTGTCGCTCAGCGAGACGCAAGCCAGTGTTACTTAAAGGTACAGTTAAAGTAAAGATCTATGCTCAGTGTTTTTTATATATTTGAATAATTTGAAGTATATATTTTATTTAGGTTGCAGATTATTTTGGGAACTGTTTTACATTTTTAAGACATGGTATTTGTATACAGTGAATAGTTGTGTAAAGTTGAAGCACGGACGTAGCAGGTTAGTGGGGTTCAGACTGCTGCTCCAAAGATATTTTGAGAGAGACTGAAATTAAATTGTCTAAATGGTCCAACTATGTAAACTAAACTAACTAATAAACTAATAATCCTGGAATTTAAAGCATTGTGGACCAGTTGTCCTTCTCCACCAACTGAAAAGAAATTATTCTCCAGAGCGGAGGTTGGGCTGAGAAGTATACAAACCTTCTGCCGAGGACAGATGAGGAAGCAGCATTTAGCAAAAGATGTAGGTAACATCTCTGTAGCTTGAGCTCCTCGCCTTACATTTGTTTTTACGTCCTCAGGTGGTATGTGAGCGAGGTGGAGACCAGAAGATCCTGGGTCTGCACTTTACAGGTCCAAATGCAGGAGAAGTCACACAAGGCTTTGCTTTAGGCTTCCAGTAAGTTTAATAAGGATGGATAAATCCCTAATTTTATTGAAGATACTTACCAGAACAGTCTGTCAAACAATTATAGTCTCGGTTTGATGTATTTTTTTTCTCTTTGTTTTATATGAACAAGTCTCTACTTACTTGTTCATATAAAACACTTACATGCATTTTGTGAGCAATACATATCATTAGTTAATTTATCACAACCAAAAAAGTGAAAAATACACAGCAAGTGGTACGAGGAAACATAACAAAACAACATTTGTTGTCAGATTTATTTGAACATTATACCCTATATTTATATGTGTCATTGGAAATACTTGCCTACTGCATTATGTTGTTTTATTTCCTTTGCCATTTGATGGGACGCCTGTGTGTGTTTTCAGTTCTGGGGCAACATATTCCCACCTACTGAAGACAGTGGGCATCCACCCAACCTGTGCTGAGGAGATTGTCAAGGTCAGCATCACAAAGCGCTCTGGCTTGGACGCCACCGTGACCGGCTGCTGAGGTTAAGCCACTTGGTCTCTGGACACTAGTGGGTGCACAGGGCCCCTGGATGATAGCAGATATAGGTTAGCTGGGTCTTGTGTTGCTCTCTCTCCTTGTCCCTCTCCCTCTCTTCATTTGTAAAACAGTTTCTAGTTTTACAGTGTATTTTGGAATTTTTCATTCAGGGTGTTATTGGTTGCAGAGGTTACAGTCACTGACATCTTATGATAATCAAGACTGTAATTTTCCTGTATAAATACATGGAACTTGTAAAGCTCTTAAAGCACACAATAGATCAGGTTTGCGAGAGCCCCGACCAAAGAGTGAGCGTCTTTTAAATAAACAGGCTCATCAATCAGGATTAAGGCTTGTACTCAGGCTTTTGTTGAAACCATAGGAGAAATATGGACCTAACGTTTTTCTGAATATATATATTCTGCAAATATTGTTGTTTCTCTGGTTGTACTTCCTGTCCATTAGTCTTGGAGGTGACACATACCATACACCCCCACCCCCCATGACACTGATGGATAGCCCCAGGGCCGTCGCCGCAGTGACACCACCCCGTTTCCCATGGACACACACAAACAGTCGGTGGGCTGCCTGTCAGTCAGCCTGCAAAGACCTGACCGGGGAGCCCCAGCTTGTTTTGGGCACATCAGAATTCAGCAGACCCCAGACTCCGGACCCTTTTCTCCCCTTCCCATGCCCTGTTCGCTGTCCCAAATCATGAAGTAATACAGTGCGACTGCATATACATGTTGTCAAAACCTGTGTGCCTGTCACAGCCCAGGCGCAGGACAAACCCGTCTATTTAAAACAGTACTGTGAGAGCTGCATTACTCAGCCTCCCCCAAAGGTGGCACCATTGTCCTCCCATTCTTGCCATTTTTATTCTGAGCCAAGAATGGAAGACAGGATAAAGTAGTCACTGGATAAAACATAAGCCTGAATACATTCAGGTTGCACATTTAATCCCTTTAATCCCTATTAAAGATATGTGCTTTTGGATGAAGCTGGAAAGCAAACTGATTTTATTGGTGCCAAACTGATAAGGGTTATCTGTTGTGTATTTACATGGATGGCAGGTTAGGCCTTTAAGAGTCATCACCGGCGCAGATAAGCCAGGTTGTTTATATCAATAAAGCAGTAATATACCCCACAGTTTGCCAAAGTGCTCAAATGTTGAACCTGCTGCCTGCACCAGACATCTTGTGTTTATTAAATATAAAGGGAATGGGAGGACTGTCAATAAGGAGGGCTGATACAGAAATTGGGGAACCTAAGAGGAGGCTGCTGGGTGTAGTTTATTTTTATTTGAAGTCTAATCTGTCCAGTCTGATTAATGATTTCGATGAGGGGAGCAACAGCATGCCAGGAGATGGAGAGAGGAAAAAGGGAGAGAGCTACCAAGTTTGTTTGGACCTGGGCAGGAGGAAAGAGAGCTGAGTTTCAGCCTTGGGTTGGGGAGGGAAGGGGGATTCCTGTGTGCTCTGTTCAGGGCCGAGGTGCTGACTGAAGGACCCTGACCTCCGCTCAGCAGCAACAGCTTGACTCTATCACTTTGAGCACAGAGGGCTCACGTGCTGTGGCACTGCACGCCATGGTCTTGGGGAGCTGTAAATGGAAAGGACATAGGATGGCAAGGGGGCAAACTGAGCTAACCAACTGGCCAACCAACACAACACTGAGCCGTGGCTCCACGTTTGCCCAGGGTAATTGAGTCTATGTTCCTGTGCCTAATGAGCCACTTCAGAGACCAGAGGCCGGGCCCAAGGCAACGTGAGGGAAGTCATTGAGACCATCAGTAGAACTGTAATGTCTGTGTGCTTTTTACCTTCCACTTCCTCTTAGCTTTTTTCTCACTCACTCTTTTAGTGTATTCGCTCTATGACTGCTCACGCACACAAAATTAATTTGTCAGTTGTTTTTTTTAAAATCTGTCTAACTTAATTGATTTCTTTTCATTGTTGTTGATCGGTCGCTCCAGGGCCAAAACTTATATAACACTGAGTCTCAGCTGTGTCCCATGGGGGGGAGTCAGGGTTCAACTTTCAGGTCGGCCAGCTAATGATGACCTGCACTAAAACCCAAGACCGGAGAGTGCAGGCCTGATGTCACCTGGCCGCAAACTTCAGTACTTGTAAATAGAGGAGTGTAATGTTCCATTAAAGCTTTGTTATACATAATTGATATGTAAGTAATAACACACTGGACATGCAGAGTGTCACCATTAAAGTAATGATGTCCACTCATTGAGTTTTCTGTGTTTTACTTAAATGACTGCAAGGCCTCGAACATCCGTAAAGTGTATAATGTATCTGTGCACGTACAATAATCTGTTATTGCATGTAAAGACCCTTTTCACTGACTTGTGTTAACAAATGTCTTGATGAAGAGATAATATAATATAATACAAATAGCTGTGCTTCATAAAGTAAAAAACAAAAAAATATATAATGTATACATGTAAATGATTAAAGAAAGAGTTTAGTATTTTAAGAAATATTGCACCATTGATGTTTTGCTGATTTAGATTTGATTGATTGCATGGCTGTTATCAAAGGTAACTAAAAAGAGGGGTTATATGCAGGACTATTTCTGACCAGCTCCATTCAATTAGTCAGGTTGCCAGACAACTAATAAATATTCATGGAGTTGACTGTGTCTGTCCAAAAATTGCTCAGCACATAATCCCCCATGAAGCCACAATGTGCTGTTTTTACACTTTGTATTTTATGCCCAACAAACCAGATAAGTGCTTTATGTGCGCTATATTTTTATGATTACATTCAGACAGAGCCATTTTGTTTTCAGTCTTCGTTCTAAGCTAAATTATTTTCTTACTATTCTTTTAAAGACAAAACACTATTATTGTAAAAATTACAATCGTACATCCATAATCAAAAAGAGCCCCAGATTGTGTCAGTTTTGACTGTCTGTATCTCAGTGGCTCTGTGCAGATTTATCTTCAACTATCCCACATAGATCAGTCTTAATATGAAGCAGTGTCACAAGGGGTGGTCACACTTTGACCCCGTGTCGTCTTTGCTGACAGGCTCCTCTGCTATGCAGCCCTGTCACTCAACCCTCTGCACCAACAATGGCAGAAATTCCACTGTGTTTGTTTGGTTAAGGACGGAGCCCTCTGAAACCCCTGAACCTCCTCTAGATCCACAGCAGCCTCCCTCACCCTGAGAATGAAGCCAGTGTTAGCCCTAACCCAGACAGCGGGAGTAAAGTTCACCCACTGTCTCAAGAATAGTCTGCCCCATTTGGCAATTGTGTCTCTTCTGTCCCTGCACAATGGAGCAAACAAGCTAAATCCACCTTGAAATGCACTTAGTAGAACATGTCAACATGTCAAGGTGCGCTCAGTTCTACGCTTCTTCTTAATCCAACCCATTGAACACTGACAGTTGTCTGTGAGTCAGACATTCACGAGGCCTTTGTCACTTGAGGTCTTGAGCCCTAGCAGCCTCGCTGGGAGAGCAGAACCCTCAGACACACGTTAAAACACATGCTGGGTTTACAGCCCTTCAGCCGAAGCAAAAGCCTCAGGAGGAGAAGAAACTGATACGTACCTTGTGTAAACACTAACCAAAAAAATGACGCTAGGAACAGAAAAGGCTCAACCTAGCAGAGGATTATCCCTCCAAAATGAATGGGGGCCAATTATTACTGCTCTGTTGTTCTGCCAGTATCTGGCTCAAAAGCTGTCAGCCTGAGATGCCTGCAGGGCACGGAGCAGGGAGGAGATCCTTGGGAGGCGAGGAAGGGGGGACTGATAGGCCAAGATGAGCCTCCAAACTGGTGTGATAGATTGTGGTGCATTCTTCTTATCTGGCCTTCAAGTTCAAGACAAAATATCTTTAAAGGCTCATTGGAGTCAAAGAGTCCCAGAAACAACAATGGGGAAAGGATGGTAGGATGTTTGCTGTATGATAATAACAACACAACTTTTTTTGTGTGGGGGACGCTTCAGAACATGCACACATTTGAATTTTTTCTCAGGACTGACAAAGACGCGGTCCGAGTCCTCCCCGTTAGGAATGTCAAGGTTGTCGCGTTTGTTGCAGAGAGACTTCATTTTTGCTACAACTGTAGCTACTAGTCAAAAAGTCAGTCAACACGTTACCTCCCTTCTTTGCTTCTCATTCAAATCGCGGAGAAGAAGTCTATGAGGTCGGCTCTTGACAGAGTGGGGTACTGTTGGTAGCCTACTAGAGGTGAGGGTCTGTGAAATAAGCTTATCTGACCCCTGATAAGGACAGGATACCCTCAGGAATGGTCTAAATTCAATGCACATGGCAGCTGTAGCGGCCATTATCTGACGGGATGTGAGTGTTTGTAAAGGAGCTAGATGTAGTACTGGAGTCTAGACCAGTTCAGTTGACCACAGCCTAATGTAGGATGCCAGTGTGTGTAGCCAAAGTAAAAAGGGTGTGCTACGATGTCATAGTTTGTGGTTTTGATTCCCAGACGTCACTGAGAGCCCAATTACAATCATCAGCCCCAACTACTAAATCATTTAGTCAGGTCTTTTGCCACACAGGAAGCAGTCTTATTACTTGTGGAAGCTGTGCAAGAGATTTATTGAGCTGATGTTTGATGATGGCATTCAACAAAGGAACATTGTTTGCATGTGTATGCATGCCAAACCATGTGGATTAGGATGCTATCAGCCTGCATGCAAAAGCAACACAGCACACACTGATGTAGATCAAACGAAGACATGTCTAGTGTGTAGACACGGTTGTAGTTGGACTTTATGGTTTAGTTGCTGCACCTCTAACAACCTCTTAATCATTAGCTGTTTGATCAGCTACACATTTGTCATTAAAACAGATGACGTGTAGATGAATTACTCTGTTCATTTCATATAGCTTCAGTAGTTCACAGCTGAGCTGCTTTGCAACTATGCAGGATACAGGATTGCAGTAGATCTTAGTGTCAAAAGCCTGTCGTGTTGGACCAGTATTGAACTCATAAAGTTTAAAGTTACCTGCAGTACTGTATATATTAAAGAAAATGGGAAAAGAAGCAGAATTCTGTAAGTTTTGTTGCTATAAATGCAAGAAAAATACATATAAATGTCATTAGTTAGTTTTTCCTTACTTTTTGCAATACAAACAGAAAAGCTGCAAGGAGGACTGTGTCACCTGGACTAATATATCTCACCTGCCTGATTAAAAGTGAAGTTTATGAATTTAGCTCTGCTGGTGAGGTAGTTGTCTACAGACCACAGGGTCAGTGGTTCAGTTCAAAGTCCCTCCTCGCTATTTGTCAAAGGGTTCGTGGGCAAGACAGTGAACCCTAATTTTTTCCTGGTGGGTCAGGTGAGCACCTTGGATGGTAGCCTCTGAAACTGGTGTGTGAATACGTGAGTGGGTGAGTGCTTCTCATTCACCCACCCACTTATTCCATAAGTGGTCATTTATCAAGTAAAAAATAATTAAATGCTGATGTTAGCACTTCATCGTGACACTGAGCATACACTTAAAGTGTATTAATTTTCAGTGTCTGTTTTGTTCATCAAATTCACCAAATTTTACAATGTTTTAAATTAAATTGGGCAACTGTGTCAAATTGTGAAAAATTTGTTTTTGCTGCAGTTTGACTGTGAATCACAGTCTGTACCAAGGGACTGTGCTGGAGGAAGTTGGAAAAGAAGCTAATGATCTGGTCTGAATGATTTAAACCTCCATAAAAGAATATGCTGAGGTGAGCCTGATTTATTTGTTAATCTTCTCAAGCTAAAACCACATATTGTGATTGATGGGGGAAATACTGATGGGCAATAACAACTTCTACACAGCGAAATAAATATCAGTACCATCACCAACTTGACAGTTTCCTTCCAAATGTGTCTGCTCTGGGGCTGTGGTGTTATCAGTTTGAGTCACATTATATAAATCAAAGTACCTAGCAGAGCCACGAAGGCTTCCCATTCTGCAGCCAACACGTTTGGCTGAAGATTTAAGAAACTCCCTGGGCTCACCCTGCGGCTGCTGTCGATGCTTCTCTGACTGATTCTGCCTTTCCTGTTTAGCCAATAAAAGCTGTGCGTGGTTGGATGAGTGGCTTATGAATTTGTCATGCATGCACGCACGCACACACACACACACACTGCACAATCTGCAGGCAGTGTGAGCTTTGCCTATCTGTATTTATTTGTTGGTCACTCATCTGATGACAGATGACTTGTGTGGTATGTCGCCTGTGTGCGAGTGCATGAGGTGGTGTGTGTGTGGGGGCAGGTGGGAATGTGGATGCGTGGGTGTTGACAGCGTGAGCTTTCTTGTGTACGGCCTGTAGTTCAGTCTGCACACTGACAGTGTGCTTGATTGGCGTGTGGTGGGTGTGCTGTAAGCCTCCTCAGTACACATGAACTTGCCCTAAAAATAAAGCTGCAGAGAGCTATACCTCTGCACTGTGTCTCCAAAACAAATTCAGCATTTTCAGACAGTTCTATAACAGGACGGTAAATATACACGCACTGAGACAAATGTATAAATAACCAGATCAGTAATTAGCCCTCACAGAGTAACCTTTGGCTTTAATGTCATCCTGTATGACAAATGAAGTAGCAGCAGCAACATGAAGAGTGATCATTACTGTGATGATGAGGCATTTACTGGAGGAGGAGACATCGTCCACCTAATGTCCACCTAATGGTGTTTTTCTTTATCAAAATAAGGTTTAACTATAATAATCTCTTTGAGCCTTAAATAATCATTGGTGTCAAACATGACAGCTTGCCATCAAAACTACAGTATTTTGCTTTTTTCAGTAAAAAAAAAACATTTTCATAAAATAGCTCCAGAATATATCCCAATTATTAGTTCAGCTCAGCAAAACTGGAGACGAGATACTGTGGCAGGGTTCACACATAAAGTGAGACATAGCAACTTTTTGTTTTTCCATAAATGTGTTTTAGTGTCTTTGTACAGGCTCATTGCTTTCCCAGGTTTCTAGTCCTTGTGCCATAAGCCAAGTTACTGTAAAACCTTCTTGCAAAGGTTACTTGTTGCACAGATAAAAAGAAATTGGTACATTTTAACCAAATGTAAAACAAAACAAAACAATGAAAGGAATATTATGCCCATTTATCTGCTTCTTGCCAGGGGAACAAGGCCACACAGTGTGTTTCTAGATAGTAAAAGCCTGTGCATCCTTCTGACATCAAGCCAAAGAGTTAAAATGGAAAAATGCTTACGCCACTGTATAATATAAAGGTCAGCGGTAATTATTTTTCTTGCATGTTGCCGTGGACATGACCATGAGAAACAGCTTTATCATTAAAGAGGACTTTCCAAAAGAACTGATAAGGATATTAACTTTAGACACTTGGTGCCTCCCCTTCATCACTGTTCCAGGGGAGGATGACTTAGTGGTGCTGATAGTGTCTGTGCATCAGCTCTCTCCTTCCAAATGCACACTGATTTATTGCAGTTTTATTCTCCGCCTCAAAGTGACAAGCAGGCCAGTCACTCCTCGCTCTCCCTGAGATCTTTCCATTCACACCTGCTCAGATGCCCAAGGAAAACATGAGCTGCGGGGGCCTCACCATCACATTTTATGATACATGCACATCCAACACATACTCCCTCACACAGTATCTTCTCCTTCTGTTCTGATAACTTATGCATATTTGTCTACTGACACATAGAAACACGAAGGTGCACATAAAGTCCCATGCCTTAGAAGAAAAAGAATCATTTGTAGATTATTTTATTATTCCCAGTGATGCACCCAAATGTTTTGTGTGTAGCTTGTGAAACATTGTGTTTGTTTTCTTTAAACCAAAAAATGAAGACACAGAGAAAAAGCTCTCCACCCATAATAACGGCCTGAGTCTTTCAGAATTCATGCCAGTGACACACATGTTAAGGGTTTAAATCAAGGTAAGACAACAATCATTATAAATGCATGTCTTCGCCTTTATGTGAAATTGTTAGGGTTCCTGTCACATCTTTGTATTATTTGTCATGATAATTTACTGGCATGTGTTTCATTTGAAATACCTCCTGCTCATCAGTGTCTTGGTACAGTAGCTCTCAGTGTCCACACTATGCATCCTTTACTTTATACCAGTCCCTACTAGAATTTTACACTCCACACTGTACAGTACAATCCTCCACTTTCATGATGAGAGGAGATTAGTGCCAGCATGCTGAATCATGACTGCCATCTATTTTTATTTCTCTGCGGTCTGACCGCTGTCCAGACTGACCTGCAGCCTTTCTAATTTGGTGATGAGCTGTAAAGTGACCTGCTTGCCCTCGTGGCTGGATGGCTGGAGCATGAGTGGGATTCCAGGGATCTCTTTTCTAGTCTGGATGGACAATGCTGTATACACACTTCAACCATGTCACGTCCCCTCCACCCCTCTCGCCTCCTCCTAGGACCTACGGGGAGACCAAGGGACTAGGTCTCAAGTGTGCCCTGGCATTGTCCCCTACACCCTCCCTGCCCTGAGTAAGCTGAGATGCCCAGAATAATTGATGATGATGTGGGCCACGGTGTCAGTCCAGGCAGGGAGACAGACACTTTCTCCCACCCCCTGCTGAGCGGTACCATCCTGCCACCTCCATTTGCTCTAATTGCTCAAACTGGTTTTAGTGCACTGCTGATCTACACTTTTCATGTTTGTCAGCTTATGTATCTGATATCTCATTAATGAATTAAAAATAGTTGCAATCCTCTGCCATTTTAAATACAGAATATTGCTTATGCAATTTGCATAATTTCAGTTTGATATGGTTAAGAGGTGAAAATATTTTTTAACCAGTTTCACATGAAACTAAAATATACAAAATTAAAAATTATGCCCTGTACCCCCACAATAAACCATATTGATAACAACATATTTTTATTTCCAAAATACATTATGGTGCATAGTGCTATTTTCACTTACTGTTTCTCCAATGAAAGCAATTCCCATCCTCTTTTTTTATTATTATTATTTTTTGGTTGGATCAATATATTATTTACGTTTTAAACACTGGGCTCTACTCGCAATGCTCTCCCACCTGTGTCCTCCTTATCTTATTGTTTCATTTCATAGTGCAGGGGGAATGTCTGACTCTAATCCATGGCCACAGAAGAGGTTTAAAACACTCTGGTTTCATCTAATCTTCCAGCTCAGACCTAGCTGAGCTTGAAACCAGCTTTCTCCATGATAGGAATGGACAAATAAAGGTCTCTCCCAGCCCTCCAATGAAAGGGGTCTGTGTGCTCGGTGGATTAGGGCCCTGTGTTGTCTCTATCTCTCTTTCTCAATTAGACTAAAAAGGCTGAAAGAATGAAAGAAAGAATCCCCTGTTGGCTTTGGAAGACTTTGGAAGTTCTTTACTTATTCTTTATTGCTTACTGATGTTTTTTTTTACTTCTCTTTAATAGCCTACAAATTAATATCTATTAAAGGTCTAACAGCTTTAATAGATTATGCTGCGTTTCATTTATCTATCCTAGAGCCACTGTTTATGTCCATGCTTCATGTTATCTGTACATATTAAATATGTACAGATTAGTAAAAATGAAAATGAGACTGTGTGTGTGTGTTTGTAAATACATATGTACATGCATACATACAGAGAGAGAGAGAGAGAGAGAGAGAGAGAGAGAGAGAGAGAGAGAGAGAGAGAGAGAGAGAGAGAGAGAGAGAGAGAGAGAGAGAGAACTTTCTGACAGGCACCTTCCTGGACAGCTGCGTTACCGTAATGTGGGTCCTTGGAGTGTGGCGCATGCTTGTTTTCTGTTACCTTCCTTGCAAAGCTGCCTGAGAGTTTCTGACAACTGTTAAAGCACCGGTGTCTCATTGAAATGGTATTTTTTCAAGTTTTGTTAAAGCCAACGTTAATATTGCGTCTTTAGTTCAATAAGCGTTAGTACTTCGACGTGTCATGATCATTTTGCTGGTTTGTTGCTTGTTTTATCTGTTGTGAAATGTTGGCGTTAGCTTGTTGCTAAGTTTTTAGGTGAAACTTACTTTTCATAAGGGTCGCGTTTTTGTTCTTTCCATTCCGACACTTTGATTTGTAATGAACTTGTTACCGATTCTAAATTCCCTCCGAAACACGAGCGAATTAAAGTCCATTCAGAAATGATGATATTGAACAGGGAACATGCCTCGCTAATCCAACTGCACAACTCCTATAATTATTGTAAACAAAACTATTTAAAAAAAAAGTGACACACCGTCAAAAGCCCAGTCGACCACCCAGCAGAGTTTGTGCCAGTTACATTTGTGATCGAATTTAATGCAATGTTTCTAAAAAATGTAAAGGAAATATTTATGAAGTGGCTGCACCTAGATGCAGTTATACGTTAGAGGTTTTTCAAGGTAGTTTGTGTGTGAACTGTACTGGCACAAGAAAAATCAAACATTTATAATATTTCTGCTACTTTCTCCTTTTTTTCAACTTATTCCTTCCACTGACTGTTGTTGAGGTTGGAAAAGATGGAGATTAAATGCTGCCCGACTTGTTCTTAGGCTATTCATATGTTGTCTGATATATTAAACAGTTAGTTTTTAATTGATTATATATCCATTAAATTGGTGGGATTTATGCTTTCTATAAGTACTTTTTAATTCTTAACTTGATCATGCTGCTCAATTATCCAGTTCACAATATGTCCCATGATCATGCACTAACAAACAGTTTGGACACATGTACTAGTTTTGGTTCTCAGTTTGAATTTGGTGCAAAGGAAAAACTTGAACTCCAGAAACTGCTGCCTACGTAGTTAGTGACTTTTCATCATTCACTACTATGACTTCAAGCAGATACTCATCACACCACTGATGATGACTGATAGTTGTTACATGGGGCTGTGGTGTTTGACAAAGTGTTAGCATCTTGTCTTGTGCTGCATGGTGTCTAATTCATGTTAACAGCTCAATAAAATGTACCTTTTTTCATGTCTTTGCTGTATGGACAGCAAAATCCCTCTAAGGCCATCGCATCTAAAATGTGTGGTGATGTATGATGACACTGGTGCTGTCAACCCCCTTGTGTCCCTTTATCCTCTAGTGTTCAGGTGAATGAACTCATGGAGGAAATGGGTGATAATGCAAACAGATAAGGCTCCTTGTACCTGTTGACCACAGTCAGGACCTCCTAAATCAGGACCATCTGACATAGTGCTCCATCAGGTCCTGCCTCAGTGACACCCACAAGGCATTGAGCTCTTATCTGCATTGGCCGCTGCTTAGCATTCACGCCTTTCATGCGAACAATACCATCTCTTCCCGCTCATTGGGTCTGTGACTGACAGTGGGTGTTGGTGCACTTGTGTCTTACTTCAGCCTCTATCGGGCGTTTGGCTGTTTATCCAGGCCAGATACCACCACCTAGACACAATAAAGGGTGTGTGTCTTCCTCACCACTTCCCAGGTTGTTTGTCCAACTGGACTTTTATAATGGAGCTTGCTCTTTATTTGGCACGTTGGTTTCCTCCTCAGTAAGATCTGTATTATTTGGGGAGGGTTGAAGGGCAGAAGGGCTGACTATAATGGTCACAGAGCCAGTTCACCCCCCACCCACTGACCAGTCAACAAGGTGGAAGTGCCTCCTTGGCGACATGTTGAAAAGCACAGAAACTGCAGATAAGACCATTGTGCTAAAAAGAAAATGACTAATAGCTTAAATATGATGTAGCAACATTGTATGGATTTCAGGGCTTTTTTTAAATGTGTCGGCAAAGGTGCAACAGAAAAGAAATACTGTTGGTTTGATAGGTTATAAAGTTTGCTTGTCATTGGTAGGGCTATCTAGAATGCAGCTTTTGAGCTACTGTATATGTAACCTACTTTTAGTTTTCACCATGCAGCTCAGATCTCATATTTGATGAGGCTGATATCAGATCTTGAGATCCCATGCTTCCATAATGGCTCCTGTGAAGCTGGAGTATTATAAAGCTTCTATAATACAGCCCTGTGATCAGTATATCGCTCCCTCCCTGCTCTTATTTATGAATGGCAGAATTTGACAAGGGGGCAGCTCAGGTGAGTGGCTGCTGATCACATGATACAGCACTAAAGAGCCAAATGCGGAATGTGAACGTCCCCCCTTTTTTTTACCAAAAAAAAGTTGATTCCTTGTATTATAACAAATACCCTCCTTGCCCCCTCCCTCATATATGGAGCCGTTTTGAGAAGGGGAATGGGTTCTGTAGTAGAAGGGGTGGGTTGGGGGCACTGATAGTGGCTGCGTTTGATCTGAAGGTCGCCAGCCCCTTGCTGGTGTTGAGAGATGCTTGGCGAGCGAGGCTGGCTCTTATTTAATAACATGAAGGGGAAGCAGACCTTTCTCTCATAATTAGGCCTAATTACCCAGTAGGTGTGGACAGACAGCCCAAGAAGAGACAAACTGCCTTTATCCATGGACTTAGAGTCAGATTACTCAGAGCTGTCTTATCTGCTACAGGGCCAACAGGAGCCTCAATCCTCTTCTCCTGCGTCTTCCCACTGGCTCTCATATCAGGTATAATAATCAGTCAGTCTGATTTATTATGCCTCATTCATGACACATGTTTAATTAGGACTAGCTTGTTGCCTTGCGCTTAATTCCGGTGATTTTGCCTTTGGACATGTTTAATATGAAGGTTTGATGATTTATTAAGTATTTCTTATATATTGCACAGCCGCTTCAATAAAGCTTATTGTTTTATTATAAGTGATAGGTAAAGAGAACTAATAAGGGGAAATTTGACCAGGGAATGGCATATATCGCAGCAACATACAGATGCTACGTCAGTGATTTATCTTTAAAGGTAATACAGATTTGATGTCGGACTTGACAAGTGACCGGCTTGATTGTTTGTTCGGCTGGCTCTCTCTGTTAGCAGGGGACAATTCAGGGCTTGGGTGAGTGACACCCTCTTGTTTGCTTACAGTATCTCTCTCTCCCTTCCTGAGCTGCTTACATGTTTGTATTTGGGTTTGTGGGTGACTCACTTGCAGCCACCACAACAGAGCCATTGTTGGGGGCAGTTCAGTGACTGGAAAATGCTGACGCCAAAAGAAAACAGAAGGAACAGCTCACTGAGGAAGTAGTGGGAGTGAAAAATGGCTGGTATCCTCTCTTCTGCATTTCTTGAGACCTGTCCTGCTCTGTGATTTCCCCCTCTTTGATTGACAGCGAACTGTTTTAGTCTTGTTTAGTCTTTAAACAATGAAAATAGCCAGTTTCAGGCTGCTGTGTCCATGACTCACAGCTCCATGCAGGCTCACTGAGCACAAAAAGGGACACCTAATCCACCTGTTATCAGGGTGTGTCTCCCACTGTCATACTCTCGCACCGGCATGGAACTCTGGCACAGGAATGCAGCCTTACCCACCCGTTCCTAGAAGGAGCAGCTTAACTGACAGACCCTCACATACAGCACAAAAACAAGTTTGTAGAGTTGATGGCTGACAGTTTCTTGTTGTTTTAGTTCGGAAAAAAATGCATCTTTGATGGCTAGTATCTTGTGCAAACAATCATTTGTTTTGTAACAGGATCAAACTAATATTTTTGCTCATGGTACATATTTGGATGAATGCTGTGTTTTTTGTAGTGACCATTGAAAAAGCTGCATTCTGCATGCTTGCCATGTTTCTGCTTTGACCGGTAAATTTATGGTACACCTGATGAGTTGACTGTGTCCTTGTGAGTCCTTCAGTGGAGTGTCCTTAATAAGGCAGGCTGGTCAGTGATCTGTCTCTACGCTTCGCAGGTTCACATGGACAATTTAACCACTAACCTCCTGAAATGAGCTACCCCTGAATGCCTCAGGCTCTAGTTTCAGCATCTGCTGATTGCAGGGAGCAAGGGTTATGATAAGTAAAAGTCAAGGTGGTGGTGATTGTGAATGTGGGAAATAGTGGGGTGGGGTGGGAGGGAGGTGGTGTTTGTCAACCACAACTTGTAATTATCCATAGTGTACTAGGCTTTATGAATAATGGTGCCTTGCAAAGTTTCTTGAATAGAAGCGGTGTACTCAGTGTTTTTCTTTGAGGCAAAAAACCTGTTAAATGTGTTTCATCAACCAAATTTCTTTTTCCGTAAGACAAAGCTGCAGAGTTTTTAAGAAATGTAAAACATTGTAAGTGCAATTTTGCATATTTACTAGCTACCTGTCGTTCTTCTATTTCTGCCACTGTGGCATGTTTTTTACGTTATTGAAGTGAACTGTTGACATGCAGAATAGTGAGAACGTTTGTCACATTGTGTGTGTGTGTTCTAGAAGACAAGCACAACACAAACAAATGCACATTTCTAAACCAAGGCCTAAAACCCACCCTCATGCCAGGAGGGTTCAAAGGCTGCATGTGCCACAGAAGTGCACTGAGATTTATGCTAGCATCAGCATCACATTAACACTAAGTCAGTCACTGAACTGCAGGCAAAACAAAAATTGTTACTATTGTAAAGGTACTGTGTAAAACAACACATTTTTATCAGCACCTTAAAACCCACAGAGAAAAGTATGATGAATGCATATTAGTAGAGAGACAGCTGAAAACACCACTGTAATTTAAGCACTGTCCACATGTGTTTGAGAATTTTAAGTGCATGCTGTAATATAAAGAAATCATCAAATCCATGCACATTGGTATCAAAGAGGGATTTCAAAAACAGCATCTGCAGCCAGGACTTAGTGCACCAGCTACCCCAGCATCCACTTCTCTCAAGTTGTAGATCCTGAGCTTTAGAACAAGTGTCCCGTGAGTTTTAACAGCCAGCTGACACTGACATCCTCAAAGCATGGTGCTACTGGTGGTGAAGGTGCCTTTAAGCTAAACCTAGCTTAAGAAAGCAGTAGTCTTTACTTCAGACCTACAAAGCTGTAGTGTAGTGATTGTGATATTGCTCCTTTTGGAACAGCCAAATTTTGGATTTGGAGTTGGTGACCATGTTATTGCAGATAACTATTTGTGTTTTATATATATGTTTAGATTTTACATTTAAATTCACAAATTATAACCAAACCTGTAGCTTGGACCCTGAAAATGCAATTTTTGAATTGGTGGATATTAGCTAACCAAAGTGATCACTGACAATCCTTTACATGTGATCGTGTTACACTTTTATGTTGACACATCATTTCCTTGCAGCATACCTGTGGTTGGTTGGGTTTCCTCAGCTGCCCGGCCTACAAACGACATAAAAGCCTGAGCTGTTGCCTCTGCCTCTGGGACAACGGCTGTTGATCACAGAAGGAGTGAGAAGCCCCAATCTCTGTCTGTTTACTGTAATTAAGTTGTCAGAGGTTGTGATTTATGACGTATTGAGTAATGGAGGCGTTATCATGTAGAATAGAAAGCTAGCGAACGAGAGAGAGAGCCACGGGGTTTATAGTTACCAACAATAGAGGAAAAACAGTGCATTAAACACAACTCTGCAGCGTGGAAGAGAAAGGCCTCAAGGCAAAATGAAGCTGCTCTGTCCAGTGTGCAGAAACAGAAATGGCACAGCATTACTGCAAAAAGTATTCATCTGAAAAATTCTGACTAATGCTCATAATTCTTTTGCCTGTTTTCGTCCTTTAACACAAGCAACTCATCTCTGTGCACACTTTCCTTTTGTCTGTTTCATTAGGCATCATGAAATAGGTTTGTGGCCTCTTTGCATTCATACGTTGATTGCATCACCCAGGGATGTCTCGTCCTGCTCCGGCCCCCATCTACACCCTGAGGGGAGCTGGTGGGCCCCTCAACACCCTTCATTTCAAGTGCCATGGAGGGGACACTCCCCTCCTGTTTTCTGGGTTAGTCATTCATCTCAGTATATATGTAGACAGGTTTGTTTTATTTAATCTGGTAAGTGGATATTAGGCTATCCAATCACAATTTATATCTGGAACTCATAAAGCACCGCACACCAGTTTTAATGTAATCTTCGTTTTTATTAATTTGGACAAATGGTAAATTTGAATTTGGCCTGTATTATGTACACTTACACAGTATGAATTACTGTATATAAAACGCTGTTCTAAAGCATGTTCTTTGGGTTTGCAGGTCAGGGAAGGGTGCCATCCATATCTGGAATCTGAACAGCAGGAGGGCTGAAAAGATCATTGAAGGCCATTCTGGTAGCTCTGTCATCTGGGTCAGCACACTCCACTCAAGAGAAACTCTCATCAGGTCAGGATAACGGCAGCGTTGGTTTTAGCATTCCAGTGTTTCTTACTGTATTTAGCTTTCTACCAAACACATGCTGTCCATAGACTGCAATATAAAATGCCTTTCTCTCTGTTGGTGGACCAGTCAGGGACGAGACATGCAAGTCTGTCTGTGGGATCTAGCCGAAGGTCGTACGGAGGTGATGGACTCTGTTTGGACCGGCAGTGTTGGATTCTGTCAGTGCAGCCTGCTGGAAACGAGTCCCGGGACCTTCCTGCTGGCCTTTGCTGGACAACAGACAGAGGAGGTTAGACATGCGGGCTGGAAACTGTAAACTGTGTGTAGAAGTGAATGTGAGTGTGTTTTTATGGACCATGTCCAGGTTGTACCCTGCTTCTCACCCATTGCACATTGGATTAGTGATAATTTAAATCTGTATGGAAAATGTATGGAGGACAGTTTCCCTGCTTATCTGTTTTATTGCTTAATCATAATAAGGTGAAAATAACCAGTGTTCCATATGCACTTTCCTTTAAAGATGTTAATTTGGAGGATTTGGTCCCTCAGCACATGTCTTATGACAGGAGGTAATGTCTGAATTTACTGGCAGGTGGGAGGTGGGATGGTTAATTGGTTACACAGACGTACTTGACTATAAAAATGTCAGCCTGTATGAACCTGACCAGACTTGCTGTTTCCAGTTTTCTCATCAGACTTAAAGCACATATTTGTGGCTTTTATTTCTGTTTAGTACGTTAGTGGAAAATTGGAAGTCTCTCGGCAAGAACTGTATTCTTATGTCAAAGTCCTGTCATCTTTTCCTCTTACCACACTGCAGTTATCTTTTGCAAGTGATCTGATCTGTAAATGTGCTGACTTCAGTCAGATGGCCAAGGTAATATTTTTAACCAATTGACAGTAGATGTGTCATGAGTTAAAGTGATGGGTGCAGTTTACAGCCAGAAACTGTCAAACAGCAAGCTAAACAGCATCATTAGAAAACCAACCTTCATGTCATAAGGAAGTTTTCACATTTCAAACTTAAGAACCTAAAACTAGCCACCGATAAATGTCATTTTTGTCATGTGATTGTGCTGTGACTTGAAACCAACTACTCAATTGATGTTTGTGTCTGAAGCACCTAAAGGCCCCATAAGAGCCTAAGACAGCAAGTTTAAATATGCCTTTTATAAGCTATCGATGAAAAGTAAGACACGCTACATACTAATTCCAAGCCACAGGTTCAGTCAAACATGACAGTGTTTGGACTGTACTATTTGTCAAGGTGACTGTTTTTAATTTTTGAATTTTGCACACTAAATTTACTAGCCTGATTAGATTGTGCATTGGATCACAGTCATGGTGAATGCTCAACACGTACAAGTCTGTAGGGGTTTCTGTGGAGCCAGTATCTGAGAGGTGAAGCAGGATGGTGAAAGGGCAGCCAACGATTCAGCCATCTTTTATTGCCTCCAGATTCATGTTACTTGCTCCACTTTGGAGGAGCCATACTTGAAAGAGACAGAACAGTCACCTGATCCAGTCAAACGTGCCTCTACTAACCCCAGTCCAGCAGGCCAGGCATCAGGGCGCCTGTGACTCCCAGCACCTCAATAATGCCATTGTCCTGACAGACAGACAGACAGACAGAATCACACATACACCACACACACACCCATAAAAGGTTCACCATAACCGGGACAGCCGATTCTGTCATTTTGTCTCCACACCCTATTCTTCAGACATAACTGGGCAAGGCAGATGCCTATCATGTATCCGCAAACAAACACTCACATAAATTAATTCCCTCAAGAAATAAAACGTGTACACTTGCCACAAAACGTACACAATAGCATGATATACTGCCATAAACAACATGCAGATGGATCACTATTTAGATATTTAATTAAGAAAACAGACACTTTCCTTTTGCATTATCTTAGGTGGTTTTACTGTTTACTGCTCACACTCAAAATCTTGCCAGCAGTTTGCTGCCATGGCAGAAACATTAATTAATTGTGTGGGTGTTTTATTTATGGGCAGTGTGATGCCACACAAGAACAGTGATCACCTGAGGCACAGAGAAGTCCTCAAAGGCCCTTTTTGTGAGGCGCACAGAGGGAAGCATGCAGGACAGATGTATTCTAGCGCTAAAATACAGATTGCTCCCCTAAAGGGCTGTTTAATCTGAGCCCTAATGAGGATGAATATGTGCATCATCAGCACTGAGGAAGTTGGAGGAATAAGTTTTGGTAGTGGTGTGGGTATGGACACACACAAGCACACACTTTATCACTGGCTTCATTAGGCTGTGTATTTTATCAGAATCAGTGCCAGAGACTGCAGAAAAACACCATTCATGTCGCAGGGTCAGGCTTTAGCAGGATTTATTATAGACAGTGGGGCGGCTGCTCGGTGCTGATGGTTGTAATGTACTCTGCTGATGGTTGGAGGCACTCTATTCCTGGCCCTGGACCACAGTGGAAGATTTAACACATTCAGATTTCTTATTTGCAAAATACTTTGCATACAGTGTGTGTGTGTGTGTATCAAAAAATATTACTGCTCAATTCTCTTAATGTGTCTAACGTGTTAATTCAAAGTGCCTTTACATGGTTAATGTGCAGGTTACAGTCAGCTAAATTCTTAACTGTCATGTAAACGGGAAAGCTAGTTTCTAAAAACAGAGTAGGGGATTACAGAAAGCCAATTTCCTTAGGTATTTCTATCAATTTCCTTAGGTATTTCTATCAGAGAGCACTGGTTTCCCTTCCATGTATATGCATAACTAGTTTTCTAATTGGCTTTCTCCAACCGAGCAGTGACAAGCAGAGACAGTTTGTGCTATGAATCAGCTGTGTGTTTGTCTCCTCTCTCTTAGCCTTTCTTACCCCCGGTGCTGTCAGTGTGTAGCAGCATGAACACCCAGAGAAAAGTCAGAAAGCAACATTTTCTGTCACCTATACAGTTAAACCGTTTAAGCCAGGCTCCAAAATAAGTCTGAGGTGGAGAATTAATCTATTATGCTGTATGTATTTTTGCAAGATTTCCAGTAACCAGGCTTTTAGACAGTGGGGCGGCTGCCATGTAAATAAAACTATAGAAAGTTTTAGCTCATGGTACTTCTTCTAATAGAGCCTCATAAAGCTGCTAGTGTGCACATAAAGAGTGGAGTCAAACAGGTTCAGCCATTTCTAGTTAGTTCTGACATATGCTTGTCCGGTGTCCTTCACAGATCAACATTATTCAGCTGCCCAGTAAGACCCCAGTCTGTACCCTGGCACCAGAGGCTAAGCTGGGGATGGTCATGTGTATAAAACTATGGCAGGTAAGTTACAGGTGGTTTACAAATGTCTTTTTATTAGACATTGTTGCACAGGTTTTTTCCTTAATGGGTTTACAAAAGCATTGTTGAGTGAATTCACCTTGGCAGTCACTGTCAGAAGCAGAACAGCCTCTTCCTTCTCTTAATTACCTGCTATATTGCCAGCAGCTCATAACAAGATTCAGTAACAGACAGTGCAACATGTTACTGAATCATTGAGATGTGTACATGATTTACTCACCTGGTTACTTACAACTTGTTCTAGGCCATTTTTCCAAGCGCTTCTTCTCAGCTGCCAGGAAGACCCGACACTGTAATTAGACATTTGTGAGGGCCGAGGGTTTACAGCCGTATATCAGCCTGCAGCTGTACATCCAATCTGATTGGAACAATGTTTTTCTTTCCGTTTTGTAAACGCAGTTTTGACTTTTATTTTCCAGCCACTGACAAGAGCCTGTAATTATTTTTATGGTTAATTATTAATTGTGGGTTTGGTTGTTTTGGGAAGGATGTTTTTTATGCAAATCTCACAGGCTGTGCAGGTTTTAGGCAATGTAATTATTACAGGGTATTATTTAAAGGGATCTGATTTGCTGGCCTATGCACATTTAATCCTGTATTCCTGTAATACCAATTAGAGTTGCTTAAGTCACATAAGCCAAATTCAAAAGCTGTAAAGGTGACATTTTGTTTGTGATATAATTGTAGAGACATGTAGACAAGAGTCTAGAGAGTTACAATCTCACGTTGCATACTGATGTTGTGTTTGTGTTTTTCTTTCTTTCCCTTTGATTTCACTGTTACACCCACCTTTCATCGTCTGATTTATTAACTAATACTGGTGCACTGTTGAGTGCCAGGAAACATAATGATCAATTATATCATTATAAATTATATAATATCATTGTAATACAGCACAGGCAGCTGTCAGACTTCAAAGCCGAAGGGCCCAGGTGATTCTAAATCATTTCAGGCTGATTCCTCTCAGAGTCGAGGCATGTTCATCTGTTACACTGACTGAACAACACACGCAGTCCAAAAAGTGGGGAACGGCTGAAAACCCAGTGTGTAAATCCTCTTCCACATTTAACCACACAAACACACACACAGGCAGATTGGGAACTCTACCCACACATGTTGTCTGTCACATCTTGTCTTTCACATAAGATTTTCATATGCTACCCATTGGTTCTTTAACTCCACACGGCAGGAGGCAGCTGCTGACACAGTCAACCTCTCTCCCCACCTTGTCTTTCTCTATTACACACACTCCAGAAAGAAGCTACTGACAATTACGTCCTATCTGTGTCTTCTCTCTCCACATTACTCCTTCTTATATTCCCACTGTTGAGATGAGAAGTGATTACCTACATTATTTCCAAGACAGATTCACCAGCAGATTTATTATGGTCCTGTAAACCCTCTTTGTTGGAGTTTATGGAAGAGATTAAATGCAGTGTAAAACTTCATTTTCTTCTCAATTCCACTTCACATCAGCAGAATCCCACCCAGGCTTTATTTTTTATGCTCAGCTACAATATGTCTTAAAGGTGACAGAGCACACTATCTGATTTCTTTGCATCTGATAGGCTATGGAGCGAAGAACAATACTCCAGGCGAGTAGGATGAAAGTGCCTCCACATGTGGGTTTGAAGGGGGATGTAGGACTTGGCTAAGGGGACAGTATTGATGTATTATGTGCAAGGATTTTAATGTGAACAGGGGCTGGCTGGAAAAAAGGAAATGTTCCTATACAGATATCCATCACTCTCAGCTCATCACCTTGCTGCCTCGTGGCCATGACATCATGGTGGACCGGGACAAAAACTGGAGGAAACGATTGGTTCCTTATGTTGAAGCATTGCTTGCCTGGGGCCTGTGGCAGCCACATCAGTAAACAAGCTGTTGGACTTTGGGTCATTTAGGAATACATACATAGAAGCGTGTGGTGAATATACAATACATTTAGATTTTATTTATTTATGTTTTTTGCTGTATTAGGTTATTTGACAGGATTTGAATGAGGGACAGAACTTACTGATAAACATTGAAAACTGTAAGTGTTCCAACTTTTGTTCATAGATGATGTTGAAATTCACTTTAAAAATGGAAAGAAATGACACACTTTTAACTCATGTAGAAAAAAGCCATAACACAGGGCATGTGCCTTAATTTTAGAGTAAATGTGGCTTTCATTACAAAAATAGTAATCACATCCTACTGGAGAATGTCTGTGTTCAAAACTGATCTAATCTGCCTAAGTGCCTGGCGAATTCTCTTACACCTTTTTAGGATATTTTCAGTTAGTTACGTTTTGGCTTATCAGTGGGACAAGGTTGGTCCTTCTATTAATGCTAGAACAAAGTGAAATCAGATCTTTTCTCATTTGATATCTGATAATGTATAAATACTTAAACGCTAATGTAATGTTGTTGTAATGTACTGTTAGTCCAGTACAAGCATATGTGACACTGTAGTCTAGAAAAAAACATGACTGTAAGAAAATTTCTGTCTGACAAAGAAATTGTGAAACTGAGGAAACAGGAAAATTGTTTTGTCAACAGATATGGCATGAAATGAAAGCAGGCCACTAATTGATATATAGATAAATATATTGTCTAATTTGATACATTGTTAATAACTTGTGATCATCAGTTTATTTGTAAAGTGTCAGTCAGACAAAAGAAGCTATTTAAAATGACACTCTAAGAAATTATGATTGTCTCTACTATCTTTCCTATTATACAAATGAAACATACAAGGAGGCTTTTCCAGATGTGTTAGATAAACAGGTTTTAGCATAGAAGCTTGATATTCTTCAAATGGGAATTGTTAAAAATTACCTTAACAATAGGACAGAATTAAAATACCTGAAGCACAACCAAGTTATGTGTTGACATGCAGTTGTTGTCCTTTGGTTCCACTCTGAATCATTCTATAAATACACATGAAAAAGCGCCCCACTGTAGGGTTGTACATCACTATTAACAGCTTAAGCCAATCTAGTTGCCATTGTAGAGCCGAGCCAACGTCAGTGCTGCCTCTTCAACCATCCTCCATCCTTCTGTCTGTCCAGTGACTCTATGGTGATGAATCTCCTCTTAGAGCCCCAGCCCCACTCCACCAGAGAGCCCTCTTGTAGAAGGGCCTGTGGAGGATATAATGAATTAGGTGTCTACCCAGGGTTCCCCAACCTCCGACCCATGACATCATCTATCAAGGAGGTCCTACACTTAAGTGAAACAGTGGGCCCCAAGCCTGGAACGTTTAGCCTGAGCCCTGCCTGCAAGCAGGGGCCACTGATTTTCACTTGTTTTTATTTGTTTTCATAATCCCTTAGTGTTCGTCCTCGCTGATGTGTTTGGAAGGAATACATGACTGTGTCTATAATTTGTTTAAAGCTCGAAGAAGAGAAATATAGACCGCTAAGTGAGAAGAGGACTGAAGATAGATGAAAAATGGCAGACATGGCCCGCTCCCACATATGGAAAAAATTTCTTTCCCTACTAGATTCAGCAGGGCACAGTGGTGTTGCTGGGGTCTGATGGTAGTTTAAAGCAAAGACTCAGGCATATGTTAGTACCAGGAGTATATCTGTGCAGTGTATTGATGGGTCTTTTGAAATGCTTTGTGTCACTCAAGGGGTCAATATCCCAACTTTAAAGCTTGAATAATTGTTCGGAGACCGCTGTAGCAAGAGCCACGGTATGCAGAAGAATTGTAGAAACTTTAGAGCAGCGGGATGAAGGTGCCCTCCCTACTTCTTTTTCCTTCCTTTGTCCACTCTCTTCAGTCCATCTTATGGTACACCAACAGTGTAGAGCTATGTGAAGGACTTCAGCTTTATACTCTGCCTGTTTTCATTTCATGTGATTGAAAGATTTACTAATGTGAGATTATGCTGTTTTTCTCAGTTTATTGCTAATAGAAAAAATATTTTTGAGGGGTCAACCAAATTATCAACCAAATTAAAAATGGTCGCTAACACAAATAAATAATTTAAATGTAGCCATAATCTTGTGCCTTAATAGCTGTGATAGAATATATTTATTTTCTTATTTAATTTTGAACAATTTATAATGTTTTAGAGCACAAAAAATCTAAGTCAAAACGAGGTCTGTGGCTCAGCAAAATATATGAGGAGCAAAGTGAGGAGTGATGTAATGGAGTGCTGGAAAGAGAGAGCAGAGGGCTGATGAATGGAGCCCGTAGCATGTCTCCAAGTGTCAGCGGGAGCTTCCAGGATGATAACCTCTGCTCTGCTCAGCTTCCAACACAACACAGCGGTTTCTGTGGTTTTTACTACACGTCTCACATCTTACCTCACACTGCTCTTGGTGTTGTCGCTTCCTATTTTGCTGTCTCAACTCCTCTTACTTATTATCCTCTTTTACTTTCAGCCAGACTCAGGTTCTGGACCTCTTCTCTTGGCTGGATATGAGGATGGTTCTGTATTGCTGTGGGATGTAAACCAGAGGTCCAAGCTGAGTCAAGCCAAAGTCCACCCTGAACCAGTCATGTGCCTCACCTGGGACACCAAGGATCTGAAGGGTATTTCAGGCTCCTCTGAGAAGAAGCTCAGCTCCTGGATGATGGACAGACAGAACAACCTGCAGGTCAGCAGAGGAAAGGCTTAAAGTAGTGTTGGCTTTTTTAGTGGTTTGCAACTAGTCGGATAAATCCCCACAGTCCTGTCAGATGAACTGAAGTACCGTATTTTCCGGACTATAAGCCGCTACTTTTTTCCGACGTTTTGAACCATGCGGCTTTTACAGAGATGCAGCTTTTCTATGAATTTTTCTGCAGCCCTCAGATGGGCGCTGTAGATGGAAGTCAGTGCAAACAAAAAAGCGCCAGTTTTTATTCTTCGCGCATGAAACCCAAGACGCACAACAGCAAACATCAGCACTTTTACTGCCGTGTTACAGGCACCATTCAGGTTCAGGTGTATGAATAAACACTTATGGTACAAAATCTTTCCATGTAAATATCTTATTTCTCAGCCTGGATATTGGCGGCTTATAGTCCGATGCGGTTTATATGTGGCAAAATATATATTTCTTTTAAATTTTAGCGGGTGCGGCTTAAATTTAGGTGCGCTCTATGGTCCAGAATTTACGGTACCTCTTTAGTGACTAACAGTTGCTAATACACAGTGCAATATCTTAATAATTGAATGAAAATTCAAGTGGAAACCAAGTAGTCTGTGGATGCTGTGACAGCATTGTAAGTGCTCAGGTTGGTTTGTCCAAGTTTCCAAATACTCTTCACCAATAACCAATTAGTTCCATATCCCTGGACTGTCCAAAGCTGGACATTTAGGACATTAACGATTTATTTAATATTTCAACCATTTGTCTGTTGCTTGTAGTTAAGTAACCCAATTTTATAGTCCGTTTGAACTAGTTATACATTGCTTTAAATTTTAATATATATTTGATTGATAATATATATTTATATTATAATTTACTGTTCCAGGTTTGCTGTAAATATCTTGTTTATGTTTAGCACAAATCATAATTTTTTGTTTTCCTTTATTACTTTATGAACAAGCACAGCTTTTGTATTTCCACATCAAGTTTACACACATAGGTCAGAAAGGACCCACATTTTATGGGAAACAGTGAAATATGTTGTTTCAGACCTTTTACAGCTTAGCACAATTTCCTTTGCACATCTTATACATGTAATAATTGTTTTTCAGTTGTCTAATGTTACCTTAGAAAATATTTGATGGCAGTTGCGAGAGAGTAACTATTTATAATATTTAATAAGGTTTAGGTTACCTGGGAGTGAATACATTACTTGTCAGAGAATTACAAGTAATTATGTTTATCTACCGATCTGTTGACCCTCAATGCCTTCCCCAACTTCACCAAACCATTCCCTGATTACACAAGTGGTGCAAACAATGCACAACGGCTACTTATCGATGAGCTGGGCACAGAGGTTGTCATGCCACATATAAAGAGGCACATGGAGGGCTGCCCAGATTCCAAAAGCATATTATTGAAGTAACGGAAAGATGTAGGTTGAAAATACAAAACACAGCCCCCACCCAGCCACATCAAACAAAGGGGGCCAATGGAAAAGGAAAAGGTGTGCAGTCTGCCTTTCCAAAGACAGAAAAGTCAGCAGCTGGTGTTCCCAATGCACCAGGCTTGTGTGCATCGAGCACAAACACTTAGTGATCATATGTGAGACATGTAAAAATTGGCAATTTGTGCTCTAGAGTGCTGCTGCCTCACAGCTGGAAGGTTGCGGGTTCGTGCCCCGGCTGGCCACGAGGAGTTAGCATGTTCTCCCTGTGCTAGCATGGGTTTCCTCCGGGTATTCCGGTTTCCTCCCACAATCCAACATGCATGTTAGGTTTATTGGTAAATTTAAAGTACATTTAGGTGTGAATGTTATTTGGATAAGGGTAAGCGGTTACAGATGATGGATGGGTGGATAAATTTGTGCTCTAGTGACATATTCTGTATTTTATTTTGTTTCGTTATCAACCTTGATATAGTAATATAAAAACCATTTTTGCTCATTAAGTAAGAACGTCAAAATAAGACATTTAAAGAATATTTGAAATATTCAATCATAAAACTAATTGATTTCAAAAGATAGAAAAAAAAAAAAACTTAAATAAATGCTGGTCATTTTGGACCCATGTTGTGCATTAGAACGGTTGTGGATGTGTTGGGCATCACAGGGTGAAGAAATTTAAATTATAAAATGTTAAACACACACAGAAAAAACTATTTGTCCATTACGTTGAGCAGAGTCATCTACCCATTTCATTTAGCCATATCAATTGTTTAACTGTTACTTAGATTAACAGTTTAGACTTTTTTACCTTGTGCAAATTACTTTCATTGTATTGTCAGTTGCAACAACTAGGATTCAGGTGTCACAGCTTACTCTGTTTTTTTTTTTTCAACTCATCATAACAGTGTTTGCTAATTAATTGTAGTTATTATAGTTTTAGTAGTCTGTCCACGAACTCTAGGGAAACTGGTGACTTGTCCCTGTTTGACTACTCATTGCAATGTTACACTGAAATAGCTCCATTTTTGTGGTCCTGAAGTCTTATCCTGCTAAGTAATACTTGCATAAGAAAGTCAGCTAAAAAGCATAAAATAATCTATCAAAACAAATAGTGAATATGGGAGGAGAGGAGAGTTGTCTTTCTCTGGGCTCTTTTGGAAAACATCGGGGCCAAAGAGTAGAGAGGCTCAGCAGGGCTCCAGGGGGGGCCATAAATCAGCTGCTGGTTTCACAGCATTGGCGAGACCAGAGGCCAAGTGCTGTCACTTCAGAGTCTAACCACACACATACACATTGACACATAGTCACACATAGGTCTAGATAATGCCATTATATAAAGTTATATAATTCTGAATACAAAACATCCTATACTTTATTATATATATGTTTGTGTGTGTCATTTAGCTGTTTCTTAGCTGAAACACACTACATTCAGCTTCTCGCACACACACATATACTTAGAAAATTGTTTAAACTACACATTACAGGCCGTGCCAGGGAATCTTCTGTTACACCAAAAGAGATCACAGCTTTGTACCATAAGTTATTTTACATACGACCAGTGCTGCAGATTCTTAATGCCTCATTTGAATCTGTATTTTCTCCTGATTTAATGAGCAAAAGGGAATGCTTCCATTTTTCAGCCAGCCCCCATTAATCAGAGCCAACAGGAACCTGAAGCTGATATAGTACACTCCTGCACAGTGAAGGGGTATTATTCTTTCCAGGACTTTTTACAAATGAATGCTTGAGTTAGAAATATTTGCAAAACCCCATCTTTTATTCACCCCGAAAATGCATCTAGGAAAACACTATGAAGGATATGATTCAATATACTAAAACAGGAGGAGAGCAGTTATTTGGTTTATTTTGCTCAAGCAACAAAATATTGATTCAGCATGTAATTCTGGATGAGGATGACAGGATAAAAGCACAAGGAGTGGGAAAGGATCCAATAGGGGCTTTTAAATTATGCTGAAGTGCAGCTCAGTGTGACGTCCAGACAGTTATTCTCAGTTCTTCCCACAAAAGTATTTTTGTGTGGCAGCTGTAAGCGGGTGGGGGGGACCTGCCGGGTGGCGGACTTGGACTGCGGGTCCTGACGGACGACCCGTGAGAGGTAATAAAAATATCAAAACCTCGGAGGCCCCTTAACTAAACAAAAAACACATCTGCAGTTAAGGGAACAGTAGTTCACAGTGGGAGGCTGCAATAAAGACTGAGGAGGCTATAAGTGCCACAGCATCTCACTTCCCACAGATTACCCCAGCGATACACTCCACTGGCTGGCAAGGCAGATAGATGCTTTTTGTGGAATGGAAGGGAAACTCAATGTGACACAACACAGCGCAGTTATGATTTAGTTAAGCCGAAGGGCTGTGAAGTGAGCTTATCAAGGCCAGATAAAGACAGATAGCCTTAGGAATAGAGGTTAATGTATTACACATGGCTCCCAGAGGCCTTTATCTGCTGTTTGACCTGGCTGGCCTGATATCTTCTCATAGTACGGAGGCATCATCTTCAGCCCGTTTTTTTCCTTTTCCTTCTAGTGTGCATTTTTGGGAAAGTGTCAGGGCGAGACAATGAAAGCACGGGTGCTGGGCTTTACAAGCCGTTAAGCTAGATGGACATATATTTAGGCGGACACTAAAAATGTATTGACAAGTGCAATGACAGGTTGGTCGCGGAGAATGAAAAAGACAAAGGTTGTAGACTAGAGAAAAAGTAAGCAGGTATGGACAGAAGAAGATTAGCAACATAAATCAGCCGTGGCTGACAGCAAGTCATTTCTGAGACTGATGACAGTTCTCTGCAGGTGGAACTCCTGCTTCTCATCTTTATTACAGTGTAAAATACCCCCACTGTCTATCCTCATTAGTCACCTGCATGGCGTCCTCTGTGAATTCCTGCACCCATCAGGAAATACTGATTTGATCTGACCTGACGTATTCGTCCCTACCTCAGTCTTCTATAGGACTGGTGTATGTTTGAGCTGGCTGTCATAAAAACTATGGCTCTTTCTGTTGAGCAACACTCTCTTTTCTGAATGGGGCTGCTCACCTGTTTGAGACATCCATCTCCTGTCAGCTGAAGCCAAGCTCCAACAGGCAAAGTGACAAAAGGCTGTAATCTCTTTGCTGCCAAGTGTGATTCAGGGACAAGGTGTGTCAGAAATACCTGCAAAAAGCCTCACAGCCGCTTGGCTCAAGTGAGTGAGCGATGATGGGAAGTTTCAGTAGATCAGCGTGAACACCAAAATCCCTGCCAAGGCTGACGGAAAAGAAAAGGAGAAAAGTGGAGCAAGGTCTGAGTGACATCTGCCAAGTGGACACTCCTGTCGATGAGATGCTACAAAAGAGGATCCTGAAGTGTGAGTTTGTGTTGGATCTGTCGGAGCACTGCAGTCTTGTGGGACCAGCTGCTCCGCAGAGCTAGTAGCCTCCTGACAGCTGAGAAAGTTGGTGTTTAGACAGCAATTCTACTGTGTGTGCATCGGCATGCTGTAACAAAGGTCAGGAAGGAGTATTCAGATTGTAAAAAAAGTGATGAAGCCTAAAAACATATTTTGTCTATCATGGTCTAGTAAGAAAGCGATAGAAAAAATGGGGCATCCCTTAAAATGAGCCAAGACTCCATGGCTAATGGATTTCATTTTAGATTTAGACCTGGTTAACGGAAGCACCTTAAACAAGAACATGGAATTAAATCACAATTGCAGTTATCGTAAAAATAACAGGCTGAAATTTTTATTATTATTTTTATAATTGGTTACCTTGCTAAATAAAGGCTAAAACTATGGAAAATAAAGAAATGTGGATGCTGTATATGACCAAAAGTGCTTTTACTATCAGGTTGCCACAAATATTTATTTTTATTTTTTTTTTTTTACATTATTTTTATAATTAGTTGACAAATTAGTGTTGGTGAAAATATTAAAACCAAGGTGGTATTTTTAAATATATTTGACCATCTAACTATCCAGTACCCATAGACACAATGAAGTAAAGAAGCAGATCCACCATCAGCCCCTTGGATTATTTTTTTTGACAAATTACCTAAAATTATTGAATTATAAAATTGTTGGTGATCAACTCATTGATTAGTCAACTAGTCAATTTTAATGCTGTTCATGTGAAGCACCGCTGCCACTTTGAATCAGACTAAACAGTCAGGCGGCTTCAGAACCAGCCGAACTGCAACAAGCATCGTTAACTGTAGTAAAAAGGTTTTTTCTCACCACTTTTCCCTCTGGCTTTCTCATGCTATGGAAAGTAAAAACAATTAGCTGGCGAACCCTGCTGAATGACTATTACTACATCATTAGCCATTTTGCTTACAATTGACCCTTTAATGAAACAAATGCCTTTTCCTGACACAAACTAAGGAAAGCAAAACAAACAAAAACAGACACTTAAACCCATCATTATCAGGCTCCTAATGCAAACCAGATGGGGCATACCAACTTCTTGAGGTAATAGCCTCCAAACAATCTTTCACCTCTTCGTATTCTTCGTATCTGACTTGTTTGGTCTAACCAGCGACATGCTGTTTTGTACTATTGAAACTAGTGATGATGGTTTGATTTACAGTAAAAAAAAAAGGAATGAAATCACACCATTGCCTGTTCTGAACTTAACTTTCTTGCTTTGTTTTGATCAATGACATTCCTCCCTGCTCTCCGTCTCCCTTGCATTCCACTTTATCCACTTGGGCTATGAGTACCTGGCTTATATCTTCCACATGCAGCTCATGGATGGTTCCTGCCCGGAACAGGAGCATGTAGATAAATTCTCCACTGTCTCCTCTCATCCAAGACCATTAGTCTCCTTAGACACAACTTATGAAGTCAATTTTACGCTGTCCAGTTTGATTTTGGCTCCCATATCCAGATGCTTGTGTCTCATCTAGTGATCCAGCAAAGATCCCTAGACTGCAGGAAGAGCACGTTCGCGCTCTTGGAATGCCCGTCACAGCAGGGCCTTTAGATAATGATCTTTACCACCATTCATTATATTATGTCACAATGTTGCCCCTTTAAAGAGATTGATACAGTCTTTGGGACACTGTAGATCACAGGGAGAAGGAGCTGTGGCTAATTTTTAGCAGGCAGATGTTACAGCAGTGTATTTATCGTGTCTCTTCTCTCACTGACCAGACCTTTCAGTGCAAATATAATTCATCAGAGGTGCTTAAAGCAACAAGGCCTCTGCAAACAAGCATTTCAGCTAGATGGTCTTGCAAACTGTGACTAAGGTAACGCAAAGCGCCGTCGTGCTTCTAGACTAGGCCTCCCTAACTCCAAACTAAATAGTGACACGCAGAGAGATTTGCACGCAGTCCTCGTGCTGTAATGTTTTATGGCTGATGATTGAGTCCCAGGAGTCTACAGCCAGGTTCAACAGACATTCAGCCCCACATTGGACCTCAGTCATCAGATCAGCTGATAGTCTCTCCCTGTCAGTGTTTGTATTGGCTTCAATTTCCTAGACTGCAGTGATTAATTGACTTACTGACCTAATTAGTTCTCTTACTTGCAGTAGGGTACCACACAGAATTTGGTGATGTAATGCACACACAAGTGTGTGCTGTTTATTTTATTCATGCCTCTAACCTGCAAACACCTGGTAAAATCCTCTTCCTCTTTGTGGTTTTACAGCTCCGAGATTGTGTAACGCTGGTCAACCCTGGGGTTTCCCAACTGTGTATCAGGCAGGACGGTAAGCTTCTGGCGTCAGCAGGCTGGGATCACCGCGTGCGGGTGTTTGGCTGGAGGAAGCTGAAACCGCTGGCAGTGCTTCAGTACCACACTGACATGGTGCAAAGCGTGGCCTTCTCTGACCACCAGGACCCTAGACAGAGACTACTGGCTGCTGGATCCAAGGACCAGAGGATCAGCCTGTGGTCAATATACAATGAGGTGGCGAGCACCAACTGAGCCTTCAAGCACTGGGAATATACACAGACATGCCTAATTCAATTTTGCTCTTGCTGATTTAATGTGGCAGTAGCACATGTTTGACTGTTACTGTTGCCTTTGAGTTACAAAGGTAAATAGTTAGTACATGGTGATTTTTGAATGTTAATTTAAAAACATTTTTGTAGGGTGTTTCCAGAATCTGCAAAAACTCTGCCAGCCATCTTGGCCAATTATTACAACCTCTGCATGATTAAAATTATTTCAAAATGTTCTCTAAATTGCAATATACCAAAATGTATATATACTTAAACTAATTACTCTTTCTTTCCTACATTTTATATTTATATGCTAAATAGAAATAGAAAATAGAGCTCCAACTTGTGGAAATGGTCAAAAATGTTTTTATCTGGCTGAAGCAGTAAAATGTTTTCATCTGGATGTTTGGAAAGTGTTTGAGACTTCTTGAAATTCCTTTAGAACAGTAGCAAGGGTTCTTAGGCAACCTACTAGGTTTTTTTTAAAGATTCCTATGTATTTATTTTTAGTAGAGTATAATGTACTACAAATTGTAGACTGCATTCCAACTCAGTAACCTTGTTTTCTCAAAACATTATTCTGTAATTTTAATTTTGCATTTAAATGTAAGTTGTACATACAGACAATGTTTCTATTGCTATTAACAAAGTTAAAATAACTTCTGTCTTTTGAAAAGATAATTAGGCACTAGTTGACTCCTTCGACCGACTGTTTGCTAAAGCCTGATCTGATGCTTTGTGCAGCTCTGTGATTGTGTTGACTTTTCTGATAGGAGATTTGCTCCAGTGCACTTGAATTTGAAGTATACAGCACACCTGAGCAGATATGTAATCCTGTTTTGTTATCCTAGCAGGTCCTAACACAGAAGCATTGCAGTCTGACCTGAGCAGTATTTGTCCAACTAGGTTAATCACAGCAAGAGACATCAACAGTAGAGAGATGCTGCTTTAGTAAAGGGACTGAGTTGCAATTATTATCCTTGCATTATTTTTTCATGAACTGATTATGTGCCAATCATTTAAAAATATGTTTAATTTTTTTAGAACAATAAATAGCTAATCAAAAATGTGTTTCCCATATATGTAATGCCAAATGTTTCATTCTTTGAGAACTCACATTTGTCAAAGAGAAAGCCAAAGTTATTGTCGTGAAGTCCCATGGAAAATTGAGAGGTGGTGTTTTTCTGTTCACTGTCTCTAATAATATCTGTGTGAGTCAATGAGCAGCATGGGAGCTCATGCGTTACAACACAGTGCAGAGAGGCCAAAGGCCAGGGCTTCAAACGCCAGACATTCTGCTTCATGAAGGCTTTGTCTCCTGGGATGACCCCCAAGTTGCGGAGCACATCATGCTGTACAGGAAAGGCCTGAGAAATCAAAGCCAGACTAACATAATGACTTTAGATCATTAGCGACAAGAGGAAAGATGAGGTCATTTACTCGACAAGCTGCCTAGCTGTGATGCTACTGTTGTGAAAAAGTGTGCAATTGCAGATTTATTGTTTGCTTTTCGTCTTTTTTACTTGTAATACAAGTTTATTTTGCATTTTGTACTTTTTTGAACTCTTCTCCAAATCTAAAATCCCACATCAGTGGGTAAAGAACATTTTTACTTACATTTATTCCACATTTGGTGGATGATGTTTTCCTTGCTCACTGCAAAGCTTCATCTATACCTTTTGTCCCTGACCCCACCGATGACATCTTGCATGCATAGTAACTTCCTAATTCTCCTGTTGACTTTGAACAAACACTAGAGGTGGTGTGGACCAGCTTCCGTCCATTCTCTGATAAATCAAATGCTACGTCCATTGCTGCAGATGTCTGCTGAATGGGGCAGTCAGCAACCTATCGGCCTTAGAAGTGGCTGGTGGTAACTCGTAAATCACTTCATAATAGATCATTTAGGAAGTCAATAAATGGACAGGGTGACCGTCTGCACAATAGGTCCTGTGCTTCACTTATCACCTAACGTGTGTCTTCCTTAGCTTTAAAGGGCAAAGGTCAGCCTGGCTCTAGGATAGGACATAATCCTTTGGGATGTATTAGTGTGCAAGTATATCCATGGGTGATGCTGTAACTCCCCGAGTCTTTGGGTGCATTCATGGGTTATATTACCACCAAGACGTCACACTGAGCCTGATTATTTAGAAAACAATGGTGAACAAGGATGATCATAAGAAAATAATCCCCTTCTATACAAGCCAAAACCAGTGTTTCACCTCAAGGCTTATTTATGTTTTCAAATGTGAATTAATACAAATGTATTAAGCCGTTTGCCAAGTGATTGTGATATGTTTTGATGTTTCACATAAAATGTCCATCAGTAACCTCATGGAAACTGTAAACTTTACGTTTTGTATTGGTTGAGAGGCCAAGGGTTGGGGTGTGAAACATTTTATGTAGGTGGATGACTGGTGGGTTTACCTGGCTTATTCTTAACAGGCTAACTGTCCCCAGATGCATGGAGGCAAGACTTGGCAGCAGAAATGTACATAGTGGTGAAGTGAACGCATGGAAAACCTGATGGACCTGTCGCAACAGATGTTCCAGATGCAGCTGGGTGTCATATGATGTCCCGGGTTGCATTATCATCCATTTTCGACTCTTTGTACTTCAGTGACAAGTCTTTGGCATTGTGTCTCCCAGAGACTGAGTCTGGGCACAGAAACTGTTCTGCAGCGCAATTGGTATGAGGCAGGTTGATCTTGTCCTAGGTTTAATATTATTGATTTTCACAAAAATCTGTTAAAACAGACGGGTCTGTTGAACCCATGCCAGGGCCTATTTACACGTGCATGTTGGAAAATTTAATGTGGACATTTTTTTTTCAATATTGTTGATACTGACTATTGAGCTGGTACTAATGCAGTTCATTATAATGCCTCCAGTAGGCGCAACTTCCCTAATTTGGCATTTTGCAAAGAAATCACTTGATTTTAGATGTATGATGTCTTTCACCTTACTTTGCTAAACCATATCTTTATCTAAATTTAGTAAAAGTACAATAAGTTTTTGTTATGTTTATTAATTTGTGTTTTATCACATTTTTGCACTTTGCTTAAGAATTATTTGACCTCTTTATTGAACTGATTTTACATGCAGGTTCATATGACATAAAGTGGTTACACACTGTTCCATTATTACCAGTTTATGCAGTGAAATCATTCCCTTCATTGCATCAGTAAAAATAATCCAGTAGGCTTATTATTATACCACTAACGGGATGGTAGTTGACGACTTCTTGTTGATGTGGCATTGTCAAGTCCTTAAAATGCACGACTTTAATTTGTCTGTTTTTCTAACTTAAGTAATGGATCTGAATTATTCCTCTGCCACTGCTTTGGTATTACCTTGCAGTATAATAGCTTTCCTTGCTTTGCTAGTCAACCCCTGCAATTCTGCACAGCAAATCTGATCCTCAGCTGTCTCGGACACTGCCACAAAACCACAAAACTGAATGTCATTATTCCAGTTTTTATATTTTTGCAGGTTACATTGTGACCAAAGTAAAGTGGATATCTTCCAGAAAAATTAATAGACTGTAGTAGCAAGTTCCTCAATAAATCCATTTTTCTGAAAATAAAGTTGCTGGGAGTATACAAACTACACTCACTGACCACTTTATTAGATACACCTGTACATTCTAATACAATAAAATACAGCATCGCTGCCACACATTCTGATTTTACAAAGTTCTAATTTGTCAGTTTTTAAGTTGGAACTCTCACAAAGGTGATCATTCTAATATGTGTTTATGACTGAGGTCAAAGTGGTTAGTGGAGTTGTACTGGAGGGCGTTATAGGAAGAGATTTAACTCTTCCCAAGGTTCTAATTTTTGGCCACACCATTCATTTTAAACTTGGTGGCTAAAAAATTGTAAATACTCAAGCAAAAGTACAAGTACTTTTTTAAATTCCACTTAAAGTACTAAGGTAGAGTATTGAATCCATTGAATTGGATGTTAATTTATAAGTTTAGTTCGGACTGACAAACAAAGACCATAGTATTTGATAAAGAATAATCACTGTATCCCAACGAATTGTAATGGAGTAAAAGTAACTCATCCATTACGTGTAACTGCTTATCCGGGGTGGGGGTCTGTCTCAGGATCAACACAATCAAGACACCCACTTCCACACCTACGGCCACTCATCGGTTAACTGTGTGTGGAGTACACGACCAGAACCACTAACCACTGGAACCACCATTGTGCTGCCGAGCAAAAGTCATACAGATGTTAAATAGTAAGGCACAAATACCTCAAACATAGGCAGGCCACTTCCACAGAACACTGCCCAGTCTTCAAACTCTCATCCGTCCTGCGCTACGAGGCCGTTTGTGAACGTCACCTTTTGACTCCTCCCCACGCACGAGCGCCTCGCGAGTCCCGGTAAAAGCTCCGGCTGCACCTGCGCCGTCAGAGGCGCGTGAGCTTCTGCTTCCTGACCGGAATATTCCGGAAAACACTGTGAGTTTTGTGTAAATAAATTATGTTCGGTTAGGTGTCATAGGGGCATTAATAACAGTAACAATTATAGGACTCCAATAAATAGATTTTTTTTTTTTTACTTTTTGTTGCTCGGCTCTGAAACCTAGCATGAATCTTTCTGGCTAGCTTGAAATCAACAGGCCATCGTCCATTTTGGCTTCGTTGTAATGTGACATTGTCAGGTAAATTGCGTGGAATCTTTTGTCAACAAACTAAAAATTATACAAGCAATTCGTCTGCGTTTAAATGAGTGGAAACGTTATTTAACCTTTGACACCTTTACAAGCCATTAAACAGTCAGAGGTCAAGCGCCCCCGGGCAGCCTGTCCCTTTCCTCTGCTCCCTGCGCAATGGCAGCAGAGCTGAAGTTAAAAAAGAAAATACACTATTGAAATGAATCATTCGGTTACAGTTTCCTTTGTAACATGACAGGCAAAAATCCCAAAGCAGCCTTTTTTTTCAACGAGATTAACCTTGACAACAAAGCATTCCTCACAGGACTTCAAATAGGAGATGGAAATGGCTGCGCAGATAAGGGGGTTGAGTGAGGGTGACATTCTTAAAATATCACCCAACTGTCCCATTAAATATGAGCAATGATATCCTTTTGGGGAATAGGGAAAAGTAAGAGCTTGTGGGTCATGAAATGGGTTTCTAACTTTCTTTTATGAACTTACATTCATAATTAATTAATCCGTTTGTTTTACTGCATAATTTGTGCAGTGGTATGACGTGTAATTAATGCTTCACTTTCCTAATAATCACCTTTTTTCAAGTTAAGTTAATTTTTTTGCATGTGCTCATCTTTTTTTTAGGCTATGCTGTTTTATATATGTATTTATAGTTATTGTAAAATGATTTCACAGTCAGTTTTAAAGTTTTTAAAGTCTTCTAAAGTAAACTGCAGTCAGTAAGAGTGTGTAGCCGCACACATGGTTTAGAGGAAGACGTGTGTAAAAGTAGGAAGTATGGTCAATGACTCATTAATGTGTGTATATGCTTTTTTGCTTTTTTCTCCGTAAAACCAGGTGCAGATTTCAACATTTGAACTATATTGCAGTCTAATGTTTAGACAGCTTCCATGTCCTGACACCAAATGACTGCAGGAACAGCGGACACCTCAACCTATTTCAACAGGGCAGATCCGGACGGAGAAACGCGAACAATGCTATCAGTGAGGTAAGCTTTTTTCTTTAACCTTCCCCCTTCAGCAGTGCAACAACAGAGGAACATTTAAATGGAAGGTTGGCACAAGGAACATATTCTTATGAATTACAAGAATTTAATGTTTATTTTACAGATACAGAACAGTCATTCTGCTTCATTTATTTACTTTGAATTGCTGCAAGTCAGTGCCATGGTACAAACCTCTCAGAGCGGCTCAAAACGTTGAGAATGTTTCTGAATCAAATCTTGTAATTTTTTTTCCTCAAACAAAAACATTTCGATGTATTTCGACACCCACTCTGATGAGCTCAACATGCAAACATCTCATCTACCTAAGAGGCTGATGGTATAACATATGGCTTTTTTAAAAGCAATAAAAACAAGGCAAATCAAAAAGTGCATCCAACACAAAAAAGAGAGAATTCCAGTCTGTGATCAACGGTATTGTCCATGTTAAGGAGAGGTCCTCCCTGTCTCCACTTTTTGCCGACTCAATGTCTGGACCTCTCAGATGAGAGATGCCCTGATTATTATTGTCAAGTTTATTTATCAGGGATCATGTAAAAGAACGATATTCTCATACAGAGAGAGGAGATGTAGAGCTCTTGCCTTTTGAGACCAAAGTTCAAAGCAGAACCCGTTTGAGGGCTCTGAGCAGGTGCTCATGCTTCCCACAAAGATGCATTTCCTTTAAATAAATACGGCAGGATTTATCCAGCAGAGTTTCAGTCCCTGAACGTACACTGCACGTTGCAGACACCCTTGATAGACAGGACCGTGTTGCCTTTCTTGCCTGTTTCCATTCCCACTGCGCTGCCATCAGCCCTGGTGAGCAGCAGTCATTATCTGGGCCCGTAGTCGTAGTTAGAGGGGCCACTGGTGGCTGAGTACATGTTAGCTGTCGCTGGGTTCATATGGTGATGGTACGTATGTCCCCTGATACTGGGTAAAGGGTAGGGCGATGGCCTGGTCTTTGCCCCCAGATAGTGTTCATAGGTGGTGGGATACTTGTAAGGGTGGTGGTGCAGGGTGTCTGGTGGTAGAGGATGAGGGTCTGGCCGTAGGTCGTGGGGAGGGCTGGGTCGTCCACTAGTGAGCGGGACAGCATGTAGTCCCCCTGGGACGGGCAGGGCAGGGCTTAGAACCCTAGACATCAGCTGGTGAGCTGGGTCAGCATGTATAGGTGTGCTGTTGGGGTCTCTCTCATACTCCCGCCTACTGTCGTCTGTGTAGAAGAGACATGGGAGCAGTTAAAGACAGTCATTATGGGAATGATTTGTACAACCAGCAGGGTGTGTATATCTTTAACAGTTAGTTTAGTTCTGCACTCCAAACTGCAGTAGGTTATGACAAGTATGGTTTTGTACTGAAACCAGTGTTTTTGGGATAAGCCAGTAAGTAGCCAGATACGTTCCTCTGTACCTTGATATGTGATAAAATGTAATTTCACAATTTGAATTCATCTAAAACAAACGTCCTACAAATCTGTCCTCATGCATAAAATTGTGCATTTTACTCAAAATGTTAAAGGCCTGTAGAACATGTACATTTCAAACTTCCCAACGGAAATAAGAATTAAAAATATTTATCAGGGAAATTTAAAAATTTTAAAAACATAAGTCGATGCATAAGTCAATGTATTAAATAAAGAACTGAAAAAATAATTTTAATTAACAAATAAAAAATTGTAATGTAAAAAAAACAAAAGCTAATTGCAAGTTTTGTAGCTCGTGAAGCTGAGCAGAGCTTCTACTGGCAATGTAGCAGTGGCTGATATTTTGGCTACTGCCTTTATAGGACAACAAAGAGAATATTAGTAAAATGTGCCAACAATAAAAAAAAATCTAAAGGCTAAATAACTTATCTTGACTGCATTTCATGTTTGATAACAGGCAAGAGTTTTGAAATGAAACAAAGAGCTGCAGACCTTTCTCTGAGCCGTTCTGCTGAGGGGGAGATGACATTGGGTTTCTTGTTCTGGCAAAGGCACTCATTATTGGCAGAGAGCCTGGCCTGTGATTCCTAGGCCTGGAGAAGGGAGAATGGATACAGTTACACACTCATTTAATGAATGTCCAGGGCACAATTTCTTTATTATATGTTATAATGATGAATGCAATCTAAGAGTTTACACTCATGCATGAAATGAGCATTTACACATTCACATGCCACCAATTTACAATGATAGAAATATGACTCAGATTGCTCTATCGCTAAAATAATCAAAGATTCACATAAAGTTCAATGTAAACGCTTTGCTTAAAGTTAGGATACAGAAAATGTAATTTTCCAGAGCCAGATGAATAGAAAAGAAGCCTTTGGATGCCTGAGCCTACCACATGGGTGGGGTTTACTCCATTGTTACAATTACAAGAGTGTCTGGTAATTTGTCAGTGACAGAAATGCACAGTCGATTGACTTTCGAACAATATCCAGTGATTTGTAAGCTGTGTGGCACTCATCTGACAACCGAGGGAGATAAAACAAACACTAAAACTATCTTGAAAATGCCCTCTGGCTGGACGGCTCTGTAGTAGCCTACATTCTTACGTCATGTGGAAACATGCCAATAAGACAATATTATTTGGATGTAAATGCTCACCAGTCCTCTGGGTCACAGTCCCTGAAGCCCTTTGCGAAGGGATTGCTGGCTATCTTCAGCTGTGTGATCTGAAATCAAGAGCACAAGGTCAAATAAACCCGAGTGCTGCACGTACTAGCCTCTTTTATTAGTGTTATTTATAATTGCATAGGGCATTTTAAATCGATGTAATTTAAAGGTGAATTTACAGTTAAGCAGAGCTCATATTGTTTACTTCTCGTCTCTGCAGCTGCAGAGCGTCTCATTTGTTTGACACAAGCGCAACGAACCCCAATTACAAACAATTTAGGATCATAACTTATACGATATGAAAATGCATACGTTGCTCACAGTCATATTTATAAATTTCTTGCTCATTTGTATCAATTTATCTATGGTGGCAACGAGTTATAGGCGTATTGTATAATAAAAATAACACTGGAAAATCTGTGGCGATATCAACCAAAATAATTACAGTTTATTTCTCCGTAGCCTGGTAACAGCACAGTCACTCCTACACATCTCAACATTAGTAGATTACTGATAGGAGCTGAATGTATTCTCCTATAACAGATGAATGCACTGATTTATGAATCGAAAAACAGGCGCAGAGGCGGGTGGACAAAATGGAAGCGAGCACGCACAAAAGTTTACACGTTTTACGCACAGACGCGCGAAGAGTCGCCATGAAAGCAAATGAGGTTCTATTAAAAACGTTTTATTTTGTCTGCGTGTGCTCAAATAAAAACATAGCTGAAAGATAAACTACTACTTTTATCTTTAAACTATTTAAACAATGTTTATTTAACCATCTCTGTCAACATCAATAGTGTATTAAATGTGATCGCAGTTAATCATTGATGATGGCCCATCGATTCACTTTTGGCAAATCTTTAATTAAATAGTTTGTTCTGCTTTAATAGGGTGTGCAGCGATAGGGGACCATCGGCTGTGAATGTCACACACGTTTAGAAAGAAAAAGCTGCTCACCCGGTGGTTCTGGTACGCCGTGACCGCCGTGAAGCGGGTTTCCTCAAAAACAAAGGTTTTGTAATTCTCCTCAGCATACTTCTCGCTGTCCTTGCGGGGATCCACATAAACCACATGAAACCTGGGCTGGTAGCGGTGCATAGAGTTCAGAATGATCTGGAAAGGACAAAGGTTGGATCAGCACGGAATATTAATCGAGTGCTGCGCTGCACTTCGGTACATGTGTTTTGTTTTATGATGTTGTCAAAGACTAAATTAAAGTTAGATGTTGTACTCTGAAATGTGGTGTGTGGGTGAAATCGTGTTAATGGCTTTGTTAAATGCTATGACATGCAGAAACAAACCAACGCTTTTATTAAATGTTCACACGTCAAATTTGAGCCATATAAAACAGTGACATTTATTTGCAGGTGATAAAAGGCAACTTGACATTTATTTTAAAATGATTTGAAATTTTGCCACCACGTGCCTTTTTTATTTTTCCGACTTCAGAACTACTGTAGTAACACACATACAGACGCTCCTGTCGTCCTTTTTGAAACGAATCTTGTCTGAATAACCGTTTGTATGGATCGATATTAGACTTCAGCAAAACCTGATTATTAGTCAAAATATTGATTTAAAAAAAAACAAACTTTAAGTTACGTATCAATCAACCTGGGGCAATAAATATGACAGTCTCCCTAAGACTTTTACAAATAAGTGGTGAGTTTTTATTTTATAGCCTACAGTGACCAGTTTGTAGGTGTCGGTAAATATTAAAAATGTGATTACTGTAATTATCATTGTTATTATTTCTCTACTGTGTTGCAGTAATTTCAATTGTCATAATTTTTACTAAATATATTTCATAATTATTAGATTGTGGCGCCACATAACCCACTTAGTGTTCTTCCGATTCAATAAAGGTCTGTTTTGCACATGTTCATTTTCAATCGTGTACTTACATGTCCGTTGTCATCCAGCAAATTGTTGGTAAGTTTGAGTTTATCAAAAGACACAATCTGCTTCATCCACTGGGCGCCTTTGGCCGGAGAGTCCGGATGGTAGTGAACTCGGCCCGGTGTGGCGGGGTCAGCTTTGCCCGCCACCAGCCACGACGAGCTGTGGAAAGCGTACCTGTAAGATGGGAAAAAGTTAGACACGAGGTGGCGTTTGTTCGAACTATCCACGCAAATAAGAATTACACGATGTGTGCATGTATGGAGACGGATATTGATATTAGAAAAATGTGCAGCTCATTATCGGCACTATAGGGGAAAATATGACACGAGCGTCAGAATGTAGTCAACAAGTTATTACGGGCACAAATTGTTTATAAATGTTATCCTTAAAATATACTAAGGTACGAAAGAGCGTATTTGTGAATTCATGTATTTATGTTATTTTATTATTGTGGCTGTTTAGTAGCTTGAATAATTCAATACCGCAAGATTCTGGTTGCGCAGCATAAAGTATTACGTTTCTTCAGCGAAAGATGTGTCCTTGAATTGTCAAAAGACATTAAAAAAACATACCTGTAACGTTTGTCGTCTACAGGCAGGAAGTCCATCAGCAACATGTAGTCTGCCATGGGATCCATCCCAAATATTTTCACTTGGAAAGTTGGAAACATTCTCCTGGCAAAGAAAAAGAATATGGCACGAATGTTAAATCTAGATTTTTTAAATGGCTGCTGTTGCTGCTTGCATAGGTGCATATTTTGTTCGTATGTCCTACTTTAGACTGGCTCCTATGTGTGGACAATATTGTTCAGTTGTTAACATTATTTGCAATTCGTTAGATGAGCCAACAGATGATTTTGCCAAACTATTTAAAAAGGCAGCATGTTTGCAGTGAGACGTGCAGCTCCAAGTCTACGGAGATTATTGGCCCGAACTGGAGGCTACAAGAAAACAGAAGCTTCAAACCCCTTAGAAATGACGTGATTTGGTCCGTGCCTGACCAGATAAAAATCAGATCTGAATGGAGCTTTGTTTTTTCTTTGGCTGTAAGCTGCACTTTTGCAACGTCTAACAAGGATCACTAAGTCATCATCTGCACTTTTGACGATTGGCAAACAAAACGACCCACACACGTACACGTGAAATTAGGCGTTATTTGTGTAGGCATGCTTTTTAATTAAGCTTTAATTAATATTTTTAAATTAAGCTTAAGACATTTGAATAAAAATATAAGGTGGGAATGTTTTGAGGCCGTGGTCATATGTTTACTTTTAGGCTATAAATGTATATATACTTTTTTCTCTTGTGCAGAGACTTTGTCATTTTTCCCTTTACCCTGTTTAGGTCAGGTTACTATGCAAGGCAGATCTATATCCTCCCAGAACATCAAGTGAAAGTTGAGTAATCCATGGAGTCAGTGAAAGGGATCCTAAAATCAACGCTCAATTAACGTCAGTGTTGTGGCTAGGTGAGGCTGAAGGAGCTTTTAAAGTGCTCTGCTGCAGATCTCCTTTCTCCTGTCAGACAGCAGAGCCGTAAAACTCAGCCCTCACTGTCTATATTAATTCAATTAGCTCATGTCTCTTTATATCATTAATATAATACAGAAAACTCAGATGCTTATATATGCATGCAAGTTGTGCTCTGGTTGAAAATAACAGTCTAAGATTTCATGTGCTATTCAAGGGGTCAGAGGTCATTACTCATAAAAACTTTGCCTTTGGTTTAGATTGTACTGGAGCAGTATAATAAATAAAACTGTATATTCTGCAATACAAAAGTATCTTCGTTTTATCTAAATATTAAGAAAATCTTGACCGATTAAATCGATTTTAAATAATCTATTTCTGTTTTTAATTACCTACATTAGTCCCAGTTACGTAACCTCACTTTTTTTTGGTGCGTGACTGAAGAGGAAACGGAGAGAAACTAACAGACATGACTAAAATGAGGAAAAATGCACTAAAGGTGAGCGCATGGAGGAATGAATAAAAACAATCGCTGTAATAAGCGAGTGCTGCTCTCACATGCATAGAGTTTGACGTACAGACTGCAATGTTCGTGAAATTCAGGCTGACAGTGAAGACAGCCAGCAGAAGAGTCACATATATGCTTATTAGATGAATAAAACGCACAAGCAGCATTAGAGTTTCACGGTGTTTACAGCTGACACGCAGGCTCACACAAACACACACACATCGTCTCCACAGCTTCTCCGGCTGTGTGCTCACATATACAGCTATAATTAAAATACAGCATTTGTTGTGTATCATAAAGCTCACTGGGAAGTTATCATTCACTGACTTCATCCGACTTGTTAACAAGCATTAATATATTAATATGCAGTAAGAAAGATATTGATTTCTGTCAACATTTTTTATAACAGTATAGACCCACTGACATATGGTTTAATGGCAAAAAGCATATGAAGTAAAACGTAAAAAAAAAAATATACAGTATTTTTTTCTGACGAAACTCCTTTGCCCTCGTTTGGTTTCTATTTGCAGTGGCAGTTGTTTTTTATCCGTGTATTTTATTATATACCTAGCACAGATGATGCTCAAAAATGATCAGAAAGTTGAAAATACAAAATAAAACCTTTGGTCTTTTGAAAACACGTGTCTCCGTTTTACTGGGAAATAATCTTGGGCCTGTGAATAATGTGTGCTCACCTGCCAGCCTTGGTAACGATCATCTCCGTGCCCAGCTGATTAAATTCATCCCACAGAGCTTTCATCTCCAGCTGCACGTTAATGTTGGCCACTTTAGGATTCTTCTTTACAATGCTTTTGCTGTTTGGTGTAGAGTTGGAGGATGAGGAGGAGCAGTTGGGGGTCCCGTTGTCGCTCGGCGGGGCCTGGCCCGGGTTAGACCCCGGATAGTTGTAGTTGTGCTGGGAGGCCGGGCAAGGCTCAAAGTGGGACTCATGCTGGCTGTAGGGGTCCCCGGGGGACGGAGAGAGGTGGTAGCCCCCAGGCGTGTTGAGGCTGCTCAGGCTGCTTGTCGTGAAGGCTGCAACATCGCAAAAATGGGACAGCTGCGTCAGCCACGGACTGGAAATGGCTGAAATCATCCCAAAAAACTGGATTTACTAAATATGCCTTGCACTGAGCTGAGTTATAACACAGATAGTAAAAACAGAAGCAGGATTCAGCAATATCCAAATGAAGGCGTCAGGCACCAGTGCGCCCCTTTCGATTTAAAACTTTCCGTCTCGGATTCTTGTTAATCTCTGAGGTGGGATCCACTGCCACGAGCATGTCACATACTATCTGATCTAAAATAGTAAAAGTCCGAAAAATGCCGAAACGTCTCCAACATGTGCAGCGGTCGCGTAAAATCTCCGACGTGTGTGGACTGAAACGAGCTCCGAGTGCGTGGGAGTTAGATTTCGCTCGCGCTGTGAACGGCCTCTGTCGCGCGCTGCTGCTGCTGCTGCTGTGTGTTACACTCCAACCCAGTCTCCCTCTCTTATCTGGCGCAGAGGGCCTCCCCTTTGCGATAAAACCGGTTCTTATTTCTATTTAGATAAGGAACTGTAGGTAATGTGCCTTTTCCTCGCCTTGGGACGAGACTGATTGACATAGAAGTGCGCCCCTTTTTAATGGGCTTTCCGGCACCCATTTAAGTCCTGGATAAGGGTATCGCCCACATCACCCCCGTTAACAAAGAATCGGATCTGATCGGCCCGGTGGAGTGTGAACGGTTTACAAGGTAAACAAACATTGATTTGCATGAACGAACAAACAGGCAGCAGGTGACTGTTGCATTCTTGTTATTGGGCAAATACGTGTATGGAATGGACATAACCCCCATCCTGGCTGGATAGCTTATTATGGTCTGTTTTCACCATTATGCACAGGGTACCCGTGTAAACCCTCCTCCTCTTGGCTTCGTTTTCAATATCTGTGATCCTCACCACGAATTTAAGTTGAGTCTTTGCTGTAATGCGTTTTTTTTTTTAAATAAGAAGCTTTTTTCCTGGTCTGGCTACTTTGTTTGCAAACTTTTCCTCACTGAGGGCAATTACCTGTACTCAATATTATTATTATTATTATTTTTTTTTACAGGGGACCAACTTATTTTCACGATTTAATTCAGCCATTTATAAAACAACGCACCGCTTCGCGGTTTTGCGCAATGCCATCAGTTGTGCTTGTTTAACCGAGTAGCCGAGCACATGTAAGGGAGTTATGTCATTTCATGTGAGATGTAAACATGCTGCAGTAGCACTATGGGCATCAACAAACAGATTTACCTTCCATTTCCCGGGTGACTGTGCTGTAGTGCATTTTAAAGGAACTGTGGTTGTGCAGGTTTGGCTTGTCCGGGCCGGTGCCGTGTTTCTCAAACGCTGCGTTTCCTGCTTGTTCTGCAGCCGAAATCAGAGAGGCAATACTGAAAGCATTTGCCTTTGGAGAGAGGGGACCGCCGTCGTCCATAGGCAAGGGATCGAGTCGGGAAAAGTCGTCCCACCTCCTCCTCCGCTTTCCAACCACGCAGAAAGCAGGAGAAGGCTGCGCACAATGGAGAGGAACATGCGCCAAGAGAGCTTTTCACGTTCCTCCACCGGCGATCGATGTGTGCGAGAGAATGGAGCAGAGAGTATTTCCACGACTGCTGCGAAGACGAGAGGAGCTCCCCGCTGTTCAGACCGGTTTAATCAACTGTGGACCATTTTCTGGTGTCAAAACATACTTCATCCGCAGAGAAGAGAGTGAGCTTCCCCTGTTTCTCCTCCAGTCGGTGTCGGGGTGGTGTCATCTGAGTCCTGCCTTGAGGAGAAGCTACTACTGCTACGAGAATGTCAAAAGTGAGCTAGATCCACGCCTCCCTGAACCACTAGGAAAAAAAATGTCCGCGCTCTGGACTGGATGTTTTATTTCAATAAGACCTTGTCAGTCATTTGAATCAACTCCAACGTCACTTCAATGTCCGGATTCAAAGTGCGCCACTTTTCCAGTAAATTACGGAACCATATATATGTTTCATTTTTTTTAGCTTTCCAAGCCCAGGTGGAGTTGCTGCCCTGAAGTTGTCTGAAGCATCAGAGACTTCACTGCTAAATATCCCTATCTACGATTCCTCTACGCCACAATTTAGGAAAATACCTTTGCTTATACAAGGTTGCAAAACATAAATGAATAGATTTCACTCCATTTCAGATTCTTTTATTGAAATACGAGTCAAGTACACAAACAAACATGATTCTAACTATTTAATACAGACATTAAAAAAAAAGATAGATTTGAACATGTTTCTTTCTGTTTAATCCATTCGTGTCAATATGTAAATGTACCGTTTCATTCCTCCAAGCACCTTAGTGGGTACTCAAGCAATACAGGCATATGAAATCCAACGACTCCACGCACATTTACAGAGCAAAAGGCCATCTGTGCGGTCTGCTTTTAATCAGAGAGTAAACACACATGGCATTTGAGGCCGCTTGTGGACTTGACCTCTCCGCCTTGCACCTCCAGTATCGCCTTTTGCTTTTCAGCTTATCAACGTTCAGCTTAAATGCGACGTGTTTTATTAGTGCTGCCGTGAGGGCGAGCGGATGCAAGTGTAATTTACACTGGAGTTACTGTATTAAGTGTGAAGGCAGCAGCGGGGTTCTAATGGGATAACGCAGTTAGAGGATTAGCCCTATTTGTTTTGGATGTTGCTCTATGGGAGGCACCGAGTATAAATAAACTACTGCAATATGTTCCTTCGGTCAGATAGACGGATAGATAGGTAAATACTGGCATCATTCTGTTAATTTGCAAAGTGATGAAATTACTCTATGGTCCCTGCGCACTGATTACTTAATATAAGTATTCAGGCATGGTGCAGTTAAAACCGATGTAAACCATCGCTCAGATGATTTATTCCTCCCAGTTCATGCCGACCTTTTTTTTATCAGATATGATGCCATCGATACCAACTCACTTTATCATTGCCAAGTCGGAAGCCTCCTTTGTAAATACTCAGGTGATAAAAGACAAAATACAGGAGCAGATCAAAATGGGAAGAGACTGTGTTGGAATTCGCTCGCAGGCCTCAGCAGCGGCCAGAACACAGCGGAGACATGTAACACTGCACTTCTCGACATAGAGACCGACTTAGTTGAATTTTAGGTTTAATAAATCTTTATTAAAGAGTGTAGGAAGCTTAATTTCCACCAAAAACACCATCCTGTTACAAATATAAGATAAGTGCTAGGAAATCTCAATAGAGTAATTCATAAAATACTTAAATTAAAAACGCAGTATAAAATATAAATTTAATAAGATTAGTTAGTTTCATTAAATTGACGAGGAAGAGATCAATAATATACTAATCAAAAGCTCTTTTAGGGATTTCAAGAATGGAAAACATTTTTATGAAGTATGAAGAAAAACTTAAGTTCATTAGTTATAAGTAGAATTATGTTATGTAGATTTATTATTGATTTTTCGTTTGCATTCACACAGCTGTGCGGGGGACAATCACTTTAAACCGGTAAACATGTAGTTTATGATTTAAAACGCACATTTGTGAGTTGATATTAAATCTTTCCTCTGCAGGACGGACGCTTGCGATAGGTTGTCCTGACGGGTTTAGCACACACGGTCCATACAGGACAACAATGAGATAAAATGAGAAATTGCGTGAATAAAGGTTTGAAAACGACTGGTCCGTCTCTCCATCACGGACTGCTTGATAAAGAACAGCGCGGACCTCTGTTTCTGTCAGTGCCACATGTCACCATATATCTGTTTTATTAAATGTAGGTATGCTAAAATCCTTATTTAAATTGTGCACAATGCGTGAAACCTGTTGATTAGGGAATTAGCGAATCAAATTAAATATTATAGACTAATATTTCCATCTCCAGTTCAGCATCCACAAACTGAAAACTTTCTGAACTCTCAATTTTACAGATTTTACGCTAAAACGTCTTTGTAATAAGCCTTGTATGACAGTTATTTATCTGCTTTCTAATTAATTACCATGATTCCCCGCATGGTGAGACTGTGAAGTTGAGTGAATGGTAACTGCACGAGGATGACAGGGGCCAACTGAAAGCGAACCCGCAGGCCCTCACTTCCATGCGCTTTTACGCACTTGAAGAACAACAACCATTTTCCCGGTGTGCTAGTTTAATATTGTAATCCTGTCTCAGAAACAGTGGCATCACATATTCTGACAGCTATTTGCCAACACACTGCACAGATTCCCTATGTCCTTGGTCGCCTTCCTGGTGTATTTTAGAGGAAAATAGAAGCTTGTGTTCTTCTTGTTGGAGAGGCTGTGTGGTCCTGTATGTCCTGTTGTGATAACATGACGAATCCCCAAACCCATAGTCTCCCGCCCATGCCTCATAAAACGGCTCACATCTCGTAAACGGCACAGCAGCTACTTTTGTGTTACTAATAACCGGAGATGTGATTAGGTTATTGACATGTTAAGAAGGACCTGGGGGCGTGCGGTCTCTTCTTCTTCACCTCTTCTTGTTTTGGGGATCCATTTATTTTTCTTTTTATTTTAATGATATTGTGTGGATCATATTCAGACTGATAGAATTATTAATTACACGCTCCTAAGTTATTCCACCGATCATAAAAGCTGATCATGATTTTCAAATTTACGTTGCGTGACTAAAGTTATAGTGAGTGAGGCGGCGCACTCCACATATAAAACCCTACCCTGTCTAAATATTAGTCGAAATCCGTGAATAAGGAGGAGAGGAAGTGAGCAGTTGACCGCTGACAGCAGAGGGCCCAGGGTGTCCCCTCTCTGAAAGGCTCGGAGAGACGCAGGTATGCAGGGGGATATATTCAGAAACGTGCCTCAAATATAGGACCTATAAGCCAGTAATAGTTATGAGAAAAAAATACGTTCGGTGCCTTAAAGGAATGTTCTTATTAGTGTTGAATTGACAACAGTGAAATATACAAACGGACCGGAGCAAATGACGAAAATCATCGGGATAACTTTTCTAGTCCCTTATTTATTAAATGTCGTGGCCTTTTTATAAATGTAATCAACAGAAAAGTTATTTCTACAAAATTTCTCCGGCGAAATATGGTTTAAACTAGTCGCCTATAAACTTTAAAACTATTTTTATTATTATTATAAGTGTTTAAGCGTATTAAGTGTTTGCTATAGCCTGTTTTGCTATTTTATTCGTGTTATTTTCAGTTCTTTTTATATTATTTTTTAATGCAGGTGTAGACAGTCTTTTTTATTTTACAAAATGGATTTTTGTACGAAAAACATTTAAATATTCCCCGTGGTGATATATATATACATATAAAATACAATATAATAACGTCTATCAATATTTATTTTTAATTTTATACTTATACTACATCATTATTATTGGTTTGATTGTTAACCGTTAAACTTAATATTCTTATGTACAAATATTTATGCTGATACAGAAAAAAATTATTACGGATCCAAATCAGGGCACTTCGGAAATACCGATTGCGCTGACTTTGTTTTACAGGTGTTTGCAGCCTTACACATCCTTCAACAGGCCTCCAGTCATGCGTAAAAGCGACCACAGGACAGTAATCCTATTGTAAGTTTCAATAGATACTGTAATACAAATATTGTTGTAAAGCGACTTAAGCCAATAAAGTAACATGGTGGGAATAATATACTAATAATATACTGGGATCTCAACAATGTCATAAAATCACTTTTGTATAAATAAATATTGTCATGTGTATTTGGTATTAAATATTACAAAATAGTCAGACCTTAAGGCACACAATCAAACTTATTTGACTACTTGCCTTGACATATTGGCTAAAATAAGTAGAAAAAAAAGAAAAAGCCCAAACAGATTTCCTTGTTGGCATATAAATGTGTTTTTCCTGTTCAGCCCTGTTCTGTTCCCTTTTTGTATTTTGGGGGTCATAATAAAGAGGACATGTGCACAAAAACACAATGGACATGAACACAATGGTTGACCAAAGGTAAAAATTATGAATCCCTGGTGTCTGTCCCAGGCAAATTCCAACATATATTCCCACACACATTCATAAAACATGTAAAAACAGGCTGTAGGAATTGGCTTTGAATTGTTTTTATTAAAAAAGTCAAAAGAGGCACATTTTATTAAAATTTATTAAATGTATACATTATAGAACCTTGTATATAACCTAGTATAGCTTATATTTTCAAACTCTGCTTTATGCTAAAAGTGCAACAATTCACTACCTGGTCTATTTGTCCAAGTCACCATACAGAAATAAAAGGAGACAAATAAAGAAAAGCAAAATTTCATTTTCTCTTTCCCGTTTGCAGATGCCTAGGAAGATGTGTGCTGCTACTATTTATTTTGGAAGGGAAGGTTCTTTCCACATGTCTTCTTAGAGTTAACAAATATAGGTCTGACAGCTGCCAACTGTGCCCTTCAACAGGCTCTGTGTATCCTTGTTGGGGCAATGCAGGCTCCAGGCTTTAGTTCTCATCAACCTCACCACACCTGAAGCAACACCATAAAGGAAAGTGGCGAATAGGCAGTTATTATCCATCTACTGCATATTAATGCCCAAAAGTCTATATGCTTATTTCACCAGGACAGGGAAATTAAGATGTATGCATGTTTGCGTATTTACAGTTTTTGAGACTGACATACTGTTTTCAAAGTTGTTATCAGTTGAGGCTGAAAGAGAACAAAAACAGTTTGGAATGTCTGTGTAGGACATAGGAAGGGTGGGGGGGATGCTTGGAGTCAGATCTCTTTTCAGAATCACTTCTTCTCTTTCCCTCCCTCTTTGTTTTAAACTGGGAAGCTTTTAGCTTTTGAAAAGTATCCTTTCGCTATCTGTTGCACAGCGGCCCCAGTCATCATCACCTTGCCTCTCCCTGCAGCCTTATTGGAGCGCCGGTAAATAGCTGGCATTCCTGCCACAAAAGGCCAATGATGTGGGCTCCGGCCCCCATGATCTGCCCAAATTAATTAAGGTGTTTCTTCTCCCTGAGCAGGGTCCGTGGTCTTTGTCTCCCTAATACGTCTTAAACCTGGTATTAAATGCGAGGGCACAGTCTACTCTCATTATAAATCTGTCAGTGCTCTGCTCTTCTTGGCCTGGTCCTCGGTTCTAAATAGGATTCAGTGTAGCAGAGAAGCCATCCTCCAGTCTGGCTCTCACCCCTTGCCTCCTCCTTATCTTCCACCCCTCTCTGCTCCCCACTGGCTTGGTATTTATTTGAATATGAGAAGGCCTGCTTGTTGTTTCTGGCAGAGGGGGCTCAAGGCAGAGACCCCCTCCCTACAACTGCTACCACCCCCCACCCCAACTTCTTCCATGCCTCCATCACAAGACTGCTTGCTCCGTCTGTCCTTCCTCAGCCACCCTGGCTTGTTCAGTCTTCCCTGTCCTATGCTGCTGCCACTGTGAACTTGAACCTCATGTATTTAGTCCATTTTAAGCCGTGCCATCGTGCATGGTTATGTGGTGTTTTTCAGTGTGCATGTGTTTAAGTACATGCGTGCGTATCCCATTAACCAGTTTCTCTCTCTGTCTCAAATTAAATAATCTTGTTAGCAGAGTTGTCTAATCCTTTGTGGTTGTCAGAGTCATCTGCTTTTCTTCCTAAAACTCCAACATTTCCTTTAAAGACAGGCTGGTCCTGTCTCTTCCTCTTCTTTATTTCTGCTACATGTTTGATTCTTTTGGCATATTTAAATTAAAGCTCCACCCTCAGCTGTTGAATATATAATGCACCCTCCAGTACTTTTACAGTTTGAAATGCTGGAGGTTTTTAGGGGAGGTTTAACATCACAAATTGTTCAGTGACAGTATGATCAAGATTGTCTTTTAGTAGCAACAGGAAGTGGATAACGTGGCCATTAGAAAGGCCCTCACACCAATCCGAGACAGTGAAATTAGGGGATCAAAGGCGTGCAGAGATTTGACCTTGGAATGCCAATACCACACCCCTGACTGGAAATGTGCAGCAGAGGAGACAGGAAAATGAGCTACAGTATGGCTTTTTGTTTTGGCGTGCGGGAGATTTGGATTGAGGGAGAATATTGAGCCTTCCTGTGCTCCTCTTCCAAGATGAAGAAGCAGGAAGTCACACAGGAGGTAAACAATGTTGAGAATGAAACCAATACCAAGCCCTGGAATTTCACCGCCACTGGCATGGCTCTGCGCCAGTTGATAATGGACACGGCGCCCACCAAACCCCCAACTTCCATGTTGCAAATATTTCTCTGCCTAAGAAATGTTTACATTCAGCAAAGCTCAGTGGAGAATGACCTGAAGACTTTTCTTGCTGGTGGTTTTGCTTGTATCCGATATATCTCAGGTCTTATGCTGACCTTCAGGTCACAGATCTCACTTTGTGCATCTCGGTCCTCTGTCACTCAAAGAGAATGTGTCTCCACCAATCACAGCAAGGACTAGGCTGTCTGATGCTGATTACAGCGATCTATCATGTCAGGCACTCCCTGCCACCACATGTTTGTTTTGATCTCTTCCTCTCCAGCACAGTGACAGTGAAAGATGAGGGACCATGTGGCCAGGCCGGCACTGTGCCATGGAAATGAGCAGCACAGGGAGCTCTGTGCACTCTCCTAAGTCCCAGCCTGGAGCTCCACGTTCAGGCTCGGACGGAGCGCACAGTTGGATACGGAGGAAATTTGGCCGGTCGGCTAATTGCAGACTCGAAAGTGTAACTTTAGGTGATGAGGGGATTAAGGCATGTTGACTTGTGTTCACTGGGGGAGCTAAACTGACACTTAGTTCCCCCAAAGCGGACAGTTCCTGAAACCCCTGGAGTTGGCAGGGGGGTCTGGGTCACATTAAGAGGGTACTGTGTGGCCTGTTAGGGCAGACCACATGACCAGCTCCCCTAAAACAAGTACTGCTGTGTCCATAATGTCAAACACTTCCTCCATTGACATCCATTAGCTAGATCAGGAGGTGGCAAGGAGCTGAAGGAAAACAAAGGGTTGAGAGATAGCATGACCCATATCTAATGAAAAAGTTCCCACGACTATTGTACTGAGAGAGAAAGAAAAGCTTACTCAAACTATCCATTCACTTTCTAAATATTAGATCATATTTTCTTTTTCTATGCAGTACTGTTTTTTTATAGTTTTAAATAGGATTTGGTTATTTTTCATTAGCATAGTTTAAAAAATAATTAGAAACTGATTTAACCACACATTTCTACAGCCGGTTTAAAATAGAATGTTTTGCATCTCTTTTTTAAAAAAGATATTTTTTTAATTGTCTCACATTACTCATTTTTTTTAAACATGATATATTTTTATGAAGCTTGCAATCAAAATGTAGCTTTTGGAGTATTGCTAAACTATATTTATAATTTAAAGTTTTAACAAAAGTAGATTGTAAAATACAAAAATTACGTCACATTAATCATTAAAATAACTTTGGCTCATAAGTTTAGAAATGAATTATTATCTTTGAGAATACTTTATCAGCAATTAGATTTATTAAGCAAATTACAAATACAAAACCCAAATTTTTGTACCGTTATGCAACATCTAATTAAATGATAACTAAAATGTTAAATATAACATAACGGAAATAATAACAAAAATAATTTTGTTCAAACTTTTTATCTGCCACAATCTGAAATACCTTAATTTGAAATGATGCTTCTCCACCTCAGCTATAGTTTCATATTGATATCCTCCAATCTGGTGGAGGCAGTGAGAGTTGAAACAAACAGCGCAGACTTGTAGAAATCGTTCTCATCATATGTGCTGCAGGCACCTCCCATGAGGGTCACACTGAGAAGGCCTAAACACTGGCGACCACCGAATGTGGAAAAAAATAGCCCTTGTGTTTGGGTCTGATTTCTCCACTCATTAATCTTGTCTGTACCCATGGTGTCTCACAGACCGGCATATTTTCAGGCTGCTAGAATGTAATGATATTTATTAAAACATGTCCTCGCTTGCTGTATGTCTCTTACCGTATCTGACATCATCGTCGTGATAGTGAGTTATGTTGACATATGACTAAGAGGAAGGGGGTGGTACATCAATATTATTCATTTGGTTCTTTTCCATTTGTTAAGAAAGTTTTCAAGTTTTTTAATAAACTATGTACGAAAGTACAAATACAACTAAATTTGAATATGAACATCATATGAATATGCTAATGTATTATACATTTATGCTGATGAATTAAACCTTTTATAGTTCTGTTGAAATCTTTGTTGCTAACTTGCCTGCAAAACTACTTGCTGTTTAAAGACACTTACATAAGTAAAAATACAACCAAAATACATAAGGAAAAAATTATTATTAAAATAATAATATTTTAGTGATCACACACTGTTTTGACAGCCTTCGTCTATCTTGGCACAAGGTAATTTGTTAAAAATCAAGGGGCAGTATTAAAACAATCATTGAACCACTCAATAGAGGTAACACCTATGCATAATAAAATGCTCTTCCTTTGCTGACTACAAATAAAAATCCCTGCTTTTTAGCTTCCAGCTTGACTGCTGATCCAGGCTAAACCCTTTGCATCAGACTGACTGAAGGGAATGTTTGGCTGTTGAGGTGATATAAAAGTATCTCTGTTACAGGCCTTGGAAAAAGCAGTAGCTCCCCTGTGTGGTTTACTGGTGTAAGAGCACCTGGCATCGGTGGGGGAGAGGTGGGCATTTGGGTACCAGAGCATAACTTCACTGCTCCTCCACCACAGCAATACTTAAGACCTAAACCCTTCAACAGAGGCCACGGCATCAGTAGATGCAGTGACTGTTGTGTAATGCACATGGAGAAAAGCAGCTGCTTAACTGTAAATGAAGCGCCACTGGTAATCCGCTGCAATAAGTTAAAATGTTAATATTCTATACATTTCCCCCTCCATGTTTAATCCTAAACCTGTGTTCCTGTCGACGAGCACACACTTTCAGAATCCTCTGTTATCACTTCTCTCTCCAACTGATAAATGACAACAACTACCACAACACCGACACATCTGCGTGCATACACACCCACAGAGGAATTACTCAAGCCGGGACAATTACTTTACTCCTTGTTGCCAGTGTCCATGTAGGTCACATTTCTTTGATTTGTAGCTAATATGACATACACGCACAAGCTGCATACACAGTTATTTGGTTAGAGGCCCTTTAGTTCAAGTTGATGTTTGGGGTGAACCATGATGTTGCTTAGCTTCAGAGGCGGGCTAATGCAGGATCAAATGTCTCTGTCTACATCAGAGGCCTGTGTGGTTGTGGATGGACAGCTTTGGATGGCAAGTGCCCTCTATGGACACTGGACACTTTACCACCCCCCTGCCTCAACATGTTTACCTGACACGTCTGCCTGGGTGGTGGTCCATCTAAAGATAAATGCATACACACATTCACATAAAGCATTCGAGTTTACACAATGCAGTTTGTGTGGTGACTGGTTATATTTCTTTATTTTTTACTTTAACATTTTCATTCCAAAGGTTTATAAAATTCCATCAACACAAATTCCATCTGAAAGATTAAATATAATTTTAATTTCTGAGCAATAATATTAAATTTAACACACACACTTAGGCGTAAATTCAGACCCACACTTGCACACACACCTGCAAACATTCTAAACACAAGTCCATTCTAGTGTCAGGCCCCATTGGTGTTGACACTTTGAAGTTGTCGGCTCCTTGTTTACTGATGCAAATTATGAGGTAGGGGACCTTCAGAAGAGCAGCAAGCGTAGCGGCTTCGTGGGAGGTGGGTTCTCCCTCTAATGCTGCATCCCAACTCGTCTTTTTGAGTGTATTCACCCCTCCGCCTGTACACGTCCCACGCACCCGCCCACCAAACAAAATGCCACTTTAAGATGGACTCACTTGTTTGAAAGGTGTAGGTCAGGAGGCCAGTGGACGTCAGAGGGGCTCAAACTCAAGTAGAGCAGCTTGGCCTCCTGCTGCTGTTTATTGATATATTTTTGCAGCAGGCATATAGGTATATGGAATTGATTTATTCATTTCAGTCCTCAAGGAGGAAAAAAAACTTTTGATTTACACAACAAACAACTTCTGTCAGTGGCAAACTAAGCATTTTACACTTCAGTTGAAAAGTATTCAGGGAGACATTGCAGAACACACACACAAAAAAATCACAACTTTTCCAATTAGTGTTTTTATTACATTCTGAGTTACTCAAAATAACTTGAACATTGTTTTCAAATTTCAGGAATTCTGGTTTTGTGGTTGTGCTGAGCAGAAACAGGAAATAGGAATCGACTTAATACTGGTGCAGAGAGCCGTCGGCTTGACCGAATTAGAGTAAACAGGAGTCAGTCTGCTGGGATTTCTGTTGCTACTTTCAATGGTGAGAATGCCACACTCCACCTTTTCCCACTTACTGACCCAAACACACAGCCCTGCTATGTACAGATGGCCACATTGTGTCTGTACATGAGTGATTAATGCGGCTGTGCATTGTAGCTTTTGTGTCTGTTGTTTTATTTTTATTAAAACTACCGTTTCTGTTCTGTTTCTCAGTGTTTATTGTTCAATTGGCATTTGGTATTTGTGATTGTTAAGGGTGGGGTAATGAGCTGAGCAATACTTAAGGCAATGACTGTCCTCACAGATATAGTGAGGATCATTGCATGTATATGTGTGTGTCAGCTATGTTGTGTAGAAAAGCCATTGATGACTGATGATCTGTTGAAAAGTCAACATATCCAAAACAAGAAAACAAACATCGTAGTCCCCTCTCAAGCAATAAGTAATACCATGACTCATTCAACTATATCTTGTGAATGTCAGTAATATTTTTTTTCGTGTGTACTTTGAAATGAAAATAGTTAGCTCCCCCTTTAGGCCAACTACAAAAATCTGAAAAGTAGCATATCATCAGCTTGAAAATGTTTTAGTAGCAGCAGCAAAACATTGTGAGTGACAGAATTTCTTATTGCAAACTGTTGGAAATATACTGATGCAGGACTTGCATGTGTGGGTTCCTGGGAGTGTGTGTGTTATGGATTCAGAGTTAGGTTTCTGCAATTGTATGACTGTGTGTGTGTCTGTGTGCATGGATAAGAAAATGCTTTGAAGGCGGGTCATTACTGTGGACAGGGATTATCTAGGTCCCAACCTACTACTTCCACCCCCTGTCACCCCCGTAGCAGATTGTGACAGCCGTCACTGTCAGTCACTTAGTGCCGTGTGTGTGTGTGTGTGTGTGTGTGTGTGTGGATGTGTGTGTAGGATTGTTTGCATTAGCGTAGGCTGAGTAAACAGGGCTCAGGTTACCAAAGAACGCTTTTCCATGTCATTCATTCCAATTAAAATGTGAAAAAAATATGCCGTGGGTGTCAGGGGAGAGAACATTACTTGGTAACAGCAGATCACATTCATTTTCAATAACAACGGGTCATATTTCATGTTGGCATTTGATGGAAATTTCAGTACATCCATAGATGAGGTTCAGTGTGTACCACTCTTTTAATGTGTTTGATATAAACTTTAATCCTCCCTCACATCTGTTCATATGAGACTGCACCACAGAATATATTAAACAAATGTCCACACTTGTGTGTAAACACACTTGTGTATTTTCCGAGGTTTTAAACTTTATCAATGTTAAAACCGAGAATAACTATAAATGTAGCATACTTCCATACTTCATAATTTCTTCTTTAATAGTTTATTGAGAAACAACAAAATGTTAATTTTCATTTTGCCAGTCATTGTTTAGTTAAGTGTAATATCGGCTAGTCTGTTAGGTTAGCTACCTCGTTCATTCCAGTGCAAGCTGTTGTCATGATGTATCTTTTTTGCATTTAAATTGCATTTACATTTAGTCGTTCAGTAGACGCTTTTATCCAAAGCGACTTTCAAGCAAGGTACAATGCAAGCAAGAATCAAAGTCGAGGAGAAAACATCAAAGTACTATCAGAGGAAGCGTTTCTGTTTCATAAGATACGAGTAGAAGAAAGAGCAGAAGCTTTTGGCAGCTCATTCCACCATCACTGAGCTGAAGAGTTTTCCTTGGTGTCTTTTGTCTTTTGTGTGGCGCTGGGACATTGTTCGCTTACTAAGCACAGCGGACAGTATGGATTGTAGACCTGAATGATTGAGTTGCTCTGTTAATCAACTCATAATTATTTCAGTTTTCTAAATAAAAAAGACAAAAACGATTGCAAAGTCTACAATAATCTTTGGTCTTTGATTGTGGTTGTTTCTCTTATTTTTTTCATACATCTCAGACTCTCCTGTTGCCACTCTTTAAGTGCACTCACAGAGCTTTCACTGATCACTGCAGGATGAAGCATTTCCAACTCGAGCAAATGTATCATCCTTTCAACCTGTTTATTTTTACACCATTTAAAAACGGCTCACACTCAAATTACAAGTTATTTTAAAGCTTTTCTTTTCTTGGTGTCCTGTACGATGTCTCCTGTCAACTCTGTCATTATCACCAAGACACCTGTGCACAAGGAAGTAGGAAAGTAACACACACACACAGAGTCCGTGAGATCCCTGTGGCTATATAATCGGTTTCCTCCCTTGATGTGTAGGCATTGCTAAATGTTCCGGGCTGCAAACAGAGGTTGTAGAGTTACACAAACTCAGTACTCAAGGAAAGGTGAACTGTAGTGCAGCGTCGCAGCCTAAAAACACTCAAACGTGGGGAGGTAGCACTTCAAATTCCTTTACCCCAGTTAAAGTACTAAGTAAAAAATACAAGTAGTTCACTGCAACAAAGATAGAATAGATCAGTTCTTGTTTCAGATTAAAAAAAGAACACATATGCGTTAACACTATTGAGCTTGATGCGCCTGATAACAAGAATGTACAAGCCTAAGATGCATTTATTCCACATGCTCCTCAAAAGTAATGTTTCTGCCAAAGTCTAAATGTTCAGGTCTTGCTAAGATTCATTTTTTACAGATTAAAAGAGACACAAACCTAGAAACCTGATTTCTGTGAACCGAATCAATAATTTCTTTTATTTAAAAATGTCTCCTTTAAAATAGCAGCAATAAAAAGCAAATGTTGCCTACACCAAATTTTAGAGATAGTAAACTCGTTTCACACTTGTGCCAAAAAGGTTCAAAGAAAATAAAGATTTAAAGAGACTAACATACTGTATCTTTGTCAAAAAATGTTTATAATTTTAGTAAAAGTGTGCTAACCATCTCTGTAACCTTGAGTTGGGTGTTAAACCAAATGGCAGCTGTCTTGTTTTGTTTTGTTTTGAAGTAACCAGAAACTATAACTGACAAGTACATTTAGTGGAAGTAAAAGTACATATTTTTCATTCTGAAACACTATACTTGGATTAACCAAGTACTTCTCAGTACAGGATGTACCTGTCACATCAGCTTCATCAATGTCTTACCAAAACATTTAAATTAATTACTGCACATGTTTTGCCCTAATTGCTATAATCACCGTTGTTTAAAATGTGTGGCTTTCTTAGTTTAGTTCCTCTTTGTGCTTTAAATAAAAAAAAAATGCTTAGTACTTTCAACTGAGTACAGATTTGAAGTAGTACTTGTAGTGAAGTATTTGTCCAGGCCAGTGCCTACACCTTTACCTGAGTACGGACCTCTCACAGCTCTATCACAGTGTGCTGTGAAGCTGCAGGCTGCTCAGAGTGGCCATGCTGACCTTTGTTCAACTTGACATTAAGACCACCAGTGTTAATGTTGGGCTCATCAGTGTATGAACATATTGGAAGACATACCAGGACATGACATCACTCACTGCGTCTTACCATGATTATATGCTGGTCATCTGATCTTATTTTGCTTTTTTTCCTCTTTTGCGCCTCTGGTTGTTCTACTCGCTTTTACACTGTTTGCCTGTCTCTCTGTCTGTCTCCTACTTTCCCACCCACCACCTCCTTCTCTCTCCCAGTGAGATGATTTATCCCCTGCTCTGTTTTCCCTGGACCACATGGCCAGGCAGTTTGCCCTAGCTCCACTCATCCAGAACCGATGTCATTCAGATCCAGTTAAATAAATGGCCCTATAAATTTCCTCCAATAATAACCCCGGTTGCTGCAGGAATGTGCGGCGGCTCGTTAGGGATGGAACGGGTGAGGAGGGGTGAGAAATGCACACAACCCGGAGACTTACACAGCTTTGGCCAGTGTGAGAAAGCATAGATGCTGTTTAGATGAAGAGGAATCTGGTTTGAGCAAGTGTGTGTGGAGGGTGTGGGTGTGGGGTCTACTAGCTGCGAAGGAATGGGGTAGTGGATGGGGCATTCCAGGGCCCTGTCTGTCTCCCTACCTGAAATGGGACCTAAGGGACACTTTAAATCAGCCCACCCAAAGACAGAGAGACCAATCGGGCCTCTGTCAGACCCAGCTAAATCTAGTCAAATGAAACGCATTTCCATGTGTGTTTGTGCATATATGCATATCACTACATATGTGTCTATACTGCACTGAATCTTAAAGCAGTACAGCTAACTCATCTACAGTGACAAATTTATATTCATCTCCATTATACACCTACATCTACTAGCAAAAAATACCTGCAAATCAGCAGGAACACTTTGACTATGCAGGTGTCGATTTCATAAAAAAATCAATTGCCAAAAAGTTGACTTCTGGAATAATGTCTATAGTTCCCCTGCTTCTGTATTTGCTCATCTGTTGCATAAAATCTTGCTGTACTTATGTTTCGAAAGACAATTTTTTATCAAATACTTATGCTACCAGTCTTTCACACCTAGTAAGATGATAAGCTACTGTAGGAATCCTAAACACTTGGTTGAAATGACAGTCTACATTATTTTATTAGAGAATACTTTCAATCTGGTTGGTCTACTTAGATTTTTAATTTCAGGGAGTATTTTCCTTCTATTAAAGCATCTTAAATGGCACATTAAAAAAATGACCAAAGGTTTCTTTTTTGCTAATATTTAAATTTTATTTATTAAATTTATTTTTAATGCTATCCAAACATTTTCTGCATTTCTTTGCTAATAAAAACAGTGACGTGAGGTTACAGATTCGATAAGATGTACCCTAACATTATTCCAACGTCTTTAGTTATGGCTGCTTTGTCTACTAACTTGGAAAACGTGGATCATCACCTGAATTTCGACCCTATAATCCAGCCCACTAAAAAACATAACAGAGTTTTTGTGTGATGCTTAATCTGATTTATTGGTGCTACAGTACAGTAGCTAGCTGGCAGCACATGAGAAAAATGTCTTCCTGGCATTACAAGTCTCTGTGGGAAACATGAAAACTCAATATTATTTCTCCCATCAATAGAGAGATGCACACAAGGGTAGTGGGAGGGTAGTGTAGTTATGTCGTTGTCATACTCATTTTAAACCAGCTCTCATTGTAGCAGTGACCGTAAGAAAGAAAAATCAGACACGTGACAGTGTCGAAGAACGTCAGTGCCCCTCCTACAGTGCACTGCTCAGCATCCACCCACCACATTGCAAACGACATTCCCTGGCACTGTAAAACAAACATACCTGGCCAGGCTTTGAACTGAAGGAGCTTTATGTTTAAAATGGGTGAGCTACCGTTTCCACTGACCTGGAGGTGTGGTCTGTGCTGGTATAGGAGTTGGAGGGTGGACACCCATAACCTCCACGACGCCTGACTCCATTCCTTACACTCTGGCTTGTCCAGTTATTGAGCTGATTGACTGGCCCACTATGTGATGCCAGTGACCCGAGACCCGTTAACTGGCTTAAATTGCTGCCCTTGTCTGCCACCCCCCACCTCCACCTTTCCCGAGTGCCACACTGCCATCCTCCTGCCCCTTGTCTGCAGAAGATGACAAATCACCCTCCACTTTCTAAATGGGGCTGAGACCCTCCATGGCCCCTGGTCCCCTGCCTGCAGCCTGCCCTGTCTGCTTAGAGAGGGAATCCCTCATTCTGGCATTAGGCAGGGGATGTGGTTAGCCTTACACTTCCCCTCCACCCACAAGAGCTGTAGCTTATATCTACGTGTTTATCAAATACACAGCGAGAAAAGAAACATAATTTGAGCATGATGTTGATAGATTGGCTAGAAATAGGAATATCAGACAGACTGGAAAGAAGTGGGCGTTTGTCACCGGAGTGGATACAGTTTCATGTGTGTGTACCTGTGTAGGAATGTTACATCCTTGTTGCATGAAATGATCCGTCGTAGCGTGCGTGTTTGCATACCTGTTGCATGAATTGGTGTGCAAGCATGTGTGCGGCTCTGTGTATGCGTGTGCTTACAACATAACTGTCTGGCTCCCATGTAAGGCAGTAAATCTATCATTACTGCTACGTTTACCTACCACTTCACAGAGCTGTATGTCCAGTGTAAACAGCGTTTATCACTGCATGCAAATTAGCCTGTAAGCCTCAACCTCCACAAAGACCCCATTCACTCCCAGCATGGCGTTTTTCCACCTTAAATCCAATACCCCAGATTACAGACTGATTCAGAAATGTGCACTGCTTTACTGTCACTCACGCCCTCCAATGGTTCCCTCCATATGTCATTTTACAAAGAGTCTGCCGTTTCCTGGAGCCAATATTGAGAGTTGTGACCAGTACTAGTCACATAAATGTCATGTTTCAACCGTGACAGGCCTGTTCTGAACGTAAGAGACAAGATTTATCTCTTCTTCAACTTTTTTCTCCTTACATTTCCTCCTCTCGTAACTCCGCTCTCCTCTACTCTTCCTTTTATTTATTGTCCTTACCTGCGTTCTCTCAGAGTTAATATGTGTGACAGAAGCAGAAGTGAAATGCTTTTCTGCAATTAAACCCCCTACCTGATTTGGTTGATATAATTGACCTCTAATGTGATGTAATTCTGTATATTCTTGATTAACTTTTCCATTAACATGTCCAATATAATTATACTGGCAAGTACCTGACTTTTCCATAAAGTTTAAACTTGGTTATCAGCAACTATCAGCCTTATGAAATCTGAACATAGCAGCACATGTTGCTGTAAATTACAGCTTAGGGCTCCACTGGGAGGTAGGAAAGATTTATAGGACACTAATAAGCACTATCTTCTCAGCAGATCACACTACAAGACACAGTGTGTGTGTGTGTGTGTGTGTGTGTGAGAGAGAGAGAGAGAGAGGGAGAGAGAGAGAGAGAGGGAGGGAGAGACAGCGAGGGCGAGAGAGCAAGTGAGTGACTTCAGTAGCTCATTATCCATGGACCACAGGTTCAGTGGTTCAATCCCCGGTCTACCTAGCTGTGTGTCAGAGTATCCTTGGGTAAAACATTGAACCCTCATCATCTAGCTCCTGGTGGGCCAGATGAGCACCATGCATGGTAGCAAGGCACATTGCCATTGTTTGTGTGTTCAAAATGACTGTAAGTTGCTTTGGCTAAAAGCATCTAAATAACTAAATGTAAATAATGTACAGTTATTTCAAATAATGCATATATTGTAATTTGTCATCATTTCTCAGTGTTCTTCAGTGATGCACAGAGTTGTCTCTTGCTGGCATTCAAACAATTGCATTGTAAAGACATTTGAGACGGTAAATAGTAAGCACATTATATTATGAATACATTTTACGACTATGTTCACATGTGCAGCTAAAATGCTTACATATTCAGCCTGGCTTTCTATTTATAAGTATAAGCAGTGTGTAAAGTTAAGACTTGTTCCCTGTCAGGAGTGCTTTTGGTTTGAAATCGCTGCCTTCTTGTAAGACCTCCCTTTGACAGAGCAACAATGCCATCAAATCTTACTGAGGAAGCTCTCACACAAAAAGAGAGAAAGAGAGCTCATGTGCTGACTCTTTGTGTGTGTGCGTGCCCGCTGGTGTAAAGGCATGCGTACACGCCTTCTGGCTTTTATTTCTTGTGTGGTTGTCCCTGTCTATCTCTGTGTGTGTTCACCTGTGACCAGGGCTATTCATTAGGCAAAGATGAGCTCATGAGGGTGGGTCCGACAAAAGGATTGGTGAGTGTACAGGCTGGCAGCCTCAAATCCAAAGTTGATCCTGGCCTTTCACACCGGAGTGTAGTTGACAGAAAGCATGGTGGGTGGGTTGGGAATGAGGTGGCCAAAAGATTAGGTCCAAGTGGATAAAACAGTACGTGTTTAAAAATGTGCTAAAGGTGGAAACTGTTAAGTTCATACTGGTACATATAAATTAACATTTTCTGCTAATCTTGCTTTTTTGCTAATCTTCACCCTATAAAGTAAAGTGTGAATTGCTGCTTGTTGAGGCATTTTTTCCCAATGTGAATTCTCATTTGAAAATTTCCTTTTAATGATATTGACAGTATGAGTACTAAGTTGGCTCAATTTTAATATTTCTATTAAGTCTACTTTATTTATATGCCAATTTACAACAAAGTCATCTCAAGGATCTTTACATAATAAAGTCAGGACTATACAGAGATTTATAGAAAACCCAACAAATCCCCTTTGAGCAGCTATAAGGACCAGTGGTGAGGAAAAACTCCCTTTAACGACAGAAACCTCCAGCAGAACCAGGTTCAGGGTGGGCGGACATCTGCCTTGACCAGTTGGGGTAAATGGAAAGTGCTAGGAAGGTGAGTTATCACCATCTGATTAAAGTTTGGATTTTCATCTAGCAAAACATCTTACATTTAGCTATAGCATATTTGTAATGCTTCATTTTAGCACAGGTGAAAAATTTACCAAAAGTGGACTGAAGTAAAAAAAGGTGTTTAAAAAAAGTCCCACTGTACTTATTTCCTATAAGCAAACATTAAGAATGTATTTTTATTAGTTTATCTATTCACCTGTTGTGTAAGTCCACACTCCTTTTAGTTCTCTTTTGGTCTCCACCATCTCAGCAGCCTTAGATTCTAGTTGTTAACAATTTCTGCCCTTTGTTTCCTGTTGCAGAGGCAGGGTATAGTGTGCGTCAGAGCTTTTTTGGAAAAAATAGAAATGAGGTTGTTAGAGCAGTAGGACTGGCTAATCTCTATGAGCGTCATCCTTCACATGAAACACTTTATTCTATGTTTATTCCAAATGTTTTGCATTTAGATATACTTCTAAAATTGTCCAACAACAATATTAACTAATATTATTACAACAGTTGCATTCGTTGCTTCCAGTTAGAACACTTCCAGTATGTAGTGTATTCTGTGCATCCTCCTCGAACCTCAGGCACGCACTCCCTCTGGGGATTCCTACAGTATATTTCTTGGCGGCAGCTGCAGGCGTTTGTACTGTAGGGTTAGCAGTCTGTGTATCAGATCGTGTGTGCGTTTTCTGTCCTGCTGGCACAGCTGACAGGGCATTAAAGCTCTCTGAGCAGCATGTAGTCACTGGCATGTAGTCTGCAGAGTATTTAGAGGGCAGAGAAAGTCGCTATGTTTTTCTTGGTTGCTCCCACACACATTTTCTTACTTTTAATGTGGGTGTCACTCCCTTTACTGTTCTCAGACATGTGCGCACACTAACTTAGACACTTAAAAAAGGTGAAAATCCATTGTGAATGATGAAATCCATCCTTTGAGGTTTACATTTCTGCTTCCCAGAGTCTCTCTTTCTCTCTCTTGCCTGATTGATTGTTTAGCCCTGTTTTCGTCAACAGAGAATTCCACAGGAAACAATGGTAATTAAGAAATATGGATGTTGGATACATCTATTTGCTTTTCTAAAATGATCATTAGCAAATTTCAGCTGCAGTCATTCATCAATGTGCGGAGGCACTTGGCATTAGACGCACACCCTGTTGCCGACCTATCCCAGCATTTCTCCTGGTGATGACTTCATTAGAGCTCGATTTGCTGTCCTATAAACATGTGTCTCTTAGGGAGATATGATATAATGGCTGGACTAACGGTTCATCTGTCTTCCATACACATGGCAAAGCATAACATCCCAAAGCAATCCAAGGAGGTGAACAAAATAATGTAATCACCATGACAAAGACTTTCATTTTGAATGCTGACATACATTTGTGTTAGCTTTGAACGAGACCTGATGGCATGCTTTCGGGGAGATATGAGGCAAACTTGTGACATCATTATAAGAAAATGACAGCAAAGACAAATTAATTCTCATTTGCAAAATATCCAATCCTATTGAATAAATGTTAAATACCACCTACTGCCTTCTTCTTACACATGTATCACCACCTAAGTCAGGAAAAAAAACTGACAATGATTCATACTGTTACTTATTTAATAGATATCTTTTGGCATTATAAACAGTTAACACTCAGTATTGGTATGTAAAAGAACTATTTCATTCACTTCTCAGTTTAGCCACGTGTGACTCTTGGTCCTGGCTCAAGTATAAAATCTTAGCACACAATGGAACATCTCTTCCACCAGGTTGCTCACAGGGCTGTTAGCTGGAGAGTCAAACACAGCAAAAGAGGAGGTAGTGCCGCACTCTCTAGTAGCTTCACGACTGACTGTCACAGCATCCAACCGAAATGATCCATTACCATCCCTACTATCACAAGTAGATTTCTGTCTTTCAGACAAAACTTAGTTTGCCACACTCATTTCTGCATATCTGAGCAATTACGGTACTTTGATGAGTAAAATGATATTAGTGTTAAAAATATAAACAAACAAACAACAACAAAAAACATGGTCGCTAACTTATAATACGCTGTATAGCTCTGCTGTTGCGATGGTTTGCCTGAATCACTAGCAACTGCGCCATGTAAGTTTGAAGTCAGATTCCAGAGATTTCCCACAGGAAGAGTGTCACTGCAAAGCAAGATGGTGAGTATCCTTATCCAGATGGGGTAGAAGTTCACAATCCTATTACTAAAGTAAAAGTGCAAATATTTGCCTGAAAAAATACTATGCAATTTGACGTACACATAAGATCATCAATTACATTTTTTTATAATACAAATGTGCAAGTCTATTCCAGCTGAATTGATTAAACTCTCAAACGTGAATGTTATAGAAAAAAAAGTTACAGCCATTGCGGACAAAGTTACCTTGTGACGTTTGTCTGTGAAGATAAATGTAGAATAGTAAAAGTGTAATATTTTCTTCTAAATTGTATTTAAATTTAAGTAGAAAAGTAGCCTAAAGTGGAAATGCTCTTGTAAAGTACTGCAAAATATCACCTCTTTTCTTGGCCTGGCTAAACATGACCCATGTGGTAGGAAGGTGACAAAAGAAGAGAAAGGCCAGTAGAGTGACCAAGCTCTGTTAAGAGTTGTACTAGTTGTACTGTACTAGTTTAATATCATAGTCTCACCATTGTGCAGGTTTTTATGTTCCTCTTAGATGTGATGTGGTTTTACAGCTTGCTAATTGCTGAGTAATTGTGAAATAACATTCCATAAATAACAAAAGAACCAAATTCTGCCTATCAAGACTTCAACCATTAAGTACGGCATTAAATATTAGCACAGAATCGATCTCCTTTAAATTTTCATCAGTTGCAATAGAAACACTTTTATCCAAGATCACAGAGAAGCTGAATCAATGGGGCACCTGCACCTCTATAGGATATAATAAGGTCTCATGGATCTTTTATTAAGAAAAAGAAAACTTTACTAAGAAAACTTACAGTTAATGCTTAAATCATTAGGATAGTCTTTGAAAATAAGCGACTTTGCTGCAAACCAAATAACTGTAAGTTATTAGGTTTGATGATAGCTCTGCAAGCATGACTGACCATACATGACAGAAAGCTGTCAGCTTGCGGGGTTTCATTCCAGACATACACTGCAGGTGATTACTCTTGACAAGGTGATCAGCTGAGCAAAATTCCAAAATCTAAACCCTACAAAACCTAACACTCTTAAAAAATCACACAGACCTTCAAAACTTTTGAGGATTAATTCATTTGTTAATTTTATTATAACACAGTAATGATAAAAAGAGCAGAACAAAGTGTGAAATAACAACCTGATTAACAAACAAACAAACGCTTAATAAACCTGCTGTGGTGGCAATGAACATGCCCCTGCTGCAGCACCAGCTCAGCTTCAACAAAGTCTACTGAAAGGGCTTAAACATCTAAAACTCTTTTGATCCATTGATGCAAGTTATTTCTATTGATTTATCACACAGCTCATATCGTTTCAAGTTGCCTGAGCGTATTATGAATTCAAAAACAATCAGTGAAGGATTTCAGAGCACATGTATGAAGGTTTGAAATATTTAGAGTCCAGCTCTTGTGCTGATTCACTTCCATCGTCTTTCAGCCCCCCATTCTCCCCCGCTATGTCTTTGCTTCCGTTTAGCTCTGAACCCCGACCTAACAGCACAGCAGGACCAATCTATAAATTACTGATTACTTGAAGTGAGGACAGCCTGTCTTGTGTATGTACCTGTGCGGGTTGTTTTACATGCAAAGTTGTCTGTGTGCCCACAAAACTGTGAAAGTAAATTACAGTCGGCTGCTGGATTAAAAGGCCTTTTTAAAGCAATAGTTTGGAAAGTTTCCAGCTGATGTTAAGGGGAACTTGAATGATATTTCTATCACTGATCAATCTGGTTATGTCTTAGATTATGTCCGTTGAAAACAACGGAAATTCTGAAGGGTTCACAAAATTTCAGATGCCACTATAGGAGATATCTAATTCAAAAACAATTTGTACTATTAAAGTCATATCTTATTCTTATTTTCTGAACTTTGTCTTTTGTCCAAGAGTTTCGATGCCATACTGGAAGTAGTTACTTATATGGAAGTCAGTTCTGTACTATGCATCCAATTTAGTTTTTTTTATAGTAAAATGTGACCTTACAAGGATTTATGTTTAAATACTGAACTAATCTTAACAAAACTGACCACAAAGGGAAAATTACATTACAATAGGACAGCAAACGTTATTTTTTTGCTTTTAATCTTTGAGATTGTAATTTATAAAATATTTTACAAGGTAATGGTGGTTAAACCATGCAAGTATCATAAAAATTAATACAATGAAAGAGTATAATTTTTGTGTTATAACTAATGATGGAGGCTACTACAGTAGGCCCTGTATGCAAACGTTCGAGCAGCACAGAGTGAGTAAATATTGACATGTGGCCAGGGATGTGTCAATCATTTAGTTTTTATACTTTACATCATGTTCTCATTGTGTTGCTGAACCACCTCCCTGTTAAGCCACAAAGTAATAGAAGAGAAGGAAGACTTGTTGCAACTCGCAGCATCCAGTAAAAGGAAAGAAGCAATTATAGAGCTTGTTTTCTGGATAAACTCCACAAATAGTTTGAGGAATATCTGAGCCGGCACAATATTTGACTAACAACAATAAATTAAACTATTTTACGTAATAAACATATGTGATTTGAGTGTAGTTAAGTATTTTCGCAATTTCACCTTTAATTAAATAGTAAAAACATGTTTTACTGTTGAATCTATGTTTCAGACAGTAAACATCTCACTGGTTGGGTAATTGTGGATAACTTCATTTTGACAGCGGAATCTCATATGATATATCCAAGTTGTTCCAAGCCCATTTCCTCTTTCAAATAATTCTGCATGGTTAGCCTCTTGAGGACGCACTTTTGAGAATCGCCGGTCCATGGGGTCTCATCTAAGTTTCCAGAGGTTAACCTGATGTCCTGTGTGACCCCAAAGGATTCAGAGCGAGGCTGTTGGAAAGGATTCCTCTGTGTGTGTTTTAGATCCCACTTCCCCCTCCAACATCTCCCACATCTCAGGAGGTCCGGCCAGGCCTGGCAGCCCCTCAAAGACGCCCTTCTTTTGCCCTGCGCCCCTGAGGGGGGCAGCCCCCGACAGTTATGCAAAGTCAACAAGCCCTAATTGTAGGATCGGATTACAAGCTAAATTCTTCTTGAACCCATTAACAACTGCAGTTAATTATAAGTCATGCAGAGGGGTGTTCGAGTGTGAGTGACAGCGAGAGGAGGTGATACAGAAACATGGCGGAAGAGGGAAAAAAGCCTGGAAACATTTCAAGTTACATCACAGATGCAATACACACATGCACACAGGCACATTAGCCTTTTTAGAAGGACCTCCCAGACTACAGTAAATCTCTTCTTCATTGGTCTTTGTGGCAGGGATTTGCTCTAATGAAGGAGGGGATCAGAGCAGTGACTCACACATTGTCAAAGTCACAATCAGACCAATTTTCATCCAGCTCCAATGTGTCAGCTTGACAGCAGGATCTATCTGCCCTCTAATTACACTCTTGGGCAGCTGAGTGCACATCAATCTGACAAGAGGCATTGATATGAAGAAATGAGCCATCAAGATTCGTTGGGTGAAAGCTGGATAGGCTGCTGACCATGGACAAGCTCTGCACACAAGTTCTAAAGTTGTTTCGTAAATAACATATATGAAGATAGAAAATACTAAAGAGACAGTTATTGTCAAAATATCAGCCTTGGCTCTTCGAGCTTTAACCTATAAAATCTACTTCAGCAAGCAGGTGTATAATTTGATGGTTTTAAATGTGCTTTTCATGGCCTTATCTTACAAAAAGCCCTAAAGACAGATTCAAATTATTCGATACACAGAAAGATAAGTTGCTTGCCAATTTTCCTACAACTTTTTCCACTGCTTAACAAGTCCCAGCACAGTCAGTCTCTGCAGCAGCACTCAGCCTCACTCTCACTATGGTTTCACTAGTGTATTTGTCATAGTTTCACTGTAATATGCCTAAGAACTAGACAACCTCAGTCTTCCAAATAAAATAATAAATATTTGCTTCAGATTTAATTCACATTACTTTAGAACTGAGAAGGAGGTAGACCAAACCAGCGACAGGAGAACAGAGGCACCACCAGGCCTCGTGGCTCTAAGCCTGCTTTATTGAATTCTCTGTTGTCTTTATGAAAGTCAGGCTAAGACGGGGCAACAGGTGCCAGTCTCAAGTGGGACGAGCTTTAAGATGTTCCTTTTGACCCTGGAGGAAGACAGGACAGCTGCAGTGTCTGGGTGTGGGGGGAGGAGTGAGGAATGAATGGACTGACAGAGTTCACCAGGTTACAGATAGACTGTTTCCAGGTCAAGGCCGTAGACAAGTCACAATTGGATAATGAGATAATCATACAGTCACTTTGGAACATATTCAGACCCTTTAACTTAAATGTTTTTCTGCATTGTTATTTTTAATTGAAAACATGTTGATCAACTATGTACTATAACCTAGAATAACAAATTAATGTTATTTATTTGTAAAAACCTTACAAAATAATGACAAATAATAAACTGAAATATAGTTTCTTATCCGTAAATATATGAGTTTCGTCTTGGCTGTTGTCTTAGGATCATTGTGACTCTGAACTCAGTATTTTCGAAGAACACCCCTGTATTTGGCTGCATGCATCCTTCCTTAACTGTGACCAGCCTCCTGGTCCGAATTGTATTAACTACATGATAAGCAGTGCCTAGTGTTTACAGGACATAAGTTCTGAACCCAAAAACTTATGTCCATTTTATAGTTACATTAACAGGAATTAATAATGGCTACTACTTTGTAGGATCTGTGGTCGCACGGCACTGAAAGTACTCGAATAACAAACCAACAAATGAGACACAGATGGAAAGCCTGCCATTGCTTAAACGGGAGAAATATAATAATTAGGGGTTTTGTGACCCGTTTTTTGAGACTGAGTACAAGTACTTAGATTTGAGTACTTGCAAATACAGAGTCCTGATACAAGTCCTAGACTGTTTTGCTAGTAGTATGAGTTGCTGAATAGTAAAATCCTCATCAATCCGCTGCAGTTAAGCAAATCCTGCAAGTACTGAAATTCTTGTATGTTCTTTGGCCAAAACAAATGTTGTGGCTTGCATTCGGCTTTGCTTTTGTCATCATCAATTATCTTAAAACAGCTCTTAAGCGCAGACATTTTTCCACCTCCGCCTACCTACAGAGGTTCATGCGGTATCGTGTGCGGTATCGGAGAAGTTTTATGAGTACAAGTACAGGTTCACAAAAGGCAGTATCAGATCCGATGCCCAATACTGGTATTGGCGTTGGAACATCCCTAACAATAATTCTTCAAAATGGAAAGTCTAAGCACACTTTTGGACAGTCTCTGGATGACAGCCTCCACTACTGTATGCTCCCTGACCCTGGTCAGACTGGCAAAAAAGAAAGAAGAAAGTGGGCGACACAGCAAGTTCATGGATGTGTTTATTAAGGGTCCCGAGGCAACAGCAGAGCAAATTGCTGGCACCATGCTCCTCCCTTCTCCCCCTCTCACTCTCCCTTTCGCTCACGTGTGCTCTCTCTCTATCTCTCCCTTTCTCTCCCTTTCTCACTTACCCCACCACATTCATCTCACCCCACCGTCTCCTTCTTTTCCAGCTGCAGTCGAGGAAAACCCCTAAGCATTTGGCCAGTGAGCCAGTCAGCCAGTCGGTCGGCCCGTCTGCTTTGCAGAGGGCCCTGCCAATCATCGTCTGGTTTTTCTCATAGCGTTCTGCACGAGTCTTTCCATTGCACAAGTGCCATGGTGTACCTTCTGGGGTTAAACCAATACACATGTCTGAAGGCCCATATTATGTCCAAACGTTTACTTTAGGAAGATGCCTGGAGTTAATATGTCGTACTAAGTATGAATAAAAAAGACATGGGTTTTAAGTGTCCTGTAGTTTTTAGTTGTTTGGTTTGTAACGTGCCAATTGCAGCAAAATGCAATTAGATATAATGAGGTTAACAGCACCTATTAATGTCCTTGATTGTTTTAGTCAGCCCCGGTAGCAGTAAGGCGTTCCCATAATCAGTTGTTTCAGTCAGCTACATCAGTTATAAGTTTGCACCTTTCAAATACTGGCTCCATGCAGTACATGTAGATGTTCAAACCTTCAGTTTAAAGAGGTTTCCTGGTATGCGTGGCCCTTTTTGACAATGCTCTGTTTTATAATCAGCACATACTAATATTATTAAGGGAGGTAAGAATATCTCAATTCCCCGCTGGTGTGCCACTCAGTTTGCTGTTGCTGCTGTGTCAAAGAAATGCATGGTAACATCGTTATGTTGGACTATTGTGGTCTTAATCTGAACAAATTACAATAAAAATACAAAGACTTGACCACTACAGCATGACCACTACAAACTTTAAATTTATCACATCTACTTTAGTGCTAACTTTAATAAACTTGAGCTTTAACCATCATTTCTTGATTTCTTTTTTTCTCAATGCTTTGCCATTTTATCACAGAGATGCTAGGAGGAAACACACAGGTGGTTTGTGTATGTAACAGATTTTTGTTCATTTGGACTTTATCTTACCTGCTCTGAGAGGAAAAGGTCCATGGAGTGGAAATCTAAAGTCAGTACATTTTAAGAATTCAAAGATGCACTGCTGCTTCCAAACGAGCTGTGTATCCATATTTATGAACTTATTGCTTTTTCTTTGTTAGTTTTGGTGTTGTTTCCTACCATCGTAGCTAAACTGCCCCTGTGTCTCATGTGTCTCCATCCCTTTTAGGACATGATTGTATATGGTTTCCAGAAGTAAGATTCAGAATAACGCCTGAACTATGATAACAGACAGTTTTAGCCAATGATTAATTTTTTGTGTGAGAGTATGATCAGCTGATTGGTAGCAGAGTCTTGACACAACGTGGAGTGAGGGGCAGACTTGTTAAAGAGGCTGACAAAGGACTTGCCAACTTTGGACCTCTTGGAAGATTCTTCAGTCCTTCTCAAGAAGGACACATTTGTATTTCGGGTTGTAGGCTTCTGTTGAATTTAGAGCTTCTCCAAAGCAAAGAGCAGGAACACTAAGCTTGGTGAGGGGAAAACCCTGCGGAACCACAGCAGACATGGAGCTTCAGACCGACAAGGCGGCAGGAAATTGGCATGGCAACAGGACTGGCTTCATGCCAGTATAATTATCAGAAACCGGTCACAGTTAATAACAGAGCTGCAACTTGCAGGTAACCCCTAAGCGTTACTTGTCCAGTCTGGCAGGGGGCTAGTCCTAAATTTGAAAACTCGTATGTTTATGTATGCCCTAGACAAACAACCAGCTACTAAATGAAGTTTAAGTCTGATGTTGATGCTGCATCAGATAAGCTGACAAATCATTTGACAGATTTTCCTGTAAAGATCAGATCCTGTAAAGACTTCTAGCATCTGTGACTGGATACTCCAATAGCTCCTTGCTCCAGTCTCCTTTGAATGCCTCCTTTCTGCCTGGTCGTCATCTCCTCTGAATCACATCAAGGCCACCAGAACATTTTCAGTTTTACAAAACTTTGAATTCTGGGGAACAGCCAGAAGGAAGCATGCACACACAAATCCAATGCTTGCATGTAAAATAATCTACCTCCCTTAATGCAAAAGCTTATATTTGATAATCCCCTCTGCATGAGTCAGGTATTTTGGATAAAGAAGCCGCCACAGGTGTTGGGAAATAGTGGGAGAAATGCACATATGAGGTGAGACAGATGGTCCTTCCAGCACATCAAAGAGCCTCAGTGAAGATCAGTATAACAATTCTTGTATTGTGAGCATTGCCCACAGTCTACTCCTCCACTTATTCTATATTTGCACTGATGAGTTCCTGTGTGTATTTTGGTGGGACAGTTTGGAGCATGACAGAGCTGCTTGCCTAGTATTAAACAGGTGTTCATTGTAGTCACATAATACATATGATTGTTCCCCCTGAAAAGCTATAATCTGGCATAACGCACTGGATGGCAGTGGGTTTGTTAAGTGTTACATGTACTAATGATGAGAGTAAACTAGATTGTTAGCTCTTTAAATGTTGATTATGTGTAATTCAGCTGAAACCAAGGAGGACATCCTGTAGCAGAGAGGTGTCATAGCTGAGTGCTCTGAGACAAACACACATTTACAGATGCAGATTACAGGTGCAGGCTGTAGGAGAGCTGTGCCTGCCTCACGGCGCCGTAAAACAAGGTGTATTCCACAAAATTCCATACAATCTACAGCATATTCCACGTGTAGCAAACATTTGAAACCATAAGCAATGAAGTTTATGAAATATAAGCTGTAAGTAAAAATGGCTTCAGGGAAGTATCCATGGGTTGATTGATTGCACTGTATGTAATGCATAACCTAACACTGCTGGATAGTCCTCCTGTTCATTTCATCTGCATGTTTTGTGACAGATGTGTGAGGTAGCACTCATGGAGATGAATGACAACACGTGTAACCTCACTCACACTGCCAGAATGGTAACCGATCTCTTGTGCGAACCGCTGGAGGATGATCCCTGCAGAGCTTGAGGAGAACAAGAGGAAAACATCCCCAATTATACAGATTTGAGCAGACCCGTGCTCTGCTTTCTCAGAGAGGCAGTTTTGGCATGAATGCACTTGGTTTTAGGTTCCACTATTTAGTATGTAAGTTTTTTGCAGCAATAATTTATGACCCAATCTACACAATGATATTATCAAGCCATGCTGGCAAACAAAAAGACGGCAAAGTCGTCCCCTCTGCTGTGGGCCGCAGCCTTGCACTTTGAGCCATGCATTGTCAAAAGCTCACAATGTCATTGTCTTCTGGCTTGTCTGTACTTAGGTTACAATACTAACTAGGAGTGATGGACATGGAGGCATTACAGCCTCGGGCGGCTCTTAGATTGACATTTGTTTGCCTGGAAAACAGCCCCTTTCAGTTGTTCGAATGGGGCCAGTCTGGCAGCATAGTGAGAATGCCTCCACGGTGGACTGTGACGAAAAAAAGGTGAACTTGGCTCTTATCTGACAATGTGTTTGCTAGTCACATATATCTAAGATAACAGCAGCCATATTTTTACTGTTTCTATTGCTTACATTGCAGTCTTTAAGATAGCAAATGATATAATGCAATAACTATTACAACAGTCGGTGAATGGACTGTTGTAATAGTTAAATGAGTCTTTACAGCGTGTGAAGTAAAATATTTCACAGGATTTACTGTGACTAAATATAGCCAACAACTAAATAGTTTGGAGGCATGATGAAGCATACAATAAAATTATCATACCTACTGCTTTTCATTCTTATGGCTTAAAGAATGGATGCTACCTAATAAAACCTGCAACACTCGGAGGTTTGAGATGTTTACAGGTTTAACTTGGTATGTGTTAGGCAACATAATACTCGGTACATACAACATCTAGGGAACCTGAACAACAGAAATACAGCTATTCATTTCACTTTACAGTAAATATGCAAATAGTGCATTCAGTAATCACAACTGACAGAAAGATCAACAGCATTTTTAAACGGAGCAGAGTAAAATTTCAAGACCTTAATTCATTCGTCAATCTTTCCAACTGTCTCTCTGTGCTCTAAGCCTGAGGTGTGCTGTGGCATGCATGGTGTGAGAAATCAGGCCCTGGCGATCTGCCAAGCCAGTCGTCAAACAAAGAACTGATGCAGGGCCCTCTGGGCTTTTCCTGCTCGTCTTTACACTGACTTGTATGAAAGCTTCACAGCCAGGAAAGATTACACGTCTTCTTTAAAGCCCTCCTCTGTCTTTGCCAAATGCTACAAAAACACCAGGGCCAGGAGTTGGGAGAGATGTGGGTGGATGATGGGGGTGGGGTTCGGGGTTCCTGCCACTAAAATGCTTTGCAAGAAATGCACAGGGTGCTCACTGTCTTTTCTTATAAGAGCACAAACCCCTCTGCCTCTAAATGACAATTTAGATGGAGAATGTAATTTAATAGGGGTGACAAATTGCAGGTGTCTTTCGTGGCTTTGGGTGAACGTTTCAGGGCAGCTTTCCAGCATGCTGAGTGGGATCCAGAGCTTTGACTGACTGCTGCACCTGACCGTGCACAATCCCTGAGATCAGCTGCCGTCACCAGCAGTCTGCCAATCAAGATGAGTGGATGCCCAGAATGTCCCACCCACTTAGCGCTCTGACGCAATGATGATCACTCTCTAGAAAATATGTACAAACTTCCATTTTTTATTCCCTTCTATAAGCCTCTTTAGTCAAATGATGAATGATGTGGTATCTCCCAGCAGGACAGACACACACACAAGCTTACTAATTGGGATTTATAGCGTCACTGGCAGTTGTGTAGGTCATTATTCTCTAACATTGTACTACTGTTTATCTACAGTTTTCCTTTGTTTCTGTATCTGTCTCTGTCTCAGGGAAATTCCCCGTTGTGGATTATATTTCTTTTTAGCTGTGGAGATTACGCAGCTGGTACAACTTGAATGTGATCACTGAGACAAATTTCTGATATTGTGATGTCTTATTAAAAAATACATTTTTAATCTTATATTTCATGAGCAGATAAGAGCATATGTACATGAGAAAAAAAAGAAGCATTAGCACAACAGGTGGTTGTATTGGTGATTTACTTGTCAGAAAGGGAAAGTCTACATACACAAACTGGAACCTAGTGGACTGATTTGCAGACTCCTGCTTTGCTTGAGCATCAAGCCCAATCTTTTAGTTCACACCACTTTACTTGAGGCACCATAGACCACTGCAGATGTTACAGATGTTGCCCCAGCTCATAGAATGATCTGTAATCTGTAAAAATCTGTAATGGTATTTGAATTTTAGTTTTTGTGCCCCATGTTGTGGGGATCACACTGTTTTCTGCTTGTACTATGAAAAAGCCACAGTGAGCTGTAAAATCGATAGTTTCTCCTTAGCATTTTTCCGCAGCTGCCTTGGTTGTCTCACGCATGCTCAGTAGGAGGAGGATCACTCATTTGTCATATGCAGAAGAAACATTAACTACCTGGAGAACTTAGCTGGTCCAATGCAGACATAAGCTTAGTGATGCTAATAAGTCTCTCACAAGTGGAATGGCCCTTTAAATCTACATTTAATTAAAAGGCGACTTCATTAATTCTTAACTTGCATGCTGTTAATCCAGGGAGTGTATTTAACTTCCTGCCTCCTCTGAATGACATCATTAGGAGTAATTTATCATCTCTGTGATACCATCTATTGGCTCCTGCTATCAATGGGAAGTCTTGGTTGACCTGCTTCTCCAGAACTACTTCAGCTGACATCATCTGAACTAAAAACCTGCCACGAATGATACCATCTGGAGGACCTTTCCAGAAATATAGACATATTTTAATAAGATAAGATAAGATAAACCTTTATTCGTCACACAGTGGGGAAACTTCCATGTTGCAATGCAGTGCATTGTAAGGCAAAGCAATATCAAATATAGTATATACAATCTAAAATGGAAAAAAATAAGTATAAAAGTATGACTAAAATGAGAAAATAAAAAATAAGAATACAAGCATGTCACATATGTACATAGTCATACAAGCAATCACTTGTATTACATACAAGGCATGTAATAATAAGTTTAATATAGACGTAAAAGTTAAAGTACAACCACAACAGCAAATAGAAAATCTGTGAAATGTCATTTGACATTGACAAGGAAAACAAGCATCAGGCTCAGTCCTAATTAGTTTCTGTCTTCCTGTGTTTTGTGCTATTTTACAGTTAGGACTAACCTACAGGCCTCCCTGATTCTACTGTTTGCCACTCACGAAGATGTAAACAGAGCCCGTATTGGATTTACACAGCCCACCACCACTCTTACACTTTCACTGTCATATGCACACAATTCTTTTTGCTTAAAAACATGCATACACTCTGTTGCTTGTACTCGTGTGATGTCTTGAGCCCAGCTGTGTGTAATGCATAAACCAGAGATGTTCAGTCTGGCTTGCATTCTAATTGCCTGTGGGGCTGTTCTCCATGCAGGGTTCCTGACTAGACCACCCATGGTGAGGAGAGGGTGCAGTCGTCTCCCGTCTCTATTTCAATAAAGTGTGTCATTATCTCTGCTGTGATGTGCCACTACACCACTAAAAGATAAATGCTGTAATAACATCTCAGAAGTCTCTAAGAAAATATGATTGATGTTGTAAACTTTGCTGAATGTACACTGAAGTGTTGTGTGAGGTGTGATAGCGCATTATTGTGAGATTGTATCTTTGCGCTAACTTTGGGATATATTCAGACTAGACCTCTTCCCTAAAAAGTCTGGTCCTGCCGGTTTTGCAGGCACAGAGGATTTGGGGTAACGCATGATTGGAAGTAGGTGGTGCTTGATGCTGGAAAAGCCTCTTCCCTCCTCCTCTTCCTAAATCCTCTTTGGCTACAGGCTCTCCTCTGTGCCAAGGCCTGCTGAGAAGGGCCTGAACTAAACTAACAACTGGGCTCCTTGATGAAAGGGACGAGCAGCAGGGGGGGGACACCATGAACTCAGGGTCATCCCGCAATCATGATGACTCTATCCCCGGTTCCCCTTTCACTGGCACATAATATACACCACCAAAGCATAAACTGCATCACAGGGTGCTAATGTTCTTTTAACACTGCTGAGCTAAACTGAGCATAACTGTTGTGATCTGGGCTTTGCTCCACTGGCTCGGCACGTACACACTACAGAGTACACAGTGTATGTGGTGTAGCTGGTTGAGCAGTGGTGGAAAGGAATAATATGATCTGACACTGAATAGGTGCTGGTGAAAACCGTGGAAAATACAGCAAATTAAGTAATTAAAAAATCCCTTCTCTCGTCTCAGCCAAAGGTGTGCACGTGCGTGTCTGTGCACGTGGACCCTAGTGACCCTTATGGCTGCCACCTGTTTTGTTTATGTGGAAAATTCGTTTGTCTCGTTTTTCATTTGTGACGTGTGTCAAAAAGCAAGACGGATGTGAGCTCCAGCTCACTCGACCCAGAACTCGACTGTCAAACGTGAAAATGTAGATGAGCTTCGGTGATAGGACTATGTTTTTGGTCATGCATATACAGTGTGATGTGGATGTGTTTGTCTTCCATGTAGTCAGCGCGTATGTGGACAGGGGTGGAGGCGGCAATGAAGGGTTCTCAGCTGAGACAAAGACAGACACAGGGCCTTCAAATTGAGATAAAAACTACCACTCGTCACTGTGGTGCAATGTTTGAAGCAGAGGGAGTGGAAAGAAGGCATAGCAACATGTAAATTGACCACCCAAGGTTGAGAATATTGCTGCAGGGAACAACACGGCTTGTGAGAACGAGAGATCTTGGCTCCTGACTTGTCCCTGCAGCAGGTGGGGAGACTTCCTGAAGATAAGACAAAATATTTCTGCAATTCACCAGAAAAGAAATAAATCATCTAAAAACTCTTTTTTAGCTGCACATTTGTTTTCAAGGCTCACATTTGGTCATGTGATTGCAATGAAAGCAGCAGAAACAAACAGAGCCTTGTGCCGGGACATGCTATTTGTTTTCCTTCAAGCAGAGCACATTTTGCACAGTTCCACAGGATGTGAGGCGTGACAGAATATACATATGATTTTATTTCTCTGATCACAGGCTCCTTTTCCCTCCTTGTTTTTTTGCATATGGATCTCATCAAAGATAAACGACTTGTTAATGCTAGGATTGCTCAGCTGGAAAGTTGTTTTCAAGCGTGAGGCCATTTTAGAAACACAATGTAATAAAACACCGGCTAGAGCCGCTTCTTCTAGCCTCAGAGCCTTTCTCCTCTACAAAGCAGTCAATCTTTAAAAAGCTTTTGCTTGTGGACCAGTAAAGCTTCTTAGAGCAGGCCTGCATCACTGTCGCACAGATAAGGATCAGGAGGCATGAATGTACTGTGAGCTTTGTGGCGGTAGCGTGTAGACGACCTGCTGGCCCTCGAGCCAACCTGAGCACACATACTGAAGTGTCTCAGTTTGCTCCCAGACATGTTTTAACACTGGAAACTCTCTGGGGCTGCATCACGGTGGTCCACATTTAGCCTCTGGAGGCCACTGCGCTTATGTGTATTGGTCAACTGAGACACATTGTCCTTGGATAGAAGTGTTCATGTCCCCTTGCCTGAGCAGCTGCCCCACCAAAACCATTCTAGTCGATTTGCGAGCCATAAAAACATTAAGAGCAGAAGTGCGTTGGCATGAGAATATGGTTTTTGTAGGAATGGCAGTGTTGTGGAAAGTGCAGTGGAGAGTAAAACACTGAGCACGTGTGCAGCTGCACCTGGTGTGAGCCGCCACCAAACCGTAATGCCTGACAGGCTGCTGTGTGTTTTAGTGGAAGTTCTAGTTTTAGTAGTTTTGGATATCTTCTTTAACTGACAGGGGGATTAGCGTGAGCATGACCTGCTGTAAATACAAAGCTCGCACCCTCACACAATGAGCTTTGCATGCTGCACGTAAGATGATTTGGCATGCACACCTCGAGCACACACACACACACACACACACAAAACAGCTGTAATTACCCGTTTAAATACTTGTTGATCCATGGAAAAGGTGTGCTGTGGATTTACACAGGGCTCCTCCATTAGTGTAAAGCAGCTGGGTTACAGATTCACTGATCATGTTACACTGCAGCTAATAGTCCGACGAAAACGCTTAGTGGGAGCTAAACATCATACGGCAACTGTCTGCCATGGTGACTGCGTTTCTGTGATGAGACTCACCAGGGGGCCACTAACACAAAGTGCTGATCACCTACTAAAATGCTCGACTTGTAAATACTTGTGACTCAAATGTAAAAACAAGAGAAGCACAAAGCAACGCTTGGATTCCTACACTGCGTGCTCACACGGCTGCACAGACAAGTACATGTTGTGAATGGCCACAAGCACTAAGACGCTTACACCCACACACACATTCTCTCTCTCTCTCCTTCTCACTCCCTCTCTCTTTTACACACACGCACAAATAATATTTTGATAAACACTTGCCTTAATACCGTGTGCACATTCACTCCAACACACACTGTATATATTGCTGCTAACACACACATGCGTACACTGACTGATGTCAGTTGTGCAAATGTGTCCAGTGTGCGACCATCCAGCATGGTCTTTATGAATGTTTAGTTTGTGGGCTTTGATTTGTGTTGAATGCAGCCAGTTCAAACACATTACTGTAACTCTGCTGCATGCTGCATGCCGGAGTTGCGTCGGGATCCCCTGCAGGTTTAGCGAAACAGACTGAGTGTACAGAAAGGCGCTGACATCATTATGATACTATCTCTCCGAGGGGAAATTGCATTCACTCGTCACTCCGAAGCAGCAGCTCTGATCCTCTGACACTAGTAGCACTTCGTCTGCTTCCCTGGACAGTGAAGCCTGAATAGGTCTGCCTGAGGGCAGCCAAATGGTTTCCTTTTTTTAGGCGCTCTCTCTTTCTTCTTCTTCTCTCTCTGTCTTACAGTGTTCATTTGAATATTTCGAGGTTGACTCATGACACTCATTCATGCTCATTCACAACATCTTCCAAGTGTGTATAAATTGCCTGTTCAGATGAGTGACAGCTCCTACCAGCAAGGGTGTAATTAATCAGAACAAAGCCGCGCTATACCTGTGACAGCTGTGATAGATTGGGGTGGTTGCTCAAGCTGTCTGCGTTTGTCAAGCCAAAGTTATGAGTGTCATTTGGAATGCATGAAAAAAGTCTGCGACAGTGCACTGTACCTGCGTGATGGATAACACGGCTGCTAATGGCTATTTGTTGTCTGATCTGCAATGTCGTCTTGAAGCACAATGATTATTTGTGCAGTGTGTTTGTCTTGTCTTGAGGTTTCTCAAAGATGACAAATGAAGAATAGGCTGTGAATTTCTGTCACACTGTAGCGTAACTGTTGCTCTTTGCTTTTCTATTAATGAATCTGAGAAACGAGAGTTGCGTAATGTGGAGTGAGCTTGGCACTGTGCTCCAGACTCATTTGTCACCTCCTTTTGATTGTACAGAGATTATACTGCAATGTGCAACAATAACCTATTAAGATATAAAAACACAGGCCATGTACACTTTGAAATCACTTTGGTCTCCTCTTCTTTGGCTCTTTTCTCAATTCCAAAAATAACTGTTCTTCTAACAATGTTTCACTTTTCCCTCCCTTTTAAAACCTTATTTAGGTTTCTCTTGATTTATGATTCTGTTTTTATGAAATACTGTTGCCAGTGTTGTGTGTTAAAGAAGAAAATAGAGGGTTGGGTGGGATGGCTTCCAGTGAGGCACTTTGTGGTTTTCTGCCAAAGTTAACAAGAAGCTGAGCTATCACACCATCTGCTCTCTGTGATCTGTGACTCATGACTTTTGGACAATAGCCAGAAACTACCTGCCTGCCTGTCTGCCTGCTTGACTGATAATGGCAAAACTCTCAAGAATTTTTTGTGTTAACTTAGCAAATAGATTTGAGCCAAATTACATTATGCATATGATTTTTGCACAGCATGTAATTCAGCAGTGTTTCTGCAGCAGGGTGACGATTAGAGAGACTTTGAACACACAACATGGGATCAACCAAAGACCCAGCTGAAGTGTCAGTGAGCCCTGACTTATTCCCTGATCCTCTGCCTATCTACTGTGATGTGCAAATTCAAATAGTGTGAAGAAACCTGTGGTTATTTAAAAATTAATTACAATACGCTTTGATTGGAAGGCATTATGCCATGACAAATCACTATGAAATCTGATCCGTTGTTGATTCATAGTTTTGGACATTCTTTTTAAGCGTGGGACTTAAGGAGGTATTTTAATCCCTTAGTTTTGCACTGCCAAAGATTCTGGCAATTTACAAGTGACAGAAACAAAAATGCAAAATGTCACAAATAAATCCAAAGAATCCCAGCTGAGGTGGTGCTGTTCTGTTAAAGCTCAATGGTATGTTTCATAAGGCAATGCCAGGTAAATACTTGCAAACGTAACCATGTCAGTGCAGCTATTTGTCTAATCAAAATGCAAACCTGCAAAACATTGTTACTTGCTGTATGTGTATTATAAATACACAACAAATATGAATACAGCTTTTTGCTGCAGTAATATTGTTTGATGTTAGTATTATTGGTTAATTTCTGTGGCCACCTTCTAGACCACTTGCCTACTCTTACTGACCCAAACCACTGATCTTTGTGGAGTATACAAACTTATTTTTATGAATCAAGATTTTTTAAAAATACTTAAAGTGTTTTAGTCATGTACGTAGGATGAAATAAATTTTGTTTCACACAGCTGCTTTCATTCCCTGCCCTACTTCCACTAAATTTAAATGCCCTTACATAACCTGGAAATTCACATCAGGGTAATAAACACAATTGCTCAAACATGAGCATGAATTAGCTTTAGATGTAACTAAACGTGTCTGGCCAGGTTTAGCAGCACCTCATAAAAACCTGAGCTGGATTTACTGACAGTGTAATAGAAAAATTAAATAGCAATACCCAATAATTTAGGATTTGATTTCAGTTACACCTCTGCTGTAAACACTGAGATCATGGGAGATTAATAATTAATTGTTTACTGTCATAAAAAAGTAAATGTAGTCAGGGAACAGTAACTGCTATGAATCTTGAAATCCCACGTTGTCAGTTTGTGCAAAAAACACAAAACAAAAGAAAAAAAAACCCTGTGCAAAGAATGAAACATGGCAGTTGACATGTTTTGTAGTTTTCTTGTTCGTGCATTTTTTCATAATGTTTTATAAAGTTTAATGTATAGAATATTATTTCTCTTTTTATGTGAATAGATCCAGGTCACTTACGTCATTTACACTATTGCATGTCCAGAGGGTGCAGAAATTAAACACATGTCAGGGGATGTGAAGTAATTCAACCTTCATTAGGTGCATACATACAAAACAAATGTTGCCTAAATTGAAGTTTTTGGTTGAATTACCTCAACACACTTATGTTTATGTAAAAACAAATAAAGTAATAAGAGTGATCAGACAAACAGGACTTTTATACATTTCATTTAGTGTTTATTCAGCAGGCATTTGCACAACATCTGGTAATTGAGCTGTACTGCAGCAGCCACCTTCTTCTCCACATAATTCTTACACGACCAGGAACAATGATTGGCTACATTTCTTGCTGTTAAATGAAATAATTCCGAATCGGTCAGTGCGTTGGTACCCATGCTGTTTGAGCATGGCTTGCACATGATGCAGATTACCCACCCTCCCATTACGAAAGCATCCCCAGCTTCACCTCCACACCACTGATCTTTTCATGAGCTCTGCATCTGCATATGTTCCCCACAGGGATCCCAAATTTGGTCATAAATTTTAATCCTCTCAATCAAAATGTTCTAGCCATCTCAATTCCACTCTTTTTGTTTTGCTAATTTTATTTCTGAAAATGCAGGCTCAACCAAATTGTGGAGGAACAGCCAAATATAAACTCACATTATCGAATTTCAGAAAAAAGCTCATGAAAAAATGCTAATATTTCCAGCGGTTATTGCTGAACATAACCTTTGACACGCATGTTGAATTTTGCCATTATTCTGTGTACAAAAATCAAAAATGCATGTGCAACAATGATCTCTTGTACCAAAAGTAGTGGTGTAGTTTAGGTGCCCCAGATCCTTTTTCATTAACAAAGAGCGTGAAGGCCCAAGTCTGGATGACAGAACATGTGCTGCTGCCATGTCTGCTTTGTTCTGCCTTCTCTACCTCCAATCCTTCATACCATAGGCTGTCGGTGGCAAGGTCAGAAGACGACCCTGCTGCTAAGCCACAAGCTTTATAAATGGACACGCTAGCTGAAAAGACTCAGTCAGGATGAGAATGCACGCTTTGGAGATAAATGCAGCTGAAATTCAGTGAACGATCAAGGGTCCTGGTGTACATAATTAATGATTTCTCTTTTCCCTTGCTGGAAAAAGCCCCCACCCCCCGTCACTACAGCTGACCAACATTAGTAATAAATTCCTCATGCTTTGACAATATGTTGGGTTGACTCTCTGGCCTGGGTAAGGATCAGCACTGTGTAGCCCCTTATTGTCCCATAGGTTTTACATTACAGTTGGGATTGAGCAAGTCCCTGAGAGATCAGGATCCCACGTTAACTCTCTCTCTTTTTTTTTCCCACTCTCTTTCACACAAAGACACACACGCATGCTTTTCCCTCTTTTTGGGCTTTGCTCTCATACGCTCTGGGTCAGAAAAGCTTTTCTACAAATCCAGCCTGTTAAGAGAAGAAATACAAGCTGCTATTGAATTAGCACTGCATTTGTGTTTGTATCATGCGACATGTCAGCACATGTTTTGCTCTGCTAAGTAAAACTGTTGGTTTCAGTCTAACCCAGCTGCCAAAGAGCAGCATGCATGAAATTTGTCAAAAGAACTGAAAAAATAATTTTTAATTTTTTTTTAAATGAGCAACCCAATATCTAAATGTGGCAAATTAAAAGTTTAAGATATTCACAGGTTATACAGTAATTTTATAATTGAATCACTGAGGAACTGTCTCCTATGAAGTGTCCTCTTCACAGACGGCCGGTGTCTTGGGGACTTGAAATGATAAAAAAGAAGGAAGGATAAGTCAGTAACAATAAAAAGCTCATAAAAGTAATTGTTCCAGTGTTTTTTTTCGTGTTGGTCAGCACAGTGGTGGAGCGGCTAGTGCTGCTGCCTCACCACTAGAAGGTCTCTGGATCTGAACCATGTGGAGTTTGCATGTTCTCACAGTACCTGTGTTGTTTTTTTTTGGGTACTCTGTTTTTTTTTTTTTCCTACAGTCCAAATAATTATTGACTATTAATTGTCCATAGGTGTAAATTTGAGTGTGAGATTGTCCGCATTAAAGAACTCAGAATCACTTCTCTGCTTTTTGCAGATGATGTGGTCCTGTTGGCTTCATCAGACTTGACCTTCAGCATGAACTGGAAGGATTTGCAGCCAACTGTGAAGTGGCTGGGATGCAGATCAGTACATCCAAGTCTGAAGCCATTGTTCTCTTCCAGAAAATGGTGGTTTAGGTTCGGAATGAGTCACTGCCCAAAGCAAAGAAGTTTAAGTTCTTGGGTTTATGAGTGAGGGTAAAATGGAGCGTGAAATTAACAGGTGCATTGTTGAAACATTAGCAGTAATTCAGAGATTAAACTAAACCCTTAGTAGGAAAGCTGTCAATTTACCAGTTAGTCTATGTTCCTGCTCTCACCATGGTCATGAACTCTGGGTAATAACTGAAAAAATAATATTGCAAAAGCAGATGGCCAAAATGAGTTTGATCCATACTGTGGCCTGGCTCAGTCTTAGACATAGGAAATGGAGGATGGACATCACGACGGAGCTTGAATTGCCTGTTGAATTTTTCAGGCATCCTGGTTCTCCAGGCGTGTCCTGCTGGTAGGAGATCCTGGGTTAGGCAGAGAACACGCTGGAGACAATATATATGTCATCTGGCCTCAGAAAAGCTGGAAACTGTTGATGGGCAGAGGGAGGTCTGTGAAGCTTTACTAAACCTGCTGCCGGCATCAACTGACTCTGAAAAAATGAAATATAATGGATGTATGAATGTACTTTTTCAGTTTTCTTTTTGGAAAAAATATGTAAATCTGTGGTTGACTGAATAGTGAAATGAGTTGAACTAGTTTTTTTGTGGAGCATCGCGATGGACTGCAGACGAACATGCTCAGATCAAAAGGTTTTGTCTGTGAGGACTGTCTACAGCCCTCAGGCCTTTACTTCGCATGTGCCAGTAAACTAGCAGGTCGTTCTGAATGAAGTGTTTATTTTAACATCATTCGTGACAGTTACACATGCAGTCTTTTTCATGAAAATAATTTTTTCATATTATTTTCATATACAAATACAACAAACAAAAGAGAACTCCCCGTTGTTGCTACAGATTTGCCAGAATGATTTGTATTGTGTATGTGTGTAACGTACAATGTGTCTGTATGTTGAAAAAATAGACAAATGTGCACATCTGTAGTGCACATATTGCACAAATAACAGCCTTAGCTCACCCTTTTCACACCTCTCCCACTCAGTCGCAGGCTGATAACAACGTTGGATAATGAGTTACAAATTGGACCGGCTTTGTTAATACAATGGTCTCTACAGCCCTTAGACAACCTGATAAAGACAGTGGAGAATTTAGCAAAGACAGATCAAGATATTTCCTGGAGGAGGAGGTACAGAGAGCAACTACAAATTAAAGCATGTCTCTCTCTGCCTTATTGATGTGAAATAAGACATTTTTTTATGAATGCAGGGCAGGGCCAAGCTTTTTAAACTTTTTCAAAGACAGTTTTGGACTCTTCTCCACACACAATCATTATTATACTGTCCTGTATTATGAAGCTGTGCCTCACAGCTGGGAGGAGTATCACATTTTTGCATCTGGTGATATTTACACAGACATTGTCACCAGTATGACCAGCTTTCTTGTGGGGCTGAATCAGACTTTTATATTTGGCATTGAAAACAAAGCCTCAACTGAAAAACTGACATTTAAATCATTGTAACAGTATTTGCATTACAGAAATGTATTGGCAGTGAAAAGAGGCTGCGCTGAAAAATAAAAATAAAATGTAATACATTTAAAAATCCAATTCTATGCATTTTAACTTGGCAACCACAAAAATATACCAGATAAATTTAAAACAACCCCTGAGGTGACACTGTGTTTCAGTATAAATGGGATCTGTTCCTGACAAATATTTGGATTACCCTGACACCAAAGATGTTTTTAAAGGATTTGAGATCTTGAGGTTTCAGTCATTTGTTTGAAGAAGCCTTGTTCTCATCTCGGCATAAGTTGTTTTGAGCAATTTCCTACCAGCCTGTCGAAGCACATGTGGTGGTCCTATTAGCTGCCTGAGTCTCAGATTTTTGTTAAAACAATACTTGCACTGTTGTGGTTTTAGTATTTAGTTTAGTATTTATTTAGCTTTTAATATAATTTAATGCATTTATTGCAGAAGCAATGTTAGTAAGTATAGTATACATGACAGATTGCTAAAATACAAGAACAAAAATGCCACAAGATTGGATTTTCGGAATCCTTCTCTGTGTGGAAAGCACAAGAAACGGGCAAATGCATTACTACTGTTTAGCTGGTGTCATTCTCCAAAGCCGTGTCATTAGCACAGATGAGCTTAAGAGCACATGTACAGTCATCACATTTATACTTACAAGGCATCTCTCAGCACCTGATTAGGAGGGGCAGGAAAGTCAGCATCCTGCATTAGCATTACACTCTGCCTGGCCTTGGGCATGTGCCATGCCGTACTAGCATTGTTTTCATACTCCGCCGCCATATGCACGCTTTTATTCCAAGGTGAAGAAAATTACTGGGTAAAAAAAGGCACATCCCTAATCCGCCTAAGTCACTCTCCAAGATGTCTTTGTAAATCCACTCGGCAAATGTCACAGTTGTTGGTTTAGGCCAGGACCTTTTCTCTTGCTGTGTTTCTAAGTGATGCCACTGTCCATTGCTGTACTGTTGTTTTTAGCTGCAAACACTGCAACTGTCGTTCTACTAATTAGCTGTTGGGTATTTGTTGCTTTTCTTTATCTTTGCAAGATAGGAGTTCAAAATGTTTCTGAAGGCCACATGTGACACCTGCAGGTTTTAAAATAGTACTGTGAAATTCCTCCGCAGTGATGTAGATCATAATATGCCACTATATTCCAAGGTTATTGCTTGTACTGTTTTTTTCAAAGAACAAAAGTACAATATCACTCATGTTCTGATCAGAGACTGCATATGTATCTCTAATATCACCACTAAATACAGGCAAAAATATTAACCTCATCTTAAGGCTCTTTCTAATTCCCAGTCCCCAAAACACAAAGTTAAATCTTAATCTTGATGATTTTCTAGCTCAGATTTGAGACTTATGTCCTACCAAACAGTAACTTGTTGTTATTTGTTGGTGGTGCATGCAACTTTGCAATATAGTGACTCGATTTATGATTTAATTTAATGTAATTTACCTTAATAATGATTACATTGGGACAGTGCACATATGATTTAACACTGTGTCAGTTTCAACACAAAAGCTAATTTACACCTGCAACCTAAAAAGAATAACAATCAAACAAGTAAAAAACACTGCAGATAAAATGATTTCATCAGTCGTTCCTTGTTTTTACTTTGCAGCAGGGTTTCCTTCACAGCCTTGAAGAATCAGCATGTACTACATGCTACATGCCAACTATGAATTCAGGATGGGTAAAAGACTTTTTCACGATCATATTTCTTTCTTTCCTTAGACTGAATAACATCTTTAAAGATTGTACTGTCTCCTGTCACCCACCGATGACAAATTTGTAAATGAAATCCTTGATTATCTTCTTGTGCAGCTGTTGGTGGTTGGGACCACTGTACTGACCATAAAGACAGGGAGACTGTGAGAAACAAAAAGAGCCATGTTTGTGCCTCGCTCCATGAGTAAGTGTAAGTTGTCTGCAAAGTGAATGAAGTGGTATATTTATAGGTTTGCCTTCATACCTTTGCGATGCACGTCAGGTTAGAAAAATAACTGCTTTCAGTTTGATTTGATTGATTGCTAAGACGAGCTTCTGCTGTTTCAGTCCAAACACCCTTAAATCAAACTTGTCACAAATTTCCGGATTTAACAAGCCATCCTGGGCTGAAAGAGAAGAGAGACAGAAATGTATTATGAGCAAGTTGCGCTAAAGGTTATATTTCAAATCTGTGATAAGGATCTAAGACAAATCCCAGCGCTGTAGACAAACTAACAAGCGGCGTTTGTGTTTATGTGTACTTTTTACCTGAGCTGATAGAGGAACACTGTGAGGGAAAATATGAAAGCAGAGGACTTTCAAAACATTTTATAGTTTAACATGAGACATATTTGAACTCACTGACACATTTTTCAGCATTTTACCTGCATTTGTCCTTTATCCTTAAAATCCAGCAGTGACTAAATTAAATATTTCAAAATGGCCAATGTGTTTTCTGTGACAGGCTCACAGGGGTCAAGTCAGTGCTCCTGTAGTAGATTTACAATCCTGTGGTGGTTTGGGAACCTCTCTCTTCCAAACCTCTAGTGCCCACTATTATTTTCACAGCTAATAATCTTCACGATTGAGCTCATACTGAGGAATGTAGATTGTAACTTTAGGTTTAGCTCATCTTTTTTTTCTTCTTTTTTGGTTCTGTCTTTCATCCTTTTGTCCTTCCTTCCTTCTTTCCTTCCACAAAGACATTAACTAATATCTTAATTTTTAATAGTTTGTACGCTAATTAATTACAATAAATCCTAACAGATACAGAATACAGCAAATAGAATTTACAAATAGACCAAATCGAGTATACAGGACAGACTCTTAAGAGTTTCCAAATATGACAGATTTTTTAGGATGTGCACATCACATGGGGCATCTGGATTGTTATAAATATTGTTTCACAGAGTGTGGGAAAAGATTACAGAGCCTTGAGCTGCTCGGGGAAAGCTGCAAAGCAGTTCTAATAACTGTTTGATGCTATAATCTACTGTACTTGTGAGTAGTATCATTCATGGGACTCTGTGATGATGTTTAGTCCTTAAAAAGTGAATTTGAAGTAATTCCAGCTTGATGTGTGTTTGCTGAATGATGGAGAACAATATTTCCTAAAACACTAAACAAGGTATATTATCTATTAAATATGACATTTGATTTTTCATATGAAAATGGTGAAATCCTTTATATTTTGGACTAAATGTAAAATAATGTCCACCTTGCAGAAGCAGTGGTTTTGAGAACACCTGAGTGGGAATTAAGATTAATTTGTGCTAAAGTGCTGCGTTTGTGTGTCGAACACACTGCATGATGGGTCGGTGTCTGAGGCTGGATCTCCGTCCACCTGGAGTCCATCATGGCTGCTACTGCAGGCCTGGCAGCTGCAGCACTGCAACCTGGGATACCGGACACCCAGAGATGACTCTGATGAATCTGTCTGCTCCTTGCCCTGTGGCCCCCACCAGATCCATCCTAGTGGGAAACAAGTGTGTCTGAATGACCCAGAGCAAGCAAGGTCCTCAGCCCCACAAACACACACACACACACACACACTTTCCTTGGCCACACTATTAATATTAATTGCTCTTCCTTTATGGGTACAAATATTTTTCACATGCTTCTGGCTTCCTCCGAGATCATCTTCTATGTCTGTGGCCACAACAAAAGCGCACAACTCCTTGTACTCCGGAGTGAAAAACCACAGGATACTCAGCCCGAGATATTTGTTAACATGATTTGTGAAACATTTCAGACCGCAAGAGTGACTGCAGCAGAGGGTTGAGCTGTGTGTGGGTGGAGAAGAAGTCAGATCCCCCTCTGCCACATCTGATGGTTCCTTTATTGTGTCTACAACACAGCCAGCAGGGGAGTCTGTTAAATGCCAGTCAGACACACGCACCCCAGTGAGGTGTTTGCTCTTGACACATCAACAAACAGAGCTGAGGGGTCATCACTGCAAAGACAGAGACCAGGACTCCCAGTCCAGCACCACACTATTCAAACATATTAATTTATTATTTCAAGGTGGGGATTATTAAATCTAATCTCAATGTACTCTATATATTGAACTACATTTTATGGATGTTACTGTTAGGTCCGCTTACAAACATTGTCAAGAGCTCTGAGCCGAACCACATGGTCCTAATAGTCTTTAAGCCAACACATGGAAGAAGTGCAGCACGATGCAATAACAAGAGAGTCTGAGACTGGTGAAGACACAGAGATATAGTTGAAAGCTCCTGAAAAAAGCTTTTAAATTAAACATGTTTTGAGTTTGTATTGCCAATATCCAGAAATTATATATTTTTTTCTAATTCTTGTATTTGCTTTACATCCCCCCTGATCCAGTCTTTATCTATTTAAGTTTGCAACCTCACTATCTAATATTATTATTCTATTTCTTACTCTTTACACAACTAAACATTCGGGTCTTAAAGCAAATGCCACATTAGTTCTTTTTAAAAGGCCACGTCACAGAGGTTGGGAGCACATTGTTCCACATCAACTGGGAACCTTGAGAACACAGTGAGTGTTCATGCAACATCATAACTTTCACAAACGGTGGATTAAAAGACATCTCTAGTTTTCCTCACTGCATGTTTTTCTGCTCTTTTGCAATAATCAGTTTTGAAAGGTAAATGACAGGACAAATGTTTGTGGTTGACTATTATCCAGGTTTGCGTTTATGAAAACTTTATAAACACACATATTTTACGGCTAACCAGCCCCACCCTGGACTCCTGAAAGCCTCCTGGCCCCAGGTTTGTTTTGAATCAAATAGTTTGTCAGTAAGTGGGAAGCCCCGATGCTACAGTGCTGTGTTTACTTTTCACTCAGCATATTAGATATGGCTTCACTCTACCCCGATGCTGGTATCAGCTGGGCATGTGTGTGTGTGTGGCTTTGTCTGCATTTGTGCATACACACTTCCTTGTGTGTGTGTGCGTGTTTATGTCATATGCCGTTTCCCGTGCCATCCTCCTGCCAAGATTAACACGCCACAAATGCACCTCTTTGATGAGTTTATCAGATGGGAATTTCTCATCAACCTCCTGAGTCCCTTCTCGTTCTCTTCCATCTCCACATATCACATTTACATTGGTGTCTGGCACAGATACAGATCCAAGACTGTCGCTTGGCATTTATCGCTTTCACTATAAACAAAACTAAAGACAACAATCATTACCTGTGTGCACTGTATGTAAAATTGGAGATGGGCTTTGACTAGATAGTCAGAGGCTGCATGTAAACGTAACACATGTCAGCCAATGATCTCATCCTGAGCAACACTGAGTGGACGTGTGGAAAGTGTAGGCTGCCAACTGCACTCAGAAAAAACCACGGCAGAGCAAGAATTTCAGGTGGAGTTTGAGTATTTGTTTTTGCTGAAGTAAGCGGGACTGCTTAACATAAAGACAAGTGATCAAAAGAAGAAATGAATCATGTGAAATGGGGGGTTACTGCTACAGCTGTGGCAGGGTTGAAAACGAAGGCAGGTTACCGAGGTTAAGTCCAGACCAAGGTTAGCAGCAGGAGGCATGATGGGTGAGCATGAGATGTGGTCAGGGGATGAGACAGGTCTAGGGGCAAGCAGAGGGTGTTCAGAGTTTTCTTCTCTATAATGACAGGGTGCTGGGCAGCTGGATCCTGTTTTCCAGTGCGATCGGGGAGCGTAGCAGGGCATGAACAGCTCTGTCTGTGGGCCCTGTGTTCATTAGTGGAGCAGCACTGCAGCACTGGGGGTGATTCACAAGCATATCAAGTTAAAAAGAAATGCCTGGCCACAGAGGGATTTTCCTGCTGGGCTAGTGTGTGTGTGTGTGTGTGTGTGTAGGGGTGGTGGTGGAAGAGCATAGTGGGACGGGATCAAGGGATGGAATTAGTAAACTTCAATCGGAGAACTTCCTCGCATCTTTGGAGATGCTTAAAAGTCATCTGTGATCAAATGTCCCCAAACATTCCCGACGCTCCTGTTCTTTGTCTGTCCAATAAATCTTGTTGAGACATTTTTGGGTTTTGCCCTAAATTCAGTGACATGTTTAGGTTTTTTTTTTTTTATCTGCACTGCTCATCCTGTGATTATTTGGAGACCAGGGTCCTGTGCTTGTGTATGTTTGTCAGTGTTTTTCCCCTGACGCTGCATTGCACTGCCGCTGGTCCAGGCATGGTGCCAGTCGATCAGGTTTCACTCTGCTTGTGTTTGCTTCTCTGGCTTGGCAGAAACCAATAAACACTACACTCCCACCCATACACTTCCTTCTCTGTCTCAGTCTACCTTGAAAAAAAGACCATTCTTGCTCTGCCAAAGCACACAGGGCATTATGGATCAATTTGATTTAGATTTTTTCTTACAGTTCTGTTCCTTCTTTATTGAAATTCCATTCATTTTTAGGAGTCGGCACCTTAGCAGACCAGAAACACTCGGCAGAGTAAGATTGAGCTATTTCGTACATCACTGTAACTGGATCTATTTTTCCTGTGATGCCACCAAACCTCAGCGGCCCATTTGTCTTCGGCGAGAACACAGGGTGGCTTTGGGGTGGTCTTTGGTGTTTGAGCCCAGGCCACCTTCTGCCGAGTGTTTGAATCTGGACATATCTGGATTGAATTGGTGCCCCGCTCCTCCTCTTACCCCCATCTCCTTTTGTTTCATGTGGTTTGCAACTGCAGCAAGGCACATGTGGCTTATATTGTTCTGTGCGCATTTTGACCCCAATCAAACTCATTATCAGAATCAGAATTGCTTTAATGGCCAAGTACAATAAATGGATTGAAATTTGTCACACTGACATTAGTGGCATACCAACATGTTTCCTGCTGACATAATGACATATGGTGCTAGTTCTAACATGGAAATATACAGAACAGAGTTTCATCATACCAGATGAAACTCCGACTAAAGTACCAGATAAGGAAAATGAGAGTTGCAGAAATGGGCCGTTGGTGCATCTGTGCCAATAGTTTAACTCCCCACATCCTTTCCCAGTGTTAAATGCCATATTGAGCTTATTTTGGCTGCACGCTAAGGACATATCACTAATATCTTTTTCTCAAAAAGTAATATTTAAACATTATCAACGATATTTTGCATTTTTTAGCTACACTAGAAGGTAAATTGTTTCTATTTTACCATTCATAACACAGTGTGAAAGCCTTTAAAGTTGTACCACAACATATTTCATCATCAGTTATCAAGATATTTCAAAAGACCCAAATTTGTCATCCCAGCATGTGAAAAGCTACATGCCCTGTTATCTCTTTTATCTAACTCCAAAGTCCTTTTCTTTTTCCCGTGAAAGGTCTTATCTTGCTCTTTATCTGTACAGACAAAGCACCAGCATGAGAGGCCATGAGTGTTGTGAGAATACACAGTTATGAACCTGTGAAGTGCGGACGTGTGCTCCAACCATGTACTGTATGTAAGGCGACAGGCTTCCTACAGGCACATGCGTGTTTTAGTCTAAATAAAATGGAACCCGACCAGTCGGACTAGTTGTTCTCTCTGTAAAGTTCAATACAAAGAGCCTGTCATATGAAGACAGCATAGAGGAACATACATCTTCCACGGTGCGGTACAGTTGCTTTATTTGACAACATGCAAACCATGTTTATCTTTCTCCCATGCAGTTATGTCTGGCATTTGCACAAGCATTATGCTGAGTTTCCACATCCAACAAACCACATGACAAAAAAGCTTAACTGACTAATTCACTAATGGTTCTTTGATGTGATTGTATGTCACAATGCACATGAAATACTGTAGGTTCTCTCTGTAAGTAGTTTTTTTTTACTTGGAAAAATAATCCTCAATAATGAATTTTCTGGTGATTATTTAATAGCCACGTTAGCTTGACCTCCTCTCATTTTCTCTCCGAAACTCATTCAAACCATATCACCCTTCCTTGCTCTCCCCAAAAAGCCCCATAAATCACTTTCCTGTAAACAGTAGTGACACGCAGCTCGATGTGTACTTCGATATATATTTAGGAGACCACAAGGCCTGAAATCTGAGCCCGGCTTGTGTTTGGGAGACAAACTGTAGCGAGACGCTGTGCTCACATGTGTTTTGGGTGCAGGCTCATTCCTGCGTGTGCATGTGTGGAGTTCGTGTGTCTCTTTCCTTGTGCTGAGCTATAGGACACGTACATGTACATGTTGGACGCAGATGGCATCAACTTAATTTGTACTTATTGTTACAAATTATGTTGTCGCACTTAAGCGTGGTAATGCTACCAGTAACAATAACACCGAATCAGACCGGGCTGCGACTGGAGCAGCTGGGTGACGCCACTGCTGGCCAGGCCGGCTGCACAGAGTGACTCAGTGGGAATGGCTCTTGGTGTAAACACACTCTTGGCAGGACATATGGCGTGAGCCTGCAGACAAACCTACTGGAATGGCAGTTAAATAACGATCACCTCATAGCACAAATTACTTTGAGTGATTACGCTTCGCAGTAAACATCCACACCTCAGACACTTCTAATTTTCAGATGTGGTCAATAGTTTTATCTCGGTATTAGTTTTATCAGATAACACACCAATCTTTAAAGCAATGAATTATGAGTTCTGGCCCACAGAGAACAATTTTCACAAATGTTTGTTTGATTACACAACTTTACTTAAAATAGGGAGGTCCAGAATTAGTCATTTGTATTCCCAAAACACTGACGCTAATATAAAATTGCAGCAGAACACTGAGAACTAATTGTGTTCAATACTTTTCGTGACTTTGTCAAAGTTGTGTCGAGAACTAGGTTCACTTTAACAATCTACACAACATTGTAAAAGAGGGAATGTTGAAATGTTGATTCTTCTCATATCAGATCAGTCCTTAAAATAATTAGTTTTCTTCATGGTGCAAAAATAAACCCCATGATTAATGTATGTAAATGTATTTAGCTCTGCTTTGTCTTAATAGAATTAGATATTAATAAAAGCATCTGCCAAATGACTTAACATACATTGGATCCTTGTATAGTATGATACTGAACTCCTATGTTTGGGAACATGTAGGATGACTGAATGCCGGTCTTAGAAAACAGTGACAGTAAGTCTTAAAGGTATCAATGTCATCTGAAATATGACCCTATTTAAATTGTAACTTGCATTTAAAAGTGCATCTTTATAATATGTTGTATCAGAAATTAAGTTTTTTATATAAAGGGATGGTTGTTGAAAAAAACTATTCAACAGTTATAATTCTGTGTTTTGTAGGAGGAAGATTTTACGTTGTTGAAATATTACTTGTTAGTCGCCCATTTACACACACTCACAATGCAAGGTGCTCACCTGACACAGCAGATTCAGTGTCTTGCTCAAGGACACTGGGACACATAGGGGAGTCAAACCCATGACCCTGTCTAATACATCTGCATAGTGCTAAATGATTGAATAATACAGGGTATTATGAGGTTATTTAAACAAACTTCCTAATTTGTTTTTCAATTTTGTGAATTTTTTACAGATGTACTATACCTGTTCTTTTTAAACCCAAATTATATATATTATATTATAAAACAATTATACCTTAAAAGGTTTTTATGCTTGAGACATGATATTTAAAGTCTACTCTATTAGATTTTACATTTTCTACTATTACTGTAATACTGTAGATTTAACAGGAAATATGTTTCACATACAAGGGTGCAAACACACGGCTAAGCTGCAGTGAATTGTTGAAAACCAGTGCCTTCATGTGTTCAATGACGCAGTGGCAAGTAAAGCCCAGGAACTAGGAAACATCCGTATGATGTAAATAATACTTGAAAATAAAAAAACACCCTCACAAATGAACGCTGTACATTTAATAAAGCTCGCCAGTAAATTCACATCCATATGTATTAAACTGGCTTGAGACTTTGTCCCAAATGTGAGCACTTAATCACGTCAGTGTGTGTTCGGAAGATGAATGAAGGCTTTTCATCAGGTGCTAGCGGAGTCTGGATCTGTGTCGCCCTCTCAACACCGGATGACAACTGGCAACTTGGATCCTGAAACCTAGGAGAAGTGCTGAAAAATATCTCTGATTACAACCCATTATTAATTGTGTGAGCGGCAAGCAGAGAGTGGAGTGATCATTTTTCTGAACAAACCAAACGCTGGCTTTCTGTTATCTTTCTAATCCTATCTCATCCCTTTCCTGTCCACATTGGCTCAGTAATGTGGCTCTGAGCTTGGCCCAAAATGGCAGAGAGGGAGGAAAAAAGGGAGGAAGCAGGGATAAGTGGGGCAATGACTAAGGGGCTGGGGACAGATTTAGGGGTTGACTGGCGGTGGCCATGAGGGTGTTCCCCATGGATCAGTCTTAGGCCCAGGTGCATGATTTTAATGAAGACGGTGGAGAGCGGAGAGTAGGCTCTAAATACCCAGTCCCCATGTGAAGTCTCACTCAACACGGTGGCCCTCTTTGACCCCGGATTAGTTTCCTCTTCCAGGTTTAGAAGCAGGATGCTGACCCTGGGCATTTCCCACTCTGCTACCTGAATACTAAGAGATAGCCTTGTTTCCCCGGGGACCGAGATCACGGTCCCGCCTGTTGTTTAGACTGAAGCCAGCTTGGACATCTCACAACAGCGAAGGTGCCCATCTGGCAGGGCAAACAGGAAGCTTTGTCATCTGTCCTGACTTTGGAGTACAGTATTGTTTTCATGGTGTGTTGCATATTGTTTGTTTTTCATATCTTCTACAGCATATGCTTTTCGTGTGTGTTTGAACCCAAACACCTCATGGATCATCTCCATCACAGGTGTCCCTTTGTTCTTGCTTCTCATAAATTATAAATGTCTCATATTTTTTGTATGCCTGGATAAATTTCCCCCTTTTTCCAAATGCAAAACAACCTAAAAACTCTTTAAAAAATAAAAGTCAGCGATGTGTGTGTGCTTGCATGGTGCATCTATCCGAGGCTGAGTTGAATTGAGGGCATTAGCTTTGTTTGTTCTGAATCACTACGTGTGTGCTTTAGGGCCCAACATGTGTTAGTGAGCTCGTTCATTGGCCGGCTGCTCGTCTTCTACTAATTATGCTGGAGTTGGCCATGTGTGGATCCTGAGAGCATCCGCCTCCTTCAGATTAGGGTGAGATAAGTGTGTCGGGGGGAGGTGTGAATGGAAGTGGTGAAAAGGTGTTTGCAGGTTAAGAATGTGGCTGTGGTTGTGCACACCTTGTCTGTGGTTTCTCTCCATCCTTCTTTCTCTCTCACTCTCTTTCTGGGCTGTTTGTACTGCCTACCTCTGCTATCTCTTCTCATATCTTCATTGGCTTCCTAACACCTGTTGATAAAAGACATCCTCACCTGTCAGCAGCAGCCACCCAGCCACTCACAGGCCTGATCCTTAGAAGTAGCCGAAAACCTGTTTTGGCACTTACTCATTTTCTTCTCTCAAGGCATGTTTAATTATCTCAATTATTTTAATAAATTACTTTCATTAATAATTCAAAGGGTGAGTTATATCTTTTTTATTATATTATGCTGTAGGGAGGCTCTTCATCAAATTCACTCTTAAAGTTTTGTTGTACTATGTGTTGAGACAAATATTTAACATTAAACCCTGATTGCAAACTGGCGGTTTGGAATCTGAAAGATGGCCATGCTCAGGAAGACTTTGGCATTTATGATAGATGATAGATGGAAGGTGCTTCAACAAATGTGGTATTGAGCAGCATCATGGGAAATGTAGCCACCTTTTTGGAGCATGACCCTTAGCAGGGATTAAAAGCCAGGATATTTTGGCTTCTGCTGCATTCATTTTGACCATTCTATTTTTCAAGAGGTGATAATCTGTCACTTTTCAATATTCAACATACCTGCATGTGAGGCAGTGCCCTGTGTGCACGTGCTTGTAACGGAAACGAATGTATGTGAGTTAAATGATGGTATCTTGTCAAAATAAGCTACAATTTTGACAGTCATGTGTGGGACAGCTGAAAGCTGAACTCCCCCGACTCAGTTGGCAAAGGGCAGCGGTTCTTTTTGAGTTCTGAAGGCACTGTAGCCAGCTGTGCATGGTACATGTTAACAAACCTCTAGAAATGCAAATTTATTTTAAGTCACGTCCCTGATCATCCTCGGCTGCCTGCCAGTGGGGACTGTGACACACCAAGCCAACGTCAAAAGACGACGAAGACCATCTGCTGCCTCAAATCACATCAGCTTTTGTCTGGGCTGACAAGTGGCTCTTGAACACACCACTAAGATGACAGGCGACTACAATGTAGCACCGCACCTTCTGCATTTGGAAGAAAGGAAGAAAAAGTAGAAGACATGTGACCAAAGAAATCAAACCTGGGAACAAAGTAGTGTTAACCGATTCTTATTCACTCTGACTCCCCAAGAACGGTTTATAACATTTAATTGTCAGAAGATAAGTTCTTGTTGTACTGGGTTTGTTAATACAGTGGCTCTTGTCATCACTGAGTCGCTGAGCTGAACAGCCAGTCCGGCCTCTCTTTCCAGTGGGGCAACACCAACTCAACCAGCTAAACTGGCTGAAAAGTGGACGATCGAGCCTCGACTACTGTTGGTGGTGTGGGACCAACCTCTAAAACCAGGCCGGCTGATGCTCAGTTTGCAAGGCAGTCATCCAAGAACCACAGGGTCGGTGGTTTGATCCCCGGTCCTTCCTTGCTGCGTGTCAAAATGTCCTTGGACAAGATACTAAACCCCAAGTTAGGTCAGATGAGCAGCCTGCATGGCAGCCATTGCCATCGTGTGTGTACCAAATTAATCTGTACGTCTTTCAGAAGTAAATGTTAAATTGCATTTTGGTCTGAATAAAGAGATGATGAAGTATTATAAATATGTTATACGTCGCAAGATATACGTCGCATTAATTTCATCAAATTGTTGTTGTCTGGAACAAATGTTATTTCAAACACATAGTATTATATTGATCTAATTTTTTCATAGTATAGTATATATAATATCCCAGAATATTATTATTGTTATTATTATTTTGCCAACTAATGCCAATAAAACTAGTATTTTTTGTATTAATATCTATAATCCATGTTGGGGAAAATGTTTTACTACATTTATATTTCCACATGTTCCGGTCTCTTGCTAGTCTTTATTTCCTTTGCTCTGAATTGAATCACATTCTCCTGCTGCAGTGGGGCTTTGAAAAAAAAAAAACCTGAAAGACGTCATCAGATCCAATATTGCCTTTTGTTAAGTAGAGCGCTGTACTTGCGCAAGTGTGTGTTCTCTAGACGACAGTGTGCTAGTGACGTGTGTCTGAGGTGAATGGAGGTGGCAGGGTGCTAACAGCTGGAGACAGGTTCCAAGGCGGCGAGGTTACAATTGGTGTTAATAGACGCCTTCCTAAAGAGAGGATCACAATACACATTAAAACACATCCCCAGCCTGCTCCCATTCAGCCTGCTCTCTGTCTGTGTTTAGCTGTGTTTTCGGGTGCATTTATGTGTCAGCCACAAATGAATTGAACTTATTTTCATTATGACATGCAGCTGCACAACAGCAGAGAGATACTTGCAGTTTATTTAATGTGTACATATGTGTAGTCAGTTCTAATAGAAAAAACTGAGATGATGCTCAGGACTTTGTGGGGTTTGGAGGCGGGTGGATCTAATTTTCATTGTGTACTTTTCCTCTTTTGGTTCATCTTTATCCCATCGTTTTGGCCTTGGTAACAGTCTGACTCCAGAGACCACTGCCTCTGTCCAGTTGGAAACATGTCAGCGACTGTTGGGAGGCTCGCTCTGACATTTATTTCAACCGTTTATGTTCGTCACATAATGAATTGTAATAAGCCTTGATCCCTTTAGATTTTCCTCTCACATTACATCATGTGTCACCACGGACACATGATGTAATGTAGCATGTTAGGATACTAAGTTAAGACGGTGAATATTGCCAAACATCAGCATCTTAGAATTTTGATTATGAGCATGTTGTCATTGATCAGTCACTTCCAAACTATTTATATTTATTTTAATACACATGTTCTATATTTGCATCTCAGCAGTGTAAGTCTAACTCTGCACTCTGTGTGTTTTTCTTCCTGCAGGGCTCCTCTCCTGCAGCACTGTTGTTCACAGTCAGGCAAACCCAGAACACGGAGCTGTTGAGCAGACACCCAGCAGGCCCTGGGAGCTGACAAATGCAAAAGGCCTGAAGATGAATGAAGCACAATTACCTTAGGTAACAAATGTTCCTAATGATTTATGCCCAGCTCAGGTTGCTTTATTTTCACCTGGGTACAATTCTCCAGGAGGACAGTGGTGGTGGTGTAAACCCTGCGGCTGCTCTGTGCTGATGCTCAGACAGCAGCCTGCAGACGTTGACTAATGGGCTATGTGAGACCACCGTCATTGATATTTACCTCATTTCTCCTCACCCGAGCACTGTCTCAGCAACGTCAAGGCAAGTCGTCATCCTTCGAGGTTTTTGTTTCTTTTTTCAAGCCTAGGTACTGGCGATGCCAGCCGCCCCCCTTTTACTTGCTTCTCCTTAAGGCCCACCCATTGGTGCCCCAGGGCAGAGGAGAGAGGGGGAGAAGGTGAGAGGGGAGAAGGTCAGACTAAAAGCTTCAGGCGTTGTGAAGAAACACACACTCCGCTGTGTTTTCACTTGTCTCCTTGATGAACTATCATACTCACTACAGGGCTGAGAAAAAAAAGGGACTTATGTTTTTTTATGTGATAGTCTTAAGTGAGACGGAAATAAATGACCCTCATAAAATGCCCTTAAGTCTGGTTCTGCTGCCTTGTAATACCTGAGATCTCGGTTGTTTTGATGGGCATTTACCGTTAAATGAATTAATTTATGTTTCTGTTCATAGTCATTTAAACTGTTGCTGCAATGTTTAATGGCACCGACATTATTATACATACTAGCAGAAATATAGAATTGATTATTTCCCTACAAACTTTCATATTAATTTTACACCAAGGTAATATATGCATTTCATTATTTTAAGTATTCTCAATAAAACCTGTTGGATTATATTATCTGCAATTTAAGACCGGGTAACACTGAATTCAGTTCCAAGTCCATTTCAGCTTCCCACAATAGTGAACAAGAATTTTGTTGACAAGCCTTAAGACCATGTGGAAATTCTCGTCTCACTTATTACATGAGTTATTGCCGCTTTGATAACTTGGCTCAGCGCATGTGAGACTTATGAGATTTAAAACACTAGTTGTGTGCAGAGTTGAAAACCTGTTCTCTAGTTACAGAATTTCTGGCACAGGTGTTCCATCTCAGACTACAACACTAACTTAACCACCTTCATGAAAAATAAGCCCCACGATTCAAAATTACACTGGAACAGTTAGTCCCTCCTTTCCTCTCCCTCCCTCTCAATGGATAACAAATGGCTGGTGCGATTTATTCATCAAGATCAGATTAATTGCGAAATAAAGCGTGGTCTTTTTAAGTAAGCTTCAAAAAGTCAATGAAGCTCTTCACTGGAGTTACTAATTTGTCAGTTCAGTGAAATCAATCAACTAATTGAAAAATGGTTCCACTGAGACCTGACTGTCAGCAGAGGTGCGGCAAAATGATATAACTGATTATTCAATTGAAACCATTAACCCAGGCAGCTGTTACCGTGATAGATGATGCAGGAAATCTAAACAAGCCCAGCTCAGTGGTTCAATATTAATGAATATTACCCAATTTTAACCTTGTGTGATTTATGTATTGTTTGGTAATCATAAATGGTGTAACCTCTGAAATGTTAAATCTATACAGTGTTTAAACATGGATCAGGTTTCTCATCTGAATCATTAACCGCCTCTAATGACTCACACTGTGACTGACAGTCACCTGCAGTTTTATTTAAGTTTCTTGAAAGTTGTTATTTGTTATTCAGTGCATGATATTGACAGGAAACAATATCGTAAAGGTTTTTGGAATTTCATTGAAATTGGCGTCTGTATTTTGTCTCTTGGCACCGTTCAGAAATGTTTCATTTCAGTCATGTACTTTTTCTAGGCTACATTAGCTTCACTTGTGGGGACACAGTGTATCACACGCTGTAGTCTAGTCAGCACTCAGCAAAGACAGTGATGTGCCTGGTTTGTACAACATAATAAAACTAAAAAGATCATGTTGTAGATTATAAATATGACATCTGAGAAATAACAAGGTATCTCCAGAATGTGGATGGAGCTGGGCTCTGATGAAATGCAGTTCTTGGACTGTGGTTGGACTGATCACATGATTTACATGGTCTGCTCCGACTATGCAGCTGTTTATTTCTGTTTTCATTCTTGCTTTCTTCTGTCCCACCAACTTATGTTACGTAGCATGTTAAACGCACATTGTTAATAATCGGGAAACTCTGTGTCAGGTAGTAAACTGGCTCTCTGCTTCAATTGAATCTCAGAATTGCATTTTCAGAACTTTGAAGATCAATGGATATTTAATCTAGAAAGTTGAAAATGTGAAATTGAAAAGGAGTAATAAGACGTTTTATGGATAAAGACAAAGGCAAAGTATCATGACTTTTGCAATTAGCTGCTGTGTCTAGTAATATTTATTTATTTTTTGTTCCTGAATGTGACTTTTTCAGAATCAAGGAAGTGAACATCATAAACCAGGGGATTCATTTTAACATACTGTATAAAAATGCTAAACACGACACTGACCTGAGCCACAGAAGCTCGTGAAACACTATAGCCCAGATGTCCTGCCATGACTTTTTCTCTGTATTGGCAATGTGAATGTAAAATTATGTTTCAGAAATACTATCAACACTAACACAGTACGTAAAATAAAATCCAAGCAATAACTTTACTGTAATTATGTATGATTTTTATAAGCAAATTTTTTTCTTACTAACGTTATGCTTTTTGTCTTAGCTCATGAGGAAGTTCTATCCAATAGTGTGGTATTTATAATTTAATTTATGTTAATTTTAATGATCATAAAGACAATATGATGGCTTTATGATTGTCCACATATTACCAGTTATCTATTTAAATGAGCCTGAGCACTTAGAGCAGTAAAGATTGAAGTGGGCCAGAGATATTTGTCAGTTACTGTAACTGTGTACGTATGCAATAAGTGATCCTATATGTTCATATGCAAGGACAAACACATGCAAAATATTACAGAAGCACAGAAATTGACTGCACTTACAGTATTCCTCCTCCCACAAACATACTTTTCCCGTATGTCACTATGGTCTGTTTCAATCATAGCGTCAATCTCAGCAGAATTATGGGGGCCTGATGGAAGGACATGAAAACACGGGTCGGGCCTTTTCATCTGCAGGTCCTGTTCCTCCTCACTCTCTCTGTCATTTGTCCAGGGAGATGCCTGTCACAAATGCCTGCACTGCACGTCAGAGACACCTACTTCCTCGTGTGGCCACCGGCCGTTCCTGTGATACAATCCCATGGTGCACCCAGTTTGTAGGAGCTGAAGATGAAATCTGAGACACAGGTGAAACATAGGAGCATGCTGGGTAACGTGACTCATTTCTCAGCAGGCATATAATTGCAGTTTGGTTAATGCAGGTCTTAAAACAAGTTTGGATACTGACCTTTTGTGATGTCATTTAGCATATCAGATTACACAACAAACAAGGAAGCGCCTGTAAAAGGCTACAGGCACCAGCTCATCTTTCCTTTTGTCGCTACACAGGTTCTCGCTCTTCTTTTATGCTGTCTTATCGGCATCTATTTAGAACGCTTGTTTGGATACTCTAATTTACGACTGACCTTTTCCCTTTTTCCTCCTCGCTCTTGTCTGCTTCCTCGTTTCCTCTTCTTTTATCCTGTCAGTCCTCTAATTTAAGAGGAATCAAATAGATTGAAAGTTAGATGCGACCTTTCCAATCAGGTGAAGAGCTTGAAGCAATGCATGTGCCAGTGTCTGCATGTGTTACTTTGCGTTTGCATATTAAATCACCAGACTTCAACCCAAAACGTAGCCAGTGTTTAGCACAGATAAACACTTTCTGCAGGACTACTGTCCCTGCAGCGACACATTGTTTATTGAATGATTCTGTGACATATCGACACCACATAATTTGTGGTACTTCTTTTGATATTTTTGTGACATTTAAAGTTACTTATGTTTTTTTATTTTATATTTTTTTGTCATGTGGGGCTTAAATAGTATCAGTATTTCGTTTGTTCCTTTTTTGTTTGCAAAACCAGAAACACTCCAAGCTGAAAAACATCTCTCACCCCGAGGGAAACTGTCTCAGTTCCTGTGCAAATAAATAACAGCACATGCCGTCAAGACAAAACAGCAATTATCTGAGAGAGAGAGGGAGAGAGAGCGAGGGAGAGTGTGTGTGTAGTTCACACACCAATATTTTCAATCTTCAACACTGTTCTGTCTTTACATGTTCTCTGCCTCTGTTTGTGTGCCACAGTTGGTGGCTTGCTCCCGCTGATGAATGTGCATGGATTTTAGCCGTAAACTTCTCCACGCAGTTCGCTGTGTTGCCTAAACACTGTTTAACACTTTGATGATCATAAGATCTTTATGGACTGATCCTCCAGTGAGAGACTGCCATTATCCCCGAAAGACAACAGGAGTTCATTTTGAGTTCTGTTGACACTAAAGTCTGAGCTGAAAACCGTGTCTGTGTGGTTGTTTCAGCCTCTAACCTACTAAGTAGTTGGAGGTACAAATGCAGGCATGTTCCTGTACAAATATGAGTTGATGTATAAACTAAGCCTTAAGCCTGGCTGACAGCACAATTTGATTTTTTTTGGTTTGGCTCTCATGAAAGCCTCTCCACCCTGTTTAAAGTAATAAGAGATTACAGGTAATCTCATGGTAATGGCAGGCTGGCATTCCACTACAGCAAGCGCATGTGAGTCGCTGTGGGAGATGTTGTTTTTGACCTAAAAGCCTCCTAATCCCCTCTCAACATATTAATTGGTTTATTGATCAGTGCAGAAAGAATCTTTATTAACTTTATAAGGCCTGGTTAAAAGAGTTTGTGTCGTTGTGTGTTGTCTTTGCGTGAAGATGTGTGTGGGCATGTGCGTGTGTTTGCACAGATGTGTGTCTACCTGAAAGCACGTGGACAAATACTGTACAGTGTATGTGCAGGGTCATGGATACGGTAGATACAATGGCATCGACATTCCACACTGATCGAGATCTTTTTCCATGAGCTTTGTTTGAGGGTTTAAAATTAAACATATAAATGCATGTGCATTTGACTTATAAATAGCACGTAAAATTTACATATACATATATATACTTAGTGATCGTGTTCAAAGACACAGGATGAAACTGTGGACAAGTGTCTAATCTTTGTCTGTGATACTATATCAATAGTATTTTATTATTTTTATTTTATTATTCTCGATTTTAGAAAATTATAACATTTCATTCCCTGATTTGCTTCTGAGCATTGTTGTATTTTACTTTGGTTAATTTCTCATTTCTAATATTTGAAAGCAAATGCATGTTTTACAGAGGGGGGTCTCAGCGAGTGCTGTGTAGTTTACAGTTGCTGCAGCAGGTGGGTGACACGTTGTGTTGCCCAATGCAGTGATCTGATTTAAATGGCATTGTGTGTGTGTGAAGTAAGCAGCCTGTTTTTCAACTCATTTTCCTCTCTACCAAGAGGCAGACTGAAGGTGAAGCCTACCTGCCTCGAATGACGGATTTGCTGTTGATTAAACCTGCAGCACCCTCTAACTGGGCTGCTCTCTTCCAGGCCCAGTAATGTTTTTCTGGAGGTAAAGCTGAGCTTTCCTCTGTGGTCTTAGCGAGTGTTTGAGATGTGTACTTTTATACTTGAGCTGTTGTGTAAGCCCTTCCTAGTCCTGGCAGAAGTGAAGGATGAATTTGCTCGCACCACTGCCAAATCACAGTTGTCTTTTCAAGGTTTCTGACCCCGAGATAAATGGTCGTCTGCAGCAGAAGTAACTCCCTTTGATTTTTGATTACGGAGCAATGTTAGGACTTGAGCTCTGCAAATAAATCTGTATGGAGAAGATGGAGTGTACGCGAACCTGAGTATGCTATAAAAATATGTACAGTTGCTTGTTTTAGAGGGCTTTTTCACATAAATATGACCGTAAATTATAAAAAAGTTCCAGTCAAGCTTTAGGAATAAATGAATAATAATAATAAAAAAAACACAAATTTGTACCATTTCAGACACTGTCCTTATTTGTCTTTTGCAGAGGTTAACTTTAACATGCCTTCTCTGTTAGCGTAGTCCTAATCAAATGATCCCAGATAAATGACACTTGTGTCAAGCTTCAAATGGAGACCATCGAGAAGTTCTCCACATTAAAATGTGACATTGCCAAGTTTACTCGGCATTAGCACTGGCTGGGCCCAGCCAAGAGCAGCAAGGGAGTCTGTTTCCATTGCTGTTCAGTAAATATTCCGTAGTCTTTGTGTGATTCACCTGAAAGGTCAGAAAGCAGCATGTCCAATCATCGCTCTGCCCCGTGCTGATTGGCCGGCTGCCTGCTTCATTGTTGGGTGCTTATACTGAGCAGGAGGCTGTGCTGACTTGCTGTTTGGAGAAGATTTAGACCTGTCACACAAATGACACAGACACATGCACACAGTGGTTTTAAAGCAGTGGGGGTTATAGGATTATAAAGAGAAGAAGTGAAAATTCCTGTTTAGAAGTTCGGCTGAGGCTTAAGTTTCCCCATATTCCCCACATGTCACAGAGGAATAACTCCCAGGAGGAGGTGGGGATCGAAGCCTCAATCCCACACTAGGCTCACGGTAAACACTGAGGGATTCAGTGACCCAAACAGTGCTCTCTGAGTTTCTTTTAGCTCAGCTTCTGTTTCATTCTTGTGCCTCTCAGAATTGTGATGTTGCCACGCAACTATGTTTCTGGTGCTCGCAGCAACAACATACCTGGGTACTTTTACTGACATAAAAGCCAGTGGATCAAATGCTTTCACATTCTAGGTTGACACTAAGTAAGCTGCAAAACCCACCGCTCTGTAAAAAATTACCCTTATATTTAAAGGAGACCTCATAACTGATGGTAATCTCAGTTTATAATCAAAGTACTATACTACAGGATCAAACTAGTAATAGTCGAATAATAACAAAAGTGAATATTTACATGTACAATAATGAAATTATACATTATAGGTTTCTGTGACAGCCAATATACACCACACCTTTAAATAGAATATAAAACAGGAAGTGGCTCCATCTGCCTCCATCTTCCCTCTCCAGCATCAGTGAGGTAAAAGCATGGCAGCACTGCCCCAGCAGCTACAGGGGAACATGCATTACAAAGCAGGAGCACTTGGATGACTAAGCTGGATGTCATCATCTGAAAAAGAGCGAGAGAGAAACTACAGGGGCCTGTAACAACAGACGGAAAAACCGTCAGCTCATCACCAACTCACAGACGCGCAGTCATTCAAAATGGCTGCGAGCGTCAGCACCTCTGAGACTCACTGTTCCCACTTCTGTGTGTGTGTGTGTGTAAAAAGAGTGTCATCCGCTGAGTGAATGAGGGTTCTGACAAACACAAAACAGTGTGTTTTGCATGACTGTAAAAGTGTGTGTGCATTTATGTCATGAAGTCCATGATTCTTTAATGTCAAACAGATGTTTGTCTGTGTTTAACGGTAAAAGTTTTGAGTAAATGTGTTTGTGTGAATTTACATGTTGAACATAAATTATTAGCAGCTACTTATTTGGCGTCTGTCTCATGAGTGTATTACATTATATCATCTTAGTACATCAGGATTTGTAGAACATCACGTACAGACCAGAAGAAAATCATTGATGTATAAACTAATGGCCCTGGTATGGAGCCTTGTGGGATTCCTATGTCAGTGACTAATTCACTTGCAGGCTGATGCTTGTTAAATGAATAAAATATGCTTATTGGCTTTCTTATTCGATGACTGATTAATTGGTCCCAATCTCTCATTAAAAAAAGCTACAACCAAATGATGGCTACCTTTGCATAAAAACTGCAAGCAGAAATAAACAGACACTCAGGCAGTGTTAGAAGCAAACTCAGCCAGCAGCCTATTTACGTTGGGCAAAAAAGGGTATAAAAAGTATTTAATAACACTCATAAAAGTTTTATAGTATATTTCTTGAATGTTGATGTGTTCTCCACTGCACCTGTGGTTTTGACCTTTAATTTCTCTCTGTCTCCATTTCTTCCTCATCATTTTTCAAGTCTGCATCGCTCAGCTTTTTATTCAAAGACCGCATTGGAGCAACTCAGAAAGAAGAGGACAAATTTAGTAGAAAGATGCTCTTGTAATTTATTTACAGCTTTGTATTTTAACAGTCGACTTAAATTTTAGTTTTTAGTAGCAGAGAAAGTAAAAAGTCAGTAAAACACTCCATAACAAAAAACGATTGATTTGACTTTCCAAACTTTTAGCAGCTGATTGTGTGCAGGAATTTACAGGACACGTCCAAAAGCGAAACTGATACTATTTCACCAGACGTCTTCTGTTGACCTCACTTACAAAAAAACTGCATCTGATGCTGAGCTGAGTCATGCTGTGCCCCTGTAGATTGGCCTGATTTTGAATCACCCAGAATATTTAGGACACGGTGGTGCATCAGTGATTTAGCAGGTACGATGAAGACATGAAAAATCTCGGTCTTCAGCCAGTCCAAGGCCTGATATTGCAGGCGGCGGTGCTGGTGTTAGTGGGCGCCCTGAATCTGGGAATGAGGTCATGGCACAGGGACTTCAGTGTTCCCCCTCAGCTCTGTCAGGCCATGAGGCTCCCTCACATCTGTGTGCTGTCTGACCCAGCGGCAAGCAGCTGCTCCCTCTCATTCTACCCCCTAATGGATGGATCCATTTCCCTCTGACCTCATCCTCTCTCCAAAACAACATCCCTCCATTGCTCTGTGTTGATACCCCTCAAAGCAGACACAGAACGCCACCCCCATTTTTTCCACATCTGAAGCACTGAGCAGGCACAGCTTGGCCGACAGTGGAATCAAAGGTAACACTTTAGACCAAAGCCAGCACATTACAGTGTAATTATTTAAGTGTACCGCAACAATACTTGTTGAGTACTTAAAGAAAAGATTAGAGGAGAAGTAATACTTTGTGTGTAAGATGGAATCAGAAATAAATCATATTTGTTGTTGTAGTATGTTGATGATATTTTGTTGCATGGAAACGAAACAGTAAAAATGGTCGGTCTTTACAGCTGTCAGCTATATAAAAAGATGGTTTTATGGCTGGGTGACTGTAATGTAGTTGAACAATTAAGACATTTTTTGCCAGCATCGTTAGATAACCATATGCAGTAAATTCTTTGACATATAAATAAAATATTGATAAAGTATGTGTAAACATTATCTAACAAATAGCAGTTTACCATTTGTAAAGGTACAATGTACAATACGATATCTGTTTAGTCTTTCACTGGTAGCCCATGTTTACAGTGGACATATTTTAACCATATTCTGTGAGCTGCAATCTAATGAGCACTAATAAAACAAGCTCAATAACTATCCACCAGTTTATATGTTAAACACAAAATTCAGTTGTGCAAATGTTGTGTGGTTTTTCTGTTCAACCACATAAACTAACACTGCTGTGCTTTATTTGTAGAGCACATACTGTACATACATTTATTTTGCTTTACACTAAAAGCCAAAAACATGCAGACGTGCTTACACACACATCTCCTTTGTTCACTTTTCTCCATGTGTTCATCTCCATTTTCATCCAAATTACTGTATTTTCCACTAAAGTATGAACACTGAAAGACATATCACCTTCTGATGTCTCCACATTTCAATCTATTAACGCCAAAATTCGTAGCTGTGATTGTTTGCACCTGCAGATTCTATGTGACGTGTGTGTTTGTGTGTGTGTGAGAGAAACAGAGCATCAATGTGCAACATTTATCTTGAGTCCAGCCTACTGAAAGAAGGAAGGAAAGAAAAAGGAGATCTCCAAATGTGTTTGCTGCTGCGTAAACGGGAGCTGTTGTCACGAGTGGAAGACAGCTTGTGGCTTGCTCTTACGAATTGAATTTCAAGTTCTCTTTGCTCTTTTGGATTTTGCCACAGAAGGCAAAGCAAGCTATCAACACACCCTCCCATTGTGGCTTCTCCAACGCTTGATAGGTAGAATCAATAATGCCTCAGTCCATTCCAGATATTTGTCTTTAATACTAGCGCAGGCCTGCTGTGTTTGAAGCTCTGTGGGAGCAGCAGGCTCGGACTATTTATAGGCTCGAAGGCGTTTTCAGCAAACTCATCTCCTCTCAACTCATCACAGACTTGCTGAGATGCAGACTGAGGCGCTGCTTTTTTATTCCACAGCTTCTGTGTTTATTAGTGAGTGGCTCCAATCCATGACTCCCATTGGTTAGCCGCAGCTCTCAGACCTGTCAGTCAACAAATGTGGCTGGTTGAGCATGGCTGATGATCAATGGCTTGAGGTATAGACCAAAAGAGATGAAATGGAGGAAAAGGAAGATGAGAAAAGAAGCAGAGGATTGAAAGATGGAGTGAAGTGGAGTCAATGATAATCTCCTGTGCAGATGGGGAGAAAATAGGAGGTATTATGGTACTTGCGGTGATCTGGGCTTGAAGATCTTGAATACGTTTCCGTGATGCAATTCCTGGGATACTTGTGTGTGCAATTGTATGCGTTTTAAGGGGGGTGGGGGTGGGGGGCAGTCAAAAAAAGGCCAAAATAAGTACAGTGGCAAAACATTTGGTTGCTGGGCAACAGAACTTCAAGCAACGGTAGTACTGAGTTATGAAGAATGGTGGTGCATGACTGGAATTCCCAGATCGGATTTCAGCATAATGTCGAGGTGAGGTTGGTTGGTGGGGCGGAGGGGCAGAGAGATGTTTCAGACTGTGCTGATTCGTCAGGGCCACTGAGCATTGACACTGGGCGCTACACAGTTTCTCTTGGGGACCAATTTTGGCATGTCAGAGGAGGCTCACAAGTTGGGCTAGATTTCAGGTGTCTATCCGAGTCATTCACACAAATTGTAATTTGATGATGATTCCATGGAATTGTCAAATAACATGTCTGACATACAATGTATAGATTAATTATCATCATTCAAGATGCAGAAATGTTCTGTTCCACTCACAAGTATCTCAAAATACCTTCTTCAAACTTACCTTTAACAAACACAGGGCAAGATGTGAAATATAACAATAATTACAAAGCATTGAATGAATAAATAAATCTGAAGTTCAATGACAAAAAAACAAACAAAAAAATATAATTGTGTGTATGTGTGTCTATGTGTGCAAAGGCCGCATTTGTCAGTCAGCTGATTCCAGTCAATTTGTCAAACCCCCAGCAGCACCACACAGACAGCAACTCAAGGCCAAAGTTAATCCCAGCGGTTCTGTCAGTTCATCCCCTCCTCCCTGTGTCACTGGGAGCTTCGTTTCCTCTTGATTATGCTCTGGTTAAACTTCCTGAACCACAGCTGCCATTGTGTGGCTCGATCCCTGGTGCCTCCTGTTCACATGCCGATGTGTCTTTGGGCAAGAAATGAACTCCAAGTTGCACAGTCGGTCAGGCCAGAGCCTTGGCTCCTCTTCTGTCATTGGTGTGTGAGTGTGTGCATGAATGGTTGAATGAGAAGCAGCAAAGAAAAGTGTGTTTTATCGTAGGATAGAATTGATATGAGCAGTTTAAAATTCTGTAGGAATCTAAAATTAAACTATGTTTGTTTTGTGCATTGATGTACTGAAACAGGTCAAACAATAGAATCTGTAAAGCTTTTTCATTTTAATAAAGGTAAAGTAAATTAACTAACCTACATCAGACTTTGGACAGTTTGCCGTTAGTGTTTTGTCAACCATAAAAATAAATATAATTATTAGATAAAATTACCTGTTTTAACTACTGGTTTCTCTCAGTTGCCATGTGTTTCATCACATGTTGCCTTCTTCCCCAAAGCTGAGCTTCACTATTACGTACTGAACTTCCTGCTGCTGGCTGCTACTGTTGTAGCCTGAGGCCACCTGGTTTCAACCAGGCAGCAGCACGTTTGGCAGTGAGTGGGCAGAGGGTTCCCTTGGATGTACAGCTGAAAAGCACTTCCTCCGAAAACCGTCCAAATAAGAGGTTAAGCCTGCGAAACACAGTGTATCCTCCTGTGCTGATTACAGTGAACATGAATTCCAGATGGACGGCATGTCGTGCCGCACGTTCAGTGCATCTGCTTGGTTTTCATCCTCAGTGGTAGAATTTAACCTGTAATGTGCTTTTTCTTCCACCAAGCCTCCAATTGACAGTCTCTCACACAACAACAACAAAGAACCAAATGTCTGCTGCTTGTTGGTGTGTTGCTCAACGGAGCTAAATAATTACGAGGTTTGAAATCCACCTGTGTGCGCTCCGTCTGTATTTGTTCAGATGTGTATGTTTACTTGCATGTGGTGAACAGGGTGTGGAGCTTGTAACTGTATAATGTCCAGTACACACGTTATTTGTGGACGTTTGGTCATGTATACTGCAGGCTGCATATTTACAGGAATTTGGATTGTTTATTCTTGAAGACTGACATTAATTCAGTGTTTCATCGTGATATTTCTTTTAAATTTATTTCTATTCTATCTGTATCTTTAATAAACTAAAATCCCAGATATTTAGTTTGAATTTTATTCGCACATAAAGGTATTTTTTTGCAAACAGTGGTGTGTTTTTTATTTGTAGGAAAGGTAAAACAGGTGTGTCTTTGGTTAGCTTTGGTGCAGTTTTACTGTAGGTAGTGGTGGATTTTGAGACAAGGTTTCTTAACAGAAAGGCTTTTCTATGGTGGGAGTTGAGAAGATCAATTCCTGTGTTTTGGCTGAAGCTGGATCCAGCAATCATGATGGCTTAACTTAGCAAAATGACTGGAACCATGGATAAACTGCCCATGGAAGTTTACTAGCCAAGAAACTGTCCCACACATAAACCCCTGCAAACCACACCATACCATTTTTATACACTGCTTTGATTTGTGTATAGATTAATCAGAAGAGATAAACGTGAGAACTTGTCGCACATTTAATTACAGTGATGTAAAAAGAAATTAAAAGAGGAATTTCGAGGCTGAAACCTGGGGATGTTATTTACTTACAGGACAAGTATCTATGATATGGTTCTATGGTTCTACTGTATCACAGCTATCGGTGAAGTGCAGTGATTGTCGGCATCCGTTTTATGCAAAAAGTCAACAGTGTCTCAGAGCAGTGATGCGCAGTGTGTTTGTGCTAAATACAGCATGAACATTATTTTTTTTCCAACCCCCTGAGGTGTCATATGTTAGAACAAATATCCCATTTTTCAAGTAGGAATGGGACTATTTTAAACTGAATTTACTGACTCGTGTTCACATATACACTGACAGTAAATGATAAGCATGTGATACAAAGTAAACAGGACTGTGACATGAGAAGTGCTGAACACGGATGCTGCGAAGTAATAATATCCATAGTGAGAATTGTGATGAGTTTGGAAAAGGAAGAGACGTCAGGGAAAGAAAGCAGGAGCAGGGCTTATATTTATTTAGATACATATTTTATAATAAGCTTCCCTTGTGAAACGTTTTCTGTTGACATTTTCTCTCAAACAACAGCAGAGTATTGCTGTCACTTTTCAGCATTTTTACTTACAGTCTTGTTATTATGAGATAACATTACAGAGTGTATGGCTCCACCATGTACACAACACACAGACGTAAACATTTAATATGAGTTATAATAATGTAAAAACATTTTCAAGGTGGTAGCTGTTTTCAATTTGTTTTTGGGGTAAGAGGTGAAGGAAGTGCCCAATTCATACAACAACTGTTTTTTTCTTTCAAACAGGCAATAGCTGGAATAACAAGTAAACGGAATCACTGTTCTATTATGTTTTTACCTGAAATTAGCCTTCTTTTCTTACACTAAAAATGTGTATGTTTGTTCTTTTAAAAATGACGGAGCATGGCGCGGCAGACAGAAGACCGTTTCATTACAAAATGAGGTTTGGAGACAACTAACAGTTCCTTCCATTTCAGAGTTTGTGGGCGTCTGGACGATGTCAGTGTTATGCCGCAGACTCAACACTTGCCGTGCTGACAGCATGAGGCCTTGTCTGATAAGAGGAGCCTGCTGTTTGCCTGGTGCGATCCTGCGCTGCTCCCTCGACACCTGCCGCAGCACTTACTCTTTGACCGTTACAAAAGTCTCAGAGAGATAATATCTGACTAACATATTCAGGTCTGAATGCAAACATGTGGACTGGCATGGACCCACAGAGTAGTCATTGAGAGATGATTTGACTTTCATCGATTTTGCTTTGAATCAGTGCCTTTTAAAAGTCCCATGCAATATTAAAATGGACACCTGAAGTCAGCAAACAGCATTGTCAGGAGTAACTCCCTGAATCCCATCATTTGTTATCTGTCCAACAGAAGACTCACATTTCAGAGTTTCCTTCTCAAGTTCGTACTATCGGCGTTTCATCTGGAAAGACTAGCTGTCAAAAGCCTCGATTTCATCCATGACTGAGTTTGTCAGCCTGTAGTAAGAAGACAGATTAATCTACTGTTTATTTAGCTTGCCAGGACAATCTGTCTCTGGCTCAGCCGAGAGTGATATTGGATCCTTTCTTCTTTGCATACCAGTAATGTCACACCGAAACTTTCTTGTCATGTGCCTTTGTGTCGTTTTTCATTCATTCACAATGACTTGTAGTAGAAGCTTCAACACCTTGTTGATCAGCATTACACAAAGCCGTACAGGTCAAAGGTCAAGGAAGGAGATACTGACAAATGGCTCTGATATTGATAATACTATTTACTGCCTTCTTATTGGCTCATTTCCCAGATAGATAATAATAATGTTATATACAGTAGTTACAGTAGTAGACCCTTGAAAAATTGACTTCCTAAGTACAATATGTATCATAGTTTCCAGGTTCATCATCTTAGCAAAGAATCTATTAAGAAATTCAACTTTCAACGAGCTGATTTGAGTGTTATCATGGCTTTAAATTATAAGTCCATAGCTATGGTTTTGTAGCTCACCTACTACCTACTGGCAATTTTGTCATTAGCCAGACAAGTGGGAAACTAGCGACATCTAGTGGCCGTAGTAACATGACAGGCCCCAGACTTGCATTCGATGCATTTTGATTTAAGCCCAAAAATTTGTGCCTAAAATTAAAAATACCGCAGTGAATAATAATAAATGGTAATGACCTACTGAGCCTGCTAACATGTGGAGCAGCTCTCTCCTGGTTCAGAACTTTGGTGCTAAAAACAGCACAAAATGGCACGATAACGTCAGAAGTTTACATAAGAAGATCAACTTACTCCGTACTGATCTGAGAAAATAAGCCTGGTTATGTCATAAGATGGTTTTGAGACATTGCAGTGTTTGGTATTTGTAAGTCTGACATGCTTGGATTTTGATCCTTCCTTTTAAAATCCATCTCATTCAAATCCATCATTTCTATTGAAGTGCAATAATTAATAGATCCAGTGATTTTCCTACCACACAAATAAATAGACGAACTCTTTAGCATGAAATAAATCCCACTTTGGCAATTTTGACCATTAGGCTTTAAAACAGAGAGAGAGTCAACAGGAAACAAGTTGAGGTTCAGAGCGAGGGTGAATTAAATGCAAAAACTGCTTTGACCGGTCTGAAAACAAGGGGCAGTTGTTGGTCAGTACGCAAAAGCCAGAGGTCGTAACGGCAGGATTATTGTGTAGTTGTATGACATGGTGTGGATCGGTATTGTATACATGCACACGCAGCACCTGTACAAACAGCCCATGGCGGGACCGAGCTGCCAGCAACTAGCTGCACAGTAAATGTGTGCAGATACTGTCTGTAATCCATAACTTGGAGCGCAGTAACACACACGATCTGTTTGAAAACTGTGATTACGGTTTACTCTGATGCTAAAGCGTAACACTGGCATGGACACATCTTGCTCCGTCAGACTTTTCTGTTTTGTCCTAAAGCGTTTTGCGTTCAGTTTTTGTGGCAAACAGTAGGCTTGCCCACATGACTGTGATGATTATTTCTTTCCTTAGCATTAAGCGTCGCTCACTTAAGGATGTGGTGGGCAGCCAATTAACCGGTTGCTTTAGGACAACGGAGAGACTCGCTGCGAGCGTATTCGAGCACGAGGTTTAGCCAAAGTTCACCCAACATATGGTCACTACCTGGCCTCCTCCGTACGTGTAAATGTGTGCCAGCAACATGTGCTGAGCTTTTCTCTTGAAGGAAAACTCTTAACTGTTTTAAAGAACCAGACCTGGGCTGCCAACATTAACAAAGAGCTACGCCATGTTCCCTGACATTAGCCAAGCCCCAGCCCTCCTCACTCCAGCGAGCAGCAATGTTAGAGAGCAGGAGGCTCAGCGTGCTGTCACTTTGAATGACTCCGTGAATAGACCCGGGCCTTTTACAGCGCACTATTTGGCTCTAAGCTGTTTTGACATGAGCCCTAATACCTCTCTTGCACTTGGCCAAAGGGTTTGGGTTCACAAGAGGGAAAACTGCGGTGCTTTGCAGCTCGCAGCCTGCAGAGACTAGAGTGGTGCTTTTCTGCCTGGCTGAGAGGGAAGGGCTGTGGCATGTGGCTCACACAAGTCCGGGTGGGTGTCAGTCACTGCTGCTCATCTCCCCGTCTGCTGTTTGACCGACAGTAACAAAGTTTGTAAGAAGACAATCATACATTTATGCGATGTATTTTTTTTTTTTTTAATCACTGACAATGATATAAATTTAATGTGACTGATACACAGACCTGTGTTGAACTCTAGTCCAACACAGTGTGGTAAAGTACAGCTGTACAGAAGGATTCTGTTAAACATCAGACCTCTCTGCTCTTTTGAAAGCAGGAGCTTGTACCCAGCCAATCACAATATTATCTAAGTCCTGGTGACTCACAGCGAGTTTTTTTTCTCACAGACTCTCCAAAATTTAAGCTTTTCTTTTACCTACAAGCTTGAAAGTGTATTTCGACATGCATGCACTGCTAGAGATATTGTCCTGATGTTCAAAATATATAGTAGCAAGGGTTGAAGCTGACTCACGCTGCTAAAAATACATGACTTTTTCCCGACTGTAGTAAAGCTTGAATAAACTCCAAAACTAAATGTAAAAAATTTTAAGTCATAAAAAGCACAGCAGGTTGAAAGGTCAGAGGATGACTAACAACGATTAGAGATCTGGTAGAGCAACAGTAAACTACAACTTGGCTGATGATTTTTTTATTTTTTATTTTGCTCTAATAGGAAGAAACTTTTCTCTCCCAGAGAAATGAAGCCTCCAACTGATGGACCCTTTGCAGAATAAACTATCCCAAGATTCTTTGTGAGCTAGTGATTACAGAGGAAGGAATACAACAGAACGAATGTAAAAAAAAAAAAAAAAAAAAAAAAAGAGCCATAAAATCCTCAGCGTTTTAAAAAAGATGTTAAATGACATTAGCGATGGTGGCTGGCTGGCTGCTGTACCTGGCCACCAGCTCAGCTGCTTGGCTGCCAGCTGTAATCAGCCGGTGATGCAAATAGAGAATCTTTCCTGGACCAGACCATTTAATGACGATTCTTGGGACTTCACATGGCCTAGGATGGCCATGTTTTGGATTGATGCACATATACAAATACAATATTGATATAGGCAGCTTTTAAATATTGACCATCAGAAAGCTTATGATTCATTCGAATTACACATTTTCATAAAAAATGTGTGTTTTTTTTAAATTTTTAGTTAGCTGTACAGTTAATTCTCAGGTTTATCTGCCTATTTGTTTTCTCACAATGACTCATAAGGAGTTGCAGAGACCATTGCCATTGTGTTTTACCATGTAAGTAACTTTAAAGATCAGACATGTTTCTGAGCTACTGTGTGTGCATGTGCGGAGAACGGATTTACACCGAGTCAAACGTACAAATAATCCCGATCCTACAGAAAAAGGGAGAACGTGGCTAAATCCTTTGCACTGATAGAGTGGACTGACTGCAGGAAACAAAGGTAACATAAACACAGGCGAGCTGTGCTGGCAGATAAGGCGGGTTTGATCCAGCGTGCACGCTGCAGACCCACTGTTTCATGTTGTCTTACAACAGACCACAGAAAGGCCACTGCAGTCAGCTACCACAGTGAGTTATTCTCTCTGTCAAATGTGTTTCTGTTGACTTGTAGTTTGTTTATCTGTGGCTTTTCCCTTTGGAATTTGAGATGTGATCCTGTCCTAACAGAAAAGAGCAACAAAGTGAGAAAGTGTTCAGGTTTCCTCTGTTTGATTCTTTGTGTGGATATCACACATAAAGATCAAGAGAGAAAATATGATCTTGTATATGCATGATAGTAATTTATATGACAGTTTATCTGAGCTGTTTTCATAATTTTTTGCATTTTAATGCTGAACTTCCCAAAAAAATGACAGTGGCTGTATGTGTAACTTGCATGTATGTGCAGCAGATATCTCATGGTAATATGATTTTGAATACATTCCTACACAAAAAACTCTGAGTGGAAAGTGTACATGTACACAGTGACTGAGTAGGACCAGGCAGAGGATTTGAAACAGTCTGACGTTCATTAGATTTGGACCTAAACTAAATCCAAACTGGGCTGTGCTGACTCACAGCTTTAAACTCTAACAGACAAATGATCAGCTAAACATTTTCTCTGTCTTTCCAAGAACGCAGAAAACACCAGCTCGCCCTCTCGGAGGACTCAGCTGTGTATTACTGCCATCTAATGGTCCTCGAGCTGTGCAACATTGTCTTGAAATGCTTCCACCTCAGTATGCTGCTGCATACGCTACAGACGTCTAAATACTTGTGTATCGCAGGAAAATGTAAGCTCCTTCTCCACACAGTCCAACAGAAGTGGTCTCTTACTGAAAACACTGTCCATTATGAGGGAACCTCTCTGTTTCAAATCTCTTTTCTGCTCTGACACCTGCCCAGCCGCGGCCCTTATCTGATTAGCCCCTCCCACTCTTTTTGTTTACATGGCTTAAAGCCTGTAACTGCTTTTGTGTCTTAATCACATGTATCAAACACCAAATAATGGCTGCAGCTGGCTCGTGGCTGTGTGTACAATGCAATAACTCATAAAAATTGCATCATCACAAAAGCACAAGCACAAAAGACATGGCAAAGAGTATCGGTTTCACAAGCCCTCGTCAAATAATGTAAGAAAATACAGAATGAGTGGCAGTGTTGCAGATAAACACACACTCAAAAGCCGCTCGTTGATACAGTGTATCCGCTGTCAGAACAATTCACCTGCCGCCGTCTCTCAGCGACGCTATTCACGGCCTGTCCATTTTTTTGCTGCCTGTGCAAATTGGCATGTCATCACTTGACTATATTGATCAAACCTCAGGTGCAAAGTGGAGGCCCTCGCTGGACACCTTACCTAAGTCTTTTTTTAAGCATTTGAAAGCCTCGCCGTTTCTTCAGTGATGTGAAGCTGCCTCTTTGGAGTCCAATGTCAGTAAACACAAGGCTGAAAGCTGCCGCGAGCTCCTTTAGAAAACCCCACAAAACATGCTTTAACTGTAGTTAGCTGGCTTTCAGTGCCATGCAAACACAGAGCTAATGTGAGCTCAGCTCACCCCAGTGCCCATGGTGGTCACACTAGTGTTGCCCGCTGACAGCTCCTGTTAAGACTCTATTGTGTGGACATGGCCGTAAAAGACAAGAGGGGAGGTGGTTAAAAGCACAAAGGGGACGTGGGTACACGCTCCTTTCTTTCTCTCTATCATCATAGCTGCCTTTTCCTCTGGCTGCCGCTCTGTCGATCATCCTGGATGAATGGGGATCCCCTGGCCTCTCTTCAACTTCTGAGGGTGGAGGCTGTTGGGGAGTCTAGAGAGGAGGGGGAGGGCTCAGCAAACTCCTGGACGGCCACAGACAGGTGCAGGCCAAGATATGAGCGGCTCATAATAGTGCTGACAGATAAGTTGCTCTCAAAGTCTTTGGATGGAGCTCAGTAGCTTCCTAGTCACTCCAGTATCACTCTGTCTCTGGTCATTTGTCTCAGACTAACTGCTGGAGCAAAGGTGCCGTTGTGTCATTGTGCACATGTTCAAAGCAAAGGGAAGGCAAAATGACCGTTTAGTCAGAATGTGTCTATGTCTTCCTTCACAGTGTCTTAACTCACATGTACAAAGGTTTTAGTTATTACAAGACATAAATCAGTGTGGAAACAAAGACTTGTCCTAATGATTTTAAACCACTGTTTGTTATGCTGTTAGCTTTGTTCGATGTTTTTCACTCTTGATTTCTTTGAAAGGATATTTTTCCTGGTGCAGCTGGTGGTTCATGACGTAATTGACTTTAAAAATAAGGTTTAGAAGCATTTTAGCTTATTACTGTAGTAAAAATGTATATTAGTATAGTTTGCATCATGTGACCCTTCTGACACATATACATTATCATAACATAAAAGATCAGTCCAAATACTCTAATTTGATTCTGTTGTCAGACAGGGCCATGTCGCCCAGAACCCCACGGTGCACTTGGTCTTTTCGGGTCACACAAGAAGCAACAAAGAAACAAATGTGACACATTTACTGCTCTCTAGTAGCCAATGAAAATAATGGAAGTTATTATAAGTACATTTTTTAGTGAAAACTGACAATTAATTAGTGGATTTAACAAAAGAGAGAATATAAAAGTTACATTGTTTATTAATTGGTGTTAGTTTACTGCTCGGTTGCTTTACATTTCTTCATATGCTGAAGGGTACAACCCTAATGCTTTGTTCCTAATTCTGTCCATCAACATTATTCACATCCTGTTTTGGGAGACTTAATCAGACTTTCTATATTAAAAATGCTAAAGGTCACTGGGGTCACAGAAACAAAGGCCTTTATGAGAGGGGTGGAAGCCCTGTGTGCCAGGGATGACAGACGCTGAGACATGATTGGCCTGTTCCTGCATGGATGGGATTCGCTGTCAACAGGTCCCAATTAGTCCAATCAGAGTGGAAGGAAACGGCACAGAAAGGACACTTTGTTAGTGCTACTGTTTGTGAAGCTGGGGGTAAAAACAAAACACAATCGCTGGTTCTTTCTTCCACCGGGCTGTACCGGACCCTATGGGGGCAAATTAACTTGGGATTCAGACTTGTTCTAGCGTTGTTTTGTTGACACATGCTGCAGTATGAGGGCCACATTGTTACAGCCTTTAATGTTCCTGTTGATGTAAATATTGCCTTGTGCGATGCTTTTGTGTTTCTGAATAGTATTCAATGACCAGGGCTACTTCCTGGCACAAATGTGTCATCGAAAGCCTTTCAGATTGCGTGCAAACACAGCCACAATCTAAGCAACAGGCTGCTGTTTGCATCAAACGTTATTCATCCAAGTCGAGGCAGTGGAGAAGAAGGGCACACCCCAGAAAACGGATGCTGAGTCAGGTTTGGAGAATTAAACTATTCACTGAAATTGTGAGAAGGGCTTGTGGGAAAACAGACAGAGATCTGCTTGAAAAAAAGTTGGACAAAGTCTTTCTGGATAAAAATATATTAACGGAGACCCTGTTGAGTTTTCCAAATTTTATTAAAATCAGTGAAACAAAAAGAATATGATTATTAACATGTTGCAATGTGATGATATTAGTTAGAAAATGCAACAATTCTAGGAGCTTCCCAATACAGAAATAACGCCAACATGATGCTGTATACTATGTGGATAACAAAATATTTATTCAGATTTTATAGCACAAAAAATAAAAGATGTAATTTTGCATTAATCATCCAAACAAGAACCCATTCTGGGATCCCGACCTAAATAACTCATTAGTCAGGGGTTAGGGAGTGGCGGGACATCGACCCCTGACCTGAGGAAGTCATTTAGCTCGTGGAGCACTGAAGGTCTGATTCATGGTCAGAATATCAGTCGAATCCTAATACCAGGGACAACAGAGGTGGGGATGGACAGGTAATTGGGAAGGTGGAGCAGGGATGTCATCTCCCCCCAGACCTGCTACCCCCTGTGTCTAATGCGGGTCGACACATAATGGTGCACTTCACTGCTGATTTGCATTTAATCGAGTGTTCTTTAGCTGTGGATTAATGTACAAGATTTAAAGTCAGGTGGCTTTAGCTGAATTCCAGTGCTTTGCTACATACAGAAATTGAAAAAAAAAAAAACAATGAGATCCATCTATTCACAGGATCTTACTGGCATCTTACAGGGAGAGAAATATTGGAAAAAAACTTCCATCAGGTTTTATTTTGTAATTCTTGGTGTGGACATACAGGGGTTGGTGTAGACGGCTGATTTTTGTCATTTTGTACAGCATATTATTTTAGGGCTGCCCGAGCCCTTTAAAAAATACTCCGACTAATATTATGACAGGTTTCCTATTGGAGCGTATTGTTGGGAATGGCCAGAGGAGCAGACGGATGCCAGTCTCCTGTGGCCTGATCCTGGATTCCTCAGATATGGGTTTTCCACTCCACAAGTGTACCATGACACATGCTGATGCACAGTGTGCCATGTTTTTCCATAGCACCATATAGTAAGTATAGAAAATATTTAAACAGTACAAATACAATTTACTGACCTGCCATCTGGATTTAAAAAATGTTCATTAAAGGTTTTCTCTTTGTTCTTACGATTGCTCATTTTCTGTTGAACCAACTGTGGAAAACATCCCAAGAAAATTATAGATTTATTGTTTTCAAATTTATTGGTGCTGACATTTATTTTAACCTGACTTCAAGAAGTGTACTTTTGTGACATCACAAGTAGTTTGGAGGCCAGTCTTAGTCCGTGTGCAAATCCAGTGCATGTAATTGTGCTAAACAAACCAAACTTCACACAAGTAAAGGAATATGCATCTTATTTGCATAAGACATGATGGAAATTTTAACCATTTATCCATCCAGGTGCACACAAGCTGTTTGACTTTTATAATGAAGCACATTTTCACAGCTCTCTCAGACACAGATGTCTTAGCAATGAACATGTACAAGAGTGGCAGGCCTACTGTGATTATGGTTTGGTACATCTGTGGTTTGTGAAACACTTAGATGATTTCAGCAATATAAAGTATAAAGTCTGTATTTAATGTGTGATTTGTAACTTGACACTGATCAAGTGCGTCTACGGTGTTTCCCTTCGTGATAAAACAAACATCTGATTGCTTAACTCGGAGATGCTTAAGGTTTTTTGCTCAAACTCAAAACTGAAGCGCAAAAATAACTTTTCTCTTTGATGGGCCACTTTGAGTCTTGTAAGTGTTACAGCCTGAGAGAAAGAGTAGACATTGTTATGAAGTGCCAGTCACTTGGCTATCTCCTTGTAAGGGGATACACTGAGCTTGGAAGTTATTTTAGGGTTCACAGTCACGTCTATGAGCCTCAAGGATCTCTGCTTTTTTCTCTTGGTATGTCTGAAGAATGACGCTGAAGAATCTATTTAAGATCAAAGCCAGGAGATCAAACACTGCGTCCATAGGAGAAAGAACACGGCCATATGGATCTCAATCACTGTCTGTCCCCGCAACCGGCAGACTCCAAGAAACAGCTGAGTGCCATAGGTAAGCAGCTCCAAAGAGACTGCACAGACTGTGTTGCAGGATTATGCTTTGTGTTCTCATGGTTATTAATCAGCAACAGTGTGTGTGTGTGTGTGCGTGTGTGTGTGTGGGGGGGTCAATCAGACAGAGACCAGGCCTTACCCCAAACCTATGACAGACCCATAACTAGGAACAGGCCTGTGGTGTCCACAGCTTCTACCACAGGATAAAAAGGACTGTTGAACAGGGGTATTAATAATCAATAGGCTTCATCTCAAAACATCAGGGGTCAGCTCCATAAAGTTTTTTTTCTCCCACTTTCCAAAACATTAAGCCCAAGGCATCTTTAGTTATGGACCGAACACACACTCTTACACAAGCAGGCAGAAATGTTTAGGAGCCCTGTGAGATTTCCGCTAAAGGCAGTATTCTGAGAAAGCAGAGGGCTGTGTGTCATTTTATATGGGGTGTAAAAGTGACCGCTCTATCATTTCGTCTCCAAAAAATAAAAATCACAACAGAGAAACTGTCAGTAATGTTTCAGTTTGAGCATTTTAGTGCTTCACTGGACTGAAGAACACACTATCCAAACAAAACACACAACACTGGCTGTTCAAACACTTAACACAACCGATAATTATGTTTTAAAGACAAGGTACCAGAGCAAAGGGCGGAAGGATGCTGAAGATGTTAAACATATATAACGAGAGAATGCCAGGCTGTGCTGCACGTAAAATAGCTTAGTTTGGCATAAAGAGCGGAAAGACGAGTTAAAACAGCCTTAAGACTTTTAGGTCTTTTCTAAACAGGGCCAGATCCAGCCCTGAACCATTTCAACAATGTGGATTCTGAAACAAGAATGTAATTGTGCAGACTGTCAGTGCATTTTGTATTAAAGCGGTTGCTGATAGTTAAAAGTAAAAAAAAAACTGAAAGTGACATGCTGTGTCCAGAACTATAGAGCTAAAACTGCAGATGTTTATTCAGGAAGCAGATTGGTTTAAACATCCTGCACCAGTAGCCTATAGATTACACAGTTAAAAACTACTCAGGAAAAAAATAATATTTTTGAAAATTTTGAAACTTTTTTCCTACAGAAATAACAACAACAAAAAACATGCTAATTCATTTCAGTTTTCACTTATTTAAACAAACATAACCTCACCTGCCTGGTTATTATTAAATGCAAAAGAATCATCCGGATAATTTACCTTAAGACCACCGTAAGTCCTGAGGCTAATTCAGCAACAACACAATGGACCTAACATTGCTGATTATACAAACTGCACTAAAATATCTGAACTCACTCGTAAATTCATTAAACAATTAATGACACATTTTTTAAAAAATTTTGGAAAAAAGTTATGCACCTTGTCTTCTTTTATGTCTCTCTCTTCCTTTCCAAGCAGCATTTAAGAATCCCATCAGTATTTAGGTTAACATTTAGTCATTTAGCAGATGCTTTATTACAAAGCGACTTACAGAGTAATTTGGTACACACACACACGATGGCGAAGCCTGCAACACAAGCTGCTCATCTGGCCCACCTGGAGCAACTAGGGGTTTAGTGTCCATCCTAACCCATCTGACATTTGTTCCTCTATATTTCCTTTTTAATTTATCTGATTGATGTTTTTTGGTTAATTTATTTGCCATTTCTGTTGTTGGAAATCACAGTTTTGCATTATGAATGCAGAATGAACTTTAGCTTTTATCTTAAGTTTGACACAACACACACCATGACAAACACAAGTGACACACGAGCTGAGTGGTTTCTGTCTCCAGCTGAGTTTGTGGGTTTGGTGCTTGGTTCGGAGGGGCATGAGGAGGTTGTGGAACCTCTCTGCCAACCTTAGCATCACTGCAGTTCTCAAGGATCACTTCTTCCTGCTCATTTCTATGCAAATAAATGTGTCACAGAACTTTTTAAAACTTTTGCCATTTTCTATTGCACCAGCTAATCCAGACTGCAGGCTAAGAACTAACCATCTGTAAGACTGAATTATAGAACATTAATTGTCTTGGGTGGATTTTTAAAAATATTTGGACACATTATTGTTCCATAAAAAGTTACAGTACATACAGTATAGTAGTGGTACAAATCTAGTGTTCCCTTACTGTTAGACTTTCTTGTAGTACTGAATGGCAGAGAAATCCCACATACTGTAGCTGCATTTAGTGTCTGGAATTCTAACATACAGTAGATACAGACGCTCCACTACTGTAGCTGGGCTGAAAGGCCTCAGCTGTCTTGAGCAAACCTAGTGAGAAACAGCTATGTGCAAGTCCCAGTCTACTGGCTTCCTCCTCCGCTGGAGGCCTCTTTACAGGTGGAGGAAGTGAAAAAGCCTCTATCCCGAGGCTTCATTCCTCCTGTTAGTCAGACTGACTGATCTGTTGCAAAAGAGACCTTTGATGCTAAAGATGATGCACCGACCAGCTTCTTCTTCCGTTTTAACATTCAGGAGAGGAGCGAACATCCACCACCTGCCAGTCAAACTTAATTTAGTAGAAGTGTTTCTGGCCTGAAGCAGGGGGAGCTCCCCGCGCTCAGAGTACCTGTTCAGCCCTGATTGAAATAAAGTGAATGTCTGAGGGCTGAATGGTCCTGACAGAGCCATGAAACAGCAGGGAGGTACACTCACAGACAGCATGCACGTCTCACGTCGGTGCAAGTACGTGTGTGTGTGTGTGTGTGTGTGTGTGTGTGTGTGTGTGTGAGGGAGTTTGATGTTGGCTGTTAAGCATCTACTGCAGTGAACACTTTCCCAGTCTTAATACGTCCCAGTGTGCAGTTAAACCAGCAGCTTCTCTGTTATTATTCCAGCCGCGTTCGGCCGACACCGACATTTACTAGCCAGCAGGCCACAGCACACCAACACAAAATGATACAAAGCAGGCGCAAGTACACACAGATACACACAAATGTGTAGACGAATGAATTGTGAATTGTTCGGTGGCAGCATTTGAAAAGAACATTATAAGACCATTCAGAGTATTTTTTGTTTTAATGTCTACCTTTATTGCAAAGAATAAAAAAGTTGTTTCTTTCATTATGATGCATTGCGGAAAACATTACGTGTAACATTAAACTTTATGAGAAAACTCCAAATGACTATGAGAATGTGCATGTTTCAAAACAAATTAATTTAAATCCAAATGTCTCACTTGAGACTTAACAAAAGCCAAAACAGACAGATTAGTTACACCTCATCAATAAATATCTATGAAGAATGAACAAACTGTGGACAGCATTTGTGTGAAAGTGACATAGTACGTGCAATAAGTGTAGACAAACAGTTTGTGTTAAAATCACAGGAACAAGTTGTCTTTCCTCTATTCCCTATTTAAATGAATGGGGCCTCTTGGGTGCTCTATTGTGTAATTTATGGTCAAACAAAATGCAATGGACAGGGACGTATGGACTGTGAATTGTTTGTGTTAGCTGTCCCATAAAAAGGCATAACCTTGGCGTTTCAGCAGTGTCCAGACTAAAAAGTGTTTGTATGAGTGTGTGTATGTGTGTGTGTAAGTGTTGTACATGGAAACTCAACTGCAGTCCAGATGAGCCTTCAGCACAACACTGACTACATCTCTGACCTGCTGTTGGAAAGAAGTAAATCTGTAAAATGGTGAGGTGAGAAAAAAAAACAAGTAGAAACTTTGAAAGTAGAAACTGACTGTGGGTTTCAAGAGTAATTTTAGAAAAAAACACACAAAGGGTGACATTTACTACAATTGTGTCTATATCAGAAATTAATTAAGTAAAAACATGTAGATCAGTATATTGTCCAAGGACACTTCCCACGCAGCAAAGAGGTACCGGGGATTGAACCACTGACCCTGTGGTGCGTGGATGAATGCCTTACCAAACTGCAGTTGCCTTACTGCAGACTGCAGTAGTGGAGGAGCGTGTTGTTTTGGGAGGCCTGAAATAATCCTCAGTGTTCCTAACTTTACCTAACTTTACCTTAAATTTAAATCTATTTTCATAAATAAGATGTTTTTCTAACTTACTAAACTGTATTTCCCATGCAAGGTTATTGGGGAAGTGAATGTTAGCAGTGGTGTTTATCGACAGTTTTGCTGAATTGTCCAAAGCCGATCTTCACAAAATGAAAAAAACAAAATAAAACATAAAAAAAAAGATGACCTTGACTTGTTTTGACAAACTATGATTCCCAAGATCAAGAGTGAACGTTCATATTTAATTCATGATGGATGTGAAGTTCTCAAAGTGCTATGGGCAAGGTTGGAACAGTTGCCAGGCAAGTCAACAAACTGATTACCATGAGAAGCAAGAAATGTTGATGCTGCTGATGAGTAAGAGATGGAATTTAATGTACGGGAAAATATGAATAAGTCAACCTGAAGAGGAGGAATGAGTCAAACTGCTATTTGAAGCGGTAGAAAGTAGAGAACGGGAGTTTTTCCATTTTAGGTTACTTTTGCTTTCATTGTGCTACATTTATTTTACAGCATTAATCAATAGTAACTTTTTCTTTTAAGATTATTATTAAAATATAAAAAAATACAATTTATTATTATGGATTTACCACCTGTCAACATATAAAATGATTAAAATCCCGTCCAACTTTGCCCTTTTTGCTCTACGCCAACTCTCCATGTAACTTTAGCCCCTGTTTTCCATGAATTACCAGAACTTTTCCTTACCATAATTTTCCCCTTTGAGAGTTTCTCAAATTCACCTTAAAGAGACTGTGACATTTCTGTCACAACAGCCTCAAATTCAATATTTTTTATTATATGTTTTCTTAGTGAAGCACTTGCACTTTTGTACTTTACGGACATTTTAGAGCATGTACTTTTTCACTTCAACTTCAGTAGAGAATCCGAAATGGAACTTCTTTCTGTATTAAAGCATATGTTTATTTAAATACGCACACTTTTACTCACGTGTTGAGTTTGCATTAGCACATACTGTACTACAGTATATACAAAGCCCAAGAATAAATTTTCATGCTGTTTTTAGATGATGATAACGACAAAAGTCAGACTACAAAAACAATCTTAGTTTACAGTGCAGACTCTGGAAGTCCATACTCTAAACACCTATCAAGGTCTATTAATGCGTCCTGTAGTTTGATAGGCAGAATATGGAGCCAACAATGACAGTAGCTGCACTGAAGGCCTTTTTCTTAGTCCGGCCACCCACATGCACACGCAGTCTGAACTTTGGATAAAAGCCCTCATCAAATGACATTACAGATGAGCAAGACACCTTCTCCCATGTCCACATTAATAAGACATGAGCTACCTTTGTTATTCTCAAACATGCTGTAATACAAATGTTATTCTCATCAAACAAGCCGCCAAAGTTCAACTCACGGATTTGGTGCAAAATCTGTAATCGCTGCTAACTCTGAGGTAATTCAACTCCTCCCATGAAATATGGACGATGACTTACCGCCATGTGCTTTAGCTTGTTTCCCAGGCTGTTTTTAGATGTGTTATGGTTGTGGGCATCAGTCTTAATGCCAAGGTCATGGCTTCTAGATGGCTTTTCCACTATTAGACCTCATTATAGCTCATTAGGTCTCAGCTGCTTGTCTCTTCACCCATCATAACAAGCTCACACACACATTTATACGCATATAACCCATATTCTGGATGGACAGATGGACACACACACACACACAGTACGATACACAAACACAAATACACCCACCCACACCATGCCAAATGGCAAATAGCAGTGGCTGAGTGTTCCTAGAAACTGGTGTTTGGTAAACAGAGAAGGCTGGGAGTCAGGGAGTGGAGTGGGAGAGAGCAGCAGGTGGTCTGGTTTCAGGTCCCAGTGGGTGCATTCCCTCAACCCCAAGCACAGGCCAAGGTAGCACGGCTGTCTGGAAAACAAGTTCATCAGCCGCTTCTGACACACTGCTCCGGGACTTGGAGTAGGGGTCTGTGTGGTGGGGTAACCGATAGTAGCTGTTGCGGGCCAAAGACCCATCACAGTCCAGTCAGGCGTCTTCTGTCCCCCCACAACTCAAGCAACAAAGCCCTCCATCAGAGCTGACCCCCTGTCTGCATGGGGCTCCAAATTCTGCCATTAAAAACACAATGTGAACTTCATCAGCTTTCTGCAGACATTTAGTGAGGGACAAATAAGAGAGTTCACAGAAAAGCTACCGCTGCGTCAGTCGAAGCTAATGGTTGTTCTGTGAATTGTGGCTCTTAACGAGAACTAAAGAAACAACAGATAACACGAAGCAGTCAGACATTTGCAGAGATTTAATCTACTCTCCACAAAGACAGTTGTAAAATGATCTGTCTAGCTTAATGAGGTTGATCACTGGATCACCAAAAGAGTGTTTGTAAGACTTTATTTAGACAGTCCTTTAAATCCTCGGTAGAGCAGAATATAGAGCGTGTGCACATGTACAGCCTGACAGCAAAATGCTACCCGGCCACGTCCCTGTTAGCCGTTAAGGTAGGGGAAGGGAGGGATGGTTGGTTTGACAGATTTATGGGTTGGTGGTGTGGACGCCCTCCCCTGCTGGTAGAGTTGTTCTGAGGTGTATCAGCCATGGACTGGATGCTGAGAGAGACGACAGGACACAGCAGGACACAAACTTTTATTGGAGGAAAGGCTGTAACAGTCAGTTAAACTGCAAGATGACAACAGCAGGAGATAATGCAACAGTGGCATCAGCGGCTGTCCTCGGAAGGAACGAGCCCAAGAATGATTCAGCCTGGCGTTTAGAAAGATTTAGGCTGACATGTGAACAGAAAACTATAATTTATAGAATTCTTGAACTCTCTATAAAATTGAAAACATATATTTCATTTTTTAACATAACCATTATTTAGTTTAATAACATCCTGTGCATTTTATTATGTTGTGTATGGCTGCCCCCACGCCTGAGTGCACAGTACATAAATTCATATTAGTCACACTCTTTACAACCAAGCTGGTAAAACTGACTTTGATGATTTCCAAACTTTTCATCTAGTGCTGCTGGGAGGTCAGAGGTTATAGAGTGAAACAGAGCCACATAAATATTACCTTGCTGTTTTAATGTTGTCTGCACAGTGTCTACTTATAGATTGGTAAAGACATTCATGTTCCCCAGATGATTAATGCTTCTGAGTAATAGGCTTTTGATTAAAAAAAGCCTGAAATTCAAACAGACATTCCCGTCAGACTTGGCAATGCAGTTTTTGTGTAAAAACCGTGAAATGTGGGCACGAATGATTTTATGAGTTGGGGAGTTGTTAGAGGATCCTTGCTACAGATTGAAATCAGTAAGAAAAAACAAAAACGAAGGTGCCGTTTAAGATGCAACAGACAAGACCTGTTTAAATCCCACAGTGAACATATGGGATGCAAATTGTCTTCACTGTGAACATATTGACATGCTGCCTTCAGCGGCTGCTTCTCCAGCACCTGTGGTGGTTTTACAGATGCCAGTTAACTCACCCCACTGAGCTGGATGCTGCTACAAAGCATACATCTAAACACAAAGATGACGTAGACTTCATTTGCTACAGGGATCCAAACCTGGCTCATTATGAAAATGTGGTGTTGAAAAAAGGGCAATTAAATCAAAATTACACTGTAATAACACCTCAAGTGATTGTGCGAACAATGAGGCAATTTGTCAGTGTATTAGCCCATAGTTGATCTGTCTATTCAGAATTTGCCATTATCAAACAGGCTAGTGTTTCCCATTTCCTAAAGGGATGAGCTTTATGTAAAATAAGAGAAAACGTGCTGAGGAACCAGATCTGTGGGTTCAGGTTAACCACAGTAATCTCATCCTCACGTCTTTTGTGATGAGCACAGGATGGTAGCAGGAGCAGGTTTGTTTTTTTAAGACAGCTTGAGGCTTATTATTTTCTATGCACTCGTGCACATACTTGTATAGATTGATATCACCCACTTACAGCTCTCGTATTGTACATCTCTGTTCCATCTTCCCACCTGAGAGTATCAGATATAGGTCCAGACTATTTATGAGGTTACAATGGTCCTGTCAGGGTGGCTGAGATTAATGAAGCCTGTGTATATGGCTGTAAGGCTTTGATGGGTCACCTCCAGCGCTGCACATGTTCCCTCAGCCTGATGCCGTTAACCTCTGGCGATACAACATTGTCCCACACACTGCATGACCATAACTCGACGCCCAGGGAATCCTCAACTCCTTAAAAACTTACGTCTTGGATAAGATAAGCACAAGTTGAATAAATTTGATACGATAATGTGATTTTTATGCAGGTTCAAATGAGCACAATGACCAACTTTCCCACACGTTTTTTATTTGCAAGATATGTTTATAATATGTTCATCTTCATGGGTTTATACTTGCTGATTCTGTTTTATTTATATACCAGGCTACTGGAGCTCAATTTCTAGGATTAATAAAGAACAAAACAATGTTGCTCTCATTCACATTATATCTATCTGTTGAATGTGGCTAACATCAGGAAGCAACCAGCTACATGATAGGACTAATACCTAAGCATAAATCAAGGGCAGCATTTCCTAGGGGGCGACCACACAATGTCAGACATGCCGTGAACTCTCCCACTTCTCGGTGAACTTGCCCACAGGTGGTCATATCAGATGTTGTTAGTCGCATAGTATAAACAATGGTCCATGTTAGCCCTCGATGTCAGCACGTCAGCTCATCAGATGAAGGATGACAACTTTAGAAAAGAATGGATCACCTGCTGGTTTGCACAATAGCCTGGCCTTGTAGCTCACACTCTGGGTATTATGGACTGCAGGGAGGGGACCTCTTCATACACTACCACTGGTTCTGATGTAACCCTGTGAAGGCAGCAGATCAAATCCCTCACAGGCCAGATGACAGTAGCTTTCTAATGTCGACAGTGTGTAAAACGATTTGCATCCAAAATTGCTTTTACCTATAGTTCCTGAAGGAAACGCACAGGCAGATGGAGCACTGAAGATTTGAACCTGCTAAAGCAGCTTCATGTTGTGAGGTAATCACCAGCAGCACAGGGCCTCCAATACCTGTGATTTAATTCCTGGGTATTTTTGTTTACAACATAACTGGTGGGTAAAAATGCCTTTAATAGCTTTTTCCAGTGGCTTGAGAAAAGAAGTTTAAGGGGGATTTGGCAAAGGCTTCATCATTGTGCTAACTAATACTTGCTATTGCCAATCTCTGACTGGTGGCATGAGAGTGGCATGTGCAGTGACAAGAAAGATAGCACGCCAACTTCTCCCATATCTGTGTCAATAACATTTTTTATCTCGCAAAAGTCTGTGTTGAAAGGCCCGTGTGATCTTGCTGCACAGTCAAACACCTCTGACATGTTATTTCTCACTACTTGTGCCAGTGATCTCAGTAAACTGAAACCCCATACCTCTCTCCACTGCTACAGTTAAAGTTAGATCCAGATGCATTTTCCAGATCTATAATAGAAGTGATATGCTATCTCATTCAACCCGTGTGTTAAGTGCAAGTGTTTGAGTGTGTGTGCGTATGTGTGCAGCAGCTTAGCGGGTGTGAGATTGCTATCTGAGGCCGTACATCAGACCCAGTGTGGCAGTGGGCCCGTGTAATTATCAGGTCTCAATGGGATGCTGTGTTATTTTTGCCCAGGGTGAGATGCTTATCTGGGCCTGTCACCAGCCACCTGGATGGATGAGCCTTGCTCCTCAGAGCACTGGCTCACCTTCCCTATGCGCCAAAGACAAACCGGCCAACTTCTTATGCAGGCCAAAGAGACTGCCATGAACGAACAGGACAAGTTCTGCCAAGGCATTAGATTAACTTACATTAATATATTTAGACTGATATACCAGCCTGATGTTGACTTTTAATTAAATTTGAAACGTTAATCAGTTTTATCCATTTTTCATTAAAATAATGCAGAACTTAGTTGGAAACTTTTATTGTAAAAAGAACCCAGTACATTCATTTTTCTGTCTAAATCTAAATTAATGACTTAAATGAAATAAATTACCTGAATGTCAGGGTAATTGATGGTGAGCATTTGCATTACATTGATTACGTAAACTTTAATTTTTGATGTGATTCAGTGGTTATGCATAAATTGTGACCAAATTAAAAAGAACAAAATGCAGTGTTCACAACCAAAGGCTGACATGGCAGCCCAGTCAAATTGTAATAGCAGAACTTACTGCTGGATGGGGCCTTAAACTAACGTCAGTGTGCTCACAATGATACAGCTACTATACCACACTGTTGTGTATGTACACAGTGTATGATTGACAGTTGTCATGGTGGTGAGAAGCAGTCCTTCCACCTCCCAGATAGACGGTTCCTGCCTATGTGGTATTTGCATGGTTTCTGGTACAATCCAGAGATGTCCAATTCGGTTAGCTGCCTGTAGGTGTGAATGGTTGTTTGTGTCTATATCTTAGGCCTACCCTGCCTGTCAGCAGCAGTTAGGCTCCAGCATGCACCTATAACAGGATAAGCAGCTTGGATAATGGATGAATGGTTGGTTTACCTAATTAGCTCTAAATACAGAATGCAGGGGATGAAGGATAATGGCACAAATAGATGAAAAGGATTCACCAAAGCTACCAAAATCCTACATGTTGGGAGCAAGGTGGTAACTGATTACAGGGTAAAATGGGTTTCAGTTACAGTAAATATCATAAAACAGGACTAGCTAGGGTTTGGGAAAATTTAGGTTGGAAAACAGACTTTACTTCCCCCAGAATCTGCTCCCAATCTAACACTAACTCTATTAAAATTCATCTTGAGGGGCGCGTGAATGGTTGATAGCTCACTGAACTACAGAGTCATGTTGTTCATGAACACACACAGCAATAGTGCTGAAGTGTGTTCTGCTGCTGGCCCATATTCATTTGACATTGAGTGTCTTCGTTGGGCTCATGGAGTCTCTGTAATGTGATGTACTGTAAATGTAATTTAGGAAGTTTTCTCAAATGAATCTGCCTCAAAGCTTTCTGACGCATCATTTAGTAAATCACATAATCTATGACGCACACAAGTTACACAGTTAATGCACAAATACATGCATAGCTAGTAGACACCCTGCATCAGTGAGCTGTGGCCCACTGTGGCTCAGGGTTTCTTCCTATTATTTCTTACCCTGCAGAATAGAAGCAAATATACATTTTATTGGCCCAATTATTAGAGATTAATACCACCAAGCCTAGCGTGTGCTCAGCACACAGCATCAGTGTGAGCATGTTTTACAGCTGTTTCATGCTTAAAAAAAAAAACCCAAACAAAAACTAGTCACGGCCTGCCACCCTTTGGTACAAGGGTTTGATATGTCTCTCAGCACCAGTGTGGTATCTTTTTTATGAACCACCTTATCCTCCGACAAAGCATTTCCTGCACACTCCTCACAAGCTGCCCGATGGTGTTGGAAAGGTTACTTTCATTATGCAGTACGATACGTGGAATCTGAAATAAACTGCTCCTGCCTGTGCACTTCCAAACACAGATGTTTAGATGGCATTGTTTAACATTTATTACCGGGGTTCAAAGAGAAAGAATGAAGAATGCCTCTATTGGGTTTCCGTTTGTGGAGACCTTTGGTCTTCGTCGCTGCAAGATAAATTAAAAAGACAGTCTTTACTGTGCTGGTGATTGAAAGTTGACTGTATTGTGCTTTAGTTTTTCCTGAGGATCCTATTAGGTTGTTGTATCACAACAATGCATCAGCATTTAAGGCACCAAAGTGGGCTTTAAAATAATATAAAAATGCTGGGATACATTATTTTATCATGACAACACTGTGTGCTGCTCCTGCACCAATCCAGTTTATTATTTGCAGTTTTAGAACCTAATGGAAACTACAACAAGACTCTGAAGTCGTGTTAACAGCTTTGCAGTGTTGTAAACCCTTTAAAAGACATCCTGTGATTATGTGCCGAAACAACTTTATTCTCACAGTTCACGGCTTTATCTGCTTATCAATCAACCTTACCGATCTAAATCTAGCCTTAGTCCATCATTTATCACTGGGATTTAGACTTTCTGAGGATATATAAAAAACGTTGTTGAGGGGAAGGGGGCAGTTCTAGGGCGTCACCAGGGAAACCTCTGGTTAATCAGCACATTACACAAAGTACAGCTATATTGAGGTATTGTGTCATAAACCAAATAATGGACATATTAAAAATAATGTTAGGCTGATGAATATATTGAATATAGTTTTTATTTTATTTTAGTCTTTAAAGCTAATGAATAGTTTTGATTTCTAAATATGAGTAAATTTATTCTATGAATAGCTGGTAGGAGCACACACCTCTACCTTGTTCTCCTGAACTGAATCAGCTCACACTTGTGCCATTTCCAAGTATTTGATTTGGTTGAAAACACATTAACCTTCTGTCCAAATGTTAATGACTTTAAACACAATTACAGTAGTTAATTTTTTTTGGACCAAAGGGAGAGACTGACTCTTATTGCCATGCTTATAGGGTGACACCAATTTTCTATTTGCTTTCTATAGCTTTGGTTTGTTAGTTTAGGGTGACACATTAAATTTTCTATTTTCTTTCTATAGCTTTAGACCATGACCACATCCTCCATAGAATGAGCAATAATCTGAACTCAAAGTTCTACAGGTGATATCATCTTGAGGAGGTTTTCAGATTGAAGTAGAGCGACAATTTAATATACGGAGGTCAAAAAGATTTATTTAAATGTACTTCACAAACTAGAACCAAAAGAAGTGAGTTCAAAATCATTGAAGGTGCCTTTTATTTCTACAAGATGATCACATTCATTACTTTCACTCCAGTAGTGTATTCCCATCGGATTTTATCCCCACAAATTCTCACCTGGAAGCTGCTGACTGAAATGGATGTAGCAGCAGAACAGCGTGACCTATTATTAGACAACATTCTCACTTCATTTCAGAGGCAGGAATCAAAGGCACTTGTCTTTGAGGATCACTTTACATAATTCAGTACTTTAAATGCACTGTGTTTGTGGTTGCTTTAAGATAGTATCAGCACCTTCCTTAATCTTCTACCACAAAGCAGTGTCTGAAATGAATCTTTCCTCTCACTTACTTCATAGTACACAAACACGTCATCTTCAAATCCAGTGCAGTTCATAACAGCAACAATAAAATTCAGCTTAGTGTGAATTAAATCGGTTCGTCTAGTTTTTTCTTCCAGTATGACATCTGCTTTATTTGAATCACAGGAAACATGTGCTGACAAAGACTGCAAACTCTGTTAACTAAAGGCGTGATCTATATATCACTAAAGCAGGATTTATACAGTGATCTGTGTATATACTGTGTACATGGGGATTCTTTTGCACAAAATATGATTTATCCTTTTTGTGCAGTTTAACTGAGAAAAACCAAGTCCTGCAGTGATACACAGTATTGTTGCATTTCTTTGTTTTTACCCAGTCCATTAGTCCCAGATAACCTCTGCCTGATGGACCCTAGCAGCTTAAAACCCTGTGACCCCGCCCTTGACCTTTGCCCTGACCTCTTCCACCTTACCTTCTGCCTGGTCCAAGAAGAGGCCACTGTGAAGAAGTGGGCGCTCTCCCTGTGCCTCAAAGGAAGCTAGAGTTACTGAAGCATGTGGATTCATTAACAAATATCTGTCTGTTTGCTGCAGTAATGAGAAAGGCAGCAATTTAAAGTTGAGTGAACAGCCGCCTGGAATCCAAAGTAGCGAGGCAAGCTGCCGGTGTCAGTCAAAAGTCGAGGTTCACCAGCAGGGCATCCGCAGTCTACCTGCTTCCATCACCACTAGTACACATACTTATATAGTCATGGATGAGGGTGTTCCACACAAACTAAAGACGTGGTGGAGTGATAAACCCTCACAGATGAGTGAGGGGTCAGGACAGAGAGACGTGGGACACACAGGGCTCTTCCACCCCCTTCTGGCCAAGGATGGCAACACTACGATTTGTGTGACCACATCTGCATTGCAAGTTTAAACTGTAATCAAAGGTGATACATGCAGGTATTTTTCTTTCGTTGTGCAAAAAGAAACCCAACCTCTCTTCATACACACACACACACCCTGCAAAGTGTGTATCAAGCCAGTCGATCAAATCAGCAGTTTGTATCGTGTATCGTTTGTACCAATATGATGCACTGTATTGTAGAATCGGACGGAGATCAGTTGAAGCGGTTTTTATTTGTTTTTTTGGGGAGGATTCTGAGCCTTTTTTTAACTGGTTCCTTCTCAACTAGTAGTTTTCCTGTTTATTTGAAAATGTGCCCGAAAACACAACACATACTCAGCAAATCACAAGATAAATTAAAACTGTGGACCGACACGTGATAAAAGTACTTTTTTGTACCAGAATTTGTTTGTTGTTTTCAACTTTGCAGTCCTGTAATAAGCTAAGAATTAGAAACATAAACAGAAATTATGATGTAAAGTGCAAAGTATCTTGTAAAAATCCTTCTTGATAGCATAAAATGCATTATTAGTATTATTAACTGCTGTCAGTTCATAAAGTCATTATTATTAATTCATGACATGTGTAATATATCATAAATATAATGTATTATCCCATGATTATTAGAATGTCTCCCCACATTTTTTAGTAAAAGGGAAGAAACATTTGTTTTTTTCCCTCATTTTTCATCTCTGCTGTTATTAATAAGATTAAATTTATTCAGCATTACAAGAAAACCTCATGGGAGTCCTGCCCCAGTCTCACTGTAAATACCACACATGACAGTGACACACTGTACCATCTGTACCAAAAACAATGTCGTTTTGCCTTAAGTTTACTATGCCCATTTATTAATTTTGTCATAAGTGTTTGAAGTATTCTATTTAAAATTCATGCAGAATTTACAAATTGAAGATCTAATCAGCCTCACTGGCATATGCAGTATTTGAATTAGGTTCCTCCTCAATAGAACTCTGCACACACAATTTCCAATGCAAACTTGTTAAAATAATTAGACATTAGGCGTGATCCTTAATTGCGTTGTGGAACAGATGCAGTACATGTAGTGGTGTTTGAATATTGTTGTGCTGCAGTGAAGTGAAGCCTGTTCAGTCTGTCAGCTGAGCTCAGAATGGGAAGCCCAGGCATTTCAACTGAGCTCTGACAGACGGACGAGCAGACGGATGGACAGGCTGATGGAGAGGCTGATGGAGCGCGGTGCCCAGTGAACCATCGAAACAAACTAGTCCTGCTTTGCAAGTCCACCGATGCGTGCCGGTGCTGATCTGGACCTCTGTCTGACTCCGTGTATGTGTAGTTTGTGTCTGAGAACACAGTCTGTACATTTGGGTTTTGCATATGGATCAATGTATGAGCATCAATGTGTGAGTGCATGTTTTTTTATGGATTTGTGTGTGTGTGCTTTAGTCTAAAAAGTATATACCTAAATTTGTATTTATGTCAGTTTGTGTGGCTGCTGTCCTACTTTGTGTGTGTGTGTGTAGGAATGTGTGCGGCTAGTTTATTGGTTTGCTATCTGATCACGGACCTGTTAAGCCCCGGGTAGCCCAGCATCCCCTCACAGCCTTGGAGCTGGAGCAGTGGCCTTTGCAAAATAAGTGTAAACAGCTAAGGGCAACAAGTGTCTCGATCAGGCAAACAGATAACAGCTGTGAACAAGGACTCGGACTCATGGCTTCCTATCAGATAAAGTGGACATGTGGCGCTAGCAGCGAGGATAATGCATCATGAAGCCCAGACTTTGTAGCTTCACTTTGTGGATTTCTACGGTTTATTTAGCAAAGCTGTTTGGCTTAGACAGAAATTTGTGTTGCTGCATCGTCACCATCTGATGTAATGGACATTAGGCAATTTGCTTGTGGTGTGTTTATGGCAAAATTAGTCAATTTTACAGCCTTAAAGATTTTACCTGATTTCAGCTATGCATACAGTATACTTACTTATCTTTTCTTTGATAACTAATTAAAGCAAAACCTTCAAAATGCATTTACTTCACTTACTTTGCAGGACTTTGGAGAAAATAAACTCCATACAGGACTAGAAAGTAGTTTATTTATTTATTGCAGGGCTGGATTTGTTTGCAATATTGCATGTCTATGTGAAGGTGTCCTTCGTGATCAGGCCTTTAGGTCTCTCTCTCATTTCCCGTATCCATGCTTTATTTAGTTTAGAACATTTCGGTCCTACACAGATGATGATACTGACTCAGAAAGTACTGCAGTCGCCATGTTTAACTTCTATCATCATTTAAAGAGAGACTCTTTGGAGCAGAGATACAAGTATAATAAATTTTGAAATGTCCTCAAATTAAGCAATGTTTCTGCTCAGTGGTCACAGTGCACTTCATGTACTGTAGTTGAATGTTAAATTTACTGATAGTACAACATTGTTTTGCCACATAAGTTACAGCTACATGTGTAAGCTTATAACTTCTCTGTATCCCTGTCGCACAAAGTATCCACAACTCAGGCACTCGATTCATATTTATGTATTATCCAACAGAGAGGCTTTACTCTCCCATGACTTAATTGTTGATTGCGCCACTACACCACTGAAAAACTAATATTTTAAAACAGGAATATTTTCAGCTTTAAATTATTTTGTGTTTGTTTTTCTGCTCTTTGTCAAACGTTTCGACCTGGGTGATGCAAGGTCAGCATCGTTGGTATTAAGCTTTCGGTGTCACATCTTATCAATTATTCCATGGCAGGTCAAAAAAGGTCCTTGACACATATAAAAATCGATCATTCAACAATACTTTAAACTTGAAAAGCTTGTTGAGTTGCTTGTGTTTCTGTGCTGTAGGTCAGAGATGAATGGTTAATGTCACACTAGGAGACACACTCTGCATCAATCCTGCACCATGAATCACCAGTCATAGCCTGGCCAAACTAAACCAAATATTTCATCGACACTGTAAAACATGCTTGCAGCCATAAACATGCTTCAAAGTGCGGTGGGCCATGGTCTGAAAAATGATTTTAACCATAACCGTGAGCGTTCTCTTTCTCTCTTGCCTAGCAAGCGTTTATTTATGTAGATTGGATAGAGTGACGTATAATTATTCCGGTGCTGCCAATGTCTTCTTTTATTTATTCTTCATTTCCTTTTTCTCTGCAGGGCCAAATATTGTCTTGGGATAAGGGAAAACAAGAAGCACACATCTATCTTTAGGCACACACTGGCCACTTGTGCCTGTATCTGATTACTGGTTTTAATTATCTGAAAGTTCGTCTGCAGTGAAAAGTCCTGCGGGGTGACTTTAATAGCACTCAGAGTATGTTCCAACTATTAATTACAATGCTCAGATCTAAACTCAATCCATTTGGAATTTAATGAACAGTGTGTGTGTAAACTGTGTTATTGGTTTTTAACATGGAAGTTAGTGTGTGTCGACAAGTCAGGCTGTGTAAGCATTTCTCTGTGTGAGTGCACGCGCATGTGTATTTTTCCGTTTCCCCATTTGCCCTTAAATACGAGCGGTGCCACTGAGCTGTTTATTGGCTCAAGGTTTCTGCAGCTGTAATGATGCATAGAGAATGATGTGGGCTGAACTGGAGACTGGGGAGGCCTGTGCATCCTGGCCTTTCTGAAGTTACATTTAACCCAAGCAAAAGCCTCAAAGACTGTTAAATAAAGTGAGTGAGTGTGTGTGAAATGGTGCATTTTTGTGTCATAAATGTCGATGTCTGGTTGACCTTTCATGTATAAACCCAGAGTGGTTTATTTCATAGGGCAGAATAAAAGCTGTTCAATTATGCATTAGACTGTGAGAAGTGAGAACGTTACCGTATATTTTCAGCTGGATATGCTGCAGACTGCACAGCTGAGCAATCTGGGAAAAACTGTTTAAGCAAAAACAGCAGAGACATTTCTTTCATATACAGTCTCAAGACAAGGAATAGAAAAGCAGCATTTTGTTATTGTTTTGATGAGAAAAATATAAACATGTGACTCATATTGTATCAAAGTGAATAACTCACATTGATATCAGGAAGCACAGGCAGTTTGGTGAAAAAGCTGCATGACTTAATTCTGTTTGTTCTATAAACAATGTGAGTTGACATAAGCCGAGTTAACTCATGGGGGACACAGGTGCCATCGCGTGTTCACTTTTGCTTGTTGAGCTGTGCATCTGTTGTGTTATTTATAAGAGAAAATCCACACATAACTAGCTTCTATACTTTTGGATTGGATATTAGTTTGAAATTTGTAAAAATTATATTTGAAGGCTGAGCCGAAAATCAATTAGAGCCCATGAGTTGAGTCTTGTGATGCCGACCATTACTTTTAAATCTTCCTAAATGTACAATCGACTTCCTTATCAATTTGATCTGTAACATCTGAATCTGTGTTCAGCATATTCAAAACAAGGCGAATGAAAAGGCTGAGCAATGTGTCACTCTAGCCCGACTAATGAGACGAGCTCCATCCTTCATCAATAACAACATCCCCTTCCAGTGAAAATAAAAAGTCACAATTTGTCTCGGGGGGTGGTGGTGGTAGGGGATGTAGGGAGTTGTCCTAGTTTGTCGGAGGACAGGGGAAATAGCCTGTGATGTTATGGGACACACAGGTGTGTCGAAGTTGAAAGCATCAGCCGTCCAAGTCTGTAGTGTGGGGCCCCTGATACGGTGCTGAAATGTGGCCTTGTTTAGCACAGCGAAGGGCCTGACATTAGAGAGGGTGATGACAGTCACAGGTAGGAGGTCAGCTGCACTTTAGCTAAAAGAAGACGAGAGAGACACAGAGAGATAAATGTACAGTGGCAACCAAAAGTTTGTGAACTGTTTAGAATTTTCCCTCTTAGCTAAACATGATTTTTATGACCTGCAAATCATTGCACCAGATAAAGGAAAGACAATTAAAGAAACGAAACACAAAAAGTGCATTTACAAAGTATTAAAATCTTGAATATTTAACTGCTGGCAAACATATTTGAACCTCGTCCCCAAAAAATTGCAATAGTAACGGCTTTTCTGGCTTCCACCTTCTGCCTCTGTCATACACATCTTTGTTATTTAATGTTGATAACTGCTACTGAGAGAGAGGCTTTTAGATTCCTATACAATACGTTACTCTGGGGTCCCGTGAGCTCCTGCACGCCTTGATCTTTGCACCATCTCCATTGGTCAACAAACAATGGGGGGTTAATAGCGTTGTCGCACATTTGTACGCCACATAAGTGACTGATGACTGGTGAAATCCAAACTCTAAACCCAAAGCTCCCTAATTAACAACTCTTCGTCTAAGGTCTCCAGACACCTCCTTTGTTCGAGTCATTACACGCTTCTATAAAGCTGTGCTGCCAAGACCAGACTTTGTTTTCTAAAAACAGACAAGGTCTCCCAGACTTCTGATTGTCATCACATTCATTGAGTCAATTAATTCTAATTCCTGAGCAAAGGGACCAAGGCACGACACACCAGTTTGCAAGATAGTTTGATATCACTTTGCAAAAACTGGTATTATGTCATTCACATCCCCCCAAAACATGCTGTATTCTGTTTTGAATATGCAATACTATATTGACCCGAACGTGATACTCAGTCTGTACTTTAGTAGACATGGTTATACTCCAAGACCACACAGTTATGTATCTGCAACACCAGGTGTTGTTTTTGTATATCCTGCTTAGGGTCACGGGGGGCTGGCACTGGGCTGGAGGTGTAGTAAACCACAGACTGGATGCCAGTCTCGGACACAACACAGAGACATAGACAGACGGACAACCCTGGCATTCCACCAATAAACCAATCAACTTGCATTTCATTGGACTGTGGGCAAGAGGGGAAAATATATATTAGAAAACAGCCATGAATGATCTCTGTCACATCTCTGTCTGTCTAACAAAACCACCCAGCATCACCAGGTTTGTGTATGTGTACAGGCTCAGGTGTTACTGACAACATTAACAATGGCTTTAGATGACGTTACATTCTAGTGTCTTAGTAAACGATGACAGTGTGATTGTGAGCCAGTGTCAATAAGACCAAGAGTCTGAAAGCGAAGCAGCTGTACAGTATCGATCACTTCATCATTTCCCTCTCCTGCTGTGGCAGGTCAAAATATCCTCGGTGGGCCTATATACAAGTTTTCCATTGTTGTCGTGATCCCTTAAGATCAGTTTCTTTCCAGCAAGGTCCCTGGACATTATGTGTTTTATATCTGCCTTATTCTACGGAATGAACAGTATCTTGTAAACAAGCTGTTCCCAAAATCTCAATATGAAAATAAAACAAAGTTTGAAACATAGTTTGCAGACTACCAATGGACTACTATAGGCTACCAGGGAGTGATTAAAAGACTCACATTCATTTTTTCAAGCGTTGCCTTGCATTCATAAACACACTCATGTGTTTTTCATTGATCACCTTGATGGGTTTGCTGCAACTGAATCCATTTTCACTTGTTAATGTCCCAAACAGAGTCTGTTTACACGGTTGTTTTATAACAGTTGCTGTTCTGTTGATTTGCTTTGGCAGTAAGTAGCTTCAGGCTCCATCTCCATTTTAATGCATCACGGCATAAAAATTTCAATGTGATTGGTAATGTGTTTGAAAGTATGCCTTCTCTGACCTCCTAGTTTTAGCTCTGGCTTTTCGGTACATGTCTCACTTCATCCTCTGATATATTTCTTTAATCATAGACTATCAAAATAGATATATATTCATTTTTCGTTGAGTAAATAGTAACGACATACACATCCTTTACACTTCTTACGTTTTGGTTATTTAATAGAAAACACAGATCTTATATAACCTTTGGAGATGGTTTGGATCTCCATCACATCTTAAGGGAATTGAACATTTCATTCGTTGATGTGTCTGCACACGCGCTAGGTGCATGTCAAGGGAAACAGAAAAAGAGCTGTGTGCTTTCTCTCTAAAGCAGAACAGACCCATAGGGATGCTTCAGTAGCTGAACGACTGTCAATGAATTCTCTAACAGTCACTGGAGACATTTGGGGTGGCAAGGTCATCCTTCCTGCATGGTTAGGCACATGCACGCACACACTCTCACACACAGGTGCTCATTGTTCAGTCAGGCTGCTATCAACCTTCACGCCTGGGGGTATGAATCAATCGGAGGCAGAAAGAGAGTGACTGAAAGTCAGAGAGGCTCTTTAAAGTAAACAGGGGTGAGCAGGTCACCTTTTTCTACTCAGATTTATGAACTGGCAGTCAACCCCACTGTCCCATGCATGAGCGCGCCAAGTGATAGGGTGTGTAGGGGGGTCAGTGACACCAGCGACTCATGAAAAGTTAACTGACTGGTAGTGGTCAGGAACAGGTTAACTGGGGGTCAGTGCATTTGACAGTAGACCACTATTTAAAGACCCTTGTGTTTCATTTCAGAACATCGACAAAACACATATGTTATTTAATTTTAACAAGGCATCGATGAACTATGTTAATTGGAAGAAAGAAGCTGGAATATTTTCACACTTCAAGATATGATTGAATTTACAGTATAGGCATCTTTCTGAGGTTCGATCACAGTTTGACCATTTCCAAATGTCACGCTGGTGATCTGATCGCATTTTGTTTCCAGTGTGGTCTGCCATCATTTGACCATTCCACTTATTTATTCAAATAAAATATCAAGGTGCACATCTGATCCAATTGTATCTAGTAGTTGTTGAAACTTGTTACCCAAAATCTCAACCTCATGGTGCTGCTTTAGAAAAAGTCTCAAGATCACCAAAGCCAAAAGGACACAATCTCCTGCTCACTAATCCACTGTCTGATCCCATCCAGCCAAATGCTGAGAAACACATTTAAATAAGACCCAAAAATGTCACCTTGCTAATACTGAAGTCAGATTCACAGGACTTATTTTCTGCAAACCATGAACATTTAAACAAATTTTCATGACAATCTATCCAACAGTTTTTTAAATATCGCTGTATAGCTCAAAATGGGTGATTGAAACCACAAAGTCAAATCAAAGTCAATAGACTGGTGTTCACAGCGAAACTGTCTTTGTATTTTTTTCATTCCTCCTAATGCACATTCCAGATGTGATTTCTCCTCTGGACGTAATTGAATTCCAGTAACGTCCATCAAAGAGCTTCCCCTCCACAATGTCGAGGCAAGGGCCATGTTTCAGTGACAGGCAAATTGATTCTGCGATAAGAGGGGATAATCTCTGTGAGGGAAGGGGCAGACGCTGTGATTAAGTTGGAGACACTGTGAGGGTGCCGCAATCGAATCTAGCCACGTAGATTCCTATCAGATAATAAGCCGAATACTTAGACGAGAGTCCGCCTTGCTGCATCTCTATTTGTCTCTCTTGTTCAGCGATGCCACTCCAAGCCCCTGAATGGTTTTCTGATTGCTGCATCAACACAATGACAAGAAGATTGCAGCAATAAACAGAATATTCAATTTTCACAGCAGTTATAATTGAAACCACTCATAAACAACAACGCAATTTAAAATGTAGCTTTTGTACAAGTGATACTTATATTTGAGCATCAAACTGTGAACATATTTAGGTCAGTTATGAACATCCTTGAACTTGCAAAGTTCACTGACAGCAATGAATATTATTCTCATCACACATATGTAGTCTATCAGACATTATGCCCCTGAAATGCAGATAGAAAATACAAACACATGCACACTCAGCCAGATGCATCAAAATACCTACTGGCCATATGCAGACATGCTGTACAAACCTTGGTCCTTACGTTGTTGAGCTTAATATTATTTACAGCTTCCCAGGAACGGGCCGTTTGCCCAACAACCAGACCATGTTAAGCCCAAGCCAGTAAATTTTAAAACTATGTTGCTTTTATTTGTTTTCAGTGTTGGCCTATGCGGTGCTGGCCAAGGAGTCTCAAGTTCTTCTCTTGTTGATCTATCAACTTTATATTTATAGTGATCTGTCCCATGCAGCTGAATAATGTATGGTATATTTTAGGTGAAAGGCCCCAGAAAACAGCAATATCTGCAGAACTAATTTGTCTAAGATGCAGGTGCAAGTAAGAAACCTGCAGAAACAAAGGAGAAAAAAGGCTTAAAACTGAACATTCTGCAGGGACTCAGAACTTTGATCTGAGGAATTGATCGTTTCACTCGTCACTCTTCATTGCTCGTAAAACTGTTGATTTAATCATTTAAAGCTATACCACTGTCAGCTAAATACCTCAAACTCAGTGTGTAAAAGTCACACAGGAGGCGCATTGTAATACATCTTGATTTAATGCTTGCTGAGCTCCCAGCTTTGGACGATCATCAGTGCACACCAAACCAGATGGTTTGCTAATGGCCTAAGACTAAAGCCTCAGCAGTAAAATGAAATTTATCACAATGCAGCTGTTAGAGTTCAATGTTCTTTTCAGTCGTTGTCATTCGGCATCAGAGGATGTGGTGGTTGGTAACTTTTAGTTAGAGCAGGATCTAAAGTCACATATTGATCTGTAAAAAAAATTTTGGGCACAAACACTGGGCGCCAGGTCCAAGTGTTTTTAAGCGTTTCTTATTTTAATATTATTATGAACTCCTGAAACACATCCATGCAGAATATGTTCCGCCCCCCACGGGCTGTGGACATCACCAGTGCGTTTACATGGACTTAAGTAAGCAGGTTCAGGTCGGCTTTCTCAGGAAAGCTGATTCCTTAAGTGTCATGTGAACAGGAAAGCTGATTTCCAACATGGGGATAGCGGATTACCGAAACCTGGAGGAGAAATCAGGTTGCTGCTGCTGCATGCATGAATGAATTGCCAGTGATTTTCCAAGTTTCCCAATTACTTGAGAAAGTTGATTTCTCAGAGTAACCTGGTTACTTAAGAGCCTGTAAACACTGAGCAAATTCAGTGGAAATAAAGATTTGAACAAGGTTTTAGCTAACCATTCACATGTGCACCTTTTAGTACATAAAGGTCAGGAAAGAACATTTTATAAATTCCTTGTTTGATTATCTGGGCATAAAGTCGTCATATTCAAACATATGCAGCTTAAAGTATCAGTTGCTCTCAGCTCAACTTCAGTCCAAAGATATCTGTACTGGCCTTTAAACTGTCAACTCCTGTTATAACTTACAGTGGACCTGTCGTTTGGATTAAATTCAGTGGCCCTGAAGTGGAACAATACAAACACTCAGTGTGTGGTTACTGATGATGGCCAAGGGAGAGATAAATCGAGGAAAGATTGTAGCCAAGCAAGACAGAAAGTGCAGAGAGTCTTCAGAAACAACACAATTTCATACTTTATCTGCATATGTGCGCCGAGTTTGACGAGTGGGGAACCAGAATTCCTCTTGTTAGCCTCTGGCAGTGGTGTTTGTCAGCTTCTGTTCCCTGCAGATAAGCCCTGGCTGCTCTCTCCTTCATTGCCAGCTTTGCCCACGGTGGTGCTCAGTAGCCAGCAGCAGACGGCTGTGATTTTACTCCGCGGCCCTCTGGTGTAAATGAGCATGCCTGTAGTAATATGACATTGGGTGGCACACAAAGAGTAGACATGTTCAGTAAATCCTCCCCCAGGGTGTATGAAGCTAAAGAGCAGAAGAGGAACTCCCTGGACCTCCATTCTCTTTATTTTACCCTTTAGGCTTGCTGCTCCTGGAGCCGCAGACGTCTGATTTATGACCCTGTGGAACTGGACATACAGATAGCTCTTGTCAGAGCGCCCTCTCAACCGTTGCCTCTGTCTTATTTACGAGGCCGGTAGTGTTCAGCTCCACAGCTGATTATTTTTCCATGCAGGCTGTGTCTTTCTCAGGATGGACCTACCTGGGGAAGAGATAGTGTAGGTTAACTTCTCTGGATTAATGGTGGGCACAAAGGAAGGAATTCCAGCTAGACTAGCTATTTAATTACAAGCAGTTTATTAATCAGAGTAAAGTCTAAAAATTTTAATTTCCCTTTGCTGCCTCCGTTATCTCTTTCTCAGGTGGGATTAGAGTAATTACTTTGGCCTGTCATGCATTTTTCATTCAGCATGCCTGGTCAGCTCCTTCACACCACACAAAGACACTAACCTCCAAACTTGCCTTTCATCGTCTGATTCTTCTCTCCTGCAGCTAACAAATGTCCTACTCTGATACACACTTCATTTCAGTCTGCTTTACTCCACCGCTCTACTGCAGGCAGCTTGTGCTCCCAGTGAGAGTTGGAGGTCACCCAGACCTAGCGTCATTACTCAGTGACTGACAGACTGACATGCCCTCTTGTCTTGGCCCAGTTGGCTGCAGGTGAACCCAAATAGCTGGACTGTGATGGATGGCAGCTCACATACGACTGACAGTGACTGGAGGGAGAGACTGGACTGACTCGAGTGCTGTACCACTATCCCTGTCGGCTAAACATTTTGGAGGTCACCGCAGGAGTTTGGGTTTTTGTGTGAGCAGGTATCTCTGTCTGCTTACGGGTGCTGATGGCTGCAGCTTTTCCTGGTGCTGATAAACCAGAGCTGGCGGTTTGAATCTTTATGTAGCCTGGGAAGATATTGACAAGGTGAATGACCACGACTCACTAGTTAGAGCAAGTCACCTTAACTCAAACTGCAGCTGTCCTGACAGCTTGGATTCCTGAGCGTGTATATACATAATATCACTTTAAAACCGCGACTTTCCTTGGATGACAAAATAGAAGAAATACCTCTCTGTCACTCCCTCTGATCACAGAGCAGGACTTCTGCTCAACTGCCAACAGAAGATCAGGTTTCAGGCCTCATGACTGGTGGTCAGTGGCAGTTCTATGAGGGACCGCAAGATAACATCAAGAATTCTGTTTTCGAGTATGTGTCCACTCTAAAACCGAGGCCATGAACCCATTCATCAGTTGGGAGGACAAAAGCCCGTGTCAGAGTGCAGTGTGCCCTCCTTGGGCCATGTCACCACACCTGTCACACATACACAAACACAAGATCCCCTCCTGGTTAAACCCTGCTGACAGTCCGGTCAGACTCGTGATCAGCCTGATTAGAGCTGAATGAACAAACTGCTGTTATGTTTTCACCAGCATCTTCCAACCCGAATTGGTGATCTATGATACCTCCAAAACTCTGCTCTCATCAAATTTCCGTGGTAATTTCTTGATTAGAATTCATGTACAGAACAAAAAGACTAATAATATAACTAATAACAAAATAATGTAGATATTTACAGTACATCCCCTCTAGCTTCTGATCTCATCTTACCCTTCCAATAAAGTAGCAAAAAGGAACCAGAATCACATAACTCATGCAAACTAGCAAGAATGACCTATAAGGAAACATTTTTTCTTTAACATTTTATGCAACTGTAACAGTAACAGTTTATGTCACAGCAATCATAAATCTTTTCACTTTGACCTGAAGTTTATCCCACCACTATCATGAGGTTCCATAGGTTCCTATGACACTTTGGTTGGAGATTGCAAAGAAAAATTTGAGTGCAACCATGGATCGATGCTGGTTGAGTCTCGCTCTATTCAGAGATGTATTTTTCCTTTGTAGGAGTAGTGTTGTCTGACTGTGTTCATGGTAGGTACCAGGTCCTCAAGGGCAGCAGCCTTGCTCGGTTTCAAACTCTCCTTGCTTGCCCAACTGCTTATGAACTGAACACACCTGGTGCAGGTGATCAGCCGTGGCTGGGGCAGAGGCAGTTGGAAAAAGCATCTCTGCAGCCCCTGGAATGACTATCATTTTTTGGTCAATTAGCCATTTTGGTCCAAGCAAAGATGGACAGAGAACACACGCTGATAAGCAGCAGGTAAATGGCAGAGACACGTTCTTAGGGGTTTGGGAAATTAAAGGGCAATAGAGTAGAAAATCATAGGCAGATGGCGAGGAGACATAAGAGACTGAAGAAGCAGAACAACAAAAAACATATGCTGTCCACATATTTTACAACATGTCTGTAATATAAGCACTATGAAAGGCCTATGTTCAGGTTTTGCTACACCTTTTATTTGCCAGTACATACTTTATTACTTCTGGTTCACTTCTCCACAGGGACGTCTTACTTTCAGTATCAGCATGGAAGCACAAGGCAACAAACTGTGTAAAGGACTAATGAGCAAACACTGTGTGCAGGTGGTGCTCATGGGAGTTGTAGTGTTGTAGGGTAACGCTGCAATTAGTTCAATGGCTTTCGACTCTACAACTAAATACATACACGTTGTAGATAGATGAGTACCAAGGAGGATACATTACACAAATTCAAAAAATATGTTTTGTAAAAAGCCACAAATTGTTTGGGAACAGTTTTGCATTTGGCCAAGTTCTGCTAAGGATAAAGGTAGTGGCTAGGTTGCTTGCAGCGGGGTATGAATGGGAAGGGGTACTGGTCCATGACTCTGGAGCTTCAGTGGGACCTCACTGTTAGTCTTTACAAATGTTTTATAACTTTTTTTACATTCAGCTAAACAAAGTTATTAGTCAGCTTTTTGAATTACAATACAATGTAGCTTTGAGCCATTATTATATCCCTAAAGACTTATATGTTTGACTTTTTGAAAAAAAAAAAATCAATATTGTATTACTAGGCAGTTTCAACAGTAGTAATCTAGGGCAGTTCAGCAGTCCACAAATCCTCGTTGCAAATTAGCCCTTATTCCTGGCTCCTAGGCTTTCTGAGCCCAGAACATTGCATGCTAAGCACTATCATGCTCATTCTGTATGCAGGCCGGCCAGCCACTGATTTTTTTTCTTGTCTGTGACATGTAAGCTGACTGCATGTTTATTTTTCCAGCTTCAGCACAGAGATAGTATAAGGTAGAACTGAGAGCCACACACGACCTCTATTAATCATAGCAGAGCCTGGGCTTCCCCAGACAGACAATATGTGTATTTATACATCTCTGCATGCATGTATGCAACTATAATACACGTACAGTGTTGATATATCTGTACTTCTCTGTTTATATGTAAGCGGCATGTGTGTTTGTGCGTATCCTTTACCAGTGCCCTGCAGTACCCCATTTCTTCACCCACTTAAAAGGATATAATATCTCGAGTCCATTTATCAAAGTCGTAAAACAGTATTTCATTGCATCAGTGCTGGCGTGTGTTATGGTTTGCATATGTGTGCATCTACATAGGGCATGCTTTTTGATGAATATATTATGTGTGCATGTGAGTTGTGTATTTGCTTGTGTCCCACGTTTCATTTTTTAACATAGCAAAACTAATAATATTAACAATACTATAGTATTAATGTTACATTTATATGTATGTAATCTTTATAGACTTTATATTCTGGTGTTTGTGTGTGTGTGTGTACACCCTTGTATGTGTGCACGTACGTGCACTGATGACATGCACACTTTTATATTTGTCCACCTGTCTGGATTTGCCTAAGCTTTATTTGTGTGCACACATGTTTGTGGGTATTTACATGCATATATTCCTGTGTGTGTCTATTTAAATAGCAAAAGACCACATGCTCTGATTGTCAGCAACAGATGGGCTGAAGAAATGCCAGAAAAGCAGCAATTACTACCAATAAACCGTTGCCGGCTGTTCGTTCAGTAAAGGGTTGCCAGGTTTCAACATATACAGTGTTGTACTAAAAACAATAATCGATTTAAAAAGCTATTCATGCAGGTTGAACAGTTTGTAAAGCACCCGTTTCCTTTTGCTTGGTAACACTTTAAATTTAATAATCTAGGATAGCAGGGGCAGCATGGAGGAGGAGTGGTTAGAGCTGCAGCCTCAGAAGGTTGCAGGTTTGCGTACCCAACCGTGGCTTTTTTGAGTGAGTTTCCAGCCACAGTTCAAAGACATGTTTGTTAGGTTAATTGCTGAATTGCCAATATGAATGTGAATGTGAGTGATTGTCTGTCTGTGTATGTCTCTTTGTGTTGGCTCTGAGATGGACTGGCAACCTGTCCAAAGTCTATCCTGCCTCTTGCCCTGTGACAGCTGAGAAAGACTCTGTGACCCTACATAAGCAGGTAATGGATAGCTGACAGCCTTAGTTTCCTATTGTAATAGTAATTATAATATGACAATGTTTAGCTTACCTTGAAAGGTTTTTAAATAGCAGCATTGACACACTTGATCCTTTAATCCAATACTACTTACACGTGAAGTCTAAGACAAGCAAACATTTACCTCAAGGAGAAAACAATATTTATTTTTAAGATTTAAGTGCACAGAAGTTGTGGAAGAGTTTTGTTTTAAACTCTTTTAATTGTTGTCATTTGTTGCAGTCCTGTCAAAGTGCTACGTATATACAGTAGTTGCTTGTGTCTCATGGGTCATCAGTGGGTGATAAAAGGTTAAAGCTGAGCAAGGAAACACTTGGTGCAGTTTTAATTTTGCCTGAAAGCTATAAACCTGTTTACGTAAACTGTTTGGATATATTTTGTGTACAAAAGACATGCATGGCTGTTCTTTCTTCCTTGGTATCTGACTGAACACAACACATTGCCTTTTGGGAGCTTAGACTAATATACATGCAGACATAAAACATAGCTCTGTGCAACACTATTGGCAGTTTTAATAGAACCACTTTAAGAGCAGAGACTGATAGTGTTTATCTGTGAAGACAAGTGAAATCACTACTCATAGAGCAAATACTCCCCGTGGTGCAATAACACCCACTCACAGAGATTAAAAAATGCAGAGGGCACTAGAGAAGACAAAGTGAAAACAGATATACAGAGATGTGGTCATGTTCGCATAAAGCACGACAAAACCGTGAGTTAGAGCCACACGGGTCCTTAGACGCACTGCGCAAAACATACAGCCGATACACATGCAGCCCCGCTGTACCATCAATACATCGTGTGGAGACTGAGCAGTGTGAGGCAGTGCTGGGAGCTCTGAATGTAACATTAGTCAGAGGAAGTGTCCCCTCTGCGGCGCAGAGCGCACAATAGCATCCTCCTCCAGCGGAGGGCCCTCTGTCAGCAGGACAGCTCTCATCAGACAGCCAGGAACAAGGGCCTTCTCTCTGGAGCGGAGAGGGGCACCAGTCCTCCGTCCCACCCCCAGCTTCCATCCTTTGGTGAACCGAATCCTCCCGCTGACTGATATGGGTGAAGGCTGAGGAGACCTGCCTGGACACTTGTGTCCCCTCATTGAATATGAAACCAGAGTAACATCCTGTTCCCTGAGCTGTTCATTCCAACACTGATAACTATCCTTGTAGGTTTCCAGATACTATAAAAAGCGCCATATTTATAGCTAAATGCTGCTAATGATGTTATTTATCGTGCTTCATCACAACCACTACCATGGAAATTCATGCAAAATGCTGAATAGACCACAGTAAGAGGAGTGCAACTTGTCTGAAGGTTGAACAAAACGTGGCAAACTCTTTAAGAGCTGCTCAGTGTGTGTCTTTCACCACCCGCCTTGTAGTACAGTACATCTTTTTGCCCTCATCTCTTTAATGCAACATTCAGCTGATTCTCCACTTCCTTGATAGTGCAGAGTTTGTAACTCTACTTCACAGAACATAAGCTTCAGCACATCATTACATGGAAAATCTGATCTAATATGTTCATTACCCACATTATGCACATATTGAAGGCGACAGATGTATGGAAGCACACGTAAATTAATATAAACTCTAATCACTAAACAGCTGTGTTTGCATAAGCAGATAATGTATCTGCTTATGCAGAGGGGTACGGCACTGTGGTATAAACAATAGAAACATCAGTGATCAAATTTCTTTGTGGTTGAATCTTCGCTTAAATTGGTGGCAGTCCTTGACGACATAACAACTGCCAATTACGTCAAAAACCGTTTTAGGAACAGAAAGCCCACTGGGAAGAAGTAGCACACAGCGTGCAATATGGTGAAGCATCTTTTGAGAGTAGCTGACAGTTCCAAATGGGGTTAGGTTAATATTATCTACCATCCACAGTCGCAAACACCAGCAATTAGACAGACTCCCTGGAGCAAACACTGAGGTTCTTGGGAAAACACCCCACAGCAAACAGTAAACTGTGAAGGATGTTCACTTTTTTGTCTGAGTCTTGAAGATTCATGTTTGGCTTAATAAACTACATTTCACTTCCTGACTCTAACTGTTTCACAAGGTTTTCTTTTTTTAAATTGGAGCTCATACAAACCTTGGTCAGACTGTAGGCACTAACTACATGTGTGACCCCCAAAAAACTCCTCATCATCAGTCTGCTGGGTTGAATACCCGTGGCAATCAGCTGCTAATGAGCCTCATCATCTCACAGTTGATTTGGCATATTGCCCTGTCCCAGGATCTGCCAGCGGGTGAATACTATACACACTTTTGTTACTATATGAAGTAATGCCAATGTCATGACAATAGACAATAGACAGCTACTTTATGTCTTCTACTAACTCTGTCTCATTGCTTATTGATATAATATTGGAGGGAGGAAATGGACTTGTAATGAACATCTGTCCCCGTTGGCTGATGGGCAAATGGGGAGAGTTAGCCTTCACCTACCCAGGGAGGAGTTGGGGTAATGAGTCCAGCTGGTGGTGACAGATTTTTGGGTATGGGGAAACTGGCTGCATTGGCTGGGGCCCGGGAAGAAGCAAATACAAGCTCAAGGCAAGGCAATGATTACACTGTGGACTGTGTGTTGGTTTCACATCAGTCGGGGGAATTGTGGAAGATTTAAAGTTGGAAAATGCCATCGATACCAGCTTCCAAGTTGTAAATACTGCAAACAGATTGTCAGAACTCAGAAACCTCAAATAACCAACAAGGGAAAACCTATTTGTCAGTGGTAACACACCATAAAGTAACCTAGCTTAATTTATTTCAAATATGAAATTGTTTGTTTGATGAATTCTCTCATATCACGTGAATTTATAATTAACCTTGAAAAACTGGGGTCAGAAATATAGAAAGTGACTAAATCCACTCAAACAAGTCTACTTCCCCAGGGGTGAGGTTAGATCAACTGTGAGTCCAGTATCAGTCAAAGAATGAGCCGTGGGCAGCGGGAGGAAGTTTGATAAAAAGTTGTCAAAATGCTCCCGCAAAATGCCCTTTAGCTGCTGGTCTGCTAGAAATCAGACGTATCTTCAAGCATAGAAGAAAACTGACGTATGAGAATTTGCCCTAAGTATGAGAGAGAAGTAGTGATACCTGCAGGCATCATGTGGATTCTTTGGACCACTGGCACAAAGTTTGTAGGGGTCTGTGTTTCTAATGTACTTAGTGCTTTAGCAACACGTGCACCACGACATGTGATGTGATGGACATATCTATTGTTAGCCATAAAGTCGTATTAATATTTAATTAATTTAACATATGCTACATTTCTATCCACTCTCAGACCTTCTCTTGTGAAGCTGGAAGTGTATCGAATAAACAATAAATATCTCTCAACTCGGTCCTCTTTAGTGCTCAAATCGTTAAAATCAATCAAAGGAAAACAAGAATGACAATAAAAAAGCTTAAAGCGCCAGTGAAACAGCAAGGATAATAACATTAAGTACACACAGTATCAAAATCTCAAGTTATGCGGTCCAATCATTCCCCGGATCACTTACCCTGTCCAGGCTCAGGGGGTGGCTGTCCTAACACACATATTAAAATGACTTTTAAAAGCCTTATGCTGAAGTGGATTTGTGAAGAACATGGATTTGTGTTGTGTTGTCTTTAATTTTTTCCATTCAATGCAGAAAGAAATGTCCAAGAAACTCAAGCATTTTCATTGTGACAGACAGAGCTCCCATTTCTTCAGTAAGTCCTTTCATACAATCTCAGTGCGTGCGTGAAAGGGGGGAGGGGAGAACGGGCATCAGTTGCCAGCTTTGTCATGGTTAAATCTCGGGGTGATGCGTAAACAAAGCGGCGTGCTGTGTTTGAAACGAACCCGTGTTTCTGCAGGAGATGACAACCCATGGAGCACATGTTCTGGAGCTGTCAACGAAGAATGACAATACTGACGTCTGCCACTGCAGCATCCGTACAGGGAAGAATTAGCATAATACAGTGTTATGGGAGACAAACGACACTCTGGGAGGAACAATGAGCAATGAACAGATAAATAAAGTAACAGTCATCTCGGTCTCAGCCAGTGTGTTGTACAACAAAAGCAAGGCCTGTGACTAGGGTAGGTCTCAGCGGACACTACAGTGAGATTATAACCTTATATGCTGCTAGAACTAAAACTACATAACCTCTAAGCAGAATAAATGAGAAGAGAACATATAAAACATAACATAAATAACAAAAAGCTCCTGTAAGGTTCTTGGCATGTGTAAAATTCTCATTTGGCCCAGTTGATTCTGATTTTGGATCAGGATGTCAGGAGGGGAAGTTCAAAATGACTTTAAAAGGAGTTGTTGGCACACTGATGACAGGAGCTTCTGTCAAAAAAAATGCTCACCGGGCTTGTGTTTTATGCGTTTGCATTTAGATGCAATTGGAGATGTTCTTGCCAGGTGAGTGAGAGTTAATGCCAAGATGCGCTGAAGCTGTTCTGCCAACACATGGTGCCTCCACACCTCAGCGATGGGTTGTTCTTTACTTTATCGCCCATCCCAGTGACCACGCAGACTCCTGTGTACCACAACAATAAAACCACCAGGTACTTTTGGGAGCTGGTGTATATGCATCCGGAGTGTGTGTGTGTGTAGGAGTGAAAATGTTTTGAAATCACTCCACTCAAAAAGCAAGTTTTACTAATGATTCCTCACAGTGTTAACATAAAACAACACATTAAACATTTATGACAGAAAGTGTATATGCAGCGTAGCGACACTGCAGCCCAAGCAAAAACATTTCTGAATAATAAAAGTGTATGGAGTGTTGAACTATTCTTTTACTGGCTTTACATGCGGCAGCTTTTCTTCCAAAGTGCCTCCAAAGACACTAACTGCCTTCCCACAGGGGAATTGCTGAGAATGCTGTAGTGATTCAGATGTGAGTGATTTTCTAGCACAAAAAAGCTCATTGGGTTTGGATGGTCAAAGAGTTGGATTTTATCGTATTAATGTTGGCCACTTTTTGCACTATTTGCATCGTGCTGAACAAATAAGCTGTAGATGAGAATACACAGTACTGTGTCAGAGACCTTGGTAACTTTGCACTACAAATAGTTTTATCAAATCTACTTTTACGCTCAGTAAGGAATAAGTCCACTCTAATGATTTTACTATTTACAACATTAAGAGCTGCAAATTTAAAAGCTGAAATCAACCATTTTTCAAGTGAAAGGTTTATGTTTATAGACAAACAGAAGGTAACAGAAGATAGGTATTAAAAGCTTTGAGATATGATTTATGCCAATTATATCTCCATAGTTGGGCGCATTTATTGGAAAGTAAGTGTAATCCACTACGTGCCTCGAATATATGAAAATATCCACATCAGTACAATCCACTCCTTTTTTCATTGGGCAGCATGATTAAAAGTAAAAGTTTTAGTCCCCTCTCTCTTATGATCCTCGAGGTGTGCATCCAATTCATTTGTTCATAAAAGGATCCTGTAGTTTCACGCAGCATGACATTTTCATTTACACGTCCATGTTGGGATTGGTGGTGACGATATTAATGAGAGTTACAGGTTTTCGATGACTGCAATTTCGCCAGTTAAACCAATGATTTGTGTAAGTGCAGCTTTTTTTTTGTAGATGTTAAAAGCTAAAGTTTGGTGGAGAAATGAAAGAATCTGCACATTTTCTGTGGTGATGTGAAAGAGATCCGAGTTACCACAGTTTTTATGCACACAAAATGTGTGCTGCTTTTTTCACAAAGCAAGAGCACCCAACTCAAATTCTTAGATCACCTGATTTCCTGCTTTGAGATAGTTAGTTAGTTCATTACATCTTCATCAACCTCTGCGCAAAAGCTAATTTGTGTTAGTGCTGAACGCCTCACTATGTTCATGAGCCAGCTACCAAAGCTTTTTAATAAACAGAACTGTGAGAGTTACAAGAACATCAAAAAAATGAGCTAAAAGGTGCTAGGGGATGTGCATAATCAGGTCATAATTCTCAATAGATTAAGAGATATTTAAACATGACATTGCTGACATATAGACAGAAGGCTGTGCCTGGAATGGAATTCTAAAATATACTTTATCATGTAAACAATGATTAATGGCCGTGTGGGGGTAAAATACTTCACACCTCCAACATTTATCTCATGGAACAACAAATCCCCCTGCAGCCTTCTATTGCTATTATTAGACATTCACAGGTGTCTGACAAGTGCCTTTGAGTAATTACCTGCTAATACATTGTACATCATAAACAAATGAATAGCAAGTCATATCCTTTCATTGTGACACTTGTGGGAACATTTTAGGTCTGTGAATGTGGGATCCAAAGATCACCTGCCTTCTCTGAGAGCAGAAGGCGTGACATGTTCTGAGTGAGGCCACTGCTGCGAGGGTCCGAGCAGCCCTGCTTCAGACATCTGTCGCCATCTACTGTAAGCAGCAGTAACAGTGGCTCAGTGGGGGGCGGTTTACTCTGGGAATTGGTCGCTCTTTGAATAGCAAGGTGAGGAGCGCAGAGGTAGGAACACATCCTGGACTTGGCAGAAAGGTGAGGAAGCCCTGACTGATTCCTCTCTTCTAATTTTAGGCTACATTTCACAAGAGGTGTCATGCCGATATTTTACAGATAAGTGAACTTCAAGATAACCCTGTGCAACATGGTGTTACCAAACTATTTCTTGGCAGCATCTGTGCAGAGTTTATATTAAAATGATAAGAACCACATCACTCATGTTTGATGTTCATCCTCCCGAACCATTTGAAAAATATAACTTCCCTTTCACAGTGCAGAAAGTGTATTTCTACACTGGAATCCTGGAGATGTCCTGAAAATTTCCCACTCATAACTCTACCTGTTGAATAAATGTGCAGCAGGCTAGTCCTGGAGGAACCTGCATAAGACAAATAAATATTTAAACATAGCCAGCAGCATTTGGTTTGGGGGCTGAAACACAACTCCCTGTTCACCCACGTTCCCTCTCGGCTGCAGCTAAACTTGCTGCAGGGTCAATGTCCTTTCATCTTCCAGATGCACTTTGGTCGATCTCCACAGGATGGCGTTGCTGTGCTGCAGCAGAGCCCCGCTGACCAACCAGGGAGCCGGTAGCCCCGCAGTCACTCAGCAGCCCTTCCAGTTCAATCACACGGGCCACATCAGCACTCACCAACAAGCCACCTAAACTGATCAACTCATCTTTTTACTCTGTTTCAGCAGAACCCTCCATCCACACACACACACACACACACACACACTCACAACCATTCACATTAACAAATGGCTGTTTGTGCCAACTCCCATTACTCTCTGTTTAAAGTCAACTCAGTGAGCAACCAGCTAACGTCCAGTAAGTGGGCAGGATATGACTCCAGATGCATGAGCACACACACTCACCCACACACACACTAAAGGCTTCAAAGGTTTAGGATACAAGGCACAGAGAAACCAGACACACACACACATCTCCTTCCTCCTCTCTGCCCTGTGCCCCAAGCAGTTAGAGGAGAAGATGTGCTGATACAACGAGGAGGTGGAGCGACGGGGTTGGCCGACAACAAAGCTTCCCTCTGTCTTAATGCTGCAGCAGATGCACACCAATGACTGTTATCCATGGTGCTCTGTTTGTTTACGTGTATATGAGAAGGATAAAAGGAGGGAGGGGTGTATGTTTGTACTTTGCATTTAAATGATATCCCAGATTATGCATCTTTAGGCACGGTGTGCTGCTGAATTTATAATGTGGAATAACAACATGCTCCCTTTTGATTTGATCAATTTCCTGGTCATTGAGAATTAGCTGCTCCTCTTATATCTAGAGGGAGTTTTTCAATGTTTTCATGGTGCTTATAATAGTTACTTCTACTGTGTGGAAACTACAGTCATCATAACAGCTGCACTTAAAACAATATTTTATTAGGAATTAAAAGCAAAATCACTGACACATAATGAGACACTGGCTCCACACATAAGGAAAGACGCTCAGAAAGAGAGATAAAATGACCAGGAAGACAAGCCAAAGAAGGACAAAGAGACACCCCTCTGGTCTCGCTCCTTCTCATCTCAAGCACTGTTCGGCTGAGGTCTGCTGCCAAGCAGCTGCACAGCCACGTGCGTACATACAAAAACACACTCATCTGTAGACGCACGCACCAGCATAATCTTGCTGTCAATGCCACCATGCTTTGATGCTCACCCTCCCCTCCACGCGAGAGGAGCTGGGAATTCATTTAAACAAACGTTACTCTTCTGAAACTCAACGCTGTCCCCCTCCCCATTCTTCAGAAATGTAATTCAAGGAAGGACATAGCTGCAGGACATTTTAATGGCACGAAACTCACAGACTCTTCTGTTGTGTGTCGCTACGAACCGTGGCCTTTATATATGAGAAAGACTTGATAAATGATAGAGAGGCACAATCTAATTTAGGACAAACACATCACATCTTTTGTGTGAACACACACTGTTTATGAGGTGATGTGATTGATGATTAGTTGCAAGCAAAAGTGACAGAGGAATAACATTATTCACCTTAGCTTTGTCCTCCTCCGGCATCACAGCTAGTAGAGTTATCTCTGCTATCATTAGTCAAGTATGAAATTGTGGTGATTCTTTAGATGAAAACAATCTCAACTCGCTGAATGTAGATGAGTAATGGGAAGGGCCGACGAGGAGGAAAATTCTGTGGCCTGTAGTTAAGATGTGATTTTTTTTCTTTCCATTAGTTGCTACCCCAAGTCAAATAAAACTGCTGTAGTGCAGGGGATTTCTGCAGAAAGTATGAAACGACTGGGACTGTATACGAGAATGGTTGGTGGATGCAGATGAGTGCAAATTCACCCAAAATGGATGTGGGGGCTGGTGGAGGGGTGGAGGGAAGAGAAGGATGGAAGACTTTTTCTCCGTGTCAGGCCTAACTCTAATTATGGCTTCTTAATTAGTGTATCTCAATGCCGACTCGCTTGGAAAGATGCCACTTAGCTCAGCTTTTTCTAGCCCTTTCCCAAATCACGGATGAGCTCCCTCCCTCTTTCCCCTTTACCCCACCCCCCCCCCCCCCCTCCTCCCATGCCATCCCATTGCTGTCTGTATGTCTTGACAGCTCATAAGGCAAAGCAGCATATCAAAGCAGACTGCGCCATCGTAGCTCTTAACCAAGCATCTTTTGCTTCAAATTGCTTCCTGAGAAGAGGGAGAAATAAGATAAGAAGGCAGGAAGAGAGAGGAGGAGGAGGATGAAACGATGCCACACTGAGCAGTTCTCTCTGTGAGATGGAAAGGAGTGAGCAGAGAGTAAAAGCTGAAATGTATAACATAGGCACTTGCTCTTATTTCTCTTGGGTGTCGGTTAAAGCCTCTGAGAACCGAGGTGAGAGACGTTTGCATCGCTCCCCCCCACTCCCAACCACAGCGAGAAATTATGTCCCCTCTCAGTGACGAGATCAGGGAATAGACACGTGTTACAGCGCTGCAAATTGAAGTCCTCAGTCTGTATTTACTGGAGCAGAGCCCTCTGCACACATGCGGAGCGTGGCGCACACACTCGCAAACAACCAAGAACGCCACGATTTCCAACTCGGAAAAGTACTCCCCAACTAACAAATTCAAATTCTTGTCGCAGCTGCTGTTCAAGCTCAGCGGCACTGCAAGCTGCTGCATAAATTAAGTCGCTGGAGGGAGCGAAGATGGGGAACGAGCACCGTCTGCCTCTGCCGGATTGTATTAACTCCTGGGGTCTTGTTGGCGGTGAAGAAACCCCTGTTGAGACCAAGGCCACACCTTCCACTCTGTGGGTCTTCATTAAGGCCCACTTACTGTCTCCACTCCCCAGCACTTCTTCCAAACTTTGTTTACAGCCTGCGTTCAAATATTCCATCCATAACGAGGCCTTGTGAGGCATTGGAGAAATGCTTCTGTGTGTGTGTCAATCATTCATTTTTTTTGTGCATTTACATTTGTGTTGTTTTCTCTGGGCCTCATTATATTTCGCACCATCCCGAATGAAGTGGGCAAAGGTTGGGTAAGGGGAAGAGGGACGGTGCTGTTTGGCCGCGATGTCAAAGGCAGCCTCTGTGATTGAGGCACTGACCCTCTCTTTCACCTTTTGACTCGTCCCGCTGCTTTGCAGACAAACATTTGGAGGCTGAGATTGTCTCCATTTGCTCGCCAGCTTGCAACCTGACATTCTCTGCAGCAGCTAGTTCAGATGCTTTGGAGGAACAAATAAATAAAATAATATGTTTGCGGTTCTCATCGTGGTGCAAAGTACCGGCTGAGGCAAGGAAGGAGGTGGAGATTTAGGGAGATATGGGAATGAGAACGGGGGGCTGACAGGATGTGTACCATTTCAAACACAGTGTTTTCAGGACAACTGTCCCCTCATTGTTCTATTACAACCGGCGATGACTTCATTGCTGCTTCCTGTCACATGATGCTTTACTGACCTCATAACTGATGCACCAAACGACCCCGGTCTAAAAATGGTGGATGACTTCACTAAAATCTTGGGCTGCTTCTAATTAACGGCTAACAGACATTCATCACCATGTTGAGATCTGCCGCTTTAATAATACGGTGTGATTGTCTTCACATGTGGATCCTGATGATGAAATCCTCACACTGCCCTGGGCACACTGACAAATGTTTGGTATTAAATTATTATTAAAATTATTATTTATTTACTTTCTTTGGCCTTTAATGTATGTTGGTTGAGTTTATGGAATCTATCGAACTCCTCTCTGCCTTCCCTTTGTTTTAAATATCGCTCTCTTTTTGCTCTTTTGACATGACATCATTTCATCTGTATGACTTCATAATTTTAGACTCATCTTTTTCATTTCCATCCCTCTTTACAGATAAATCAAGGTTATCCCTCTCAACATTGATTAATGAACTTGGGCCTTCATTTGGTCCCTTATTTTGTTATTACTGATGCCTCACCTCTTTTGGTATAAAAGCAAATGTTTAGTCCCTTCTCATCGATACCCATAGCCTCAGGTGCAATAACTCTTTTTTAATTTTACGTCTGTTAGGTTAGTGATAAAATACCACTAAGAACGTGTCACACTCACATTTAACATGCTGTTATGTTAATGTAGGAATTCATAAAAATCATGACACTGAAAAACAGTTCAAACTGTTAGCTCTGTATTGATAGTTGCCTATTTAAAAATTTAGCACCTGCCCAAGAAAAACTCTCCCCACACCTCTGCTTGTGAGTGCAGTTGGCCTTCATAATAAAAGTGTTAAAGTCCACATATACAATGCATACATAGACACACACACACACACACACACACACACACAAATAAGACCAGCCTTTGTCTACTGTACCTATTGTTTCACGCTGGCCAGCAACAGACTGCAGCTTCGTTCTAAATCAGAGGATCATATCAAATCTTGTCATTAGGCTTTGTTACCAGGACAACAAGACTGCTTCAGCATCATCGGTGCCAAAGCCTGTCGGGATGGTTGTAGTGTTCGCAACAGAAACAATGTACCTCCAGATGAAAATAAAATAAATATGGGGCCAGAATTCCTGAAAACAAGCCTTCTTTTGCAGATGACCCAGTGGTTTACAGGGACCCACACTTGGTACCATGCACTTGATTTCTGTATTCTCTCTGTGACTAGATGTGCATTTTTCTTTTCTTTTCTTTTCTTTTCTTTTCTTTTCTTTTCTTTTCTTTTCTTTTCTTTTCTTTTCTTTGCGTTTTGCACATGATACCATGTGAGAAACCCAACTCTCTGAGTTCACGGCTCAGATAAAGACCTGATTAATTGGCACGTGGTTGTGCGATGCCAGGCGCGTGAGTCCAAACGGCAGTCTTGTATAATTCACTGCACTACTGGAATATGTAAAAGCACTGCTCCAATTCCCTTTAGGTCTAATTAAAAGACTATCAGCCTTTTTACAATGAAAATTCCAGGGGATACAGTGTAATCACATATTAATAGAATGATTACTAAAGAAATAAAGCTCCTTATGCAGATAAGAGCTGCTGAATTTAATACAAATCCATCCTTTAAAAATATTCATATAAATGTTATTCTTATGATCTTACTTCAGCTGTAAATGTATGAACATGGGCAAGCTTTGCCCAAATCCACAGAAGAGAGTGGAAGTCACACACACTCACACACACATGAGGATGTGAATCGGAAACTCACTGTACATTCACATGGACACCAAAGATGGAATTATAACAAACAACCATGTGTCCTTGAATTTCAGAACTGTTGGTAAAACAATGTCATAATGCTCACCTGGGAGTAGCATTTGGGAATTATTAATCTACAAAATTAAACAATGGACATTTTGAACATTAGGGCTATTTAAGCAACTACAGGTTTCTGTCTGTTGATTAAATCACTTAAAGATTTTTGTTTCCAATATGCCATACTCAACACACTACTGTACACATTGCTCCTGAACATTTATTATAACTTTATCACTTTCTGAAGCGCTATGATGCGGCAGACCATTGCTGTTGCAGTTACAAACTAAAAGCAGAGCTGCAGTCTTCTTAGGTTTATGCTTTCATTTTTAACTTTAGATGTATCTCTGTGTCTTGAAAGTGTTTTCTTTCCCAGTCAGCACCTCCCTGAGCAGAATTTCTCTGTCTCTACACACGCCACCCACAGTAATGTAATAATTACTGGTGCCACAAGATGTCGCCTATATATCACATGTCTGGAAGGCAGAAGGTTGCCCACAGAACCATACGTATGGGCTGATTAGTGCTTGATAATGTCACATTAAATGAGTCAAACCTGCTGCATATTGGTGCTGTATAGATAGAGTTATATTGAATTGGATGACAAGAACAGAAGCTATTTATTTTGTATAAAGTTCGAACATCATTGTAACTGCACATAGAAAGAAAATATTCCAACAGTATTATTATACTATATAAAACTATATTGTATTATTTCCACCATAGTTACAGTACTTTGTTTTACCTTTTGTTTTTTACTAAAAATGAATTCCATGCTGCTAGACGACAAGCCAGAAGATCACCAAAGTAAGTAATTCTTCCTGCGAGGACAATATTGTACGGTGATAATTTTATGGAAAGTTTTCAATAGATGTTCAGGCATTTTAATGTGCACCAAATTGGAGAAGCAGCTAAAGTACTACCGTTGGCCACATGCCATTTTAGGGATTAGGTTTTGGGGATTTGTATTACTGAATAACACATGATACAACATTCATTCAGGTGAATAAATGGTGAGAAACTAAGATAATTTGGTTTAGCTGGAGGATGTTTTGAATTCAGTTTTCCACCTGTTGAATGCGGGTCTTCAATTTGACCTTGGGGAGGACTACATGCATGTCTGATCAAACCCTGTTTTAAACCACCTTCAAATTTCTCTTATGGGTTTTTTTTTTGCACACTGCTTAGTTCACACCTATTCTAACTAAAAATAGCCTCCGAGGTGAATGCCGTGCCACGTTAGCATGAAAAGTGATTGGAAGACACAGCTGCAGACTGTTGATCCAAAAGTTGATTCAATTTTACTGCTGTAATAAATGTATTTCAAGGCTATACCTATTTATACAACTGCAGCTTAAAGCACTTTATGGGGTAATGAAACATTAAAACAAAAATAGTCAAGCACCAGGAACAGAACGTGGTGAAAGGGAGAAGAAGAGGAGAACAAGTAAAACCACTATATAATAAGGACTTGTTTACTATAAGTAAATAGTACTGTGATAAAAAAAACAGATTAAAAGATTAAAGAGTCTTCAGTCGCAAATCGGCAGGTTAACTGTTCATGCTTTTAGGTCCACGCATGCTGAATGTAGTCTCGCTGGATTTGGAGTGTCCTCTTCAGCTGCTGCGCTTTCAGATCTGAGGTCACAGTTTGTAAAGTGAGAGCATGTCTGATATATTAAGGCGCATTAAGAACTGTAGACTGTTGTGTCTCATCTTTAACGGGCCGGGACATAACATGAAAATGACCCATCTTCCCCGAGTCCCAAGAAGCCATAAACATGATTTAAAGAAATTACTAATCAAAACCAACAACAACAATGACCCACCTCCCTAACTGATTAAAGCAGGAAAAAACAGACTCAGTGTAATCACAGCCCACCCCAACCAGTCTCACAGGCACAGAGCTTCCCAGTAGCTACAGTAGGATTCTACATCCTACAGCAGAACTCAACTCCAGGAATCCATGTGGCCTGACAGGAGACACGAGAGATGGATAAAATCCGCACAGAACACTGCTGCCATCTTGACACCTTACATGGATAACTGTTGTCGAGGAAGAGCCGGTCACCTGCAGCAGCTGGAATCCAGTCCACCATTACCTTCTTGACCTGGCACACACCTGCTTACCAACATGCACCCAGCCGAACTTATCACACCACGCTCACATTCATTTTGTCAGGAACAAATGCAGTTTGCATCTAGAAAATACAAGCCTATTTGTAACGTTCGAAGACATTCTCCCAGGAATTAAACATAGCCCTATTGTGTTTAATTCCAAAGCGAGTCTGCACAAATCTAAACAAATTAGCTGTTTGAATTTTGCCCCCGGTAAAATGAATTGATGACTCTAAGAAGAAGAAGCAGCTTAAATTCATTTCTTAAAGTACCCACTGAACTTATGGAGATGTATTCTGATTTGTTTTGTCTTTGTTAAAACACAGGCACCGACATTCATTTACTTGTTATAATATTAATGCAAGTCAGACAAAGTTGTTTTCTTTCAACTCGTACGATGGTGTTCAAAGCAGCTGGGGCAGATGGGAAGTCTTTAGTTTAGTTACAAACCAATGTTTGTTCACACTGTATGAGAAGTCAAGAGATCACCAGTTATTACAACAAATCCCTGTGAACATGTACCATCCAATAAGTGTTAAAGCTTTTCAGTCAAAACCGCAGATGTCAACCTCATGTTGACATTACATGCAAACGTGAGGCATCTGGACGAGGTTTTCACTTGATTCTGACAAAATGCATTTCCCAGCTATCAGAACGTGTAGAAATAAGTAAGTACAGAGAATAAAAGAATCACGCAGCTGGAAGCACAGTGGGCTCCTGGACCCTTCAAGCATCTCACAGAGTCCGCAGAGTCCAACACGGCAGTCAGCATTCTTGACTGAGCATAAACTCACAGTCAAGCTCTCATTACACATGAGTAAATGAATTAGTATTATACGTAATCTTTAAAAAACACAGGGGTTAATTCTGAATGGAGCCTGCACGCTGGCACTGGACGGCTGTTGGCATTAGCGCGAGGAGCCGGAATCAGCCTGGCACAGGTGCAGTTAATTGGGCTGATACGGAACACGCTCATTAGTGACTGGCTTTTAAGTAAGAGGCGAGGAGAGGTTATTTTAGGCTTACTTGACTGTGTGCAGCAAACCAGGAGAGTCACCACTTGAACTTTAGGATGAAAGAGGGAGGCATGGCTCCAGGGAGGAATGGATGAAGAATTCAGCTCGTACTGATTGATCTCAATGAGCTTCATTAACATATGGACGAATTCACCAAATACATATTAAAAAGGTTACTCAAGGTTTGACATTAAGATATTGTTTGAGCGACACACGTCAATAAGACCAGTCACATTTACTGACTGCAGACCAGTTTCAAAGTCTTCACCAACTTCCTGACCATGTGGTCCTGGTCTTGATTTCTACTGATTTAATTATCAAAATAAAATTAAGTTAAAGAACGCTAATACATACGTGTTGTGTTGCTCTTTGATGGGCTTCAGCCTAAGTAGTCGTCCTTCTTCAATCTATTGCCTGATGAATCTAAGCACCCGCAGCAAATCACGTAGCAACACACAAATATAATTGGGTGGGGTATTCTACAGCCCCACATTAATCCATGAGAGAAGGAGAACTCGGACTAAATGATTAATATGCAATGCTATAATAAACTACAGTATAAATGTTGTACACGTAAAACTTGTCTCTTTAATGAAAATCAAATCTGGGCTACTGTAAAGACAAACTGATGTACTTTATGTGGTGATTGTGCAGTGACACAGCACAGATTTACACATTTAAACAATTAGCCATTTGCCAGCGGGGGAACGTGACTGATGCAGGTTACTACTGAGATGTTTCTGCTACATCTGTGGTTTTATTCACTGGGATGCTGCTAGTGTTAGTTGGTGGCAAAGTACTAAGTAACTAAGTAAGACTTAGTTTGCGGAGATTTACGAAGTACAGCATTGAGCACAGTAAGTAGCTGACATGTCTTGTGTGCCTGTGGTTGTGTCAGGCCGATGCCGGTAGCTACTTGTCTGCATATGTACACTGATTATGAGTTGAATGCAGCCTGGGTCACTCTTAAAAGACAATTACAGCGTGTGCAGCCCATCTAATTTCTATCTTTTTCTGACTCTCTAACACACACACACACACACACACACACACACACACACACGCACAAACATGCACACACACAAACAGATGCTCCTCTTGCCTGCCCACGCATTTGGCCCTGCAGACCTTCCACCAGCCTTGTTGTCAGTCTCCTCACACCCCATTGCTGGCAAGATAAAAACCCCCTGCCCACGTGGACCAGAGAAAGGCCAGCACAGGTTTCATAATTGAAGAGAATGAGCGGGAGAGGAGGATGCTATGCAATCAGGCTCAGAGAGGAATTAGATCTTAATTAGGCATTCTTCTCATTCTATCTATAGAAGGCTTTCCTTCCAGCGTCTCTCCTCTCGCCTGGAAACCTACAGTATCAGTGAATTCTAATTAGAGAGTTCTTGATGGGAGTGTGTGCTTACTGTGGCCTAGATAGGCCAGCTTCATCGGTATGAGCCCCAGTGCTCCAGTGCGGTTGGTCCCCGACTGCGCTATCAAACGAGAGCTCCAGTCTCCGAGGGCTGCTGGAAAGTGGAGAGGAGGAGGAGGGAGAAGACAGGGCGAGGTGCATGGAGAGATAACAAGCCTGGGCATTGCCAGGGGTGGCAGCACAGGGGAGGGGGGCGTCTAGATCTGAGAGGTATATTAGGAAGGTGACGTGCTTGAAGTGCGTATGTGTGTGTTTGTTAAAAAAGGTGATGTGTGTATAGCTATGTAGCAAAGTGTGTGAGATTGTGCAAGTGCACGAAGTAGGAGATGGTGAGTAAACCTCCTGTGGTGCGAGGGCTGGTCAGAACAACAAGGCCCTTCAGGCGCACGGTGAGTGGCTGACTCTCTCCCCCAGAATCCTTCCTTTCAGCTATACATTGGATATTGGCTTCAACAGTCAGGTCTTGTTTGCTTCGTTTCTTAGACAGCTTACCTTGACGATGCATCATTCCCTTCCCTTTGGATGCTGTTTGACGTTCAGACCTCTCTGAAATAAGGCAACCCCTTCATTCACTTTTATGGATCGTGAAAACTAGAGTCATTTTAAAGTTCTCTGCAGAAGATTCAGATAAACCTTCAGACTCATAAGCTGAACTTCACTATAAATATTTTATTATCTTGCTGAAACATGTCCCCACTAACGCAGCCCTTTTGCATCAGAAAGTTGTTTCAGTTGAGGTGCAGACCTGCTGCGAGCGGTCTATCACTGATTTAAATGTGTGTCATGTTTTTTTTTGTCATCTGTTTTTTTTCTACAACTTTCTCAGATGTCAGCCTGATCTCCTTTTATGTTTAGTGCAACTACAAAGAATGCATTTACAGTTTCAAGATTTTGCCTGCCCTAACATCTACCTCCACCATTTCCTAAAGCTGACATTTTCACACTCTATCCCCAGAGTTGATACATCTGAAATCTAAGGTTTATAAAATTATGAAAAACCAAGATCAACCAAACTCTGATGAGGAAGAAGTAAAAACAGCAAATCAATAACATGAGCGTATGTTTGCAACTGGCAAAGTGGGGACATGTCTACAACAAGACTGAGAAAAGATTCAGTGTGTTTCGTTTGGTGTGTCAGAGTTGAATAGATAAATGCTACAATTTGCACATACTGTGCAGCATCTTCATATTTAGCTTAGTATAAATATAATCTGTAAAGAAGACCAAAGTAGATGTGAGGAAGCTGGGGGTGTTGCACCAGGACATGTCCTCACCTGTGTTAAGTCTTTTAGCAGCAAAGGCTACAAGCTATTATGCCTGAGCTTTAGCCGTGAAAATAATAATAATTATGAGCCAGTAGGAGCTGAGGAATCGAAGTGCCCATTTACCAGATGAGCTTCCAAACGACCTCCGAAAAAAAGACGTGGCACCTGGCCAACAGCGTGTCAGCACTCTCTGCCTCGCCTTCTCTCACCCTCTCCCTGTTTCTCATGTCTGGCTTTGTGTTTCTCTCACCCCGTCTGTCTGCGTTGCACATTCAGTGTCAAGCTTTCTCAGTATCACTTTTGAAAAGTGGTAGACTAATGAAATGACATGCACGCACACACACACACACACACTCACACACACATGCACAGCACATATTCTTTACACTGGAGCAGTCACAAGAAAGGATTTCTCACTTACACACAGGTCTTTTTCAATTCACATGTACATGAAGTCCTTTTTATACAGTATGTATGAACACTTGAAGAGACACAATCTTCTTGCCCATTGACACTGCAGAGGACACACAGACCTTCTGATTCCACTGAAGGGGGGGACTCTCACACTTCCACACACACAAAAACATACACACACTTTGTGTGTTGTTTCATCTTGTGATGTGGCTGCAGAGGAGCTGCATCAAACCAACTCCCCCCTGCTGAGAGAAGAGGAGGAGAGAAGAGGAGAAGAAGAATGGGTATAAATTACAGATGGGAAACAGAAAATTGAGCAGAAAAGATGAGAGGTGTTTGTGTGGCCCACATAGATTTAGCCAAGAAAGCTGAAAAACATCGAACACATTTAAAGCAAAAATGTACATTTCCTGTATCAAACATGTCCACCAACAACAAAAGTGTTTATGCACTACATGTTTACATTGGGAAATACATGTAGCATTAGTAATAAATGTAATTGCTGTCTCCATTTGTGCAGGTAAAGTGTTTTGCTGGGTGAACAGTAATGTACTGCTATATTTAGGCCAATTATACATTAGGTAAAGGCTGCCGCAATAATGTTTTTACTCTATATAAATGGATTGAATATTTACTTTATATTTGAAAGTGAGTGGTTGCACTGCTGCCTCAGAGCTTGAAGGGCCGTGGTTACAAACCGGATGTTTTCGGGTAGAACAAAACCGGGATGATTATTTTGCTCTACAATGTATTTCTGAGGAAATAAAGAGCCACACTACACATGCCGAGCACAAGCGAGATGTAAGGAGGCGGTGGGCGTGTCGAGCGCTAGGCTGTCTTGCTCCAGAATGTGAGGTGTTCTTAAATTTAGGCAAGAGATCACTTGGTTGAGTTTAGTGAAGGATTTAGTTTTTGTCAAAAAGCAAATAAACATGTTGTGTGTTAAAGGGAAAATCTTCAGTTTTATTTACTATTTCTGACAATTTAAGATTAGATGATGGATTGTATTTAAGGAAAAAAATGTCAGTCTCATAGGATTTCATTTAATTTTTGGATAATCAAATAAAGAAATGTTTCTTTAGTCGTTAACCAAACATGAACAATACAAACATTGTTACGCTTTTGTTATAAGTATGTTGTAAAAAGTGTTAATTAAAAAATCCAATGATGAGCCCTTTTACTTAAGGAGAGACTCAAAGAGGGATTTTGCATACATTATGTGTATTGCAGGCTTAGTAATGTGACAATAACAGCAAAACACCTGTTGACATTTTGCATAATAGTTAGGCAATCCATTTTATAGTAACAGAAAATGAAGCCAATAAAGTCAACAGATAATGAAAAATTCGAAACAGAAATGGAAATGCTAGTGCAATAAAAGAGAGAGAGAGAAAATGAAAGCTGTACACAGACACGAGAGAAAGATACAAAGATAAAGAGAGACGTGGGGAGAGGCCATAGGAGAGAGCGTGACAGGATAAAAAGGCGAAGACATAAATTACAGTAAAGGTGGAGAGCTGGATGTGGACTGTGCTTTAACATGAGAGAGATGGAACAGCGGAGAGAGGCAGAGCAGACTGGAGCAGGGTGATAAATGATTGGAGTGCTGCACGGGACGCTCTTGCCTCTTCATCTTACACAGCTGACCTTGGGCTTATGAGCTGTAATAAAACGTAGCCAAGCACTCCTGAAATTGGTCCACTCTAATGCTCAGCAGCGTTCTGCTGCATTAGCATATGGCTATTATAGAGTACAGTACATTCCACACATACAAATACTACGCCACAGGGACTGTGAGCAAGATGATGAGGGTGATGATGGGGAGGATGAAGACAAGGAATACAGCCAGGGGTCGATGGAAGTGACACGAGCTGAGGATACGAGAAGGACAAAGAGAAATGTAGGAGGAATGGTTAAGTAGGAATGACGGTAGTGATTCCTGTGATGGCAGAAGTGGAGGTGATGACAGAGAAGGAGGAGGATGAAGTGCTGTTAAGGAAAAAGCATCAGTAATAAGGAGAGAAAAAAAATGAAAGCAGGCAGATTAATGAGGACAACGCAAAGGGAGAGAAGAAGGAAATGTAAAGGAATGGTTGAAAATTGTAAATAGTGAAGATGAAGATGAAGCAAGCAAGGGTAAGATCAATCCAATCATTTTCATGGTAGTAATAATAACCTGGTGCAGTGCGAGACATTTCCATAACTGTCTTAATGTACATAAAGTGTTTTGCTGTTGCATCAGTCATGAAGACATTTAAAGTGTCACCTCTCGGTACAACGTGTTCTGTTCCTACAGCTGTGGCAGCTGTGAGTGGGAAGATGATGATGAAGACTAAAAGAAAGCTTATTCCATCACTTTTTAACACCTTTAAATGTCTCTTGTGTGGCCTCTTTGCAATGAGCCAGCATCCTCCTCTCCATCATAATCACATTCTTCTTCTATTCGTGGGAACAAAAAAAAAAAACACCTTCATCTTATTTCGGATGGCTAATAGCAGCGGAACAAACAGTGTGTCTCTCCCAGGGCCCGGCTGGTATTATCTTCTGCCATTATTATATTTCTGCAAGGTCTCCGTGCTCCTCTCCAGAGGCTCATGGGCATGTAATGGAGTTGAGAAGAACAAATGTAGGCAGAAGTACAGATTTACTGGTGCATTTGTTTGTTCGGACAAATAATCAATTAATTCCAGTGTAGGTCTGTTTAAGTGAAGCACAGAGGGATGAGAAAATAAGGAAATGAAGAACAAGTACCTGAGAAACAACAGAAGAGACGGTTTTGTAAAAGAAGTAACAACTTGATGCAGTTTTAAATATTTTTTTGCCAACAATGTTTTTATGATATGAACAGAAACATGAAAAATTATTAGATTGACATGAGATCAACATTTTTTTTGCCATGCCATAGGTGTGCTTCATATGTTGGGAATGTTGAGCATATGATTGATGCCTTACTTTGGTTCAGACTGAGATATCTCAACTATCGGATGGATTACCATGACATTTCCACAGATACTCATATTTCAGCGTCCGCCTTAATAACTTTGGTGAATGACTGACTTTTCCATCAGATCACAGTTTTCACATATCCTGTGAAATATCTACTGCTAGATGGATGTGTACAAATTTGCCACAGTCATGGTTCACAGATCGTCTGATTATGTCTCTGGTGCTGCCATAAGCTTCATAGTTGCGGTTTTAAGTGAAATGTCTCAAAAAGTTTGGGATGCATTGACATAAAATGTGCTGATGGATTGCCATAAAACATCATATAACATAACAGTTTTTCATTAGTCTGAGCTGTAATCATTTGATCAAATTCATTATGTTAAATTTTCAGTTTGTTTAATGCTTTATGATCAAATACTTACTAATGATCTACTGATCATAGTTTATTTAAAACTTTTACAGCCTTACAGTTTCTGGTTAAAGGTGGAACCTCTTTCTATCATAGGAAATGGCTTCGACCATACACAGTATGAGTTATGTTTACAGTATGAACTATATAGCTATACACAGAAAAGTACTTCTATTCAGAATCATAACATGCATAAGTGCAATGGTAATGTGTTGGCAGTGGATAGATAAAAAATGTGTTTTGAGGTTGGAATTCTGTGTTTTGTCGACCCATTTATCAACCTTGACCTTTTTCATTGAGTCAGTACAAAGTAACTCATCTTAAAATTTTGGCATGTTTGGCAATTTACCAATATATACTTAAATTCATGTAGTTTTATAATAACATTGCTATTAATGTGGGTGTGGGGGTCACAAGAAAGCAGGACATATATATTTTAAACTATGAACTACATAAATTTTATATAAAAGCTTTTCGAACAAAATACTTCAACAGTCTCATGAATCTCATCTTATATTTTTCTCTCTGTGTTAATTTATAGATACCAACATCATAAATGTTAGTAAAACTACAAACAGAGGAACAGAACAACTATCTACCTAGAAAAAGTAAGACAAATATTCTGCATTGACACAGCAGTTAGTTCTACGTAATTTGTAGGAGACAGGGCAGGCGAGTTGGGGTTTTCATGCCGGTTCTTAACTGACATTTCATTTGTTTCCTGCTTTACTTTCAAAATTAAATCAGAAGACAAACACCAGACTACACACACCCCTTTCCAGGCTGTAGGTTTAGAAAAGATTTTCCAGCTGTGACAGAGGTTTTCACTCTGGCGCCTGCCTTAGAGGTACTGTATAATTCATCAATACTGTGCTACTTGTGTATGGGAACCAATGAAGTGACTCCACAAATGTGCTCATGTTGTTCATATCATTACTCTTATTAATATGCGTTTTCCTTTTTGGGGGGCTTTAACATCCCAAGGCAGTCTAAATGTTGTTTCAGAAGTACTTTCACACTGGGAAACTTTTCTAGTAGCAAACATGAATAAATCTCTTGTGGTTTTTTGCTATGTCACTAATCAGAAATTCAGGGATCAGCAGTGTCATTTCAAAGATACAGTGTGTCCTTCAAAACATGACATATTCTATATTCGATAGTATATTGTTTTACTGTATAGCTGACAGACTGCTGTTGGTGTGTTTGTGTGAAAGCAGTGAGATGGTGAGTCCTGCAAAAGCTGTAAAACTATTTAAACGGGCAATTAAAAATAGGACATCACGGAGACAGGGAAATTAATTGAAATGACTGAATGGAAGATGCTTCATTAAAGTAGTAATAATAAAGGTGTTTCACTTGAAACTATCAGTGAGAATAGATACAGAACAATATTATTTTTACAGCTCTAAAAATGTTAAGCTAGGCAATCATGGAATATGGAGTTGACAAGTCACAGATATAAGAACATGCCATGTTATATTAAGACTTTGTAGGTGATTAAAGGAGCATTAAAAGGCAGTCGGAATTTAAGGGACAGCCAAAGCAGAAAAGCTAAACACGGGTTATATGTCATTTCTAATTATTTTGATGAATGTCTCAGCTGAACTCTGTAGCAGCTGCAGTTTTTGACTGAAACTTAGAGAAGATGCTGAAATAACCCGGTGAAGTATAAGCCAAGCATGTATATAATGCAATAATTTAATACATTTTTACATTGATTGTCAGACAACGCACAACCTACACACATATATTGATTAAAGTCTCAAAAATCATGTTTTTGAGGGTATAACTTAATATTTTATAGTCAAATGTGAGGTTGTCTAATATCAAATATCAGTGGACTTTAGTAGCAAGTGAAGTATCCAGAATCAATCAGTGGAATAACACCTCAACAAGTTCTTGGTGAGTTGGAGTGCTCAGGAACACCTGCCTGAAGGAAGCATTCAAATTCAGAGTGACGTGGGTGTTAAGAGTCTGACACATTTTAGTGAACTTTTTTGCACACAGCGAAAATTTGTTTATGTGACCCTCCAATAAGGATACTGCCTATAAATTCATATTTGGTATCACTTTGTTAAAAGGAATCAACTTGACAAACTCTGACTAAAGTTTGTCATTTACTCCTATGTACCCAGATTTTGCATATTATTAAATCTGATTTCCTCTCCATTGATTGTATGTATTCATGCAAGTCTGTGACAGCCACGTAACACTGTGTGTCATCAGCATACTTTAAGTTTTTTAACTTTTTGTAAAACCTGCTGCTGGCAATACTGGGATATTCCATAAGACTGACCTCTGAAGCATCACATGGGACAGTGGAGGTGAGCTGAAAGCAAACCCACAAGGGAAGAAATTATACATTTATACACCACACAATGATAATTTAATATTAGAGACTGGCACAGACACTTTAAAAGTGAATATTTATCTGTTTTATTAAAAAAAAAAACATGCATTTTAAGAGGAAAAGTACAGTGTGTGTGTTGGTATTTACACATTGGTTTTTGTGTGTATGTGTTTGTGAGTAAGTGTTGTTTGTGGTCCAGCTAAATGGGCAGGAGGCAAACAGTCACACATGGCAGCCTGCCTCCCAGAGAAGGTTTGTGTCCATCACACCTTCCTCTCCAACAGCCACACACAGAAAAAGTTCTCTAGATGACAAACAACAGAAACAGTAGCATATACTGCCCCACACAATAATAATTCAGTAACATGATTTTGTAAAAATGTTTTGCACAGATCAGTAGAAAATTGTAATAATTAACTGCAATGCTGCAGTGCTATTTAGTTTGTGTTGGTGTGTAGTTTTAACCTGAACAGTTCAAATTAATTATGCTAAATTATACTGGGAGAACTGTGTTGCATTAGTGTTTACTGGTGTCACTTTTGGAACCTCAGTGAAAACCACACAGAAAGCCAATGTCTGACTGTGGCATGGGAAAGCTCCTTGTACGCTACAATCCTTCGCCTGACCTCCTTTGTAGTAGCAGCACCTCAGATTCTGTCTTTGAGTCGTTTACCTGGACTCACTGTGCTCGCTTCTGAAACTTTGTCATCAGTCTAGAATCAAGCTGTTTCTTACACCGACTGAAATGTATATTTGGTCTCCGGGGAACTTTCCCTTTGTCCCTTTGAGCCTATACTCTCAGTTCTCTGTTTTTCCTTTCTCCTTATTCTTTCTGTGTGTGTGTGTGTGTGTGTGTGTGTGTGTGTGTGTGTGTGTGTGTGTGTCTATAAAACTCTTACTTAGTCATAAACAGGCAGAAAACTTTCACACAGCACAATTGTTTATTCTGACTTGAAGCTTCCCTTGACCTCAGCCAAGAATAGTTAAAATTTCATTTAAGCCCTGCAGCCAAATCATTGCTTTTCATGGTAAAACAGGTAAGTGTCTGTGGCAGTTTAAAAATGCTGTAATTTTTATTGACTGCAGCTATTTATTTATTTATTTATTGTTATTTGGGCTGTCATTTCAACCTGTAATTATATAATAGTCACCAAGTTATTTCATCTGTGGGAACATAGCTACATCCCTTAAAGGGAGATGGAGAATATTTTGGGGCCGGTGATGTTTGGATAACTATAACTATAACACTGCCTGACTCATGATGGACAGTTTATACGGAAAGAATCAATAGTGATGTAGCAGAACCAACCAAAATTCTTCCTAATAAAAACTTGGTGCCTTCTTTACCCGCAACATAACTCGAGTGTGGACTCTCATATATAAACTAACAGCACCGATCCTCGAGCCTCAGGCCTGTGGCACAGATGTGGACTAAACTAACTCAAGTGACATCACTTGAGGCAAGTGGTCAGATTTTTGGGAGCTAAATCTGGAGCAACAATGGACTTTTTACAACGCGGGTCTTTTTTTGCACTACTTTCCCCCAAGACCTTTATGTTTGTGCAGTTTCCCATCTAACTGTGGCCACATTAGCCTTCTGTTGAACGATATTTGTCTGCACTTGAGCCAGTAAAGAATGTGACGTTACAGCTCGGATCCAAACAGGAAATACATATTACAAAGTGAATGTGAAAGTGTGAAGTGTGTGATAGTGTTGTAGTGTAATGATGGTGATGAAGGAATGTGAGATGTGACAAGTATGCAAATATGAGCTGATAAATGCTGGAATGACAATGACATGTTTTGTAATCCATGCAATAAAGTACCTAGACCAATTTTTCAGTTAAGCTTAAACAAGCTGCACTTTGTTTTTAATTTTACTGCCACGAGTGACTCCTAACAGTGATGTCTGTGTTCCCACTTTGGTAAGTCCAATATTACCAAAATAACAGAAATGATGTTCAGAAAAACATTATACAGCACGGCGTGATACTTTTGCAGTTATTATGATGCAGCGTAATAACATGCATGTTATTGCCAAAAACCTAGATTTTAGATTCACAAAATAGCAAGGTACTGTGCTGTACATGGCGGTTATTCAGTAAGATATGCCCAATTTGTATTTCTTCCCTTTTTTGGCCTCTTAAACTTAATTATGCCTTCATCTCCTGCACACAGCAATTATAGTAAATGAGAAAGAGGATAAGGGTTGGAGATAATGGAAATTTATTCCTCCCAGTAAATTGAGAATTACAAGTAAGAGCTCTGTGCTCAGAGGTGATGAAATAAAAATGGACGTGCATTTTGGAGGCAAGTGCACAATCACTTAAAGATTTGCATCTAGTTGTAGAGATCTACACTAATGTGGTAGCTCAGACTCGGCTTTGTCCAGTGTTTTAACCTGTTCAAACAACAGAGGACGCAGAGCAAAACTCTTTGTCCTCTGCAAAGGCACATTGCATTGATTTATTATTTTCCTTAAACCTTGCAGAAAGTTAACAAAGGCAAACACACTTTAGTGGGCAGCACACACATTCTGTGCCATTCACATACACTTTAAGCTTAAGAGACACAAATACAGAGATAAAACCCACACACACATGCTGCTTGGTGAACATAGACACATATAAATACTGAACTGCACATAATTTTAAATAAGGACATTCAGTCATGCACACACACCTTTTTTAACTTGCTTGCACAACTGCACAAATATCTTTGCACAAGTTAACTGTCTCACTCACACAAACTAACACACACTCTTATATTTATAGACACATCCTACACGCTCACACATCAGCTCATTTCTCGGGGAAAGATGACCATGGAGTGTGTCACAGATGTCAGCAATGACTGTCACGCCCCACAAGATTCTGGAAAATGAGAGATAAATGAAAAAAAAAAAGATTGGGGGAGTCTGAATTTGGAAGAGATGAGAGAGAGAGAGAGAGAGAGAGAGAGAGATGATGTCTGAGTCTGAAATGTGAATTCGAGCCAAAGAGTAGAAGGTGAAGATGGAGGCGAGGGAGGAACAATCAATTTTCTGACATCTCTAAATGTGCACTTGATGATGCATACCTAAGCAGGCCCGGAATGGTCCGCAGGGAGAGGTGAAGGGAGTGCGAGGGGCCAGAGAAAAAAAAGGAGGCAAGGAGGGAAGCATATAGGGAAACTGAGGAATGAAGATTAATGAAGAGAAATTGGGAGGGAAAGAAATAAAGAAGGAACTAAGTTGGAGAGACTGCTTCAGTACATTCGTCCATTTGGGCCTTAAACAGCAGTTGGTCCTCTGAGAACTCTGCGCTAAGCGAAGCGGTCAGCCTTGCAGGTCGTTCTTAGGTCTGCAGAGAATAAGGAGAGCGAGAGAGAGAGAGCGGAGAGGAGGGCAGAGGAATACTGATCAGGAGAAGGTGAAGGAGTGGCCGGGGATTGTCCGTGGGACCTGGAAACGCTCTCACCCTCACCACAGTCCATTTACAGCAAAGCCTCCAGAAGCTTTGGTCACGCTGCATAAAGAGCCAGATAAGAAACTTTGTCTCAGCCCATTTTTTTTCTAAAGATTATCTTTAAAGCATTTTCACAGAAATGGGGGAAGATGAGGAAAAGGTTAATATGATGATAATTATTCATTTAAGATGATTAAAAACACATACAAATTAATTAAATTTCTCTGTATCATCAACTTTAGAACAGTGGATACTGACCTTTCTTTAACAAGTAAAACCTCAATTTTACTGGTGGATGGTGGTGGCAATAATGAACTTGACTTAAATACTCAATGATATGTAAATCTGCTGACTGTGGAAGCCATGGAAGTAGTTTGATCTCAATAGGTCTATTCCATTAGACAGTAAGTGCAGGCACCGAGACTCCTCTCCCACACACAATCCCCACCTTCACTGAAAAGGAAAATTAACTTAATGTTCTACAGTTACTTACAACATCTCCTGAACCTGATAAGTGCGATGCAGATCCAGCCTCAAGGGTTTTACAAATATAACGTGAATAGTATATTTGATGGTAATTTCACATGCGACTCACATGTTTTTTAATTTTAATAGTCTGCCAAAATGTCAACTTTTCACAGTAATGACACAAGACCAGGCTTAGTAACTTTTACATTTAACTGAATGTTGAACCTTAAATGTACAGTAAAGGTATCAACATGTGCAACAGACGTGCATTTTCCCAGAGACACTGAAAGCACCTCTTATAATAAAAGTGTGTTTAATCATTATTTGTTAAAGCTATGAAATGCAAGTCGTAGAAATGGAGGCAGCAATGGCATGAAACTGGAGGGCAAACCACTCCAGTAGCCCCACCCTTCCCTTTCCCCGCTATGTTACCCTCCACTGAGCCCTTCACCTACTTCCTCTCTGTGTTCGCTGTCCCCAGCATGGAAGCACTGAAGCGTATTCTGTAAACGTCTTGTCATATTAGAGTAGAGCCAGCCACTACAGAATATTTAGAGGACACAAACCAGTGTTAACATACAAGTTAGACATACATAAAGTCAAAAAATCTGCACATCAATTCTTAAAAAAAGGGAGGGCTAAACAATACAGTAAACTCATTTGATCAAGTTCATGAGCATAATTGTTTGCAGTAGATTCCGTATCTAAAAGTTATACAATATGTAAAGGTTCAGGGGTTAATGTAATTCCTGAGACACTGATATATTTCGCAGTAAAAATTAGATAAAGAGGCAGAAATTCTTTCCCTACTATTTTTTGCTAATGTTATGATGGCCATTTATTCTTAGTAGAGCAGTAAAATCGCATGCATTGCTTCCCACGTTGATCAGTAACTTGATGTAGTGGTGCATAAAACTGCTTCATATGCATAATGTCAAATAATGATGACAACGATTTGGTTAATGCTTTGATTTTATTAAATGCCAACGTTAGTCCATACTTAATAAAGTCCTGCACAATATCTGCCGGATCAGATGAGCTTGGTAGTACATCAGTTTAAAGCTGCAACACTCAACATGTTAAAGTTGTGGGTTGTTGTCTCTGTTTCACTCCCCTGCTCCTCACGACCTGCCGTCAGGCCCCGTTAATGGTCCGGGAGCTTCCCTACTGACCTGTGGGCCATTAATGCCACTCCTTTGTGAGCTCCAGGCTGCGAGCTATGTGTGCTCAAAACCATCACCACGAGTTACATTATACACACACTATCCGATTAGGTTTGGTTTGCAACGGAATGGCAATGAGACAAATCACAAAACAAAACAAAAAAACAAAAAGTTTTTTTTTGTGATGCTACATTAACAGTGTGAAAAAAAGCAGTTTAAAGACATTTCAGCAAAGTGCTATTTTGGAGATGAAAGCACAGCTAGGAAAAAAAGCCTAAGCGCTAATTACTCCTACTGCGATTCTTGAGTGTGTGCAGTGTCTGTGTGTAATCATTCATATTTTACATACTTCTCTATAAAACCAATCATAATTAATCAAAATTAGCATTTTTGTAGCTAAAGTTTAGTGTTGTGACAGTTAGTTTGAAACATTAATGTTTGAAAAGGCTTAATATTACTGTAAGTATGTGATGTATGATGACAGTGGTCTGCTGTCTGAAGAAACCTGCATTTATGTTTTTCTATCTTATATTTATTAATCTGCATTCTTTAAGCATGTGATAAAATAATGCCTTTTCTAGATGCCGAAAGACTCACAACAACAATATTATTTTAAATAGGTAATTAATGCAGTTTCTGTATATGCAAATTCAATCAGAATCATAATTTGCTTGGTACATTTTTTTAGTGGAAAAGCTTTAGATGTCAGCCTGTAAAATATGACTTTTTTGTTTGTACAGGAAGGCAAACAACCAGCATACAGTATTACCACAGGGCAGCACCCAGCGACTATAACAAACATAACATTGTCAGCTACATTAGTATTAGTAATTAGACACACAAATCAGGCGGATGGATGGGTCAGCTAAGCACAAGACATTTCCACAGAAGAACGGAGTTCAAGTCCAAAACGAAAGAATAGATCGTCGCTTTGTTGTAACAAGTCATTCATTACGAGTTGTGGTAAATCAACGAATTAACACCTAACCAACAGTACCCAACCAAAGCCTGGTCTTTGTGCCTAAACCAAATTAAACTGCTATGTTGGCAAAAAATAGTGAATAGAAAAATAGTGTTATGCCAGCCATTTTGGCATCAGACAGCATCTACTATTTTTGTGCCTAACTCCAGCAGGAATGCAATTTGAAAAGACGTGGGGGTGCGAGGAGGAAGACCTGTTGGCTGCAACCAAACTGTTCAAATAGCCAAAATCATATTTTTCAAAATCAACCAACCAAACTTCTGTATCATAGATCAGCTTAATAGAACATTATGCTTTTATGATTATCTTTGCAAGTATTCTGAAACACCGAAACACTGAAACACAATGATTACATTATTGAGTTCAAATGTTACAAGATGTACATCATAAATCCTCTTCCACTGATCTGGACTATGACTTTAGAACTATGATAAACGAACTGTGGCAATTAGCAGGCTATTTGTTGTACATAGTCCAAAACCTGCCTGATTTAAAAATCAGGACCATTTGTACTGGCTGAATGTGCATTAAGTATGAAGATTAAAAATTTTTTTACTCCTTTTGCCATTCTAAAATAAAGGGATATAAACCTTTGGTCTCAACTGTATATACACCTAACCTGTTGATTGTAAGCACTTGCTGATGTTATCCACATCTACATCATCACTTCACCCACTCAAGCATCAATTACACTAGTTTTAATGGGTGTAAAACCGACCCTTGACTGACCCAGCCATAATGAACATGAAATATACTCAAATAGTGCAAAAACCACAAGTACAGTACAACAATCTGATAAGTTGCTGGAAAAAGTTTGGCCGAAACCTAAAAAACAAACAAAAGAAAACTTTAAAGCAGCTTTCGACAGTTTGGTTTCATAAAACACAGGTCTCAAGGGCGGAAAAAGCAAATATTATACCTCGAGGAGTCTGTGCAGAAAATGAATGGGGGCATGAAGCAGATGAAGGCTAAACAGGCCTCTGATGACGAGAGGATGGCACATAAGGGAGGACAGTTGGTTTCGTGACGCTGAGCAGGGCCAGCCCACGTGTCTGCGGGGCCTTAGGTGAGATGAAAACCATGTGCCCTCAGTGCATCAATATATAGAATACTGAATCACCGAATACAGTGACACTGATTTTGTTTTCTACTGTTTATTGCTCAGTCATACCTTTGAGCCAAGGTTTCAGGTTCTTTGCGAGAGTCAGGATTGAAAAAGCAGCCGGTGAGATGTGTGTGTTCACAGTGCACTGCAATATCCAGACAACAACAAGATTTTTGCTAAGAGGCTGATTCGTAATTTGTTGAGCTGTCATCCTTCACTCAGCTGTTTCAGACCTGTGAGACCTGTGGCCCGGCTGGCTGAGATATTTATTGATTACCACACCCTCCCATCTATTTTCCACCTTACCGTGTCCTTTTGCACTATACACTGCTGCACCGCGGCTGTATGAACTCAACACCGTCTGTGCACTCATGTTCAATCTGTTCTATTACTGTTGATGGTTGGTCACAAACACAAAACAAAGTGGATTTGTACCATAAGAAAGAGAGAATTTTATTTAAAAATAAAAACATATTTAGTCAGGAGGCACCCCTGACAACAAGGTTACAACAAGAACAGGTCAGCCGTTGTCCCAGATATGTGTCGTCCACTAAGTAGATTGACCTATAGTCTGTCCAGTGGCCTGTGTCCAGTGTCTATTTTTGTCCTTATATGTCATCGTAGTCTGCACTCAGCACAAATTGATGCTTTTACAGTGGACCCTTCTCTCTATAACTCAGTATCATGACCTGGTATATTGTCTGGGAAATGTGAACCTTTGTTGTGCATGTGCATCTTTGGAAGTTTGGTCTGTGATTTTTAAGACGTATGTGTGGCCACTTGAAACTAAGCAACTGTGCCCAATGTGTTTGCATTCATAAAATGTTAAATGCCTTTCTTTTCATTTTTCATTCATTTTTATGTATTAATACTAATTTAACATTCATTATGGACAAAATGGGGTATATAATAAAAGAAATATCATTCATCGGCAATTACATTCAGACGTTCAAATTTAATCAGGTATCCAATAGCAACAAGCAAATTAAAGGATATGATGCCATTTTACTTTGAAATAGAAATGCAATGGATCTGTGATTCATACCTCATGGACTGTCTAAAAATAGAAGAATTTTTTGAAAAAAATTTCTTAACACACATTACATTACAATACACTGAGTTTGACAAACAGGCAACTGAAGAAACCGCTAAAACACTCTCCCAGGTTTTAGAACCGTCTATGAAATTGTATCTTAGTTCCTTGTGGGAAGAGGTAGGAGTCAGCTACAGGACAGTGACGCAAGCATCACACATAGTCTGCTCAACGAACAGAACAGTGGTGCAAAGTGGACCTACAATAACCAGCACAGCTCAGACCACAAGAGTGGACCACCAAAACTGTTAGCAGCAGGCTAATGAGATCAAGGACCTGCAGCTCAAACTGAGGCTCATGAAGACATGAAATGAAAACTTTTAAATGAAGTGGAAATTTTTAAATAAGCTACAGAAACAATAGATTGAGATGTCAGAGACCCTTATCAAGCGGGAGGAGAAAACTTTCAAAACCTGCAAGAAACTAATTCTCCGTTGTCACAGAGGTGCCGAAATTCAATATTTGCTGTGTGACTTCACGTGAGGGACAGCGGAATGACACCAAGAACCTCGTCGCTGCTCTGAACAATTCTGGGAAACATCCAGCAAGTCGTTCTGTTGAGCGGCAGGAAAGGAAGAAAAAGGTGGCGCACACAGATCACAGACAGTTCAACCGGAAGAGCTCCAGAACGTGGCTGTTAGGAGGAAGGAGGACATTATGACCATTATATACTGCATTATGACACTCATGCAGAAATGCTGATCTTGCTGTGTGACTGCATGTGAGGGACAGCGAAAGGACACCGAGAACCTTATGGCTGCTCGGAACAATGCTGGGAAACATTCGTCAAGTCATCACGTTGAATGGTGGAAAAAGAGCCCAGGGAAAAGGTGGGAGGTCACCGAGAGCTCAGTGGGGGCCCAGCTGGATGATCTGCACATCATGCCTTTTAAAAAGAAATAGTCGAGAAAATTCTACTGCCAGGCTCAAGGCTATTTCCTACTCAGAAATTTCAAATGAACACACCAACACATTTGTGCTGTACACTTGTGAGGATTAATCAGCCAACACAGTTACAAGGTGAACAGTTTGTGGGTCAAGACTCGCTATTACACAGAGGAAGTGAAGTGAGGCCCAAATGTCCTCACGTCTCTGGTGTAACTGACACTTCCCCTCACAAAAGTACAAATACTAACACACACTCAGCTGTCCAAGGAAAGGGGATCCCTCTGTGACTGGCCTTTCCAGAGGTTTCTTCCCACGTTCCTTCAATGGGCCTGTTCTGAGCTTTATGGGAGACTTTTTCCTTGCGTTCGGGTTGGGCTGCTGAGCTGGATCTGGGCCCCAGCACCTTCAAACTAACAATTAATAAGTGTGAATTTGGAAATTAAAGTAAAATAAAAACAAATACAGTCATGCAACTACGTGTATTTTGGTTATAGTCTAAACATATTTTTTTGGCTGTGTTTATCTGTAAAGATGAACTTGCTGAAAAAACATGGACGTGTCATAAACGTCTGTTTATCAGACTTTATTTTCGACAATAATCCAAATGCTAATTTAAAAATCCCATCGGATTTTGGTCAAGGAAAGATGCTAACTTCTTGGCTGACGACAAAACAAGGTCATACTCTATAATATTGTCATGCACAGGGGTAAAGTACAATGTTTTTTTAGCAATAACTGCATTATAATTGTCTGCCACCGTGTCAGTCATTTAGTAACAGTAGGCTGAGAATCCCGTTGCACTGGTTAGGGGAACGGTCTGATGTGATATAATTCACATTTATCTAAAACATCTCATTTAATAAACCACTGATCTACAAAATTTGGGCTATAAAACATAATCACAATTATAACCTGGATTAGGCTATTGAATACTTAATTACTGTGTGTTTTAGAGCCATGAATAATAATTAAACAAAGATCAGAGAGGGCCCCCCAGTGAATGAGCACTTTGAACTTTAGTCGTGAGCCAGAGTAAAAAAACTTTTCTACTGTCTTTTACCTGTTTACTCACTTATCAAAGTGATTAGTAAAAGCCTTAATTGGAGAGTTGGACCTAACCCTAGATTAAAGTTAAACAAGATTATTTATGTCCTAATTTACCTCCTAATGCATTTTAAAATGTTACACTTAATTTGGAACATTTATTTGATGTTAGATTTGAAGTATGATGTGTCATAGCCGTTTGTCTGAATGTAAAGTTGACAAAACTCATTTCATTGGACATTACAAAAGGCTGCAGACTCGACAAATCAATATAGAAATACATAAATGCATAACAATTGTCTGCCAACCTGTGGTAGTGTAAATGTGAACAGCAGTACCTGAAACTGCAGCAGGTCCCTAGAGACGTTTGGTCTGACAGTGCCTGTAGTAACAAAAGCCTTTTACTACTGTTTTAGAAATGCACTTCATCACAAAAGTGTGAACGTAGTTTTACGTGTATTTGTCTGACTTAGTCTTTACAGTTGTCAGATCAGACATAGGAACGCTCTACTACTTCCTACACGACAATACCTTAAATTGGCCGTGATAACTGAACTTAATCAGCACCGCATTATACTATGATCAGTTTTGGTTCTCTCTCTGTTAATGTTATCTGAGTCAAATGCATTTCAGTGTCAATGTCTAGTTTGTATTCATTTTCATAGATTTAACATAGTTGAAATGTTCGTCACATATTAAGTTTCCCCTTCCATAGCGGGGTGACAGCCCAGATATAGTTAGAAATTCATACACTTTAACTTTTTCACACACTTTTCTAAAATAAAAAGTATAATGAAGGGCCTCTCTAACTCTTTTCCTTTGGCCACATGGGTGCAAACGAAAATCTGTGACTCTGTCTTCACTGAAGAAAGGCTGTACTCTGTTTCTGGAGTCCTGCCGGGGACTCTGAAATATTCATGGTATAAATATTGCAAAGCTCTGCGTCTAATAAAAGCGCTGGTCTTTATTAACGAGGTGACTGAGGGATCCATTGATCAAGCTTTCTGTTTTATACAGTATCATGAAGATTTTCTCCACCGCCACTTTGTCTTTGTCTCACATCCCCGCGCTTTGTACGACTCACTCTCTCTCTCTGTCTCACCCCGAGTGACTCTCTCTTTAATGCACATATTTAGTGACTCTCATACAAGTTTTCTCTCTGAAGACGTACGTGCTGCTTTGCAAGTCGCCTGTTTATTAGTGGATGACCCTCTCTCTTTGTTTCTCTCTCTCTCTCTCCGTCTTTTCATGTGTTGCTCTGCTCCACGTATCCTCTCTCGGCTGCTCCGGCAGCAGCGCTGGCCCCCGACTTTAACGGCAGCCCAATTAGCCAGCCTGTCTCGGAGAGAGCCGGCGCTTTTTGATTCTGTTAAATGTTCCAAGTGTTGAGCTAAATGAGGAGCTCAGTGTTCAGTGGCAGAGAGGACAAGTCACGCTGGTTGAGGATGGGTTTTCTGCCCAGGAAGTCTGCAGTATAAGCTCATTGTACTGCTGTTACAGAGACTCAGGAAGACGTTGGCTGTGACCCCTACATCATATGACAAGGACCTTTCTCCTACAAAGGGTGGTGCAGGGTTAAGACTGCAATGAAATCACTGCATGTACTTTTGACCTTTGTGAAAGATTCACCCTGACACACTGTGAACTAGTATTTAATTTATTTAAAGGTCTGATTTTGATTGTGAGGTGTGATTAAGTAGTTATTCAGACAACTACTTTAAGTTACCAGTACAAAGTCACTTACAGAATTGGCTCATTTAAAGACTGAATCCAATTAGCACTCGGTACATGTTAGCTCTAATAGAGGTTTGCAGTTATAACATTTATATGTAACTCACACACTGACACATTTTTAACAATGCTACAGGGGTTTAATGTACAATATGCATACTTTTAAAAATATTTTTAAACACAGTTTCCTTTATAATAATTGGAGTGGAGTTGAGCCAACTCGGGTTCCCTGAGACATTTGTGGTTGCTACTGTACCATTAATGAATATTTGACTCAGTCAAGTTTAAGTTCAAGTTCATACAATTAATTTGAACTTTTAAACTATGCACTATTTACAATACAATTATTATAAATTGTATTCTGTAACCACCTGTTGTAACAATAGGTAGTTATAGAGTCATAAAGGATTAGTTCAGCGATGAACTGAGAGACAAGGCCCCAGGTTTAAATGGCACCATCAAAGCTTGCCATATTTCATGATCTATATTACGTGTTATGACCAGTAATAAGCACTGCATCATGCTAACTGAGCAAGTGAAAGAAAAACATTGTGACATGTTAGTGTTTTGTTGTGAAGTGTCCCACAGTGTTGGACATTTTGTTAATAAATGACTTATATCCATCAGATCGGACCAATTTAGAGCTGATGTTATCTAATCTGATGTTGGTATGAGAAAGTGTGCAGTAAGTAACATACGATATGTACGATCCTGGGGGTTGGAGGGTGGGGGGCATAAAGCTTCAGACAGTGGAATGAAACATGGCACAAATAAAGGTTATAATTAGGCTGCAGGATAATAAGTTTTGATTTTTGAGCTGGTTCATTATAAAAAAATTATTTGTAAATACTAACTGTCTATTCTTACTTGGTGATTTGTTCATTTTACAATCACAGCTCAATGGCTTGAACAACTGGGGCTGGTGTGATGAGTGGGGGCAGTGGGAGGTCAAGCCCCTCTTTGCCCCCCTCTAAATCTACCCCTGCAATAGATGGTACAGATTTGTTCCTGCTCACTGACTGCAGTGCCACATGCTGCATAGAGCAACTTTTCCATTTTCATCATTTCTATAAGACACGATTAAAGGTCTTAAGGTCTTAAGCTGTGCATGATGACGATACAAAACAAAGTAGGATAGTCCTTGATCAAGACGTGTTTCTTCACTCCGTAGCCTCACTTCCTTTCTCTCTGTCCTCTTCCTTCAATTTGTTCTCCCTCCCATCCTGCCCCATCACCATCATCACAACAGATTGCATGTCTCCGATGTTTTGTCGTCCCACAGAAGCCTGTCAGTGACAAATTGCCCTAATCAAGAATAATCCGCTAACTGTTCATTATGAGCTTCCTCCCTGTTCCAGTCATCTGTCTGTCATATTGTGGCAGCTGAGAAGGGCAGGGAAGCACAATGCTTAGGAAATCCATTACCATTCGGACCTCAGGGACATCACACCAATGCTCACTCACACAATGAAGGCGTACTTCTCTAGTTATTTTTATAATGCTCAGATTTAAATAATTATTCTGAACAAATCTTTCTGCTAGAAAAGATATTGAATTCTGTGTTGATATTTTATTGAATCAAGTAATTTCAGTTGCCTAGTCTCATCAATCTGTCCATTATAGGTGCTTTTCCTGTTCAGGGTAGCGGGGCTTGTCCAAAACAAGACCTCTGATTTAACAAACACAGGCACATGGGAGGCACAAGTTCCGATAGTCCATGTGTTCTTGCTACCATATGCATCAACAATGATGTTGTGACTGTTATGGCTATTGTTTGGTCTTTAAAATCAGCTTTTCTATAGTTGGTTTACAAGAAGAGAGCTGTCTTTAGTGGAAAGGCAAGTTAATTTAAATGTTAGGTTTGATATTTCTAATTATAGACTTTGAAAAGCAGTTGGATCTTTTAAAAAGCAATCACATGGAAATGAAAGAACTGCTCAAGGAATCAATCAAACATGTCTAGGAATTCAAGAAAGACGGCAGCAGCTGATGAAAGAACATATTACAGCTGTGAATGAAAGAATCTGCCAAAGAATTTACAGGCAATCTCCGAATTCCAAGGTCCATGATTCACCACTGGACAAACATTTATACTGCAGAAACACAAAAGTACAACACACTAGCAGACCTTTCATCATCAGTTAGAACAGAGCCAAATACAGCAGAGAGAGGAACTGCAGATCACATCTGTTCACCTGTGAAGCATCTGGGAGGCAGCATCATGACTGCAGCATGCATGGCTGCCTCCGGACCTGGCTCAGGATTTTACTGATGTTACTGATAATGGCAGCCAAATGAACTCTGAAGCATACAGAAAGATCTTGTCTGTGCTGTCACATATAATTACAGAGTTCATTGGGAAGAAAAGGTGGGAAACTCGGCCAAGTAATTTCGTAATTTAAAGACTATTCAGTGACCGGCTGTGTTTTCGTGCAGCTTTAATCTACGAATGAGTAGAACAAATGCTTATTTAGAGAAAGTTGATTTAATAAGGGGCAGCATGGTGGTGGAGTGGTTATCGCTGCCGAAGCTTGAAGGTACCCGGCTTGAATTCTTTCTGTGTGAAGTTTAAAAGTTCTCCCGTGTTTGGGTTTCCTCCGGGCACTCTGTTTTTTTCCCACAGTCCAAAGCCATCCATGTTAGGTTATTTGGTGAAAATTGCCTGTAGGTGTGAGCGTGAACGGTTGTCTGTCTGTGTTGGCCCTGAGATGGACTGGGGATCTGTCCAGGGTGGACCCAGCGTCTCATCCTATGACAGCTGGGATGGGCTCCAGCTCCTCTACCCCACGACTCCATACAGGATAAGCAGTTAAAGATAATAGATGGACAAGCTGATGATTAGTGAAGTTGGACAAAATAACAGAAACACCTCTGTGGACAAATCGGTTTAGTGTCACAAACCAAATTGTCCAGAATCATTATAATCATTTTTAGTTAAGTAGTAGATAGATCTTACTTTTTAATTTGTTCATTTACAAAGGCTATTTTATGAAACTATGCTAAATTTTTATGTTTGTTCTGTCCATCCCCATCTACTTTATTTAAGTCAAACAAGTTGAGGAAAGCACAATATTTAATCTCTTGTCCTTTTAGTTATTTATTGCTGCACTCTGGTAGCCATTTCCCTACTAGCGTGTATTTCCCAGGGGAACCATCTTTGGTTAGGCTAAGTGGCTCTGACTTTCTATGCAACTCCGAATCACGGCAGGCAGCAGGTAGCTCATCTTCTCCCATTTTAGTAACTGCAGGAGAACTATATTTTGATAAAAGCACTGAAAGCCCAATAGTGCAGCGATGATGAAGCCAAGTGTTCCAACTACGGGTCCATTTACAGACTACTGAATATACAGGAGTGCTAGACTCAGCAAGTAACTCATGTCAATCTTCACTCTGATTATAAACTGTAGCAAGCCATTTTCATTGATTCATTGAAAATGAATAATAAATAGCAGCTTAATTTAAAAAAAACAGCTTAAAGCATCATATGTAGCCCTACACTACATTGGATGTAGCTTTAGACAAGTTGTCTATCATCACGGTGAAATACCAGAAAATTATCGTCATCTCACCGGTTAGAATTTTAAATTAAATTCAAATTTGTACTGTGTATAAAATTTTAAAATGGCTTACCCGACTTTGCTCATTTTTGCTCAGAACACTGTAAAATCACTGAGAGCGTCTTTTTTTTTGTTCTGCGTTTTAAATGTGAGTTTGCTTTTTAATGAGACATGCCTGGGGGACTGCAGATGAAAATTAAGAGAAATCTTGTGCATTACATTAAATGCAAACATGTTAAATATGGTTGACCTCATCTCTTTTAGAGGAACAGTAATAAATAAAAATAAACTACACATTAAAATATTAATTGCATACTTAAGACTGGTTACTATAGTTCCATGACTTATTCTTATAATTGATCATTTGTCATTGTGTGAAAGAATTGGTATGTGTGGGGCTGATGAGACACAGCTGACCTGAATGTGAAGCAGCTTTCAGAGGTGAGCTGTTATTAATGCTGATCCACCAAATAGGCCTAACAATTGGTCATAAGGCAGACTATGAATCATAATCATGTAAAAATTCCTGTGCTTGTCCTGATCAGTTAAGTTACAGGCATATCACTGAGATTTAAGATCAAACTAATAAAGTCAGGTGTACTGATAATAGATGGCACAGTTCAAATTTTAATTAAATCGCAAAGATTAATTTTTTCAGTAGTTATTTACAAACAGAAAATACATACTTTTTTTATTGTGTATGCGACAGTCAGCTGATCTCAGTGTGAACATGCTTTGCAGGCTGAGTAACATTTACAGTAGGTTGCTTTGTTGGTTTGTTGCTATGGTAATTGGGGCATAACTGGACCAGTAACTGGAGTGGGGAAAGCAAGGTAATAAGAGGGATCTGTGTTTGCTACACATCAAATGATCAAATGATTCTTGGTGGGGCTACAAAATTAGAGCCTAAAAATGGTTCATCATTTTAAAAATTACTATATAACATGATTTTCTATCAAGGCTGCAGACAGGTAAATTTACATTGTTGCTTCCCCCTCACACTTGGATCCTCCAGCCTCCTGAGACTGATGTAGCTCCTTCAACATATCACTCAGTGACTTTTTGTGGTCATTTTTATATAGAACAGCCTAAGAGGCTAAACAGAACTGTTAATAACTGTGAATGGAGATGACAGGAACCTTCATGAAGTAAACAGGGGATCAAAATGCTTACCCATATGGCGCAGCATATGTCAAATCAATCTGCTAATGGTTTTCACTCAAGACATTTTTAATGTCTTCCAAGGCGGCACGGCAGTCAAATTCAGAATCAGTCCCGGCACTAACTCTAACAGGAAAAACTCATGGCGTACTTTGAGAAGATGCAAAAGTACAGACACCGTTCAGTTATTTTCTTTGTATCGTAGCTTTTAAACGATTTCTAAATGTGATGTATAATTAGGGGCGTGTTCAGTGAATTACCATAGATATTAGATTTGACCTAATCTTTAGACATTTAAAAATTTGACTGGAATAGATTAAATTTCCTGGGAGCAACAATTATGTGTAATAAGATGCAATGTGTTGGAATACTAGTTTCATTTTATAAAATAGTGACTTAAGTGCCTCATAGTTCATGTTATCATCCTTGGCTTACTTTGCCCTATGTTAGGAACCCAGGTTAATCTTGAGTTAACAGAATCCCATGATTTTATACATTAGGAAATCACCAACGTGTTATTCATATTTGTGTAGAGCTGGTGTTGTCATCATTAGTGTTACGCTTGTGGCTGGACTTGTTATGTGGTACACTACACAAATCTCAGTTAATGCTTGGGAAATGTGTGCTTTCCCAAGAGGGAGACATTCTCTCCAGCACACAGTACATAATTACAAGCACCTTGTGATTTATGAGCATACAGGTTCTGTTTATTATAAACACTGGACCTCAGATAGGTGTGTAGTACTCAGACAATGCACTGGCCCCTGTGGACTTGTATATGTTCACATGCATGGGCAACAAACCAGGATGATGGGCCTCCAAGCCACAAGAGCCTCCAGCTGCTTGGGTTTTGTGTACAGTAAGTGCAGCTGAACACACAGGCACCATGGCGGATGCCTGCTGAGAAACTCCTGTGTCCAAGAAAAGAATCAAGTGGGTTTTGCAAATCGCTTCTGCACTGTAATTAGAAGTTTGCCTTTTTTCTGAAGCAGTATGTTGTAAAATGTACTTTGGCTAAACGACAAACTTTAAAGTTCAAATCTGAGTCACAGGCCCGTTTTCCCTGTTGGTTCAAAAATGTTGACTCAGGCTCAGATGCAGATGCTCTGTAGGCTCTTTCCCGATATACGCTGTAAATAACCGCGCAGAGTCACAGGTCTTTGTTTTAGCTGCAAGTTAAATGTAGTTTAATTCAGGTGTGGTAGACGTTGCAGGGTGACCTTTGTTTCATAGCTTTCTGTTATCATATGCTCAACCTACAATATGTTGTTTCATTTTTATCTTTGTGGTTAGTCTACGGAATTATGAAAGTTTGCGTGGAGATGGAGAGATAGAGTCATAATCATTGCTGCTGTTTATATGGATTACAATAAAACCTATTTGCACTTGTACAGTGTTAAGATGGTAGTCCTATTTATAGGACAGAATGAACGTGAATCTTCTAATGCATATGAGTTAGATGAAGTGGATGTTGTAGATGTAAAACAATGAAATAAATAAGAGCAAACCCAAAAAAAACAGAAATAAACAAGATTTTTTGCTGAATTACGCGCAGAAGTTTCTAAAATATATGAAAACTTTATAATTATTATTATGTTTTTTATTGTACATATGGTGCATTTTTCAAAGACTTAAGTAACCAGGATGATGTATCTGTAAATTGTGTGGCTGTTGAAATTCCGTAAAAAAAAGACGAATCCAGATGATATACAGCTTTAGTAAATATGAATGCATAGTGGGAGTGACTTCAAGACTTTACCCTCGACGAGCTCTCTGCCAGGTGGTTTAATCCATGACAGGGTGAAGACATTGTCATAATAATGAAAAGGCTGAAGAACAACACGTCAGTCACATAAAGCAGCTACACAGCTGGCTCCATTTATGCTTGCTAAGCCCAATGCACTTCACCATCTATTAAACCATTGCATTAATTTACAAATAATTAGCATTGTGTGAGAGCCACAGTCCAGCCCCTCTCCCTCTCACAGATCGCAGTAGTTTATCATAGATATTTTTTTTCTCTAATTGATCGCTGTGGGATTGGCTCTCTACATTTAAAAAAAGTATCAACTACCTTAGTGGTATATTTTCTCAAGTGGGGTGATACCTCAGGTCATTAGTAAAAAATATATTTATAAATGTATTAATTTTAAACACTGAAAGACGCTCACAGGAACACAGACAACTAGATTTCCTCTGCATTTAGTTAACTGATTCTTTTTCTCCAAACAAAATAAATTATGATGAAAATTTTGCCAGTTTGAACCCTTTACCCATTATCAAACTAGCAGTAAAGCTATAGATATAAATTTCTTTTCACTACTGTCTATTTATTATTAACTACTTGACAAATTGCTGCTGAGCATTTCCTTTGTGCCTCTAACCTCACCAAATGCCACCACATCACACCATACATTAGCTGTGAGCCAACAGGTACCTGCTCCCCATGCAAGTTCAGCAGGTCATTATCAGGATAATATCCACTGATTTGTCATTAGGTTTAAGCACAAAAACAAAAAGGTTGGGGTTATGTAAATACAGAAATAAGATTCGACATCAACTAGGAAACAAATGTCTCTCACATCAAGGTCCTCTGTTGTCACCCAATGTCCTACATATTACCTACAAAGACTTGAAATTACATTCAAGATAAATTAGGTTAAGTGTATTTCTAATTTCCATTGGTGCAGAACAGCCCATCACAGTTTACAAATGACTATAGAGTGAAAACATGCTTTTTTCTAGTAAAACTTAATTACTTATTTAATTAGTTGTTAACATCACAGTCAAGTTTACTGCAAAACAATTTAACTTTCAAGATCAATTTGTGACAGCTTTTTCAGTATATTCTTTACGACTTTTATAATCTACTTTTTCATTAGCTCTGTGAATACAGAGCAAGTGAGAGACTGACAGGAAGACAGGAAGGGAGAGAACAATATGGCGTTCGTGAGGGCCCATCGTGCTTCCAGAAACCTTGATAAAGTGCGAGGCTTGGCGTTTCGATACGGCCGTTAATTAGCTCTCTCTCCCTGGTGGGGTCTGCCTGATTGAGCAGCTAATGGTTTGCTTTAAAGTGCTGAACGAACAAATGTGTGTGTGTGCGCACGTATCAGACGAGTGTGTGCATGTGTTTGAAAGTGCATTGTTTGTTTGTTTCTGTGTGGCTTATTTCCTAATGTGTGTTATGTGCTGATGAGAGCGTCTGTCTGCGACTGTCTGTGAGAGCACGGCCTCTGTGTCAGCATTTCTGCACAGTTGACTAAGGTTGTTTCTGGAGCGTTGCGATGGCAGGGGATTGGCGCAGTACACCTAGAGTGGAATAATCCTGTGTTTTCATTTAATTGCTTGGAATTGGATTACTTGTGAATTTTCAGAGGTGGGAGATGACGCCGGCTCATCATCCCATTCATGAGCCAAACATCCGCAGTGATGGTCATTTAGATTAGACCTCTGGTAGTGCCAACGCAGCTGCAATATCATTTTTGTTGGGCACAAGTCCAATTTCTTTGAACTAGCACTTGTTTTGACCTGTGTTGGATGCTGCGTAGAAAATGCATTTATTTATATTAACATTCCATAATGGAGCCAACATGTGACAAAACAAGCACACGGCTCCGGGCTGCACAGACAGCAATTATTCAGCAGTGAAATAATGTGGAGTATGTCAGGGTCCTGATGTTGCACCGTGTGCAACTTGTCAAGATCTAAATGCCGTGAATAATCGAATAGTACTTAGTGTCATCTCAAAGGAATTATGGAAGCATGTGTAAAGGAAATTATTAAAAACAACTTTAGATGTCACAACCAAAGTGACTTCTAACTATGACTTTCATTTTAAAAATATTAAATTATGAAGTTGAGTCATTGTTTACTAGGTTTTTTGGAGCTTTTAACTAAATTGATAGTATCAGTAGGAGTGGTTGACCTGATATTACTCAGCCAATTTTTGCACTGATGTTTTTTAAATTGTAAAAGTTTTGTGTAAACCTATGACTAATCTTCTATATTTGACCTGGCCTTTATGAATTTGTAATATCAGTCTTGAGATCGTCGTTTAGTCTTGTTTTACCCACATTTAATGAACACTATATTGTGCTTTGATCCCCACTTGACCAACCAACTGTCATGGCATTACAAAATAAAGCAATATAACTTCAAAAACAAAAAAAAAGGAACAAATGTTCACCTTGCCTTTGCTGCTTCCATAATGCAACGTTATTATTCTCTAAAATACCTACAAAATCAATATTTCAGTGGCTGGAGTATATTAAAATCTTGAGGTTTTCAAACACACCGGATTCTATATTTGATTTTTTAACTTTATTTTTCTCCTCAGATAAAGTGATGTGGACTTTTTTCCCATTAAATTGTCATCTGATTTTTTTAAGGGGATGACAGGGGCTGATGTGATTGGACATTATTGAAGCTCACTCTTGACTCCACATGCTGATGCTGAATTCCTCGTCTTAATGCAGCACAGCATCAGGACCGAGCTGCTGTAGCCTCTCTCTCTCTCTCTCTCTCTCTGCTCTGTTGGTCTCACTCACAATTGCATCACTCTCATGTTGAATTCGGGAAAACTAGATGCCTCAGAGTCCTTCTGCACATGCTCCTGTCAGGTACCCTCCTCTCCAGCTCTTCCAGACACAAAGAGCTCCTCTAATAGGAAGACTTCACACTTAATGTCTCACCATCTCTCTTTCTCGCTGTCTCTTATCCTGCCATACACTCTGCCTTTCTCTCAAAGTCCCTCACTTAACCTCCCTCTATTCTCTCTTAACCTGTCTCTCTAAACATCTCTCACCATCTCTATTAGCCTTGTTCACACGGAAACCACTGCTACCGCTTTCTCCTGCTGTCTTTCTCTGCCTTTGCTTCCTTCTGCCTCATCACATAATCGGGGAAACAGACAGGCATTGCCGGGGTGGAACTGGGCGTTAAGTTTATGTCCTCTGGGTTTTTCTGTCTCATTCCATCTATTCTTCTGTCTCTTTCTGGGCTCCATCTAAAATGTTCTTTTCATATATAAAAAATATTCTTTTTGTTCTGTCATCTGAAGACAGACATTTGGACTTCATCCGCCCTCTTTCTCCTCATGCACACCAGCATCATTGTCTGTCTCCCTCGTCTTATGTCTTGTTTCACCTTCCCAGGTTGTTCTCTCTTTCCCTCTGGGTTCATCTGTTTCATTCAATTATTTCCTGACTGTTTTCATTGCCTCTTCCTTAGTAGTTCTTTCCTTTTCCTGCCATCTGTGGCCTCACTCTCCTCTTACTTTATAGCCCACTCATTTTTTTTTCTTTTTTCATTTTGTAACATTTGACTTAATGTACTGTATTACACTGGTGGAAATTGTGGGGGAAAGTTGTTGCAAGTTTGGCAATTAAAAGGACACTCCACTGACTTTATGTGTTAAAAGTTCACTGACTAATTACTGGGTGAACAAAATTTGTAATTAATTGCTGAAGTGACTTTTTAGTCAAAGATTTTGCTTCAGCTTCACAGCTCTGAGTGCTTTCTGGCCTCTTTGTCTTCTGAGATAATAACTGAAGTGTCTTTGGGTTTTGGACTCGTAAAAAATTTGAAGGAAAGTTTTGGCATTTTGGGAAATGTCATTTAACTATTTGCTGACATTTATATGACAGGTTCGATACCGCTCTCATACCCATGCAGTAAATATGAAGCTGTGGCTGATCTTTCTCTAAACCTAACCACATTGCTTTTGTTGCCTAAACCCAAGCACAAAGTGAACCAGTGTGAGAGTCCTGTGCGTTGGTTGACAGCCATCTACCTCAATCTCTTTCTTCTAACTTCCTTTCTGTTAAAAGTGTAGTGCTTCATTCATTAAAAAAATACAAATAAAAAATACTGTGGATGGAAATTAAGCCAACTAATGGTTATGTTCTATACTTTTTTCAATTCGCAGCAGACAATACGCAGAGCTTTAGAGACTGTGTACTTATGTAATTTGTAGGAGATGGGGTTGCTCAGGAAGAAACAATAAAAGATTGAATGCCAAAACATTCTTTACTTAAACAATTAAAACAATGCAATTCTTTTGCAGCTGTTGGCTCATGAATCATCATACGGGCTTGACAACTATAGGATTTCACCAAAAAAGTCTGACAGTGGGCACCAATAAGTTTGTGTTAATTGTTAGGTGGCATTTATCCACACCATCCATCACACTGTTCAGCTGCACATATATTTATTTCTTTTGTGAAAGTATGAAACTATAAAAAATACTACTTTATACAGGCATCTAGATGCTATGAAGCTCTACGATAAGTAGCATTTTTGTGACTGATGTTAGGACTAAAAGTCAGTAAGTCTCAACCCTAGCGGCATCAATTTTTACTACAGTTTTTAAATCTTAAAAACTCTCATGAATCTGTACCTTTGTGGAAGTCTGTAATGTTTTATCAAATTCGATGCATTTTGTAATGGAAGATTTCATTTTTCAAACAATGCAGCCACATCCAAGCCCAGAGGACTGTATGTGTGTTCTGTGGGAAATGATATGCTGTTTATCCTTTTCAGTGTTTAAACCACAGATATAAAAGTGTGGCAGTATAAACACGCTTAATGAAAAGATCTTTTGTTACAACATTTAAATTGTCCACTGATTATATTTATGTGACATGCTGTGATCATGATGTACTAATCCTCAAGTAAAGTATTAAAGTCTAAAACTTTTATTCACCTGCTGCCTTTCAGAAAATCAGATTATTTGCTTTTCTTTTGCGCTATCAATCATTTTGTTGGGCTAGCTGTCACATTTTTTTCAAAACAGTGGATATCTTATTTGGAATGAAACCCATCAATATTTTTTCTACCACAGACAGGCCTATCATTCCTTTTCTTCCCCCTCTTGTTTATTTTTTCTTCCTCTTCTTCCTCTGTCCACTCGGGGCCCTGGGGCCGGTCTATTGGCTTGTCAGGCAGCCAGGATCCAGCATGTCTGTCAGGGCTGAGTCAGCCTGCCAATCAGTCACTCAGTCGGTCGGTCGCTCTGTCAGCCTTCCCTTCAGTCTCAACTCTGTTGAGGTAAACATTAGCAGGGGGTGCATGGAAAAACATTTCCCTTTTAGCCAGTGCTCACAAATGAGCGTATTAGTATTCCACACAGCGCGGCACTTTCCAGCACTCTCTAATCGCTCGGCATCAGGCAGCTTCCAACCAATGCAGAAAATCAATGACATCATAGCCACATAATTGCATGTTACCAGCAGAAACACGAGACTCCAGCGCCTTCGTGCATGCTTGTGTGTAAGAGAACGTGGGAGTATTCTTGTGCACGTTGCCAGCATATGTTCAATATATGTACTAAACAGTAGAGATGATGGGACTCATCCCCTGAGCAATTTGAAGGATCCCTGCAGCCTCGTGTGCAGAGCTCTCTGGCGAATATGAGCGCGCAGCTAAATGACTGTAAAGGTAACGGAGAACAGAGAACATTCTCACGCGCTTGGTCTCCTGGGTTTCTTAATATCTGCGGGCGAACACTGCACCATCTGCACTGCTCAGAACACAAAGGAGGAGGAGGAGGACGGGAGGAGGAGAGAGGGAACATTCTCACAGAGAGATAGTAGCATTAGCTGCAATGCTGAGCACTGACCTGACACTCTGTTTCCAATTTCAAATTCAAATGCACAACTCATCCTTGGGGAACCTCACCTTTCTCCCTCTTTCTTTGTCTCTCTCTTTCCTCTCTCTCTCTCTCTCCTAGGCTCCTCTCCTTCACTCCCTCTCGCCTTTCCATCTTATCCCATCCTGCTCTCAATTCGCTTTTTCAATTTTGAAACGCTTTGAAGCCAATGCCAGCTCGAGACCCCCCCTCCCACCTGAGACTGAACTCGGGGACTCCTTACCTTTTTTTCCTCGTCTCTGTATTTCTCCTCACTATGTCATCAATCTTCCAGCTCTCTCTCTCTCCCTCCCCCCTCCAACCTGGCCTTGCCTTTCTCACTCCATTTCTTTTACTACTGGCTGTATTGTTCTTGCTTGAAAAACTGGTTTCTGGACAGGGGGAAGTAAATCTTTTGTGACCTGCTATTCCCTGCTGGGCCTCTCCTCTTTGACTCTTTTAGTTAAGCCTCTCTCGGCCGACAGAGGCACAAAGCTGTAACACGATACAGATGGAATATAGTATAAACAGAGAAAGGCTGTCCGATCCTGGTCCTCCCCCATCTCTGTGTTCTTGTCTAGCTGCACCCTCTACTCATCCTTTCTTCTTGAACAACTGCGTTTTTGTTTAAGCTGCTTTGCAGCTTCTTCTAGGTTGAGTCCGTGACCAGAGAGGGCGTTTATGTGTGTGTGTGTGTGTGAGTCTGCTTGTCCTTGTGCGATGTGTCTTTGAAACTTTTATTGCTCATGCAGAGCCTGTGTCATTACAGTTGTTTCTCAGACACACATGGTGTAGCTAGCAACTTATATTCAGTAGAAACATACATACTTATCTCAACAGTTCCTTTGGACAGTTATTTGATTTTACTTTCAGTGCTTTGTGTTTCTACAGCCTGAATTCCACTTTTTTTTAGAACTGATAAAGTCAATATCATCCATTAATTCATAGGGATGTATAAGCAGACAGCACGGCACAGGTCACCATATTTTGTGTTTCTTCTTTTGTGTAAGTACAGTACCACATTTACAGCCGATATTTTTAAGTGGACTAAAGCTTTAAGAGCGGTTGCAAGAAGAAATCAAATGGCTGGCCAGTGTGGAGGGAAAGGGGCATACGTCATGGTGGCATGTACCACAGAGGAAGACCACAAGCTGCTGTCTGAGATAAGACCCACCATAGAAGCCCTTATCTCATCTTTGAAACCATGTCATACATTCAGACTAAACAGGCCAAGAAGTGTTTTCTGTCTGTAAGACAGATTTTTTAAAAACACACTGATGTTACGAGCAGCAGAAAGTGGAATCCATTTAGCAGCAATAATACACTACGGTGTCAATGTGTGGAGGTAATAAAATGTCTTATTGCCTCACTGATCTACTAATCACTTCTCATCAAAAGTACCACGCCTATCTACTTTGATCCATAGATTAGGCTGCCGAGGTTGGATGGGTGCCTTCCTGCCCATGTTCACCTTCGGCAAAACTATCGTCAGGCATTTAATTCCAAATTAGGTGTATAAAACATGCTCAGTATGACAATAGTAATACACTGAGGTTTATTGCCTCCCATGCTCACTATTTCGTGGCCATCTTCAGAAAACATCAGTCTATACGAGCTGTTGTAGAGCGCTACCGATCACAGACCAACAATCAATTGCTGCGTTACATTAAGAAAGGCAATAGTGTGGTGAAACAGGTGTAATCAATAAAGAAAATGTGAGGTGTCTGTGTTGCTGTGTTGCTCTCAGTACAGATCGAACCCCATGGTTGTCATGGAATGACTGCAGTCTATGTAATATTATATAAAACCACATCCCTGGCTTGACCAAACCATGGCAGCACACATCTCCATTCAAAGTGAAATGTACAGTAGCCAGTGGAAACTCATCGTGATTAATCGGTTTGAATGAATAATTAACATTTTTTTTCAAATGTTCTGGAGCACTGTTCTATGTTCTCTAATTGTGTTGTTCCAAATGAATGGTACATGCCATGTCACCTTTATTCCTTCACAAATGTTACATTAAAGACACATTCAAAGGCCACTGACCTTAATGAAACTCTCAAATGAACTTGCGAAGCAGACACCACACCATGATTTGTAGCCTATTTAAAACAGCATATTGAGCAAGCACATTGAGCAAGACTTGGCAACCATGGGGCCAACCATTCTAACTTCCTGTTAGAATTCCTTCCAAGAGTTTCTTCTCCCTTAGTTAAAGGGAGAATGACTGGTTAGTGATCACTAGCCCCACATCCAAACAGACACAGTAACACGGATTTAACACATGCCAGTCGTCACCCTCGGTTGGCTGGATGTGGTATGCACCCTGAAACGAAAACTGAATTTAATGACTTTAACATTTTTGTGTAATTTAAACAAACCTTTAAATATAGGCAGAGAGAAAGAGTGTGAGTGCAGGAAAGAAACAGAAAGGTCATGTGTGGGCAAGTAAGTGTAGGAGAGAGGTGAATCTGAAGCTATATTTGTTATGAAATGACATTCTGTGCAGTTTATAGTAGAGTCTTCAGTCTATACTTGAAATCTCTGCTAACAATAACAACCTGTAACATCAGGTTGATCATATGGCGGCCATCCTCTGTGTGAAAAGGGTGGAACTTTAAACATTTGTGGAAGCGTTGTGGTCACCAAACGTTTTCACGATGACGCATGTTAATACTAAGTTTACATAAAATACAACAGCAGTGGTTATAAATAAGAAAAGAAAACTGAATCTACGATGTTCCATTAACTTTGCTAAAGCTGGTGTTAGACGCTACATTCACCATAGCTAGTAAAAATGGTGATTTTACATTGTGGTCCACACACAGTAAGATCAGCATAAGGAAGCATGTGGTACTTTTCAACTCTTTTGTCCTTATTTGCTATTGTTTCAAGCAGCAAAGTTCAAATATCATATTTCAGAATCAGTGATTGCATGTTGCATCCCTTGTGTTACCTTTTGTCTTTCCTGTGTTGCACGCTGTTTCCTCTCCATTGTGGATGCAGCCAGATGTGTGAGCCTTTTGCATCCTGTGTTACATGATGCACAACCCTTGAAGAACTCTGTCTTACTTATAATCTGTCAAGTATTGCTTAAAGGTAACCGCAACTCCTTTAAAGAGTGTGTATTCTATGTTGACGTGTGTATTTCTTCTCTCTTCACACTCTATTGCGTGTGTCTTCTTCTCCAGCCACAAAGTGGACCACGGCAGCAGGGTGAGCACCCCTCCCTTGTGTTTGGGTAATTGTGTTTTTGTATAAGCTGTCCAGCTGCATTATACTAGCCAGAGCCCAGTGTCGACCCTGCTCTCATCACTGCAGCGAGTGGGGCTCAGCACTGCTGGCAGCAAACCCTGCTCCTATTTACTATGCCTATTCCAGCCAGTCTCATGAACTAAATTACGTCAGATTTACCCACGATCAGAGACGTTCTGTGGCTTGTTGCTTTGTGGAGACTCACTTTTTTTTTTTTTGCGGACAAGTACGTCTGCAGTGGAGAGGACAAAGGTAGAGGAGGGCATTGGTTAAATGAATAGATCATGATAGGGTGTTATGTCTTCTTATGCTGCCATGAGACGTGACAGCTAGAAAAGACGAGGAGGTGGCAGACAGACGGATTGAATACAAGGACAGGCACATCCACAAGTGGGCAGACAAACAAAGGAGGGGACAAAGACAGAAAGGCTGCAGACAGAAAGAAAGAAGGAGATGAAGAAAAGGAGGACATAGATGAACTAATGCCAAGTCTGAAGAAAAATGACAGTGAGAGAGACAAGATGTGAAAACCAGACATAGTCGTAGGTGAAAAGTTAGGTGGTAGACAGATAGACAGACCAAAGCAGCTAATCTAATGCACTCCTATCCTGTGGGCTTTGTGTTAAAATGTGCTGATATAGGGCTTAGCTGGAGGAGGATTTTCTCCCTTTAGTTTGGCTTCTCTTCTAAGTAGCACGGCGATACAGCTTGCCACTGTACAGGCCGTCTGTGCATACATATGGAATTCCATTAACCTTTTTGGTTCTATTGGTTAAATGTCAGCATGGTGCATGAAATTGAATTGGTCATTGATTCAGGAGCAGGGCGATTCTCCCACTCAGTTGTAGACAAGGACCATACAAACGGATTGAATCTGGATGTTTCTTGCTGGGAACAAACTACAGCGTAAATAAAAATGCTCCCAGGAGTGTAGGATGTCTGGGAAGACAGCTGTGATGTGGCTTCACTACAGATAAACAGAGCCTCTGAGAGGGAAATTTCCCTCTTTCTTACCTGGAAATAACTGCTCGTCACTTCAGATCAGAATATTGATAAGTAATGTTAAGTTTTGATCAGTTTGTAGAGAAGCAAGAACAAACCAAACCTAATAGAAAGAAAGAACTATAATTTCAAAAAACAGTTGTTCTGCCAAATAATATAATAAAGGGGAAAATATCTAGACCATTGAGTATATGCTTTTTCTGACAGCATTCGCGTTTTTATTGTTGGTTGTTTGTTGTATAAAGATCCCCCACTGAGAACATTTTAATATTTGCCACACTCATAACACACCAAGACTGTGTTGTCAATAAGAGGTGACAGGTAATTCCCAGTGTTTTGTTTTTAGCTGATAGCATACATTTAACAATCTGACAATCATTCCTCAAATGTAATAGAGGGTTGTCTTCTCAAATGGATATCCAGCCATCTGAAATGGGTACTGTATATTCATATTAAACTATTTATTTATCAAAAATGAAACAAATTATGGTACTCATGCTGGCATTGGAAGTCGTTAATATTTTGAAATCGTGTTTTTTAAGAAAAGCCGTTATATTGAAACATGTACTGCAAATTAAAGATGCACTAAATTGTATATTAAAGCTGCACAAATCAATATGTTTGTTTGACCAATTATCAATTTGTAATTTGAAAGTCACAATCAATCACAAAACCAGAGATATGTCACTCAAAGAATCAGTTCCACACAGCTATACAGAACCTTTTAATCTCACTTAGTTTGCTTTTATGCTCGACAACTTTACACATTTGCTTTATATCTCTCACACCAATCTTGTTTCCACCCACAGAGGTGGATAATTGCAGTGGTGTCCATGCAAGGTGCTCACCTGACCAGCCGGGACTCGGGGTATAGTGTCTTGCCCAAAGACACTTTGACGCGTAGCTATGAGAGAGCAGGAATCGGACCACCGACCCTGTGGAACATGGCAAGCTAAAGCCAACATGTTAACTGCTGTAGCAACTTAAAACCTTACAAATTACTGGTTGATGGGAAATGGCTCCAAACATACACTGGTACAAACAATAAAAGTTGAGTGACCCTGGTGTTTATGATATGATCTACATTGTTGTACACAGAAAACTACTTCTATTCTGAGTCTCAAAATTTATGTTATATAACGTAAATATAATTTATTAGTACAATATTAAAGTAAATGTGTGTAATGTTCGCAGTACCAGTGGAGCCTAGATGAAAAAAGTGGTTTTCTATCAAAGTTCTGTTTTGTCAACCCACTTATCAACCTTGACTTTTTCATTTAGTCGTTATAAATAGCCAAGTTTAATACTATTTATGCTTAGGAAGATATTGCAAACATTAATGGGCTGTTGAACTGAAAAAGTGTTCAGAAAAAGTATTAATAAGTGTATGGACACTACACCCACCCATCACCAAAGTTAGTTACTAGCAAATTAACACAGCAGAGGATTTAGAAACTAAAGCTAAAAAAACTAACATTTCCATCAGGAGTCCAAAACAAAGCTAAAAGGAGAGTAAATGTACTAGGACATTAGCTCCATGTCTGCTGCATATATGAATAGGTAACGTTTTCATACAAGTCCAGGACATCTTCAAATGGTAAAATATGTCACCAAGCAGCCTGGAAACATCCATTTAATGTCTTTCAGCTGCCTCAATTTTCCACTTCACCTTCCAAAGTGTTTTAGTAGTATAACAACTTACTTACTTTATTTATTTATTACTTTAACTACAAGAGAAATGCGATAAGTTTACTTTTTTGTTCAACCTTTGCAGCAACTTTATCACCTTTTTTTCACACAGTGGGATTCATAACACTTGATCTCAGTCCCAACCTCAATGTGTTACACTTGTAATGCAACACAACTGAATTTTAAGAGAATTGCAAATGCACTACCTATTAATGATGCATTACCATAATTTTGGAAGGGGGTCAAACATTTGTATTTTCCAGTTTGACACTGCGCAAGTTTAACATTTAGCATTTTCAAATCGACATGTGGGTGCTCTGTTGAATATTTGTGCTCTAAAGTGCCGCCGGATGCAAAAACAAATCGTGACCTTTCCACTCATTTGTGGAAGTTCAGTTTTAATGGCAAAGGGTGGGGGGCAGTGGCTGAGTGCCGGCACGGGAGAACTTTAAGAATATATGGAAGCTCAGATGCTAAAACAATGAGGAGCAGCTCAACCTGCAGCTCAAGAGGTCAGTGGATCGATGTGCGGGGATTACATGGTGCGATGTGGATGTCGATAGGTCAAGAGACATACTCGCTAATGAAGCTGAGTTATGACTCATTCATCTGGCTCCTGGCCACACACCCTCCAATCTGTTAATCCTCGCTTTATTTTTCTTGCCATATTTTTTCCTTCCTTTGCTTTTCCTTTCTTCACAAGCTTGTGTTCATTTCTTCTTGTCTAATATTGTCTTTCTTTTGTAACAATTTTTATTCTTGCATCAGAATTGAACCCCCTACCATAGCGCTCTCCCACTCCAGTGTCTTTGTTCTAACTATCTAACTATCAACTATCTTCTTTCTCCCGATTTTTCTCTCAATGCTCTCGAGTTTCTCGTAACTAAATCTCAGGGTTCTCTATTACCTTCCTGCTAATACCCACATAATACCCCTCCCACACCACACACACACACACACACACAAAGAAACATACATTGCACTGCAGTATTACCCTCCCTGCAACGTCCAAGAACACAAACAGTCCACATTTTGCACATGCATTTTTTTCATATCTGTGAAAATACAGACCTGTTATGTCAGTGCTGTTAATCCCAACTGAAAGCCTATTCCTCTGACAGCTGATGGATAAAATATCACTCCAAAAGGTGTGACAAACTACCCAACTGCACCAAAGATAAAGAGAAGACCTTCTGAGATTGTTTTTACCTCACTTACAGACTCTTGTAATGTTTCTCAATAAGTTGACAGTGCAGTAATGCACAGGTGTATGGCTCGAAAAGCTGAGACAATGAAAAAATGTGACAGGGGTTGAAGCGGTTTGACTTTGTCTTCAAAGAGGATTGCACAGAGATACAGTAATCTGTGTAATACTGGGCAAAATTGCAGCTTTTAGCGCTGCTTTCATAACCACTCTCTCACCAGGCACTTTCTGCACTACAACACTCTCTGTCATCGGCAAATGGTGAGTTTCTCTTGTTCTTAACCTTCCCTCTGCCTTTCCACTCAGCTGCATTATCATGGCTTGCTCATATAAACAGCTGCCAAGATGGTGACAGAGAGGCTGAAGTGTGCACCCTTTTTTTAGTCGTGACCCACGAGTGTGGGATCTATTAGTGTATTAGAATCTGTGTCTCTGGTGTGTGTGTGTGTGTGTGTGTGTGAGTGTCAGACTGTACAGGCTACATTTGTGTATTTTAAAGTTTATGTTACAAATTGCATGTGCATTACACCCACAGCTCAATTTGCCTGTTAGTGTGAAGGCACACTACGAAGAGAAGGAGTCAGCTAACAAGGACAGGAAGAGCAACAAAGAGAGGAGAAAATGACATTAGCAACTGAGTTTTGGAGCTTTTTTGTTAAGGCCATTAAAAGTGAACACAACTACAATGCAATATCCTTCAGACATTCAGCCCACATGTAGCTTTGATTTGTGGCCCATGTGTTTGCCTTCATAGCATAACAGGGAAAACAGGACAATAATACAGAGCTTGATAAAAAAAAAGGAAAAGACATAAAAACAACAACAAAGTCCCTTATGGAGGTGCTGGGCCCACTGTAAAATGCTCTATAGCCTCTGTAAATCAGCTGGAGAGTTAATGTCTGGTTGATATTTGTTGCGTAGGGCATCTATTAGAAGTTTTCTCATCTCATTTTCAGGTTGTAGTAACAGATTATTAAACAAATTAAGATGTGGGGATTAGACATATTAGAATTGGAGACATTTGTGCATATTTACTTTTAAATTGTGACCTATTTAAAGACGTTAATGATCACACAGCTTCAGAGGTGGGGGATTCACAAGGTAAATCGAATTAAATCAGACTAGTCTGTGTTTTCAGAAGGACTGTTTTCCATATGTTAGCCTGTGTAGCTGATTGAATTTAAATACTATTGTTATATCTGCGATGCCATACAGTCTGATCATTGTACTATCAAAATTTTCAAAATGTAGTTTTTGTGGAGTGTAACTGTAAGGGTTAGCCGAGTGGTGGAAGACACACACGCAGAGAGGCAGGAATATTCTTCACTCAGTGTGGAATTTATTTACAGTGACACCCATCGATCCGCAGTTCAAAGTGGTTTTGTGAATAAGTGGAAAAATTATATACAAAATAAAACAAAACAAACCTCAAACTGGACAACATAAATAATAAAAATGAAAAATAAAAAAAAAGAAAAACTATGCTAGGCTCATTGCTAATGAGCAAGCTAGCAGCAGATCCCCATCTGAACTGCAATAAACAAAATTCCCTCTGGAGTTTCTACCTCAGGCCTTATATACCTGAAGCCCCTCCTATGAAGACAAACCTTTACTGATCAACAACCAATTATTACCAATAATTAATATATATATTAATATATATATAATATCTTTCTATTGAAACAGTATACATGTCTTAAATATATAATTCTATTTTACCCCACATAGGACGGTTAACATAAAATGTTATTAAGGGTACTTTTTAAGACAATTTGCTCCCACAATCCTAAAACTCCCCTTTACTTCCTATCTGGATGGTACAACCCAATTCACCCCTGCTATAAAGACCCTTCACCCATCACACTTCCTGTTTGACAGGGTGACGTGGGAGCTATTGGAAGGTGGAGTGGTGCATACACAACATTGGGTAAGTTTCAAAGTGACATTGGCTTTTGGAGGATATGAGAACAGGGTGCATTGTCTATACAACCAAATCAACAACTCTACTCTGCCGGCTAGATGGTAAAATAAATAGAATTGGCAGTTTTAGTATGATAACATATCTCCACCTATTCTCTACAGGGCATGGGCAGCCCCATGACAGTAACACACTATTTACATTTTCTTTCCAAGAAAAGAAAGCTGAATATATTCATGTTTGAAGGAAAAAAATCTATGTAAAATAATTATTTGATAATTATCACATTATTAGGTGGGTATCCCATCCAATACATGTGGGTTCTTATTTTCTTCTATACTATGAGGAAATATCCTTTTAATTTTATATGGGCCATTTCTTTTATTGTGGCATACAATGTATAGAATCATATTCCTCACATCATAATCCTCATTTTAATATGTTGGTGACCTTGTGTAATTAGGACTTTAACAATTATCTGGCTGTAATGTCTTGTTGACAGAAAGCTTCTAGTCCAGTTTAATAAAATTTTCAACCTTTAAATTGTAGCAAGGAAAATTCCTTCAGACTATGAGGCCTTGAATTCAGTTTGTGCAGAATATCTGTATTTGATTGTCCAACCAAAATGTCAAAGCTCAAACATGATATTGCTGCAGCTCGAAACCAAAAGAGCAACAGTTCAGGGCGTCAAATATTGCCATTAGCAGGTTAAAACTAAAGTCACTGACAGATGAATTAAATTCCTGAAAGAACATAAGGGGCTTTAATACAGTGTGAGGTTTAGAGAACATGGGAGGGAGAGTGGGTTCGGTAGCTAGAACCTGTTTTTGCCTTTACTTGCATCTTCATTGCTGCTGCAGCTAGTAATAGCCAAATTATTGAATGAGGCTCTCAGTCATGATAACCTGATTGCACAAACAACCTATGCATTCGTCATCTACAAAAGCACTGCCTCCATAATTATGCTACACAATGGTGGACAGACAAAAAGAACAGGAAAACCAAAAATTACCTGAACACTACAATGTTCTTTTTCATTTTGTACAACGATTGAATTTTCCTCTTTTCTGTGGTTTTTTGTGTTACCTCTTCCTAAGTCCCTGGCTGCATATCACCTGCATAGATTGGTTTAGGAATAGTTTTGAATAAATTCAGTAACACATTTTAAAAAATTTCTTTCCCACCTTTCCCAAATTATCATTCCCACCTTACAATGTGCATCCATGAAACTGTTCATTTTTTCAATGTTGTGATGGACTCACAGCTTTAAAGCAGCTTTTCTACAAAAAGGCTTTGATAAACCAATCCACCTGCCTTCTCCGCACCAAACCACAGACAGAAACATTTAGCAGGTAAACTGATGAATATAGTTGAGGCATTTAGCAGCTTAAGAGCTAGATCTATCTGGGCAGTTGTTGCAGGCTATCCCAACAGTGTTGTGTGAGTTAATGTCTGTGATTCATAAAGACAATTGACTTTTAGTGTTTCAAAAATGTATGTGACCTACATTACGCTCCTCGAATGCCTCACATCGCACAAAAGTAGAAAGGAAGATGGCTCACCAGACTGTGAGGATTCGCATGTGAGAGAACGCTGACTGTGTGACTTAATGGTGCTCACGTTTATTTTCTTAATATGAAAAAGCGAATACGCTCCATTCACCGTTTAAGAAATAATTGGCGCATTTGTACACAACAAAATTAAAAAGTGAAAAAAATTAAGGTAAAAGGTGAATTAATTTAACAATGGTCAAATCATAATTGAATTGTAACAGGATACGAGGATTTGAAAACAAACATTAAAGTCGTGGACGTGCAATGTAAAGTTTCCTACAAAATCAGGCTTTTGCTCTTTAGCCTTATGGTTCCCTTATGTGCACGGTTTCCAATTCCTCTTATATCTATTGTAAATCACAAAGGCTGCCATGCGAATAAAGTAAATTTAGGAAGTTCATCTGCAGACCTTGAGAGTCTTTTCTTTTGTGGCTTAATGCACAACTCAGTCCTGTGAAGAGAGCATTAGCTCCTGCGGGCTCTTAGGAATCCCACTTATCCTGCAGTTCAACACCTCACTTTCCTTTTACACTTGCAAAGTTAATGTGCTGTAGATAAAATGAATAGATCCGTCATGCTTGACTAGAGAAGGGCTAGTTTTCAAAGACCTGTCACATATTAGAGTCCAGAAAGAGAAAAAGACACAGCTGAAACAGAATCACTTGAATCCCAAGATGCCATTAAATAGAGGGATTTGACATCACGGGTGCCAAGGTGACACCACAATGACACCCGGCAATACAAAAGCAAAGTCCATCTGTTTGCTCATTTGAATGTACAATGCATATTAGGTGACATCATTTTGGTGACTCTGAGTTGTAATTTAAATCATGTTCCTTCTATTTAACTTTAGCAAGACAAAGCAACTTCCTCTAATCGATTTCTGTTGTACGTGTTTAGTTTAAGTCCAACCAGCCTCGACCACCTTCTCAGGCCATAGGGACCAAGGGAGGACAATGCACAATAAAGTGCTGACTTGATTTCCTATTATTTGTACCGGAGCAACTCTTTTGTCTGTGGATGGGTGCTATAATGGAGTGTAATGACAGAATTGAGGTGTTTGTGGAGGAATAGTGCGGTGCAACACAAGGGCCAATTTCTTTTCTCTAAATTTGTTTGCGCTTCTTCCCCAAACCTGTTTTCCCTTTGTGTCAGCTCCTAATAGTGTCAACAAATCAAGAAATACCCCCAGAATGCACGTGTGTTTGCAACAAACATGTCTATGTGCATCTGTCTGCGCGCGTGTGTGTGTGGAAATGCGGCCATACATGTGTTTACATGTTTACATGTGTGAACTGTTGTGTTACTGCTATTTTTCTGGTCTCTCTGGAATCTGTTTCTCAGATCTCACCACATTTCCTCCTCCCCTCCTCTTTTCCCCATCATCTCTCTCCTGTCCATATCTCTTTCTCTCCCTCCTCGTCCTCGTCCTCCCACTATCTCTTGCTACAGTATCTCTCGCTCTCTTGCTTTTCCCTTCCTGACTCCTTTCCTGTTCCAATGGGGCTTCTCAGGGTGTATCTTTCCTGTTTTCCTCCCCCTCATCCAATGCAATTTTCTTTTTATCAACATTTGATTTCCACTGAGTGAGTTGTCCTCTGCTGAGAGAGCAACAAAGGATAAAAAAAAATGCAAGAAACACTGTTTACCTAACTTCCCTCTTGCCATTTTCTGATGTTCAATTGCTCTTTATCTCTTTCCTGTATCCTCTCTTTGTCACTCCCTCTGAATCCCTCCTTCCCCTGCCAAATGTGCCCCATTTTGTTCTAGATGACCATTAGCTTGTATCACTGTGCCACAGCAATAGCTTCATTACTGTGGTGACTCTATACCTCTCTGAACTATAATAATTCAGTATGTCAATAGTGGCAGATTTACAACTTGAAATTCATAGTCATTATTCGTATTTCCAGCTGGTGACCGCTGATTTTACCAGCTGGCACAGGCAGATCATCTTCAGGCTTAAAGGACGGATATTCACCTGTTTTCCCACAAAGCTTAATTAGCTAATGATACTGTCCTCAGGCTGGAAGCCAGTGCTGTGTTAGATGGGAAGCAGGGCCTGGGATTGTAGCTTACACATAAGCACACTGTTTAATCCAGAAATTGCTTTTAGCCCTTCATCATGCCAACGCTGAGGCATGTGGAGAAATGCTTGACAGGCCCGTCGTGCCTGGTTACTGTTACTCAACCCTGACTGACCAATCACTCTTCAGGGGAGGCGCTCAGTGAACAGTTTTGATGTGATTTGTTCATTGAGCATTGATTGTTGTTTGGTTTTTATTTTTTTTCTGCTTTTCTTTGTTAAGATCTCTTTGACACTGTTCATATGAATAATATGTTGATCTCCACCTCCACACACAGACTTGCTATATTGGCTTTATTTGCCAAATAAAAAAAGGAAAGGAAAATGTCACATTTTCATTTCGCCCACACGCCTTAAGACATCCATTGTGACAAATTCATAATTCAAAGTCCTTTTAATGATGCGATTAAAAAGTCATTTTGAGCGTCTTTTGTAATTTTCCCACCCTCATGCACACACACTCTTCTTCCTTTACACCCGCTGCATTTTGTCTCCAGACTGAAAGTTTCTAATTTACTCTTAATGAAGGCTAACTCTTAATGAGCCTCCAGCCCCCCTCCTCATCCTTTCCCTATTTTTTCTTTTCTCCTGAGCAGCTTTGATCTTTGAGGATGAATTGAAACATTCATTGCTCTATGTTTGGATGCAGCTCATTGCATAACAAAGTCCTCTGAGAGATGTACTGGCATATGGCTGCCGATTGGAGGTGCCGACTGGGGATATTAATCCTCCGTTCAAATGATCAACTTTAACTTCCAGGAACTTCCTGGTTATGTTAACAGGCAAGAAAATGCAATTTAAAATAGTAATGACACAGCTAATATAAATAATTCATCCTAGACTGTTATTATTCCTCCTTTTTAAAATCATGTAATGTTTTTTTTTTTATATGATTTTTATAGCTTGAATGCCCATTTTAAATCTTAACAGTCTAAATTTAACATAAAAAGTAGTGACAACAGCAGGCTTTAACAAATCTTTCCACATGTACTAAAGTACGATATGGTCACTTGTCCAATGAAAAGTCAATGGAGAGCTATAACTTTTTGAATCCTAAGAGTTATTTATTTAGAACAGGGGTCATTTTGCTTGCGAGCCCGCGACCACTTTCCAAATAGCTTGCAAAAGGGTTAATGAGTCCTGCATAAATTTGAAAACTGGTTTATTCATATCAAAGTGACTAGCAACAAATCTAGTGACTTTTTCTTGTGTTATTGGAGCGTTTCAGAGACTCTGACCTGAAAACTTGTATCCTTCTCACTCATCTTAACAAACATCCCAAAACCCTCACAGGTGAGTCTCCTCGCGCAGTAGCCACAAACAGTAGGAGAACACAATAGAAAGAAATGCATGCAGTCACACCAATGCAAAAAGGCATACAAACATTTTTCTGTGATGTTTTAATGCACAAAGTGAGTTGTGGACACCAACATTATTTAAAGGTTAAGGATAACAGGTCAGTTTGTTTGGGTTAAAATAATCTATGAGAATCAATTTTACAACACATAAGCAGATACAGGCCATTTGCATTTTGTAAAAGTAGCTCTCAGGGGAAAGCATGTTGAAGAACTCTGATTTAGAAGAAATGAAAAAAATGACTATGGTTGTAGAACCATAGTCTGACACCATGGGACATTATGTTATGTCTCTTGCTAATGAGAAGTTTGAAATGGATGTAACCATTAAATGTGAAGCTTAGGTTAGCACCAACAGACCAACCCGTCAACTTTCTTCATTCATCTTAACTTACTTCCTCTTCTGGTTTCATTTAACTCTCTTATATTGCAGTTGATATTGTTGCTGTGTGATTTAAAAACTGGATTTTAACTGAAAAAAAGATAAATGAAAAGATTCAACATTTTGTCGTTTTATAAATAGGTACACCCTAGACTATTTTTGGCCAGGTAGAGTGACATCCTGGAATCTTAGGCTCCCTGCATTATATTATTCAACATTTAACCTTTGGACAGGGTCAGACCAATTATTTTCCCATATATCTTGTCTTTAGGCTCTTTAAGGGTCATGACACACCCAGTTATCAAAGAATTTGTGAAAGTAAAGAGTTCATTTATGCCACCTTCAGTCATTAGACAAATGACAAAGCTAACTACGACATTCTCTCTGTGCCTGCATGAGAAGGAAGATGAAGGAAAAGGAAAACATAATTGCTGAGAACTCTTTAAAAGCATTACATGTGTTGTTTGTCCTTGGTATCTTCTTATGCATTGATTCGCTACCCCGAACAGCAAATCAGAGTAGTTTCTCTCACTGATGGGACCACCGTTGGTTCAACTTGCTGGATTAGCTAAAAATCTGGCGACGGGTGTCAGAAACTAGGCCGACAAACACGCACTGACTGTCTGACACTGGCCGGCGGCTTATCGTCAGCTTGGTGTGTTACAGCACTAACAGGGAAATCTGGTTTCAATCTTATCAACTGTCTCTTAGCAGGAAAGTGAATAAATGTAGTTCCCTATAAGTTAGTGTGCCTGAAAAACCCTTATAATAATATAGTTTGTTGTTTTTTCCTAATGGTGACAAATAAAATGCCACATAACCACAGACTGAACATAGGCGCTGAGAAGTAAGACTTTTTTAATCATTGTTAATAAGAGCTTTGTCGCCTGTCAGTATTGTGCAAGTGTCCGTATTTGTGGTGGTTATACGGTCAGTCACAGGGAAACATGAGGAACATGGCTCATTTTTTAGGCTGGCGAATTCCTTCTCAAAAACCATTATCCTGACTGTTGCTTACGAACGGAATGTCTGTGTCTCTGAGTATAAGTGCTCTGGTTTAACCAACAAAGTGAGGACCGGCTTGAATTTCGTATTCATGAAGTGAGGACATTTTGACAAAGTTAGGACTGACTTTCTGGAAATTCAAAGGGCTGTTTGAGAGTGCAGACTTAGTTTTAGGGTAAGGAGCTCAGAAACGCATAATTAGAGCAAATGTCCTCATAGGACAGCTATACCTGCGTTTGTGTGTGTGTGTGCATACAGATAAATAACAAATGTAGAAGTGTGCATGTCACCACATCAATCCCTGTATTGTACACTTGTATTAGTTTATTTGTGTCTCTATTTGTAGGCCTATCTCTGCAAATGTGTGTGTGTGTCTGTGTGTTTGTTGAGACAGACAGATCTGTGGGCACAGTAGCTATTATGGAGCCGCCAGAGCCAGTGCGCTCCATTAATAAAACAGGCAGAGGCAGTCAGAGGTTGGTCCCTGGATAGCTGGCCTGGCTTTTTCAACAGTGTGTCTCCCTGCATGAGTGTGTACGTGGATGTGTGTGTAAAAAAGCAGATCTGTCATTGAAGAAAGACCACAATAGGTTGGTTAGAATAATACAGTTACAGCAACCCCCTGCTACCAGCACCACCCTGCTGTCCCTGTGTGGTCTTCTGACTCATCTTGCACAAACACACACACACTCACACACACACAAAGTGACTGGTCAAATGCCAGCGGCCTACAGAAGTGTGTGTATCTAAAAAAAGTTTGTGGTTTGTCAGTGTGTGGTAGGCAAGGTCTGTGCGGGCACGTCAAGGTGAATTGCAGGCGTGTGTGTTTTTGTGAATGTGTGTGTGTAAATAAAGTAGACATCTGTGTGAATGTGGTTTCCTTTGTCCAGTGTTGCTGAAGGTTTAAAATAAGATGAAGCAGGAAAGGGATGAGGAAACAATCCATCCTGCTGGATGTAGCATAAAGGACACACACACCCACTCACACACACACACACACACACAAAACATGTGTACTTTAGCACACACAAGCGCTGTGCTTGTGTGAAAAACACCGACCCCCACTCACTCTTCCTGCTTCTCATCCACACGAACGCATACACTCACACACTTCCACAAAGACATTTATTCCTGTCTTCCTGGAATGAATAAAGATGCAGAGACACGCAGATGGAGTGAACATGCGCGCACACACACACACAAACACACACACACATACACTTTGTAGCTCTGACTTTCACCCTCTCTCCTGTGCCAAAAAAATGTAGCAACTTGTCCAACATAAGAGGTGAGTGTTGGGCCGTGATGGAGCGCTGCAAAACAACACCATTAAAATAAATGGTCAGGCTGTCACAGCATCAATTATACTGACAGTCTCTCTCGTTCACTCCCTCTCTCTCTCTCTCACACACACACATGCAAGCACACACACACATAGATCAAGCTGACTTTATTTCTCCTCCATCCAAATTCTATCGCTCATTCTACATCTCCTCCCAGCTCCCTGTAGGCCCACGTCTCTCTTTTATTTCATCCTCTGTGGCTTGCTCATTATCTCTCTCAGGCAACAGTTCTGTCTCTCTGATCAATCCCTCCTGTCTTTTTCCCTTATCCCCATCTATCCTTTTCGCTATCTCCCTTTTTTTCCCCCTCTCTGAATTTCTGACTTTGCCATTTGGACTTAGACATGACTAATCGCTATCACAGCTTATCAGGCTGCTGCTTTGGCCCCACTGTTCTTGTCTGGCTCGCCTGCTGTGTGTTTGTGTCTGCGTGTGTGTGAGTTAGTTGGTGGGAAATAGGCTCAGCCATGGTCGAAGTGACAGTGCCAAATCTAAACACAGGATTTAGAGATGCAAGGTCTGGTAGAATCAGCACCTGGTGCCAGCTGTTGCTGCTCTTTCTCTTTCTCTCTGTCTCACACTCTTTCTAGTCTCGTGTTTCATGGCAGTGCAACTCTGTGTTGGTCCACGCTGCTGCACTGGGTGTGTGGATGAATCCTAATTTGATTAATCACTGTGAATGATTGGGTCATTCTGGGCATGAGCACAAGAGTGTAAATAGTTTTGTATTTGACACATTTCTTCATTCCAAAACACTTCCAAACCCTTATATTGTTAAGAAATGATCCATAAGGATTGTTCAAAATACAATTTATCTGATTAATGTCAGAAACCAGGCCAAATGTATTATCAGATTTGATTTATTTAGCCCAACATCACAAATGATGCAACTAATGATCTTATTCATCTGTTCATACCGTTTTAATCTTTTAGTCAATGACACGCCAGGAAATTGTTTATCGAAACCTCAAATTCCACTTTCAGATATCTTCATTTTCTGATGAACAGTCCGTTTTCAAGAGACATTGAATTTACATAAATATTCACTCATCCATCCATTATGTTAACTACTTATCACATTCAGGGTCGTTTTCTGAGCGGCAGGGTACACACTGGACAAGACTCCAGTCTATCACAGAGAGACATACAAAGACAAACAACTATTCACATCTATGAGCAATTCAGAGTAGCCAATAATAACCAAGAGTAATAGATAGAAGATGCACAGGGAGAAGATGCAAACTCCACACAGAAAGGTCGCACCTGGCTGGGGGTTCGAACCCGGGACCTTTAAACTGTAAGGTGGCATTGCTAAACCCTCCAATCCTTATATGAAAATTTAACGCAGATAATGCAGTAAATCGAAAAACTGGAGAAGCTAGAGCCAGAGAGCAGTTGCAGGTTTTGCTTGAAACATTTACTTGCTCTTCTTCAATTCAATAAGTTAATTTAGGTGACACCAATTAAATAAATGACAACAAGTTTTCCAGTTTAAAAAACCATATGTTCAGATTCTCAAATACAACCCGCATCATTAAGGAAATAGCACCCTAATAGATGGTTGGTGTATCAGGCCTTTGTACTCATGGAAAAAAATTATAGAGCTGCAGCAGAGATTATAACAGTTTGGTTGCACTGTGCCATTACCACAGTATGTTCTTTAATTTCTTTTTGCAATGGCCCTGGAAAAGCGCTTTGCATGTACCAATGAAAAGATCAGCAACAATTAATGATGTTTTAACTTAATCTCAGATTGATACTATAATGATACTAGTTTGAAAGAAACTTTAGGATTGGGACTCAGAAATATTTGTCACATTTCTGTCAGCAGCCTGGTTTAGTTGTGCGGAGGTTGACTGAGCTCAGTAATTCTGTTAAACTGCGAGGTGGTTTATGATCTCAGTAGCAGATTTAGCCGGTACAAAGACAACCCACGCAGCCTATTACTGTTAATTAGTCCCACCTTTTCAGTTTTATTACTTCCAGCTCTCCACACAAAGTACAGTCACAGTTTTTTTCGACAGGCCTCACCACGGACCACACTGCCGTGAAACTACGAGCATAAATCTCTTTCTCACTCTCTCTCCTTGTGTCTCCAGACACCCCATTGTGTAACTGCTGCAGCTTTTACTGTACTTATACACAAGATGATGTAGTCAGCAGCACAATGCCCGTTTGTGTGTGTGTGCATGTGTGACGGTGACCTAATTGCAGGAGCTGGGACTGGCCATTTCCTGTGTTTATTTTCATGTCATTAGGAGTGCACATGGGGGAAAGGGAGTTCCTACCCTTGATCATTCGGACACTCAGTTGACCAAGCCTTTCCATCTGACTCGAGACAAGGTGAAAGGGAAGAAAAATAAACCCCCTTTTACTGGGATTAGAAAAACAGGGCACTAGGGCTAATAAAATATCAGCCACGCTCCTCTGTTAATTTACTTAGTGCTCTTAATCAATGCTGAATTACAGCCAAGAGTGTCCTCAGTGAAAATGTCACTTTTTGAAAAATGTGGCTAGTTACTTTCAGATGAACTCAAATAGGTTACAATGAGACTGTAATTACTGTATAGGCGTGTATGTTAAGTCTGAATGGAGTTTAAAGTCAGTTAACTGTGAAGCATTCAAATCAACACCACACTAATTTCTCCTACAGCACCATGAAAAAACACATCACAAAAGATTGGCAACATAGATGCTGTTATAATGTTAGTTAGATTTCCCTTTATATATTGTTTAATTCAAATTAATTAAAATGTTCCTGTTAATCTCCAAATTGTATCGATGATGCAGCCTCAGCATCTTGAGTCTTATATAAGCAAGAAATCAACCAGTCACTCTTCATCTTTTACAGTTATTTGAGGAAGTACTGTTCAGCTGAAAAGTGCAAACTGGCACTTTTGTGGTTTTATGTGATTTTATTTATTTTTCATGTTTTCACTCAGTCATCAGATGTGTGCTACTTCCAAACTGTCAGCGACTAGAAAAATCCTCTTTCAACACAAACTAATACAGAATTCAGCTTTGAGTTAGTTTGAGTTTTTCTCTCACAGGAATAAATAAAACTGCACTATTGATCATGACACTCAGATCATGTGCACATGATACACAGAGGACTCTCTGTGGACAGGGCTAGAATTATCAGACTATGAGCGTGCTAAAAATCGCTGGATAATTGGGGTCTTCTCACACTGAGGGGCAACTTCATTGACATAATTATTACAGACAGAATAACAATTGAAGAGCTTTTCTACTGAAAATATAATTTTCTGTCTCTCTGCGTTACTTTGGGGCCTGTCAAGTGGCCCTGGATGAATATTGAAAATGAGGACTTGTGATTAATGTGTAACAATGAGGCTCATCGTTTCACAGGGTGGAAATGCAGGTGTCTAATATTTTATACTAAAAACAAACAACAGTTCTGGTCACTGTACAAAGACGAACCACGAGAGGAACTTTGGAGAGGCTTATGTAGTAGTTGTTGTTTGAGAATGTCAGTGTCAAATTGTGGATCTGGAAAAGTTTTTATTATTTATTAGGTATGTGACTGCTGTATTTGATTAAGTATTGATGAGCAGTGTGGATTTGCAGATAGAATGAAATCAGAGTTAGACCTTAGACATACTCGTGTTATCATCGCGTAAACCCGCTCTCGTGTACTTTGTGTGTCAGGTCGATTTAAACGGTTGGCCACGAGGGGGCAGAGTCGTGCCTAATGATCCCTGACTAACAACATTGTGAAATTCATAAAGAAAAGACATCTTACCAGTCATACACTGGATTGCATGTTGCATATGTTTGGCATGAATTTCTAAAGCTGTGCGGAATCAGCTCTTCCAAATCAACAATGCTACGTATGTCTGGCGTGTCATTAAATGCATATATATTCGAAGCAAAGCCTTGCGCCACGTCTACACAGAAAGTGTAGCATGACGAGCACGTTAGCAGAGCAGCAGCTGCGGATCAGTCTTGCCTGTGTGTCTAAACTGGAGGGGTTTTTGTCAAACTGAAAGTGTAGGTCGCCTGCATTTTGGAAGCATTTTGCATCTAATCATGGTTACACATAAATATGCAGGAAAATGTGCTTGAAATCATTCACATATTCACATCAAAACAATGAGGTCTGATTCATAAAATGGGACACAGTTAATGGCAGTTTCACCGAAATATACAAGCAGGTTTTAGGTATTTTGATGTACTCATGTTGGTGCAGTTTGCATTTCCAAAAACAGCATTTTTAGGGGGTTCATTTAAAACTGAATGCTGGAGAGATGGTTACATTTTTAGGCTTTTTACTTTAAATCATCAACGATGGGTTTTAAATAATTACTCCTTGCCCAGTAGAAATTAATCTCAAACTTGGCTTGTTCTTGTCTTACTGGATTGGTGCCAGTGCCACCCTGTAGAATCCTGTAGGCTGTGGGTTTTATAAAAGTCTGTGAGTGTGTATATATTCAAGGTCTGTGTGTGTGCGTACAGTACTTGTTTGTGTGTGGATGTGACCTTTGCAATTCCACCGGGGACACCAGAGCCAGCAGTGCAGCCTTTCCCTTGAAACCCTGCAAGCAGAAATACAAAGCAACATGCAGGCATCCATCTCCTGTTCCTGTTGATGAAGCTCATTGACCGAATACAAATGTCTCACACTGTGCTCTATGGATTTCTACGTTTCAGATTTCTTTCGTTTTGGTTCAGCAGGACACACTTTTGACCACAGAATACATGGCTCTGCAGCAGAAATGAACACATCCCCACAGGTAGAAAAAGAGACGGAGACAGTTTTTGATGTTTTGAACTCCATCACCCTTGGATACCTCAGGACCCGGTGGTATGCTTGCAACAAGTTTTCTGATTGGTTGTAAAGAGTAGAGACATAAGGTTCATCGTGACCTGCTCCAGCTTCTGTGTTGATAACCCTTTTCATTTTCTCATTCTGGTATTATCTTTAGCTGCATGGGCCCAGATATACTTGCTTTTCACCAATATGTATGCGTAGACAACAGCAGCGTCGTAGATGTTTTTTTATTTACATATTTGCAAAGTTTGTGTGTATCTTTGGGATTTTAATGGTTAGCCATAAGGGGGCAGACTCAGGCCTGATCGTCTCTGAAAATGACAAATTGTGTCTGATGAACAAATGCCATTTTTGCTTTTAACAACTGAAACAGAAGCATGTGCAGAACTCAAAGTGGTTAATTTTAGTGATCACGGCAGAGGAAACGTGAATAACAGAACAAAACAGAAAAAACAGAGTTGTTTTTCCCCCAAACCTCTCCCTATTGCAATTGTGATTTACATCTAGTGCTGAGATCATTTGATACTATCCCAGTATTAATATGCAGGATTACATCTTGCGTACATGTAGCATTGATTTCAGATGACGTGCTACGCTCCGAATGTACGCAGGCTATGCTAAAGTGTCATTCTCAGCAGGCAAACGCAACATTAAAAGTAAATCTGAAGCCTGGACCCACATATGCCGATCTCTGCCATCTTTCCCTTTTTTTTCTTTTCTTCCACCACTTTAAATCTTTCTGTAGCTTTAACACAACCAAACTTTGCGTATCACTCCTTCTCTTTATTACTTCTCCCTCAAAAACATTTAATCACGTGTTCTATTCTTCTTCTATCCCTCTCTGCTGATTCACTATCTCCCTCCCTTCCCCTACTATCCATCACTCTTTACCTTCCTGTCTTTGTCAGACATGGCTTCCAGGAATTCATCAGACGGAAGTGTTGGTTTCCGAGTTTCATAAAACCTCACCTAGCCTCAGAATCATCATCCATTTTGTGGTAACAATAAACTGAATGTACTCTGCATGGTGCATGTCGAACATTTGAAGTGATCGACTAATTTACTTTTTTTGGCAGCGATTTAGAGGAGAAGTTTGATACAACTCAAGTTGGGCTAACCAACTATTGGATGTTGGCTCCTTTGAAATGGCTTTGCTTAGCACAAAGACTGGAGACAATCCACCAGCACCTCTAAAAATCACTAATTAGTAAGTTTTTTCTCTTTTAGCCACCTTAAAATCAAACAGGTTGCTGTTTTACAAGGGATTGTGTGCAGGGTTATTTTTTGACTGGGTGCTGTGAGATCTTCAAGCCCTTGTTGTCGCCATGTGGTTGCCAGAAAACCATCAAGACTTTTGCTGAAAGTAGTGAAATAATAATAAAAATAATCTGTCTCATAACCACTGTGATACTGCTACTTATACTAATTATTGAGATTTAGTTATGTAAAATCTTTGTATGGAGCCAAACTAGTTATTTTTATCCATTCATGGTCAGCATGCTATGCTAGGCTAACGGCCTCTTCACTAAAGGATGCCTGACGACCCTCACGATTGCTCTTCTCCTTCAGCCTGGGTCCCCAGAGAGTCCCTGCCCCTGCTGTAAAAACAGATTTTATTGTGTTTTCACTTTTGACCAGGTTAAACAAACATGATATAACGTGTGAGATGAAGGCAGCTGAAATCTCCAGAAGGCAGACAAAATATGTCAGACAACCCCTTCTCACATTCACAACATTTTGTGCATATAGATTATCCATCAGTCCATATGCTATACAGCTTATCCTGTAGACGGTTTGTGGGTATATGGATTATTGTTTCTGTTATGTTTGCTGTCCATTATCTGTTTCCGCGATTTGTTTTAATGGGCATATCTCCTATTGGAACCCTGGGAGGGTTAAAAAATTCAAACTAATTAATTGTGAGGTAGAATTCATTGAGTGCCATTTTAAATATTCAGACTGTTTCATCAAAGTGTCATTATTTTGCAAGCAAAGGTCTTAAGATGCTTCAGCTAATTTACTTTAATGATGTTCTATAATAAGGTTTCACTGTCATGCCAGCAATCAATTTGTCAGAGTAGATATTGTATTATTTTTTTTCTTAATGGCTGAGAGGCTCATTTTGGAAACAATCTGCACACCAAGGGATAATGTGGAAGACAAACACAGACATATATAGACACACACAAACAATGACCATATGTTCATATTTTCAACATCTGTTTTAGCAACTAAATCTTTTGGGGCTGTTCAATAGTTCCTGAATACTGGAATCTGATCTTGCACACTAACTCTCAGACATGACAGTAATCATCATGCTAAAGAGCTTTCCTAAGCTGCTTTTAACACATGATCAGCGCTACTGCAAGCTGAGAGGAGCACTCCACACCCACTCCCACCAGTTCATCTAATTCCCAGCTCCTGTGGTATGCTGCCAATTGCTAACATGTAATGCAATCTCTTACGATTTAGTCTGCTTCTTTTCTTCAAAGGGAGATCTGCAAATGAGGTGAGTGCATGTTGTATTTTCAGTGCAATTCAATAAGTCTTCCAACAAGTGTTGGAGGATCTTCCATACTCCTCAAGGCAACAAACAAATAAAATTGCATCCCTCAATATGTGGAGAAATTACTCTGATGGGGATGAACTTGGGTTTACTTCCACTTATTATGTGTGTTTTTTCTAGGCCCCGTTTCTAAAGAGGATTAAATTTTAAACTCACAACGAGTGAAGAGTGCCCAGCAGCACAACCCAAATACGAAGATTAATCTGTTTCCCCAGCCTAAACCTCTTGCCAGCCAGACACAGGTGAACGGGTACAATATGATGTTTCCTCCAACACGTCTTAGCTGAGCCAAAACAACAATACCTTTGGGTCACGCAGCACTCTCTCCTAATAAAAAATAGATGAATCCAAATAAAATATAGATGCCCCTGAAATGGTATTACAAGAGCATATTGCAAACACGTTCAATGTATAAGCAACATTAAACTGTCATAACACAATCCTTTAACTAAAAATAAGATTTTTTTCAAAGTTGGATTCATGACGGGGATATGACTATATATGTGTAGCAGAGATAACTGTTAGATAGCAAGAAAAATCAATTTAAACAAACCGTCTGCTCGCTGTTTCATTAACAAATTACAGTATTGAAGCTCATTGTTTTGCCTCACCGTTGTCCATTCCCAGTCTTTCTGAGCAACTAGCAGGCTGACAGTTATAAGGCTCTATTAAAAAAACTGAACATTATCACCTTTATAAAGGAGAATTTATTGCATGACTGTTTAACTTGAAGTGGGAGAAGAAAGTGCCATTGCTGCCCGATAGGAAGGGGTAGCAAAAGTATTGATTTGTAAACAATGAGTGATATGCAATAGATGTGCGTAAAGGTGTGTGTGGTATTTTTTCTAATATTTCTTTATAATTTGCACCTAATCAAGATAAACAGTGGATGATTGTGTGTAATGGCTACATAGTCTGGCACATGTGCAAGACTCAGAAGGAGAAACTTCATAAAAACAGCAAGTTGTGTCAATCAGTCATATTCATTTATGACGATTCTGCTGAAGTACTTGCTTTCATAGTTAATTTTGAAGTATTTAAACACACTTGAGTGAAATTTAAGAATTGTTTCGTCATTTCTGTGCAGTTGTTACTACGGTGTTTGATCCCCAAGGTGCCAACATTGCCCACTTCATCCACTGGACTGCCTTAGTGTTGCCTAGGTGTATCTAATGAACTGCTAAGTAAGAGTCCATCCATTACCTCCCTGTCTCCATGGAAATTATTTGTTTGTAAAAATGAGGAGGCTGCCTTAAGAAGACATGAGTGAGGAAGTAAAGGACCATCCTTAGCAGAAGTCTTTTACCATAGTGTCACATGTCTTTTGTGAAGATCTGTTAGTGATTAGATGATGCATAATTTTATAGTTAGACAAAACAAATATTAATCTTAGCCGGATTATCGCCATGAACATTTGATTTTATTTGTATCCATCATTCATTATAAATATTTTCCAGTTTTTATCTGTACTGTAGATACCAGTCTATTCCACTGTTTTCTTTGTCACGGCTCTAAGCTCTCGGAAAGCAACAATATCTTGTTTTTTGGAGATATCAAAACACATAAATAACCATCAACATACCCTAAATAGTGAATAAGTTACAGATCCATCAATATCAATGAATGCAAATCACTTGTTGGCATAGCCTGTGCTCATTTCCCAGTTTTGATATTGGTAATATACGGGGCTGGAAAGTCAGTGAAAGATCATGTCTCTGTTGCTTTAATACTGACAACATCTTGGAAGAAGGAGGTGACGTCTGAGGAAACCGCATAAACCTCCCATGTTACATCCTCTCAGCAAAAGCTTTGAGTGCAGGATAAGGAACAGACACAACCATTGACACAGCAGTAGCACACATGCAGTCACAGTAGTGTTATCATTAGAAGGCCTTGGCACAGCACGGCAGTAGGGGAAGTGCCATGGCCTTGGCAATGGAGTGTAGACTGGTATCTTAAGTAGGATATCCCAGGTCAAAGGTCACCCAGTGCTGGCAGGATATCCTCCCCTTCTCTCCTCTGTCACTCTTTTCCCTTCCAAACTGCCTGAAAGCCAACAAATGTCTGTTTGAATAAGACGTTTAATCCTGTTTTCAGTGTTCAAATCCTGACTGTGGGGTGAAATAATTCCAATTTTTTCCACTATTGTCTCATGCGGCACGTAACAATGTGAGGCAAATTGCTCCACTTGTTTAAGATAAAGCAACAAAAAGAAGGTTGAATGAAACAAGCCACGAAGTCTCAACCCAGCAGCAGTTTAACAAAAATCAAATTGTGTGAGTCTTACTTTAAAAAAACTAGGCCAGATGGATACTTTTTTATTCCCAGTCCCATCTGGATCATAGGGGCAAAGCCTTGAGAACTGGAAAGTGCTGACATAGTGTAGAGTAGTGTAGTGCGGTGTGTGTGGGCAGGAGTGTGAGCTTTTTTGTTAATATTTGATACACAAATTTGCTCTACGGCATGTCTTCTTCTTTTTCTTTCCATATTTTCTTCCAGAAACACCCCCGCTCCCCATGATGTGGGCCATGTCCTAGTCATAGACACAGTCTCTTCCTCAGTAGTCCTGCTGTTTTCTGTCCTTACACTAAAATTCTGTGGATGTCGTGGACTACATTAGACTACCAATTAGGAGTACTAATAACTAGCTCTCATTATTTCCAATGAGAGTTTGGAGGGCAGACACGCAAACAAACCAGTGCACAAGCAGCTGTAAATCACCAAAACGCTGTCCCCTAAACACACTCCCACTGAGCTACTGTTCCGCTCACCATTATAACTCTTATTGCCGTGAAATATGGAGCCTCTATTCATACCTGCCCTCAGCAGAAAACAGAAAGAGCCAGAAATAAGGCATTAAATATTGAAGTTGTAGACCATTAAGAGTTTCCTCTCAGCAATCTGACATGCCATTACTCTCTGTGACAGACTGTAAGCCAATCCCTTTCCATTTGCCCGGCGTATTTCCTGAAACCCTGTTGGTGACGACATCATTGCGTTTAATGAGCTCTCGCTTGAAGCCCTCAGGATCACAGCTCAATCTCTTCACAGCTGCATCTGCACTGTATGAGGGGTCGCACATATTTACATTATGACCAGAAGGGACAAGTAGAGATGTAAAATGTTCTACTCAAAGTACAAATATGTAAGTACAGTGGTATATAAGAGCTGTCTCAACCACTGCTGTAGGCCAAACAGCGATGAGTGCACTTTATCACTGTGATTTAAGTTGTGGTAGCATATTCGCAAGTGGCCATGAAAGGTAGCTTCATCGAGGTAACATCTAATTTTGATTTGTTAACAACACTTGACCCTCACAGCAGCGCAGCACATACTGGATTCTAATAAGACTAATGCTGCTGAGTACAGTTGCGCATTGTAACCTGGCCTGATGGGAAAGTTTCCTTCAGTATCCTACCGTGAGATAATAATGTCTGAAAATGTCTCCAAAAACGTCCTAAATATGCAATAACCTAAAATGTAGCTATAGCCCCAATTTTAACATTTTCCAACATCTTCTATGTATTTCTATTTAGATAAAGGGGAAAATTAATTTCCATGTCTAGGGACATTTGAAATGTGCTCTGATTGAAATTATGCAGTGCGATCGTTCCCATGTGATGAAAAAATAATGAGAAGACACAGAGTTTGAGCTAGATCCAGTTCATTAAAAACATTAGTGGAGGAGGTTTGCAGTGGTTTTATGTACAGACTTTCCCGATTTTCTGCACCAAAACACTCAGTGTTTTCTGTGCTCTAAGGATACACAGTACGGAGGGCTGCAGAAAGAAAATTCAACTTAAATGAATTGGGAAGCTTTTGTGGTTATGGGAAGCCTAGAAATAAAAGTTCCTCTTTGGAGATTGACAGAAAAACTGAATTAATATTAAAATAAAGACCAATTTCAAAAATATGCAAACCAAAAAAAAGGTGGTAACTGCGTAACAACAAGTGGTACTAACAAGATTTTAGCAGTGAAAGATACTTTAATATGTTAGACGAAGGGCAGAGACACACCAGTCTGAAATGCATTGGCAGCCAAAAACCGATTGTTGCATTGTCTCCCTTCACTGTCGCTTGGGCCAAAAAGAGGCATAAACACACCACCAAGACACCACAGATAAACCAGCTGAAACCTAAATCCAGTATCTGCACCTGCTTCTTCCGTGTAGGGTTACAGGGGGGCTGGAGCCTTTCCCAGCTGCCATAGGACTAGAGGTGTAGTACATCCTGTGGACAGGTCTCAGAGTCTATCTCAGTGCCTACACAGAGAGACATACACAGATGGGCAACCATTCACACTCACATGAAGGTCTTTGGACTGAGGAGGAAACCAGGGTACCTGCAGGAAACCCATGCATGCAGGCACACAAAGGCCACGGTCGGTCTGGGAAGCAAAACCTGCAACCTTCTAGTTGTGAGGCAGTGACGTAAATCATGCTGATTATTTGGTCTTCGGTTTCTCTGCTCCAGATGGCCATGGCACTGAAATTATTCTCATACTGCAAAATTCACACGAAATGATGAAAAATAGGAAGAGCCTTCTGCTAGCCTCTTGACTTCGTTGTTGCTTTTCTCATGCACTAAATTGCTAAGATGAAGAGTCAGTCAGAGAGGTCTCTCACAGGGAGGCTGACTACTGCCAACAGTACATGAAACACTGCAAAAATTAGGGTGGCAGCACAAAGTAGAGAAGAATGAAAAAGTCAGCTAGCTAATGTTTATTCCACAATACCAAAACCAAGCAAGTAGCAGAAAAACTATGCCGTGTTTTGAATTGATTGAGGTTTCCATTTGTTGCAAGTGTCACATCTTTCTCAAAACCAAAATGTATTTTGAAGATGCTATGATTACATACAAATTCTTTTCACATTTGTTGTTCAGCTTGGCAGAGCTAAAATTGGTCTGGGGCGAGGACATGTATTATTTGCAGTGATTGTCTCAGAAACTTTGGAAAGTAGCTTCCAATTTTCAACTAAACAACAACTTGTTTTCTTTCTTACCTGTAGACTTGGTGGTCTGGGAACACAAAGGCATGTAATTTATTGGCCTGTAAGTCTGTCGTTTTAATGTTTTTTTTACTGGCTCACCAGGAGGCAACTCATCCATTCACACTGGTTCACAGAGAAACAACTGGCTGGGAAAGAGAGAATATAAGGAGGAGGTAATGAGAGAGAAATGGCAAAGTGCAAAATTGAGGCAGTGTGGCAGATGGAAGCATAAGACAGAGAGAGAAAGACAAGCAGAATTAGACATACAAGGGCGGAGAACACTGAACCGAAAGGAGTAGCCGAAGAGAAAGATACCTAGAGCAATATTCATGTTGCTAACACAGTACCGTATCCCTGCCACGCAGACAGCTCTGCAGGCCAAACAGTGTTTTATTCATGCAAAAGCCGTCACAAAAAAGTGCTAGGACTCAAGGCTGCTCAGACTGTTGCTCAATTATTCATCAAGCAGAGAAATGTATCCTGATTGAAGTTGCTTTGAACTTAGGGCATCATTTTTCACAGCTGTTTTTTTTTTTCTTCTTCTTCTTCTTTTTCCAGTTGTGTGTAATGTGCTTGCCAAACATAGCTGCATGTTACAACCCTCCTCCCCACCGGGACTACGCCATTTAATTTATACCTGTTTCAATTATTTATTATGCAAAAACCTATTCATGCTAAATCAAGCTCTCATAATGCCTTAACGACTGGTGAGAAGTATCCTGCTGCTTGTGCATTATGTTTTCAATTATGATATGCTAAAAAAAATATATTTTTGTCTTTGACATCTTATACAGTGAATGTGAGATTAATATTCTATGTAATGTGTTTCATTATGGCCACTCATGCTGTAATATCTCTATCATGTTTTTTTTCTTCTGTGTTGCAGTGGAGTACTTGCCTTCACAATCATTTGTCATTGTCAAATAACTCATATGCAAGACACTCACTTAGATGGATGCACACACATTGTCACACATACAGGAAATGAGCACCTTAATGATGTTCGCTTCAACTGCACAAAGCCCTAACCTTCATACACCTCACTGTAGATGAATTTCAGCCCACGCAGGGGAAATATAGATTTCTTACTTATTTTTGAAGTCAGCATTGCTAAATTTGAATCTACTTAAAGTATGTATCTGTTTCATTCCTTTTCCTTTTGCCACACACACTTATTTTTTGAACATTTCTGCTTGCCTTAGGGGAATCTGATCCCATTTTACCCATCTCACATTCTCTGACACCATACTGGTTTGAGTGTCACACTGCAGCACTGTGCAACATGATGCCACCATCAAACATGCCTTACCCCTTTTCAGCCATAACCACAATTCTCTTATTTTCCATTTACACTTTTTTTTTTTTCCAAGCCTTTTTCTTGCTCTAGCCTTTAACTTCTTCTCTCATTCTCTGTCTAATTCTCAGTTCCCCATCTTTCCGAAGACAGGCTTTTGCGGCTAGTTCAGCAGGCCGTATCTCATTTCGGTGCAAAATAAAAAAAAATCCTTGGCAAGTCTGCCATTCTGTCCCAGCGGTGGAATAAAAGCTCGGCGCTTTGTGTCGTGTCATTTGGTAGCGAATGACACAGATTTCTCCACTGGCGCAAGAGTAGACGTGAGGCATCCAATTAAAAGGCTGTTACGTGGCATTGGGGTGCGTGGCTTTCCTTTTTTTTTTTTTTTGTCTGCTCACACACTGGTGTGCTTGAGCCAAGTCTTCCATTGCAGGTCTGCTTTGTTATGTTTTTGATATGTGTATTGAACCCTCTCACAAAGACAGATTTAAAAAAAAAACCCACTGAGGTCAGTTTGACAGTCCTCACTTCTAAAGAGGCTCAGTTTGTAGCTCATGCTTGTGTTTAGATTTCTGAGAAAATTAGTATTACACTGAGGTCAGGGTAAACATAGAAGCCAGCATATGCTGTATCACTGACACTGTTTACAGCAGAGGCTGGTTTTACCCTCTTGTTATTTTCTCTCTGATTTATGGATCTTGAATCTACGCGTCTTCATTGTGTTTGCCTACAGAGGAGCCGTATCTCACTCGCTTTATGATCAAGCGTATGTGTACATTTGCATGTATCTCTATGGACTACATGTTGTTAAAGCTGCTGTGTGAACTATGTCAGGTCCATCAGATTGCTGCGGGTTGCAGCCGCGCAGGTTGTTTACTATCTTGCCTGACGAGATATCTCCCATGCATCGCCCAGATTTCCAACATGAAGGCTCGTGGAGTAAAATATTTACTTGCTGCCAGGAAGTAAACAAGCACCCCTTGCTTGCTTGTTGGGACCAATCAAAAGTTTGGGCAAAGGACATGAAAGTGTAAGACAGCATGTGGCAAGTGGGGGGTGGGTCGGGTGTTTGTGTTAAATTACTATGAGCATATGTGTTTCCGATTTATGTGTTTACACGTGTGCTCGTTTTTTCATTTGAATGAATGTTTCTGCACAAAATCAGCATGCATGTGCCAAGGAACGGTAAAATAGATCTATATCAAAAGAGCCACGAGCACTGCGTGGCACCCTGCTGATCTCCAGGCCTCGGCTGCTGCATTTGTTTCTGTGCAATGAAGAGAACATGGCAATTTCAAATAGAATTGCCACTCTGCAATCAAAACATGCCCTAGTGCTAATGTTTAATTCCCAGCCTCGCTTTGAAAAATGCACACACTCATATCTCCTCAGAATAAGAAGCAGCTTCACATCACAAAGAGATTTCTCGTGTTTAATATATAGGTTGTTGTTTATTTAATTCGCTTGCATCACAGTTTCTGTTTCCAGGGGAACAGTCAATTAAAAGGGTTACATTTTTATTTCGTGAGTTCGGTTAGTGTGTTAGCACTGGAGTGCGAATTTTATCTCAGCAGCACCTGCCTGATTAGCATATTCCATCATGTTAAACAAATAGAAGACAATGAGGGCCTTAGGGATGAGGGGCAAACATGTGCACAGCATACAAAGAGATCAAACTGTTTCTAGTGCCATACAAAGGCCTGTTGTTGGAAAGCCCCTCATTGGCTATGCATTAGGGATTGATGGAGTTTGTCTGTTGTCAAGCTGACTTTAACACCCACTGTACACCAGCTAATACTTCCTAAGCTGGTGGGGGACTGGGCCGCTTCCTATTACAAAAATTAATTTTGTCTTTTGTCATGCGGAGTATACCATGCCAATAAAAACTTAAAGGTGAGGTGTTTTCAACATGAGTCTTCGCAGGACTGGTGTATGTTATAAAGTTTGCAGTCTGTCCTCGCACCTCAATATGATTCCACCTCCACTAAAATCTCCTCTATGGGACTGAAACTTCGTATACCCTCTGCACCTCTGTGTTTGAGCTAGTAATATTTGACTAATAGCCACACCTGCTGATGCAGCATGCATTTACTGCTCTCCTTTATCACAAAGACCACAACTGTAGGTTCCTATGCTACGTTTTGACACTTATGCACTTAACGATTACAGTAAATGTACTACTAAAAGCTCCGTTCACTACGGATGGAGACCGTGTAGATTTACCACACACACAGTGATTGATTTCATTCATGCATAAATGTTAAGTGAAACGAAGACACCGAGCTGTTATTCAGGTTGTTGAATGTGTATGTTGCAGCATAGTTTTATGTACAGTAAGTTTTGTGGTATGAAAATGACAAAAAAAGACGTAATATTAGGGAAACCTTTTACTAAAATACTGTGCTAAAGCTCCATTGTAGATGTTTCAGAGATCCAAAAGTTTGGACTCATACCGAACTAAACTGACCCAAATCCAACAGGGATAAAGGATCAAAAAAGAGAATCCTGGTTCGATTGGAGCCTTATCTATGATATACTGTGAATAACAGTTGGCAGTTACTCTCACATTTGGACACGAAGCCCTTGTTATTTATGGAACTAATGTAGCTCCCGTCCCCATTGTGCCCTCATAAGATCTAAAAGCTCTGAACTCTGTGACATCTTCATAACTCAACAGAAATGATGTTTTTCATAGGGAGGTTTTAGGGTTTTGCACAGGGTTAATATGACCAAATGGACCATGGTAACTATTCTGCTTAAGACATCTCTGACCTCTGACCTGTCATCCCAACCAGATGACCTGAGTCAGGCCAGGTCCAAATTAACCAAAATAAAATGTGATATTAATTCATCATTTGTTTTTTTAAATCACAAAATACAGAAAACAAGACTGGACAAATGAATAACACATATATTCAAAACAGTATTACAAAGAATGTGTTCATAGCTTTCCAAGAATAGACCGTTATCACATTTCCGCATTCGTAAACATAAGACAGCTAAAAACGGGCTGCTTAACTTCCTGTGTAAGTTATTACATCGGAACAATCGCAGAACTGGAGCATTTGTATCATAACTAAATGTTCACTGCAAAAACTAAAATAATTGTCCTGTCACTCGTTTCCAAAACATAACAAACTTAAAAAAACCCTGAGGTGAGACAAACGAAGACGTTTAAAGGTGCAAAAAGAAAGCACAAAGGTTTGTAGTGAGCACTTAGATTAGCTGTCGGAGGATCACACGGATGCAGGCGTTTCTTAAACGGGCTTGTCCAAAGTCACTTTTTGTGGAATAACTTTGTCACTTCACAGAAAAGGTAGAATATCAGAAAAACATTCTTAGCTGCGGAGGAAACGGTCTCCTTTTTGTACGGTGTAAATGTAGAAGCTGCCACTGATGCTTCTCAACATGACCACGATTATGTTTCCCATCCACCCCAGGTAAGAAAGATTAACAGAAATTATGTAAAATGCTAGCCGTAATAATATAAACGGCTGTTAACGGCAAAATTTCATTTATTTGTCCTAAGCTAACACACTTAAATTGTAGGTTAAAGCTCGCAAGCTTTACATATTTTAAACTATTGCTCATAACAATAATTACATGTTTAAGGTAGCACATAACATAACGTTAAACATTAATGTCTTCAATTGAATCTGTGCGCAGGAGAGAGAAAGAGAGAGAGGTAATCTGTACACGTTATTAATCAATTCAATAATTTGGCCATAATTACGTTTATTAAGCATGTCAGATGAAAATATTTAGACAAGCTGTTAAAATACACTAACCTGGCTAAATGTCCTGCTTTATGAACGTTTATCTTTGTAACAAATATAGTAATTTTAATTTCTTCAGAGAAGCAATCTATCATTACCGTGTCACTGCCTTGTACAGCGTTAAGTGGAAGCAGGGTTACGCGTTTACTAAGTACTTCCTGCTTTTGCGAAAAAGGTCCATGCATTAGAAAAACTTGCAGGTTTAACTTGCAGTAACTATCCTCCTGTACATCCAGGCCTTTAGGCGATGTCTCCACAGCATGGCTCTTATGTAAGGGATGAGGGCTTAAAGCCACAGTCTTCCATTTGTAAAAAATGCATTAAAATGTTTATTTGAAGTAAAATTAAGTGTGTCAACCTCCCAAATTAGTTTTTAGTCTTTTACAGTTGCAACGTTTTTAGTGCACAACGCTGTCCTTTTTTTTGCTTCTCCTCCACTTTCAACTCAACAGGGAAACACTGTCAAGGTAAACAAAGAGGGCTTTTTTTACATTAGAAAGACTTTATCAATTGGATAATTGATATAATAAACTCAGAATGCTCAGCCTGTTTTGACTATTAGATACATATTTGAATGAATTTTTGCACAAATAAAAGGCGTAAGGTTTGTGAATTTTGCCCCTATCATGTTCATTGATAGGACTTCAAGCAGACATGTCTCAATGACCAACATTAGGAAGAGGCATGTTTATAGAATAAAAGATTTACATTAACATTAGCCATTTGGCAGACGCTTTTATCCAAAGTGACTTACAAGTGAGGTACAAGGCAAGCAAGAATGTAAGTCAAGGAGAAAAAATCAAAGCAAGGTTCTATCAAAGAAGTGTTTCCGTTTCATGACATCTGTCTGTTTCAAGTACAAGAAATAGCAGAAATGTTTTTTTTTTTTAAGGGCAAAGGAAGATGCGGAAGAGTTCTGCTATCAGCAGTTTCCACCATCATGGGATCACTGAGCTGAAGAGTTTTCCTTGGTGTCTTCTGTGTAGTGCTAGGACCACCAAATGTCGTTCACTGGCCGAGCACAGCGGACAGATGGATTGTAGAATGAATGATTTAGCTTGCAGCCACAGGAAGCCAGTTCAAAGTCTGAAGAGCGGTCTGACATGAGTCCTTTTTGGCTGATTAAAAATGAGGCGTGCTGCCGCATTTTGGATCATCTGCAGGGGTTTGGTCGTGCATGCCGGTAACCCCATCAACAGTGCATTGCAGTAATCTAGACAAGGTATGATCAATGCCTGCACAATGAGTTGGGTCGTGTACTCTGAGAGAAGGTTTTGATCTTTCTGATGTTCTGAATAGCAAATCCACACGACCTAGATACTGAGGCGATGTGTTCTGTGCAGCTCAGTTGGTCTTTGAAGATGACCCCCAGATTTCTGGCCGACTTAGCAGGGACAATCACTGCAGATCCAGTGTTTATGCTGATGTTGTGTTGTGTCGAAGGTCTGGATACGAAGACTAGAAATTCAGTCTTGGAGATTATAAGCTGAAGATGTCTTTCTCTCATCCAAGCAGAGATATCAGAGAGACAGGCAGAGATGCATGATGAGACAATAGTCATCCACAGCAAAGACAGAAAGAGCTGTGTGTTGTCCACATAGCAGTGATAAGAAAAGTCATGTGAATGGTGATAGAACTCAGGAAAGAAGTATGGATGGAAAAAAAGGAGAGGACCAAGAACAGAGCCCTGAGGTACACTGGTGGAGAGGTTATGAGTTAGAGTCAGGAAACCTGGAAGGTTTGTCCAGACAAGTAAGACTGAAGCCAGGCCAGAGCTACTCCAGAGATGCCTAAGTTAGAGACTGCAGTCAAGAAAATCTGATGGTTCACAGTATAAAAGGCTGCAGAGAAGTCTAGTAGAATTAAGACAGAAGATCTGACATCATCTGGTAGAGAGAACTGCGAGTTCATGGTTTCCACCTTGTTAGTGAAGAAGGAGGCTGTGAGACAGGTGGCTAGCGGAGGTGGAGAACAGCTTTCGGGTGTCCGTGGTGTATCTTGGTAGTATTCAGTCTTCGGCCTAGTGACACAGTGAGAGAAAGATGCAAACAAATCCTGATAATCAGCAAGAGCAGAGTGAGTCTGGGATTTGCCCTACTTCCTCTCAGCACTCCTGAGCACGGTGTATTGTTCACGGATCTGGTCGCTCAGCCACAAGTTGGTAGCTGAAGGTCGAGCAGTTCTAGGGGATGTAGGGCAGAGACTGTCCATTGCAGAACCTGTCAGTGATCCACCAAATGCAGAGGAGTGACAGAGATGTCCAATTGGAACAAGGTCCAGGTTGTTACAAGCTTTGTGGGTTCGTGGAGACCAGTCTCAGATTGAACGTGTTCAGAAGATTGAGCATTTCAGCCGTCTGGGGTTTTTCCAGGTGGGTGCTGAGGTCTCCTAAAATGATGAGAGGAGTGCAACATTCAGGCAATTGGGACAACAGCAAATCCAGCTCATCACAGAAGTTCCCCAGCTGGCCCGGCGGTCAGTAGATCACAATGAAGTGGGCTGTAATCGGTGCCGACACATTTGAAAAACTTACTCCTTTTTGTGCATTTTCATCTTATTTTTTCCTCTTTTCTTTTTCTTATTTTTTTATTGATTTTAACTTTACTTTTAAAATGCATTCTTATTACTTCCATAAACCTTGTATCCAGACACAACTGGGAGCTGGTTCTAGGACAGAACATCTGCACAGCATCTAGCTGCTGATACTACTGATGTAAACAAAGAAAACTAGAATAGTGATTTAAATCCATTTGTGCCTCTGGAGGGAACTGCATGAAAGCTGGGAAAGTGCCTCAAGTGATGTCGCTTGGGTGCAGCACTGACTCTAAAAAAGAATAAAAATCTAAATTTTAGTAGCCCACTCCCCATCCTTGCCTGGGGCTAGCAGCTTGAGGCTACATTAGCCAGTACCAGTGTAACACACGCAGACTCCAGCTGAATTGTCAGTGGATATGTTGCATTGTGTTTTGAAGAAGAAAAGGAAAATAGGAAATAAAAAAAACACAATAGATCTTAATTGGCTGCACTGATTTTGAACTTTGATTTTTATTGTGTTTTTTACTTTTAAACTGTGGTGTCGCTTGTGAATTAAATAATGTGAACGGTTCTTCCTGCAGTGTTTTTTTTCTAACTTCTTTTAATTAATACTAGGCATTTGTATTATTAAAAGAAACATGTATGACATCTAATGTAGTTATGGGGTGTGTGCTCTGCTACAGTAGGTTCTGCTTATTCAGAGATGTGTATCTTTACTGATGCAGCCTTTTAGGTAGATACTCTTTTTTTCTTCCCCTGTCTCATTGCAACGCAGAGCCAAAATTACATGACAGATACAGTCCTCCCCCCTCCCCTCTAATTGTATTCTAATCATCTAGGTAAACAAGGAAATGATTAGAGGTAAAGAGCTTTCATAAACACATTTATGAGAAATGTGCACTCACAAAATGCACTTACACCTCTAGCAGCTGTGCACAGGTGCATAAAGATACTTGCCAGCTACACACAGGAAACTGCAGTAATCCATGGCAACATTAAAACAACATTGTCCAGCTGCTGTAAAAGCATAACAGAACGTAATATTGAAAAAGCATGCAAGATTGATAGAGAAAAATTGTGGGCTCGTTCTACAGTTCTCTTGTTCTGTGCTTTGTTGTTTTCAAAAGCAATTTATTTATTTGTCCAGTTGCTGTTTGTCTAGTAACGACGCACATGTCCAGCTGCTGCGTTCGACCTAAATAAGTCAAATGCCTGTATTGTAACACAGACCCTCCGCAGTTGGTGTGGACCCACCCAGGCTCAATGGCACAGAAACTCCCAGTTTCTGCAGTTGGAGATGCCACGGATAGTTGGCACAGCAGAACTTGTCCTACCCGTGTGAAGGATTTCCTCTGGTTGCATCATGGCAAAGCTTTGCACCCCATCAGAGACCCTAAAACATGCAAACATATACAAAGTCTGGCAAACTGATGCCTGTGTGAGACAAAGACAAAAGAGAGACTGAGAACAAAACGAAAACATCTTAATGATGCTCACAGGTGCTTTTTAAATGCTCCATAATTGCTGTCATTTTACTCTCTTTGTCCATTGATGCTTTTTTCCTCTAAGAAGTAACGCAGTTTTTTTTGTTTTGTTTTTTTTTTGTCTGCAGATTCACAATAGCCTATTTTTTATTCACAGCACGTCACCTTGATATCAAGTTCTATTCAAATTGTCATGCAGAGATCTGAACAAATTGGAGCAAAAGACAGAATTTAGTTGGAGTAATAAATAACAGTGATATAAACAGTTTCCATTTCACACAGAGAGTGAGATAGATGCAGCCTCTACAGCTACAGGCAATATCACATTTAAATGCCACTGCATGGGCAAGAGGGGAGGACAAAGGGAAAGAAATGAGGAGAAAAAGAGATGCAAACAGGAACAGTGAAGGAGTGAGATCAATAGTAAGAGAGTATGAGAAGCAGGCGCACACTGTGGTGAGGAGGGGCGACGGGGAGTAGAAATGGAGTTAGGGGGGTTGATTTCTAGGGCTTCGCCTCCCTGGCAGTTGAAGCGGGGAGGAGACAAATAGACAGGTAGACGTTTGAAGTCAAGACAGACTTTCCTTCACTAAGCTTGTCTATCTGATGACACAGAGCAGGGATATGTGGGGGAGGGACGGGGGCGTTGAGGTGTGCAAGAAGACTGAAGAATAAGAGGGTAACAAGGTTGTAAATATTAACTAGAGAAAATGAGAATTTGAGGAGGCGAGAGTACGAGCAAAACAAGAGGTGGCAACAAAGAGCGACAAAGAGGGAAGCAGAAAGGCAGATGAGGCGAGAAGATGACGATTTTTCTGAAAGAAATTACAGAGCACAATTTGGCTGAGAAGACAGAGACCGACAGAGACAGCTATTCAAGTTCCAGGATGCATTTAGCACCCCTCTGCCTCAACCTGATTGAATTTTAAATTCCGTCACAAAGTATGTTTTATTAGCATGCCAATCTACGTACATATAAGAGTATTATAATTACTGCCTGCCTGCAGAGAATTTAGCTTTGCACTTTAGGAAATAACACTTTGCACGATTGCCAAGCAATCATGGGTGGGTGCTTCAGGCTGTTGCAAATGGTTACAATTAAACATATTAATAGGGCTCAGATTACACTACTATCCACATAATCACATTGCTTACAGTGCTTATCTGGTGCGATGGCTTTCTGTGAAGCTGCTCTCCACCTCAGCTGTTATTACCCAGCCTCGCGCGAGGAGCTAATCTTTTGTCATTACACTATCACACAATATCTTTTGCTGATGCTAAAGTCAATAAAAACCAATTAGGCGTCCTATACAGAGTATCTTTTCCTTCTATACATGCATGTGTGGTTCAAAGTGGTGCGTGCGAGCCTTCCGCAGTCTATCTCCAGTAGGGATATGAGACGAGTGGCGGCGGGGAGCAGGGAGCGAAAGCAGCGCTGCGGTGGAAACAGATCTTCACTTGACATCAAAGTTCAAAAGATGAAGCCTTAGCTCCCCACAGATGATTGATCAGCATTTTCCAAGCTCTATACACAAGATCATGGCCCTTTAAAAAAATCATATACAAAGCCTATACAATATAAATCTATTGAATGTATACCATAGCTGTAATTTTTCAATCACATCTTATACCATGCTTTGCTCTGTATACAACTCTGTACATTGTTAAATATAGTTCACTGTACTTCCTGTCACTGTTCCACAATATACTATACTATGCTTTATTGTGGAAAGGCCCTTTTCAACAACTTTTCTTAAATTCTAATGGCATTTGTAAACATGAGCATTTAGTGTTTTGTGCCTAAATTAGTTATATATATATAGTATACAATATACAGACAATATAGTTCTATATTGTGATTTTAGGATGATTGGGTATGAAAGGAGCCTCAGTCATAAAAATGGCTCAGCACTTTGTGCCAAATTTTGTGAGAGATTTGTTAATCAGTTCAAAAAGAACATTTCTCGCTGCAAGAGTGAAAAGAATTTAGGTCTTTTAATACCTACAGTACATAATACTGTGAAAAGGTTCAGTGATTCCAAGGTAATCTCAGTGGATAAAGGCTGAGGGCAGAACCCACTAATGAATGTGTGTGACCTTTGAACTCCCATGTGGCATTCCATAAAAACTTGTCACACCACCGTGATGAATATTGCCAGGAAGGAATTAAAACCATTGTCACTTAACACAGAAATGTAGCTTGAGACTCTATTACACAAGGAGGAAGCTGTACATCAGTTCCGTGCAGAAACGCCACAGAAACGAATTCTCCAGACCGGAGCTCATCTGAAATGAGCCTGAAGACAGTGGAAATGTGATCTTTGGTCAGACAAGTCCGTGTCTCATTTTGTTGTGAGAAAAACATTGAGGTTTTCTGCAATTACGATGAAAAAATTTAGAGAAAGAAGAAAAAAACGGCATCTGTGATGATACGGAGATGCATCAGAGCCCCCAAATCTGCAATTTAGTCACGTCACTTACAACTGACTTGCATATCTATGAGGGTACCACCAACCTGTGAGTGTATACTGGGACTTTAGAGAGACATATGCTGTCATCAAGGCAACAGGCAATGCCTTTTAATGAGAAATTAGTGGATATTTCGGCAGGTTAATCCCAGGTTTCCTCCTGCATCTGCTACAGTTCTGTGGCTTCACAGACACAGAGAGCAGCCCAGGTCTGTCTCCTACTGAATATGTGCTGTACATCATGAGAAGGAGAATCACACAACCACAACTACAGATGTTCCAGTCCCAAACACGTGCAACTCAAAGGAAAGGTCATGAAACACAGGATTAAACATCCCTCTTTTCCAACTACATCTGAGTGCGCTGCAGGCACAAAACTCAAAACTTTATATGGAAAAAACAAGTCATGAGTGAAAACCCTGAAAATATTTCATTTATAGTTCAAGATTATGCTCTATAGTTTATAGTAGATTAGCTTTCAATTCTATTTTTAAAGTATTATTATTTTATTTATCCTCTTCAGGGTCCACCCTGGTCACAGAGACGCACACAGACAGACGCTCACATTTACACCTACGACCAGTTTAGACTCCCCAATTAACGTACGGTAACATGCAAGACTTTGGACTGTGAGAGGAAGCCATAGCACCTGGAGGAAACCCGCACAACAAGGGAGAACATGCAAACACCACAAAGAAAGTCTGAGAGACAGCTGTGCAAACCACTCCACCACCATGTTCTCCAGTACGTTACCAGTAAAAGCTTTATTTTGCTCTGTAGGAACTACAAAATACTAGAATACACCATTATTATAACGGCACACACTAAATACTACAGTATAGTATGTTGTACTAGACTATACAACACTGTGATGGACCATAAACTTCCTGTTCTGCACTTTACTGTTTTACACTGTGTGGTGCTAAAGGATTTTACTGTTCTATGCTGTGCTACAATATGTTACTGTGCGTGTTTCTGTGTAAAGTGCTGCACAACAGACAATGTAAGATTTTAACACTGACTCAATGTTGTTGTTCAGATGAGTGCTAATGTTTTGCATAGCAATACTGTATTATATTATAAAAACATGCCATGATTCTGCGGTTGAGCCTCAGTGTGGCTGTCTGTCTTTGGCTTCAGTGCGCCTGTCTATCAATTTTTCTGTCTCGAGGCAAGTCACACAATCTATTCATTAGCCCCCTTCCTGCCGCCTGATAGGCCAATTGTTTCTCACTGATGCACTGTGGGAGAGATCCACACCAGGGGCACGCTGTTTTTGATACACCAAGAACAAGCAGATACCAGACATGTTGAGAACAGCATCCACTCGGTTTTTCCAAAGGAAGAGGCAAATCTGTCAGATAAAAAGTACAAGTCCGCACAGGGCTTTGAAGGCCAAAAGCAGTCAGCTCCATACTTATCAGGCTGGTGCTGACAGTAGCACCGAGCTAATGGGCTCATCTGCGAAGCATATTGACAGCACAGTTCGCCTCAGTTCTGCGCCAGACTATTCAAAGACAGCATTGTGCTCTATTAGAGGTGAGATGTGACAGTTTGAGCACTGCAGTCTTACAATTCCATGTTGCCTTACTCATCTAAAGACCTGACAAAAAAAGTAAACTTCTGTGTTCACAGAATTGTTTTGCACCACGTTGTGAAAGAGGTTTTTTTTTCAGCTTCAGATCTGAATTTTGTATGTTGTTAAGATGATGGCTACGGGAAAACAAAGGTAGAAGCTGCAGATCTTTGGTTTGCAATTCAAAAGGAATACAGAGAGAGGAGCTCACTCGTTTGCAATGTAAACAACCATCTATAATTGCAAAGCTGTCAATAAAGCTACTCGGAAAGACGAGCGTGTCCATTGCTGTGCCAAACGCACATGATGCAAGTGCCCATACCTGCGAGAACCATACGTTTTTTTAAAATCTTCAATTGAGTTTAATTGTTATATGATTATGTTATTAACTTTGTTTGTGGTGAATAAACCTCACACCATTAATATCTTGCTGTTTTCACGTGTCGCTTATTTTAATTTGAGCCTCAGTGCAACGCCTCTGATTCTTACATTAGCTTGTTCTCATCCTCCACTTACTGTCATCAAAGGTTATTTATATTTAGACAGGCTGCAACTGCTGTAGCCACCAGCACATGACTGAGGTCCTGACATTTGGTGAAGCAAAACAAAAATTCACTTATCAAATCGAAAAGCGGAGCAAATTTCATTAGGCGCTCCCTGAATGCAAGTGTTGTTTATACCAGAACCAGTTATGGATTTAGCAAGCCAACAGGGACCATCAGGATTACGTGACAAGACAACTCAAATGATTCATTATCTTCCAAGTCTTATTTGAAGATGACAAAAAAACTAATTATGAATCATGGTAACAAGCTAGAACTGTTTTTCTCACTGTGCCCAAGGTCACATTGCCAATTAATGTTTACAGAGCTGTGGGTGTGATCCCAGTGGGAAAAGACAAACCACTTCTCTTCAAGCTGTCATCTCCTGTGTTCTTTCATTATCTGCGCTAATCACTTGTCCACCGTTGGCTACTGAGACCTCTGATGTGTCTCTCTTTGTTGCTAATGAAATTGTGTTGTGGTATATGGGCATTTTCTGGTGTTTAAAGATGATGTCTATCCATCCAAGGTTGTGAAAGACGAATCTAAACAAGCTCTGCTCAGCCATGGTGTAGGTTTTCTAATTGAACATAAGTGTTCTCCAAAAATAATATAATATGTAATAATTACCATGATGCAAAAATAAAAATTCTTTTTATACCAAAGTGATTTTTACAGTGATTTCATTAAAAGCAGTTTTTGTAATATTTTGTCGAAAATCGTATTAGAATTAATCACATTTACAAAAGAATCAGTTTTAACGTTCGATGTTTTTATAGTGACACTGAAATAATGACAGTCCTTTCTAATGCCCCCTTCCAAAAAAATTAAATGCATTTTTATTAAAGAGCAGAGCCTCTAGATCACCCAGCAGTGTCCATATATTTTATGAAGTCCTGTAATTGTTATTACTTCTATGGCGCAGTGGACAGTGACTGATGATGTCTTCTCTTTGTGGTAGTTTATCAAAACATCAAAACCCATTTTTGTGAAGGTAGAAAATGTGGATGCCAGAGTCTGTCATATACTTGTCATATTTTCTTGTCTTTGTTTTTCTCCAGCTGTGATGTTTGGAACTGTTTGTGATATTTATTTAAAGCTGGATTTATTGATTTTTCTGTCCACTTAAAGACAGTGAAACAAGCTATAACACTGGCTATTACTGCCTTTTTAGCTGATGACTGGGCTCCTAATGGAAAATCGTTGTGTCTTCAGCTGCCAGAACCTCCAATATGTTCACCAGTTTCTTGCTAACTTTGCCTTGGTTCCACATTTGTGCCACTTTAATAGGTACCCCATGCAATCCAAGAGAGCAGTAATGCCATGAATTCTACTTTTACAAAGTTAGAATCTCAGTTTTTAAGATGAATCAGAAACATAATAATTCTACTCTCTGATTAATATTGGGGTCACAGTGGTTTATGGGAAGAGGATGTTATAAGGTTTCGGCCACCTTAAAACACTGGAACAACCTCTTCTTATGACTCCTGAGTAAGACAAAAGCTGACAAATTATGACATTATAAAACTAGAATTCATGGCAGAGCAGAGAGATAAATTTGCTTAGAAATTACTCATGGGTTCATCACTGCCATTGACCAGTCACATGTTAATTAACCAACACATGGTCAATACAAACATGTTGATTAAAGCAACTTTACAATCTTTACCTTTGCAAAGTACGTGCAGTATTTTCAGGCCTTGTTGGAGTTGGTTTGACCTTTGTTTTGCATGTCTTGGATTCCGACTAAATAAAGCCATTAGAAAACCTCACATTATCATTTCTATGATAATGACACAGTCCTAGCCAGGAGAAATAACAGCGGCGGTTACTACTGAAGGAATTAGCAACCATTTGCATTAATAAAACATTAGGAAGCAGTGGTCAATTTGCTGTGTTTTATTGACAAATATTTAAGGCCAATCGAAATGCAATCACCAGGAAACCATCCCTGCACAAATTAATGACTCACGTCTGTTTATCTCTTTCTCTTTACCACTATCTGACTTTAATTCTATTTTCTGTCTTTTTTTGTGTGTTTTGCAGGAAGCCAGATGTACTCGTATAAAGAGTCGTGTAACTACTCTCTTTTACGTGGGGTTCATTTCCGTAAGCAGTCTGCCAAAAGACTAATAGCTCAGCGAAGTTGTTAAGATGACAGCGCTGGGGTACAATTTGCTCAATGTGAAGAGCACACTCAACTTCCTGTTGACTCATAGCAAGCGGGAATCGGCATCAAAGATGTAGAAAAGGAGGGGTGGGAAGAGAAATGAGTAATGTGATGCTGCCTTCAAGACTTGAGAAAAGTGTTCAAGTTGTTGGTTTTTGGAATGACCTGACATATAAACTTTTGTTTGACTTTGGTTGCTCTCGATCAGATTTGTAAAACTTACTAAACCTTTTATTGAATGTTTTACAAGCAACACAAACATTTTCAACCACAAAAGAGAAAAAAAAAAAGGTCTTCTTCTCTTTTCCACTCCCCAGCTGGGTAACAAGCAACTGTGTTGAAGCTCCACGAGTTCAAAGGCTGGAAGTAGAGTTTGTCCTTTGAGCTGTGGAGGCTCAGATCTCCCATCTTCCCCAGGTGACCTAAATGCACCGTGAGCCAGTGGAGGTTGGAAAGGGTGGCCGCAGCTCGTTCTTCCTCTTTCTCGGGCGTGGCAGCAACAACACCTCAGGGGCCTTTCCCCCGTCGGTCTGATATTCCTTTCCTGCCCGATCCTCCCCTCCCCACCCCATCCGCTTGCTCGGTCTCCCTCCCCTCCGGCCCTCCGTGCTTTTCGCCGTTTGATTGCTCCTACACAAGCTGCAATTCCCTGCAGTAAGCTTCCAACTTTTTCCTTCTCTTCTTTTGTGTAGATGGGGGGTGTTAAGATGAATTTACAAGGCACACATGCAGACAGTGGGCAGGGTAGAGACACACTTATATACACAGAGAATGACTGTGTGAGAGACAGAAGGTGGGAGAGCAAGCGACTGTGAAGTTAATTAGAACATCCTGTGTCTACTTCTTTCTCTCTCACTCTCTCTCTCCCTCCTCTCTATCTCTGAGAGGCTTTGATGTGGCTTAGTGCCTGGAAACTTAATGAAAAATGTATAATAGCCTTTCCGTTCACTGTCTCTGCCCCCTTTTCTTTTCTCTCCTTCCCCCTACTCCTCCCTGCTACTGTGGGTCCTGCCTCCATGACACGCTGCTTTTATGCTACAAGCGGCAAGTTTCCAAAAGCTACTAAGAAGATCTGTTACACTTCTGTTCAAGGCTTCGTAATTTTGAAAATGCCATTTACATCTAAAGAGAAGACCCCTGCACACAGGATGTCCTGAAAGCATCCGTGTCCACAGGTCCACACGACAATCAGGTGCGTCCAAATTCGAGTTTTAATACTGTGTATCTGTGGATACCAAGAACATGTGTAGCCTGCCACACTGGGCAAGTCTTTTTTATCACAAGTGACTTGATCCAAATATTGGAAGTCCTGGTTGTGGTTGTAATACGTTAAAGGAGAGGACCACCAAAAGAGGTTTCCCTTTCAGTGACCAATTCTCCTGCTCATTGAATGAACATAAGAAAATAGGCAAACAGACAGATAAAACTACCATAACACTATAAAATTATAACCCCCCCCCACCCAGACGGAAAGAGCAGAAAGTCAGACACAACAAATTGACCACCACAAGTAAAGCTCTGTAGTTTTCAAACAATGAAACCCCCCCTCACATTGCATCCATTGTGTGTAAATTAGTTGAAACATAAAGATCACAAGTTTACTCTTAGTTGTACCCTTCTCTTTTGACCCTGCCGCCCCCAATGCCCACCCCCCCGACACACACACACATTTCCTCCCTCGACGGTTGTTTTCTGCCAGTCAGCACATCCCCGGGAGGGGAGGGGTATTTGATTCCTAAACCTCCCCGACCCCTCCCCTCTCCCTCCGTTCTCTCCTTGCTCCCAGTCTGCGTTTCCTTTCAGCTGCTCGCTCTCTGTCGATTCGCCGCTCTCCCACAGAAACAGTCTGCATTACTTACCATCAAGTCCAAGTTCAAAGATGACATTCTCTGACTTTACTGAGGTCCGTCAGTTCAACTCAGCAAAGTCCCCGCAGTCGGGAAAAGGGAAATGAAAAGGAAATAAAAACAAGTTCTCGTGTCATGTAAGAGTGACATCGTGGACCAGAAGGAATTGGTGTCAAACGCAATCCATCACTACAGATCAGCATCATTATTAAGTTGCACAGCATCCATCCACCTGCACGTTTTCCACTCACAAATCACGTCTCTCATTAGGTGGTGCGTTTTTTTTCCCCACCTGCTCATTAACCATCTTCCCTCTTTGCAGTTGTAGCTTCCCCACTGTACCTGTCCTCTCTCATTTAGATCAGCATCTCCCATCTGCAGCCCCTTCTCATTTCATTCCAGCTTGTTCATAAAGACAAGGCTCATTTTTGCCTGTCTTTTTTTTTTTTTTTAATCTTCACCGCCTTTAGACGATTCACTGTATATCACCGTATTCCCCGGCGTGTTTAGAGCTTTTAGGCACGTACAGTTTATAAGCGCACAGCAAATACATTAGATAAATCAGCACCTTTCCTCCCACTTTCCATCTCCTCTCTCTCTCTCTCTCTCCTTCTCCTGGGTCTGGGAGCTATATTTGTTAGTGGAGTTGTTTGCAGATTCATCTCCCCTCATCGAGACTTGTCTCAGCGTGTTAGCGACTGCTTCATCTTGCTGTCTCGCTCACAAAGAAGTACAGAGAACTCTCGGTTTCTAGATATTTCTCGCTGCTTCAAACAGCTACCTGAGCTCCCCATCCCCACACCAAAACTACAACTTCTTTCCTCCTTTCGATAAAGGGCAGCGGGGAAAGAGCAGCATTTGTGCAGAATCAGTGTAACTGGCTAATGGATGTGACTTATGGAACATTACCTCACCAACACAGACAGCTTAATTCTAACGGGTGGAAAGAACATCTTTTTCTCCCTTTTTTTTTCTGTTTTTCATTCCTCACTCACATCCCTCCTAACCCTTAGCGTTGCCTTCTCTGCTCTCCCCGTCTCTCCCCTCCTCTCCTGGGACCCTTCCTCCATCATACTTAACTCCTCTTCAAAGCCATCTACTCCACCTCATCTCCCCGCCCCACATCTCCATCTCTTTTGCTCTCTTTCCGTCTCTCATCACTATTTTGGTTTTATGAGCTGGATGTCCTCTGTCTCCTTTATGCACCCATCCACCATTTCAAAAGTAAAGTCGAACGCACACAACACCCCCTCCTTCCCTCCCTCTGTGTCCTCGATGGGTTGAGCAGAAGGTCGTAGTCATCAGCAGTCCATTAGGGCACAATGGCAGGAGTTGTGCTGCTCCAACAGAGTGCAATGTGCTGTTCTGGAGGCAACGGGGGCACAGCACAGAGAGGTACTGACTGGCCCGACACCCCCAGCAGACAAACAATGCTGCTCTTTTCTGCCGGCTGTGCGGCTGAATACTGTGGCCCTGAGTCCTTTGCCAGTGCAATGATGTGCCTTATTTTTTCATGTCTCATTTTATTGGCACTTAAAGAAAGGAAAGCAAAACTGCATAACCTTAGTAAATAATACATTTGTGTTCATATTATGTGATTGCTCAGTGACATTTTCACCGTGTACCAAAAACAACAAGGTGCTTCACAATCACTAGCCTCTAGCCTCCATTATCTTTCCATCTTTCAATCGGTAGAATGAAAGACACAGATTGAATTAGAGGGGGAAAAATGACGACTTGTTATTAAAGCAAACTTCAAATTGATTTGTGCTGTGTGAGTAGTCACCACAGGTTATAATAGCGCTGAGGTACTTTCTGTGAAATGAAATAAAGTGTATAGATGTGGCATATCCCTTACAGACCCTGAAAATCTACTTTTGTAATTTTTTTTTACTATGAGCAATGTTGCGCTACATGAACATATCTTTTTCGGCCAACTTTGAAACCCTTTGCCCTTGTTTTTTGGGTAGTTTAATCTTTGGATGTCTTTATCGAATAATATGATTAACCCTTGCAGCTGTAGCAGTGCGTCAAGAATCCCAGCGCCTAAATACAGGCTCCTTGTTGACTCTCCCGAGTCTTTTTAAGATTTAAACTCTTAAAGTTACAGTGTGTAATCTAAGCTACTATTAACATCCCATTTAGCGACACAGCTACAGTTTTGTGTCTCTTTACACTCGAACCACAGTAATGGTAAATGGTCTGCACTTATAAAGCGCTTTTCTACCTGTTGGTCCTCAAAGCACTTTACACTGCTTCATATTTATCCATTCACACACACTGATGGGGGACACTCACGCCATCGGCCAACACTCACCGGGAGCAACTAAGTGGGGGTTCAGTGTCTTGCTCGATGACCGGAGGAGCAGGGGTTCAAACCAGCAACTGTAGGGCCGCGCTACCTATTGTGTCACAGTCTGCACAACCATTTAGGGAGTCCTACTTACTAAATAATAAGGCAGCAAAACTTTCTAATCACGTAGAAATCATGGCTTTTCTCTCATTGGTTACAAGGGCGAGTCTCTCAAAAACACTTTTAACATTGAATCTTCAGCTCATCAGTATTCATGTTCATGAATGCCAAAAGCATTATTTTCCAATTACAGCAAAATATTCAGTGAGCGTGGGGAGGTATAACTCTTTAATCATTTGGGAATAACTGTCAAATTTAAAATACAGAGAATCTAATATTTGGATTCCTTCCTTGTCATATGTTTTTTGCCTCAAAATATTTTCATTTGGTGAGAAGACTCTTCACTACTGAGCCATAATGTTGTAAGACAACAACATGCCAGCTGGTAACAAGTCACACGGCATTGAGGATGCAGATTTCATATTTATATACAGTATATTCAAATTCTGACACTTTCTCTGGCCACTTCTTTCTGGTTCTTGTTTATATATGGTTTCTTCTTTTCAGGGTATAGTTTAAACTTTCATTTGTGCCTGCAGTAACAAACTGTGTTCACTGAGAATGCTTTTCAGAGGTGTTCCTGAGCCCATGCAGTGATTTCCACTACAGAATCATGTCTGTCTGTGCCACTTGAGGGCCTGAAGATCACAGCCGTTCAATATTGGTTTTTGGCTGTGTCTCATGTGTACAGAGATTTATCTGACTATTTTAATGATATTGTGTACCAAAGATGAAATTTCCCAAATTGTTTTGCAGATTTACATGTAAATAATCTCAAAGTATTTTTTTGTGTGTGTGTGTGTGTGTGTGTGATGAACCTCAATCCATCCTTACTTCCGAAAGGCTCAGCTTCTCTGGGTGGCCATTTTTATACCCAATCATGATACTTAACTGCTACCAATTAACCTTATTAGTTCTGAGATGTTCCAGATGTTTTCCTTTAAATTATTTCACATCTTTTCCAGGCTTTTGTTGACCTTGTCTTAATATGTTACTGGCATCAACTTTAAAATAAGCTATATATTTGGAGCCTGCAACAAATGTGATTACAGTTGTCTGTTTGTTATCAAAAGTTATCACGTTGGAGTATTTTAGGTATTCCTTTCTGGCATAACCTGGGTTCAGAAGCAATATTCTGCTACACTGAACTTGATGATGCAGAATGGATGAGCTTATAGCCTACAGCACTGGTGCACTGTGGGACCTGGGAATGGTTTTGTTCTTATTTGCAATTTTTACTACTTTCAACATTAATTCTTAGAAATTGTCCTCAGGAAATAGTCACGGAAGGTATGTTAATTTGCCAGCTGTGTCCCAGCTGATTTTTACTTCATAAGTGACCTTCTTGCTTTCACTTTAGTCTGTGGTGACATTTCAGTTATTGCAATATGTTCATCAGTTTAGACGGTATAATCCTAAATAAAGCTGTGATTGACAATGCCAAAGACTGTCTGCCAAAGCAGCACTTAAAACCTGCAAACTGAAGCTGTAGCTCCATTATTATGCACACAGGTCACAGATGGTCACGGATAATAGGCTCTTTAACGGCTGTTATTATTTTGGCTTTATCCCCATTTCCCTTACCCTTTTCCTTCACAAGCTTTTGTTGACAAAATGGCAATCTGGCTCCAATCAGCACTACCCAGTGACAGACAACAAATTCCGGAAGATTAGACAAAAAGGACCCGCAAACTGCATACCTTGCTCATCAAGCATTAACTTAGGCTAATGAGCCTATTCCAGTAAGCAAACATCAAATTAACTTTGTACTCTGAAATGCAGAAATTGTCACAAACGCTGGCATATGTATTTATGGACTTGTTTAAACAATGTGTGCTAGCTGTTTGTAGGATGCTGTCAAAAGCCACAGAAAACATAAAACCGGCGTGCCAGATGCCACCGGAAAATCGGTGCATTTATGTCAGCGTCACAATTAACTCCTACCACCTGTGACAGGTGCTACCTGCTGTTTGAATGTTCCAAGAGACGAATTCTCTTCGAATGCCTGAAGACACTGTTATAAGAGACATTACAAGAGACATGAAGTGACAAGACATCTTTCAGTAATTAGCTTTATTCTCACTGTGTATGCATGTGTGTAATAGTGTGAGTGCCTGCATCATAAAAGCAGTTATTTGTAGTTATTGTGTGTCAGAATGACAGTCAGCAGTACGCAAAGCGGAATGTGTTTGATCATATATGCTGCCGCATACCTCGCATGTGTGTGTATCCCAGTAAGTTGTTTGTCTGGAATTTCTTTTTCATTTCGGTGTCAGTGCCTTGCAGACTGCACTAACCTTTCAAAATGGCACCGGCTGTCCATTTCCCTGGCAAGAACTCCAAAAGAATGGAGTGTGCCGCCAATAAGGTTGGCTTGGCTCCCCTCTGTCTGAATTACTCTGTTTTTGTCAATCACTCTATCCCTGTTTACGCAGGACTCAATTTGCAGTGATTGATTCTGCACCCGCTGCACACCCCGCGTCTTGAATTCACGACAAGACTTTGGAAATTGTCGGCCATCGATTCTCAATTCACCCACTCCCGATGGCAAAATTTGTCTTCACATTCTTGTCATTGGGGTGCAGCTTAATTAGATTTAAGATTTGTTCCATTTGGACACAAATGACAGTTAATAGTTCTTGTGGGACTTTGCACACAGTCTGTCGTGCTATTGGAATGGCATGAAGCCCAGCTGTGAATGCAAGATGTCTTCATTTTTACAATGAATTGATTAAGTTGCCAGTAGGCTCCAGTTGACAGAAAGCTCTTATTTTGTTCCCAACAAAACATTTAACAATTTATGCCACATGCTGATTAAAAAACATTTTTAACTTTTAGCAGACACAAAGACATTTACACAGTTGCTGCTGAGCTAAAACAATGAGATCAGCTGGATCTTGATGAAAATGCAACAAACCCCTTTTTCCTAATCTGCTAAACTTGCCAGCAACTGAAAGAAGGTTTTAAAGAGACTAGGTGCTAAATCAGAGATTGGATTGGCTAGTACTGGGAATTTCTTGTAATGGTGTGAATACATATTCAAAAGCCTTGTTTTGCACCTAAATGCATGACTGCCCATTCAAAGCTCTCCACCTGCCTCCCACTAACTGTCCTTACAGTTGCCCCCCTGCTGACAAAATGACAGATGGGACGTGGAGGCTTTTATGACCTCAGCAAGCTCGCAAAGGCAAGTTGGTGCGCCTTAAAAACCAGGCCACAATCAGTCTTTTCATCCTCCACGGTTATATTTCTGGAGGACACGTTGGCATGAGAGGAAAGTGTGTCGTAAAGGTGACCGCAGCTCCTGGTGTTTGGCCAGAACAAAGTGGAAACACAACCAATGGAAGCTCTGTTCTCCTCCTCCACCTTGACACCACAATCCTTCTCCTTCTCCTTCCTGTTTCTTCCCTTTCTCTTTGTTCATTCATGCATCCCCTCCTCCTCACTTGTTATTGTTTTCTTTCTGTCATCATTTCTTTCATTCTCTTGCTAACCCCAGCTCTTTTTCCACCCCCTCGCCCTCCCCGCCTGGTCTTGTGCATGTCACTTCTCTTCTCTCATTGCCTGCTCCTCCTCAGCCATCTCCTTTGCCACGTCTCTCGCCCTGCCTTTCTTCCTGTCTTTTTGGCTATGTCCCATTTCCCCAATTGGCTTAGCGGCAGTCTAATCATTCTCCAACACCCCTGCTGTTGTCTCTGCTATCTCTCTGCCTGCCGCCGCCCTAATCCTCTGATCAGTAAATACCCCTCTTGAGCACACATTGCATTGCAGCATCCCACTGCCTTCCTAGTGTACTTCTTCCTATTGCATGCTGATGGCCCTCACACTCCCTAACACAGCAATGCATCACGTTAAAGCAAACGCAAGTGATAGAAAACTCCTCAGGCCCATAGATGAGTCCAAAGGTTCCCTTGGTACAACTCTCCTCTCTGACTCAGTTTCATCAGTTTGATGGTGAAATACGAGCACAGACTGCTGACAGGAATTAAGCATTAAGGTCACTGTGACACGCAAGGTCTAATTACTGTCTCTACAGTCACACGTTACTAAGATTTCCACACTAAAAAGTCATTTAGTTCAACTTAGTGCAAATTTGTCAGCTCTTCAAAATGATTTAATATATTTCCAATGCAAGTCAGTAAACTAAAAGTTCTGTTGACATATGCTTCACATGATAGTTAAATTTTAGAGTGCATAGAAGCTACACACATTTTTTATTTCTTGTTTAACGTCAGTGAAAGATCATTGTTAACTGTGGATAAGTTACAGTGAGGGTTAGATAAGGTAAGAAAACATAGTAGATTCCTCTGTTCCGAACTTAAGCTTCATTACTATTTATCTGACTATATGATTCTTTTTTTTTTAAACATTGGGTTCATGAATTCAGACAGAAGTCAACAATAACTGCCTTCATATTTGCAGCTGTCATCCCAGCTGAAATTCCTTTTACTAGCAGATTTTTTGAGCTGTAGCTATTTACATTTGCCTTCCATACTTTGCTTGAAAACACTGTCTTAGAATGACCAATTTGTTTAGGGAATGTTTTGCTGTCGAGCAAGTATCGCTGGAGCTGCTGGATTGGACATTTTCCTAATTTAAGACAGCAGGTTAGAGTTTGATTTTTATGGAATCCTAGAGGTTGAATATAACTAACCTGAATCTCATGAAAGGAAACCATTTAATCTAGTGCATAATGATAATCTTTAACACATTCTCACTACCACATAAACATACAGTTGGTATTTAGTGCCTTCTACAATATAATATCACCATGTGCTATACATGGCTGATACTGAAACAGCAATATAATAAACTGCTAGTGACACCCAGTATGACAGTCTGTACACTAATGATTAAATTATAATCCGATTAAGGCATTATTAATTTAATGCTAATTGCTATTAGAATGGTAATTAGTGTAGAAATGGAAGAAAGTCACACCTATGAAGGTGTAATAATTTTATCGGTTAAAAGTCCAAAAGGCAACTCCCTTCTGGTTCACATAATCCAGCCAAGTAAACCTAAAAGTCGTCTTTCTTACCCACTAAGGAGCTAATCACTAATCAGCGTGCTCATTATTAACCTAATTAGCTGCACCTGTAGCCTCCAGCTCCTGAGACTGATGCCGGCATACCCAGCCCAGCGTTAGGGCAGCATTCACAATCAGCACGGGGACAGCCGAGCTGAGTAATATGGCTGACGGATTAAAGGGTGCATCCCCATAATAGGGCATTAACCCCAGAGGAATTAGGGATAAAAACCTAATCTATGCTTTATCTACAGTGCTTCGTATTTGGAAGTCGCTTCTGATTGCAACTACATTAACTTTGGCTTATTGTATATTGTATGTGTTACCTTCGCCTCCTTTTTCATGGTAGTGAGGCCCATGCCAACATCGGGGCCAAAGCCGATGGTGTTTCTGTCTTTTACTTATGCACAGAGGCAGGGAGGAAAAGATGTAAGAGAATTAATTTAAGGTTTACTGCATCCAATCTAGAATAAAGCTGCTTACTGTGCAGAAAACCGATACACAAAACAAACCCTCTCTATCTCTTTACGTGATTCGGGGGCTGCCCGAGGCATCGTTATCGGTCCTTGACTTTTTGTTATACACTGTTGCAGCTGCAGATCCCAAAATTCCACTTTTAAACACATTTTGCCTCAGCTCTGTCTTGACCCTGATAATATTACTCAGTCTAAACTCACAGCTGACCTCCACTCAAAATAATGCATGTGCTTCCTTTTCCTCTTGGAGTAACTGGGTCCGTCACAAGGCACAATATATTTAGCGCAAAACTGCAGACTAATATACAGAATATAGATAATTATAGCTTGACTTCCATCCTCATAACCCCATAAATAACCTAAACTCCCACCTTATTCTGTCCTTGAGTTTGTGATGAGACCAATTTTGGATTCAGCACTGAGTTAATACTGTAGCTTCACAACAGCCCTAGACTTTGGACTCATCATTCTGTTGCTCAGTTACAGGTTAATATCTCATTCGTCCCCAAGTACACAACTGGTTTGGACATTATCTTCCCCAGCCTTCTTAGAGGACACTTAAGTACCCGAGGCTGCAGTAATCAAAGCCATCTCACACCCCTCTCTACCTGAGCTCAAAGTGTGTATGTACTAGGACAAACTTTAAAATGGACCATTTCTTCTCTTTAATGTTTTAGGGATAAAAAAGTAAAGTACTGCTTCAAGATCAAACTTGCAGCGCCTGATTAAAGTCTTAGAATGGCCGTTTTTATTCATTTTTCTATTAATTCTTTATCACCTATCACTGAGGTCCCTTTGCTCTTTGATTCTTTCCAAGTTGTCCTCTCTTATGTCTTCACAGGTGTCTTTTCTGTCGTTTCACTTTCATCTTTTTCTTCGTGTTGTTTGGTTGCACTGCTCTGCGATTTCTCTTTAAGTTCTGCAGAAATGAAACCTACAATAAAGCATAATTCAGATACACACAAAACAATAATCCATGCACTACTATCTGTACACAGATTACTGCTGTATGATGAAAACCACTGTATTGAGTAAACTGTAAATTCTGTTTTGTATGTTTTGTTTTAATAGGAATGTTTAATTGCATTGCATTTTTCTCAAAGTTTCAAGTACAAAATTCTGATATTTCCTTTCCTGAACAATAATTTAATCCCTATAGTCTTTATTTAGTAAGGACTGTCAAATTGTAACACTGCTTTTATTCAGTAATTAGTTTTATATAGTACAACAATGAACATGTTACATGTTTTTCACTAAATGTTGCAACCCTTCCAAGAAATAGTAGTTTCATTTGACTCAACAAACAAGTTTGAATAGCTCATATGTTACAGGAATTAAGTGATTATACTCAGCAATTTCCAGAATCTGTTTTGTTGAGCCCTGTATCTGTTTGGGGGTGGTAAATACGAGGCAGTATCGAGTGATCATGTTGCACTTTAACTTGCTGGCTTAAGGTCATTATGATTTGCAAGATTTATGTAACTACAGTCTTGCCAAAAACAACCTCCACATTACACAAGTGTGTCCACCCTAAAAAGTGATTACATGTTCAGGAAATCAGCGTGCGGAGTCAGATCTTTTTACTTGCAATGTAAATCAGTTATGTTTTCTGAAGAGTTTAGTTGCTGATTCCTTCCTCCGCGTATTGAAAAATACTGACAGGTCCTACGCATTTCTTAGAAATATCAGTACGATTACTGTTTGTACAATACACAGTGTGCTGGATTGTAAGTAGAGGCTCACAAAGCCAGGTTTTGTGGTCCTGCTACTGTGCATGCAGTGGAGGACTGGGGAAATTGAAATGCAGCTGTAGATGAGCTGCATCAGCCTCCCCTCCAGGGGCAGACCCAGAATCAACTTATCCTCCCTAAATCTCAGCCTTGATCACAGGCAGTGAAATGCACAACTGACCGCTGATCAGTCAGGCACTGGGGGCCACTTATGAGTACTCCCTGTGCTATTCATCAAACTGACGGCCAGTGATTGGGAAGTGGACCCAACAGAGAGATATCTGCTGGTCCCTGAGAGGGTCTGGAACTAACTGTGTGTGTGCGGGTGTGTGTGGACTCCTGAGGCAGGATGACTAGCGTTTATATTTGTCTATCTATGTATTCCTCAGATTATTCAAAGAGGCATTCATCACATCAACACCCCATCAGCTAAGTGCAGTTATCGTTTTTCAGTGTGCGGCTGCCATGGCAGCAGTTGCGGGGGCAGCAGCGAGTTGGGCCACGCAGATGCTTCGTTGGTTTCTATAATATTAATCAGCTGTGTCAGTGCACACTCCTCCACTCCACTTCAAGGCAATGATTAATAGACTCATTAATGCAAAAAATACATTTGACATGCACTGTTTGTGTATGTTCCAAAATACTACCATTTAATCTACCATTTAATGCATAACTGACCACATTTACCTTATAATATTACAGTAAGTTTCTGATATCTGTAACTCACAGCGGAGCTTAGCCTAAAAACAGGACACGCTGTCAAAACATGAAAGTAAGTGCCCACTAGTACCTACACTCATTAATTCCTCTTATAAGAAAATGTGTCGTTTTTTTACTTTCTTCTTTTGTGCACATTAAACAAAGTACTGTGGATATGCTGTTCTACTAGTGAGCCGCAGAGGTTTGAGGGCTGTTTTTTGAAGTAATTGTATAGTCTACAATCACCATACAGAGCACTGAGCCAACACCGACGTTTAGAGAAGCGAGTAGTTGTCAGCAGCCTGGATTCGTTGGTTCGATGGTGCGATAGACCTCAGTTGTCCAGAAACGATTTAAATCATATCAAACATATCAAATCAAAAGACCCCTATTAACATTGTCCACATGCTTTTAAAGTCTCAATAATTCCACGTGAAATGACAAGCATGCACAGTTCACTGGCCGAAATATAAAGAAGTGCAGAATTGGAGCATAGGTTGGTTAAAAATAGAAAAGATTTTGGAATAAAGAAATATGTCATCCAGTGGAGCAGTTTGGCTGGATGATATGTAATGAAAGCCTATGGCACAAAAAAATGGGAAAAGAAAAGATTCAGTGTTTGCCGTAATTTTTGCATGACAATGTGATTGATTTAGAAAATGAGTGAAATTATCCTTTAGGCACAGAGATGACAGTGGTATCAATTTCCCTCCTGCAAGGAACTAACGAGTTGTATTTTCCCAAAGTATTTGTCTAACATTTCAGAAACTAAACTAAAATCGAATTATTGTGTTCTTCAAGATAAAGTGTTACTTGTTATTATGGCTTTTCATGGCAAAAAGAGGGTCATCTACAGGTCAGCTAGAGGTCGTGTACCTGCAGCGTAGACATCCATTGTGACTCAGAACTTTTGTGGTGTGTAACCCAGAGCCTCATCCAAATTTCTCAACCGTGTAATCCAAGAAAACAGAAATGCTTTCTTCTCACTCCTTGCTGTGCTGAACCAAAGCTTTGCCCGTTTACTTTTTAAAGTTGCAGAAAACAGCCAAATGGAAAATGTCTAAGATATGTTAGACAATGTGTGAAATGTCTTCGCAGACATGCATTTTCAAAACATGCCCTTTGAGTCTTGGGAAACCCCCCAGAGTGAGACCGTCAATCATCATTATGACTGGTTTCCTCATGATAAATGGTAACGCCTTAGAAGTGTCTGCATCTTTATGTGCTGCAGGCAGGGCAAGGTCAACTTCACACACTGATTTGTCTGTAGAGGGTGAAAACATGGCTTGAATTCGCAGCACAGCAGCCAAAAATAGAGTGCTAAAACCCTAAACACCCCACCAAAACCATCATGGGGCTTTTCCCTCTTTCTGTGCTGCTAATTCCGTATTTCTGCATTTTACAGTTATCTCCGTGCTCCTCTCTTCCTCAGTTTCTGAGTTAAATTAATTCCAGTTCATTTGACTTCTGTAATTGGTTTAATTAGATTCATTTAGTCGATTCAATTTGGTTTAGACTCAAGTAAAAAGAAAAAGAGAGGATATGGACAATAACCAGAGCTAAAGCAATGTATAATATACTAACTTCATCAAACTAAATAAATAATGCATAATTGCATTTTTTAAATATCTGCACATGCTTCTGTTCGTCTCTCGATAGGTGACAGGGAGTTATTTTGCCGCACTGATTGTACATTTTGGCATTTCATCAAGTAAATCCAGCCGCATTCTCATTATTTATTTCCTTTTGCTTCTTTGCTGTCATGTTGCCAGTTTGTTTTGGAGACGGAACAGGCTCGTGATTTCTTTGTGTCTGTGCGTGTGTGTGTGTGTGTGTGTGTATGTGTGTGTTTTTATCTTGCTGTGGTTTCCTCGAGTTTTCAGACTGCAGTATTATCCAACTCAGCTTTGGTTTTGTGTGATATTGTTTTCTTAGAAACGTCTTATTTACAATGTTGCAGTAAAAAAAAGAATAACCCAGACCTGTATTTTCAAAATACCATAAACAAAAGTAGGACATAGTCATTATAAAGTACAGACACATTAGAAGCGCATGGATACTTTACACAAATTTATTATATTGATTTTTCATGAAGATATGATTTTATCTCACCACCACAAATGCACTACAAATAGAGCCTAAGGGTTTCCAACAGCATAGTTATAGTGGAGGGAAATGAAAGTGCTATAAATCCAACTATCCTCTCTAGGAAAGAGCTCCCCAGACACCCTCAGATTGATCCACATTAGGCTACACTCTTTAATTTGAGTTTGTCTCGGGCATTTTATGTTGATTCAGTGATCAAGGGCACAACGGCCTCTAGTTTTTCTGGGGTTACAGCGCACATACGATCAATAAAAAAGAAATATACCTTCCAGCATCATAAAAGGTTTCAATGAGCAGCTACCTCAGCAAACATATTGATTTGTGGAGCAGATTTTGATAAAACAACCCAATGTTGTAAAAATGCATCGCTGAAATATTCTCTGATTTATTGCTTGGGATCAAGTACCACCGGTGGGCAGAGTAAAAAGTGGCCAAACACTTAATGGTCACTGTTTGGTTGTTTGAACGTGTCTCTGCTGAGCTACTGACTTGTGGTCTTTACTGAACAGTGTGATCCTGCTCTTCAACAGATGCTCCTACCCTGTGTAAAACATTCATGTTTCTGTCAGTACAGATTTGTTGCTCTGTCGTGCTTTTCATCTTTGGTGTTTTTTTGGAGGGATCTGTTGGCTTTACTCCATTATTCTGAACATTACTTGTTACTTGTAACTCATTATATAGTTCATGTCTTTAACTTTGGGTAGTCAGCCAAACTTCGTCAGACTTGCCTTCATGCACATTATTTCTGTTTGCACGTGCAGAACGAGAAAACAAGGCATCTGAGTTCAACTACAGCCTCTCTGCTGATGGAAAGTGGTGTATGACATTGAAACACCAGTGGCCTCCTGGTTATAGGTGCCACAGTGCACGACAGTAAAATAGCTTTAGCATATCCGAAACCAGCAGTGACCACTCAGAATTCACCCTTCTTGTCCCTCGAACACAAGTGATGCACTGTAAACCACTTTTCAGTGTGAGCACCACTCTAAGCTTTAATAGCTACTTTAAAAGCTAAATCCACATTTCATTGTTTCCTAAAACATGGACCTCAGCAAATTTATTCAAAACATAAATTTGCAACCCATTACCAGATTTTTTTTTATAATTTCAAAAACGGTAATTAAATGTATTATTGTCAGTCTCTTTCTGAACTTTTCCGTAACATGTTCTTCCCTTGTACAATTTTCTTGACAACTCTGATTGACTACTACACAAAGCTACAGGTGCTGTCTTAACTGTCAAAGGGACTCGCATTTACACGTCCACCATTACTGCAAGCCGTCACACACACATCAAACTATTTGCTTTTAGTTCCTCTGATTTAAATCACTTCTTGTACTTTCACTGCAGCATGACTCTTTGGATTGTGTTGGAGATCCCCTGTGATCCATGCTCACCACTCTGGAAACCACCAGTTTTATTTTGGGGCCATCGTGTGTGTGTGTGTGTGTGTGTATCCGTATGTTAACTCCACAAGTTAAGATGATGGCAGGGGACTGGAAACAAGCTTCTCTCTCTCTCTCTCTCTCTCTGGAAGCGTGTAAGTAAAGTTCTTCCACCTGCACTCCAAATCAAACACGGCGTTCATTTTGCAGCATGGTCCGAAACAAACAACTCCACTTTGACCTTGTCTTTCACTGATGGTTAATGGCTTTAAAAGCAGAGAGCGCTGTGCTTTCTGCTGCAAAGGCCACTCACTGTCAGTGTGCACAAATGTGTGTGTTTGTTCTTCTGCATGCACTCGCTCATACACACCAGTGTAACTACCATTGTATGCCTCTGTCTTCCTCCTGTCTTTATTTGTTCCTCTTTGTCTGTGTCACACACTTGAACAGGCACTTGTTTATGTCACTTTAGAAGACGTCCCCAGGAGACGCGCCACCTTTACGCCATCAGAGACAGCACATGCATAACCTCAACTTTGCCCCTTAATTGAAGATCAACACTGAAAGTGCCTAATTCCATTAATATAAAAAACATTTTAGACATTCAGTTGTTCCCCAACTGGTTGAAAGTGAAATATCTCAATAGCTACTGGATTGTCTCCATACGATTTGATGATCCCCAATGCACCGTGTAGATGTAGCTACTGCCAGCTTTGCTGTAGATGGTCTATATTGTTTTTAGTAATAACACAAGTGTCAGGTCAAGATTATTCTGAGGCTGTACAATATTGCACTGAATTAAAGAACTCAATCTCATTCCCATGGCATCAAATTCTGATGCTTTGTCAACCCCTTTATTGCCTCATACTGACACTGAAGGTGTCCTTTAGCATTTATATGATATACTAACATGGGAAAAGCAGGTGCATTTGATGTCAGGAGAATGAAAATTAGTAAGCATCTCATGAAATAGCAGCTACAGTCTTACGTCAGACCTGTTGTCATGACAATAATCATAAATGCTTGATTATAGCTGTGGAAACATCAAAGTTTGATTGGCTTAGGGTGCAAAAAAATTATAGAGCTAGTTTAAGTAACAACTACTTCCTTACAGTAATAAATGTGATTGTGGAGTTCTGGACACGAGTGTTGGCCCTGTTGACCCATCCATCCACCTCTGCCTCCTCTCCACATGGACTTTATATCGCTCCAGGTGTCAAACATTGCTGTGTGAACTCAGTCCTGCTGCAAAACCTTAGTTTTGACACCACGGGAATGAGGATGAAATGAGGTTAAAAATCTTTTAATTATATGAGAACATTGAACACTGGAAATTTTGGATTTCTTTTTTCATGAAACTTTAGACCTTGTATTAAGTGTCACAGTACAAAGTTCTGAAGGTCAAGTAACAGATATGCTCCACTTGTTTCTAGTAAAAAGTTACATCCATATGGGAAAAGAATGCTAATTAAAACAAGGCAAAAACATGTCCTTGAACTGATTAGCCTTGGATAATCACTACTTAATAATCAAATCCATAACCAAACTAAGGCAGACAAGACATGACTTTTGTGGCTTTGTTGGATGACACCATCTAATGTGCAACACATGGGGAATCTATTTTTAATTCACACACAAATTCATATGAGCATGTGGATAATCATTTCTTAATGTCCAGTATATATATATAATTTATGTATACCAGTATTTTATCTAGTGCTTTTGTGCAGATTTCCTTTTATTAGACTATTAGAAAGTGTTAAGACTGTGCCCTCTGTTCGTCACTCTTTTACAAATCTTTTTAGTGTTATACACTTAGTAGTTAAAGCTATAATGAGTAATTCCAGCTTTTTATGAAAAAGAACATCATTACTTTGCAGCATTGAGTGCAACAGGTGGAGAGTTGTGGTGCTAAGAACATTAGGAACATTATGTTGTGAGATTGCCTGAAGATGTTTTTCTCTTTTGTTGGTCTGTAACTGCTTCGGATAATAGAAACAGAAACTGAAAGAATGACTTCGATATTATGCGTTTGGAGGACATTTTGGAGACACATGTCACCATTTTATTGGGCCACTCACACCATTACCAGTCTGAGTGAAGAACAGCCTGCAGTAGCTGCCTGCGTATGTGTGGAGCAGCGTTTGTGCTGAGCTCGCTGCTGTTGAACCCTTGAACAGCTGGTTCTGATGGAGGTGCAGGTGAATGGGGAGGAAGGTCACTCCGGCATGATACAGACATCAAGCCTGCAAGCAGCACAGAAAGGATGTGTTTTTGAAGTGACAGCACCAAAATGATTGGCTCACAGAGGTCATGGCCAAATCTGATTGGTTGAAGAAAATAGCGTGTTCCAGAAGGAGAGAGTAGTATAGTTCAAGCACTGTCTCAAGCTAATCCTCGCTTTAAAGCGATGCCCCAGCCATAACACACATCTTTAGGGTCATCTCCAACTTTAGAGAGTGTCACCGGAGAATAGTTTACAACCGAGTTCAGACGTGAACAGCTGACTTTGACTTGACTCTGAGTAGTTTGGCTGTAGACTGACCCTCATGTCCCTTTAACCAGTGAGATTTAACAGCCTTAACCCTAAAACTTCATACGTTTATGTGCTTAAACCAACTTTTTACCCTTAAATTGAAAGGTCAGGCTCCATGACGTCACCGTGTAAATCTGTGTATCAGGACGATAACTCCCATGTGATGGTCAGCTACTTCTTCCTCCTCTCCTCACCTTCATCATTGTTCACACTGCTGCCCCCCACCCACCCCCATCATCCCGTAATCCTCCCCTCCCACAGTCCAGTCTTAGTCCCACATCCACTATTTTCGTCTTTCCTCTTCCGCCCGCCTGAGTGCTGTCTTTTCCTGCCTTCTATTTCTGTCCCGCTCCATGTCTCCTCTTTCTCAACTCCTCCTCCTCCTCTTCCGTCTCTCCCTCCTCTCCTTTCACATCTCTTCTCCTTCTCAGGGGTCCTGTTCTAATTCAGCATTCATCCTCTAACCCAGTTTTCCAGTCTCTCTAATCCCCCTTTACACTATAACTGCTTGTAGGGACGTATAGTACCGATGAAGTCACAGAGGTCTCCTCCATAGTGTACATCCTCACACCTCATCTGTTGTCTCCTCTCCTAACTTCTTGTGTTCTCCTTCCATTTATTCCTTTCCTTTCCTTGCTGTTTCCATCCTCCTCTTATCAGCCTCCTACTATAATTCTCCTTTTTTGACATTACAAAGTCGTAGCTGGCCAGAGGGCTGGTTAAGAGAGGCTTTTGACAAGAAGTTTCAGGGAAGCAAACACACTCTCTCAGTGAGGAATTAAGAAGATGGCTTCTTATCCGCCGTAAACACTTCTCAGTCCCCTATTTTCTTCTGCAGTAAACAACTGAGTCTCCTCTGTTCTGTTCTTCTGCTGCTATCTGTCTCCCACTGTGACAGCCTACTAAGACACGAAGCCACCGCTGCTGTCAGACTGAATAAGTGAGGCCATGAGCTTACCTCCAACATCTAGTATTGACCTCTGTGACCAGGGACGATGTTGGACTCCTGGCGTCTGGCCTGAAGCTCCGTTCGACTCTCACGCTGACCTTCCCTGTGCTTGTGTCACTGCAGTGGGTTCACTTTCACACTGCTCTGCACTTCTGCTATTCGCTCTGAGGCAGCTCCATGGAGATCTTGTTCAGTTTTTTTTTTTATACAAAAGAAACATACAGCTCGAAATGCGAAGCTGAATCAGATGCGAATGAGTTCTTTCTGTCTCTTTAACAAGTTGGCGTCTGTGTTATCTGCACTTCTTATTGTGTTATAACATGGCTCAGCTTACCGCTAATTCACTCACCACACCCACCTCACAATCTTGTCAAACACTGGCTCACTCTGTCATCACATCTCATGCCTACATCTGAATCTGCACATAATCTTTTAAGCAATCAAGGCATAAACGGCATCATACCTTCTTCACTCATTCACTAATTATAATATTATATACACAGTCAAAGTTTTAGTGAGTAATTTGGGCTTTGTTATGAAAAAAAAACGTCATTTGAAACATCAGGGGCAACAGGTGGAGAGTTGTGGTGCTGTTCCAGATTTTAAGAACATTAAGAACATGATGTTCCGAGGTTGCCTGGAGATGTTTTTTTCATTTGGCATCCTTTTCATTTTAATTCAACAGAAACATCCAACTCAAAATACAAAGCCATACAAAGTGCAGAAAGATTCTTCGAAGGGTCCTCAGTTCCTAAATCTGTGTTTGACAGTCTTTTCAAACACTGGCTCACGCTACCACCACAGCTTACGCCCACATCTGAAACTGAAAGCTGATAATCATTTAAACAATCAGGTGAAAAATGGCACCATGACAACAGTACCTGTTAATTAAGTGCAGAACTGCTTTTAACAAGACTCCTCATTTGAACTGTATTGTATGATATTTTCATGCTGGAAAAAACAGACAAATGTGTTTAATTTTCTCATAATGACACACTTTTTTTTTTTTTATAAAATAGTACCTTCCAGTTCAGGCAATATGTCAGAATGGGAAACTTGACAGTATCAATGTCCAGTCACTGTTTTCCAAAACAGCGTGGGTAAGCAACTTGATTCTTTAGCATTGTCTTAAAATGAAAATGCTAAAGTTCTATGGAAAATATATCTTTAATCTTTTCCCCTACCTCCCCGGGTAGTTTAAGCATCAGTTGATAAACGTCACATTACGCAAATCCTCTATAAGCAAGTGACATCCCTCCTACATACAGTAGTTATGCATTTACACGTAGACTTGAATGTAGTGTAGAGCTGGTCACACCAGAGGACATGTCAGAAACAGTCATGGCTGACAGCTTGCAGTCCTCAGGCCACATCAGAGAGCTGAGCCCCCTTTAACTTTCTGCCAAGACCACGTAGCCAGGGAAACACACACACACTCTACACACACACACACAAGGTTTTTGCATTGAGTTGGCGTAGGACTTGCCCACTTTTAAGCCTAACAACTACTTAACCTTATCCCTCATCCTAACCTCAGTTCAAGTCATCACTGTCCAATTCAATGAATTCTCCAGCATCTGGTTCCATCAGCACAGACAACGTCCCATAGCACAAACCCGTAGTTAAAAAGCTGCATGCGTATATCTACACACGGTGTATGTGTCTGACCTCTGACCCATGTGGAAAATGCCATTGTAAAGTCACAGCTGACTCGCCAGGCTGGAAATGCTCATTAGCTCCCTCCCACCATTAGCAGCAGCAGCAGCATAATTCATGATGTGCTCACAGCAGCTCGCTGCAGAGGCAGGCAGACGCGAGGCAGCGACACCACTTACAGCCAGCCCTTACAGCTGGCTAACCAGTATCTGCAGCAGTATCATTTCCATGTTGTCACCACTCATTCATTGTTTAAGTTCTGCTTAAGCAATTGCAGCCGCACGGCAGAAAGGGCCCATGGCGATACATCCCGCCCGCAACGCCTGCTAACTCAAATGTAACACAGCGTCCTCCGCCTCACCCCCACCAAGCTGGGACTTGGAGGCAGACACATAAGATGCAGCTGAATGGCTTCAAGAACTGGCAGGTCCTCTGCGGTTTTTCAGCCAGTCAGAGAAATGGAGCCAGAGGAGGAATGGAAACGAAAGAATTCAATGAAAAAAATGTGTCGTTATAAGGAAATAAAAAACGATGAGTGAAAAAGAGCACGATGGGGGACTGATTAAGGAAGCGTCGTAGTAATGAACGGGTTCTTCCTGGGTCACCGTGGTGGATAGCTGCCATTTCCACGTGAACGGTCTGGCTGATTAGCCAGACAGACAAATGGGGGATCATGCATCGCTACAACCAAAGACAAGGCTCCTAGAGGAGAACAAGCGAGCAAGGGTCTCTGCAAGAGAGATGATAATGCTTAAAGTCGAGCCAGAACCCTGTGGCACACGCATTTCTCTCTTAATTAGATGGCAGTTTGAGCTAAAAACCCTCTCTCTGTCTGAGGGAACGCCATGGCAACAGATTGGGAAGGTGTTGATCTCAGGTTTGTGTTTATTGTTCATTCATGAAACATTTAAAGGAACAGATTGCATTTACATTTATGTGTAAATGACAACTAAACTTAAATTATTGAATTGTATTTTTTAGGGGAAATTGTGTAAAATTCAGCAAATGTTTGTGAATGTATAAAGAACTGTAACTTTCAAGCTGTATTACCACTAGGAAAACACAGTGATTTGCTTAATTAAGCACAAAAACATCATGGTAAAATTATGGTTGGGCACTAAATGAACACACTTGGGTGTGATTAAAATGTTGTGGTTTTGCTTCAATTCACTCAAATACACCTACATTCACTCTCACTGACTTACAGTGGTGTGAAAAAGTGTTTGCCCCCTTACTGGTTTCTTAGTTTTTTGCATGTTTGTCACACTTTAATGTGTCTGATCATTGAACTAATTTATTTATTAGTCAAAGATAACACAAGTAAACACATCATGCAGTTTTTAAATGAAGGTTTTTATCATAAGTGTAAAAATAAATCAAAAACCACATTGCCCTGTGTGAAAAAGTGTTTGCCCCTAAACCCTAATAACTGGTTGGGCCACCCTTAGCAGCAACAACTGCAATCAAGCGTTTTCGATAACTTGCAACGAGTCTGTTACGGCGCTGTGGAGAAAGTTTGGCCCACTCATCTTTGCATCTCATCTCAAGCTGAAGCGAACTTGGATTCTGCAGCAGGACAATGATCCAAAGCACAAGTGGCCTAGTCAAAGTCCTGACCTGAACCCAATTGAGATGCTGTGGCATGACCTTAAAAAGGCGGTTCATGCTTGAAAACCCTCCAATGTGGCTGAATTACAATAATTCTGCAAAGATGAGTGGGCCAAACTTCCTCCACAGCGCTGTAACAGACTCGTTGCAAGTTATAGAAAACTTGATTGCAGTTGTTGCTGCTAAGGGTGGCCCAACCAGTTATTAGGTTTAGGGGGCAAACACTTTTTCACACAGGGCAATGTGGTTTTTGATTTATTTTTACACTTATGATAAAAACCTTCATTTAAAAACTGCATGATGTTTTTACTTGTGTTATCTTTGACTAATAATTAAATTAGTTCGATGATCAGACACATTAAAGTGTGACAAACATGCAAAAAACTAAGAAACCAGTAAGGGGGCAAACACTTTTTCACACCACTGTACATTATATCACGTTTATCACATGATTCATGTGACTTGTTACCAAAGAGCAGTATGAAAGTTGTTTCAGACTCGAAAATAAACTTCCATCTCCGGAGGGAAAGTTTTCTGCTTTGTTGACTCATCTAGTCAGTCCGACCTTCTGCGTCTAAATACTAGGTAACCGTGTTATGTTTGCGATAGCCGTTGAGCCTTGCCCCCTGCTAATATGTTTCTGTGGGTAATTTTTGCCTGCTTGTATAAATGACCTACATAGATTTTTCCAGGAGGACAATCTTGAAGTTTGTGTTGCAGCTCTGCTTTAATTATCCTGCCTGCTTGTCTTTATTATGATAAATGTGACTAATGAATTGCCTCTCTAGTTTTAACATCTGTACGGGCGGAATGAAGTCAAATTTCCTAAAAAGTTACAATATGCAACTGCAGCATAACTTCAGCTTCTTACATCAAGAGTGTAAATGCCGTCAAAGCCAATGACAGCAGCATCCCACAGAAAGGCAAAAGGTTTTTATCTTCCTGGTTGGTAAGAGGAGTGAGCCTCACTCAACAACCTTTAGTGGAAATTTCTGCTCTGCTGCCAGTGCTGTTTTGTGCTCGGTGTAACTGGAGGTGTTGACAGCCTCTCTTCACATAGTCTAGTCTCTTCACAGATAAGTTATAAAGGATATCTAACAAATATTTTAAATTTACTGTAGCTTGGATGACACTTTGATGACAATTAACACCTTTCATATATACTGTAGAGTATTTATACACATGCAGAAATACATGGCTGCACCGTAGAGTCAAGCAAAACCATTTTATCCAGGCTCCAAGGTGACTCGGCGGGGCCAAACCTGGTGTGGTGGGATTCGATCCTGTGAGGTTCTTGCCCAATTGTCATTACATTTTCCTGGTTACAGTAATAATACTAAGCTGCTGATATTTAGATAGATTTTACTTTGTGACTAATTAGCATATTTGTGTGCTCACTAATTAGCAAAGCTGAGGCTCTCATGTTTCATCCCCTGGAACAGTGTGTCTATGCCAGCTATTGGTCACTCTGTCCATTAGACATTTAAAGATATTTCACTTACATATCTAATAAATGAAAGCTATTTCCTTCAATGATCTTAGAAATCTATGCAACATTTTGCGACTACTCAATGGAGTGGGTGGAGATGCAGCCACTTTGGGACTGACATTTGACTGACTTCCCCTACTCCTTCAGCCAATGCGACCTAACAGTCATGTCCATGATAGTAGGTCGCCCCTAACTTAAACCGGAACTAGGCTGACCAAAATAACTGAGCACCAGCACACCCAACCTTAATGTCTGAATATCTGGTTTTGTTAAATTTCATCACTGCTTGTTAGGCCACTACATAGAGACAATACTGTCTCAGAAAATTGCCCAATCCAGTGCACGCACGTCTGCTTCAGCTGTTCATCTGGCCTCTTCCGACAGTCCTAATTTTATGACATCCCACAGATGTTATGTGCAAGGTCAAACATTAGCATATGGACGGGAGGGATATGTCCTTTATTTTGGGGAAGACAGACAATGTCCAAACCAATATTTCAGCAAACTCATTAGTATTAGCTTTGGCGTGAAGTGATTCTATTTCATTTCAATATGATTTGCTTCAAGATGACCACTTCGAGTGTGATAAATTGCTTGGAGGAAAGGGTTCGCCTTACTTGGAAGTACCATGGAAAACATATTAGAAGTGAATTCCTGGGCAACTGTTATGTCTCTTGCAGTCGCAGTCATGGCATCTGTTGTCAAAATTCAGATGACAACTAAGTTAGTTATCTGTGTCTAAGCTTCCTCTGTATTCAGTGTAAAATCATGATTTTCCACAACAGAAATGGGAAAAAATGAATGAATAATGAATAAACATCTGGTGTGTAAAACTGACAGGAATTTGCTAAAGAGGACTAGACTAGTTTGTGGCTAGTCCATCTATTTGAGGTCAGTGGTCCAGCAGCTGCTCAAAATACTGATGTTGAGTTTAATGAGCTGCTGTTTGCCACCAGGGACATGAAGGAGAAACAGGTGGGATTTTGAAAAAACCCAACATGAAAACAACATGGCTTCATGAGTGTAGGCAACGTGCGTGCACAAATGTTAGCGTAACTTTGACTGAAATATGTTTTTTGCATATCAAGTGTGTTTGGATAGACTGTGAACTTTTGTGTAATTACTATGTAAAATCAATTGTCAGTAGTTGTTTGGAGTTTTATGTTCATAATTCAAATTAACCATGTTTTCCTGTTTTACAGTAATTATGTGGAGCTGATTTGAGCCGGGTGCTCATAGTAAAAAAATTAACTTTGTGAAAAGTTTACATATAAAACAGAACATATTCAATATGTGAAGAAATGTGTTACAAATTCTACTGCATGGTTTTTAAACTTCTTAAATAACTGTGTTTAGGCCAATATAGGCATATTTTACTGTTTACCACTTAGTTGTTGCTCATCCAAACACGCTGGGCATTTCTGTAAGTAAATTTTTTCTAAAAAACAAATTGTGGACCTGACATTGCATATTTTGTTCTCCCTCAGTCTTTATCTTTTCTGTATCTGTTCCCTTTAATCCTTGACAGTTTCCTGCCTGTAACATTAACAAGGCCATAAAAGTGGAGAGGCAAGTGTAATATAAATTAAACAAATGTCAATTAATTAGTAGTTTGAACTATTCAATTTCCAATTTATAAAAACGTCCATTATGCCATAAGGCTCCACTCGGTAAACCATAATAACAAATGAAAGATTTCTTTGCAAATTTAATAAAAATCTAATCTGCCGAATGTAATTTAGAGCCTCAGTTCAGTACTTTGTGGAAGCCAACTTGGCAGCAATTACAAGTCTGAGTCTTCTTAGGGATACCTGTTTTGCTGCAATCATCCTTCTCTCATGCAGTTTTGGCCAGTCTCCACGTTTCACCATGGATTGGTATTAGTCATTGCCTGGCGTTTGCCAGACACGGTGCTAAGAGTTCTGCTCAGGGAGTTTAATTTCACCTAATCATTGTCCTGGTTTCTCTGGTTATCTTTTGTATGTAAATTCTTTGTTTGACAAATTCCTAGTTGAAACTTTGATAATTGTACATGATCTGCCACTATTTTATCGTGGATGTCTAAAGAGAGTTCCTTAAAAATGAATGTCTTCATTTTTGCTCTAGAGTATGTACACAGGTATGATCCTTTCTAAACAATCTGCAAACAAATCAGTTTGCCAAAGATGGACAGCAGAAAAAATCAAGACTTGCAACTAGAAAGGCTGTAAATAGTGATCTTACTTTTTATTTTTCATACATTTGCAAAAGTAAAACAAATATCATTATAGGTTACTGAGTGTTACTGACTGAGGGGCAAAAAAAACAAACATTTATTACAACTTTATCAGCCTGTATATTTATATTGTGTATGAGCACATATTATTTTCAGGCCCATCCACTACAATAATGATGGTGAGAATCTGGCTGGACAACGGTTTGTCAGAAACAGAGAGCCATTCAGTGCTGAGACATCCTTCCAAGAAGCCCCCTGGGATCTCCACTAAAAGAGAAGACGAAAATGGAGAAGGGGGAGCAGAGATGGACACAGGAAGTCATTACAATCTGCTCAGAGATTGGTTTGACCTCATCGTCCACCCCCTCAGTACCATGCCCAAAGCCTGACTGGACGCAACAGATGTTACTGGAGGTGGAGTCAGGGGAAATGGCAGGGGGGAGCTGAGATGACAGCTGTACATTGTTTGTCCACGCCAGCCATTGTCTGAAATGAAGGATTAAGGAAGAAGGAGGAGGGAGAAAGAAAGAGAAAGAGAATTGTTGATTACTGGTGTTTGTAACTGCATTTTGTGCAGCTTTTGGCAGAAATGTCAATAATGTGATTGAACTAATGAAAAAATAAGAAGGGAGAACAAGGAAGGAACTCAGAAAAAGAGCGAAGGAAGAAAGGAGGAGAAGCCAGCCAGGCCTTGTGTGCAATTACTGATTGCTCTCTGGCCACAAGCATCCTCAAGAATAATGGAATCTGAGACACTTAAAACATATTGGAAAATCTTCATTCTATAGCCTATTGATAACGGAGGGTCAAAACAGTTTGAGGTTTCCATTTATTATAATACTTTTAAACCTATTTAACCCAGCCAGCTGAAATTCTATTGTAGGCAGGAAGGTTAACAGCAGCATTTTTAGTGGTTATTAATTATAGATGGTTCACATTTGATTATTTGTTGCCAGTTACTGATTGAAAGGGTAATAGCCCACAGAGGCTGGATTACATTTAAACACACTAGACTATGTGCAGTGCTATTTTCACAGGCTTATTTCTTGTGATTTAAGTTTATTTTATTATTTTTCATCAAAAGTGAACATGTTTTAAATAGGCCTGCATTAGTCTAGTGAAATTGGGTTTAAAGTATCTATTCTGTTGGCTGGATGCTGTAGAAGCAGATTAATGCTAGAATGTTCAAAACTGATGAGAACGAAGACGTAAGCAGGATTAACGCAGAGAGACAGAGACAGATGGGCGAGCGAGGGCAAGCATCCTGGATGGTGGACAGCCAAGGCTGACAACTTGATATAGGACACAGAAAGAAAACTGCTAGGTCAGGCAAGAAGCCCCAAAGGCGAAGAGAAAATTCATGACATTCACATCACATCAGCAATATCAATTTACCGAAAAACAGAAAGCAGGGCACATGGGGAGACAGGGCAAGAAAGCAGAGGAGGAGAATGTGAGGGAGTGATAATACTGCTATTGATGCTGGTAGGAACCCAAGTATAGAAACATCTTTTCCAAATGGCTCCCTGCTACAGCCAAGGGAGGGTGGAAAAGCCAGCATGCTCGTCTTGATGCAGCAGAAGTATGGAGAGATTCAGAATGACACAGCCAGGCGTCTCCCAAGGGGTAAAAGAGGGAAATAGTGACGAGACTTGTTCCAAAATCAGCTGCGCAGACACAAGTTTTTACCAATGCCGACCAACAGCACACGATTATGGATGACAAATGGCAGCGGTTTTAATAGCCTGGAGGCTTAGTCAGTACATCGCTTTTATAGAATTAACAAACTCAAATCGATGGCGTTGACAGATGATTTTTTTTCTTATTTAATGACTTTAAGTTCAGTGTTCTGGAAAGTAGGTCTAGACAAACATGCTGAAAACACTATAAGCAAAGTCACACACTGAAATTCATACAAACTACAAATACATGGGCTTTAACAGGTTCTGTGTTCAGTCTGACCTTTAATAAAGCTGCATTAATCAGTATTTTTAACTTTAACTAACCTTTGAGCAAAACGGTCAGATGTGGAAGACAACAGGAGTGAGAGAGTTAATATTGGGCATGGTCCATGTGGAAATAACAACGTAATTATCCTATCAAATGTTAATGTTGCACAACAAAAAACACCAGGCTAATGTCCTGCACACAATCTGTGGCCTCCGTTTTATGTGTTTGGCATCAAACACATAAGCTACCAGCCATCGTTAATGTTGAACAGAACATTGTGCCCAAGATCATCTTTATTTAATCTGGTGTCTGTGATAGATGGGAGGGTGTCAGGTTATATGATCTCGCCATAAATGTGGGCACTTTTAGGAATCCAAATATGCAGTCAAAAATCAATCTAGTGGGATAGTTTGAACAGGAGTTAACACAGCCTGCCACTTAAGTAATGGTCACTTTAGCAACCGACATCTGCTACTGATGAAAACACAATATATCTGGGACATTATTCGTTTTTATTTTTTTCATTTTTATTTACAGCACAAATCAAATTTTAGAAAACAAATCATCCTTTTTTGTTTTTCTAAAATATTTTAGAACATTATTGTTTTTTGTTTGTTTGTTTTTTTATTATTTTAAAATAAAAAATATGAATGCCTCACACATAGATCAGTAAGAGTGAACCAAAACAGTAAAGAAAATCACTGAGCTGAAAAATTGTTCACATAACGCTCAAAAATATCAAAACACTTTTATTTGAAACCAAAGGTTTGTGCTTATTCTATAAGCAAAACATGTCACATAGATTTACTGTACTGTAAATATTAAAATACTGATTAGTCCCTCCATGAACACTGACAGACGTCTAACTTGCTAAAATCCCTGCTCCTGTCAATGCAAGCCTCGAAAAAATATTTTCCTGAAGCCCTTTGGAAGTGATGGGGCCAACATCCACAGTGTCTTCAGTCTACAGTCGCCTGCCAAAATATTGGAACAGCAAAACTAATTCTTTTGCTATTGCTGTACACTGAAGACATTTAAGTTTGAAGACTTAAACATGATAATAATATAAATAAAATTGAAAACATTAAAATTACTATTCAAACACTTTTTTTAAGGGGGAACTTGACTATATTCCAATGTGTATCTACAGCTTATATGAGGCTTAGGTTGTCTGTGTTTGTTAAATAAAGTGGATATCTTCCAAAATCATTATTGTGTAAAATGCCCAGGACAGAGTTTCCCTGTTGAGTTGCAGTGAAATTAAAGTAAGAAAAGAGAAACAAGTTTTATTAAAAAGGATGCAACTTTGGATGATTCCCACCTTATGTGACTAATATAGAAGGCTGAAGCCTAATATTAATGTCCTAAATAAACTTTTAAATACATTTTTATACTGATGGAGCATTTACAGTTGTTTGTAAAGGTTTGCATCCCTTATTTTGTTACTCCTGATGATGAAATAAAATTTGTGCTTTATTAATAAGTAAGATTTATTAATATGTTAGGTTTAACTTTGCGGCCACTTAAATGGAGCCACCCAGCTGTATGTAGGAGGTATTATGGATGATGTTAAATATTTTTATATTTAACCATTTATCATATTTATCCAATAATATATTTGCCATCTATCAGTCTTTGCTTAAGTGTTTCCAAAACTCAGCAGGTTTGAAAGTTGCAATGGCTGCAAATAAGAGGCAGGGACTCGCCACAGCTTGAGTTAACTTACTGCTCACATGTCTTTCCTGCACTTTATTGTCCACTTTATTGAACCATTATGCCTCTGCCCCACTAACAATATAAAATCAGAGCGAGAGAAACAGCAGTTTTCCTGATTTATTCTTCTCCCCTGTACTTTTCTGTCTCTCACGCTCACTGTCAAATGCTGTCCGACGCTGCCCGCTCATAACAGTCAGGTGTTCGGTTCAGCCTGGAGTGTAATGCAGGGCAACGATAGCACATGGACGACATTAAATATTTACAGCTACATCTTATTCCTCTCTCCAGTTGTCTGCTCTTCAATAGTCTGGACAAACAGCCCACTAGCACACACACACACACACACACACACACACACACACACACACACACACACACACACATACAAAGGAAGGAAAGGTTAACTTTAAATGTAACTCACAATGAACACTCACCGTAAATCAACCTACGCTCACAGTCAGAATCAGTTCTCATTATTTAGTTTTTATTTTTTAAAAACCCTTATTTATTTTTATTATTTAAAAAACTAGTGAAATTCTCATGAAAATGCAAAATCATTAACACCTCATTTGCACCATCCTCTTCTATTAACATAGGCCTTTTAAACATAAAAGCAATTGGTTCATCGTAAACTACAGTGATCTTGTGTCTGTTGCGACAGGAATCTTAACAAATTTGAGGTGCGAAATGAAATAGTCTGTATGAAAGTCTACATGAACACTACTGTACTGCAATGCAATAAAGCGTGTAGAAATCTAATATATTGATCTGTGTTTGCTTTTCTAATTCTTTAGTGCAATTGACCTGTTAAGCACCAAAATACCACAGTGACAGTGGTATTTTTTCATTTTTTTGATATCACTGCAACAGAATAAAACTAGAATTACCAGCAATTGTGTCATATGTAATAAAATTTCTTACGGAACGAGACAGATGTGAGGTCAGCAGTGCCGTGGATGACGACTCTGCCGTCATTCGTTGTGTGAATGTGTGTCTGAGAAGAAACAATGTAATGGCAGAGACATTTCAGGTCATCGTTTATAAAACTGCTGTTGCTTCTCATTGCTTTTTGCCTGGACCAACAATTGGCATTTGAACCCCCAACAAAGGTTACAGGTGACGGCCAACTAGCATGGACAGATATAAAAAGTCTACACTGACCATGTTCACCCTCCTCTAGTTTACCACAGACAATCTACAAAAATTTCTGAGACATTACAAATTGTGCAGTCGTTGTTAATACCCTGGTCTCTTCTGATTGACTAAGCAGGACAGCCAATCAGAGTGGTCTCCCACCAGTGGGACTTCACCGTCATACTGAAAAGACTGAAAAGGCACTGATGGGATCCACCTAGTGCCAACAGTGAAAGTCACACTGCAAAGGTGCCATTGGCTTCCAAGAACTAGTCAGTTCATTTAGTCCAAATGAGTGTTTGTACGGGGAAAGGGACAGATGAATGGCCAATCAGAAAACAACGCCTGTGGCTGTGGTTACTATGGACTCTGACATGACAGCCCTTCAAGAAAAAGACCAATACACCATAATTAAAACAGGTCTGTGCACCACTGGTGATGTTTTAGGCCACTTGTAGTTACTTATACACAGACCAACCGCAGACATTTAACAGGAAGTACCAAGTAAAATCTGCACTTACTCAATCACACGAACATACGTTTGAACATGCTGACACCAGTGACCCCCTCCCACACCACACACACACACACACACACACACATCTGAGCCTGAAGCTCCAGCCACGCCTGTGTATCCACATCTCGGGGTGCCATTGTGCACGGCCACTCAAGCAGGTAATTCACTGACAATGAATAAAATGAGATGTAATTATTTTGAAGCAGTCACTTGTTGAGCGAGGCTGAATGGGGCTGAGAAACATGTGTTGCTCCTGGACTCCATTATGGTTGTACCGCCGTGCGTTTTACAGTAGCCAGACAGAGGTTAACACTCCGCAATCAAATTGTGTGCCAGCATGTGAACGAGTGTGTGAGTGTGTTGTCGATTGTCTGGGAGAGAGTGGGTGGCAGAGGAGCAGTTAGATGGGAGTGTGGTGGTGGAGTGATTGGAGGGAGGTGGAAAACAAGCCTCTGGCTATCATCACAGGAAATGGCCTGAGACATCCATTTCTCTGTCTCTCTGCCACACTCCCTCCCCTCGCTGTCTATCTCTCCCACTGTTGCCGCTATCTTTCTTGTTCATTTAACCCCTTTTTTCTCTTTGCCTCTTGAGCGTTCGCTCTCCTCCTTCCTCCTTCTCGAGCCTTCCTTCCATTTCCTAAGATAGCTTTCTCCTTCACTTTCCATTTCTTTCTCTCTCCACATCTCTCTGCCGACATTATCTGTGCTTGCCGCTCTTTTCACTCCCCGTGTTTGTGGCTCTTTTCCTCCATCTCGCCCAAAGGATTTCCGAACGTTCTGCCTCCTTCTACACCCGTTTTAGTCTCCCTTCACGTATCTTCTCCCATCTTGTGTGTTTCCTCACTCGCGTTACCCCCTATTCTCTCATTCTCTCCGTCTCTGTATCTCTTTGCTCATTCTGTCACTCCGCTCTCTCCCGTGTACCCGAGCAGGCGGGGGACAAGCTGATAAGTCACCGTGTGACACTTTCACTTGCTCTGTGATGTTGTGTTGCTCGAAACACACTTTTACTTTTATCTATGTGCATATAGGTGGATCACACAATATCTACGTATTTATATATGGCTGCATTACAGCTGGGGAGAGATATATTCACTCCCTTTGAACTATCCAGACAAAGGCAGCGCTGCTTCACCCGCCACACCAAAGGAGCAATTCCAGGCGATTTCATCCAGTCCTGCCTTGGCAATTTGCATCCATTTTCTCAGCCCCTCTCTTTTTTTTCTAGCCTTTTCTCTCTCTTGGCTTAGTGTCTTTCATCTTAAGGCATTGCTCACAATACCCACACACAGAACTCTTGTCGCAGAGACATGCGCAAGCACACACATCACGCTCTCATATCTCGTACTGACTTGGCTGGATAAGGTTGAGCAGGGCTGGAGTCAGATCGTTTAACATATTACCAGCTCCCAGGGGTTCCTGTTTATGCCCGCTCGCTACGGAGCAGATGAGTGGGATTCCAGTAGCTGCTGTGCATTAAGTAGATCTCTGCAGGGTCCAGAGGGGCCCGACAACCTCTATGTGCAACAAATGATCATGGTGCACAAAACTTATTTCAGATTTTTCCTGATTTCAGGCTCCTGACTCATGCAGAGGATGTGTAAAGTGCAGAGCAGAGACAGATGAACGTTAAAGGGTTAACTATAGTAAGTAAAATTAACAGGAAAAATAATAAAGGCGAAGCCTTCGTTACCTTCACCTCGAAAGATGAAGGTGTGGACTCAAAGTCAACTGTGGCCTTTCTGGAGTTTCCATGTTTTCTTTAAACCATCTTTTTAGCACTAGCATTTAATGGTTAGCATATGCTATTTGATATGAATTTGAATGTTTGATTGAGGCTGACAGGAATTTATGACTTATTCATTTATAATTTGTTTTAAATGCATCCTGGTGTTAATCAAAGTGTGACAATGAGCTTTCTGGTACCACTACACTCGAAATCAAGTCTCAAGGTTTATTTGCACACACACACACACACACATTTATATAGTATTGCATAAGACAATATTATGTCTTGACATCAAGAACTTTAATTTGAAGCCAAAGTTTGTTTGTGCTAGAGAAAGGCTGAGACTTTCTTAGCAAAGGAACATTTTTAAGAGACCACCTTGACATAGAATGTCAGTTAAGTAATTGTGTGTGTATTTTTAAATTGTACTTTATATTAAATGGTATATGAATTATTTGTTCTGTATTCCATCAACTTTTTCTATTTCTGTTCTTTTATCATAAAAAGATAATTAAAGTGAATCCATGTAGGCATACTGTGCCTGTGCTGTAAGTCTGTAATATATGCCAGCCTACACAGAGTTATACAGTATAGACATGTGCAAACACACACACATTCACACACAAACTCAACTCTGTCACTGCAGACCAACCTTGTTACAGTAACGAGTGAAATTGCTCACCACACTCAAGTCAGCAGTGCATTCACATGCTCCACAGTACAACAAGGCCTCTATGCTGCTGTGCCCGTTGGGAAAAGGGGTTCAGAATCTTTCCAAAGGGCACCGGCTGAGACAACAGAGGCCCGTGTTCTCCTGCCGCTGCTGCTGGGGAGCACAGGGGCTGCTGATGGAGAGGAGTTTCAGATTTCAAAAGGTTTTTTCCTCCCATTTCTACTCCACTGGATCAGGGCAAATACAAACAGAGCACAAGGCTGCATGTGTGTCTGTGATGTGTGTGTTTATTATAGCATTTGGAACTAAATGTAAAATGTTCACAAAATGTCCTGTGCCGCGTTTGTGCGTCTGTGTGTGCGCGCCTGTGTGCGTGTGCATGTATTTTGTTCATATTCAGGCTGCCATCGGAGAGTTGCATGCAGTGTTCGAACCACCACCTGATCCCCCAGCACAGACCTGTGTGTGTGAACACATGTGCTTCTATGTTCAGAGTTGATAAAGTCACATGGAGCTTATGTCACACAGTCATAGACCCAATTTGTCCCATGCACACTTTGTTATCACGGCCTCTACAATAGCAGCCCAGTGCGTCCATCACGAGGTAAAAGGCAAGTACGGTCAGGGGATACCACCCTGGGGAGGGAAGGGGGAGAATTGAAGTTCAGAACCAGGAAGTAGCCTTGGGATAAGTGTCTCCACCCCTCCTCCTCCATCTTACTTTCCCTGCCAGTTCAACACATCTGCCTGGGCCTGATCACCCTCTTCACTCCCACACACCTACAGTTCGAGTCTCTACCATATAGCACATTTAGGATATTTGAAAATAGTGAAACAATGTCAAGCAGTGACAAATTACAGTTAGATGTTAAAAGCCTGATCCTGATCAAAGCCTGATCCTGGTCAGATAAAATATGGCAGAATGCAGAGAAACGATGAAAGCATCTTAAACATTTACTAATTCTTTAAAGACAAGCTAAATAAGTTTATGGTTTGAAATAACTGTCTAATACGTGTTTTTTCTGACAAGTTTTCATGATGAAGAAGCTGCAAGCTGTGACGTTTGAAACTCTTTTGCCAGATTATGATTTGCTATGCTAATGTCGAGGGGACAAGCTGGGGATAGAACACCACATAGGATTACACAAAGTCCACTGCAGCTCCAGCTATAAATTATCAGATGTTTGATATTCATCCCTCCATCCATCCATTTTCTTACTTACCACTTATCCAGTTCAGGGTTATGGAGGCAGGAGCTTATTCCAGTTGTCACTGGGAGAGAAGCAGTGTACATCCTGGACAGGGGTCCAGTCTGTCTCTGGGCCAACGCAGATAGACATACATTATAAGAAGAAGTGGTTCCTGCTTCATTCATTTAAAATAGGGTGGCCAAAACTTTAGAACCACCTATTGATATGATGCACTCCAACGCCACTTTTGTTATTCTGCCTGTAAGTCAGTTTTCCATAGTCTACTGCACCGGGGTCTTGTTTACCATTCCTCTGACTGGGTTTGTATTAGGCGTATGTTTCTTGAAATTGACTATCAGTCTAGTAGTGCCTTGCTACCTTTCTTCAAGTGCGCAACATAAACCCGTCCGCTCATAAATATGGGTTCCAGTGTAACAGTTGTTTTGATTGAAAACACCGTTTCCAAAGTAAATTCTTTCGTTTTTCATTTTAGAAATCAAGCCGCATACAGATACCTTCTGCTGTGTCAAGATAGAAGATAACACAAATTATAATTGCAATTGGTTATGTGTAAAATAAAATGGAAAAGTGAGAACATATGGTAAATGAAAAACACTAGTGCTCTTTGCCAGCAGGTGTTGGCTCAGCTCCTTTGCTTTAGGTTCCTCTAAAGGTCACGTTTCTGCATTTAAGCCTACCTCATTTAATGCTGTTCACATGTGCAAAACTTAGAATTATAATATTTCCAGCAGACTTTGAAAGCAGAATAATTATTAAAGCTGTGCTGCCCAGCCCCAAAGCACCGAACTACCCGCTGCCCAGCCCTCTCAGGGTCTTAGTGGTAGGGTTGTTGTACAGCTGGTTGTGTTTTCTTTGTGGAGCCAGGCCTCGCGATCACATTACTGCACACATGCTGATGAAGCAGCTCCTGCAGCCCTGTTCCGCCCCTCCACCCAAACCTCGCCCCAGCCTTTTTTTTCAGAGAGCCACAACAATGGAGTGAGGCACATTACTATTTCAATTTAAGTAATGCCACATTACAGTTTCCAATCACAGAAATATGTCGTTACTTTTGTTATCACCACTTCTAAATATAAGATTAAAGTTGAATTATCCAGGAAATACATCCCACCCACCCCCCGTTCGCCCTGATTAATTTTCATAGAATTAGTCATCGTCCCCTCGCACATTGCACTCAGCTCAGATGAGAAATGGGAAAAAAGTTGGCGTTGCCTGGAGGGAACGTTCTTCAACTTTGATTTTATCACAGAGCAAGAGAGGAAGAGAAATTAAGTTGAGTCCCAATTTTGGAGGATAAGAGGATGCAACTGACAATTTTACAGCTAGGTAATTTAGTGGTTTAAAAACTACTTTTCCAAGGGAGTTAAAAGTGAGCGTATTAAGCTTTTTGAAAGGAGTCCAAGTAATTGTGAGTTACATTACCTGGCATATCAATTTTATCCTTTTTGGCAGCTGCTTGCACTTTTACAGTCAAAATTGGTAATAAGTCAACTGTCTGTCTTGTCTGTGAACATGCACAGTTGGCAACTAGTGTCTTTGCAATATGTTCACTTTAATCAGTTTTTCGTCGGAACCTCTGTTAAGAAACACTTAAAAATTATAACAACACAACAATAGCTATTAAAGCTAAAGCTGTGCAACATCTAAAGATAAACTTGTTATGACATTGAACTTTACAATAATTTTGCTTGTGTTATAATGTGTACTGTGTTTTTCTAGAGATAATCAGCTACATATTTGGTTTGTAAAGAGGAAGAGCGCTCTTGTTCATGAGCTGATTTCAAATGTAGTTTTTGTAAAATTTTTAAATCACAGTTCTTTCTCCTTCTTATCAGCACTTCTCCCTGGAGCCTACACAGCACATTTGTTTGTCCCTCTGTGGTGTAGCACACAATAAAGAGCCCTTTAACTGCACAAAAACACCATCAACTTGACCTTTCCATATGATAAAGACAGTGGTAGTAGGCAGAACAGGAAAAGCCACCAGCTTTGGTCAGGAACTGTAGCTCCAGTCGTGACCTTAATGCACCAGACTGAAGCAAAAGCAAAATCATCGGTAACATTGTTTATTTTTCCTCCCAGCAGAACAGACCTTCAGTGATGGTTTTGGATATGCTGCCTTTTTACAGACACAGAGCGGTTCTGACCTGGCCTTTCTTTCCTTTTTCTTCACCCTGACTCCACCTCAGCCAGGAGCTGGAGGGGAGCTTGTAAAGTCAGCAGCCATATGTTGTGTTATAAAAATAATCCAGGTTTTACTGGGATTGCCATGGGAAGGTAGATTCGAGGGTGGGGGGGGGCGGTGCGGGTTAAGTGGTTACACAGCACAATTCACCCCTCTTACCAGAAAGAACTGCCCTGTTACTGTACTGACTTCCCCCCACATACACACTGACAGACAGAGGAGCCATTGCATACAGCCGTGGTGATTTCTTGGAGATAGAGCACAAAGGTGGGAGTGTTGGATGTGTATGTGCGTTATGTGCATATGAGGAGGCAGTATGTGTGAATCAGCATGTGGGGGTATTAACAACATACTGGCATTTCAACTGCTCCTCTAACAATGGGTCTTAAGTCTCCAGCCTGTGCCCACAGTCTGTCTGGTAATGGTACCAGTCCACTCACTTACCCAGCAGGATGGAGACACTCCACTGTCTCCATCCTGGCATGCTAAACATTACTAAACAATCCTATTGAGCTCCATATAAATGCCACATCTGCCCGTAAACATCTCAATTTTGCTCGCGCGGCAGTGAAAGAGATTTCCAGGAAGTTGACAACTCATATTTGCAACAAAGACGCAGATACGTCAGGATGTTCAGGGAACATCTCAGTCAAGGTGCCTTGGGCTAAAGGTCATCGAATAAATGTGTTTGGGCAAGTTTAAACACCGTCCAAGGCTTTTTCAGGGCGATACAATCACAGCTGTGCACAGCGAGGCCCTCACACAGCACTTGGCTTGAAGGACAAAAAGGCTCTAGAAGAAATTGATAGATTAGAAAAGGCCACGGTCCGTCATTTGTCTTTTGTTTTCCTTATCAGAGGCCTTCAGTGTTACTGTGTTGCTGGGGACAACATTATAAAGCATGAAAGATTGCCTAGCTTATGGGCATTTATGGCGAGTGTAAGTATTTCGACTGTTTTTCACGGTTGAGTGAGTTGCCCTTTAGGATTGCAAAGATGCCTCAGAAAAGCATTGTGACGCCCAGGCTCCAGAGAATGCAAGATATGGTGCAGGCCAGGGGGCTCTGGCAGACAGTGGAAGCTCAGTGTCTGTCCATCATTGTCCAGATGTCTGAGAGGCCACTTGAGGCTGTGGCGGTGGCAAGTGTCTTCAGTGGGATGGGCGAGGGTATGGGAGGCATTAGCATCTGTCTCCAGAATTTGAACACCATCAGCCCTTCATATCCGTCTCCTCCCTAACAAGATGAGCCTGTAAAATTAGCCTGCTGAAATGGGTAGTTGTTACGGTGACAGAGGGAGCGCAGTGACAGGGATATTTGTCAAGAATTGGATTAAAGCAGATGGCTTTCTGAAACCTCAAACCAGTGAGATTAGATTTTCACCATTGAACACTGATTGAAGGATGATTGCATTAGATGACACCAGGGCGGTAAAATACACACAAAAACAACTTTGATTTGAGCAATGCGGCAGGACTGCAATCCTTTCTGCCACATTGCAAGGACACAGGTTTCTGTTCTCATTGGAGTCTACGTGTTGCATTTTAATTCTTCCAGATGTTGGGTGTTGTTTTAACAATGCTAGTTCTATTGTTCTAGGATGGTGATGTCAGTCCCAGATTTCCCAGACTTAAATAGCTAGATGGATCAGCCCGTTTTCATTCCAGAGCGTCAAAAACCATTGCTTTGTCCAGTTCCTTTGCGTTACATGCATTACATTGAGGCTCGGAGCGAACACTGTAGTTAATTAGAAGCCCTGTCACTTAAATATTTGATGTTTAAATCAATGACATAAATTATGAAGAGAAAATCCCCATCTCATGGGGATGTGGATGGTACAACAAGACACTGGACTTCTCCACAGGAGAAGAGGGTTCGTCTCTAGTGCAAGATGTTGTGCACTTTATTGATGATTGTTTCACAACGTGGTGATCATGCTTAGAATATAAAGGAAGTAGAAGGGCGCCTTTGTCACTGTTTGTATTATTCTTCTAACTTCTAAGTCCTCTAACCCGTTTTGTATGTGTGTGACACTCCTGGAATGTCCAGTACATTCGCCAAGGTGAACCTGCAGCACAGTAATGCTAAAAGGTACCTGCAGCTTTAATGTCTTACACCAAAAAATGCACAAAACGGCACAATTTGATGTCTTTGGAAACGTAAATATCTGAAGCTGTGGGATGAGAAACTGTTGGATGGATGATTGTAATGAAACTGGCAACAGATTCATTACAATCTTTAGTAAAATATCACAACTGAATCCTCTTTGCACCATGTACAGCTAAGTTCTCAGTTATCAGTTGGAACCTTTGTATGGACAGACATTCAGGCAGTTGTGATTCCTAAATTATGTTTTTGTCTTTTCTTTCTTCTTCTTGTGCCAATGTAGGCTTAAATTTCTGGTATTTTTACCGTTGTTTTGTAAAATTTGCTACAAACATTTGTGGTAAATCACAACCGACTCAGCCTCAGTCATACTGTGTTTACTGCTCATTAGTCAACAGTATCTTGCTAACATGCTAAACTAAGAAAAAAAAGCATCATACAAATATCTGTGGGTCACCTTTTGAGAATAGGACGCTAACTTTAGCATGTAGCTCATCTGTACAGTTTTTAAGGTATACTCACAAGGATGTAAATGAATCAACACACTCAATCATTACATTAAAGAAAATGTAGTTTTCCATACATTTTATGGTTGGTTGGTTTATTTGTTTGTTCTGTAAAATGTTGCATTTGGGGGCTTTTACTCTTTAATATTGACTGTTTTGAATATGATGCACGTTGTCCAGGGTCAACCTGCATACATTTAGCATGCAGCAAGGGTTTGTGAAGAGCTTTATTCTTGTTAAATGTGATCATGCATTCAATGGGAAATCCAGCTGTGGCTAAAGAAATGCACAGTCACAGAAACACATTCTCAATGCTGAAGTTGTTAGAGCTTTCTGTATTCTACATTCGCGTCAGCTTTCTCCGGGCAAACAAGTGCACGCGAATGATGTGCATTCATAGTCAATCACTAACAAGCCCGAGGCAGAATATGGCCTTTCAAAATATTGCTCCATTTTGTTAAACCAAGGATTGTTTTTACTCAGACACTGGCCAAACTTTTGGCATCTGAAATAAGAGTATCAAACTGCAGGCATAAGAGCCTATTTCCATGTATCCTGCAAAAGAACAGAAGACAGTAGGAGTTAAGCTCCCTTGTGTAATTTCTCCTATTGTTCATCAGCGTGTTTGCATATGTACAGCTGCAGAAAGAAGATTCATGAGGCAGACTTTACAGCAAGAGGCGAGATGGAGCTGAAGGGAAGTGAGGGCACTCGCTTGCTGTTTATTATAGTAAGCCTGTTAGCAGCCAGGGGCGCAACAGAAGATAGAGAGGAAAGATACAGGGTTCCCAGGGGCCCCAACCCTGCTTCCCTAAGCAGTTTTTCCCCTTTGCGCTGACAGGCGGCACACTCTCACTCAGGGACTGAAGAAATCCCACTTTTAGAGCCTACACTGGAATTTAATAATCCCCTGAAACTATTCTCTTTACATAAGACAGTAAATTAGCATGCTCTTATTCCATCTAGAAAGACAGAAGACAAGTAAGTAAGGCAATGTAGACAGATATCCAAATTAGGCAGGGATCACTGAGATCAGAAAACACTGATTTATAGGCTTGGCAGCTGTGAAATTAAGTGAAAAAACCCAGGGCTGAAGCAGTGGTTTGTCACTGTCATCTAGCTGATCCATCACCTAGACTTTTAGGAAAATGAAGTTCCTTTCTAGTATGGAAAAAGCGTTCTCAAAACCGAACTACCTTACTTTAATGAAAGCCGGCCCCTATTCATTGCTTTCTCAGCAAACACTACAATTTAAAGTCCGGGTCAGATCAAAAATGACTGAGCATGTTTATGAAGCTGTAAGGAAAAGCAATTCTTCGAGTCTTTTTCCTCCCCAAAAATGCTCTGATTAAAACCTCGCTTGTCGCTTCCTATCTCTCTTTAATGAATGTACAAGTTGAATGAAATGATGTTCTGTTGAGCTGTAATTTCCTTCTTCCATCAGGGAAAGGAGGGAGTGACTCATCATATGGGACATGCTTTAATACACTCATCTCAATAGATATTAACCACCAGGCGATTGCAAAGGCAATGAAACATTCGGGCCATTCATTTCAGATGAAGACAGGAGATTTCTCCACTTCGTTCCACAAATGTTTACCCATGAAATTGCAATGAGATGAAATGTGACAGATCAGCAGCAGCTTGAAAGCGGTTTTCTGTCAAAAAGCTAACGTTGCGGAAAGACCTTTTGATTGATTATGACAACTCTGGTCCTCTGCCGGTTAGAAACAAAATGCCACTGTTGGGTGTTAAAGCCATTGGTTACTTTTAATTCCAGTCTCTTCCTAATTCTGTTATAAGGTCACTTCTGTCCACTTTAATTGGACTGATGTCTATCAAGCAGACTTATCTATTAGAGACTCTTTGAGTATGTCGACAGTAATAATTTTAATAAAGATCTAACAGGCTCATTTTATGCAGCGCATCTTCCGAGAAATATTCAAAAATATTCTCCTGATGCCGAAAAAGCTGTGAATTTTTCTGAGCTATAAACAACTTTAGCTGACAATGGCAAATGAGGTAATGGCTCAGAATAACCCAACTCTAACTATTCCCCGGTATAACTCTCAGCCAAAGTAAACGCAAAGTCTCACTGTGATGCAACAGTCCAAACAGAGCGAACCGAGAAGAGCGATGCAAAGAGAGAAGCGGCTCATGGGAGGTGACCTGTGCTCTGTCTCGTAATGAGACTTTAGCCCACTTTCCCACAGCCTGGCCTGCTTTCTACATTTGCCAGAGATGTTCTAAATAATATTTCTGTTGCTGCTTGTCACTCATTCAACCTTGGTACTGCCAGTTCTGGGACATGTGCGGTCTGTTAGTAGAGCAAAACAAACGATTCAGCGTTTTGACTCGACTAGTTGAGGATATACTACATAAAGAAGGGATTTTTATTGTCCAGCCTTAAAGCTGAAGCTGTTTAGAGCTTAGTTCCCATCAATACCAGCAAAAATCTTTTTCTCTGTTGTAGCCAGAGAAGATTGACCTGAATTGTGAATCACTAGAGTTAATCCCTCCTACGTTTACTATATGAAGAGTTTGATTTCCTGAGCTGTCCCAGAAGCTAACAGTGTGGATTAAGCTGCATTCGGCATCAGCTTGATGTTTTCCGCACACTGTAAATGTTTCAAGTCAGTCTAGATGTGAAATTAAATTGTAACATGTATTGGGAAAATTCAGGTGGCAGATGAACAGTAGCAAAAGTATATTATGAACACATATTAAGCCAAGCATGAAATCTAAAGGGTGCAAAATAGAAACTTAAATAGGAACTATAAAGTGTGATGACACAAATTAAATTGCAAAGAAAGTGAGAAGATGATAAAGTCGCAATTATTCTCACCAGCCTATAATGCAAATGTTGCATTTGCAGAGCAAATCCTAAGGTGTTTGAAGTGTGGGTCTGGTGTAGTGAGACACACGCGTGCAAGAGGTTATAGTTGACAGGGTGACTGACTTCCAGTCCAATAGATGCTTTAGTCTGCTGCGAGCAGTGCTGAAGAGTCTGACAGCAGCAGAGACAAAAAGACTTGTAGTGGCGCTCTGTCACAGACCTCATGTGGAGCAGGCTGTCACTAAAGCAGCTCCTTATCAGTTTGCCCCCGTGTCTCTCTGTCTGCCGCTGAGATGCTACTAACCCAGCGGACCACTGCGCACAAGATGCCACCACAGATTCATAGAAGAGTTTCGGGAGAGCTCTGCAGGCTTAGGGTTGGTGCTGTCACCCTGTCAACCTGTTTGGCTCCGGTCAAATGAACTTTGTGTCTTTGTCCATTAAGTGCAATTCAAATGGGCTTGTTTAAAAGCTCGAACCAAAAACCTTTGGTAGGGACTGAGCAGCGGAGATGACCTGAACAGGAGGGTCACGGTCCTCTTTTATGCATTTATTAGTATTTTGAATGCAAATGGGTCAACCACAAAACTGAATGGCAGCAAATCAATTTTAAAGGCTAAAGTACTACTAAACCCATCTGCTCTCCACGGACCCTTCAGGGAGTGATAACAAAGAAACTAATCTGTACAACACATACAGTAACCATTGCAACGTGCATGCACCTGCTATTAAAACTGTTCTGTGCTTTGGCAGTCCAGTTAAAAAGTATGTGATCCATCAGTAATACTGTCTGTAATATTGATTTTTGCAAAACATGTATTTTTATCATGTCAGCAGGACAGCTCAGGAGGCCAGGGGTCAGCAGTGCAATTCCCAGCTCCTCATGTCTGTGTTTAAAGCAGGATATTGATGTGTGGAGGAGAAGCCTCATTGCAAACTTGGATTTTTGTCCGTAAAGGTAGAAAAGTGCTGATCTGTGTAGGCCATATCTGTTTGTTATTATTCATAACATGCAGCTGAGTAATGTATATTAATACAAATAGTGGTCATAATCAGTTCTTCTAAGTTCTGAGTGACACCAAAGCCCATACATATACCCAGGAGCATTGAAGTGCCACACGTGGGTTTGAATTATGAAGGATGACAGTCGCCAAAAATTGACCAGTAAATAAACCTCTTAGTGTGAACAAAACATTAGCATGAACATGTACAAGACCCAAGCTAAATACAACAATATGTGACTTCTTTCCCTGGTTTATGGCACCATATTCAAATAACAGGTGTGAAATTTTCTACAGACTTCAACAGGGCTTATGTTCCTGTGGTTTTACAGAACAATGATGCTGTTGATTCAGTCCAATTTGCTCTGAGGTAAATCCCCAAGGTTTTTATAAACATTGTCTGTTTTCCTGATGTGATCAGGGGATTTTTTTCCTGCAATAATCCACCAGCAGCTACTTAGTTTTGTTTCAGATTGAGTTGGAGCCTCCTCTTCTCCATCAATAATGCATCCAACAATCACTGAGTCATCAGAAAAAATTGGAACATTGCAGTTTTCTGTGTTGTAGCTCCCATCCCATGTGTAGAGGACTGTTGTATCCAACACACTGAACTGTAAAGACACATACTGCACAATTAGCGCTTACTGACGTTTAGGAAATTATGGCTAAAGGAGCATGATACATTTGATTTTTCTGAAGTGATCATATACGTTTTCGTATTAGTTGTAACGTACCTGTTACAACAAGAAACAGTAAGATCAAGTTCTTCTCTGCAAGACCCATGAAACATTTGTTGTCAGACCATCAATGGGCCTCTATTTTAGGTCAACACATCCACAAGGTCCATTATTGCATCCACCCACTCATCCTTGGCTTTCTCCACTCTGCTCCAACCACCAGCTATAACAAACTAGCCAATCAGAGGAGACGTACGTTAAGGGGAACCTTAAAGAGACAGGAATCGAAAGGAATCATTTCATACAGAGGGAAGAAGAAGTGCTGCATTGAGGTGCTTTGAAAGTAAAAGAAGCAGTTTTTGAAAATGTAAATCACTTCTCAATGCAGCCCCAGAATAAAAATATAAACCCAAAATTAACAGAGAATATGACCTGTTTGAGATAATCTTTTCAAGCTCTTCTAAAGATAAGTTCAAATCTTCATCTTTTTATCCTCTTATATTAATTTCTGAGGAAATACATGCTACTGCAATGCTGTAATTACTTGCATATCCTTGTTATTGTTTATCAGATGCTGGAAAAAGTGTAAGTGAGAGCTCTGAGCTGCTGACTCGCTTCGCCGCTCTGTCAGCCATTAGCCTATAATTTATGCTTTCACACTCTCAAGGCCTTATGCTGAAAGCAATGGCATTGCTGTATACAAGAAAGTTTTCCTTTTCAGCCTCTACATTGACTGATAAACAGAAAAGATGACAAATTGAGTGCTTCTCCATGCCCACTGCAGGTGTTTGAACAAAAAAAAATCAAAAAGGGAGGTATAAAGCTGCCATTGCAGTTGGAGGTGTGAATTAAACTTCAGTGCATATTGGCGTGAAACGTGATACATTTTGAAAGTCAAAAAAAAGGAGAAGAAGAACTAACTTTGAATGTGGTCTGATGATAGACAGTTCAAAAAGATATTTCTGACCATCTAACAAAAGACTAAAGCCCGACAATGAATATAATAGTGATATATGAGCAAGAAGCAGAAAGTGAAGTTGCTACTTGGATGAATCTAAAGATTTCAAGCAGAGTAGAATGAGTGCAATACTGTCAGATCAGCACCATGGATTTCTGAAGCAAGATCCAAATAGCTTTTGCAGGCCTGGGGCCATAAAACTGGCTCAGTGTATAAGAAATTGAGCAAGAGAACAAGTAAAAACACCATATAAAGTTGTTCAGTATACTGAAACTCCTATTTATTCCACCTCTGGTGCTGAATAGGCAGCACAATTCATCAATAACAAATTTAACTTGAGGTCAGGCATGGAACTTCACACATGACTGCTTCTCTACACATTACAGCTGAACACTATTTCATCCAACCTTGGGTGCATATACTCCCTCAATATTCATTTTCATCAAATTTCTTTTTTTTTTTACTTCTTGAAGTGGTACTGACTGTGATAGACAGTGGGGATACAGTGGGAAGATCAACATCTACTTAAGATTTTTGTATAAAAAGTGCTTTCTCTTTATTTAAATTCCTCGAAGGCCATATGGGCTGAGCGAAGCACAACTTTCTAACACCAAACCCACATTTTCTCAACAGCGTCTCTGATGTGGCCCGAGGCTGCGTTGCCTCTCCTTCTCATCACCGAGCTGTTTTTAACACGCTGCAGAATGACAGTCCGACTCCAAATTAGTGTCCTAAATCCAAACTCATTAACTCTGAAAGCAAACAAATCTGTGCCGGAGCGCCTACAACCTGATGTGTGTTTCAGATTATGAGCATTATAATGCAGCTTTGTTTATTTGGTAATCAGTGTGTTACCATTTGGGCAACTGTCTTCAGTGCTTCCGTCAGGTGGCGTGTAAATTCAGACGGCGCAGACAGGGCAACATCAGACGGGAGATGAGAGGTGCTAGACACGCACTTACAGTGAGCAGTTAAAGTGGTGAGTGTGTTCCTGCTGCAACAGACATTACGACTGATTCACAGTCAAAGATGTTTTGGCTTTTCCCTGGGGAAATAGCCTATGTTAGTTTGAGTTTATTGATTTGTGCCGGGGTTAAAAGGAACCGAGATCTCTGCAGCTACATCAATACTTACACTGAGACAAAAATCCTTTGCCATATTTTCTGTGCTAATCCATAAAGATTATATTTCGGATATTGCCTTCTAATCTGCACACTTAATCTTTACATCATAATCTCAGATCTTGCATGTTATTTCATGGTTTTGTCCTCTTTGCCCAGGATTATTTCTTATTTGGTTGTTGTTGTTGTTGTAGTACGTTTTAAAGAAAATCAGTCCCTCCAGAAATCTGCAGTGTTGCAGTGACAACAATATTTCAACCAATCCCCTGTGTATCAAACAACCTTGTGATTTTAAACATCACGGTGCTCTGAATTGGCCATTTCAGGCTGCAAAAATTATAAAAAAGGTCCTCAAAATCCTGGAGAGACTGACCAATTTTTGCACATTAGGTTCAGTTTACAGGTCATAGGTTGTGCTGTTCAGTTTGTGAAAACACTTGAAAATGAAAGATTCATTTTAGATGCATTATGGGAAATGTAGGATTTAGTGTATTACTGTAATACACAACAATACACAGTAACATGCGGTGGTATACAGCATGATTGGTGAGTGGCTGCATATAATACAGTGACTTTTGTTCAAAAGTAAAATGGACATTAACCTTAGAGTCTGCGGCTCCTCCCATTGTCCTCAGGCAGAACAATGAACTTTCTCTTGATTGCAAAATATGGTAATGAATAATACAGTTTTAAGCTTTTATAATGGAAATGGTGTATTACAGTTCTTCTCTAGACATGTTAGTATTAAACAATGTGATTTTTTCCAACAATACAAAAATCAATTACCTTTTAAAATTACATATAGTGCTCCCATGGCGAAACACTTAGAATCTATGAATATGCAAATATGATTCATTTTAAAAGTTTAAGTGCTGGAAACAAGATTTGTCCTACTTCACTGAAAAGTTCATTATTGGTGGACATGGGAGGCTTCAAAAATATTTTGTGATTTTGTCTTTAATTTACTTGTTAAAGGCTCTTGATAGTTCTTCATCGAGTCCACTCATGCTCATTGGAAAAGTAACAATCCATGTTTTACGATCCATCATTAAGCATTTATCATTAAAATGCACAGATTCCAAATGTGATTATACTGAAGAGACGCTCAGCAGCACTTAAGCAGAGCAGGAAGTGGCGGTAAAACAGTGGAGTCTTCTCTGGCTTTGGCTGGAGCAGCCCGTTCAAACCCGAGTGTCTGGGGTCAAACATCTTCACTTCGTTTCATCGGGCCGGTGTCGTGGCTGCTGCGGGGCCCCGCGTCTGTGCCGGGGCCCGCGGATGAAGTGGCTAATGGGGGGCGACCTGTTTTTTTGAAATCCTGGTCCCTGCTGTGATGCGTACTGCAGAAGCAGGCTGGGGGCGCACACACACGCTGCAGCGCCACACACACACACACACACACGCACATCAGTACAGTGGAGATTGGCACAGAGACGCAGCGCCCCACCACCGCTCCGCCGTGTCTGCGTGAGGAGGACGCCCGAAACTTCTGCTCCGAGAGGCGGGCACATCCGTCTAGCTCGTCCCAGATCGTGGATTTACGTTCACGCTTTCTTTTCTCTTTTTTCTCCCTTCTTTCCCCCCTTTTCTCCTCCTCCTTCGGTTTCGTGTTACAAAGCCCTGGGAGGGAGTTGCGCGCAGAGCCAGTTCCTCTGTGTAGAAACTGAATGACAGGATCATATGGCTTCATTCGCCTCATAGTCCAAACATTTCAAAAACAGAGGAAACAACGGAGGAGAAGAGCGAGGAAACGCGGGCGAATCCATCAGAGATTGATGGGGATGTGGAATAATTTATAACTCAAATTCAGAAACAAACCCGAGATAACGGAGAAGGAAGAGAGAGAGAGGGGAGAGAGCAGGATCCTGGATCTGTCGTCGGAGAAAGACGGAGAGCGAAGCGCAGGGCGCGTTGGCCGCGATCATCACCGCCAGCGCCGTAATAACACGGTAAGTTCGGAGCCGTTATTTGTCGTCACGGTGGCCACGGCTGGAATAAAAGTAGAAACGGAAAAAAACGTGCCGATCCGGACTCTCCGGACCTCCAACTGTTGCCGTGCAGCCCCCCCACCCCCATGTTCCACTGGGGAATAAGACGCTTCGGGATGCGAAGCGTTGCTTGAATCGAACAGTGTTCGGATGTTCGGCTGTTCGGGGCTCGGCGTGATGCAACTTTATCTCCGTTTCGCGCAGAGTAAACACGGCGCACTGCGGTCAGCAGCAGCAGCAGCTGGAGGCGAATCGGTTCCGGGGGGTTCGCAGGGTTCTGTACGTCCACAGTACGTCCACAGTACGTCCTGCCCCCAAATCCGCGTCCAGCAGCAGCAGCAGCAGCAGCAGCACCGTCGTGTTTGTGCTGTAACCCGCGGGCATTCATGTCTAAAAATCGTTTATTGTCTGCATGGAAAGAAGTCTGACTGTTGTGAACTTTGAGTTTGTGGCATTTCCCTGTGAGACTCCTAACTCGCTTTGTGATCAGAGTTTAAAGAGACTCCAACAGAAACGTGTTTCACTAGTTCATTTGTCTACAGCAGTTTTAAGTTTCATGGTGGCTCTCATCCACTTCCAGCTCCCTGAATGAGTCCCTCTGCTTTCCACTTGCTCAGCTGTAACTCCCCCCAAACATTAAGCTCTTATGGTGACAATAATCCACTGACTTGAGACAGTTCTTTGCAGAGTCTTTCCTCCTTCTTCCCTCACTGATTTACTTATTTATTTGCCTTAATGAAGTAAGTATTAGCTTCAGTTGAGTGATCATCGTAATTAGTGAGGTGGAGGATGTGGGGGCACATGTCCGGACTGGACAGGGAGCATGGGTTTGTGGAAAAAGATGGTTTTTAGAAGGAAGAGGGGGGGGGGGGGGTGCTGCCTGTTTTTTCCCCTTTTTTTAACAAGCTGGATGGTGCCAGTGCCAGTTAACTAACAGACTGTGCTAACAGACACTCAGGGTTGTGGGCAAAGTTAGTGGAGTCATATTATTGCCATGTGAGCAGGAAGAGAGAGGGAGGATAACTTTATCTGCATGTGCGCTGGGATCCGCTCTCTGCTGCAGTGTTTGTGCCGTTTTTTTTTAACAAATTGTGTGTTATAGGGTTTATTTTTCATTTCATTTTCACGGTTGGCGTGCAGACAGCTCGAAATACCGGTGCGTGTTTGCGTATGTCACCGTGTCATTTGAGGAGATTAATGAAAGCACCATACTGGTAGAATTCAGTGTTAGTGCTGAGCCGCAAGTTGACATTTGCAGTGCAGAGGGATGTAGCTGAGGGTAATCCTGGAGAAATTAATTTTATTCACCTTTTAATTTGTGAATTCAAGTTCACAGACCTTTAAGAATACACACAATCCTTGATAGAGGCATACAGAGTAGATTACACAAGACTGCGGTAGGTTACATGGAGAAATGTTTGAAAAACCAATTTGGATGTTTGAAGGATTCATTGATGCATCTGCATTATTGTTAGTCTGAGAAAAGGCTTGAAAATCCAGTGGCATCCAGGGCAGTTACAACAAAGCCCCCCCTCACACACTGCAGCCCTCTGCCCCCAGATGTTAATGCCTCCATTGAGAGAGGCACAGGACTCCTGCAGACTCGATCTCTTCATTGTCGGACAGACAATGGACTCCACATCCTGACGGCCAGCCTCCTTCCCATCTTCCCTCACACAACCCTCATGCTGCTCACACACACACTCGTAATTAAACGTCACACAGCGAGGCAGACAAAGAAGCACATGCATCATACATGCAGTGAAAGCGAGCGCACTCTTACAGTCGTGTGCAGGTTCTCAAAGCTCAGCAGTTTCACCAGATCAGTTTTGTTCAGTTTGACAGATGTGGAATTTCTTCTAAAACTTTTATTTATGTGGTCTCGTGTCCCCTCTGGGTGCCGTGTTGGACATGTTTTCCACAGTTATTTTTGTAAAAGTTGAATCTGCCAGTTATCTTCTCCACTGTTTGAATATTTTTTGTCTATAATTGATTAGTGGCTGCCACAGTTTCCTAGAGCCCAAGATGACATTTTCAGACTCCTTATTTAAATTTCCTATCCCATAAAACAGAAAAAGCTCCTTCTCCTTACATTTGAGAAGCCGGTGGAAGCTAAACTGCGTATTTTTAGTTTGAAGTGTCTCAAACGATGAATAAATTATCAAAAGAGTTGCTGATTAATTGTCTGATTACTTGGATCACTTCAGCTCTCGGTGCATGTGTGCACATATGCGACTGTGTGTCTTGACACCAAAGGTCCAACACTGCATCATCGCCGCTCCATCGTCACTGCACCAGATGTCTCCTGTCTGCTCAGTGTGTGTGTGTTTGTGTGTGTGTTTAATTGTCATCTCTGTGTCACATGCATCACGTCAATGCAACAGATCCCGTAGCCCACATGGTGAGCAGCTGAATGCACGCTGAACTCCTGTGAAAATGGGATAATTTCTGATTATGTAACTTAAATGATTCACATTCAGGAACACATGCGCGCACACAGACCACTGAGCCTCTATTCACGCCGGCTTTGGTGGATCTGAATTCGCCGACGATAATGTGTTATAGATTGCAGAAAGGGGATTTTTTTAAACCTTTCGCCGAGCAACAGTTGATGCACCAGTTTGCCATACGAGGCTTATTTTCCAAACACCCTTTTCATTCCACCAACAATTCCATTCTTTTTCTCTCTGAGTCTTTATTAATAGAAGAAAATGTGTCTCCTTTTTGTGGTTGTTTGTTTGACTTTGCTGTTGTTTTGCTGTTTTCCTGTCGGTCTCGTGTTAAGTTGACACCTCCGGCCATGCACGTCTGTGTTCTGCTGCACAAACAGAATTGCCTTGACTCCTTTAATGCTTCGCAGTGTGTGTCTGTGTTTGAATATGTGTTTGTGTTGAGCTCAGATATGGTTCATGGCAGGCCAGATGCAAGGTCTGGAGAGCAGAAGCAGATGGGTCGAGTGTGTGTGTGTGTGTGTGTGTGTGTGTGTGTTTGCTGGAGGGGAACAGCAGGAGGCACGGCTGGGCTGGACAGGCTGATGTTTAGAGAAGAAGGAAGGGAAGAGGCTTGTTTACAAGAACATTGTGGTAAATGGGCTTTGGCAGGGTGCAGGGTCAAAGTGATATGAACCTTATGTTCGATGCCTTCAGTTTTTGTGAGCCTGCATTATCATTGTTGTTGGTTAATTATCAAGTAGCCCATGCTCTACAGAGTCAAGGTAACATGGCTCCATTTGAATGTTTCGTTTGTCTTTTCTCCATATGATATGATCATTTTTTCTCTTTCCTGAAGAAGAGACATGCGAGACTATCACCTTCTACTTCTTTTGTGCCCTAAATCCTGCTGTAAATCAGTGTCCTGTAAATCGATCTGGCAGGAAATTTGAGAAGTGAACTGAACTGACCTGAAACCCGAGCACGGAGAAACAATGTCAGTTGCAGACAATGCAGTGTTAGTTACAACGCATTCAAAATGTCCAGGGGACACTAAAAACAGACAATCACCCCAACAAGTAAGTTGATCATCTGCCAGTGGTGTTGGAAAGGAAGCTGCCAATGTTTGCCTTAGCTTCTAACCCAGACTGTGAAACTGTGATAATTTTATAGACGTTGGTGATGCACCTAGCATTAACCTTTACTCTTCCTGTTCCCTGGGAAATGTATTGTGTATCGCTAATGCCCTAATTCTGTACTACATGCTGCTGAGACTAGAGTAGTTTTTGTTATTAATACAAGATTGTTTTTTTAGTATAAATAATGGGCTTAATTTTGTATTTTACCACTATAAATTTGTAACATAGCTATGGTGTATTTCATTGACTTGTGTTTCTTTATGTTGTTCAATATTTTTACTTTGCATGCTGCATCGTTTCATCAAAATGTGATGACTACACCTTCTTGACATGTGAAGTTCGCTTTTTTTCTTTATTTTCGGTGCTTGAGCTTCTTAAAGTAGATGCAGCTATAATTTATTGATGTTAAAGTAGCACAGAAGGCGCCATTAATATAGAACACCAACTGTGCACAAGCCAAAGTGGGCACGTAGACGTTGAGCAAGCTGCACATGCTCCAGCCCCCTTTTCTTAGTGGCTTTAAGGCCTGTTGAGAAGTTTCAGTCAGGCACTGAGGATGGATCCAAAGGGTTTTGGCAGCACTTGTGATTGCAGTTGTTCTGAGACAAGAAGCTTTTTGCTCTCCTGCAACTTAGCCTTCCCTTTGAGCTCTCTCACATACTTTTTCCCTTCTTCCTCGCTCTCATTTGTTTCGGCTCAATTCGAGCAGCATAATGAGGTCATTTTTGCATGCAAAAGTGTAAGCTTTACCACTCATATACTGTAGCTTAACTTTAATTGAACAGACGAGTGCATATTCAGCCTATTGTGAATGAAAACTATGCTACGATAGAGGAAAAAATTATAATCCTTTTGGTGGCTCTAATACTAGTACCAGCGCCCTAAATGCCCAAGGAGCAGCCATTATGGATCATTCTCTCAAATCAGTTCAGTTAAATTAAATGAAGTCTTCTCAACATTATTGCCACAAATTAAGATTATTGCTATAAATGCAATATTCTCAGACTATAGAACACAAGGCAGTAATAAATATTTGTCACTCCCCATGAATGATGCAGGCTCCCTTTGGGGCAATCAATAAAAAAATAAGCCTGGAGGGGGGAGAAGGGTTTCCAGGAAAGTCAGAGTGCTGGAAAATCCAATATGGTTCATACTGACAATCCTGAAGGCAAAACAGCAGAGGAAGACGCCCCATGCACCTCTTGCACGTGCAATGTGTAAGTTTATGTTTATCAAAGCTTTGGATTCTGACCCGGGCCGGTCAGTGTAAATGTAAAAATGTCAGAATGCAGTGATGAGACACATCACCCAAATCTAATTCCCTTTGTCTGAAACAAATGTACGAGCACGGGGCAATCTATAGTCTCAGTCTCTTCCCTTTAGAACAACATGCCGCGTCTCCATCCGGTCGTACAGAGAGACTGAGGCCTTTAGAAGAAGCTTGACGGAGCTGCTGTGGGTGGCTCCAGTCCTCTGCATTATTTATGAGTGGTAGAGTGGAGGTGGAGGACTACCCTGACCTGTCTGTTTGTTACCAGCTGACCACTACTTGCCATCTGCTGCTGCCCGCCAGCCTCGTCCTCGCTCTCTGTTCCTGCCTCCCTCTCTTACTGTCTCTCTCTGTGCTGCCTTGCTCTCTGTGTGTCTGTCAATAACTGGGTTCTCATCCAAGTTTTTATGTAAAACAGGATGTGGAAAGTTCAAAAGGTTAAATGGATTTTCTTACTTTATATAGAACAGAGTTAACGATTTCATATAAAATGATGACAACACAGTATTTCAATTCATATTAGCATAGAAAATTGGACATTAAACTTTAAATGGTGAGTAGTGTGGTGTGATTTCATTCTTACAAAGTGATTTTCAAATCCATGGCTCTGTTATGGGTGGTGTGTGCATAGAGTATATATGCTTGGTATTCAAGTTCCATCGTCATTCCCAGTATTAAAATATCTTCTCCAGATGATGTCATCTCTCTTCCTTCTCTTACTACAGAGGTTCTTGCGTTGGTAGCATCCTCCTAATCTTAAACTGTAACAATGAGTTAATTTTCTAGATAACTAACCATGACTTTTGCTTTGTAATTGTTAGGATCTATCCATGTAAAGGGAATAATATATGACTTTCTCCTTTCTGAGGAAATGACATGGCATCTAAAGTTATTTACGGATATATTTCTATATACACATATCAGGCATAACATTATGACCACCTGTGCAGTTTGATGCAAAATAATGCATGAGCTGATAATTCTGCTACGTGTTTATTATTGAGGCCATAGTGGATGGTTAAGTCGTATTGGACTGGGTGGTCAAAACATTAGGTGGTCATAATCTTATGCCTGATTGGAGTATATATAGTATAATGGTCAGACAGCTCTTCCTAACTAAGTATGTGTATATATAGAGAGAGGGAGACAGCGAGAAAGTGTGAGAGGACTGTTCTAACTGATTGAAAGACGTACCCAGACTAGGAAGTCTTCATTATTTTTGATGATTGTCCAGTAATTTTCTCCTCAAATAGCAGCTGGACTCATCTTTGCATTTTTATCCTATTTCCTGGGTCTGTCCGTGGGGAGCAATAGTAATAGGCTTGGCGAAAACCTTGTCAGCCGGCCAGCTGGGTTTTGGGGGCATCATGTAAGGTATTTAGGACGTTTTCCGAAGCCCTCGACTCGCCCTTTCATCAGCTGCTTGTCGTTCTGTTCGTTCCAACTCAGCAGATGTTTTCTGGCTCAGTTGTCCACACTGTGTTTTGTGTACAGAGGACCACTACAATTGTTATTTTTTCAGTTTTTTTTTTGTCTCACGACAAAGCTTTTTGGACCCAGTGTGAATGTGGAGGTTCCCATTGTTTTGTGGTGACATTGTTGTGTGCTATTTCTTGTATATGTGTGCACTCTGCATAGAATTTATGCCAGTGCTTACTCAGCGCTCTCTTCTTGCCTTTTTTCAGGCATTGTCTCCTGGATAGTATATGCAAATGTTACGGGCTGGAAGCAAAACATAACAGTAAAAAATACTGGCTTATGGACTGCATGTTCCCAACTGTGTGTAATAATGTGTGCGTGTGTGAGGATGTGAAAAATAACGTTGATGAAATGGGCAGTGGTGGGGGGGTGGGTGCAGAGGAAAGTGGGCCCTTACCCTCCTCTTCCTCCTGCTAACCAGAGCATGGTAGCTTTTTTTATGACTGCCTTTTTTTGGCATTGTTCTGGTCAGATACCGTGGGACTGGCCGTTAGTTGGCAGGAAGTGCCGGGAGCGCGCAGCTTGAGCGCATACACATATAGCGCGAGCCCCTCCCCAGCTATCACCCCACACTCGCACTTAAAGTTTTGAAAAGACAATAAAAAGTTGCCCCACGGCTCACGGGCTTGTAAGCTGCAGCTTATCCAGGAAGGAGCTGGAGCCGAGCTAATGGCCTCTCTCCAGGGTAGGCACTAAAGAGGGGCCCGTGCAGGCTTATCAGGAGGAGGAGGGCCCATACATGGCTGCTCTCTGAGAGCTAGTGTGTGGGAGTAGTTAAGCTTTCGTAGCTGTTTGGAGACTGTAAGCAACCCTGCCTGTTTCCTGCTGTGTTTGCCTAGTGTTATCTTAGCCTGTGGAAAAATCAAAGTTAGTCATTAGCCCCTTCTAAATGAAAATATAGATGTTTACCCTGTGTAGCACCTCTAATTGGAAATTCAAAGTTAACTTAGTGCTGCACTTCCTAATGGATACTTAGGCTATGAAGTCTTCCTGGGAAGTCAATGGTACCCTTGAATGTTAAAAAAAATCAATGAATAGACAAGTGTGGCTTTTATTACCATGCAAGTACTTTGTTTTAGTACCATGGGGTTTTTTGGCAAGTGTAAAAAGGATGGCCGACAATGTGTGAAATGTAAGGTGTATTTCTTTCCTTTAATTGGAGATGTCTCAGTAAAGTGCCAGCATGACTTGTTGGGGACGACTTTAAGCGCAGCGAAGAGGAGTGAGATGTCTTGCCCCCCGACTGACTAATCAGATTTTACCTCATGATTCCCAGTATGATGACTCCAGCATGATGTGAGCCCATGAGTCACTGCTTCTTTTCTTCATCTGCAGTTAGAAAGGAAGTGATACAGCTCTTAATGCCACTGCAGCGTGGTGACCTGTCACAGTTTCTGGGGGCTTTTCTGAAAGATTTGTTAAACCTGAAAACCTTTTTGGTCTCGTATGAAAAATGACTACAGCTGGTGCATTATCAGGTATCCTAAACCCGCTGTTTGTTTGTGCTGATGTCACATCCCCACCTACATGTCCATTGCTATATGCAATAGGATCCTGCCAATACAAATGACACAGTATATACTTATGCAATGGTTGTAATGCATTGAACGTATAGCCGGAAATTAGATTACATTACATTGACAGCATCTTTATATCAGTTATCGTGTTTTTGAAGTGTTGGCTTCATGGTAAAAAGCTATGACTTCCTTCATTTCACCCTCCACATGCAGTATATCTGCACACTGGGAGCTGCACAGGACAGCCAGAGCCTTGTGCTTGGTCCATCAAGCAGATCCACCGGAGCAGATGGGGATCAGTCCATAAAAGAACAAAACACAATACAGTCAACCCAAGCCAGAGCAGAGGTGGTGTTTTTGATGGTCTGAGCCATTCGATGAATGTGGACATAATGATTCCAAAGATTTATAACCTCACTCAACTTTTAAGGTTTTGTTTTATTTGCTTTTCCCACAGGTGGGACAGTAGAAGTAGACAGAGCCTTACTCAGCAGTTTGGGGACTTTTAAGCTGGATTTATTGTTTCCACTGTGGGTTCAGAGTCTGGCCACAGATCTCTGCTGATCACAAACACTTGGTGACAAAGAAAAACATGAAACTCAACAGTGACACTAAACTTAAAACAGCAACCCACACTGCCAACCTGTGAACGGGCGCCTGTGTCATCCTCTCACAATAAGTATAAACCCAGCTTAGCTCATTCACATTCTCCGGGCCGGCTCCGACCCCTGGAGGACTGCCCCTTCCTTAAGTGATCTGGAAGCCTTCAGAATTATTACTCGCTTAGCAGGGCTGTGGATAATTAGTGCTAGCTCTGGTTAGCGCTCGTAATAGCCACACCTCGAGGCCACGAGTAGCATCTCCTTTAAGCTCAGCTGTATCACCAGCTGCAGCTATAATAGATCTGTTGTCGAGGTGTTGCTCTGGCTTGTGTGCCGGGGAGGGGGGTAACAGAGAGAGACAGAGCCTGTGTTTGCCCCCCTCAGCCGCCCATATCCTGCTTCAGACTCACCTTTGACCCCCAGCTGGCTGCACTCCAACCCCCACGCTTCTCCTCCTGCTCTTTTCCAGTCCACTGCTCCCTGCATGATGTCTGTCTCGATAGAGGGATGGAGAGAGGAAAAAAAAAAAGAAAGAAAGACATGGGATGCTCAATGGGATGTGTCCGCAATAATACGACAGAAAGGAGATAAAAGAGGAGAAAGATATATTGGAAAGAATACAAGAGCTGGTGAGAGAGGGAAAATGAGAAATATATATGGATTGCCAGATTTGGTCCACACCTAGAGAGAGAGAGAGAGAGAGAGAGAGATTGGAGAAGGAGAAAGAAGCCAGCTAGCCCAGACAACAGCCCTGAGGAACCAAGATAAGAGCTGGGCAGCAGTCAACAATTACACCATCAATTTTCAACCTGGCTTTCACCTTCTTTTCTCACTCTCCCTTTCACTCTTCTTCATCCTGTGCATCGTGGCACTCGCTCTTATTCTCTGTTCTCTCTTTCCTCGCCACTGCTGTGTCCTGTGTATTTTTGTAAGAGACCTCTACATGAGCAGCCTGTCACATACACATCAAACACACATGCTGGAATATTGTATGTTCTACATGGGAAATGAAAAAAAAAAAAGAAACTCAGCCTTTAATTCATGTTTCTCCGGCTTCTACTGCCATGCCTTCACAAACAGCTCCCTCAGAAACACACACTTGGAACATTAGATAAACATGGAAGGCTATATTCATTTTCTCAGCCACTCTCACCTGCACTAACACATTCACACAATTCATGACAGACATACACATTCGCACACTCACTCACACACACACACACACAGAGCGTGGCATATGGAGCCATTTATGTCAGTGGTTTTTTTTCATACCTATTAGGCAAAGTCTTTTTTAGGAAAACCAGGCAGGACAGGAAAGGGTAACTCTTTATTATGATTTTTTATTTTTTTTTTTGTCTGAGTTGGACCAGCCACAGAGTAGACACACGCCCCTACACATACAGAGGCACACACACACACACATATACACCAAAGCTTCTATACGTTGAAAAATCAATAACATGTCTCTTAAGTCTGAAAAGTAATGAAAAGAGACAGTGAGGGGGGGTTGCTGATGAACCCCACCAAATAGGCCTACTCTCTTTTCATCATACTCTTCTAGATAGATAGATAGATAGATAGATAGAGAGAGAGAGAGAGAAGCATTACAGTAAGGTAGGAAATGTAAGAGATGTCATGTCAAATTGAAGCTACTGAGTTAAATTGCCTTCTCTATTTAAAATTCATTGCCCGTCCATCCTCTATCCCCTCCGTCCCTCCATCCATCCCATCCTCTCATATCTCTGTGGCTGAACAGCTCTGATTTGTGTACCAGGATTAAATTCCTCAAATTTGCCTTTCACTCCCTGTGGGAGAGCACCGTGCTTTTTAATTAATTGATTTTGAAATTAAGTTAGCTGCTGCTGTGTGTGTGTGAGTATGTGTGTGTGTGCATGTAGGTGGGTGTGTGTGTTTGCGTGCAAATTGGTGTGTGGTTTGGGTGGATTCTGTCTTTCTTTCTTACTAAAAGGGGTGAACATTTTGCTGAGTGTGTATCTGTGCTTTTGTGAGGTCAGAGAAGCCAAAGCTGAAATTAACTCCAAGTGCAAAACGACCATTTGAGGGTGAAACAAGGGCCCGTGTGCCAGTCACTGCTCCTGGCCAAACCATCCAGTACATCGTGTTTAATATACAGCCTTTAAAATGGTATCAAACCCAAGACTTTTACCTTACAAAATGTGCATAAGAGGCAAGAGAGGGAGCCCGTGCATTTTGTGTGTGTGCTAGAGAGGGGCATAGTGAGGTGTGAGAAAGTACCACGAACGCTTAAGAGAGAAGTTATCTTGTTAGTGCACAGTATCAAGTGCTGTCTTATCAGTGTGTGTTGGCTTATAATGATGCAACAGGAGGTCGTGACATCCTGGGTTTAAAGTGAGAAACATTAAGGCCACATACACAAGCATGTCACCTTTTACTGCGCTGTGATGTCTTTGGAAATCTGCATTTATCTGGTGTCTAGATGGAGGGAGAGAGAATGTAGAACAGGTCCTAAAAGTTTCTGATTAATGAATTGAGAGGTTCCCGAAATAACCATTAAAGATTTAAAGATTTAGTTCATTCCCTAATACTTAAATATATGTCAGTTATGGCGTCTACGTTGTTTGGACGGTTTCTAAGGTTGCCACGTTACGGTGTCTCAACTTCATAATAACAAAGCATCAACTTTAGTCTGGATCCATGTAACACACACAGTTGGTTCTACGGGAATTACTGGTGCTGTGAACAGATACAGAAGTGACAAAAAGCGCTGAGCTCCTGTGATAAATGGTAATCGGATGCTACATGGAAAAAGGCTTCCCTCACTGTAATTACATGCTTCCACATCTTTTCGCTAATCACCTCACCTGTGTGTGCGGCTCTGTCTTCGTTCCCAGACCCACAGCCAACCTGCGTGATAATGTACCTGCTTCACAGGAACGTTTTCCGTGGGGTGAACGCAGAAAACGGCAACGCTTGCTGTTGAAAGGGAACACTTAGTGCATGTGGTTGTGTGATAATCGTTCCTCTTTAAGGACACTGGTGGACCAGAATCATTTTCCAGCAACGAAAACAGCTGTAACATTACTGATAACAAGTGACACTCATTGAATCTCTCAGAGCTGCACTTGGCAAACGTGAGGAAGCTTTAGGAAGACGCTGGATGAATCACTTCTGCTCAGACCTGTTCACATTAGAACTCTCTAATGTACAATCATCGGCAGGCAAGTCACAGCCACTTTAATGTGAGGGTTGTGCCAGCTAACTGTGTGTGTGTGTGTGTGTGTGTGTGTGTGTGTGTTTGTGTGTGTGTGTGTATGTGTATGTGTGCGTGTGTGTGAAATCTGTTTTATAATTATCAACTTGTGTCTCTGTGTGAGGGCCTGAGCGCTCTGCTGTGCTGTCTGTTTGTATGAGTGTGTGTGTGTGTGTGTGTGTGTGTGTGTGTGTGTGTGTGTGTGTGTGTGTGAGAGAGAGATTTCCCTCTTTTGCAGCTGTGTGGACACTCGCTTTGTTCCACAGAGCTGCTGTGTTGTTGAACACCGCCCGTATTATGTAGCGCACAAACCGTCCTCTCTAGAGCTGCGTTTGCCATCGCAGCTTGTTGCCTCAGCGCTCATAGCGTATGAAGATTGTGTCGCTCGGCGGCAGGCCGCTTTGTGCATCACAGCACTGGTGGTGGATCTGCTGCATGCTGTCAAGCCCGCACCGTCTGTTGCAGTGTGTGTGTGTGTGTGTTTATTTCTTTGTGTCTGTGTGTTTGCTCTTGTTTCTTTGAGTGTGTGCGACTGCTTCTTTGTGTCTGCATCTATGTGAGTGTGCTAACCTGTGTGCATCTTCTTCTCTTTGTGTCTGAATGTTAGTGTGCATGGGTGTATTGTGTCTGCACCAGTGTGTCTTTATGTGTTCGTGTCCCTGATGGGTGTGTGTGAGAGGGTGTGCCTTTGTCTGAGTGCTTTGTGTCTGCGCCTTATTAATTATATATCTGCATATTGTGTGTGTCTACGTTTATGTGTGTTGTGTTGTGTATTGTTGTGTTATCACAGTTTTATGACAGACAGAGCTCCTGCTAGACTTTATTAACAATATTTACTAGAATCTCTGCTGGGTTTGTCTGAGCTGGGAGATTAAGATGTGTGCGTATACACAAAGTCATACACACACACTAACAAGACTGACACACAAAGGCACAGTGGGTTTGGTAAAGGGAAGGCGTGTGTGTGTGTCTGTCTGTCTGTCTGCGTGTGGGGGCGAGCTTCGCAAAATCAACAAACACATGCGCTGTAGCATCCCGACACATTCATACACACTCTTTTCTCTCATATTCGTGTCCTGTCATACGCACTACGTCACACCTCCTACACATAAACACGCATACATGTCAGTTTGTCATTAGAATTAAGACATCAACTGCTTCCAGTTGGGATTTGTGTGTTTGCCTCTTCTCACCTGGGCCGTAGTACACAATATGACATACGTACACACACGCACGAAGGTAGGTGATGAACTACCGTAACTTACACACCTGGATTTATTGTTTAATGTTCTGCACTTACAGTAAATAACACTTTTCTACCTTATCGTTACCTGAAGGGCTTTACAGACATTGTCATCATCTTATTTTTTGGACACAAAAAGTTAAAAAGTTTAAATCCCCTGAAACTCATCAACAGTTTTGAAAAGGCTGTGTGCAAACTGAGAATTCAAATTTTTTTTTCCGTTGGTTTTCAGCAAGTGGTGGTATGAAGATATTAGTACATTTACATTTACATTTACATTTAGTCATTTATCACACCAAAGTCAGTTTATTATTACTCTATTAATACTAATTCAACGAATACACAATACGGCATAATGTGAACTAGCCAGCAACGCGAACTAGTCAGCTGGAAAAACCCATTTTTTCGTGGATAAAATACATTTATCATAACTAGTTAAAGATATTGGTTAGCGGATCGTGCTAGTTGTCCCCTTGTAATCAGCGAAGACAAGCTATCATCGACATCTAGCTAAACATCTACTAACTTCGTATGCAGCACGCAGATACTAATCGTTTATTCAAGTCTTTGGAAAGAAAGCGAAAAAGTGTATCTCCAAAGCTGGTGTATTATTCCTTCATAGAAATGTCGCTGAATAGAGACATGAATGGACCTAAAAAGGGAACGAAAGTCAGAATGTGCCAGACAGAACTCAAAAAATGAAAATGGAGGCTGCATTGAATGAGAGAATGGAGAAAACCCATATTGAGAGAATGGGAGTCTGAGAAGTGTCTCAGATGATGAAAGAGAGTCAGAAAAAGAGAGATAGTGTGATGCAGACAAGAATAGGAAAGCAGCAAATACTGCAGATAAATAGAAAGAGGCAGAATGTGTGATTGTTGTCATCAGCTGCTGTGTGACTTATGCTCAGTGACCACAGGCCTCCTCTGCACTTCATTTATTGTCACTCTTTATTTGATTTCTTTGTACCGCTGTCATTTTTACCCCTCCCTGTTTGCCACCCAGACACCCTGCCGCTTTTGTTTCTCCGCTGCAGCTACAAAATGGCCTAGTTCTTTCCTCTAACCTTGACTTTGAAGGGCCAGAAAGAGGTTTTTTTTTGGAGGGCACTTCTGTGGAGTTATGCTTTTGAGTTGTTGTTTTTTTTTAATCAGAGGTGTTTTAAAATCTGTTGTGGTCAGTTTTACTGCTGCAACTATTTACCCATGAGGGTCTTCTTCTAAATACTAGAGGATGTTGGAGTATGTTTCTTGACAAGACTCAGTATGTGTCCCAATTTACATATAAGCTATAGAAAACAAAGATAAATGTGATAACAGTTTGTATTTACATGCTGCCTGGTTATGGTTGTGTGCAGATATGGCTTCCATTTACCAGACTGGAGACATTTTTACATTCCAAATTGACTGCTGAGCTTTTGATTCAAGAGCTGACAGCATGTGTCAGCTACCAGTGAGCTTAACATTCATACAGCGGCAGGTTTGTTTATGTTGATATTATTCAAAATGGTCTGCAATTTGTGACGCTTATGAAAAGTTGAAAATGCTTCTCAGTGACAAAGTTTCATGTGATGACAGTTCATATGAATAAATTAAATATACTAAAAGCTGATCTTTATGTCTCGGTTAGAATAATATCAAGCTGATTTTATCGAGTCTCCCTGTGTGAGTTTGATGTATGTAGAGTAATGATTTTCCTCTGCAGTTTCTGGGCTGTCAGCCTGTACAGCCCTGCAGTGAAACTTGTCTTCAGGAGAAGCTTTCCCACCTCAAGGAATTTCATTTCTTATGGTTTTTATTGGTTGTCACATGATGGTGTAAATGCAGCCTCAGAGAGTTTTCCACCCTGACAAGAATAAGCAGCACAGAGTGACGTTGTTCCAAGTTGCTCTTTCTCAATTTATCAGTCACATTTCTAAATCCTGAATACTTAGCAAAAGCTCTGACAATCTGTAGCTCCACTGCACAAAAAGTAAGCTTTAAAAATCCAAGTCAAACTCCATCTCTGGTAACCTAACCGTTCCCACTCCTCTTAAAACAGGGAATTTATTCTTACAGCATTTCAAGGCAAAGCATTCCATGCTCATTGAACGGCCAGGCAGCTGCATTTAGCAGGTAGCATTACACTTTAACACAGTTTTTCATTGTCCATTACTGCACCATTGATTCCAGTTAGACTCACATTGGAAATGGATGAAATTTAAGTGAGCCAAGGCTTTGAGAAGAGAGCTTCATCTTGTCTCTGCGGGTCCTGACAGTTTAAAGCACATCAGTTGGCTGGAGGCCCGCCGTGATCTCATGACGAGGTGATATAATCCTTGTTGCTCATGAGGTCTGAACAGTGTGGTGAATGCAAATGTCTGGAGTTTACTTCGCCTCAACAGTCCTTGAGTTTATATCTAAATATACATATAGGGCATAATAGTAAATATAGTCTCCCCATCCCCCCGAAGCACGAGGACACTCCAGTTCGTTTTTCCGGAGAGGATGCACCAGACAAGGACTCACACAGTTGAAGTAGTCTGCTGGGATGTCCCAGGGCTTCAGAGGTCTAAGCTGTTTAAGTCCTACCAACAACACACTGTGCTCAAGCCCTGGCAACATTTGTGTTTGCACCCTCACCGTCTCTCCACTCCACAGTATGCAAAAAATCTCAAATACCATAAAACAGCTTCACTGAGATGGAAAGAGAAATGCTTTTTAACTAAATGTTAAATGCAGCCTCGTCAGAGCGAATGCTGAAATCCACCAGCTGCTCTGCATTTACTGAGCAAGAAAAGCCACCAAGGTTGAATCGTGTCACATGTTCAGTTGCTGAGTTCTCCTCAATTATAATTTCTCTCACGGAATATGCATCATGTAATGCATAACTTAGAGGATTTAGCTTTGTTTCATAGTGGGATTAACACGATAATCCACCACACCCTTTGCTTCTCTTGTTGCAAAAATGATAAAACAACTAGTGATTAAACATACTGTTACTTCATAAAGCTTTTATGTGTTTGTCTTACTTGAGCTATGCTGTAGTAAACACACTCATTCCCATGCAAACTCCTCTAAAACAAGTGGCATCATGGGAAGTCGTGTGTCTTGTATTTGGCAGCAGCCGTTTGTTTGGAATCACTGAAAGTAGAAGCAACGTGTTTAGCATGAGTTACAGCCAGTGTGGCATCAAAAGCGCCAACTACAGAGCTACACACTCTGCACTGTGTCAGACAACATGATCCACGCGGGTGTAACTGCCGACCTCTGGGTGCATTAGCTTCAGGGACGCCCGTCTTATATGTATTAACATGACTTACTCGGACTGAGAATAGAATAAATGAAATGCTGGCACTTCAGTTGCCTTTAGAAATTAAGTTTTAAAGAAGCAAAACAAGATGGCTTCCCACCATGCGTTTGAGTTTAAAACTCTTAAAAAGCCTTTTTCTTTGAAGAATAAAAGTAGCCTTGATAAAGTTTTATAATTCACTCTCCACACACAGACATTTATATATGTATACAGTACGTATACTTTGATACAGAATGAACTCAACAGCTGAAGCTGGACAGTTCAACAAGAAAAACAGTATTTATCTAAGGTAAAATATAAAAAGAGAATTTTGCAGTAAAAGCAGGTGAACATTTTCAAGTCAAGCAAATGATTTGAACTCCAGTATTTTGAGATTTGATTAAACCTTTCTTGAGCGTGTCATTCTCTCTCTACAGCTTCTTACTCTCTCAGGCTGAAGCCAAGTCTGTTGGATTGCAATTATTTCACGTCAAGCCCTAATGTTCCATCATGAGCCCTGCAGAGCACAACTACAGTCTCTGTCTCACAGAACAAACACACGAATCCTGAGAAGAAGATAAATTGCAACCGACACACAAACACAAGCATAATCGCACACATTCTCAAGCTTTGATGCAAATTTTATCGCCCTTACTCTGCTGGTCTACTGCTGACTCACACACATGAACACACACACCCCAACACACACCTGCCCTCCTTCCTTAGGCATGTCTTGTAGAGAACCATCCCTCTCCTCTCCTGTCAGTGGGAACAAATGAGCCGGGGCATGTTTCTTAGTGTGTGACTGAGCGTGTGTGCAGGGCAAACTTCCTGTCTGTCTGGCCTTCTTCTCTTTTGCTTCCCCCCAAACCACACACACCTGCTCCGCACCGTTACCTTCTGACAGATCACTGACATGCTGTCTCTAGGCCATCCCTCACTGTGTGTGTGTGTGTGTGTGTGTGTGTGTGCGTGTGTGTTTCAGACAACCCCCCCACTGCGTCAGCCTGGCAATTGCCATTTTTCAAGGAGCAAAGGAAGGGAGGGAGTGTGGAGTTAGGATGGAGAGAGAGGGTGAGGGCCTTGATGTGAGTGTGTTCGTTGTCAGAGGATTTATTAATAAAGATGACCTCAGCTTGAGCTGCTCAGAGGGTGTGTGTGTGTGTTTGTTGCCTTCTTTTCTTTGTCCTCGCAATGTGATGCCTTGATTTAGTCAAGTAATTATAATTTTGAGATTTCCCTTTTTCCATATTCATATTTGAATTATTTTCCATCATCTGTCAACCTCAGACTTCTCTCGCAGTCTGAGGTTGTTGTTGAGGACTCTTAATGCGTCTTTGCGTGCATGCAAACTTAGTGTGTGTGTGTGTGTGTGTGTGTGTGTGTGTGAGCGTACTATAAGGGATAATCCTTCTTGATATAGCTCCTTTGTGTCTCAGTGTTGGTAGATGTGATTATGTCCCTCATTATGTCCACTGTGTGCGTGTCTGCAGACGTCAGTCACCTGCTGTGTGTGTTGGGGAGGAACAGATGTCCGTTAAACACTAGACAGACGAGTGATTTCCTTCAAAGTGCAGGACATTTCAACCAGTTGTTACTGTGACTGTCCATCTCTGTCATCACAAGTTGAATGGGTCAGTTCACTCAAATTCTAAAATTATCTCTATGTGTAGCTGGAGACAGTTTGTCCTGGTCGTAAGACTTAAGATCTTTTAACACCTGATACACTGAGTTCCCCTGTGGAATCAAAATATCCAGGACCACCACGAGCCTCCCACCATCAGCCACTTGCAGGTGGCTATAGGAAGACTCTGTTTTTATTATAGTGAGACTTTTCTGTTGTGTCATGCTCCATCTCTCAGCCCCTATCACCTGCAATGACTGTTTTCTTTGAATTCATTTATCATGAGTAGCACAAGCTTTCCTGATGGTTTCCCATGACAGTTTATTATCGCACCGTATTTTTTCCTGTGTTGACCTGTTGTGTCAGGGTGGTTTTCAGACAAGATTGAAACCGTGTGCCTCAAATGCAGTTTTTGAACAACAGCAGCACCTTTGAAAACTGTGAGCAAACTAAAAGAAGAACTAATCAGCACTTTCAACTGTCTAGCCAGGCTAGGAAGTTAAGAAAGCTTGATAAACTGTATGATGTCAGGTTAGGTGATCTCATTTGTTTAGCTGCTGCGCTCTCTCCTGTATTCGTCCCTGAGGGCTGGAGCTAGAGCCTAGGTGGGACAGCCAGCCAAGCAATGGTCCCCCCCACGGGCCTGGAAGTTACCATGGAGCGAAATGGCAGTCCTTTTTTGCCCGCTGTCTGCCCCACCACAAAGAACACTGAGGCCATTAGCGACAGGGTCCTTCTGCAGTCTGGGAGAAACCAAATAATGAGATAATGCACAGGGCTCACACTGTTACTGTCACCTACACACACACACACACACACACACACACAGCAGGAGCAGTTGCATTTGCGCGCACGTGCACAAATCAAGCTGCACAAACAAATAACGCCCAATGGGAGCACGGTTGTGGTGCACAGATGAACTCTCTCACTCGCACACACAGAGTCACGGGAATAGCTGCATAAATTGATCCACATTTATATATATTACTCTTTAACCTTCTTCTCTGTCAATAATCCTCCACCCATGTAGGGTTCCCTGGCTATTTACTATTTCAGCTGCTGCTCCATTCCTCAAACGTTCACATTTTGTTGGACTCCGATGCAGCAGCAGTGAGAGGAAAGCTAATGAAACAGGACATCCCTGCCTCTGGTTATTCTACAGGAGTAAAAGAAGAAAAGAAGAGAAATCACACTCGCTTTGATCTTGAATGAGTCTATAAAATCACAAGAGGATGCAGAGAGCTGCTGTATGTTTACCAGGTTTATTCACTGGCAGATGCCCATTTCTGAAATCACACATGCACTGTCTCTCCTTCAGGGGCACACTGAGCCGCAGCTACCGGTCTTCTGCAGAGAGTTCAAAACATTTTCGGGAATAGTAGAATAAAGGCTTTCAGAAAGTCATTCAATAGTTGCTTCTTTTCTCATGGCATGTTGGAAACAAAGAGGTTTTTCTCTAAAGCGTCAGATCTAAAGGGTCAGATGACCCATGCTGAAGAGGAAAGATAACTGCATGAATCTGCTAAAGTATTTTTGGTGGTGACAGTGGAGCACAAATATAAGTTGGAGCAAAGGAGACAGTCATCACAAGTTAAACATAATAGTTCATCATTGTTTTTATTTAACTTTTCTTCAGTTTAGACCATTTTGGAAAAAGCCCCAGTGGCACAGTAGGAAATGATAGCTATACTGTAAATCACCAAAAACCTTCTATATGCCTGTTTAACCCAACAGGGGGACTTGACCCATAGATATTTTCAGACTGGGCCTCTTTGCCTGGTGTCCCCCAGATTTACTTGAGAATACATTGCGTTTATCAAAACTTTTTTGCTGACAACAACTGACAGTCAAACCCGAACGACTGAACCAAACTAATAAAAAAGCCGACAATCAAATCAGTTCAGTGAGGTCATTCTTGTTCATGCTCAGTTTTGCCAAAGGGGAAATGGAGAATCACAGTTAATTCTTTGTGGGGTCAATTATTCAATGAATTTATGATATAGAAATTAGTTAGTCATTCATGTAACTTTAACAAAAACACGACAAGTCACAAATGTTAATGGATTAAAATGAGTTATTTACTTAACATTTAAACTGCCAAAGCACTTTGTCAGCTTTCACACCCTAACTGGACTTAACATTAGCTGGAAAAGTTGACTTGTGGGTTGACACCTATAAAGCTTGTGTGCTGAGAAAAGCTGGGAGTGAAAGTGGTAACATGTACGTGCAGCGTTTGAGCAGAGCAGAAGGGATTTGTTTGGCTTTACTCCTTTATGAGACAAATATTGGGTTAAATCTCCTCACCACACTGGGTCTTGTTGTGAAAAGGCCAGGACCAAAACCAGCACTTTACCATCACATCCTCCCACTTATGTAAACAGATGTCCCATACCGCACACACACACACACACACACACACACACACACACACACACACACACGCATGCATGCACACAGAGACCTCCTCGCTCAGCCACTCACCCGTCTCATTTTACAGAGATTTCCTCTTCTTGTGTGCACACACTTCAAAACTCCAAAATACACTTGTATTAATTCAGGTGAATGAACTCGCTGCCCTCATTGGGTGATTTCATTTTCAGCAGTCAAAACAGATAAAAGTGTGAGGAGTATGTGCCTGTGATATTAAACACTTATGTGTGTATGTTAGATGCGTGAGAAATGTGAACATTTTTCTTTCTCTGTGTGTTGCTTCCTCAGTTTAGCTCACACACCAGGTGCTGCTCAGTATTTCGTGTCCACTGTGGCTCCAGTGTGTTCTGGCACAGCGAGAATCATAATCACAGCTCCTCAGCTCAAACCAGTATCATTTGCCAAAAGCACCAACGCAGGCTCTTCACTTCACACAGGAAATGAGTGGATGATAGCAGAAAGGTGCCACTTCACTGAAAAAAAAATCAAATTCACAATCACTTTTATCTGTCAACAACAAATGTGGAGGGTTTTTTTGTCACAGTGCAGAGACAATAGGACTTCAAACACACTCACTCACACTGCCAGACGCTTTGGTCAGTGCATTCAGAGCAAGTGAGGTGCCAGAGGCTTTGATAGCATCTGTGCTGTGGGCTGCAGTTACATGTTTGGAGCTGGCAACACAGTTATTTTACTCTGATGTTGGTGAAATCAAAGCACTTATGAAATATAAACAGAAAAGTTTGCAATCCACATTAACAATAGATGCAGCTATTCTCTGTTATTCTTTTCTTGCAGAGGGTTTCTGGAGAAAAATAAGAGGTCTTTGTGGCCTTATAAGATTAGAAACTTGGGAGAAATTTCTTTTTTATACAAGTTAGTAGGATTATTTAATATTATCATTAACAAATTCATTCCTGTTTCTGGTTGAGACCTCTCTAAAGCTTTATCATGAATGAAGCCGTTCAGTTCACCGTTTTAAAGTGGTTCCAAGACATGAAATTTGAGAGTATAACTGGACACAGAATGACATCAGCCATAAACATGACAAAATTTATTAGCTATAACAAAAATACTAACCCGCAGTAGACATGAAGAAGAGAAACGCTACAATGTCACCAATATATTAGTCATTTCTATGCTACACTGGATAATCGATCCCTCAGTTGTGCATGGATTGACGACTCTCAAGGGGGACCTCAGTGGGAATTGATTCTGTCGTGCCTTGGCACCGATAATGGCCCCAGCAAATGGTGACCACCTCCAATTTTAGCTTGTAAATCACAACCCGCAAGTAATGGGCTGCACTTAGAGGGGTCAGAGTTTACAACTAAGTCATTTTGGAGGACAGAGACTGTAAAGTCATGCTTTGCATCTCAATTTTTTTTTTGTTTTTAAAGGGGTGCAGGTGGCGGTGGGGCAATAAGGGGGTTGGCAGCTGGCTTTCATTGCTCAGATCTAGGTCTGACCTTGGCCAGATGTCCAGCAAGATGGCTTGTGTGTGTGTGTGTGTGTGTGTGTGTGTATGTGTGTGTGATCGGCCAGGCATTGGTAGAGTGCTCGGCTCTAATAGCGACTGGCAGGCATTTTGTTGGGCTTTATTGCCACATGCCTCTTCCAATCCTGCTACTGATTAGAGCTGCCATTACTGGTACAAACACATACACACAAACACACACGTCTTACAAGCCAGACCCACACACTTTGGCACACGCTCAAAAGCTCGGCCCTTTGCATGTGATTAGCATCCTATTGCGTTGTCTTGTGCATCGATCAAACGGAGCACAGAGTTGTGCTCTTGTCGAGGCCGACTGGAGGAAATGACGAGTACATCATCGCTCCACTTTTATTCCGCTCATCAGGGGGCTGTCAGCTTAGACAATGTCAAATTTGGTACAAAGCAATTAAAGGCCCAGGCTGTCACAATTGGGCCTGATAGGGAAGGCGCATATATTGCCAGCGTGCAGGCACACACACACACATCATCGCACATTCAGGCACTGGCATGCACCATGCCCTGCTCACTCACATGGGTGTACAACACATCCACCCACATGGACACACACACACACACACACACACGTACATTTACAATAAGCATGCAGGCGATTAGCTCAGAAAGTGTAGGCTTAAACTGTTAGTCACTGCTGATTCACAAGCGACTGGCTGGCGTCCACACAGCCACTCACTGTGCTGCCCGTCAAATACACAGGCAGCCAGCAGCTGGAGGTGTGTGTGTGTGTGTGTGTGTGCATGCAGGTGTTCTTGAAATCCTTCTTTTTAACCAGAGCTCTCTACTCCCCCACCACCCCAACCCTCTTCCTCCTATTTGGCCTTGTGTGTGTCTGTTTGTGTGTGGTTAAGGGATATATGTGCACGTGCACTGTCTTGTGTGTAGAGAGTCAGGCATGTGTGTGTGTCTGTGTGTGTGTGTGCTTGTGGAGCCTTGCAGGGTTTTGGCTGCTATGTTCTCCTGGATGAAACCAGTGGAAAGCTGAGGTCTGGATGACTTACTTATTTAGGAAAAATCTACCAGAGATGGCTTGTGTGCTGCTGCGCTGTCACAGAGACATGTGTGTGTGTGTGTGTGTGTGTGTGTTTAAGTTCATCCAGCCCTATAGGTAACCCAGCCAGTGACCTCAGTAGCAGGAGCGTATTTCTCTTTGAAGAGTTTTTCCTAACAGACTTTAATGTTATTCTACTGCTGTTAAAGGTTCAACAGACATGGGTCAGTCCCAGGTGGAGACACTCACCAAAGGGTTAAACACTTGCAAGCAGTTGGTGCGCGCACACACACACACACACACACACACTCATATGGTGAATTACCCATAGCCGTGAGGCTCCTGATTAAGTCTAAATTCACTTTCCAGCACATTTAATTAATATAACTTGATTTTGGATGACCGCCTGTCAAACTGACTTTCAGACTTTGAGCTAACTTGCTTTCTATTTTCTTGCACCCGTCGGAGGACTCCAATTTCCAGTCTTTGGGGTGATGTCTCTCTTTAGAAAAGTAAATCAATAGCAGGCTTTAAATCATCACAGTTCAATAGAAACCATGAAGGTTTAAATGATCTATTCTCGGTTGAAAACCTTCTGCATTTAAGGATAAACAAGTCAGTTCAAAGCTTATGAGATGATTTGAAAAATATCTTATTGAAAAGATTAAAACAAGGCTGGTGTATTTAACTTTTACCTGGGTAGACTGTTAATTTTTCTGTCTGTGAATTGACATTGAAGGGTAAGGTGCCATTTAAGTGAATATGCCAGAAAGTTTTTCAAAATAGAGCTTTTCAAAGATTCTGATTTCCGAGAGTTATGTCAAGGTTCTATGCACAATTTGAGTTTTATTTCTTTTGGGCTCAGTCAATAAAGTCTGATGAACATCCCAGCCTTTCCAGTCAATATACTGCAGCACAGTGTACAGCCGAGTTTCCAGTGTCTAGTTTATTGACAGCAGAGGATGAAGTATGATGGTGTCAGGGGTTATGGTATTTCTTTTATATGCTACCTGTGTGTAATACTAGCCAGCCCATATGTCAGGGTAGCCCTCGGCGCTCTCATTGTATTAGTGAGCCATTGATGTTGACATGAATGTTGGCCTTTACTCACACATATGAACAGACACACACACACACGTGGCAGTTAGGTATGTGATGTGCAGCATCAAACGTGGGGTCCAATAAATGCAAGGCTCAAGTGTTGAGGTGTGTGCACACGTGTGTGTGTGTGTGTGTGGCTTTGTGTCTCATTGTGTTTGTATCACATATGTATTAAGACCTGGTCAAAACACGAATTAAAACAGTAACATTACAAAGAAAGTTCAGCTTTGGTGCATTAATTCATGCCAGACCAGCAAACTGACCTTTAAAGAAACCGAGACGACTGCTTCAGTTTGTTAGATGTGTTGCGCCATCTGCTTTTAAATAATGCTCCTCTGTCAGAGGAATAAGGTGTCCCACAAATTAGGAATGATTTTTGGACCCAGGCTGGAGTCGGCAGTAAAAACTCTATTTTCAAACACTGTGAACTCACTGTCGACCTTACTAACAAGCTCGCTTGCTAATAATATGTTAGCTCCAAGAGTTTTTCCCCCTTTGTTAACTTTTTAATGAATAAAATGATCCAAAATTCTGAGAACAAAGGGGTGGGGAGGAGGAGGAGGAGGAGGGGGCATAGAATTCAAAAACATGTGTTTGGCTCTTGCAATTAATACCACTGCACCACATCTGGACCAGCTTTTATAATTCAGTGCACTCTCTCATTTACCATTTCTTTCTTTTTTCTGTGTGAAGAAAATGTCTACCCTGGTTAGAATTTAAATCGAAACGTTAAATAACAGTACATTTGTTAGTATTAGTCCATGTATTTCTACAATCCCATATTTTTAATGACGCATTCTGATGTATCCAGGCCTTTAATGCCTTTGATGTCAGTTTTAAATACATTTTGAGCAGGCAGCCAAGATTCATCACCATTTATGCCTGTCTGTATATGTGCACCTGTCTCACTTCCACCAACGTACAATATTCAGTGAGATCACCAGTTGTCCCAAGGCTGCAACTGTAACTTCTGACTGGAGGTTAATGGGCCACTGGACCAGTGGGACGTTGGTGTGCTCTCACCAAAAGCACCTCCAAGTTCTGCATTGATGATGTTTGCTTGTAATAAAGACACATCAAGAAGCTACAGATGTGTCCCAGAGGTAGTTTGAGGGATCAGATCCCAGTCTTGTTGGTTGCTGCTTACATTTGAATTTAACGCTGTCCCCGTGTGATCAGGTTGTCCGATGTCAGATTTCAAGTGTAAATGGGTCAGTGCATGTGTGAGTTTCTGTACAATTGTATGTAGAAAATTCAATTGAATTACAGCATTTGTGTATATCTGAGTAACACAGTTCATGTATATGTATTTAAAGAATCTGCGCAGGTCTTCTGCTGAGAGAGCCAATAACATGATTACAGCAGCTCTGCTAGTGCCACATGTGCACACACACACATGCAAACTTCCACCCCATCACTCATAACCCCTGTCTTCTCCTTTTCTTCTTCTCCTTTAGCCCGATGTGACCTTCATCTGAGTCGAGTGTATTCAGCATTCACGAAGAAGACAGAGGCAAAACAAACAGAAAGGGAGATTAAGAAGAAAGCACACAGAAGCGCAAGGGAGGAGAAGAAAAACAAGTAAGAAAGTAAAAACAGAACAAAGGGTGGAGAAGAAAAACACAGCAGCATCTTTTGTGCCTCCTGCGAAACCTTCCTCAGACAACAGAACAACTGGCAGAGTGAATCAAGACAACAGAGGAAAGAATGAAGGGAGGGCACTTACTATGAGTCAAAAATCAAAAGAAAAAAGTAAAGATGAGGAGAAAAAGGAAAAGCTTGTAGGAGAGTGGAAGTTCTGAAAACAAGATATGGACATTCTAGGATTTTCAAGTCCTATAGGAATGAGACTGCCGAGTTTTTTGCTAAGGTGCATGTTAAGGAGAGCATGTGCATGGGTGAGCAATATTTGACAGGAAGAATAAAAATTTGTGATTTGCGTGGTGAGGTTCAAAGCCATAATATCCACTTAGTTCTAATTTGATTTACTCACTAAAATCTCTCTGTGCCCGACCGTCCTGCAAAACTTCAGGCAGAGTAAAATTGCGCTCGTTTCTGCCGTCTCCACTTGGTCGTGCTCTCTCTAAGTGGCAGTGAGTGCTTTAGCCTTTTCCTGGTTTTCCTCTCTCAGGTTCTATAGAGTGGTGGTCAGCGCTGCCACCTCATAGCTAGAAGGTCGTGGCTTTGTGTCCCTGGGCTGCTACTGCCTTTCTGCGTGGAGCATGAAGTGGGAAACTACTAGCCTTTCTCTGAGCAGAATGCAACAAAATCTGCTTAGCTGCTTCTCTTATGCTCCTACACACAAAGTTTTGTGGTTTTACAAAGAATTATGGGCTGGACAATTCTGTGTCTTATTGGAGCTTCTGCTTTTGCTGTGCAACTCCATGGCATAAACAGACATGCTCAGGTTCTGAAGAGATAGAAAATAAAACAAATATGTATATTTGCTAAAATCAGTTTTAGCAGTGGATTCTCGAACAAATTTGCAATTAATGAAATACAGAAAAAAACACTTGACACACAATGAGGTTTTAAGGATAATAATAAAGTGTTGGGAAGAAGTGAGTGTCTGTAAGGTTTTATTGTTAACAAAAAGAAGACACTTGATTAAAATTTAGAAAAGAAGTTATAAGTGGACATCAATCACAGATATAAAAAGACCGTGATGGACAGAAATCTCTTCAGTCCAGCGGTTCTTAAACGGCTGCTCCTACACTCATTGAGTTGAGGGCTATAACCTGTAATCAACACTTCATTGTGCTGCCTTTACTTGTCACAAAGGACGTTTCCCACAGGACATTGGATATTGTCATGTTGTGATATGTACGTTTTACAGTGTGTGTCTGTGTGTGTGTGTCTGTGTGTGTGAGCACACTGTTTCTCTTGTAGAAAGTGTTCAATGAAGAGCTGTCTCCTTTACAATCAGTTGTCTTGGTGGTTTGATCGAACGACTGGGAGACAGTCTGACAGACTTTAGGAGATGGCCTCAGATAAAAAAAAAAAGTCATTTGTATCTCGACTTCCACCTACTATACCCTGAAATCCATGGGCAGAAGACGGATGCACTCAAACACACACTGTCATAGACTGTGACGACCAAACAACATCGCTGCGCACACACATTTACACACATAAACGCCAAGGCGTGAGAAAACAGCCTCAGGCAACGGTGTTCTAGTTCTCAATCTGTATTTTTCCTGCGAGTGTTTCTTTCCCCCGCTCTGTAAAAATGCACTTACACCTTGTTCTCTCTAATAATTTTGCATCCCTCTCTGCTCTTTCTATCTATGCCTTTCACAGTGTGTGTTTATCTCTGTGAGGATATTGGTTGCCGATCATAAATGGCTTTTCTCTGACAGGGTGCCCTCGCAGACGCCAACGAGCTCAGGGAAGAAAGGGAGGGAGGTAGAAAGGAGTGAGATAGAGAGTTGGATAAAAAAAAAGGAAAGGAAGGTGAAGACGATGGCCAGTGAAGTTACGTACATTAAGGCAGCGATACATGTGTTAGATATGCAAAGATGAAGGTATGAGAATGAGCATACACATCCAGCCACCACATGAGGGATGCAATGTTCATAACACAAATGAGGCGCATGGAAACAGGAACATTAATTTTGTCGTCTTTAGTTATTATCTCATGATTGTACTTTTTCCGGTTCGATTTCTCTGTGAATGCAGACATCCACACTTATTGAACTTATTGTACAAGTCCTGTTATTCTAGCCACATTACTACTTTATTTTCTATAGTTGCTTCATTTTTATTATTGCTGTAAAGCTGCTGTCAGTGAGTCTCAGGACTTCCTGTAATGTTTTGTTATTCAAATTAAGAGCATTTAAATGGTTCAATCCACTTCATCAAAGGACACTGGAACAAGCAAAATAAAAATGAGAACAGCAATTTGCTTTAAGAAGTATTTTAATATTTTGGCAAAGACATCTATATAAAACCACAGTATTTTGCGCTGCTCTTTGTGTATCTGTTCAATAGAAAATTAATTTTATGAAATATCACAATCACTAATAATACAGAATATGAGATGCTGTTTCTGAAGTCCATGAGTGAATAAGAAACATTTCACTTTCAGATTAAACAGTGAACTAGAGGCTGGTTCTTATTTGAGTGCCCATTTGATATATATCTGTTGTAGCAGACACACAAGCAAGAGATGGTTTTTGTCGAAGCACGCGATCACACACTGCGGCCCAGACACACACACACACACGCGCGCAGGTTCCACTCCATCAGATTTGATGAGGTGATCGAGTGTGAACCTTCTGCATCTCACATCCCTCCGTCCTTTCTCTCCACACAGCAGCAGTCCTTGTCTCTCTATCGATCCCAGCTTATCTTCCCGTAAACCTGGACCTCTTTTATTCCTCTCCTCCTCACCTCGCCACCTCCTATACCCTCCTCTCCTTTCTCCTCATTGCTATTGATCAGCCTGTGTGTTCAACAAAGTAGAGAGCAAGCAGTTGGTAAAGTAGAGCTGGGCTGGAGTAGCACTGCTTGCGGTTCGAGTATTGCTTTTCGCGCCTAATGTGCCCAATCAGGTTCTAATAGACCTTGGGTTAGAGCATCAAGGCCGCCGCTATCTGCCCACTTTTCTCTTCTCCCCTTTCACTTCTCCTCTCTTCAACAACTATCTGTCTGCACAGTTTTTATGCCAGGTGCATTTTTAGCTGATGACTGTTGATTTCGCTTCCTGATACGAAAGCTGTCATTGGCAAAAAAAAAAATGTATACATTTATTTATCCACGGAAAGATTTTGCTTCTGCTGACTATGCACACACTTGCTCCGAAATGTCCTGCTTTGCATTTTTTTGCACTAATGCACACTCATTCCTGGGAGCTGCCCAGTAAAACCACAGCCTGCTACTTTTGGCCACTGGAAAGGCAGAGCACCGGACGCTCAACCCTTTCATTGTCTCCAGACGTCTCTCGGTCACTGAGCACGCTGAATATAACTTATGTAGCCGGGTTAAGTGCCTTGCCGAAGGGCACATTCATTTATTAGTAGCCGTCGAGTCAGGGGAAAGTGTCTCTGGCTACTTTCCTTTACAGCTTTTGCTTGTCTTCCAGGGATTTGAATAGGTTATGAATGAAAAGCAGAACAGCAAAGTATAAGTAGTATTCAGAGAGATGAATGGGGATGCACAGTTCGCTGCATGTTATTTGGGTGAGTATTTGTTTTTTGGGGGGAGGGGGTGAGGTTCTGTTTATGTGATGCTCTGGAACAAATCTGTGCAAGCTCAACACACACTATTCCAACTCACAAATCACACAGCCGCGCCTCAGAAACACAATGTTAGATGAACGTGAACACGTACTGAGAGGCACATTCTAAATTCAGATAAATCTAAATGCTAATACATGTATTGGTGTGGCAGCGAGATTGCAGGACTCCAAGCTGGTGACAACAAGCGAGTGTTTGTACTGTAGGGACCCTGTAGCATTGCCCTCAGGTTGTGGTCATATATGTTGGGATGGCCGATGGTTTGGAATTTATACACGCTACAAGGCATCATGGGAAGCCACATAACTAGATGAACACGCAGTTACAACCGGATTTGATGTCCCCGAATAAGAAACCAACTTTTAAATCACTCCCTTATACCTCTGCTCTCCCTCCCCACCTGTGCAGCACATCATCAAGGTCTGTGGGTTGTTTCTATAGGAGTCCAGCTAGGTGTAACCTTTCTGCCCTGTGGCCCCCTCACTGGCATCCAGGGCTCTGGGCTCAGCGTGAACTCCTAAACTCCTTCCAAAAAAATCCTCAAAAAAAGCAGCAGAGGAACAGGAGGGAGGACACGGAGAGTGGGAGGCAAAGCGAAAGAGCACTACTGGACAATTAGCCCCCCTAGGAGCATGGTAGGTGGTCTCCCCAAGCAAGAATACACTGTGAGTGTTTCAGTGTTGGCAGCCAGGGAGACAAAGTGAAGCGAGAGGGAGATGGTGTGTGCGTGGGTGTGTTTGTGCGTGTGTGTTGTTGTTGTAGTGTTTTGCATTCACACGCCCAGCGGTTGTTGTTTCGAAATGAGACAGTACGTCGGGTGCCTGCGGGCGTCAATATGACCATTTCTATTATTCAGAGCTGATTACAGCGCTAAATCGTACAGCGGTGAATACTTTTTAATGAGCTCTGAAATACAACAGAGAAAGTTTGTCAGCTTTTTGTTTGTCTGAATCCGGCTGGCGGGGGAAAAAGCGAATTTGCCAGAGTGATTGACTAGTGCGCCCATGTGCGAGGAGCACGTTGCAACATATGTGAGTGGGGGGATTGGGGATGTGTGTGGGTGTGTATAGGACACAGGATGAAAATGTTTTAGCATTTCTGTTTTGTGTGTGTACGGTGGATGTGCGTGTGTGGTCCACGGTACTGATTGTGCGTGGATGTAGCAGTCAGTTTGCGTGTGCTACATTTATATTCAGCATGTAAATGTGTACACAAAATAATGGGAGTGCGAATGCTGTTGTTGTGTGTTACCCTGCTGTTCCTAAGCAAGTTCACCGCCGTGAGCAAGTATGATTGACCTGTAAGTACATGGTGATCATGAACTGGTGCGCACAGCCTAACTATACGAGTGGGCACCGATGACAGGTCAGAGCGCCATCCCAGCATCCCTCAGGCCTGCACGCGGGGCTGCCAAGTCGAGGCAGGGCAGGCAAAGTGCATGTAGGTTTTGCTATTTCTCCCCGCACTCGTGTGCTCATCAGAAATAACATACGTTGGGCTGACAGCCCAAGGTCGACGAGAAAAAAAAGCAAGAGGCCTGAGTGGAAACAGAACACAGACAGTGAGTCTGCCTCCACATATGTAAACCAATTATTATTAGCTTTCTGCAGTATTCATATTTCTTAAATGTAAAGTAAACAATCAGGCTAAATACTTCAGAGAAATCTGTTTAATGTACTGTGATGGTGACTCTCTCTGACCCCGATGTGGTCGTGTTTTTGAATAGTTTGTTCCATTATTATTGCATTGAGAATATCTAAAGCATAAAGAGTAATATATATATATATATAAAGATCTTCCAGTAAATAATATGCAGAATGTTGTCATTTCTATCCTCTCTTGTAGGATGGGCCAAATTTTGGGAAAAATTAATAACTAGTCACAAGAAACTGTAGAAAAGCTTTTCATGATCTGATCTATTTGAGTGAAACAACTGTCTTTATTGTTCAGTCTCGGGCAGATGACATCCCATGTTTATTTGGATTTACAAAGGTTTGATTGGCTTATTTGTGATTCCTCACAATTGCAGTATACCCCAATGTGGATTTGTATCATATTTTATACTGTATATCACAAACTTTTGAATTACTATTTAATTGAAGTGGCTCCGGTCCAGCTCTGCTCATTTACTGATTATGGGCTAAGAGGCTGATACACTGATGAAATTAGGAGCTTGATTAGCTGAAATTGAAAGCAGGGATCTCTCATGCAGACAGTGGAGAACTGATGAGGAAGGTCATCTATGAACAGTAGAAACCCTCCACTCAAATTCACACGAGAGACATTCTTTAGGCTGGTTGTCAACTGCTTGAGAGAGAAAGTGATGGTTAACACACCAGCAGAGTAGCTGTGGAAAGGTGTTAATTTTCCCTTTAGCTCGGCTTTCGATGCCCATCACTTCCTGAGTGTTGCCGCTAAGACACTAAATGCTCCAATGTCCAAGACCCAGTGGCATATGGTGCATTTCTCCTAGAAAATTCTTGGCACTTTTTCCCCATAAACTAAAGTTCCAAAACATTCCCCGGGGTCAAAGTCTCTTGAGTGTAATGTGATTTGCATTTTCACAGAAGGGCCAAAACCCAGGAAGATTAAAGTGAACCCAATGACAAATCAATAGCATGACGGTCAGTGACTTTTTACAGTATGTCATTATAACAGCAGAGGGTTTTTAAAGAACGCTCGGTGTTTAAAATGCTCTTTGCTGCATTTCACCCGTCAGCGATAACCCGACTGTTCCTGGATTTTCAGAAAATACAAGTCACTGACCAGGGACTTGTTCAGAGAGATAAAACAAGTGCCCTGCAACTCCAATTAGACCCTGGTTCCTCAGATGAAGACACAGGTAGAGGGACTCGAAATGATTCTGGGAAACGTTCCTGCAGTCTTTCATTGGTGCTAGGCATCATACGGTGGATTAATAAGGGCTTTTAAGCTGAAACCAGCTGCCTGCTGTGGCTAGAAACAAGTCTCTTAACAATGGAGAGTGAAGTGAAACCAAAACATTCAAGTTGCTTTTAAACCAAAACAATGAGCTCAAAGACGCTAGAATAGCCATCTAATCTGTATATGTCTGTTACTGGCCCCTCTCAAATGAAATGTATTTATTTGACTTTAATGTGTGATTTGAAGCTGGTCTGTGCAGAACAATAACACTGTTCAATGGTAAATGCATCAAAATGTATCATATCCTAATTGTTCAACTATGTTTCGCGTTGAGTTTGATAAACTGTATCTCCACATCACATCTACTCCCCACATGTTTCATATAAGATCCCCTTCTTTTGGGCGTGTGTCCACCGCCACAAACCAAAATCACAGATGGTCTTTCTGTCTGATTAGCTCGACGTCAATCCCTCCGGTTTCATCCAGCCCGCACCTCCTTTTCTATTGCTTCTTCAGGTCTGAGCAGGTGTTTGGCCTGCAGTCAGAGTCCAAATCAGATCCATTTCATCTGTAATCAGCTGGAGCCACTGGCACTGATGGAAGAGATCAGAGCGCCGATCAAAGAATTATAAGCCGACCACGCCTGACCAGCCGACCATGACACAGACAAGGCAGCGAGGGGGGGTGAGAGAGAGTGTGGGTGAGGGAGCAAGGATTACAGTAGGGATGAAAGGAGAGAAGATGGAGATTTGAAGGCCTGCAGAATATCCCAGGGGGGAGACATGAAAGAGCAGGGTGCTGGGGGGAGCAACGAGGAAGGCTAAGATGTTACACTGCTCTGCTCTCATGGGAATGTTTTTTTTTTTTTGACGTTTCTATTAAGTGGGAATGGGTTGTTTCAAGTCAAATGCGGTGCTCAGTTATGCTTCAATTTAAGGTAATTAGAATAGATGAGACTTCCAATCACCACGTGAAAGGAAAGTCAATGACATCAACTTGATGCATCTGAATTGCTTGTTGGCCCGCCGCTGGTTAGTGAATCATTAATTGTATGCAAATATCAGAAGGGATGTGCTCCGGGGCTTGACAGTGGCTGCTCACATTGTGATGGCAGGTTTGCAGGTTTAAAGGGAGATTTGTAAGACAGTTTTAGAAGATGTTAATATGATGTTGGATGAAGGACAAGGCAGCACACATTTCATAACATACTGTTACATTGTCACAAACACAGGTTTGTATTTGTTTTCTTGTCAGGACTTTTATCTCTAACCTGAACCATCACAACTAAAGGTTTAACCCTAAAACTGAGTCTTTACTCTCAAACAGGCCTTGTTGGGACCAGCAAAATGTCCTAACTCAGACAAAAAACTGTTTTTGGCCCTAATTAGTTGCATTCACACACACACACAGGCTCACAGCATGCAGTTGAGACAGCTGCCTTTTGATTATTAATGTTTAATGTGTGCCCGTCCAACACGCTGCACACATTGATGTCTGCCAGCATATCACACACACACGTCTATGCTGGTCATTATAAAGACTCGACACATCAATTTCTTCATACCTTACATTTACAGATCTGCTAGTTATTGGTATCATACTTACTTAGGCTTGATATTATTTATGATGTGCATCAAAAACACGCAGAGCATCACACACACGCACACCGCGCTGTACCTGCCTTAAATGTCCACCTGTGTTTTGCGTCACACTCGGAGTGTTTGGTGGTGTGGGTGCATGTTTCACTGTCACCGGAGTGTCCGTGTCTGCTCCATTAGCTCCACGCTTTAAATAAAAGCTGTGCATCAGCTCTGTTGCCTTCAGCTCTTCTGTCATTGTACAGGAAAAAGCTTCTCACTGCAATTTAGAGCTGTGTTTTGTTTTGGGTTTTTTTCCCAACCCCTGTTGCACACAGCTCTGTATGAATATCTGAAAAGAAATAGCAAGAAAATGCTGAAGTCCATGTTGACTTCCTTCACTTTACATCCCACAAGTCATCAATTTTGCAGCGAGCTCTGTAACCTGATATTTTCACTCCAATTTCATAGCCTTTTCACTCTGGAGTTGAACTCAGAACCTTGAAATCTCCTCAAGGTTTACAACTGGAGCCATTGTATGCTTTTGCATTCACATTTCACTAAAGCCGTCATACACATTAAAACCATGTGACCTCTGATTCAAATCACCATATCCATTTTTGAGGGACCTCCAGTTTTTGAAGCCTGATCTCTGATCATAATGTTTCAACTGTGCATTTTCATCGAAACTTTTGAAATTATCATATTATACATCTTCTCCCAAGGCTCTCTGGGGGGCTCGTACACTCTCAGATAACATTTTGAACCCTTCAGAATACATTTGAATCGCAAAAATGAAACTGTGTGAACTGAGGTCACAAATTATCATTTGGCATTGAATCTTTCTGTGTGGAAAAAAAAAGATCATGTTTTGAGCAATTTATCATTAACGAGGTCTTTCTGAGAGTAAAGTTCAAAAAGCTGAACCATGCCACAGATCAATCTGAAACAGCATTTGCATTTTCTTTTTAGCGAGATCCACTGGCTTTCTGACGGAGATACGGATCACAGGAGAGTGCAGTGTGAAATGTTTAGACTCGTTTCCAATAACTGGAGACTTGTTTTTAAGCCTTTTGTCTCCTGCAGGCCAAGCACTGTTCCTTTTTGTGTTGTTTCAGGATAGTGACACTCGTGACATTTCCAGGAAAAGACGCTGAGTTTTATAGCTTGTTTGCAATCGTGCAACTATTATGATACAGAAGAGGCTGGAGGAGAGTTTGTACTGTCCTTGTCAAACACACATTGGACAAACTTTATAACGGCATTGAAAGCCTGGTGTCGAGGCGGTAGATAAGCAGCTGCCTTGTCCTGTTCAGTTTCTTGAACTTCCACACTTAAAAAACATAAATAGCTACTTTACTTTTTCTCCACGATAAAAGCTTCTCAAGCTTTTTTGATTGGATCAATTCAAGCAATTGCATATGACACAACCCATAGGCATTTTAAAAGCTTCCTCTGTCGAAAATCGCTTCCTGTTCTTCACACAATAGTGTGATATCACATTTAAAAACCTTTTTGGAACAACTTGATCACTCAGTTGGTCTTGTAAAAACTGGATTTAGAGTTACGTTCTGTGCCCTGTAGCATAGCACTGCTTCCAGATAAATGCTAATATCAGTATCATTTCATTGTCAATGTACAACACATACTATAGTTGAGCCGGTGTATTCAGGCGGTGTGGCACGGTAGAGGAGTGGGTAGTGCTGCAGCCTACAGGGTCTCTGAGTTGAATCCTCAGCCAGTCGCAGCCTTTTTGTGTGGACTTTGCTTGTTCTTCCTGTTAGGGTAAATGGTGACTCTAATTGCAGGTAGGGTCTGTTAGCACTGAGTCAGGCTGGTGTCTGTGGATGTCCCGACACCACTCTTTCCCAGACTGAGTACAAGTAGTTAGGTTTTAGTACTTGCCAATACAGAGTTCTATTCCAAGTACTAAACGGTTTTACTTGTAGAGTGAGCTGGCCAGTAAAATCCTCATCTATCCATTACAGTTACGCAAATCCCACAAGAATGGAAATTCAGGCAATTACAGTTGGGATAGGCTCCGTCCTCCCGGGACCCTGGACAGGATAAGCAATTACAGATAATGGACAGATGGATGCATGGATGACACTGCCTTTCTCCGAGCTGTGATGCTACCGGGGCAAAATTATTAGTATTATAAATAAGTAAAAAGTTTATTTTCAGTGAATGATACTGTGTCGTTATTAATTACTTCTAAATACTGCTAATAATTACTACTAGTAACTTTACATGAAAATCAATTCTAGCACATAGTTTTGCTTTGTGTGTTTTACTGTCCATCGTGCCATTTTAAATGTTGAAACTTATTCTGACAAGCATCAACATCTTTTTTTTTTTATATTGACATGACCCAGAGTTGAAAATGAGCTATCAGCAGCCTCAGACACGTATACATGCCCAACCATTAATATACCAATGCAGCTCAAGGATTTCAAAGGAAAGGAAACACAGCATAGCAAGTCCTGGAACAGCTCTCATCCCTTCGTCCACGAGGTGTGAAATCGTTTGATCCAGCTTGTTCTATGTAGTTGGAACAGCTTTTGTGTGTGAGACTTTGCACTTGTGTGTGAATTTGTGTGCGTTTTTAAATGCTCCCGGAGCAATAAAAGGGTGAGGGAAACGGGGAGGGTTTCAGGCGGGCAGGAAGGAAGGAAGGAAGGAAGGAAGAGGGCTGGCGGTAGCTGCTTTGTTTGTTTTGCAGAGAGGTGAGAGAAGAGAGGAAGGGTGGGGGGCCGTCCTGCAGCCCATCCATCTGACAGTTAAGGGTTAATGGACATTAAGTCCGTCCCAGTGTGATAGTTGATGTGGAGAGTGCAGGGCAGTGGGGTGTTGCGCCTTGACTCTCTGTAACCTTAAAAAGGGTCAGAGGTCAGGGTTAAAAGTCAAACAATGCCTGGAAGGACTAGCAATCAGCTGGGGCTGCACTGGAGGTCACTGAGTGTGTGTGTGTGTGTGTGTGTGTGTGTGTGTGTGTGTGTGTGTAGCAATATGGCAGGAAGGGAAGGAACAGCCTGCCAGGAACAGTGAGGTGGGGAAAATGAAGGGCAGGAAGAGGACAACAGAACTGTGGCAATGAAGAAAAGAGGACAGCCAGCCGTACATAGGGTTGGAAAACGTTTTTTTCCCCTGACATCCGCTCACTTCGAAGAAACAACCCTTCCTTGCTTCTCCCTACAGGGACTCATCTTACCTCCAAACACACACTGACAAGAAACACTCACAGCGAACAAAATGATACAGACGCACACACAATGACACGAATCGACATACACGCGCACACACACACACACACACACACGGGAGCTCAGCAACCTAATCAGAACATGTGGCCTATTTCTCTGTATGTTTTAATGAGCTCTCCATTGTGGAGTGCTGACTGATATTATTAGGCTGCTGTGTCTCAGCTCATTAGCTAAAGCAGGCTCAACAACAACACCAGCAGCTAAAAGATGATTTGATACCGCCTGCAGAGTTATGTGACACCGCAGAACCTTAAAGAGGCCGCGGCGAGAGACCGAGCGCAAGCTGAGTTAATTTGGACATCAGGGGATAACCAGCATGTGTCTGGCTTCTCACAACACATCCAGGGATCATACGAGTCAGTTTGATAGAAAGTAAAAGAAAAGTGCATTACAGATTGACATCAGCCTTGTCCCCTGGCCTTCTCACAGTCCCCGGCAGATCTGGCTCGAAGAGTTAATGTGTATTTGGGATGAGGTTCAGCAGCGCAGTGGGGTCAAGTTAAGGAGAAACAGTCCACAGCACTGGATGAAAAACAATACTGCAGCTGCTTAATCTGATCTCAGCTGAGTCTTATTGCTCAACAGTGAACAACTCAATTTTCTATATTAGCGCTGCATGAAATTACTGATTGTCCCCTGATGTATACTAAAGCAGATAAATGAATCAATCTGAACTGAGTGAGAAGGGCTAAGCTGGTTTTTAAACAGCTGTTGCACAGCCACTGCATACTCTCAAAGATGCCACTACTGTCAGCAAGGTCTGCCAGCTTGTTTACTGCTGGCCAACCAGGACAGAAGTGTGAACGAAAGCTATAATGTTATAATATAGGCAGTGATGGAGTGCAGTACATCCATGGATACATTACTGATGACCACAAAAAGATTTAAATCGACAAACGGCCCGAAAATATCCAGGCGAGGTTCAAAATGACCAAAGCACAGACACAGACTGCAGACAACTGCAGACACGAAATGTACCAAAATACACACAAAGCATGTACAACTAGACATCAAATCCCTCAAAATAGACATCAAATGAGAGAAAATCCTGGTCAGGCCACGTTAAAGTCATTTGTCAATGCTCATAAACTCTTCTAAACTGGGGAGCTTTCAGTCACTCCAGAGCAGTCTAATTGGCAGTTATGTTCACATTCTCATGGGTGGTTTGTATTTATGTACGACTTTTTGCTCTCATATCATCCTTTTAATGTGAATATCTTTGTATTGACTAGGCTGTGGACTGCTGTGAAAGACCAAATGTAGCGCGTCATACCTCCCTCCTTCTTCGCTTTGTTGCAAGAGTTTTTATGAATTTTTCAACGCCAGCTGAGTTCTAACACGCAGTTACATGTTTGGACTAGTGCAGACGAGGAGAGAGGACAGTCAAATGAGAAATAAAATAAGTCAATGTAAGATTGGCATCTTCACTGACAATTGCTACAATTTTCTTCACACAGAATTGAATCTGCCATCTTCTTCCTCCTCGTGTTCCCCTGTAGTGTTTACATGCCGCCTGTTCTCTTAATCCGGCCTTCAGGATGCCTTCTTCACTTTGTTACCTCTCAGCACAGAAATAGAGGAGCAAATGCTCGGGGGGGCGGGGGGACTCTTCTGATGTGTTTTTTTTCTCCATAACTCTACCTCTATTTTCTCATCTTCCCAGCCCCTCATCCCTCGCTCGCTCGCTCCCTCTATCCCAATCTCTTCTCAGCTCACTCAAGCAAGGCCTCCAGCATTGATCCAATAAAGCTGGTAGTTGGCACCGCGAGGCTCGGAGAGTTTTCACCCAGACCCAGCGTTTAAGCACGCTCATTTAACAGCACGTTGCCATGATCTGATCTGGGGTAGAAGGCATCGGAGGGGGAGTTTGATAGATTTTTTTTTTCTGCTCCTAGCTTCTGCTTATTTTCCTCTCAAAAAGTGCAATCAATAACAGTGGCATCGGTCGGACGTGAACACACAAACACACACATGCATCTCCTCAAATCTCAATTAATTTCCCTGCCAATCCAACAAGTAGACCGAATGCTTCTTGCCAGCACAGGAATTTTAATATTCACATGTGGGAATAGGTGAGGATAGGAGACATAAAATGTGCTACAAATGCAGACGTATCTCCTTTCTTTGTGCTGGGTTAAAGTAAATACAGTTTGACATTTTGTGCCTGTTTAAAAGTCAATGGGTTCCCTTCTACAATAAGCACGCACCATCAAAGGCGCCATTTCGCTCGCTGATATGCAGCAGGTGCTGAGGAGATAGCTTACAGATGATGTTTGAGCCTTTTGCTGTGTGTCTGCATGTATTTCAACTCTTATAAGGATATTCAGTCGTCGTAACAATAACGGCTTTAACAAATATCAATCGTTCTTTGGTTGAAGTTCAAAACTAGTTTAATTTAGTTACCCTCAGTTCACTTTTTGCCACTTGCTGAGCCATGCAGATAGTTTTTGTTTTGTGGACATATTTATCTCTGGGACTGCCTTTTGACATTTAAATTGTACAGTGTCCTCTCTTTCCAGACAGTGTCCCCGACACTGTGAACAAATGTACAATTTTACAGCAAAAAACATTCCTGTATGAAAAGTGTGTGCAAAAATAGATTAGATTTTGTTCCTAATATGTTAATACGCCTCAAACAAAGAGATTAGCATAGTTGGACTGGAGCGCTAGTGACAGACAGTCCAACAATGGGACCCACTTTACACAGTGATGGGCCAAGTGTTTGGAGAATGTTTGAAAATCTCTTACATCTCTCTTTTTTATTCTTTGCATGAATTTAAGACAGTGAAACACCACTTCCTGCCCCTAACGCTCCATATGTGTGCAGCTCACTGCAGTGAGGCGAATGTGGAAGATGCAGAAGTCCCAGGGATATCCTGGGTCCATTGTGGACTGGCTTTTACTGCTGCAAGCAAACAAATGAAATTTCAAATGACAGTAGAAATGACATTAATGCAGATTCCAAAACACGGCCAAATAAAACCATCTGCAACAGAGAAAATGCAGCTATTTGTTATTTTGGTGAATCAAGCCTTCAATCATTAACTTTGTCCAGATTTCTTGATGAATAAAACATCCACAATGTTCTTAGAACAAGTACAGCATGTTATTTCTTTTTAACCCTGTTACCTCCCACTTGGCATCATCAATCACGGAGGCTTGTTAGCACAGGTGTCTGCAGCACATCCACTCATGACAGCAATCAAATCTTTTTTTTTACTCATTCAAACTCTTAATTAACATATGACTCATCGTGTGTGTGAGTTTGTTTCATGTGAAAGTTCCTTAAAATGAATAATTTGACATTGACATACCATGAGATGAAGGTGTAAAGACTGACAGGTCCTCACAAACACACAAACACAAAGTGGGGAGTGCGTCATTGTGTTTAGTGTGAACCCCCCCCCCCCGCGCGTGTGCGTGTGTGTGTGTGTTCCTCACCTGCAGCACCATAAAAAAGTCAATCAGCCTGCGTGTGTAGTCGCACACTTGACATGTTCATTAGGCATAAAGCAATTCATTTACAACACAGTGCTATTGGATTGTCCTTGCCTTGACATTCATTTCCCAACACATTGGCGTTAGATGTGTTGCCAGCATCAATTAACTTTGATAACTCAGCCCCAGTTTAATATACTGCTGCTGAATTGGCTTGACAAGACTGTGGCGATAAGCTATTTCTGAGCTTTTTGAGCGGCCATAGTTGGATTATTGCTCAGAGTTAGGGAGGGACAGGGAAAACTTTCCTGTCTAACCCCCACGGCCAAAAGTCATTAAAATGTTTGTTTTGTTTTTGTTGGCTGACACACACACACACACACACACACACACACACACGGAGAGACACACACACTGATTGCAGCTTTGTCCTTGTTGGCTTTAATGATTTGCATAACTCATTTCTGTTTTACATTATTGTGGATTATGATGACCATGTTCAATTTTATAGAACATGTTTTTAAAGTGAGAAATGAATCTTTCACTACAGCTTGATTGTGTGAAGCATTTTGTGTGGCTCTTTTTGAAAAATGTGCATGCAGTAAATACTGTTCTGACAAAATTGTTTCTGATAAACAACTGAGCCAATAAACGCTGCTTTCCAGCTGATGTGTTGGTTTTTCTTTCTCTCGGCAGGCTGCCAGGAGCCCGGCTGCCCTCTAGAGAACCCCCCCGTTCTCTCCCTCCCGATCAACAGATTGATTCCTCGATCCATCACTCGACAGCTCTTCTGACAAATGGGAACTGACATGGGAGCCATGGGCGGGACGAAGGTCTTGCTCCTGGTGTTAATGGTTGGATGGGAAAAATCACTGGGTCTCAACTGGAACCCAGTGCCCCGCAAGACTGTTCGATACCAGGGTGAGTGAGCTGTATAATATCACATGGCAGAGGACTCAAACCTTGGCAGAAGGCCGACTTGAACAATTCCTTTAGGCAGTCGCAGTAAAATGATCAACACATTTGCACAGTCTAATCTTATGTCCCTGTGCTTATTGCTATTTTGTCCCCTGATATGTGTCAAAACATCTTTGGGCCATTGCTAGACTTGCATACAAGCTTGTAGCTTGGTCGCTAACACGTCCACACGTTCACACTTTTACTTCAAAAGACATTTTGTAACTAGTAAAGAGTCTGTTTGCGGGTTAAAGTTGGACATTTTTGTGTCATGTGTTGAAGTAAGACTTGTGCGCTGGTTCACTCAGCCCCTCCTTGTGTGTCTACTGATATCATTTCTTCTGCTGGAATTAACTGAACATGCTGTGAAATGCTGTTTTTTCAAACGTTGTTACCTTATTAGGCAAATTTATGAATATATTATGCTGTTGGTAGAATCCTCTAACTTGTCACTTGGGTAATTTATCTTGTCAAGCTTCTGATATGAACCCGATCATTATAAACATGGATTCCCTTACAACCGAGGATTTTTTTACATCAGAGGTGGATGATTTCTAATTTTTGTCAAGGGGCCCACAGCATAACAATACATCAGTCTAATCTTAGTGCTCAACTGTATTTGCACTCTTTATCTCAGCCCTCCTCTGCAGTCAGGCCCGGCTTTCTTCACTGAACAATGCCAATTGTTGCAAGCTGAGAAATAGTCTTTTTTAATCCCTCAGAGGGGAAGTGCTGCATTCTCTCTCTTGGGGATTATGGAAATTCTATAAAGAGAGGGAAAACGTATGGGGAAAAAAAGCTATATTTTCGTACCTCTCTGTACCACCTATTCCACCTTTCATCTCTTATCTATCTCTCCTTTTGCTCCTCTTCCCCCTCTTTTTTTTTTTTTGCCTTTCATCCCCGTCCCCCCCCCTTTTTTTCGCTTTGTATGCTGCAGCTCATCGTATGAACCTGAAATGCTCTTATGGTGTTTTCACAAAGAGCTCCGATTTCAGCCGCTCTCGGGGAGAAAGGCGCATGGTGGTGAGGAGTGGGGGTATTTCAAAAGCAGCTTTCTCATGCCGCTATCACGCAACACACACACCCACCATCACCACCACCACCACCACCACTACCACCCTCCGCCCCCCTCCCCATTTCCTTTTTCTCCCATACAGTCCTCCTCCTTCATCTCACCCCAGCATGATGCAGGCATCACTGGCGTTGTCATGGGATTTGAGGACAGAGAATCAGGGAGAAAAAAACAATCGATAGGGTGTCAGTAGTTACTGGTGAAATGTTCCAGTGTGACAAAGCAAAGCCAGTGTTGGCAGAGAATGGCACGGATCTCTGCTGCGTGCTGGCCACCACACACTTGTGGTAAAGCCACACCAGACAGGGCAAACAGGGACAGCTGCAGATGCATAGTCTTATGTGGAATGAGAAAATAATATGCACCGCCAAGACATTTAATTTTCAACATTTTTTTTTCGGGAAAATGTTTGCGTGTAGAGGCAGAAACTCCCCTGGCTTCTAGTGCAGGCTTATGTTGTTTTTTCAGCAACATCTCCGAAATAAAAGTCCTGTCATGAAACATGGGAGATGGCAGATCATGTGTCTCGTATAATACTTGATTTGAGTGTGGCACTTGGGTGCAGAAAAAAAAAAACTTGCAAATTGATTTGCATTGGAAACAAGCAGGATTATCTTGCCCGTTGACAGATTTCTCCACTTGGTTAAAGAAAAATGAGATTTTCAAAGCTCAATGCTGGGTTAAATGACTTATATGGATGGGTTCTCGCCACAGTGCTGAGGAGGCGATAGGACACAGACGAAATGGAAAAACAAAGCTTCAGAAAGGTTGTTGTGGTGGGGGGTGAATTGGAGGGGAGAAGCGAAATGAAAAGAGTGAGGGGGGATCTATAATAGAAAGAGAACACTGAAGAAAACACAAAAAAGAGATAGGTAGAGTGACACAGGCAGAAACTGGGAGAGGGAGGCCAGTCACTGACTGCCTTAAAAGGACAGAAAGTAGCTTCAGACGAACGATACACGAAAAAAAACACACACACACACTTTAATATGGATGCTGCATGTGTCTATGCCGGGCGAATATTCCATGCAGAATGAGACACGGGGTGATTGGCCTGCAGTGTGTGTGTGTGTGTGTTTGTGTGTGTGTGTGTATTTGTGTTCTTGTCGACCTATGTAACTTCTATGCATGTGAATTGCTGTTTTCATGCAGAGTGAGTTTGCAAGACAGAGACAAGAAGACAGGCAACAAAAAAACAAGAGGAGAGAAAATGTTGGGGCACAGAGGGCGTGTGTGTTTATACTCATTTGTGTGTGTGTGTGAGAGAGAAAGAGAGAGAGTCCGGGTGTGTTTGTGTAGCTGTGAGTCTGTCTATCTAATCCCCCTTTGTTTATATGTGTGTGTGACTGTGTGTACTGCTTAGGCTGGCAGTCTGAGGGATTTGGAGCTCAGGGGCAGTATAGGAGGGGCATGTGTGTGTACGTGTGTGTGCATGTGTGTGTGAGCGGGGTGGGCTACGGTGGGGCAGAGAGATAAGATCCAACCCACCACCCCACCAGCCTCGACCAGCAAGTCCACCACCACCTCCACCCAGCAATTACATGAGGCTTACAGGAGGTTGCAGAAGAAGAAACACAAACATCCGCTCTGGCTCTCTCTCCCTTTCACACAGACACTATCTGTCCACTCCTTCTCTGTCTCTAACTTTTTAAAAGTCACGTGTTGACATTTAAAATTTTAGGCTGTTGTTATTCTTCACCAGCTGCTCGTCACATTTATGGAGGGAAAAATCACTGTTGGCTCCTAATGAGACATTTTATGTACACACATTATGTATGGCCCTCGTAGAACTGCTAATGAGCGTTGTAAATTTACATACTTTTCATTTTTCTCCCATATTTCCATTTCCTAATCACTGACTTTGTGAATGTATCTTGATTTCTTTTCACTTTTATGTGGACTATATTTCATGTTTATGCTCATATTGTGCAAAAGCTTCTCATTCGTCGTTTGCTGCAAAAGGTCTTCTCATCCATACATTTTTATCTAATGGTGAAGGATCAGACTGGTGCTATTGTAGTTTTTTGTTTTCTTATTGCCTACAAATCCCATGAAAAGACTAAAATCTAGTGCTTCGTCTTTACACAACTCTGCAGTGACTGTGGCAGTCAGCTCCAAGCCCACTGGTTGCTACTGGAGACATGAAATCTCAAAGAGTGAGTTCTGAGTTCACAGTTTCAGTTGTTCAGCTCAGCACTGGGTTATAGGCAACATCTGGAATATAGAAGTAAATAGCGCAGGTCACAGGAACTATTCAGCTGCAGATTAACACATATTTGGATTTGGATTTGCATAAATAAATTAAACTATCCATGTTAACAGTGATGAACGACCTTCTCAGCCAGTACAGAGGGACTTATGTGTCAAGTCTGGGTGTGAAATATTACGTCAGGACCACTGGCTCCCAAGTCTTGTGTGTGTTTCAAATCCTACTGTAGCCATTATGGAATTTAGATGAGCAGCAACATCTGCCTTCAGTGACAGCAGTATGAAATGTCAAACTGTGTGAAAGAATCACTGATGGCATGTTTTCTTATGCTTAGCTCCTAGCTCATGTTAGACTAGCCTGTCCAAGATTATCAGTCGTAGCCCCTGGTTATTGTTTTTATCCAGATTCAGGTGGCTGACATGTGTTCATATTTGTTCAACAACAGGAGGCTTTGTGCACTTGAATGTGAGAAGCCAAACTCTGTTTTAAATGTTTCTTGGCGTGCACAGCAACACACTTTCCCTCCCTCTTGTCCAACACTATTTGTTCTAAAATAAATTCAAAGTTGTATTTGATGATACTTGTGAAACAGTTTTTACAATAAGTTTTAAATACAGTGTAGATGGAATTAGTAAAATATTATGTGATAGTACAAATAATAGTCAAAAAGACACTCAATAATGTAACTTTGTGTGCAAATTTTAGCTTATATGGTTGAAAAAAGACTATGGCAGCACAAATTCAACTTTTGTAAAGTTAAGTCTGTTTTTCTGTGACTTCAAACAATGTGTTCGACCTTATCCTGAAATGATTTTTTTTTCTCACCCTGATGTGTTTGCTGCCTCTCACATCTACCTCTTCCTCTCTGTGTCTCTGTCTTTTTTTTCCTTCTGTGTCTTACTGAATTGGCCACAGCTGATTGGAACATCCATTATATTGTTTTAAGCTGTTTTCACACCCTTAACCTGGCCCGTGTCCACTGGCCACAAAAAATACCTCTTCCTCAAACACACTCTCTCTCTCCCTTTCTCTTTTTGGGTTCCTCCTGTCAGATTCACACACACACACACACACACATCCACGTAGGCTACGCTCCATAGCCCTGCCCAGTGACAGAGGCCAGCAAAGCCAAAACTATGACAAAACGCAGCAGCTGTGGTTAAACAAAAAGGGGAAGAAGTGAAAGAGCGAAAGACTTGAAAAGGAGGTGAAGAAAGTAGGAGAAACACAGACCTTCGAAACTCAATACGTTGTTTGAAAATCTGGCCAGCTTTGATGCAGCAAATGAGCCCTGTATCTTTAAAGAAACGCCAAAGTAAATGTGTGCGTCCTGATTTAGAAAAAGAATGATAGCATGAGAGACAGTGGGAACGTAAGGAGAGTGGAAAAGGGCTGGGCCTCTGACCTCCAACAACCTCTCTCTCTGTCTCTCAAGCTTTCTTTTTTTTTCCATCATTCTGTCTTTCTCCCATATCTCTCCAAACCCTCCAATTACAGTAATGAGTGGTTGAGAGAGAGGCAGAGAGAGACTGTGCGTGACTGGGAGGATGGATGGGGTTGAGGAGGAGGAGGGGGAGGAGGAGGGAGAGCTGGAAGGAGGAGATTCATCACACTATTTATCTGTTATAAGTGTCAGTCATCCCCTGACCCCACACTGATTGGTCAGTGAAGATTAACAGCAGGGACCACATGTCAGGACCTGGAGTGCTCTCTGTTGTCAGACCGACTTTGTGAGAACTGATGTGTGGGCAAGTGGGCATGTGGATTACAAATTAAAATGCCACTCGAAAGCTGCTCTTACCCAGAGCACCTTCTCCTTGCTCTAGAGCTGTGCTTGAACTGCTGACATAAAGTTAAAAATCGCTGCCATCCATCATCTTTAATCCTTAAAAAACTATTTCTCATACAGGAGTGTGTGTTTCTGACAGTGTGTGTGGGAATGTGGCTCAGATGTAAGACAAAAAGGTGTAAAGAAAAAACAGTTTGAATGTCTTTTAACAAGCATTCAAAATGTTCGTGCATCATTTTCTGGCATTTTATGCACTAAATGGTTTAGTCAGTTGATACAGTGATTGAATGTGAATTTAAAAGGCACCAGTCCTCTAAACCACCATACACAAGTGCATAATAAAATGCAAGCAAAAATTGTCATCAGTGGGTGAATTACAGTTTCATAATAGAAAATAGAACTTCCAACTATATTCTGAGGGACATCCCAACTAATGAATTAGAACTCTTACTGCACGTATTTTTTTCTTTTTTTCGTATGGATTGTTTGAGGACGACAGATGCCTTGTTTCATCGACCGTGACCTTTCTGTGTGGAGTTTACGTTGGTTTCCTCCCACAGTTCAAATACATGCACGTTAGGTTAATTGGTGAGTGTGAATGGTTGTCTGTCTGTGAATGTCTCTCAGTTTTGGCCTTGGGATAGACTGGTGACCTGTCCAGGGTGTACCCCACCTCTCATCTTCTAGGACAGCTGGACAGCTCTGTCCCCCCCCATGACCTTAAACAGTGTAAGCTGTTACATATAATGGATGGCTGGACATAAATAAGACAGTGGTGTAAATATGAAATGCACTTAGCTAGACAGAAATATAATGTACTGCATCTGTAGTGATAGGTTGTTGTGCGCTGATTCACTATACACTGAACAGTGGTCCATCTCACAGACAGAGACCCCCAAAGATTCAGCATAAATCAACTGAAAAGCTGTCATCGGGGGTCCGATTAGTGCCAGTGTTGTGGAAAACTCTGCAAAAAGTTTAGTGACTGATCGTTGGCCAAAATAATCCTTTATAGATTCCCTTAAATTTGAAATATGAAAAAAGTACAGAGTGTGCTGTAGTGTGTGGAGGGTAGTGGTCCACGCTCTGAATGGCTCTTCATTAAAATAAGAATTCCCCTTCTTGTGAAACACCGGATACTAGTCATTTTTAGTACATAAACTGCTCACTGAGTCAAATTCCAAAAGTGTAGCAGTGTCATGCTGCCCCGGTGAGCTCCACAGGCATCTTCTCTGTCTGTCTTTGTGTGTCATCACCACAACATTGTATAAAGAGGCCCTAACTCTTCCCAGCTGGTGTACCAGTCATACTTGCTCAACCATGACGCTGGAATGAAAAAACCTCACTTGTGGCATCAGCCTGCTCTTGATTTGTTCTGCTTGTTGTGGATGGCAGTGTGGAACCCCTCCACAGAGCAAGTCTGTTTCATCCCCTCACGCCCCACGCCCCTCTCTCTCTCTTTCATCTTGAACATTCCCCCCACTGGGCTCACTTGTCCCGTTGTTGTGTTAATCCACTTTTACCACTTCCTTTCCTCCCACTCTTCCTTCATCTCGCTCTTTTCCAATTCGGCTCAATCCGGTCGCTCCACTGCCATCATCAAAAACAGTAATGATGGAGCCACATAGGAAATACAAATGCCCTATAACCTGCAAATATGGGCTTAGACGTTTAAACCAAGCAGGGACCAGTAATTATTTGGCTTCAAACATGCACTTTTGTTATGTATCCATCAGTACTTTTATCATCAGTGATACTATTATGCTCATTAGCACATTTATTCACTCATTAATGAGTTAAGAACACAAATTGCTTGTGTTGAATCCTACAAATCTCATTCATTCTCAGTTTACATTTAATCTCTAATAACCTAAATTCACTCCCACAGTTGCAAAAAGTGTTTTTGCAGAAAATGTGTTTTTGCAGATCTAGCTACTAAAGTCATGTATATCCTTCCCTTTTGTCTCTCTCTCTCTATATAGCTACATGCTCTCATTCTGTCGTACACCTGACTCTCCTGTGAACTTGTCGTCTGTTCAGCAGACGAAGATTGTGCAGTTCTACGTGGGAGTGTGTGCGCAACGTTGCCTTTTTTTCCTCTTGTTTTGTTTTCTATCAAAGAGGGTACCTGCTCAGATTAAGGTCTTGACGGCGCTCCGTGTGCACGCTATGTGCATGTGTTTGTGTGGGCGCTGCACAACGTCTCTCCCTGCTCGGCCTGTCTCCGTCTCTCATTCGGTGTTTGCTTCAAAGCTCTCCCTAAAATAGGGCTTTAATCATAGTTTGGTGTGCAAGTGGCTCGGTCGGTTGGAAGTTATAAGCAGAGGATGGGTGTATTTATAGCAGACGGGGAGAGGGAGGCTGCAGCTCTCTGCTGGATGGAGGATGATCACAGAGGCGAGGGCCCCGGATCGAGACCTTTTTGGCCAGCAGTGAAGCAACCGGCACCGCCCCCCTCATGGCCTGCCTTCTTTCTTCCCCTCCGCCCCACATGGGAGTTCTGCTGGGTCCAAATTCGGCTGGATATTGAAGCTGCAACACGACCATCAAATACCAAACACAAGTACATAATAGAGAATTCATACTCTGATAGTGAGAGTTTCACTAATGTGATGCCAAAGCAAACAGCTCTCAGTATAGACAGAACCGGTTATGTTTAAAATCGCTGTAATGTTTTAGAATTAATGTTGCATACTGGAGCTCATTAACCACATTTGTATATAGCCCACAGCCCTGAAACTTGCTCGATCATCAAAGTGAACATTTTATGTCCTTGTTGCTATAACATGAGGGTTGGCTAATGAACTGCTACCTTTTATTAAACACATTCACATTATACCTTCTATAAAGTCAGGGTTTTCTTTTTCTTTGCTGCACTCTCATCCTTTTGAAAATGTTCTGAAGTGTCATTACTGCTGCATGATTGTGATTGCAGCTCTGCACAAAGACAGCATGAATGGAAACTTCTTCTTTGTGCCACATTCACAAACACTCCAATATCCAACACTAGAGCATTTAGTCTGCAAACATCAAATACACACGATACACAGTAAGTAAAAACAGAGAGAAGGTGAACGTAAAGAAGGTTTCTCTCTTTTTTCTGCCGTAGGTCCCGTTCACAGCAGTGGACTAGTTTTACTGAAGTACAGGACTTTGTATCTGCGTAATACACGTGTTGAGGATAGATGAAGATAGACTGACACATGATCATATAACAATAAAGTTGTTGGACTGAATGAATCAAATTTTGAGTGCTGATCTTTTAAGTTTATGCCCCACATCCGTGCACCTTGACAGCGGGTGGGGTTAGGTGGGCGCCAGAGATTCTTTTTGCCTTTTAAATGGATAGCAGTAATGCAAAGCAAAGTCCTTCCCAACATGCTTGATTTGTGACCCATCATCACAAGCTACTGCCACCCTGTGAACATGAGCTGTGAGCTGTTCATTGCCCTCACCAGGTTAGTCTTGATACCACTTTAGGATCAGAATCCTCACGTTGGCAACCTCTAATTTAAAACATCACCTTTTGTGAATGTGATTAAAATATTCACTATGGCTCCTCAAAAAAAATATATATCTTCGTATCATCTCAGTCAGTTTGTGTTCCAACAATTAACATGATACATTCACAGTGTTTACTTCCAAATCCCTGGTGTCTCTTTATTTGAAACTACATATTGTCTAATATATTCATTGATTTAGAATCCAACCACAAAGATCCAAATGCTTGTCACGCTGTTTTATTCTTGGTTATCACAGCCTTACACCCATCTGAAGACAAACCTGCACGCACAGTCAGTGAGGAGGACACGTACTGTAGAGCAGTGATCTCTGATCATCTCTGTTACCAGTGGTACTGACCTCGGTCAGGCCCACTGAGTTCTCCATCTTTTGTATTCTCCGTCTGCCTTCTGCTTTTCTGTTTTTGCTCTTTTGTTTGTATTTCTCGGTGCCGTCTGTTGGACTCATTACGCCGCCTCTCATCTCTACCCTCCTTTTTTTATTCACACTCTTGTATTTATATTCTGCCTCTTTCTTCTGCTCCCTGCAAACTGTTGCATCAAAGGCCTTGTAATTTAGCTCAAACCACCCCAAACACACACACACACACTCATTAAGTAGTCACAACAATACACAGGTCTTAAAATAATCCTTGTTTAAAGTTTCAAACCATTTTCAGATGGCTTACATACGGTGAATACAGGGCAGATTCTTTGCAGCATATACAACAAAAACTTGATTCTGTGTGCTGTGGAGTATTACTAGAGATTGTCAACAACCCCGTACAATATATACAACATAAGGACTTTCTACTCCATAAGAATTCAAAAACAAAGGACGGGTTCTTTTTTGATAGTACATTTTCCCTTATCTTCATTTCCATAAAACTATAAAACACTCAGAAGCTAGAAGTGTCTTGCTGTTTACATAGATTTGGACTCACACGCTGTTTTGCAAAGAAATAATGACATTTGTTCACTTTGCACGTAAATAATAATGAACCCCAGATGTGACCCTTCTCGTGTCTATTAAGGAAACCTTCACACACATGCACACAGCTGGTGGCCCCAAGGCTGCCACAGTGTTGTGGCAGGTGCATCTGCCCATATCAGCTCTTCGAAACAGACGCAGTGATCACGTCCAATGAGCCACTCAGAGCAAAACCTCCCCTCTGTTGGTAAAGACGAGTTCAAGTCACTGAGCAGGTACCCAGGAGAACTATTCAGGACTCCGTGTGTGTTTTTTAACTTACACACACTGTATATTTAGTGTGTGTATACATGTAGAGATGTGCGCTGATTTATGTGTGTGTAGCCATGCACACAAGTGTGTGTGTGTATGTGTGTGTGTGTGTCTGTATGTGTGTGTATCTCAGTAAAAGTGTGTCAGCTCTGGAGTTTTTTTGCCTGGCTGTGTGGAAAACAGCAGATGTGCTCAGTTCTCCCCCGAGGATGCCCCCCCCCCCTCTCTCTCTCTCTCTCTCTCTCTGTCTGTCTGTCCATCTCTCTCTCTCTCTCTCTCTCTCTTTCACACTCTTATCTAGCTCGCTCATCCGTACATACCCTCCAATGTTTATACATCGCTGCTCTTCAGATAATAAGCTGACTGCAGTACTTATCCCTCTTCCTTCCTTTGGTTACTCTCTCCTCTCTTCTATCTCCCTCCTTCCATCCCTCTGTACCTCTCACAACATGTCACCTCTCGGAGTTTTTAATGACTTGTCTAAGTCTGACCATATACACTATACAATTCACTGTGTGTTTTCTGCTAAACACACATCTAGGCACATGTGAAAGCTGGTTTCAGGGGCTTCAACATAATTGGTACTCTTCTGACAGTTCTGGAAGCTGCTGAACTTTCTATATCAGAATTGTTTGATTTAAAGTTAGTAACTATCTGAAAATAATATCAGTTTCTGCCCGTTTTGCAAAAATCTTAAGTCAAAGGTTTAAATATCATATAACCCGGAGGCCATGAAGCAAAAAATTACAGTATTGTTGGTCATAAAGGTCAAGCTGCACAATTATGAGCAATTTTATTTTTTAGCCTGTGTCTTTGCAAGACGGTTTAAATTACGCTAAAAAATGAATCAGAATGGCAAAATTTTGTTAGCCGGTCAGGTCAGTTTCAGATTTTAACCCTGCAAACAGCACATTCCATTTCCAAGCTTATTCTAAAGGTTTCAACCATGACACCTTCATCTGTCGTTGCTCAGTTGCCATGGAGCCATGGGCAGATTAAGTCTAAATTAGCTCCTGGACCCAGACAGGACAGTCTGTTTATGGTAGTTTTTTTTCTTGTTGTTGTTGTTCTTATTTTTTGTTTTTTACCATTTTCTTTGTGTGCCTATTTTTAATGTTTTATTGTAATTTTTTGGATGGGGCAGCAGTAGGTTGATCGTCTGCCCACTTTTAGGGTCGGAGGTTTGTGCCCCTCTCTCCCCGACTGCATGTTGAAGTCTCCCTAAGAAAGTCACTGAACCCCCAAACACCCGCCCCCAGTTGAGCAGTGCCAAGTGAAGGTCCCAAGCCCAGCAGAAACTAGGACGAGTTGTGTCAGTACGTAAATGTACCAAATCAACATACAGATCAACGATCCCTGGCAACCCTGAACTTATGGGAGAAGCTGAAAGCTGAAAACTTTTGCCTTTTTGGATAGTTTTAGGTCTTTTTTTAGGTCATTTTGCATAAAGAAAAATGAACCGTAACTGCAGTGGCTCTGGCTCCTGGGCTCCCAGTTCTTTCAGAATCGTTGATCTGTGCTCAGTAATGAATCCGTGCATAGAGCTGTAGAAGACGCTCCGTTAGTCTGTCCTCTTAACTTCTAGTCCTTGATAGTTCAAATGATTTTTTGGGTACAGTGCCACCTCTGGCATAAAGTTGTGGATCCATTTGCTGCAGACGAGTCTAGAAAGGAAACACCCTGTATTTAAAAGCAACAAAAACAAATTATTTTTTCAGTACAACTAAAACAGACTTTATTCAGTTTAGCAGCATCAAAAGTGTCTTATGCAAACTCAATAACAAGCCTCACTTTTCTAATCTACCTTGCTTTTGTGTTATTTAGTCTTTCTTTCATGCACACACACACACACACACACACACACACACACACACATAGCTTCTACACCTAGTACAGAACTCTCCATGTGTATAAGTCTATTTAGTCCCAACTAGGCCACAGCGTCACATGAGCACTTAGTCACACCATAAATCAAACCAGTTCCTGCCGTTCCCTCCCTGGATTTCAGCTGCTATTTTCAGTTGGAACAAACGGTTAAAAGAAGTGAAAATATTCATGCTGCACAAAACAGAAAAGAAATATTTCTATTCAGTTTATGAGATCACATTACGTACATTGCAGGTTGTCGTCGCCTCCCATTTTGCACACATTCCATCAGCCCAGATAAAGTGCGAAAAAGGAAGAGAGGGAGAACAAGGTGACACTACAAGCAACAAGAGTGTGGATAATGAAAACTAAACACCATCCCTTCTCTCTTTCCTCCTGTCTGTGCCTTCACTTCTGCTCTGCACCACTAGTTTGTCTGTATGCTAGGCAGGAGATTTGAATGGTGTGTGTGTGTGTGTGTGTGTGTGTGTGTGTGAGCCAGAGTGAACACCAAAACAGGGATTGCATCTCCTTGATGAAAAATAGTCTGCTCTGGTTTTTCGACAAACCTTGCAGATGGAACTGTGAAGAGAACATTTTGTGATTTTTTTTTTCATCATCTTTAAAAAGACTATTTCTGCCAAAAATATGGGCCGTCCTGAACAAATTACACAATTTTGAGATAAATTATATTGGCCGAGCTATTTGACGTCAAAGGATCGATATCTGGGTTTACAAGGAGGCTAATATTCCGTTAATACTCTGAGTGATAGTCTAATCAGAGTAAAAGCTCTCATTTAGGCCTTGTATTAAAATGCAATCTGCATCTGGATGTGCAGCCCAGATAATGAACAATCTAATCACACCCACAGATTTACGCCCATTATTAGCGCGTATTTATCAGCATTTTTATGCTTTGCATTCGGCCCACGTTGTCACATGGATCTCATTTTCCATTTGCAATAAAGCTGCTCGCTCCAACTCTAAATCCCCGTATTGTTGTGTATAGGTGTTGTGTATAGCCTGGATTAAGCTGCCTCTTTTCTATGGAAAGAGACTCCACAATGCTGCAGTCTTAAGTTCATACGTATTTTAATCATCTTTAGTCTCAAAGCTGTGTTAAATTGAGGTAAAGAACAATTTAGGTTGTTTTCCAAAACAAGATTAGCTGATTTTCTCCATTTGAAAATTGCCAGTCTTAATGGATTTTTTATTGAATGACTATGTGCATATAAACATCTTGGCATCTGGTTCAATAAAATATTCACTTTTTAAAGCTCACATTAAAGCACTGAGTGAGTGAAGCTGTGGAGGATTGCTTTCATTTACTGATACAGTCTGCACCTGACTCTGCAGAGCTGCAGCCTTTCTATCATCCATAGATTAAGGAGATATCATCTTTATTCATATATACATGACTACTTTAAAGCTGTAGATGCTGGTGGCTGTAATGATGCACACTACAGCACTCTTCATAAAAACAACGGCTGGTCTAGATAGATGGTCTAGATAGAGCTTCGTGGCTTCCTGTTTATTTGCACAGCTTTTTCTAAATAGACAGCCACCTTATCTCACTTCTGACACACAGATCTGGGACTTATCAGTTTGCCCCGAAGACTTGTTTCTGCTCGAGGTTCTTAAAGTAAATACAAAGCTTGGGAAGCTTTGGGTGCAGTGGTCCATCCTGCAGGAATAATTTACAGCAGATCTTGGAGCCAGATACTGTGGGTAGTTTCAGCAAACTCATTAGGAGTTATCATCATGAACGCTTTAAGTGAGAGTTTTTTTTAATAGTGTCAGTAGGACTTTATGTTGTGTTGATATTTGGCCACTTGAAGTGTATCAGTTAATTTGAAGCTCGATCATTTCGATAAAGTGGGGATTCTCACTGTGGTACTTCACACTGATAGTCAGCTCATGGTAAAGTTGTAACTGTATCTTGCAGCCTCACGCACAGTTTTACCTTTTTGTGACACTATCATCTTTTAAAGGCATATCTTTAGCTGCGACTGTATATTAAGAAGAACCAAACAGTGAAGTACAACGTGGCTCCTATTTGTTGCTCAGTGGCACTTTCCCTGGAAAAACTCTTTATTATTCTGAACTGCAGCCATAAGAATTACCCAGGTGTTCCTAATGTTTCTGTGTTTTGGGGCCCATAAAGCTTACGCGCTTGAGTCTTTCTCCAGTCAGCTTCTTGGCTGCTCCAACACATAAAAAGGATGAAATAAAATAATTTTACACTCTTCCACTTTATAAATTATATTAAAGCTAATGAATCAAATTTTGCTAATAAAAAGGGTCAACTTGTGGTTTGTGATGGTTAGAAAAATGTATTCACCATTTTATTGCAGCTCCCGTTCCAACGACATTATGGACGTGGCCAGTGTAGCAATGTGGGTCAGCCACTAGGACAAACTTGCCTAAACTGTTTGTGCTGTATGTGACTGTATGTGACTGTATGTGACTGTATGTGACTGTATGTGACTTGTGTGCTGACCAACAGGTGAAAACAGCTGCCTGAAAAAGACTGTTTATTATATTAATTAATCCCATAGAGTTAGATAATGGATCGTAGAAATGCTGAGATGTGGATTAACAGTGTCTGTTTGTGCTGAATCTCTCAGATTCTGTGGCTCTGTAGCATCTCCGGGCTGTGTAAGCATCATGTAGAAACAGGAAGGACGGTTCTAAGCTGTAGCTGACGAAGTGGGAAACTTTTCTGATGTGAATAAACTGAGACATAAACCAATTTCAACAACTGAAGTGTGAAATGTTCTTCCGAGGTTTCACCTGTCAACTCATCATTTGAAAGGAAGATGGATATTTTATCAGTGTGTAACCTGCTGGTGTCTCTGTGTGTCTTTATCCAGATGTGCTGGACAGCATGGCAAGGTTCAGCGTTCAGGGAGTGTTCAACTACAGCATGCTTACGCTGTCCGACTACGAGAGAGTTCTGTACGTCGGAGCGCGAGAGGCGTTGTTCGCCCTTGACCCCAATGACATCAGCAGACAGCTACGGCCACAGGTAACACACACGCTCACGGGAGGATTCACATGCACGTTCACATTTCTGTAAGTTCAATATGGACAAGAAAAGACTTCAGGAAAAACAATTTTATATACAACACTGCCCAACTGTCATTGCAAACGCCCACACATTGCGCGGGGCTTTTGGCGAAATGGAAGAAATGAAATGATAACACATAAGATTTAATATCACAGCTTTATGATGGACAGTTGGGGAACAAAAGGCATCATCTCTTCTACACAGTCTGGTTAGTGAACACTGCAGAGATAAACACTCATTTCAAACACTTAATTTAAATACACCAAATTCAATTATAATATAATTTGGGAATAAATTATTATATAAAACATTTAAATATTAAAGAGCTTCAGCTGGATAAGCAGGAAAAGAAGAAAACGGCATATCTCCCTCTGCCTTGGCTGCCTATTAACATTCACGCTGACCTTTTTTTGTTTTTTTGGCTCCTTTTTGGACTTAATGGCATCTGTGAGCACACAAAAAACTGGCGGATAATCAAAGGGCCTAATGGTAGGCCACCATAATAAAGTTGACTGAGTCATACCATTTGTTGTCTTTTATTGGTCTGGTGTGTACTTATTTTATTAAATCTTCAGGCTAGTAATATACAGTACAAATTGTCAAGCAATTTAATGTCTTCTCAGAATGCATTAAAGTGTCCTCCTTGAAGGGTCAAAGAAATAATAAATTGTATTAACTGATGCTGTTAGCTAAGAGCTCTGCAGTGTGTCAACTTTTCCAGAGGAGCCGACAGCCTTGCTTTGTTCGGTGTAATACATTGTGTTTGACCACAGATTACACCCGAACCGCTCACTGCAAACACACTGAACAGTGTAAAGTTTAGTTTAAAGTTTAGCGATATTATTATATTGTTAGTTTAAACAGTTGGACTCATTTTGGTCGGTGATTGACATGTGGATGATACATTATAAACACAATGTTAAAAGATTAAAAGTCAGATTGAGGGGGTGATGCTCACTGTTTAATATATAACATAGAATTTATTTGCACTCACTGGCCACTTCATTAGATCCACCTGTACAATCCAATACAGCAGCTCTGCCATGAATTATCCTTTTACGTGTTAAAATTTCTTCGTTTTTTTTAAGTTGAAACTGTCAGAAAGGTCATAATTCTAATATGTGTTTATTATTGAGGTCACTGGAGAGAATTATAAAAGGAGGTAGTTCTAGAGGGGCCAAATCTTTAGGACCACCTCTTATAATGGAGTAGTTGTTTGTTAATATTCAAAAGTTTTGAAATATTCTAATTTTTTTCATTTTAATAAATTTTCATTATTTGTCTGCTACTTAACATTTTGGGGATTTAAAGTTGATTTAAAGGCGTGATTTTGGAGACTATTACATATGTGGTGATGACAACAAATTTCTGGTAGAAAGTTGATTTAAAGTGGTGAATATTAGGGTAGCATGGTGATGGAGTGGTTAGCGCTGCTGCCTCACAGCTAGAAGCTCGCATGCAGTGGTTTCCTCCCACAGTCTAAAAACATGCACCTCAGGGGAATGGCTGACTCTAAATTGTCCGTAGGTGTGAACGTGAGTGTGAACGGTTGTCTGTCTGTCTGTGCTGGTCCTGAGATAGACTGGAGACCTGTCAGCCTCTCAGGCTATGATAGCTGGAATCGGATCCAGCCCTCCAACCACCCTAACAGGATAAATGGTTACAGATAATGAATGAATAATATTAACATTAATTACAGACCAACGCGTTAAATTACCAACAACAGCTTTGTGCAATCTAACATCTCTCAATTTAAAGCAGTCTCATTTATTATAATTTCTTAACGAGGGCTACCTGAAGCAATGTGCAAAGCAGGCAGAGGGATGGCGAGGTGGGCTGAAGAGATTGATTTTGATTCTCATTCTAGTTGTAGTTTTGCATATTGTAGCCTGAACATTAAGCTGCGTATGAATCTTTAAACCATAAAAAGAACACAACTTCCAAAAACAAAGTAATAACATTTACTTCTTATGATAGATTGAATACTTGTTAAAACTAAAAGGAGATTTTTATATTTTAGGCGCAATTTGTACATTTCCTGATATTTTGCCAGGTTATTACTTTATTTGGAAGTTATTTATGTTATCTGTTGCTAAAAGCCTCCAACAGTGATAATGTGAGGAAGCTGCCAAATATCATAATATGTGTAGCTATTGGCTCAATATTTCACTTCTGTCAGCACAGTCATATACGCTGTGAACGTGTGGGAGTGCACGAGCACCCATACACATACACTTTGGCTTTGGTCCTGTCTTTCTGAGTATGTGACGCACTTATTCATGCGTGTGTGTTTATTATTTTCATGTTTTAATTTGTAAAACTTGTTTTCCTGCTCAGGATAAATACCCTTGATTTGACCTAATACACATACATAAACATGCAGAGATGCTGAAGCCACAGAGACTCACTCTGATTTCGCTTTGTTCCTTCAGTAATTGGCCCATAATGCAATCAATACAATTACTGCAGTCCGGTGAAGGTGTAGTGAGCAGCCTGCAGCAGTTTGTGGATTGTTATCTGGATTACTGTCATAATGAGCAGTTATTAGATGCACACACACGCACACACACACATGCCGTCACATGCAAAACAAGCACAGGCAGTCTGAGTGAGCGTTATGAGTCTTAGCGTAATGATAAGACCACCTGTTGTCAGCCCCCAGCGTGCAATCTAGTGGAAAGGAGCCAACACAGGAAAATGACTGAGTGAGGACAAGGGAATGGTTCGTCCCCTTTGTCACCATCTGCCCATCACTCTCTCCCACCCGTCCTCCCTCTTCCTTCCTTTAACAGATACTCTTTTATTTCTTTGCGGTTGTCTTACTCACTTGTCTTTCTTCATTACTTTCATGTCTTGTCTTTTTTCCCTGGATATTTTCTGTTTGTCTCAGAATTTAGACTTTTCGGAGACACACAGATCCCATTCAAGTCTAAAGTGCTTTCTTTTCCATTATTTAGTTATGAACCATGCCGTGGTGATGGGGGATTGTTTTTCATTATTTCATTTACTTATTCTGTTCAGTTATTTCCTAGTGGTAACCCAGTCACTACCGCAATTTTGGCGAAATGTGCAGCTTTAGTGCACTGTTTCACTTGGTTCTCGTTTGGTTCACATTAGGAATATGAGCGTATGTTACATTTCTAACAGCACTTTCAGCTACTTGAGAACTAATGTTCAACTTAAGTTCTTTTCTTTTCATTAGCTAATGGCCAAAGTGTGGGCCGTAGTCTTTGCGCACATGCACGGTGAGATAAATCATCAGAGATTAGCATGTGCCTTTCAAAGGGCTGGAACCAAGTGGCCCTGTAATAGCGCTGAGTTCCTTCCCAAAATAAATGTTTCCACTTCAGCTGAGATCTTTTCACTAACTACCTAAGATACTGTCATTAACTGCACTTACCTTCTAAAATCTCAAAGATTCTAAGATATATCATCTAATGTGAAGAGCGCATGCATGTTATTAGTACCTTGGGTTCATGGAAAGTCGACATTTATTTTGGCAGATCTTTCTTTCTTTCTCACACGTTTGAGACATTTTTATATTTTTTCATTTTATTTATTTCGGTGCAGAAGTTGTTCAGAAGTAACACTAAGAGTAAGTAAAAATAATGTAAAAAAAAAACGTAGTGTATATAAAAGAATAAATAATAAATACTGAAAATTATATTGGTGCAAAAGTTTCCATCCACCTTGATGAATTAATAAAAATTACTTATATGATATGTTATGAAAAAAAAACATTTTTGTTTAGCTGTTTTTGCTATTTTAAACAGGAGGATGCAAACCTTTGTACCCATCTGTACAGTACATACAACCCTCGATCTGTGACCTGCCACTGACATTATATGGCCAGTTTTAAAATATATATATTGTAGTTATAGACAGTGACTATAGTGAGAAAGAAATATGGGAACAAGTTACAAGTAATAACAAAATATTGGTGTTTCAATGCTTAATTTTGTCTGTTCTTTCGTTAAAAGACATAGTCCATTAGTTGGAGCCACAAATCCTAGAGGTAATATTTCACAGCTACTGCTCTTTGTGATTAATTCAGTTATTAAATCTTAACCATCATCATCTTTCTAGTGAATATAGGAACTCTGAATATTATCAGTGGATTTTCAGAGGACAATGTTAAGGAGGTGTATTGTTTTTCGTTACTTGCTGGTAAAATATAAAATTAATAAGAACTGTATTTACTTGGGAATTCCTAAAGTATCTCAAAAGATGTGTAATATATGTGGAAATATTTTTTATGCTCGTATGCTAAAAATTTAAGTGTGATTGTTCTTTTTATTTAAGCCTGTGTTACACTATATAAAAAAAGAAGTGTTTTTTGATTGGCTAGCAGTAAAAGGCAGTGGTCCATAGTTTGATTGCTTTTGGTTTAAATCCAGTCAAGTAAATCAGGGTTTAATTCTGAATTTGCAGCAGCCCCCCAGCCCGTAATAGCCAGTGTAATTATTTCTAATGATGTGGAAACCTCTTTGTAAACACTGTTCATATTTTGGACCTCTGTCCACAGAGCAAGGTTCAGCCATGTGTCACACAGTCATTAAAAAAAGCAGCCACTGTAAATAACACTAAACAGCAAAGGTCATCAGTGAAAAAGGTGGTGTGGCAGATGAAGTGTGGAAGAATGTGCACTTTACTTTTCTCATACATGTCTCAGGAGAACTGAACCTTTGGAGGATAAAAGCTTGTCAGGTGCACAATGACTGTTGATCTTTAAAACATGTAATAATTACAGAGTTGTGTTGCAGACCTCGCATATTCTCACCAACAGCGACCCTACGTCACCTGAGGTTCTCAGTCCATAGACTGTTTTAACAAGCTTAACTTCACCTTGACTTTCAGGCAAACTAGTTTCCCTGAGCATTGGAACTTCACAAATCATTTCTGTAGTGAATCAAAAGTATGCACTTGATCTCATTAGTGTCTAGGACACAAACTAGAATTTCTGGACCAAAATATATTTGTAAAATGTATCACTGTGATTGTTACTATAGTTACAACAGCTATTGGTCAAGAGTGCAAAGTCTCCTGGCCAAGTTTTGCAAAATGGCAGCAAGAAAAGTGTGAAATTTCTGGCTAAGATGTTTCTCCTAATGCAGCACATTAGACAGAAATGAGGTGATGACTCTTATACGTCTATTTACAGTGGGCCATCTTTTTTATGCTCTTCGCCAATAACCAGAAATGTTTTATTGCTATATATTTACAGCATGCTATGTATCAAAAAAAGGTTTCCCACATCACATGTGTGTGTTCCTCTTCTCCAGATCGACTGGCCAGCTCCACAGGACAAGAAGAGGGAGTGTGTTGCCAAGGGGAAGAACAACCAGGTGAATGTGGGTTTGGAGTTTATGGGGTTTTCTTTGCTTTGCTTAAGAGCATCTTTGCAGTAGCTTGGAAGCCCGTAGGTTATAAAAGCAACATTATTCACTTAACTTTATATATTTCCATTTCATCAAGTCAGTCTGTGATTTCAAACTGGAATCCCTCCAGTTATTACATTAGCAGGCAGTGATGAACATCATCCACACAGGGTTAGGATCAGCAACTTTTAAGGAAGTACACGAGGGCCTCGCTCTATCTGCTAACAGATACAATATTACTTTAGTCATAACACATTATCCAAAAGAACAATGTGAACACAGGTGAAGTGTAGTGGCTTGTGATGGTGCAGGAAATGACTGCCTGAGAATAATGCGTAGTTTTTTTCTTCACTATTCCATAATTTATTATCATAAACTAACTAGTTTTACCATTTACAAGGTAAAAAGCAACAAGTCCATGTAACCCAGCAACACCTCTCTAGTTCTCACCATCAATTGTTGTATTTTGGAAACACAGGAACAGTGTGTAGGCCCCGACTTTGCACTCAGCAGAAGCTTAAGCTTCATAATGTTCATGTGCAATAAGTCACTCTTAATAATTTGGAAAAAAATATTTTTGAGAAACTTTTTGAAAATGAAGCTAAAGCTTCTCCGGTTGCACAGCAGTAACTTTTGATGTGGGTTTTAACAGAAGGGGCAGTGGTTCGCTGGATTGCAGTAGCACCAACTCTAAACTAAAACTGACTCCAGCTGAAGTGAAAAAAAAGAAAGTACATGTCAAGAAATTACTTTAACTGGAGCTTTGAAAATACTCCACCACTTTTAAGTAGTCATTAAAAGTTAATGCACATTCAAAATGTAGCCTCTGAAAATTGACAGTTTCCCTGTGTTGGTGCAGTTCTTGAAGAGCACCACGATGTGCTGTGATCTCTTTGATTGTGCAGAACATTTTGCGTAAACTTTAGAAAAAGGAACATTTAGTGTGCACAGCTATTTCAGTCCAGTAAATAAAATATCTGTGAATGCCTCCATATGATTACAAGAATTTACTGATATTGTGAGAATAAACATATGGTGTTTACACTGCCTTGTCATTATATTTAGCGATTAGCCCTTCCATTTAATGTCGTAGTTTTGGTCCGTCTGCCAGAAACATTGCATCCTGATTATCCTCAGTGATTGCAGGGAGCTGTAAAAATGAATTTAAGAACAACATATCGCTCTTATTACAGCTGTGAGATATAGATGCTGTTTTGAAGCTGCAGTGGCTACGACGCAGTGAATTATTCCTGCCTGTATTACACATCATGTGTGAGCATCTGTTTCCAATTCCATTCAAAGACCTTTATTGTTCATCACAGTGCAGGCATTAAAGGGCACGTTCTCATGAAACACTGCATATATTATACTCTTAATTACACACATACTGTATCCTTTTGATGGGAACAATCTGTCACTTTTTCAACAGTCTGCATGTTGATTAGATTATGTGGCTGCATTGCTGGCATATACTGAGCAATGTCCCCAATATGACACTGAGTACTTTGAGGCCACCGATGCTCAGTGTCTTCAAGTTTACGCCTCCCAAATGAATTAAAAATGTTTCTCTTCGCACAAACAAAAGCTCCTTTGGCAGATTGATTTTCTCCATTTTCAATTACGTGTATAGTCAAAGGTTACAGGGCAATTTTGGGGGGTTGTGTATTTAAAAGAAGTCAGATTGAAGCAGTGCTGTGCAACAAAATTTCAAAGGAAGCACAACAGAGGATAAAAAAAAAGACAAGGTTGATTTGACAGCAGCTTTCTACTGTAATAACTCCTCCTTTCTCTTTGACAGACCGAATGCTTCAACTACATACGTTTTCTGCAGAGCTACGACAACACGCACCTCTACACTTGTGGCACCTACGCTTTCCAGCCCAAATGCACCTATGTGGTAAGCGTGCATGTGTATCACATTAGCGCTTGTTTGCCTCGAAAATAGTGAGTCATAGTGAGCCGGCGCTGACAGGCGTCAACTTGAGATGTCTACCATCAGACCTGAGGCGACTTCCACGGTGTGACCAAATAAAAATAAATCCAATGGAAAACACTGTCACATGCTGGCTTTGCTGAACGTATGAACACTGGTGTGTATTGTGTTCAAATGTGTGACACTGATGCGACAGGACAACATGGCGAGGAGTGAAACTATGGTTCTTGTAACAGCAGACAGAGCTTGCAGCTGTGTCATGTGGGTCATAATACATACTGACCACAAACCACCTGTGTTCCTCATCGTGTGTGTGTCTGTGTGTGTGTGTGTGTGTGTGTGTGTGTGTGTGCAGAATGCAGACCTTTTCACTCTCAACAATGCAGCCCTGGAAGATGGAAAGGGAAAATGCCCATACGACCCTGCCAAAGGCCACACTGGCCTGATAGTGGGTAAGCATGTTCATATTTATGTGTTAATATAAGCACATACAATGCATAACTTTAAATGTGTTCATGTTTTAAGTGCTCCAAGTCCAGACAACACTAACATTTTATAATTAAAAAACAATCTATTTTTGGTTGTAATGATTGCAGGGATCATTTTACCATAGTTGTAAATCCATTGACATCCATTAACAACACGAAACACAGAGTCAGCTCCTGTTATTCCGTGTCTATGTATAGAAGTAAACGATTTCATGTTGTTATAGCTTTAACAGACCAATAAAATGCCCATCAAATCTCCAAAAACCACCCCTGCATCACTTCCCATCTGCTTTTTGGCCATACGATTGTACTGAGAGTCCAGACGTCCCATTTAACTTTGCATGCTGCATTCACTTCTGTGCGGACAGCAGCGCTGAACCAGCAGGCACCCATTCTCCGTTCTTTTTTGTGTTTCCCCGCTGAACCACTGACCTTCTCTCATTGTACGCCTGTTCTATTGTGGCTGGGAAAAACAGAATTAAACTAAAGCTTGCATTTTTGTTGTTGCAGATAAGGAGCTGTACTCTGCAACGCTCAACAACTTTCTAGGTACCGAGCCAGTCATTTTGAGGAACCTGGGCCAGCAGCACTACAGCATGAAGAGCGAATACTTGCCTGCCTGGCTTAATGGTATGTGAAAAAGAGGACATGAGAAAGACAAGGAGGAAGAAGTAGTAGGGCTGCCAATAGAAAGAGGGACACAGGGGGAAAAAATAGAAAGGAAATAATGGAAAATAAATAACAAGGCCTTTTTTTATTATTGTTGAATTTGACAAGTTTGCTGGCAGAAAATGTCCCAAAATTTCCAAAGTCAGTTGTTTTCATGAGAAACAATGGTGCAGTGTCAAGCTTTCCAAGCACAAGACCTACCACTCAAAATCACAATATATATATATTTATAGCAATCAGATTTCTAGTCACAAAGACGTTGACGCATTCAAATACATTCAAGGGGATGCCATGTCATAATGTTATGATAGTAATAATCAAAATTACATTTTGGCAAACGTTTGCATCCCCCTTAAGAAATTAATTAAAATTAACTTGAGTTGGTTTCTGATTTAAAACATACAAAAATATTGTACTAGCTTTTGCATTCAATATCATGTTGGTTATTTTACTCTTTTAACCATTTCAAAATAAAGGTACTCAAGTTTGCATCCAGCTGTAGCAGTTGTACTACTAGTTTAATATTATCTTTGTATAAAGTAAGTGACATAAATAAACTGTTTGATGTATTTCCTACACAGAAGATAATTTAGAAAATGTATCTATTTTTGTTCAACCATATAAAATTGAATTGAGCGTTAAGTAATTATTTATTAATCTACTGTGACAATGACAAATAAAATAGGTTTCTAACTAAAAAGAATCACATCAGGTCTTGATAATACGGCTTCTTTTTAAACCAAATTTCATTACCAGAAACATGCAAAAGAACAAGAGAAAGAGAAATGAAGCACGGGACACTGCTGCAGCAAAAAGAACCATTATCTTTCCGAAGAGAGGAGATGGGGAAAGATGTGAGCAACTTGGAGAGAAATGAAGGGAAGAGAAGAGGATGAAGTCACAGCAGGAAAAATGGATGATGAAAGAACAGACATTAGGATTGGCGATGAAAAGATAGTGTGAGGGGAATGGAGAGTGGAAGGGGAGGAAGGGAGACCGTACAGTTAAAGCTGAGATTTGGACGTTTGATGTGTCAGTTTTATTCTTGCTGATAGGGAGATTTTATTAAAAAGAACACCTGCAATGAAGCTAGCCTCACTTTAATTTAAGCTGCTTCTGGCCAGACTAAAAGCATTTAATTGGTCTGGGTTTGAGTGGAGATGATGCTTCACAGCCTTTTACACTGAAAGGCACAGTCTGTCTGGGGAAATACTGTATCTTTGTAATGTGAAAAAAAAAAGTTTTGCATAAAGATGGTCGACTTATAAAGCCCCCAGTTGCCTCTGTCCAAAACTGTCTGTATCTGCCATTTTCAAAAAAAAAAAAAAAAAGATACAGTTCACAATCTAATGAGGACTGGATATAGAGAGAATCACAGAAATATACTGCAGGGAGGAAGCGAGAAAGACAAAATGGACCACTAATAGGGAGCAGTGGCGAGACAGAGAGCGAGAAATGTCTGGAGGAGAGACGAGGCGATGATAGAAAATGGACAGGGGTGAGAAGGGGTGGCAGGAAATGAGATGGAGGTGTCAAGCTTGTGTCTCTGTCTATATGCGTGTGGTGTGATTCAGTCCAAGTGCCCCTACACAGGGTGACGCTGCGTGTTCAGTTGTGCTGTGTCTCTGCTGTCGGTGTAACTACACTTCCTGAAGCCACCCTTCTGTGTGCGTGTGTGTGTGTGTGTGTGTGTGTGCAGAACCGGACTTCGTGGGTTCAGCGCTGGTCCGGGAGAGCATCGGCAGCAAGGAGGGCGACGACGACAAGATCTACTTCTTCTTCAGCGAACGAGCATTAGAGCTGGACTGCGACACGGAGCTCACTGTGGCCCGAGTGGCCCGCGTCTGCAAGGTAACACATGCTCAGATCAGAGAGCAGATTGAAGTGGGAGTCTTTGAAACCTGCCTCAGTAACGAACCAGAGAAAAGCACAAACAAGCAGATTCAAACATCTTTTAGTGAGCGTGTAGGAGTGCAGGGGGACAGATTTCTCAGCTACAAAGTCATGCTACACTTGGCTCGAAATCAGGTGTTTTCTGTTTGCTCCAGCTGTTTTGGCAGCTGCTTCCGAGCACTTCATAATGTGAGAGAGCACTTCCCCACAGTTTGGGGCTTACAAGCTTCAAACAGGAGTTGCCCATAAAAGGAAGCGACTAGTAGACTTTGTGTACTATTATATTCCATATAGCTAATCATTATATGGATAAACAATTAAAATACCCGTAGAGCTTGTTATTGTCTATGTTTTTATGAAAGCGGCCCAACTTTCTATATTACTAACACAGGAAGTTGTTCTTTTACTTTCGATGTACAGTCTCCCGGAGGTTTCAAAAGACTGGAAATGCTCAGATTTTTTATTGATGAATCTCCAGTATTCACCTGGGGACTAATTACCATTTAGCTTTTCTCCTATACGCATGTTTAATTTAACAGCTTTAAAGGGCGACGTCATCAATTTTTAACTTGCTTTCTATGGTTTTAGTTTCGGGTGTATATGTACATTAATGCTTTTAAATTTCCCTCTGACTTCCCTATAATAAAATATTTTTCTGGTTCGAGCTGAGCGTTTTTCATTATTAGGAGTTCAGATGATGTCATCAGCGGAAGCTCTGGGAACGTGGGTTGACCCTGATTACAAACTCAAACAATAGTGTGAGCAACAAGATGACATAATGTGAACTGAAGATTCCTTCAAGTGATGTCATCGGGAGGCATTTTTCAGCTGGAAGCAGAGAGATATTTTGATGTAGGGAAGTCAGAGGGACGTTAGCGCTGATGTACGTGTACTACCCAAACTAAAACCAATGGAGGAAAGTTCAATAACCGTTGTTGTGTTCATCTACAGTGGCAAAGAAAAAGACATTTATGCTAAGAGACCCCTTATGACTGCATAATACTTATAATCCAGAATAAAGCGCAGAGAAAATAGCTTTCCCGGTCCACAACGAGATGAGCAACAGGATTTCGCCCCAGCACAAAAGTGTCCTGTGAAGACACAGATTTATTTGGTAACTTATGCATTCATTTGCTTAATGAATGGCCTTGTCAGGAATACTGATTAGGTTTGACAAAGCCCAGTGAGACATCAGAGCCCCTCAGTGAGTCATGTGACAGCCGTTCCTTTAAATTTATAGGATTTCTTTGACCTTTTAGTTTACACCATAAGGGTTTAGTGTCATGTCTCAGTTACGTGTGCGCCTAGACTGTATAATCTCAGTAACCTTTAAACTGAACAAAATTGAGACAGATTGTTAACAGTCTGACAAGATGTGTGTAATTAACTGTACAATATATGCACTGTTTTATGGGAAGTGCCCTTTAATGTCTGTGCTGTGATGAACAATAAAGCTCTTTGATTCAAATTAGAGGCAGATGCTTGTGCACAATGTGTACTGGAGACATGAATAATTCAGCGCGTCCTGCTGATATTGCTATTGCAGCACAATGTCTATATCTCATTGCTGTAATATAAGCATTTGCATGTTTTAAATTCCTTTTTTACAGCTTCTGAAATCATTGAGGATAATAAGAATTTGATATAGCTGACAGACGGGCCTCTTTTGAGCCCACAGAGCACAATGGAAAGGGACTAATCATCAATACATGGTCTGCGGAAACTGTATTGTATAATTAAATATTATTATGATCCCTGTGCTGGGTGTCAGTAGTAAACATAAACATCCCAGCCTCTAAATGGTTGCGGACAGACATATTCAACATAACAAAAACAGGTGGAAAGTGTGCATGATAAAAATTCAAAATACCTGAACATAAAATGATTTACTCTTTCAAACGTTTAACCAGTAGTTAAAAGATGACTCATTTTGTAAAAAACTGTGCAAAGGTTCAGATTCCTGCATCGCACTTTTGTACAAATGCATGCTGGACCAGGACTGACTTCTTAGCAAGTTGTGATGGTACAAAATCGCAGTTTTACCACAGTTGTGCTGTTTTTAAGATGGGACTCAAGCTTTCCCCCCTCATGGGATGAATGTGGGAAAAGCCAACAGGAACTATTAGATAAAGCTTTTTGGAGTGAGTCAACCGCTGATAGGGCCTAACGTGTCTGACACAGGGGGATATGGGTGGCACCAGGACGCTGCAGAAGAAGTGGACCACCTTCCAGAAGGCCAGACTGGAGTGTTCCATCCCAGAGCGTCACGTCTCCTTTAACAACCTCAGGGCCGTCTTCACTCTGCCGGGGCAGGACTGGCGCGGCACCACCTTCTACGGCATCTTCCACGCCCAGTGGTGAGTTCGAGCAGGAACTGTCATCTAATAGAGACTAAAGACCTGTATCATGCTCAGATAAATGTGAATTAATTACTACACGTTCCCTCGGCTGTCAGGGCGAGACAATAACACGATTGCTCCAACGTGTCAAGATGTTGGACTTTTTATTAAAGTCATGGGTTAGCCAGTCACTCAGATATGGGGGCTCTAATTATGCACTTTGTGTGATTAGGTATTTACTGTGTAATTGGGCCTTTAATGTAATAGGCCTTTAACTGACACTAATGTGAGTTACTTGGAGTGAATACAACTCAAGTGTGCTTTAATATGTTTTACTGGCTTTTCCTGTGATGTTTCAGATGATAGTGAACCCATTTGCTCGACAGAATCAGAACGATTAAATTAAGTCTTCTGCTGTAAAATATGAAAAGGACACATTTTCACAGGAATATTCAAAGCTTTATAATACCTTCTATAATTCACATTGGTTTAAGCCGATCATTTATGTATCACCTATAATGTCTTTCCATTCAACGTTTTAGCTCAAATATTTAGTTTTTTGCCCAGTAATCCTTCATACTACTGGTTATTTTAGGACTACAGTACATATTTTAAACATTTGAGACAGATCATGGATAAAACTTTGTCCTCCATTCTTAAAGCGACAACTCATTTTAAACCACGTGCTTGTCTCAAAGGAGAGTTGGTGACCGTGACTTAATATTAGTATTAGTGAATTAAAGGCTGGTGTTTGTTGAGTCACTACATATCTGCAATGTGGGGTATGTTGGCTTATCATTAAGAAAGACATGAGCGCAGAAGGATTTCTTTAGGAGGGATGTTTGGAGATTGCTTTGTCTCTAGGCAATGGCCTTTGATGGGGATCTTTTGTGTCCTTTATCGCCAGAGTGAACCATTTTGAACTTCACACTTTGTTTCTTCATTCGGAGAAGCTTTAAAATACAAGCCTAATCCTTTCTCCTCCCTCTGTGGGTCTCTTAGGGGTTTCCGTAAAGACCCCGGCTTTGATTGAGATAATATTAAGACAATTGGACATTATGCAAATGATGACTCAAGAGTTCAAGTCATAATCTGACTAAGAAGGCTGGTGATTTAACTTGCTAAGACATCAGCGCTCTCTTTTGGTTTGATGTTCAGCTTATAAAATCTGTGGCACCGCTGCACATTAGCAGTACTGTTCCAGACTGGAAAAAGCACTTCCATCACAGGACAAGTCACATTATACTGAATTAATAGACACAACTTCATCTCTCCTGTTTACAGCCTTTTTTCCTAAAAATGACATTTTACAGCAGCAGTACACAGTCCATTTAAAGGTACATTTGGAGCTGTGTGCCACAGTGAATGTTCACACAAATAACTGCAAAAATGACTCTAAATGTGGGGCTTTGCTACTTTCCGAGTTCTTTACATGCTGCAGAAGAGCCTATTCAGAATTTATTTGCCATGCTTTAGGCTACAAAGCTTGGCTTAGTCATTGCTATACATATCAATATATCAGTGAGTCAATTTGAAAGCTAAATAAATTAAAAATTATTTTTTCATTCCAGCAAATGAGCATGGAAATCAAGTCTGTTTGTTGGATGAGTATCATTAAATGTGTCTAGGTCATACGTCAATACCCAATTTTAGACCCCAAGTGGGTGGAAAAAAATTAAGCTCCCACACCCCCGACCTTACCATTAAATGAAATGCGTTTCCTGAGCGTAGCACCAACTGATTGATTTCACTGGCTTATAAAGGAAGTGTATTACATGTGCAGCAATTTGTACATCAGTTTGCCTGGCAAAAGAGAGCGGAAATGTTTCAATACATTAAATAATTGTAGCTCACTGAAAGGACAGTTTACGCTGAAGGGTTAATATGTCTTTGAGCACATCTGAACAGTGTTAGCTGATTGCAAACATGTTAAATGTAGTTCATAGAGATCCTGGTGCTTTCAAAAACATAGCTGTTGAAAAGAGCCACGTTTTTCACAAGGGTATGTCAGGTCCATATCTCAGTTTTTACTGCCGCACATCACTAAATCCCTGCCTTGCTGCCATGTTTCAGGGGTGATGTGGATGTCTCGGCGGTGTGCCAGTACCAGATTGGTGATGTGAAGAAGGTGTTTGAAGGACCCTATAAAGAATACAGTGAAGCCTCGCAGAGATGGGGACGCTTCACTGGTACTTTCCCTTTCCCACGACCTGGATCAGTAAGTGTCAGCTATCATGTCATCGTGTCATATATGCGAAATAAAAATAAGTTCAAGACAACTTAAAGAAGCGAGTAAAGGCAGCATTTTTAAACTGATAAATATTTTGTACCTCTATATTTTTATCTACAATTGCTTTATAAAAGGAGGAATGAGAAGGAGAGGAGGGAGTCGGTGAGGGAAGTATGGGTGGCGTAGGCTTCCAGTGGAAGTGAAAAACAGCTAAAGCTGGCATGACATGAAAAACTAAGAACATAATGACCCAGGACGAAAGGAAAGGAAGCAGAAGATGGGGTGTAATGGCAGGCGGAGGTGAAAACTAACGAAAGATGGAGAAGAAAGGGGAGAGGGAGGGGGGCAATCGTCTCCAAGCCAACTAACTATGCCAACCTGTGCAAGCGGCGGCTAAAATGTTCCTCTTCTGCTTCTTTCTCCTTCTTGGCTCCTCACACTCTTTTTTCCGCTTCCCTCCTCCCTTCCTTCCCTGCTATTTTTTTTTCTTTGCTCTTTTTTCTGCCTGTCTCTCCATCCTCTGTCTGTGCTGCAGTGTATAACTAACTTAGACAGGGAGAAGGGCTACAACAGCTCTCTGCAGCTGCCTGACGCCACGCTCAACTTTGCCAAGAAGCACCCGTTGATGGAGGACAAAGCTCTGGCTCGCCCCCTGCTGCTCACCAAGGGCGTCAACTTCACAAGGCTGGCAGTCGACAGGGTTAGCGCCCTGGACCAGCGAGCGTACAACATGCTCTTCATCGGCACAGGTATAAATTACATGAAAATGTACACCTATTACTATCAAAAACACATCTATTTTAATTTGAAAACTATTAAAAATAATTATTAGATTGCCTGTCAGGGTTCAGTCCCAAATCATTAGGTTGACTACTTAACTTTAAACTTGAAATTAAATTCTCAATTACAAGTTAGCTGATGGTTTGAACTCTTAAATTTAAACCTACAACTCCCTTGTATTCAGTATCTCACATGATGCACTGGCACTTGACAATAAATCACATTTTAACAGATTGTGTTTGAAGGAACAAACACACTTAAAGTTCAGATTGAAACTGTAGCCTTATTTTGTATGCGACAAAATAACAGCACAGGTGGGGCAAACAGTGTCTAACTATAAAAATGAAAATATAAATTATTCAATTTAGGACACAACCTGTGTAAACTGACCTTAGATTAAAGTTTATTTTAAAGGTGATGTTTTTGCCATTTCGCACTGTGCTCCTCTTTTTTTGCCCACCTACTTTGCTGTCGTGTTCTCTCCATGTGTCAGTGAACATACATTCTAGTTGCCCACAGTGCCCCGATTTCCCCCTCACTGTGGCTGTGTGTGTTTGTGTCTCAGTGGGTTTAGGAAAGTTTTGCATAGCATCTGTTGAAGAGATGAGAGCTTACAGGCCATGGCAGAAGACAGAAACAGGTACTGGCATTAGGTATGGTGGTACAAAACAACATGCCATCTGGCCAGACATCAGCTGGGTTTCAATTAAGAACTTGATTTGCATGTTGAGATCAATCTTCATGCATCAAAGCAAATGGCTACGAATGCACAACTTAATTAATACCTCAAGTCAGTAGCCATCAGCCCCATATGCAGGTGTCCTGTTTTGGCACCAGTCTGCAAGTAGCCAGCCTTCCGGAGCCTTAATCCCGAATAACACAGATCTGACAGCAGATTCCAGGGAATGTGAATTTGAATGCAGCCCATCTCATGAATGGAAAGAGACTCGGCTACTTACCATTCAGATCACTGCAGCGGCAGAGCGACTGCGTGGCAACTGACAGCGTGTCAACGGTGGACTCAGGCCAACCCGGACGCACACATGAACACACATGGGTGACACGCTCACAATTTGTTATACACAAACACACACACGTAGGCTCGCACTCCTTGAGCCAAGTGCAGTCATCCCCGCTTTTCGTGCTTCACAGCACAAACTCAACAGGGCCCTTGGCAGACGTGTGCTCATAGTGCCAATTGGGCTGCAGGCTTGATTAGCTATTAGCTGCAGCATAGCGACAGCTGATGTGAAAATAGAGAGAGGGAGTGCTCAACGAGACTGTTTTTCAGAAAAACCAGGCTACAGGATTGAGGGATTAGCCGACACTGGTTCCTGACGCTGTGAGAGGGGAGTGTGATGATATGCCTGCTGCTTGCCATGCCCAAGTGTGTGTATGTGTGTGTGTGTGTGTGTGTGTGTGTGTGTGTGTGTCATACAGTATATTTGTCTCCCATGCTTCCTGTTGGCTACCGGGTTAGCTTTTCATATTATCTGTGACAGTCTCTAAATCGAGAAACCACACAAGAAAGCACATGTCAGCACTAGCACTTTTGCTCACATATACAAACGTGCACATCAAGGTGACCCCACCAGCTGTGCCTGAAACGCTCCTCATCACAGGGGATCATAACTCGTTCACAATGCCCTACATGAAAGGAGCACAGGATCTCATCTTCCTCCTCCATCAGCATCAGCATCAGCATCCCACTCGGTGCTTGAAAAAGTCTTCAAATGTCTCTGATAATATTTCCTTTACCCAAGGCCTCTTAAATGCCAGGAACAGCTTCTCAGCTCTTTTAAATTCACCTTTAAATTGTTTCTTGTTGTGGTGGACTGTGGTAATGGAGCTATAAGTTCAGGTGGCAAAAAAACTGTCCTATTCATTTTCTGTCTTTCTCACTGGCAGGGGACTGTGAAATGTTAGTGCAACTGGCAAAGTTAAGCAAAATGGTGATGAAAGATGCAGACAACTTGCAGCTGTGTGCATTTGTTATCATGCATGTAACAACATGCACATTCTTTATCGGAGTTCAATAGACTTTTTTTTCACATTTTTACATAACCGGTGCACTTAATAAATGTATTTGCAGTAATTGCAAACAACGCAAACATTCATTAAATGAGCAAATTGAATATCATTAACGTTATGTCCCACTTGTGGTTTTCCTGGGATAACAAGGCAAATGTCATGTTCCCATTTTAAGAGTGCTGTGGTCCATGTTTGTCTACCTAGTAGACATTGCAGCATACAACCTGTTTTTAGGGGTTTTCTGTCCTTTAGGAAAGTTTGTGAACAGCTGATTATAATAATGGTTGCCGGCACTTGTATGATTATTTTCTCCCTGCACTCTAAAATTTAAATCAGTCGTTATGGCATCAAAGGGGTGTGTTTTTATATTAGCATATCTTGTAATTAATACTTAATTATGAGATTGAACTCCTCTACAGTCACAGATGTGTGTTTATGAATGCATCAGTATATCATTAATATTTAACAAAGCCCCACAGCACAGACACAGGTGTTTGTTTGCCAGTTATTCACATTCAAATGACTGGTATGCAGCCACAGGTGTATATGTTCATTTATTATAGCCTATCACTATTATTCAAATGAACTAGTGTGCAGTTGCAGGTGTGTGAAGATGGTTTTTCTGATGTCATATTTGTGATATTTCAATGAGTCTTTTAACTATCAAAAGTGTGTTTATTGGGTTTCAGGAATCAAGCAAAGTGTGTTTAAACACTTTTGCTTTTACATGCCTTGAAAGAAATCCCCTAAGGAGATGCCAAAAGGATGTTGTATTAAAGGGAACTTGAGGTGGAAAGTTTGACTGAACACAGCTGAATCTTCCTTCCTTTTCTGTTTCCTCCTCTGCAGCGGACGGCTGGCTGCAGAGAGTGGTGATCCTGGGCTCTGAGACCCATGTGATCGAGGAGATCCAGCTGTTTGAGACACCCCAACCGGTAGACAGCCTGACCATCTCCCACTCCAAGGTAAGGAAATAGACTCCACCAAGACTGTACACTGTTCTCAGTTCTAGCATGTTCCTGTAAGTCATTTAATTATATTACTCAAACGCAGTTTTGGAGCTCTGTTTGCCCACCTAGCCTGGGTTGCATCACTTGTTCATTGGTATTCAATGAAAACAGTGGGACCTCACTTGATCATAGATCCACTGACAACAGACGGGCAGTCAGCACTGGCCCGGTGCCACTCAGCAGATGTTTTTATCATCACTGCCCATTTTTAGATCAAGTGTCACCTCATGAATCCAAAATCCTCCTCACAATAACAGTAATTACAATCCTTCACCACAGTGGGGAACTGAACCTGTGCCCCTGTTTTTTTTTTTTTTTTTATCTCCTGGCCCTGTCAACTAAGCTCGCGTGTTGACACCAGCCACATCCCCGTGGCTCTACAGCGGCATGTCCGCAGATCGATGCAGCTTTGACGGGGCGTTCCCAGCCCTAAAGCCCACTGCTTATCTCATTAATGCTGGCTTAGCTGCGACCAGACATTTTATAACAGCTTTTGAGAGCTGTTATAAAGAGTGCAACCCATATTGGATTGGAAGAGGGTCGAGGGTAGGGGGGGTGAATGTTATTGTAATTGAAAGTGATTATCCCATTATCTCCTCTAACCCCTAACTAAGTCACTCTGTCTGTTTATCTCTCTCTTCTTGTGTTTTATCTCTCTCTGGTTTCTGTCTCGGCATGGATGCCTGGATCTGTTCTTTGTCTTCTTTCCCTCTTCTTCTCTCCTCGTTTCTCACTCTAGAAGTATTTGTACATCGGCTCTCGCTCGGAGGTTCTCCAGCTGCCTTTGGCCAACTGCAGCCGCTATCATTCTCAGCCAGACTGTCTGCTAGCCCAGGATCCTTATTGTGCTTGGGACAGTGAAGGTCGAGCCTGTGTCCGCATCGACCTCCACCGCGGGTGAGCGGTAGTCTATATATGCACCAGTACATTCATACTGTATCCTGTTTTGAAGCTTGGTATACCTTTTGTTAGGAAGCTTCTGATTACAAATTTTGGACAAGCCTTTAAAACAACAAAGGTATCCTTTAAATAATGTTTAATGAGTTTTATACCATCCAAACAACTCCTTAAAGCAGGGTGAAGCCAGTTTCATTGTAAGAGGCTTTCACTCTGAAGCTGCTGAGTACAATAATCTACTTCTCATGCTATGGTTTCCCAGGTCAGCCTTGTGAAACAAGTATAATCATAAACCATACTGACAAGCTGTGGCCGGGAAGGAAACTCCTGCATATCACAGGAAGGACGACACTAAGGAGCTGATAAATTGTCTAATAAAGTACATTTACTGATAAAGCGAAGCACAAATGTGGAGGTTACTTGTTGTAAGACACTGTCTAGAAATTCTGGCAAATTTCAGGAGTAATATTGTTACTAAATACAACAGATTGCGCATACAGATATTGGATTGGGTTCTAACGAGAGAGCATTAATATTAATGCTTCACTCTGTCTTTTCCCCTACAGGTCCACCTCCTCGCTGTCACAGGACCTCATGCTGGAAAGATTCAGCCGGGGAAAAGCCAAGTTTGATAAGCCTGTCTCCATTCCCAGCCCTGGTGAGTGTAGGGCCACACCTCAGTAGTGGCCCCTTGTGGAAAAAAGTCAGTAGCAAGGACAGAGAATGGACTCTGTGAATACATTAGGATTGAGTTGTATAAATTGAATTAAACAGAAGAGAGCTTGCTGCTGTAGAATATGAATTGGAATTATAATGTATGGCACTTAACCTCTGCTCCTGTCTGCTCTTCTCTCCACTCTCTGCCCTCCTCCACCTCTCCTACCCCTCTGCAGAGCACTCCCGTCAGAAGAATGTAACAGTGGTGGTCGGGTCTGACATGCTACTGCCTTGCCGGTTGGTATCTAACTTGGCTCAGCCCTGCTGGTATTTCAATGAACGTGAGCTCCTGCTGGGCGACCCTGAGGCTGGAGGGCCACGCTTCGATCGGACCCTCAAGGCCCTCATTGTCCCCGAAGCGGGCCAGGTGCAATCGGGCCGCTATATCTGCTACTCTGAGGAGCAGGGGGTCAAGTTTCAGACAGAGCGTTACCAGGTCGCTGTTGTTGCCAGTGCTCCACTCTTCATGGAAGTGAAGGCCCCAGACACCAGCATGGGACTCTTCTGGGTGCTGGTGATCACCCTCGGAGCGGCGTGTCTGATGCTCCTTATAGCAGCTCTCTACCTGCGAAGGAGACTGAAGTTGGCATTGGGAAAAGGAGCCGACATGAAGCCACTTGAGAGCACACTAGTCTATCCCATCACCCTGCCCAAGGACCCCCCAACCTTTGTGCCCAGTAAGATGCCCAGCGATGAGGACCGCTTCTGGGAGACAGGTGCCAATTACTACTACTCAGATGGCTCACTGAAAATCGTTCCCGGTCACGCCCTTGGGCCCAGCAGCGTCAGCAGCACGGCGTCACCCAGCACCATTCCTGGCCAGCCCATCCACTCCCCCAGCCGTCTCAGCCTCACCAACATCCGAGGCTCCGGTAGCAACGGCTACATTCGCCTCAACCTGAGCACAGCAGGGGAGGAGAGGGCTAGCGGGGCTGGCGCTGGGGGCGGCGCGTTGGGGGGCCTGGGGATGGGCAGGAACGACTACTCCAGTCCCTTCAAGGAGGAGCTGAGACGCACTCTGCAGCAGAGAAGCGTACTTCCCGATGCAAACCCTGAGGAGTCGTCTGTCTAGGCCTGTCCGTCTCCGTTCCCCGAGTTGGAAAAACAAAACAACCAACCTACCTCCCTCTTTTTGAGGATGCCTGCTCTCTCTCTCTCTTTTTTCAGTGACATGCTGTCAATTCCCCATGCTGTCTCTCGCTCTGCCAATGCCTGTTTGGCTCACTGTAGACATTTATAGCACACAGCATGTTAAATATACACACTCATACACCGTGTTCTCTGCAACATGCAGTCATGGTTGTGACTTTTCCTGCTTCCTCTGTCAATCGCCACTTGTGTAAATTGTGTATTTAAAAAGGCTCGACGCAGAAGAGAACACCTCCAGCATGGAAATCAAACAAATGGCGTTATGTTTTCTGAAGGGCACATTTCTTTAATGTTGACTGGACCAAGTAAGGCTTTTAGCCATTGTGCAGAAACCAGTTGACGAAAGTCAAGGGCAAGTGACTGGAAATTTTGAACTGATTCTGTTCCTCTGAGATTTTTTTCAGCTTACTGCACTTAAAAACTGGGAGCGTGTCTTCCCTTTTTTGTATTTGTGAGCCAAGAGTGTAAGAGCGGTATGAAAAGACTAATTAATCTCGAAGCAAGACGACAATCATGTCCCTGTAGCAGGAGCTCTGCATGGGACAGGAGAGAGAGCGAGAGACAAAGAGAGGATATTAAATGGAAAATGAAGTGAACTGGAGCGAAAGACGCGAGGGGGTTTCTGAATGAAGGACAATCTCTCAAGACTTTCTCTTTCTCCCCCCCCACCCCCCGGAGAAAGTCCTTGATTCCTTCCACTCTAATATGTTGTGATGGTTGAATTAAGACATTTCTTGTTGTTCTTTTTCTATGTCTTGCGGACTAGAACAGTGTTTAAATGATCATCAAGTGACTAATGGCTTCCCTCTGTGAATGACAGTGTGAGGGCTTGTGCTTATGTTCCTCGGCCCTGCACGGTGACCTTCAGACGCACCTTCAAGCTCAATATACTATACAATACACTCTAAACCGACATTTATTACAGCAACAGTGTGTAACAGATATGTGTTTTGGTTGAACCCTTTTGGTCATTTGTTCATTCTACTTCGAAAAGAAGAGGCCATTTGCATTCAGCTCTTAGCAGCGGAACGGTAATTGCACACTTAATTCCAAATTGAAGTTGACGTGAAGACATTAGGCATCGAGAATGTAGTTGAACCCTCACTGAAGCGACCGCTGTGGATGTCTCAATAAGTGCTTTATATTTTATGTGTTTGGTGAGGGTTATAACTTCCACTGCCAAGAAGGAAACACCCCCCCCCCCAACACACACACCCATCTAGCCCCATTCACACACACTCCCAGTCCGCTGTATGCCAACCATCCTGGACTACAGTGTGTTTGTGAAGCATCCTTAAACCCCATGAAATCCCTCCCTCTTACCAATGCCTGGAGACTGAACCGGGGCTACTGTGGACATGTATACAAAGGAAGACCACTGTTAAACACACCAAATGCACACACATTCACATACACAGTGTTGACCGAAGAATGGACAGACTATTTACCGCAGTGCTGACAAACTGCTGGTTCCAGGCGGAAAGCAGCCGTGAACAAGTGAAAGGTATTGTTCCACTTAATTACATTCATGCAAACTAATTTAAGCAAAGTCCTAACCTTTAACGATTTCCATTTTAGCTTTTTGTCTCTTTATGCTGCTTAGTGTAGTGTTAAGAATTACAGAGTTTATTTATGTGGCTTTTATGGCTCTGCCTTTGCCCAGTGTGTGACTTATGAGTTATTTAGTATTTTGAGAAAACTCTTTCTTTTTGAGAAGATCAATACCCATTTTAACTGTTTATCTGTTAAATATGGTGCTAGTCATGAGACTTAATCACGTTAGCTGTTGATAAAGACTGAAAGAAGAAGAGACACCTTGTTGTTTTGCTAAAAACATGTTATATAATTTATGTCAGTACAGTGTGATAAAGTTATTTGGGCACATTAAAAATAACATGTTAAAATGTTAAGATGTGAGACTAAAGTCACTGTAGTAATGCAAACAAAAACCGAAATGTTAAACGACTACTTACAGTCTGAAATGGGGTTATGTGCCAGTCACTTTCTTGGCCAGGAGCAGTGACTTCCTTGAGTCTACAACTTGTTGTAATTGCTCCTTGTACTAATTTAATCATCTAGATATAATGTGTTTATTAGTGAGCTGTTTATTTTGGACAGAGCTCGGCTAGTTCAATCGCGGGCTTCATCAAGCTCAGCTAGACATAGAGACTGCCCTATGTGTGATGTCATCTGGAATTTAGTTCCTTAGCTAGAAGCAAAGAGATGATTTAAAATAGGATAAGAGAGAGTGTAATATCTTTTACATACGCATTCTCACCAAAAGGTGAAAGTATATACAAGACTAACAATACAAAGCAGATTGCTGGGCAGTATATGGTTTGTTGGCTTAAAAACTACAGGCCATAAGTACAAATTTCATAATGGTCATGTTGTCTATGCCAGCAGATTTGCCCCATGCGTGACAATTTTGCTCAGTTGCTCACTGTTGTCCTGAAATATCTCACCATCCAGATGAACTGTCACAATAGGCGGATTCTTTAAACACGAGTAGTGTTATCATTGGGAAATAAGTTCAAAATCATTCTACTTAGTGAATATGCACACAGTAAGGTACATTTTGGTTATAGTGCTGCTGCTCCTTTGTACAGCTTTACAGAACTGCTAGCCTTACACTAGATTCTGAGTCTTGTTCTATCATATGTTCTGCACCACTTGACCAGTCTCCTTCTCATCAAAAGTTGTCCTTGTGCACTCTTTTATCAAAGTCCTGAGGGAAAGGTGCGTCAGAAAAGCTACTTTGATGGCAGAAGATAAGAGAAGCGCCCGCACACTACCTGAAGCTGACAGCTAGAACATTTTGATTAAAAATTTAAAAAGAAATTAAATCCAACAAGGATCGAAATGAGCTGACCTGAGGGAGACCTCTGTCATACTGAAACACAGATTTAATAACAATGTTCTACTTGCCAGATTCAGACAGGGCCTTTTCATACCAATCTCTTATTCAAAACTGACATACTGTACATAACAGCATTCAAGCTTTCTCATCTAACCCTAACCTCACGGCCAATACTACACGTGTTATGTGAAAGTTTTAATGTGATATTGTTCCCAACCTTATGACTGTTTATTGTTACTAAATTTACATAGTTTTGTCCTCTTTTTGTGCTTTGTCCATCAGGGGTAACTTTTATTTTGTGGGACGTGTCTGCCGGGACCAGAGCACAGCAAGAAGGAAGGGGAGGACAAAATACTTAGTTCTGCCCCAATGTGTACAGAGTGCTGAGAAATGTAGAATATCCAAATGATCCCAAGGTTGAAGAGGTACTCAGCCATCAGCACTCCATCCTAGTGTTGCATGATCCTCTGCAAGTGGACTGTACATCTTTGATATGATCATCCTTGTACAAGTGTATCATTTTGATTGATAATTTTTGGACTTTTACAGACACTAATATTGTGGAACACTAATGCTCTCTTTGGAAAAAAAAAGTCAGATTTTATGGCTCAAGGGTTGTACAGGAACTCATAGCTGCATTTCAACGTGTTTACTTTTTCTGTGCCTCTTCACATTTTGGATAAGCCAAAGTAGACTGCAGTTGCTTTTGTTCTTGTTGAAGTACTTAAACTAATTTTATTTGATTCTAGATCGATATTTAGGTTTCAGCAGTCCGTCCACTTTGCTACACTGAGCTGATGTCTGCAACCTTTCTGCATATTTTATCTGCACCCTCAAGCAAAATACAAAAAGGCTTGGGGCTGATGGACTTCCTGTTTCCTTCCCATTTACATGTCAGCAGTAATATGCTGGACCCAGTTCTTTCTGAAAGGCTGTAATGTACCAAATCTTTAACAATTCTTAATATGTAAGCCCCCAAAAAACCAAAAGAGTTGCTGTTGATCAGTACTACAATGTGTCCTTTCTGTAGTGTTAAATTACCTGAATCTGAATGGTAATATCACATTTACCCTGGTACTTCGTTAAATCTTAATGTGTAAGATCTTTTATAATGAGGATTTTTTTCATGTGACATGTTACAAAAACAAAAACGGTAAAGGAATACAGTCTCAAGCTTGAAAAAAAATGCATGGGTAATGTATTTAATGCTCATTTCTTCGGTTCATAAGCAGTTGTTTGTTCATAATATTTTTTCTCACACAAGGCTTTAAGTTCTGCTGTTTTTTGACATTATTATTTTTATGATTATAATATCACCCTTTTTTTTTTCCTCGTTTTTGCTTGTCAATTGTTGATCTTTTAAGTTTGTTTTGAAAAAATATGTTAAGTAACTTATTTCACTTGTACAAATATGTTGATATTTATTATCATTGTACATATGTCCTTATTTTTTATATGTGTATATATACACAAATAAAAATAGAGATATACTCCAGGCTTGTGACCTTTGTTTGTAAAACAGGAGGACTGCTGATAAATTTTTTTTTAGTCTTTTGGCAGCCCCTCAAACAGTCTCTTTTGCACCAATTTTTAAAGTAATATGTACATAAACAGTGTCATCAGGAGGGACAGTAATTTGAAACGTCATATTTATGGTTAACGTGAAAATATGCACAGGTGGTGTAATAAATTTGTGTGAGGCTAATCCCATTATATTTACTGTCAAACTAATAAAGCTATGACAGGTTAATTGCATATATACTGTACATCTCCCACAACCCTGAGTCAGCTATAACAAAGATTAATATTTACTATAAGACACAACTAGCTAGAAAAAACATGCAGAGAAGCAAAATTAAATTCCTAAAGTTACTGGATAGATGACTGATAATTCTGGTCATAGTGGTAGTAGTAGAACAAACACTAAGGAAACTGACAATCCTCCATTTAAAATTAATTTTTATGACAGTAGATCATGTTAAATGTTTTAACAAACGTTACAAAAAGTATCAATGAATATGGAGCTCATCTCATTTGGCAGGGTACAGACAGTAAGCTGGAAACATGTTACCCCTTAAATATTAACAGAAACAATTCAAAGTTCACTGTAGTAACTGTAAATATGTTTCTAGTGATAAACTTATGAGATTAGCACTGTCACCTTACCAGCACGTTTCGGTGTGGAGTGATACTTATGTGGGTTTCCTTATCGATTTCCTTCCACGGTCAAAATCTAAATTGCGCATATGAGTGAATATGAAGAGATTTCTGTCTCTGTATGTCAGACCCGTACTAAACAGGTAGCCTGTCTAGAATGTGGCCTACATCACCTGTCAACCAATGTCCCCTAAGATGATAAGAATTTCAAAAAGCAGAATATACAAAATTGAGACAAATTCAAATGTGTTCATCTGAAAGAAAATTGAAAAGCAGATAATCAATAGGCCTAAAGTCCATTTAATATGTCTATTCTAACAGAACTATATGTTGGTCATCTATTTTCCCAAAATAAAACATCTACATTTGGACAGGGGCTACACAGTGTTATTTCACCTCTGAATGTCTAGAGCTGTTTCATTTCCTCAGCCTGTGCTGCACAACAACAAAAACAAAAGTCAAGCTCCCAACTTGCACAGCCTTGCCTGGTGTCAACAGAAGAAGCCGCATGCTTCATGTGGTCGACAGTCCCAGCTGTGAGAGGCTCACAGTTACTTCTGATCTCAGTGTACTCAGCTGCACCACAGACTCTGAAAACCTCAAAAAAGGAGGAACTCTCTGTGTGGGTTTGAGATTGTTTGTGGGGTGGGGGCTGGGGGGGTGAGATTTACTGAGCTTTCCAAGAGTAGACCACAGTTCACACACCTGTTTGGGGATATTGACTTTAAATCACACAGAATGTACAGAATGCAATATCATACTATTAAAAATAAAAAAGGTTTTACTTTTCTTAAAATGCCATTCATTTTATTTTATGCTGGAATTGTTTGCCATCAAAGATAACTTCTCCATCTGCCTCATAAGGATTAAAAAAATCCTAGAAAATGAACACAAAGTAACATGTTGTCATACTGTGTGGCTCCAAACCCATATTTACACCATGTGTTTAAAAGAAGCATAATAAAGTATGCCATATACTAACCTCTTATAAGAAATATTGATTGTTACCTGTCTGGATGACAGATTACGAGAATTCTAACTTTGAGCATCAGGTCAGCTATGAACCAACAGACTTAGAGAGAAAGCTCCAGCTGTTATGTTTTATGAAAGCCAACAACAGATGTGCTCTATGCGGAAACTCCTATCCAGCTGGATGCCAGACAATGTTTTTTTTTATCCTACAACATCAAAATGATTAATTGTGATTGCCTTTTCCTAACATGCACGGAGCAGTGTTGGTTCTGTATTTTAATTATTGTGGACATCAGGACCTTAGTCGAGTCTTTACATTTTATTGGATGGAGAGATTTGTTTTTTCCGGATGTAGTTGTTAGGTCACATCGTCTTTAAAACCCTTCTTCTACAATCTTATATTCGTTATAATACAACTTAAGGCAATATAACAAGGGTAAAGTATACTAAATCTTCAAATTCAAATATTAAAAATGTATCGAGTTATTTTTTCTTCCATAACGGAAGCAAGAACGGAGATCACGTGGTGTGTTTATTGAATGTCTATTGGCCAATTCATATTAAACGCGTTACTACCGCTGTCAAACCTTAAAAATACGGAAGTTAGGTCCTCTGAAAGCTCACGTTTCTTAATTATTCCCTAATATCAAAAAACGGCTAACATTATTATTCACATTTTATACGTTCAGCAATTTAATATTTGAATAATACATCGTTTAGTGAGGTCGTATTAGAGTTTGTTAATTAGCAGTAAAGCACAGGCTGACGTTTCCGCGGAAGGATTCGTGTGCCGCTGCCGGATCTGGTGTGGAGGGTGATTTGAATCGTTGTCTCCTCCTTCCTCTTGTTTTTTGAATTTTTTTTACTTTGTGGGCACATGCGTTGAAAAATACTGTCTTTTTTATCACCCAGTCGATTACATATGCATTATTAAAAGTATACCTTTCCGTTACAGACACTCCTGGCATTTGCCTTAACGTTAAATTTATATGGTAAGTGTTAATTATTTTTAGCACGTAGCTAAGTTAACGTAACGTTACCATGTTGCTAATGCTAGTTAATGCTAGGTGCTGTTCCATGCGAAGAGGTTATGAAAAATTTGTGATAGATAAACACCGATTATTTTATTTTTGTCGGCGACACATCAGCAATAGGAGGTTAGTCTGCTAAACGACGTTATTTCTAAGCCCACTGCGGAACTTGAAAAGCAAGTTAAAGTGTCTTTTCTTTCGTGTTTAGGAAAAAGTTCTGTTCATACAAAATGCTTTATTCATATTGTTTCTAGCTGCAGGGGCTTACAAGCATGAGTCTTATTGGACCAATACATTATGGAAATCTCTATTCCTCTGTTGTAATCTTAGATTTCCCCAAATATCTATGGTTGATAAACACATCCTTGTTGATACGCTGCTGTTGCATGTGAAGTGTCAGTGAAAAATGGCCTCATATTCTTCCTGTAGATGACTAAGACAGAAGGTGACACCCCTGGTGCTGAAGGAGTTCGGGAGGAGGAATTGCTGTCCCCATTCGAGGAGCCCACTCCTGCATTAACGTCCGATGATACCTCACCCCTGAATTTCTCTGAGCTTACACCTTGTCAGTTCGGTATCTCTGTCCAGAGTTTTATCCCAGCGTCACTGAGCCGCAAAGGTGAGTGTGCTAGAGTTTATTTGATGTTCAATAGCTGTCTGTCTTCCACAGGGAGAATGGTGTCATGCTGAGCCACCACTGGTACTGTTGGTGGGACATTCACTTCGATCAAAAGTTTTGGAATGGAAAAGCAAATCAATTTTTTTTTTTTTTTTTGTCGCACAGTGAAGACCTTTGGTTTTAAGTTGAAAAGATGGATGTCACATGAAAGTTCAGACTTTCCCCTTCCATTTAAACAATATAGGTGATGGCATGTTTTATATCAGATCACCCACATTTTAACACTTCCAAAACTATTAAAATAGATTATGTTTTTTGGAATATTTGGTCCATGTCCCTTGTTTTCAAGAGGCACTACAGATGATTGTGTGCCCTACCCTGTTATATAAACTAACATTCTAAATACTGCATCAAGCATATTACTTATTGACATCCCCATATTGTTGCTTACTTCTTTTGAAATACTCTCCCAGGCTCTTATTGCAGCTTTCTTGAGTTGCTGTATGTTTTGGGTTTTTCTCCCTTATATCTCCTATTCAGCAAATGAAAACCATGTTCACTTGGGTTAATTTCCCTCTGAAGACCTTTTCATCACTTTGGTAGAGGTTAATCCTGCTCCCAGAAGTCCGTAAAACGTTTATCCTGAACGTTTTTGTGTTCTCTCTGTACTCTGTACCTGCTCTGTGGGCGTAATATTACTGACTGCATTTTGGGGGTTTTACTTCTTTAGTCTCAATGTTTCTGGTCTCAGCTGTATTATTCCTTCACTACCCCATTCTGTGTATCAGTGATACAGAGAATTTCCAGGACATTCCAAACTGACGTGTTGGCTAAGTCCAATGTTAAAGCAATGTGTTTTGATTGTTTCCACAGTTTTCTTAGTTCCAGAATAGCTCTCTGGTTTTCATGTTGATTTAGCTTTTAACAAAAATGCAGCCTTTACAGGTAAACCCAGAGTCTATAACCTAGAGTAGTCATTTAGAGTTATTTGTTGCTTGAAAAGCATGTCCTTGGTAACAAACACCTCTAAATGCTTTAGAAAAAGATAAAATGTAGGTGATCTGATCCATAAGGATATCTTTTATTTGTTGTTAAATGTATCAAGGGGCAAAACAAATATGAAGTAAAAGCTGAATTTCTGAACCTTCATTTTATGTCATGGCTTTCACGTTCAGCAAAAGCAAATAAATTTCACTTCCATGTTCCACAACCTCTGGTGGGGACTGTATATACGTATTGTATGGTTTGTCTTGATCTGTAATAAATTTAAGCCATCCAGAAACATAAATGTGAGAATATTAAACCATACTTCAGTTGTATTTTTCCCAAATTTGCTATATCTGACACTTATTGAGTGTAACTATTTTTCTTTAGATAAATCTCGTCTGGCACAAATAAAGGCAAGACGGAGGTCGAGTGTCGGTGTCCGAGGTTCTCCTGAGACAAACTCTCTCATTCGCTTCATGGCACAAAAGAGGATGAAGACTCCACCAACCCACCAAACTCCAGAGGTGAGGTCCTCCTGGGGACACATCTGTGCAAATCTTTTCATATTAAAATGTGGGTCAGTGTTTAGATTAGCATGGCTTTTGGTTGTGATACTGTATATGACTTTACGGTATACTTTATCAGACAAACACAATGGCTGTCAGTTGTGGCAGATGATGTATTAGTGACAAATGTGGGCATCAATATGTAACCTGCCACTACAACAGCCAGCAGCTCAATTCAGTTGCAGTATCTGTTTTTTAACCCATAGAGGACAGTCCCAGTGCACATTTATATCACAAACTGTATAGTTTAAAGTGCCTTGAGATGACTTGGCTGTAAATAGAATTGAAATTGAATAGTTCAGGTCTTTAGTTACTCTAAGACTTTGTCTTATGTACTCGTAGCTCAGTGAGTCTTACTTCTTATGCTAATATTGCCATCACATCAGCTGTTTGCATGTTGGCTCAAAATTATTTATGCAAAGGCACAGATACAATACAGAGATGTTTAAAGCCTGTGTAACTCAAAGCATTAAATGTACATTTACTGTGAATCCTGCACTGACTCCTGTCAGTAATTTATATTTCATTTATAAATGATAAAAATATAAATTTATTTTGCTAATTAGAGCCCCCTAAACACACATGTTGTGGTGCTTCATTTAAATGATTCCCATAACCTGAAGTGAGGGCAAACAGGTCATGTTTAATTTCTAAAACATTTAACATGCATCAACATTGAGCTGCTGTTTGCATCCATGACCAAAGTCATCCAAACACCCAGGAAGTGTTCATATTGACACTGTACATCAGCTTTAACTTTATGAATTTGAAGAACAGAGCACAACAGAAAATAATGGGGCGCTTGCTTTGATGGTGCCATTTAAATGACAGAATAATTCTGGCGAAAGTAATATTATGTGCAGTGAACTGCTGTGGCACTGAAAAGTGAAGCCTAAAGGCCTCCAACACACATATATATCATTGAATGAAACGTAAATGTGCCCAAATTAGAGGACAGGTTTCTGTCTAAAATGATTTCTGCACTATAATCTTCTAGTAATCCTTTGTTTTAAAACAAAGCATATTTAATTTGTCTAAAACTTTTTTTAGTTGTGCTAATATTCCATAACCTCCTATAAAGTGTTTGTTTTGAGATAGTTTGCTTTCCACAACTTTGCATATCAAAACAACAGCACATTGGCTTATATTCTGAATTATGATTAGTGCTGTTTAAATATGTAAAGAATCTGCTAACTGTTAAATAACAGAATTTTGGATTTCACAGCTTTTTGTAAGATTTCTATACTTGATTATTTTCTGCTGAGGTACTGACCAGTGAGGAACAGGAGGTGGGCTTTAAAAAGCTTTATCCAATGAAATGAGTCTACTCACCAAAAGAAATTAGTTGTGATAAGGATTGAAGTGGCAGCTGTTCATGTAGCCATAGCTGCACATTCGGAGACGTGCAATATGCTGCAGAAGTGGTTTAAAAAGTTTCTGTGGGCTTTTTGCACTTTTTTCCACTATGAGAAACCACTTCCAAATCTTCAGCTGGTGAGTCTGATAACAGAGATACAATTTTGGTCAAATTTCACTTAAAGGAAGCTATTCTTTTCTTGACTTTTACTTTTAATAACAGAATATACATTGGCATGGGGCTTACTGTTACTGTTGATGCATAGCTCACGATATACCTGCAATGTGTGTGGAAAGAGTATGTGATAGATGTGCTGCCTCTCAGCAATACCACTTCTGTAATTTCAGAAGTCTGTGACCTGTAAAGTTGCATCACTGAGCAGATATGTTTGTTTTTGCTGTCTTAACTCTCAGAATGTCAGAAGTAGCCCCTTCATTCCCCGGGTCGCCTCCACACTGAGACAGAAGATGGCCTCCTTCCAGAGCCTGATGGATGTGGAGGAAAGTGAGGTCTGTGATCCAATGCCAAAGCCGGACAGCAACAGTGGAGGATGCATCAAGACAAGAGATTATCTGTCTGGTGAGGCTGCCTCATTGCCACAGAATTAATAGTTTCATTTCTCAACAAGGGTCTGTGCCAGTAGGATTTCTTTATGATGTCTTGAGGCACAGTTCAAAAGCACTGGATTAATGCACGGTTTAGGCTGAACTCTGACAACATCTTACGGTAGTCATTTCTTTTGAGCTTGGTCACCTTCTTAAATGGGCCAGTGTCACAGCTGTTTGTTGTTGAAGTTAACTCTATCTACATATCTCTCTCTCTCGCACTCTCTCGCTTGCTCTCTCTCTCGCTCTCTCTCTCGCTCTCTCTCTCGCTCTCTCACAGAGAGTAACAGCATTGATAGAGGGAAGGAGAATGACCCACCAATGATGACACCCACACCCAGCAAGAGGAGGTGCCTGGGCCCCCTGAGGGCTGTGAGGTGGAGATTAGAGAGGCCAACGCTCCTATCCTCCACTTCAGTTGGAAGGAGCAAGAGGTACACACACTCTGACCATGTACTTGCTTGACTGCTGTTAATAATTTAACGAAAAGGTTTTACCGCTCTATACTTGGCTTTCATTGAACACTGATTATTTTAACTGTTATGAATGGTAGAAGCGGTATGGAGTTTTTAGGCCTCTGTGGCATTCAAAACACTAAAAGCATTTTGAAAAATTAGTTTTTCTGTACCTATGAGACAATTGTTCTTGCAATTGTGGTGCAGTGCAGCAGAATGAAAGCAGTAGGAATGTCTAAATCATGTCTATAGGAGGATGAAGTACAATGATCCTGATTTTGACAGAGGCCTCTGCCATTCAGTGAGACAGGAAAAGAAGCCCAAGCTGGGATTATCTCCCCATACCTGCACATAGAATTTAATCTCCAGTTTGTCTAGATGTTCACACTGATTTATGTAATATTTATATATGTTGTTTTATGCATTCAGTAGTTGTACAATTGATCTATTCAGTTAGTTTTCACTGTGAGATGTGTATGTCAACAACTTTTTTTTTTTTTTTTTTTTTTCAAAAATGAAAATTTAAAAAGTAAAATAAGAAAAGTTTGGATTTGATTGTATACTACCCTGTACATGGGACACAAATTATTTGGTTAAGATAATTAAAATAGTTTCACAATTTACCATTTGGTGTTTGAAATGGCCACTCTTGTTATCTCTGAAAATGTTCATATATTTTCAATAAGTAATTCAATAAGAACAAAGTCAGGACATTGTAGTTCATGCTCTGTCAGCTTCCTGCAGAGGTCTAGAAAAAGTTCATCGGATCCATTTTATCCTTAAAATCTACGGTTTCCTTTACAGAAACTGAGTGCTGTGACTTGGATTAGACACTTACTTTCTGTTTCCGGATTGTTTCTTCATTTTCAGCTAATTGTGGTTTGTTAAATGCAATTCTACCCTCTTGTGCACATATATGTCTGCCGTGCAAATATGAAAGGAACACATTCGCAACCATAACCGAATGACGGTTCACGTCGCTGTTTACGTGGATCGACAGAAGCATAAACCAGGCTTATCATGCAACTCTCATGTCCAACTTGCAGTTCACACGGGATGTATTTAGGATGATCTCCTCAATAACTCCATGCACTATACTTGGTTGTGTCTCCTTTTACTGAGATGTTGCGGGGATAGAATGAAGAACTCTTTTCAGCATTACAAGTATCCATGAGAGGATTTGAGTTTAAAGTGTTTAGAGAAGTTAATATTACTGCTTGAAATGAATGTGATCCCATTGTCCCAGGGACAATAAAAATACTACCAGCCACAAGGCTTTTGGTTCCGGTACAATAAAGACAACTGGCTTACGGAGCAAGAATTTCCAAGGAAAATGTTTACCTAGATGCAAATATTAATGATTGTTTGTATTCTGACTTGGGGCATCCAGAGACTGAAGACTAGCTGATTTAATGTTTTTTTCTAAAGCAGCTTCTTCACTCACTCTTTGGGCAAGAGCAAGAATGGAGTTCAACCCTGTCCTTGGCTGCAGACAAAGACAGAGCAGACAGCTCAGATAAAGTGAAACTTGGTTCTGTTTGATTTTTTTTTTTTTTTTTAAAGGCTCAGCAAGTAAAAGACCAGTAAGAATAATTTATCCCAACCCTATCAAATGATAATAAATGTGCAGACGAGCGATAATTTTAGTTCTGCCCAGTGTTCCATGGTTTGACATGCTTTGGGCAAATGGCCATACTTACCTATACAAAGAGTAAATATGGATCTATTAAAAAACAATGAATATAAACACAGAACATAAAATTAAGAGCTAATGTTAAAATATAATAAAAACAAAGATCAAAACAACTCTTAAATAAAGGGCAGCTGTGGCTCAGAAAGGGTTATAGACTTTTACTGGATTTGTCTTCAGATGTGAGCTTCTGTATTAAAAGTTAAAAACTAAAGCTTTCAATAGTGTATCATTATTTTTGTTAAGAAGGCAGAAATACTGCAGTATTATGGTTAAGTATTAATACTGATCACGGGTTATAATAAAATCAGAGTGCATAAACAGTAGGAAAAAATGACATGTTTTTTGTTGCAATATATTTGTTGTGTTAAAGTTATTAAAATGATCCCTAGGATACCAACCATTTCAGCACTGTTTTGAGGCAGATTGTTTTTGATTGCGCAGCTAAAAGCCAGGAAGTGCAGTTATCTAACGGGTAACAGTTGACCTGGCTCTGTCCAACATTATAAAAAGGGTTGTTTGTTGACTCTGCACCCAAACAGAGCGAAAAAAATTGACAAGTTGGACGGTGATTACCTACAGTATTTTCAGAAAGCCTAGCAATATCATGACAACAAGATGCAAGGAACTCACTGCACCTGGCAGAGATTATATTTCACAAGTGGTATTGATTCCCATCTAAACTCTGAGCATAAATGTGAATAAGGGTATTTCACAAAATGCCAAAGCTTACATTTAAATATTCCAAAGGAAGAAAATAAAATTACATTTCTGCTAAGAGCTTTGTTAGGTGACTGGACAAAATAGAGGGTTAAGATTTTACCAATTGACCGATTGTATGTACAGAAAATATGTGATATCAGATGCATTTCAAAAACACTTTTCTTATTTAACAAGCTTCTTGAATTAAACTCCAACAGAAGGGGATCTCATTTATTCTCTCTCAACAGGACGATGTCTTTGAACTCCCAAACCCCAGCCAACCACCACCTGATGACCCTGCCATAGTCGCACCAACACAGCTTGCCTCCAACTTCCACATCTCTTCTTTCCCATCTCTGCTGGAGATGAAGCCCAAAGGTAAACACACACTGCTCTTTGTGACCATGCTAAAGTAACTGCCCTTTAATCTTGGTTTAGCCCTACCTTTGCAGCTTGGTGCACAGTGCTACGACTGTTGCAGTGGATCTGCACTGCAAAGGAGGAAATTCACATTAACATCATTGTATTGTAGACCACTGTTTTTGTCATAAGGGTAGTGTGTTAATGGTCTCCATGCAGTATAAGAATTAGGGCACAGATTTTTATACTGCATTGTAGTAGCATTGTACTTTATTCTTCACTCCCAATATAGATGCCAAAGACATGACCCTGACCCAATAAAGAATCTGCATATTTTGAACAACCTCAACTTTTCAGATTTATAGTTTGATAATAACCTTGTTAACTTTTTTATTTTCATGTTATGACAATTTGATTTACAATTAATAAAATCCCACGGACCATCATCAACAGTGTACAAGTTTGTCAAAAAGTAGCTTTACGCAGCATATAGTCTAGAGAGCATACTGGATGTAATAAAGGCAATTTAAAAAAGTTATGTATCTGTGCAATTTACTTTTAATACAGCAGAGAATGACTCTACTGGCACATCCACTATTAATAAGAAGAGGGTGCGATTTGGCGGTCCACTCTCACCTGAGCTCTTTGATAAGCACCTGCCCCCCAGCACACCGCTACAGAAAGGGGGCACACCGGCTCGAGCGCCCACACCAGGTCAGGGTCTACAGTTGCGTTCAGTTCTGAAGACTCCACAGAGAAGTGGTTCCAAAACACCAGAAAGTCTGAGAGACCTCAGCAGCCCCACTGCGTTTGGTGCCTCCCCAACACTAGTAATTCCTCGAAGCAGCAGAATTAAGTCCATGGGAGAGGACAGTGAGGAGAAGAATGGAAAGGTAGACAAAATTCCATTGTTTTGAATCTACAAATCATACAGTGATGGTTACAACATTTACATTTAATTACAATATTTACATTTAATAATCAGGTTTCACAACTTTGAGGATTGATAACTGTTTTATGTGGAGCAGGATATGACCTCTTATCTGGTCAGAAATATAGATAATATACTCATTATTGTTTTTGTTTCTGAACCTAGATCATTTTGTCTTCAGTGGAAGATGATGACTGTGCAGGAATGAATGGAGCAGGTTGAGTATTACAGTGTATTGATCCTGCAAGTTAAAATGTATTGTTTAGTAGAATATCATTAAACCCTGTTCTCTCTACATTTTCAGAAGAAATGTGGGATACCCAACCGTTGAATTTAAACGCTGCTTTCCATGAGGAGTCCCTTTCTCAGATTGAGACAGGTGAACTGCCATTATGCCTCCCTATTTTTCTTTTCATGTTACTTCCCATTATGTCTTCACCGCTCCTGTCTTTGATAAATCGAGGAGCGCCACAGTATAAGACTTCTTAGAAATTAAAATGACGTTTATGAGTATCTTAAAAGGTGCAGGTTCTTAGTGTAAAGTCGTCCTTAACAGACATTGCCAGAGTTAAAACAGGTAAATATCAGAGAGGACAAAATGAGGAAGTTATACGTATGTAACACAGTACAATATTTTTTTTCTTTTGGCATGTACCCATCTTAAACTCCATTGAAACATACAGATGGTTGCAATTTATGTGCCGCACAGAAAACTGTGAGAAACAAAAAGAAAATCAATATTACATACAGCTAAAGTCACTGTCAAGCCAGTTGACATTTCAGATGTAATACTGTAGATTTTGCCCCCCAGAGACTGCAATACAATCCAGTGCAACCTCCCAGAAGGATGTCCTGGATGATCCTATATCTGGCCAGATGAAGAAATGCAACAAAACTCAAGTGTCGAAACTTCAGCTCCAGTCAGATCTCGCAACCAAAGGAAAAAGGTCGGTCACCGTAATATTTGTACATATTTGTTTTGTATGGGGTTTGGGTTGTTTTTTGTCTGGTCATTATGCGTTTTTTGTGTTGCTAAAATCAGCTTCATATTTATGTCTAGTAATATTGCCTTGGTAAGAGGTGTCCTCTATATTGAATATCATACTATTAATTGTGCATTTTATACACAAAACTCGTTCTTTTTTAGGAGCTAGGACCAGAGTGTAAACCTACCAGTGTGGCCCCAGCTCGCTCCAGCAGTCGAAAGAGAAAGGTCTGCTCTTACCGTGAACGATCTTCACTTGGAAAAATCTTAATTCATCAGACTAGATTATCTGTCTTTTTTAATAATGTACAAGTCATAACATGCTACCATTTAATCTGTTTAATTTCTGTGGATCTGATCTTATTTACGTCTGAGGATGTCCACTTTATGTGTGAGAGTCTGTCAGGCATAACGCTTCTGTGCTCTCCTAGCAGCTAGACGAGAGCAAACCTGTGAAGAGGTCGACACGCTCTGCTGCCAAGTTGGCCTCTGGGAAGATGAAGGTAAGTTGGTTTAAGTCTGTTCGTTTGATTTCTCTTTACACCACTTCAACAGGGGATATTCAGAATTTCTCTCTGGGAGGCAGTCATAGAGCTTACGACTTCACATACTCTTTTTAGTCAATGCTTATCCACCTTAGTGTTTCCCTTACTCGCTGCACACCATCGCAGGATCATGCATAAAAAGTTCCGTTGGCGAATCTTTAATTTTTAAAAGTCGTGCAACATGGGTATGGGTGGAGAAACTGACCCACTGTCATAGATGATTGTAAAAAATCAAGGTGGTGAGGCAGAAAGTGTGCTTGCCCCACTTGCTAACCATGGAAAAATCTGGATGGTAGTTTATTTCGTACAATAGTCTTGTAGGTAGTATATCAGACCAGTTGTGTGAAGACAGCCTGCAGTCAGTGTAGCTGGAGCCGTGTTGACTGTGGCTCATATTACATCAGTCAATTTACTGAGCGTGCAGCGCTGTGCTCTTCTAACAGCTTTGTGCTCTGTATTAGCCTAAAGGGCTTCTTATCCCTCAGGTTAACCAAATAACTTTTCACTTATGCCACAGTCATACAGTATGTGTGGCATGAACCGTTCAGGAATTACAGCCATTTAGATACACATATACATACATGCACACACACACTAACACATTTTGTTGCCTTAATTTTCATGGAACAAATGGGCTGGAGGTTGTTTTAAGTGTTAGATATTGCATTGGCAGCTATTTACTGAACTATGAGCATGAGCTCCAAAGGGTGTCTATGCATGTGAAGGAGCCATCATTAGGATGAAGATGCAAAATAAACCCACCAGAGCGATGGCAAAAACATTGAGTGGCCAATAGAACAGTTTAGAACATTGTTAAAAACCTGGCAGCACACAACAACAACTAAAGGGATGACCTTAGAATTCTATCCATTGTTAAAGAAGAACCTTCACATCATACAGTCAAGAGACGGCTTCACAACAAGGCATAAACCACGGGTAAAGTTCAAGAGCAGACAGGCCGGATTAGACTTGCCAGAAAACACACACCAAACAAAATGGGCAGACGGCATCGGAAAAAGATTCTTTGGACTGAAACCAAGATTACCTTGTAGCAGAATGATGAGAAGAAAAAAGTATGGAGAAGAATAGAAAAGGTTAATTTTCGGAAAATCATCTGTCAAATATGGTGGAAGCAATGATATGGCATCAGCATGTATGGTTACCAGAGTAACCAGGTCACTGGTGTTTATCAATGAACTGACTGCTGATGAAAGTAACAGGATGAGTTCTGAAGTGTATAAGATTACACTCAGATTTAGCCACCTGCTGCAAAACTGACAGGACGCCGCTTCATATTGCAGATGGATAACGAAGTAAACATACAGCAAAAGCTAGCCAAGAGCTTCTCAGGACAGAGCAATTGAATATTCTACACTGGCTCAATCAGTCATCTGATCTCAATCCAATAGAGCAGCTTTTCACTTACTGAAGACAAGGCTGAGGGCAGAAAGACCCACAAATGAGCAGCAGCTGAAGGCAGCTGCAGTAAAGGTCTGGTAAACCATCTCAAAGGAGGAAACACAACATCTGGTTATGTCCACGGGTTCCAATTACAGGTAGATGTTGGCTGCAATGTTTAAGAAAGTAAAAATGTCTGTAGTTAGGTTAGTTTGTTTCCTCATTTATGAGTCACCAAATATGTGTGTGCCTGTGACTTTGCTCACATCTTATGTGTTTCCTTTCAAATTTATTGTGGGGATGTGCAGATGATAAACTAAAAAACTTATTGTTCCAGTCAGTATGAACCTAATTGTATCCGTGTAGATGTACAAAAAAAAAATCAAGATTTAAAAACTATCAAGCACAGATGTAAATTGCTTTCTCTTCTAATTTCCCTCAGGTATTTTTTTTTTATTACTTCATCATTCTATAGTTAAATGGTGTCCAGCTAGTAAAACATTTTCAGAAAAAGAGTAGAATCCTGCTCATGAAGCAGCTTGTCTTTCCACAGGCGATCTCTACAACAACACGTTGTTGGAACAAGGATGTGGACCGCTCTCTGTATGGGTCCCGGGAATACGCCTCCAAGAATCCCACCCTGACTCCCATCACTGAAAGGCTGTCCTTTATTTCTCCAGCAGACCTGCAGACTCCCTCTACAATCTGCACAGGTAAAACATGCAGGGAGTGACCATTATCACCTTTCAGTTTTTAACTGAACAACCCTTCAAAATCTGATTTTTGTCTCTGGTTTGTCCCAGTAGTCCCAAATCATGAGGCTAATGACACTCAAGCAACAGAAGACTGCACTGTGACAAACACTTTGGAAGGTCCTTCTGTAGAATCTCCTCACTGTAGTAAAGAAAGCACCACAGGTAAGAGCAGGAGGCTGTCAGGGCCCAGGGTCAGGGGGAGAGGGCTGACAAAAAGGAAGGTCGGGGTTGACAATGACTTGCTCGATGAGGAACCTGAGGACCAGAGTGGAGGAGATGCAAAGAAGCACTGTGAAGATCAAACTACTACAGATGAAACCTTATCGAAACACACTGAACACCAGGCAGACTCTAATGGCCAGACTTTTGCAGAGCCACCCAGCACAGACTCCGATAACACATCAGAATGCCATACCAGTCTCAGTGCCTGCTTAACTTCAGGAGAAGAAGTCAGCCACACATCGAAAATGCCAGCAGGGCCTGGACGAAGACAAGCCAACCGAGGCAGGAGGCGTTCTGTAAAAAGCTCACTCCTACAGGAGCAGAGGGACGAAGAGGAGGATCATCGAACGAGCTGTGCAGCGAAGGAGAAGGGACAGGGAGACCAAGAAGCAAGCCAGCATGAAAGCGGGTCAAGCTCTGACAGCCAGGAAGACCGGGGAGTAGCTAATTTGCAACTGGCCCCCTGGCAGGCTGACTTTGATTTTGAGGAGGTGTTCAGACCTGTTGCCACTAGAGGGCAGTGCTCAGTGCGGCGCAGCTTGAGGAATCAGAACAATGCAGCCAGCAGCAGCAGCAGCAGTGCAGGTCTCGCCTGGATGCCTAGGACCTCCCCTGACTCCAGTAAAGAGCACCGCAGGAGAACCCTGGGCAGACGACTTAGTGCTGGTCTTCCTTTCCAACCTTCATTTCCCAGGGAGACAGAGGACAACACATGCTGAGACTTTTAATTAGTCATATGGGACACTTTCTAACTGAATAAACTAAGATTGAAGGGGATAACTAATGCATTCAATTACACAGTCATACATAAATGATCGCAGTGTCTATTGCCCGTGTGTGCCCTCCCCCCATATTAAGTGGGGATATATATATATATATATATATTTTACCTTAGCTAAAACATCTGCGCCTTTGTTCCTCGTGAATTATTAGCACTGACAGGTAATTTGAAGGCAGATTCCCTCTAGTAACCAAGTCAGTCAATTCACTGAGAGCCCAATCATCTCTGCTGACCACCTTCTAATCAATATCCAACCACTTAGCTGGTAATCACAGGGCATCTTTAGTCTCACTCTCCAAAGTCACTGGATCGAGCATGTTCAAGTCAATATCTGCTCTTTGTGAATAGATGAAGATTGCTGCGCTGCATTCACCATCTGTCAGGCTTGGCCGGTCGGGGGGGCTGCAGTAATGGAATAGTAATGGATGGAGAGAATGTGCTTTATGCACAGAAATCAAATTAATAGGCTCAAATAATTGTTTGTCTGTGCTTTGCTTGAACATTTTTGGTTTTGTGTTTTTACAGGGAGATATTCAGAAGAGGTTGTTTTATAGCATTGTTTAATGTGAGGTTTTAATGCTTTGTCAGTTATTAATGATAGCCAGACTAATTGCATCAAATAAAAAGTGTTATTAATGGCTTTGGTCAAATGTCACATAAACTTTGCCAGATTCTTCATATTAAATACTGTGGTTGTATTTAAAAACATCTCATTAGATCAAACTGTGCACATTTAAACTGATGGTTTACATTCTTTTGGAAGGAATTCTTCCAAATATTAAAGGGGCCAATATCTCCATAAATGTCTTGTCCCAGCTGTGTGGTCATTTCAGCTCCACTTGCAGCAGCTTTCCTTTTGCACAAACCAGGACCTTTTGCCATAATCGCATGAATCGCTACATAAATTACTATTCTGATCTACATTTTACAACACAGCCAAATGTCTGGAAGTAAATTGACCTCTAACCTCTGATTCCACCAGTCACATTCAAATCAGTTCCTCTTTACTGGCTCCATCCATCTGTCAGGGAGGAACGGAGAGAGCTGTAACAAATTGAGTTTCAGATTCAGTTCGCGTCGGAAAATTGGCTTCCAGAATGATGCATGACTGTAATCTATCCATCACTGGGTAATTGACTCCCTCCTTTTACATCAAGTCAGAGTCACTTGTCTGAAGGACACCAGAGGTTTCTGGCTCCTAGTATGTGCCAAGGTCCCTTCTGTATTTCTGCTGGAAGACGAATTGACTCATAAAAATCATGCAGCCAGCGATGTAGTTCGGTGTTGACCGTGGGGCTACTGTGCCATCTGCTGGTGGCAGCAGCGTGTTGCAGTAGCAGTAATTTATCCGTCAACTTGGATCAACTCTGCAGAGATGTAAGAAGTCGTGTTAACTGACGTTATTATCAGGAGGGAAATATTTCAGTAGATGAACGTTGATTTGTGTCAGTGGTTTCGTTGGGTGCTTCCGTTGTGTATTTTTGTGGTCACTGTGTCGTGTTTGCCTTTTACTTACAACTATATTTTCTCAATTCTGCTTTTAAAACTTATAAGCATCTTTGTGAAAAGACTGTTCTATTGAGTGCACCACCAAACTGCTGCATCTCTATCCAAGTGGGTGTGGGGTGTGTTGTCTCAGTGTGAGAGAGCGCGGGGAGTGTGTGTGTGTGTGTGTGAAGGGTGTGAAGCTGAATCCCGTGTTTCTGGCAGACGGGCATAGTGAAGACGGCTTAACACAAGAACAATGGGGTCCTTTGACCAAAATGACGCCCTCAAGACATGTGGCCTCCTGTCACCGTGGCAACCCCCCATGGGACAGGGAGCGGGCTGACAGCTGGAGAAGAGGACTTACAAAAATGGAGTCCATTTGTTTCTTCTGAAGCTGCCCTGCTCTATATCTTTTCCCTCTTTGCCCTGTCTTCCTTTACTCCAGGCCCCTATAAACGTAGGTTACATCCCATTTTACTGCTTTATGTGATTGGCCTTATGGGCTTGACTTGCCACCTACAACTCCTCCCGACATAAAGAGTTGAGGAAACGGCAGTAAATCAGGTCTTTATGGCCTGTTGATTCTGTCAGTAATAAGAGAGCATTGATCTCACAGACAAATATGGGGCAGAGGCACGAGATTTCACACTCACTGTACACTTGATTTTACGCCTCATTTTAAACCGATGAGTTCTTTCTGTACAGACACAGAGAAGCATAATCAGTTATTTGTACGTCCCGATACAGAGACTTTGGTCTTTCAATTAGGTAATTAGTCGCTGAATGGTATTAAGTTGTCCCGCTGCCTCGGTCCTTTCTGTGCTCGGTGCTGCAAGCCCTGTATTATTGATGCTCACGGGCATGGCCTTTAAGCCCTGCACAGCTCTCCTGTGTAGCTAAAGACAGCAGGAGGAGGACAACAAAACAAGGGCAGGACAACAACAAGAGACCTTCCAGCTACTCTCAGCTTGCTTTGTTGTCCCAGTGTGTGTGTTTGTTACAGCTGTAGCAGGGCTCAAACAGCTGCTTCTGAATCTTTCCTGTACAGCAGACGCTAAACAGGCTGCTCGGTCGATTTATCCATCTGAAAATGTGACGTGTGATGTGGGTAAATTATGGCAATGCTGTTACTGGACTGAAGCCATTTTGGATTTCAGTTATTTTGTACTTGGAAAGTGCTGCTTTTTTAACTCTGACACTTCAAAAGAGCAACAACTAAGTTATTTTCATTGTCAATATTTGTGTTGCTGACCAATTGATTTGTCGTAAATGTCTAGAAAAAGGTCAATGTTTTATCATAGTAAAAGAAGGTAAAGTGTCACTTTGGGAGTTTCTATCTAAAACAATAACCTCAAAAAGTAACTTGATAAAGATACAGTCTGTCATTCAAATTAATAGTCTTATGGTTTCTACTATTCTCATTTTTAACTGCACATGCTATTTGCTGGTAATACCGTAATTCGTCCACTTTCTTTACCTAAAGCACAAAATATATGTATTTAAATGTTATGTTTCAGTTTTTAAGTAAATAATTATTCAGTCTATACTTTTTTTAAGTCATCAAACATTTTTATAATGTAAGATTCAACCTTATAGCAGCAGCAGCAGCACTTTAACACTTTCATTCATATTGATTTGTTTATAATAATAATATTTAATTAAATGTGTGGCATACAACATTAAAACAAATGTGCTGTAAACGGGCAGGGTCGATGTCAGTAAGAATGCTAGGTTTGTAGCCGAATCCTTAGGTCAAACTGCGTTTGAGGTTGCCTCAACGGAATACTTTTTATTTCAGTCAGCAAAATCCCACTGATTTTTCCACGTGAAGGTGGATTCACACGTGTTGGGGAGTGGTGCTGCACAAGGGGAAAGAATGGAATAAAGCCTCTTGTGAATTCAGATGGAGCTGCTCAAAATAAAATGCCTCAAGTGATGTCACCTGAGTCTGAAGACTATAAGAAAAAGATGTGCAGTGTGGAGGTAACATCTTTGATCTTTAGTTGAAAACATCCAAGCAGCATTGTGGGTAATGTAGGCTGAAAGATCTGACAAATAAGTAAAATGCATGGAATTAAAAAAAATAGATGAAAGCTCTGGTTTGGCCGCATAGATTTCCATTCTTTGTCAATTATAAAGGCACCGTCTCTTCTTCATCTGTAACACAGGATGGGAGAAGCCGGATGCGGGAAAGGAGACGACGAAATAAAATTAATTTTGTGAGTTGTGGCTAATAACAATGCACATGTCAGAGAGTATATCTGTAATCCTGACCTCTGCACTTTAAGAAAATTCACAAACACAACTGACTAGACCAGTATATATTAATTGAAGATCTGAAAGGACATTTTAATGGATTCTTTTGTATGGTAGGAATAATCATGGCACCTATTTTGGGATTGAGAGAGAAGCTTTGTCCTAAACCTCAAGGACAAAGGGAACACTGTACCATCAGAGGACACACACACACACACACACACACACACACACAGAGCTGCCCAGTAACATACCTGTACAAATCTCCCAACCTTCTGGGCATGCCTACACTTGACTTACCCTCAGCCAAGACACCGTGAAAGAGGATGTCTTCCAAAGAATCGTGTGTGCGAATGTGTGTGACTCTTCTGGCATATTTATTCACACTGCATTAAAGGAAATTAGTTCTAATGATGCTGTTTGAATCGCCCACAGTATTGAGAAGAGCATGGCAGTAAATGGAGTCACCTGACACTGTTGTTGCAAACAGTAAAATGAGGAGGTGATGATTATTCCGTATTAAGTGTAATGTTGTGTAACGTTCTTTTTTACGGTCAGATTTGTTGGAAAATACCAGAAATCATAAGCTGTATCACGAATCATTCTGAGTTTAAATCTGGCCTCTGAATTCACATTCTCTGTTTTCACCTGAGTTTCCTCCACCTTGAAGAAACATGCATATTTTATGCAGATCTGAGCTCGTCCTTCTTGTCTGTGCAGCAGAGAAGTGTGTTGCGCACTGGTAATGTGTTCACAGGTGTCTTCCTCCCCTCTGCCTGCTGCATGCTGGGAAATGGTCCAGGTCCATTCGCTCGCCGTGTTTAGTAGAAGCAGGTGTGTGAGGGAAAAAACATAAAAAGAACGAACCGCTTTACTCCAGATCCACATCGTAAATGCTCAATCTCAGACTCTTGTCCATCTGAGACAAAGCTGCTCGTCCTGGGCGGTTGAGTCAACTGAGCCCACATGATGTCTCCAGTGGAAGCGGGCACTCTGCCATGGCAACTGGAAGACAAAATGTATTGCTGTTTCTTGAAGAAATCCCTGAAGAGAAGCTCTGTCTTCAACTCGGTGTTCAACTGTGTGAGCACAGAGCTGAAGGGCACTGAAGGCAGGTACTACTTGCTCTGCAAAGGAGCCTCTGAGGCTTAGCGTTTACAGTCGTCTATGAAGCCAGAGCTGGTAGCTAAAGGAAAATACATTGCAGACTTAGACTAGAAATATTTGTGAAAGAATTTTTATAATTTTTATTTTTTTGGACTTAACAAAAACCAATAACAATTACATGGTTTGTTACAAGCTGCTAATGAACAATCCATCCACACATTTACCATATAATTAATTTGCATTTGTTATGATATTTGTGATATGCTTTATCTTACTGACCTTTTGCTGTGTGTGACACCTCCTCAGTAACCTGTTGCTGCTGTTACAGATGTTGCTTAATGTAAGTCTACTTTAAAAAGTTATAATAATTATATTTTTATTTGTCCAGTGCTTTGATTTGTGACCTCCAAAAAAGGTTTGACTTTGCCATCTGTTTCATCTGTACTTTTTCTGTATAAACTGAAGTGATGATTATCATTATACCTGTTGAACTGCTGTGACTTTATTAGCATGCTGCCTTTAACTCCACACAGCACGTAGACTAGCCAGCAAAATCAAAACGAGCCACAGACTTCATGCCCTTTTGACCTTTAGCGACTGTGCATGGATTCCCATGTGACCCCAGAATAGTTTGCTTCAATGAGTGTGAAGATAAAACAAATTATAATATAAACCTATATTTAACAGTGGTCAATTGAATCAGGCATTCTTTAATGGAACATTGCGGTGATTTTTTTCTTCTTATGTTATTGAATTTTTAAAACATGTTAATGATACTTTTTTAGGGTAACTTTACTTTTAAAGAATGCATGCATGATAAATTAAAGACAAAGGAAGAGATTCCATTCTGAATATTGTATGTTTGCTGTGTTAACTGTGTGTTTTATCTCTATTTCTGCCAGACACTGGGAAATCTTCTGGTCCCCCTTTTCTAACCACTGACTCCGGGCCAGACTTCTGAAATAGTTGAAGGTAAACAGTGGTGACTGCCTGATGCGACAACACATCGTCAGTCACAATCGAGATCACAGCTGCAAATCCCCCAAAAGCACCTGGAACTTGCTTTTTTAAATCATTTTCTGTGCAGTGTGGAAATTTTGTTCAGTGAAGTAATCTCAAAAGCCTGGCAGAGAATTCTGTAAGTGTTTTTTTTCTCCCAGGCAAAGTAAAAAAAAACGACTTTTACACATGTTGATGTTTACATGGCACTTTTCTCCAATGCAATCAGAATCAATGCCACTCTCTAGTATAATCAAAGTATTTGGAACTGCTGACATCCATGCAGACATTTTCCTGGCAGTGTCAAGGACGTCTGAAAAAAGTCCAGTCTCCGCACAAGCATGTCAACTATGTCAGTAACTGTGTGTCGTGTCTGTGTAATAATCTACGCACTAAAGCCCTCTCAGAGCGGAGGCGACCTGATCAGGATCTGCAGTGCTTGGCTGGCTTCTCTGTGAGAAATGGGCCAGGCTGACACGTGTCAGCCATGATGAATGAGCAGGTGTTTGGGTCTGTGTTAAGTAAATGGAGTCATTATTGATGACCTCAGAGCTCCCTGTGTGTTGCCAGTATCAGTGATGACTTCCAGACCCCTGCTCCCACACAAGGGTATGTTGTGATTCTGTGGTTCAGGGAAGGACTCGTACCCTTAGGGGCAGGCTAAAGTGTCTGCCACAGCAGGGTTAAGTTGTTTTACTTGGACTGGTGACCTTAAAGTGGGAAGTTCACTGGCAGTGGAGCTGTGCAGCCACCTAGTTGTCACGAAGGTTAAAAGTGACACACGTTCGGACTGTAGAGATGTTAGTGTCCACTGGCTGGTCCGTAACTCTGGCCCCAAACTGAAAAAACTTTTGCTTAATTTAAACCTTTACACCCTATTGTATGTGTTGATTAACAGATTGTTGTGGTCGAGACTTCAAGGCCATTTTGGTCCAGGTCTTCCATTACAGGATCCCACTATATCATGCTGGCATGAAAATCACCTCATGTAAAAATGTCTAAGTTATGCTAAGCATGCTATCCCCATCCAAATCCCCAAACAAAATCTTAATAGCTATGCATTGCCCAGAAATTTGCCAAGACATGACTTGTAACAGCTTTGGTTCATTCTGACTTACATGCGGACACCCTCCGAGCTTCTGGCATGGCTGTGAACTCTCAGTCTTGCTGTTAGGATGGAATTGCTGGATAAAAAGCCAGGAGATCCCCAAGATCTGGAGATCATCAAGACTGGCAGTTTTTAAATCTACAAAAATGGAAAATGCACCTATTAGTTATAGCACAAATACACAAAGCAGACAACCTTCAGTAACATAAAAAAATAAAAACTCTTTTTATGTCAGACTGTGGTGGGTTAATCTGTAGTCCACACAGAGTCAGACAGAAAATCTGACCCGAAACAAGTTTATCCACTACGGCCTGTAAATGCTTGTTTCCAGGCAGGAAACGTTTCCGAGGCAAACCTGGATGGATGAAACATGATATAATCATTACTCTCAGCGGCAGTTTCTGTTCTTCCTCCATATGAAAAACATGACAGGCCCTTCTGTCACTGTCACCTGGGCTCCACTGTTATCCAACAGAACTGAAGGTATTTATCACTTTCATTATGATACATATGAGCATTTCACATTGTTACACATCTCTACAGGATAATCTGTAATTTTAATTGACTTCAACATGATTACATAACATGCTCCATCTGTTGCCTCTTGCAGGGGGAGTCAAACGTGCATATCTTTACACAGACAAGAATCTAATTATTCAATTAGGCACCGCATTGAATGAATAACTGATTCACCACACTTTACATAAGAACAACACAGATCATTACTGGCCCTGTAATGTAATTTACGGCGACCGTGGAGGGCTCATCATTCATGGAGGGGTTCACGTTTTTGCTCCCATTACCCTGCAGTAATCTGAAAGTGCTATCATTAATGTAAATGACTGTGAACTGTGTGGCTTTTAACATATATCACTCATAATGATACGATCAAGGAATCACACATCATTTGCATTCACTCGCACATTAACTAACCAATCCTTTTTGACATGAATCTCGCTAAAGAGGAAGGTTGTTGTGTGAGTGAGCACATGGTCACATAGGTGATTGGGGGGATGTGGGGTAGACAAAGCATGCTGAACTCCAGAGGTTAAGTCTCCCCCAACAGCCGGCCCACAGGAATGCGTATGTGTGTGAGCAAGTCCTGGAGGCTGCATTGTCTGTCTGCGGTGCATCCTGCTCTGCAAACACTGCAGAACAGCTTCTCTGAGAGGCTTGGACTTGGGAAGGAGCCTGTAATGTGGGAGGTCTGGATACCAAACAGCCAAACAAAGCGTTGTGATATAATTGCTGTTTGTTGGGTGAAAGCAAAGAATCTCTCTCTGTGGTGCAGTTGTTTAGTCATAGACAAACTTTTTCACTTTCAAAAGCGCCTTGATGCTGTTTACCAGGTTGAATACAACAACTGTCCAACACAAAGCGAAACAAATAGTCTTTTGATTGTTCCCTTTGGCCATCTCATTATATTATTTCTGTTGTACAAAAGACAGCATTTTAAATTTCTATTCACTCCCTGCTTACTACTTCAATGTCGGACTGCTTTGGAGTATAACCAGAATAATTAAGCTGCCAGATTGCCATATGCAGCACTGGTGAACAATCAAGCAAAGCGATGACTCGTTTTGCCAGAGTGATAAAGTCAACGAGAAGTGGCACTGCATTGGTGGCAGGATGAAGAAAAAGGGAAAGAACCTGTACCTGGAAAGGACCACAGACTTACACGACCGAAAAGGTTCAGTGTGACACTTTAGGGAATACTAGTACATGCCCAACGTGTTAATTGGTGAGCTGTAAAAGTGCACATTTTGTTACCATCTAATGTAATCTAACTGGCCACTGCTGGTTTTCATATCTGACACAAAGGCAAAATATCAAATAACTCTGAGCAACAAAGTGAATTTCCATTATATGTGGCCATTCCTTTAAAAATAACTACAACATTTAGATATACAGTTCGCTGTAAAGGTCTAGGCAAGTCAAATTAGTTTGTTTTTTCCTGTACATGATTGGATTTAAGATCAAAATATAGATATCAGGTAAACATTCAAGCTTTCAGAAGGTATTTACAAGATTTGTCTTGTGAAGCTGAATTGAAGTGAACAAACACGTAGTATCACCAATAGAACAATATGGAGCGTCCTGATAAAGAAAGAAACCACTGGTGTACTGAGCAACAGACACAGAACAGGTCAGCAAATGAACATGGCCTGCTGAGAATAGGATTAACCTCTGGCATATTGACCAAGTTTTGGAGAAAGCGATCTGCTCATGATCCAAACCACAAGATGATCTGTGAAGTGTGAAAGAGCTGGAGGAGCTTCATCATGCAGCCTGATCCAAAGCCTGCTGCCAACTTGAATAAAGACATCACAGGGCCAGAGTGGAAGGTTTGACCAGTACAACCACCAGACAGTAACCTAACTGAACATCCATTGCAGTGCTGAAGGGGACCACCATTCCAAAAAGCACAAAACAACTGAGAGATTTATCAGTAGAAGTGTAGAAAAGCACATTAAAAGAAGTATATGTTACATTTTTGGAGGATGTAACATTTTGGTGATTTGATACAAAACTTCTGTGTTATTTGAATGAAAGCGGAAAATGCCGAACTTTGATTTGACATCTGTCTTTTGAGCTTAAATCCAAATACAGTTTAGAGTTAAAATAAATGGAGTATATGGAGTCCAGTATGGAGGGAGCTGTAGATGATCCCTGTGACCTTGCTGGACCAAAATCAGATGCTGTTAGGGGAGACCGGAGACGGTTGTAACACTTTTTGCATTTCCTTCACTTCCTCAGCTACAGTTTATCCTAGAAAGACAAAATCTGAATACATTAACTTCACGTCTCAGCTAACAACACACACTGCTTTAATATTACTACATGTGATAATTTATGTACAATTTAGGCTTGAATAGAGTCAAATGTTGCAACAGACTCCATAACAGGGGACGGTTGCAACATTGATATAATAAAATCAGTTTTTCACAAAGTTTTGGCATTTCGTTTTTCTTAACAGACTGGATCTTAACAAAGCTAAATCGGCTGTATGGATGTATAAACATAAAGAATAATGAAAAGGTGAACACATTTTCAAGTAACAACCATGAACAACAAAGTCTCTTTTTTAATCCAATGATACACGTTAATGAACGACAACTTAACCATAAGTTCTGTGGAAGCTTAATGAACAGTTTGTGGATTATACAAGTGTGTTTCTATGTATCTGTCTGTTTTGTCTGCATGTGATGTAGCTTGTGTGTGTGTGTGTGTGTGTGTGTGCCAGAGACCGGATAAAAGAGGATAAACTTAATGTTATGACAAGCCTTTATAATACTGTAGCGACAGCCATTATAAAACTTGCTACACTGGCTTGACACAATAGATTTGACACATTCTAGCATTACCTGTTAGAAGCTAAGAAAACACTTATTAAAATGATAAATGATGAACTTCTTGTTTGCCTTGAATTGTGCTTTTGGGTGACAGAGAGTTCACACAGGCCTGCTTTCTCTCTGGAAGGAGGAGCAGCTAACTGAGCATCTGCAGCATGAATGTCATGACTGGATCTCATTCCCGATTGGAGTTAAACCCTCTGTTGCAACCGGCCCCAGTCTGCCCCCCTTCAAACGCATCCTGCCCTTTGGTGCCAAGTTGTACAAACACTAGAAAAAATGGGCTTGTCAGCATTAGAAAATCATCTTGGGCATGGTTCATTTTGAAGTAGAAACATTGTTGCCATCACCAAGACCTTCTTATATACTCTTGTATTTTTGCCACAACAACAACAATTTGACATTTTTCACTGGGTTATTGTCAGAGTTATCTTGACCAGGACTAGTTGCTGGGCAACCAATGGAGACAAAAAAACAGCACAGCAAACCCTCCACAGTCTTACGTATTTGTCGCACACTTTCATATAGGCCCAGATTAAATAAATTAAAAGTAACATGTTACTTCTGTTTAAGTGGAGCTGATGGGTAAACCTTGAATCGGAATAAACTTGTATGTTGCTTGCAAGCTTCTCTGACTATCAAAGGTTCTTGTTCTCAGATGTCTTGCTCTATAGAACCAATTAATCAAATAATGTTGCCTCGCAGCTACTGCCTCTGAAATTAAGAAAACTAAGAAACAAATGATTTAGGGATTTTCCTACATCGTCTGTTACTGTAACTGTGGGGTTTCTCTGGACTATTTGTGCTGTATGTTAATGGCCTTGTCAGAGGCTGCTACTTAAAAAGCAAGAACACGACTATTAACCACAGCAATACAACTATTTGTCAAACAGAGTAGTTCTACATGTTTCCCTCACTGTCTTTCCACTGCTTATGTCGAGCAAACAAGTGCACTCTGCGGCACTCTCAAGCACTTCTGGGTTCAAGTGAAGGAGATGGTGTTCTCAATGAGATGTCAGACAGGAGGAGTTGGAGGGAGCACGAGCGGCGTCTGGATTGACTTTCAGCTCAGCGCCCACAAGCTGCACTTCACCTTCCAGCTGCTCTCTGTCCCTTTGGATTCAAGGCAGGGGAGGGAGCAAGGGCCACAGGGAGGGAGAGTGGGAGGAGGGATTTGGGTGGTGGTTGTGGTGGGGGTTACTGGACGGGTGGGGGCACGCTCTTGGGCGGACAGGCCCTGGAAATTTCCGTTGTATGTTTCAGTTCTTCGCAGGATGGGAGGGGTAAAGAGTCAGAATCGGAGTTGGGATGGGGGGAGTGGTTGGGTTGGGGTTCGGGGATTTGGCCAGGAGCCAGCCACAGCAGGAAGCTTGCTAGTTTCACACGGACAAAAGAAGCAATCCTAGACACTGCCTGGCTATCTGAACGCAGCACTCCAGTCATCACCCAAAAAAAAACAGGAACTCAGAAATGTGGTCTGCAGGGGTGGTGGCCCAGATTGAGCACTGCTTACTCACAGCTGCACTCAGCTTTCATATCTCTGTAGTTTATGTTGACAGAGTAAAAGGTATCAGCCAGAGAGGATAAGTTTCCCATTTTCTTTTCAAAGGAGTAACATGCAGTTTAAATCTTGAGGTCTCAATTCACAAATCCTGAAGTAGTTAAACTTGCCCTGGATTCATTGTGGCTTAATACCGTGACCTTGTTTACTTGGAAACTGTCCTATCAGGTGGAACCAATATGTAAACATCCTCATTTACTAAACCTACACAGCAATCAATCTAAACCTATTTTAAGTACATTTCACAATAGGCGGGCTGACATGTGACCGCAAAAGGATTTCAAATTAAAGTAACGAGAAAACTTATTTATAGACTGTGTGGAAATTGGCCAACTCACAATAAAATATCTGGTAACAAAACACAACCTCTGCAACAACAAAATAAGCATTATAATTGTAGCTTCAAATATTTTTATAAACTGGAAAAGATGCCGTAGGTTTATTTGGCTTGGCAGAGATCCAGCTTTTAAACCGGAGGCAGGAAGAAGTGGAGCAGAGCGAGAGCCAGCCGGCCCAACAGCAGGCCTGGAGAGGAGGAGGTGCTGCTGTGCATCAGGTGGACAGGATGTGTGTGTGTGTGTGTGTGTGTGTGTGTGTGTGTCGGAGAGGGGAGGGTACCGTAGGGCAGGTGGACACTGGTGCGGCTTGCTGGGGGCTCAGGGCCCCGAGCAGGTGGATGCACAGAGAACAGAAATAATAACAGGAGGGATTAAGTAGATGAAAAGAAGCTAAGGATTACATGTCTCCTTTTTTTCACCTAAGATACAATATAAGCCAGGGGTCTCGTACCAAAACATTCATTCGCAATTGTGGACAATTTATTACCCAATAGTAGTTGTTCACGTTTTCTGTTACTTAGGTGTTAAGAAAATATTCATATTCAGGAAGCCAGTGCTTCAAGTAGAAATCAATATGTTTGGTTCTCCTTTACATAGTGCAGTGCTGGTAAGAACAAAGGTCCACAAGCCTTAACAAAATATGTTTAATTAATATGTGCATGTTTGTGGACACAGATATGAAAAGTTAAAATTCTTACAAAGAGAGGTACATTTGCTTAATGAATGGACTTTACGCCATAATACAACTTTCGGGAAATGAACTTATTTACTTTCTTGTGAGTACAGTATGTTAGATGAAGGACTGATGCCACTTACACAACTGGCTAATAAACACGAAACTTAACTCTAAAGATAAAATCATCTCTAACTGGTTTCTAGAACATGAGTTCACTGTACTCAATTGACCTCCGCAGTCACCAGATCTCAATCCAGTAGAGCCTCTTGGGATGTGGCAGAGAAGGAGATTTGCATCGTGATGCTATCGTGCCAATTTGGACCAACATTTCTAAGGATTGTTTCCAGAACCTTGTTGAATCTACGCCACGAAGAATTAAGGTAGCTCTGAAGCCAAAAGGGGATCTAACCCAATACTAGCAGGTTGTACCTAATAAAGTGGCCAACAGCTGTCTACAGCCATTTATAACGTTTTTTAAAGGCAAGCTAATTGATTTGCGTAAATTAAGATGAGGTGGATTTACACTGCTCTGCATGCACAATTGCATCCCACCACTTAGTGGAGAGGCTGACAGCTCACATTTGGAATAAATAACTCTTCAAGTTGTGCCTCTGCCTCCATTTAAGTGGCTGGAAATCAATATGATCTTATCGGAATTACAGTGAAATGACTCCCTATGCCTTAACCCACACACCGCACCTTTGTTAATTTGTTTCTGGTCTTCTGTATTTGTGAACACGGCCTTTGATGTGGATCGTTGTACACAAAATTATTTATTTATGACCCGGAACTATAGATGTAGTACAAGCTTCTCCTGAGTACTGTCCATCTGTTTGTACCTGTTAGCTGGACTACTGTAAGCACTAATGTAATGAGTGAGTTAACACTTTACACTATTTATCTGTGTAATAACAGTCTCATTAATTGTAATTAGTGGCTTGTCATTGGAAGTTGATTTATCTGTTCATGAAAAAGTGTAAGATGTAGTAGATGGCGACCTTACTGGTTTTTATTTGTGCTGACAGCAGTTCCCCATCTCACAAGGCACCTCGTGGAACATGGGAAAACCTCAGGTCTAATTGCTCCCTATAAGACACACTATAATCCGTCTCTGAGGACTGTTGTACACATTATTTTACACAAAGCTGCAGATAATTTAATTTCCACCTAGGGAGCTTTCAGCATTAGCCTGTAATAGAAAAGGAAGATTGCTGCCAGATTCCCAACACAAGTGCCCCTGTATCACCATGATCATGAAATTGAAGCAGCAAAATCAGTTTTTCTCCACTGATTGTTTTACTTATGAATAAGAAGCAGACTGTACTTAAGTTGTTATGACTTCCATGAGACAGATTCCTGAGGGGATGTGATACTACTAGAGCTATTTGTGTCTGGAGCCTTGATTAATAGTATCTCATATTCAATGTTGTATTTTTTTTTAATTTACTACAAGATATTAAACAAAAGTGTTTAGAACTTGCATATAGTCAGAGCAAATGACTATTAAATTGAAACGCACTGAGTGATACCTTTACATTTTGTTGCTTTTATCTGTCACCAGATGCTTTAATTTAGGTTGCGCTGAGAGCCTTTAAAAAAAAAACTTCACACATAAATTATGAGGAACGCTGTTCCACTCAGCTGTCATTTAATGATATGTAACTAAGTGGACTGGCAGCAGGCAGTTTATGTAATGATTTTCTATTGTAGAAACATAATGTGCTCTCTTACACAATCTGAAAAGCATTGCAGTGGCAGACTGCATAGACAGATAATAACATGCTTTATCATGTATGGTAATACTCCAGATAGCTTCACCCTGCATCATCTGATCGTGTCTGGGGAATGGATCTCAGCGGCTGCAGCTTAAAAACACACAGCTGCCACAATGCACCGCAGTGTGGAAGGGTGTCTCACTTTGATCTTTAAATATCCTCTAACGTTCAGGCACGCTCATTGGCTTTTTTTTTTTTTTTTTTTTTGCTGGACAAAATTCAGACGCTCCCTTGAATCTCTGCGTGTGTGTGAGGCTGTAGTACAGCAGAGAATGCGAGAGCACCTATCCGCTCCTTTTATTTTTTTTTTGCCTCCCTCCAACACCACCACCATCTGTCCCTTTCTTCCATTTCATGCGCTCAGCCACTATCCACACCCCTCTCATAGCAACAGCACGCCGCCGCCGCCGCCGCCGCCCCCCGCGCCTTGCAGTGAAAATTTTCTTCCCCTGGATCTTCGCCTCGCACCAGGCAGACGGTCCCCGGGTCCCTGCCTGACGGTTCAGTGTCCCCCCTCCCCCAACAGCCGCGCTCCTGTTTCACTCAAAGATGGCGTCGGCTCTAGAGCCCCTGGTCTCTGGCTGCATTTTTAGGCTTGTTGTTGTCTCCGTTTCGCACGGTTCTGGCACCTTCTCCTCGGCGGCTCGACACGAAATTCCGGTGAGTAGCAGCGGAAGCCGAGTGGAGGGGAAATGAGATTTGTGCATAGCCCGCTTTGCCCGAGCTTCTCTCGGTAACCAGAACCGGACCCGCTCGGGCTTTCGGGGGGAACCGCGAGAGGTAGAGGCAGAGTGGGGTACGGAGGGATGATGATCGCGGAGGCGGGTGGGGGGGCACGGAGGAGGAGGAGGAGGGGGGCAGCCGAGGCCTAGCTACTCCGCTCCAGCGGCCTTGTCTTCGCTGCACCGCAGGCTGAAGCGTTACGTGGGAGGGCGTTCGAGGAGGAAGTCAGCGAGGTGGGGACCGCTCGCAGGGGCGACGCTAATCGAACATACGCGTCTAGGCTTCGCCGAGGGCTGAGAAGGAGCCGGCGGAGCGTGTAACGCTGCACAATTCGCAGCCGTGGTAATCTTCATTTTTGCACTTGCTCGCTAGCCGAGATGGCCGTCTGCAAGTTGCATTGTGCCTTTTACAAGGCCGCGGTCTCACGTTCACGTCTCAGTGACATTCAGAATCAAATAATTGTCTGTGTGTGCTGTTGTGTGGAGGCTGGTATTGCCGCCCGATTGGGAATAGTTCTATTTTAGCGCGAGAGCCCCGGCTAACCTCACGTTTCACGCTGTTTACGTTTTGGGTTAGCGAGTAACATTAGAATCATAATCGTTACGTTAGCTCCCTAGCTAGCTCCTAACATTAGCTTGCTAAACAACAGCAGTTAGCGGGAAGGCTTGTCGTCACTTTCTTAGCAGTGTAGTATCATATCGCAGAGTGTAAACATCAGAGTTTGTCGTCACTGTAAACAACACAGGAAACGGTTTGGCGGTTTGTGAATTAACTTTGAGCTAGCCCCCCTCAGCTAATGTTTGCTAACAGTCTGTGTTTTGACTGCATCGTGTTGACGTTAGCAACCGAAGTAGTTAGCTCATTAGTCAACTTGCTTGTGGAATAGTTGGGGTAATGTTCACTCATCGTGGTGCACTATGATCATTTTGGATATTTGCACTATTTCTAGTATTGGCTTGAGTTTGTGGTCGTACCGAAACTTGTTTGTTGACACGGTTTGTGTTACACGTTACTACCCGTGGTTTTTGTAAGTGATATCTATGTAATAAGAGAAGTAAATGGTTGTAACGTTACACAGAAATGACCACTGAGTTGATTATATGTCAAGCCGCTCTTTATTTTTTTCCCGTTATAGTTTTGTTATTGGTGCATGGTCAAACCTCATGGTGCTTTCTAACTGCAAGCATGGTTTTGTTTATGTCTGTCTGAGGGCTCTCAGAGGTGTCAGGGTCGGTTAGAAACGTGTTCTCTCTATAAGGTTCTTTGGTTCTCAGTCAAATGATCATCGTTTACACCTTTGCTGCTGTATGTATTTCATATAATCAACAGGTACTTGCCACAAGGTTTCACTAACTTCTTTATCTCTCTTTTTCTGTGTGTCTGTGTCTCATTTTTTCTTTAGGGTTTGACAGGTGCTGAAGTGTAATGGGCATGAAGGTGATTAGCCCTGGTTGCCCCCTGGGGTGAGATATCTGTTCTGTCCCAGAGCTGAGAAGAAGATTGCTGGAAGAGTAAATGACAGCACCAGAGAACAAGTGAAGATGAGGGATTGTGGATACAGACAAAACTTTTCTTGCAGAATGTTATAATCCACAGAAAACATATTTACTGTATTGCCTGTATCTATGTTGTTAAAACACTAAGTTTATGTCTTAGAAACCATCTTTCCCAGCGTATAATGGGATTTTCCTGGTTTGCCAGTGGTCTGACTGAACAGGTTTTATAGGCAAAGTGGAAATTATTTCATTATTCTAAAAGCCCCTACCCTACTTTGTGTTCTGTGGGAGTTTAATTTGCTATTAGACCTACTCGTTCCTCCACTCCCCCTGCTTCTTGCCAGAAACCTTCAACTGGCAGGGAGTGGGTGGTGGGTGGGACAGATTTTTACAGAGTGGAGGGTTGGTTCAGGGGGTTTGTGCTATGGTCAGCTGCTCCCTTCCGTGCTGCTCATACTCAGTTTCTGAGGGACTCTCTGTGCGGCCCCAGGACAAGGGATAGTAATCAGGCAGAGGGCAAAGAGGAAAACGAGGAGGCGGCGCTACGGCGCAGGCCAGGTGTTTCCTTGGCTTACAGTCCCTGTTTTTTGTGTGCGGCCATTGCAGTAGGGCCCCAGGGCCCCCGCACCTACCCAGACCCCAGCCATGGTGAAACTTGCAAACCCAATGTACACCCAATGGATCCTAGAGGCAATAAAGAAGGTGAAGAAGCAGAAGCAGCGACCATCGGAGGAGCGCATTTGCAATGCTGTCTCCATGTCCCATGGTCTGGACCGCAAAACCGTTCTAGAGCAGTTGGAGCTCAGTGTCAAGGATGGTACCATCCTTAAAGTCACCAACAAAGGTCTCAACTCCTACAAGGACCCAGATAACCCTGGGCGCTTGGCTCTGCCCAAGCCCAAAGGTGGTGGCAGCTCTGGAGGAGGAGGTGGAGGAGGAGGAGGTGGCGGTGCTAGCGGCGGCGGTGGTAGCGGTGGCGGCGGCGGCGGCAGCAGCAGCGGATGTGGAAGCGGAAGCAGCAGCAGCACTGGCGGCGGCGGAGGTGGTGGTGGTAGCTCTCACTCCCATTCGGGAAAGAAACCAGGACTCGACTGGAACAAGCTCATCAAGCGGGCACTTGAGGGGCTCCATGAGCCTAGTGGCTCAAGCTTAAAGAACATTGAGCGCTTTCTCAAGTGTCAGGCAGATGTGGCAGCTTTCTTGTCAGGCAGTGGCTCCATGGGGCCTGGTCTCTTCCACCAGCAGCTAAGGGTGGCCCTGAAGAGAGCGGTTGCTCATGGACGTGTGGCCAAGCAGGGTCCATTGTTCCAGCTCGTCAGCCGCAGAATTACTACAGGACCCCAGGATGATGGGACTGGGACAGTGTCTCTAGAATCATTGCCCCCAGTGCGGCTGTTGCCTCATGAAAAAGACAAGGTAATGTATCTGCACATGTGCACTATACACACAATGTCTGCACCAAAAACAAAATCTTTCCATGCAGCTCACACTCCTAAAACATTCCCATAACAAATTGATTTGTAAACTTCTAATTACATTACTTGCCATGTCATATCTCTTTGACATTTGCAAGTTTGGTGTTGCAGATCACTAGTTATAACAAATGTGAATGTCTGAATGCATTGCATATTTAAAAAAATTGGTGTAAAGCACTTTGGTTTTGTGGCATTAGCTGCCTGATAAGATCACAGATATCCGGTTGAAACAATAACTGTAGTTGAGGCAATTGTGGCAAGAAATCTAATGTGCTCTCAAATTTAAATTTTTTGGAGGAATAGAAAGAGAGTGTTCTGTGTAGATAACATTTGTTGTTCTTCTCTTATTATACTTGCATGTTAGCTATTGTACATCCATCATTTTTCAGGTTGATTACCTGGGAACACATGACACTTTGCCACATTTCTTTGCTCACTCTGTGAGGATGTTAACTACTACAATATAGTGGGGTCTTTTTACCATGTGAATGTCAGTTGTGAGCCTTGATCCAGCATGTGGTGAAAGAGTTTATAGTTAGCATATTGTAGAGCTATTTTAAAAGTGGCTTAGAAGGACTGGGCAACAGCTGTAAGATTATGCAGCGACCAGAGTGAGCATCTCTTCTGGAATGGAAGTATGTGGTCTTTGTGTTTAAGATTTTACTGGTGTGCATTTGGAAAGACAGGGATGTCTAGTTAGAATACATGTCAGAAACATAACAGACTCCCTGTACACCCAGGTAGTATAGATTACTTTGGTTTCCTGGGTTAATGTGTGCGGGACAAAATCCCAGGTTTACATTGGTCTAGATGAGCGGCATTAGAGCGGTGCTGGACAGGCGGCTGGTGGGCCACTTTTTGGTAGTAAAGGAGGAGGAGGTGTAGGTCAGGGGAGTAGAGTCTCATAGCTCCCACCCTCCTGCAGGGCGTGTGGACCAGCTGCAGGGCTGCTCCTGTCAGGAGATGGAAAGAGAGACGAGAGGAATATAGACAGACGAGAGGGTGGTCTGTAGTGGTGCCAGAGGAAGAAGTCTGGATGACGCAAGATTCAGCCCTCTGTAACCAGAAAGGGAGAGAGAGGCACAGACATTGAGGGAGAAGAGAGTGAGAGAGATGGAATGAGTTAGAGAGAGGGAGAGGCAGACATGCAGGCGACAGAAGAGAAAGGGAACACACCCACTTTTGTAACCTGATCAGAGAGCAGCCAGCCGCTAACCTCTGCTTGTAAGGGCCAGGGACATGTACACACTCACGCATACACATGTACACTGTATGAACCCATAATACTGCATGCAAAGAACGAATCCAAAACATAAACAAAATCTGAATACGTAAAAACACACACATTGTTTCATTCGTCAGATATCCTCTAGTTTAGATGCCAACAGGCATGCACACATTTTAATGATGATCATGTAATAATGCTTGTTAAAGTTGTGCACTACTGGTATTAAAAAGTCATTAGGACTGAAGGCAAGTCCTAAACACTGTTTTGACTGGCTTTTGGTTTTATTGGGTCTCTATGTGGCTGTGTGTGTGTGGATATTTCCATGCAGCCATAGACGCTTCTCAGGATGACCATATATGTGTACATACACCTGCACACAGAGTCGGATTAGCCTAGAGAGCAGGCTGGAGTAACGTAAGGTGCCTAACACAGTGACCTGCTTGGCTGTAGATGGTCCACCTCTGAAGGCTTTGTTCAGACAGACTTGAACCCTTTTGCTGTGGGGGGCTTTGAATTAAACGTGTGAATGTAAATGGGAAGGTGTCTTAGTTGAAACGTTTTTTTAAGTCGACAAGAAGAAATAGCTGCAGGAGGGGGGAAGTTGACATTTGTGTCTGGCAGTCACAAAAGCTTGTTTACCTTTTCTCCCTGTTTTTTTTTTTTTTTTTTTTTTTTTTTTTTTGGCCCTCATGTTTCCTCGATATAACCTTCCGCTGAAGCAAGCTTATGGCAGCTCAATCATATGTTTTTGACACATGGATCTGTGTATGTGTTCTTGATGTCTACAGTAGTTTGTGCTTGTGCATGTGGCGTAAACATTTAAGAGTCAGAAACTGCTTGCATCGAAGAGAGGGACGGGTGCTGCATGATCACTTTTCTCCACTCGTGTTTGCACTGCTCTTTCCCTGGCGCATCATTGCCATATTGCTCCGCATGATTGCTAACAGTTATGATTTCCCATGCAAAAGGAGAGAGTGTGAGTGAAGGCACAGGGGGAGGAAAATCAAAACAAATGGCTAAGCACTGGCTTTGACCCCATTTACAGGGAGATTTGTGTACTCACTGGGCTGATGGTTGTGTCAGAGTACTCCATTCAAACAGGATCCCAGAATGCTATTTTTGTCTTTCAGTCTCCCCCTCTCACCCTAATAGGGTGCCATTGCCAGGTCATGAAGGGGGAGGTGAATGGGGGAGCAAAGTCAACTAGGGGTCAGGGATATATGGATGGCAAACCTCATTGGCTTCCAGAGTGCCCGTTAGCAGTATTCGGCTACAGCCATTAGGTGGGATGGGCTTGATGCTGAGCCTTTGTGTGTGTGTGTTCGTGTGGGTATGTAGTTGTCTCTGCGCGTGTGATGTTTAATCCTGTCATAATAGGCGAGAGCAATTTCCCTGCCCTCCAGTTACCCTCTCCTCAACAGCTGTACTGAGGTGAACTAGAGTTCTCGACGTGCAGTGTCACAGCGAGGACGTGTGAAAAAAGTGACTTGTGACCAACATTCACCATGTTGGGATGGTTTCCTACGGACCCCTTACCAGATTTGACTGATGTTAACATCCTGCGGTCCATGTGTTCTTTGCTAGCCGTGTTTGTAGAGCTGATACATTAGGCATCGCTCATTATCAACCATAATGGAGATACTTTTCTGATGTAATTTATTCCACTGTGCATATATTGGATCGACCACGTACCATTACCTCTGCCTGTGTTTGCTTACGGTGAAGACATCCTGCACTGTCACTGAAAAGACTGTATACAAAATACCCTCATACACAGTTTAAATGGCTTTGTTTCCACCTGCTTCATTGTCTGTTTTCTGTCTCCCTCCCATTACCTACTATGCTACATCACGTTATGTGGCCACAGGAGAAGATTTTGTGTGTTTGTTGAATAGATAGAAACATTCCCAGAGTTACAGTGCTACACCACAGGAATGCTGGGAAAATGACTAAGTTGGGTGATGTGATATGACCTCCCTTGACTTTCTTGAGATTTGGGGCTGATTTTTAGGTAGGAGGTGAAAGAAATCTTGCTTTTTTCTTTTTTCTTTTTTTTGGGGGGGGAAATGCCTAGGAGCAGGCAGAAAGTTTTGTTTCAATTTTGCCAGAGTCCTGTTCTCATGTTGCACATTATTAGTGGGTAAAGTTCAAAAAAGCCAGGCTGCGCTCTCTGATGGCTCGAGCTTTTACCTGCTATCACAGGCACAGTCCATGTTTGACATTTAGCAATAGACTATACATCAGCAGAGAAATGAAAAAAAAATCTGCCTTCATTTAAATTACATAAAATTAAATTGAATAAAATAAATTTTTTCCTGTTATTTTACAAATTTCTGGTTATTGCATCTCCTGTGTGAGTGATATATACATTTTGAAAACCACAACATACTCTGTATTATGTTGTGGTTTTCAAAATCACGTCATCAAATCAAATCATTATTCTTCCTGGAAAACTGTGATGGACATTGTTTAATGGATTTCTAGAATAAACAAATAGAAATAATGATATTAAAAAAATTATGACCAAATCAAATGATCCTAAAAATAATGACTAGTTGTCCAAAATAGCATCAGGAACCTTTTATAACTATGAGTAACTATGAATAACCTTTTGTTTACTTCAAGCCATGCAGTTCCTGTTTCTATCAATTGAAAATAATGAAACATTAAATAAAAATACATAACTGATATCTACAATAAATGTTCAGTGCAGAAATTCTGACTACGCACTGTTCACTTTTTTGTATAAAAGGAAAGTCAGTGAACTTGTCTGCGATAATGTTGTTCTGTCTTGCATGCACAACACGAGCTGGACCGTGCTTGTACACACACAGTGACTCACAAGTGCAAGGCCTTAGAATTGGTCATTGTTTGAGACATGACACTTTCACCAGGATAAGAACATCTAGGAAAAGACGCAGCTGGTCCTCAGAAGCAGTGTTAGTTGTAGTGTCAGTGCCCAGGGATATCATTTGCCACAAGTTCACCAGTGATTCTGATTTGATTGGCATTTGGCACAGAATCGCTGTATGAGGCTTTGCGTATGGTTAACTTCACCCCACACAAATGGAGTCAATGTGTTGAACAGCTGCGGAAGTGACGCTGGAGTGCGGCCAACCCCTCTCCATTTGATGCAGTGATTTAGTTTGGTGCTCCCTGGCTAACCTTTTTTTTTTTTTTTTTTTTTTTTTTTTTTTTTTTTTAATAGAAGCTAATATATGTCTGGGGGGCACAACACAAGCTCTGCTCCAGGCTCCTAGAAGATGTCACATGAAAATTAACACAAGTTAATTTCAATTGAGTTCCAGCAGTGCTAGATGGCTTTCGGATTTGACAATTCAGGTGTACACTTGTATATGTCATCAAAATGTCGCTTTGTGCATGTTTGCGTGCACTCAAATGGAAGGAGAACAAAAGCAGGTCAAGGTGTGTCTCCTGACTGAAAACTCTTAGTGCTGCTGATGACTTTTTAACAAGTATTTGTGTGTTGTCCCTTCTTGCACTGCATGTCCTGTAACAGTGATCAATGAGTTTGTATTCGAGGTGGGGGAGGCCATAAGGGAGGTATGGTGGTGGTGGTGGGGGGTTGCTGAGATTGGGCTTCCATGTTAATGAGATCCTTGACTTGAGACGAGACAAGGACAACAACGCTTTTCCCTCTTTCTCTTTTCTCTCATTGCCTTTTATCGTGTCTCCCCCCCTCCTGTATTTTTGCTTCTACCCTCGTCCTTCTTCTATTGTTCTCTCCTTCCTGTCTCACTTTTTTTTTTTCTGGCTCTCTTTGGATAACAGAAGTTGCAGTATAAAGAGGAAACCGGGACGCCACCAGTTGTTTTGTATAACCTATTATCTCCCCATACAAGCTCGCAGACAATGCAACAGACAAGTGTTGTGTCAAGTATTAATTTTAACCATTAGAAAGTGAAATGAAGTATGGAACACAAAGCTACATAATATAGACTGTTTGACAATATCGTGTTTAAATCTTACACAAAGCATGAGTGGGTGTGTCAGCTTGGGTCAATCTAGGGTACCTTCACTTATCTGTTTGTGTGTAGCTGTGTATTTATTCAGGAACTTGTAACTTGTAAGTCATGTTTGTATTGATTTAAGGTGGCATTTCAAGTCCACCCAGTTGCTCTAGCAGACACCTTATGGCAGATGTTAGTGATTAGCACTATAACGTCTGTCAAAAGGTGTGTCGTTTTTTTCTTCAGGAGGTTTTAATCCCCGAACCCTCTTTATGTTGAGAGGGTCATACCCCAATACACGAACACACAGCCTTAAAATAGACACACACACCTAAAGTCAGATGTCAGCCATGACACGCAAACAGTAAGTCTGTGAGAAATTTCTAGTGTGCCGCTGTACTGTAAGAGCAGTCCTGGCACTGAGCCCTGGCTGAGGTAGAAAAGGCTGAAACGGCGAGGAAAAACAGCTCTCAGGAGGAATTTGAGGATTGTGTTTCGCTGTTCCAATATCTCTGTCATAGAGGGAGGATTAGCTTTTCATTTTTTTAGTGTCTGCTGGGGATTAATTTACAGTGGCAGCCAGTAACTGAAGCTCCTGTGTAGCGTGCATCTCTGTACAAGGTGGGTGTGTGTGTGTGTGTGAAAAGCAACGCATGCTCAGCTCGTGTTTACCCTCGCCTTTACAGGGTGAGCGGGAGCTGTTGACCTCCTCCAGCATGGAAGCGGTTAAGCGTCAGGAATGATTGAGGTGTTGGTCGCACACAGGCTGCTCAGAGGACTGCTGCTGCAGATTTTCTCTTCCTTTATGCTTTTCATTTCCTTCTTCCTCCTGTTCTCTGAATTCATATTTTTGTGCTTGCTGTTTTTTTTTTTTTTTTTTTTTTTTTTTCACACGCTCCTCCTCTTCTTTCTTCTGGTGGCTGACTTCCATTTCTGTTATGTGATTATACATTTTTTTATTATTACTTTTATTTGGCTCAATGTTTAGACAAATAAAACAATTTTTGCCATACATTCAGATTTGATTGTTTTGTTACATTTTATATCTTAATCCAGAATATGATCACAATTTTTCTGTATTTTCACCTGGTAAAAATGATTTGTGAAATGGAGAGCTACTAAGACTCTATCTTTCTATCTCTCCTCCTTGCATGCGTCTGCTTATCTGCTTTCCTCTTTAAAACATATTTTCTACTGCCGTCTTTTCTGTTTACCTTTCTTCTTAGTACCATACTTCTTGCCTCTCCTCTCTCAGCCCCTGTGCTGTGTTGGGTGGATGGGTAAGGGGTAGCGGGGATGTTGGACGGAGTCTGAGTCAGAGGGAAATGAACCCAATAAATCAAGCTCTTGTCCCTGTCTCCTCCCTGTCAGCACCTGCTGCCTGCCTAGCCCTCTGCAGCTATGTGCACTTTCAGTGATGTCCTGTAGAAAACCTTGTAACACCAACTTCAGTAAATGTCACATTGTTTTTTACGCTGCAATGAAGGGTATATGTAATGACATGTTACAGCCTCGGTTGTGTGAAGCCTTTCATCATTTTTCAAATTACCCAATGGTTTTAAAAGTACAGTTTAATACTCATAGTGAATTTATTGTGGTCATTAGGCGATTTGAGGAAAAAGATCTTTCTTTTTGTTTTTGCATCAGTGGTAGTAGCCACCCTGTAAATGAAGCAGTAATACACATTATGTAGGTATTAGAATACGTTGTCCAAAAAGGTTGAATGTTTTATATTGGTAGTTTGTGTGATTTATTAATTTTGTTTTTTTTCTTGAATTTTCTTCAAGTATCACACAGTTTAACAAGGCTGAGAGCCTGAGTTGGTTTGCAAATTGTAATGGTTGAACCTTTGATGAAGCTACAATATGCAACCTAAACTTGCACTACTTGAGACTTGAAATGAATCAACCTGGTCATTACTTTGCTTGCTCTGTTAAGATCTTCCGTCTGATCTGCCCCACCACACAAATTAGGGTATTAGTCATAATGAAATCACAATAACAATGCTGTAAAACATATTAATCAAGCATAGATCATTGGAATTCTTTGATGCTGCACTCAAAAACCTTTAGATATGTATACAGCCAAGGCTACTCATTGAGCCGGCTTTAACAGGAAGCTTTGACTGCACCCTTCACAAAATAATTTATTTTTGCTACACCTTTGTACTAAAGCATAGAATTTAAAACATTTCTGTTTTACAGTATTAAGAAGTGGGCTTCATTGGGTTTCTTGTCCGAGGAACTATGACTGAACAGCAGTTGTTAAGTTTTGGAGTTAGGGTTTTGATTTGTATTGATTGTCAGTATAAGGATTGTTTTGAAGTTTTGCATTGCGTTTGAGTGTGTGTTGTCTTCAATTTGTTAGTTACCTTGCAAAATGCAGCACAGTTGCTCTTACAGTGTGATTCTATCATAGAGTATTTGTGCTGAAGTAAAGTGTGTGATTCCTGAGATATACATTTAAAGGCTTTTTGTGATGGCCAAAAAACTTTTTTTTTGGTGTGTCAGCTTATAAAAATTTCTCCCACATTCCTGTTGGAAAACACCAGCCCAGATGTCATGTGAGTTACTTTCAACAATGGCTTTCTCTTTGCTGCTCTGCCATGAAGCAGAGAATATGAAGCAGTTGGGTAACAGATGTTGTGTGCACAGCATCTTCCATCTCAGCCATGAAGGCATGTAGCTCCTTCACTTTCTATCACTTGTACCTTTTCTAACAAAGACATATTTTTTTGAGGACTACTTGCTTTAGGCAGGGTATGACATGGTTTATTGAGTTAATATACTGCACTTTTTCTTAATATACTCTGATTGTATTTCGTGATTAAAAACTTGACATAGTGGTTCCTACTAAACTTGGTGTGATTGACTAGCATTTATTTACATACATGCATTTTTAATTCAGTCCAGTGTGTGTGATAAAAGAAAACTGGATTTACCAAGTTTTTAAAGTGACGTTCACTTCAGAGATTTATTTTTGAAAAACAAAATGAGTATATAAAAAGCTATAACAAGGTTTATTCACAGCTTACACTGGTGTACTGCACTGTTACATACTGAAACATTGTCCTGGTGTCTGATGCCTCAAAATTTCATTTGTATACAAGCTGTTATTTTAACAGGCATCAGTGTTCATTATAAATGCCTCAACTCAAAGTATAGTTTTATGGTCAAACTTTGACATTAATGCACATTTACTGATACCTAAAATAACTTGTGGTATAGGACAATGTATTAGAAGATGCCACGTCCTTCCTTTCAGGCTTCAGAAACTTTGAAGCAGAGTTACCTCGTGTCCCCTTCTCTCATGTTTTTATTTGTTTCGGTGAATATCGCCTGCAGTACTTCAGGGAAGTATTCATCAGCTGTATTAGACACATAAGTCCCATTTTATGTTCAACAACAAGTTTAATGTTTAATTCCATTTTGTTTTCCGTCATACAAACTTTCCTTTTCTTGCTGCAAATCTGATAAAGTTTGTTTCGTTTCTGAATGCACACCTGCTGACATTGTTTGTAGGCATGGGGAGAGACTGAAAGATTTATTTTCTCCCAGAAATAAACCCGATGGCGTGAAAGGAACTGTCAGAATGGGGGAACATTGGTTGTGGAATTAAACTATTCAGGCAGTAAAGCCAAAAGAAATGTGCTGCGATGTTTGATCAAGCAGCACAGAGGTCAGCAGTGATACTATCACATAACAGGACATGTCTCATATATAGCTTCCATGCTCTTCATTATCCACAACTCTCTTCATATATTTACATGCTCTATATTGTCATTGTAGTTTTCAATTCGCTGTTAGCTTGTTAATGCACACAGCAACAGTCGTTCACTGTGGCAGGACACACAAGGCCACTTTGTTGTTTTCATTTGTACAATGAAGCTGTTAAGTTGACTTTCTCTCCCCTCTCGTTTGTCCCCCCCTTTCCCTTCTGCTCTGTCCCTCTGCCAGCCGGTGGCAGAGCCTATCCCCATCTGCAGCTTCTGTTTGGGGACCAAGGAGCAGAATCGCGACAAGAAGCCAGAGGAGCTCATCTCCTGTGCTGACTGTGGCAATAGCGGTGAGTGTTAATTTTGGACCAGTAGGACCTGAACCACATGAGTATGTTTTAGTGGTTGTATTTGAATGTGACCTGTAAAACAAGAAAAGCACACATGCAGGAGCTGTGATAAGATTCAAAAATACATATTTCAACTGTGTCAGCTACCACTTCTTCAAGTTCAACTTAAACTTATTTGTCTTCTCGGTCTGTTTCTGCTTTGAGCCTAAGCTTATACCTGAGACACATAAATCAGTGAGCACACCTAGTTGTGCTGGTCTATGTTTTCAGAAAATTTTGGAGTAATTGTTTCCCTAAAAAAAAAAAAAAATCACATTTTCCCCTGTAATATTCTGACTGAGGTCTGACATTGGTTGGTGAAAGCAGAGGACAGATTGTCTTCCTCTTCTTTCCTCAGTGGGTTTCTGTCCCAGACATGACCGTCTTGTCTGCTACTCTTCAAACAGAGCAAAAGCACAGCTCTGACAGATTGTCATTTATGTTTGAACACTCTTTGCAGCCAGGTTTGATTCAGTGAAGGCTTTCAATTCCAAAGAAGTTTCCCTTCCTCTCCTACAATGATGCAAGTGGGTCACAGCTGTCAATCAGCAGAAAAAAAGTGTGTGACATTAATGCACTTGTTTGTGTGTGTGTGTATGTACCTGCAGGCCACCCGTCCTGTCTCAAGTTCTCTCCAGAGCTCACAGCGCGAGTCAAGGCTCTGTGGTGGCAATGCATCGAATGCAAGACTTGCAGCAGCTGTCAGGATCAAGGAAAGAATGCGGTGAGTGAGCGAATATGGCAAACTGGCAGCAGAACAGCGCCTGTGAACGGTCCCTTGCTCTGCTCAAGTGCCAGATAGAGATGCTGATAGACATATCTGTGGTCCTGGGATTGAGCTATTTTAGTCAGCCTCTGCATGATTTCACTCTGTTCTTTTAAATGTAGTGAGGAATCACCATTTTTCTGAGGTTTTTAGAGCAGCACAATGCACAATGATGAAAGACACATATGAGCATAGAGAACAAAATAGAAACAATGAAGTTGCCTAAACCTGTCTTGGTTGACATTTCAAAATGTGGTTCAATAAGAAATAAATATAATTTTTTAAAAGTGTTTTAATACATTTTTGTGCAAAAATAACAATATATGTATTTATTTAAGAAATTGTATTATATTGATGTTATTAGATATGGATGACGATGACTTAATATCTGATTTAACCTTATCTGATGTCAGAGTGTTCTAGCTACTGTTAAATAAGGTCATTAAGAATCCTTGTCCAAAGCTAGAGCATTTATTAAGCATCACTCATCTGTGTGTGTCTCTGTGTGTATTGTACAGGACAACATGTTGTTCTGTGACTCCTGTGATCGCGGCTTCCACATGGAGTGTTGTGATCCTCCTCTCACACGAATGCCAAAAGGTAATTAATTAGAGCTGCTTGTTTAACTGATCACCGTCCTCTTCATTAACTGGTTACACCCCTGTTCTGTGTCTGAACAGGCTATATGAAGCTCATACATTACTACTCTACTTGACCGTTATAGTCATACTAAATCACCTGAGTTGTTCCCTTAGACACAAGAGAAGCACTTAATGTTTTTTTTCCATTCAATGCCAATGTGTTAGACTATCCCTTATCTGCACTAAAGCCTGTCTTGCCTGACCCACGTCAGTGTGTATGAACCTGTTTGTTTTTTTAACGTTACAGGCATGTGGATTTGTCAAATCTGCCAACCCCGGAAAAAGGGCAAGAAGCTTTTACACGAAAAGGCAGCACAAATAAAACGGCGCTACAATGCACCATTGGGACGGCCCAAGAACAGGTAAGGAGCTGGTTTTATGATGAAATTCTACTTCTGCGCGTATGCGTATGTGCACAGGCTGCGGTTGGATACGTTTGCACGTTCCAAGTATCCTTTTTTTTGTGCATACAGTAACAGATCAATTTTATCAAAGTACAGTTGTAAACTAATGTTAGTGAAGTCTCCCCTGTGCTACCTCCAGCCTTCCTCCTGCTCTGTGTATGAACCAGCAGAGCTCCCCCTTGGCTTCGCTACGCTATGATTTTCAGTTGTATTTATGTGTAAAAAGCTCCCAGTGTAGGCTGCAGTCTTTTTAACAAATTAACCAGCATGAGTACAGACATTGGCCTATGCCGTTTAATTAAGGATTTCGATCGCCCCAATTAATAGGTCAGCAACTAATGTCATCTATCTGCTTCACCGTAGTGCAGACAGAATACAGTACCTACACATGTAGGTGGCCCCTCAGTTGTTGGTCTGGATGTATCCAGCTCTCTGAACTGCTGACACAGGCATAACTAGACCCCTTACTTCTTCTGCAGGCCAGGGCGGCCCTTCAAGAAGTTGGGTCGGCGTGGTCGGCGAAAGCGCTCAGTCTCTGCCAACTCATCCTCCAGCTCTTCCTGCGAGGGTTATCCAGGGGATGACCGGCTGCTCTTTTCAATGCGGGAAGACGATGAACTGTCGCAGAGCAACCTGCGCTTCAACAACAAGACCAAGGGCCTTATTGATGCCCTCACAAAGTTCTTCACACCATCGCCTGAAGGCCGCAAGGCTCGGCAGGAAGTGGTGGACTACTCACAGCAGTGCCGCATTCGGAAGAAAGCCAGTCGTAAAGGAGAAGGAGATGACAGGGGGGGTGAGGATCAGCTGTGCTTTTATGTTTGTACACAGTGCTTCACAATTAATGCATAAGGAACTCTGTAGATCAAAACCTTGGGTTAATTTAGCATTTTATACTTGGAAGTGGCAGCCTGTCACTGTAGCTTGGGCTGTAAGTTTTCATGCATGCATTTAAAAATGCCAACAAAAAAAACTTTGTACTTGCAGCATTTATTTTGATGCACTGAAGATATTTATTTGGAATTATGTAGACCAAAGGGTAAAAATGGGAGTGACAGAGAAATGCAATTTTGGCGAAGAAGAATTATGCAGCAAAATAAATTTTATTGTAATTTTCTGCAGTCTGCAGTTCTTCTTCCACTGAAGCTTCTAAGGCCCAAAATGCAGAATACAATATACACGACAGACCAAGATACATTGGGAACATTTACCTCACAAGTTCCACCAGCACCCATGCTTGTGTTTTAACCCATGCAGAGTCATTGAAGTTTTCAAAATAAATGTGATAATTCAAAACTCCTCAAAGTTGAGGAATGTTGATATGTTCACTATTTTTGAATTTGGAAACTCACCTGGCATAAATATGGACAGTAGGTATTGTGATAACCCAGATTATTGTTTGATTACACCTATTCCAAAGTACACATTTATGCACATGTGATCGGTCACTTATGTAGCTTTTAGTGACCTTTTACAATTATTCTATAATTTCTTTGGTCTTTTATGCCACGATGCCGACATCTTAGCACCATGTCCGGCAAGCTTGCATGTCCGTGTCCGCTAGACACCCATTAATGTCAACTCTCTTTCAATCCCCAGACAATCAAGAAGGCAACGATTGGCGTGATGATGATGACAAACTGCCTGGCCACGAGAACCTGACAGAAAAAGACATAGAACTGTTCAGACACATCCAGGAGCTGGCACTACAGGTACACAAGACGCAAAGACAAAAATAATAGGGGTGACTGCAGGACAACAACTCCACTGCAGTCTAATTAAAGTAGAGAGTTATCATTTTAAATTTGAGTTCGGCTTGTTAAAGATGATAACCCTTACTACATTTTTGCAGGGCTGCTCAATGTTACCGTTCCCAAGAGGGATAGCATAGTTAAATACATGAGGCGTCTGCCAAGTGCATAAAGTTAGTATTTGAACACCTAATATTTGATGGAGTGAACATTTATCATTACTGCTTTAATGACACTTACAGAGGGGAAACGTAAATTAGTCCCGGTAATGCTTCGTGATTGACCCGAGAGTGGGTGTTTTGAGGTTGTATTAAATACTACATTCCAACTGAAGCATCCACAGTGACCACTACAGAGTAGAAAAAGTTAATGATGTGTTTAAAAAAAAAAAAAAGACCAAGGTGATTATCAAGTCTCAGTTGCAGATGGTTCTCTACATGACCATCACAAACAGCAGGCAGGGATGTCAAATCACTTAATATTTTGAGACTGTGCACTTTGACAGCTCCACTTAAAGCTCCACACTAATGTTGGCATTGCGGTCTTCGCCTGTCGTGCTGCAGCGTTAGATCCTGTGCCAGTAATCCCTGGTTCGTCTTCCTGCTCTGTAGACTTCTGATCTCTCCTGTAGTAAACCTGTTCTTGAACTTCCGTGTCTCAATCACTCTCTTTTTCTTCATTTTCCTTTTTCATCACACAGAAAGTTGGGGTGACAGGTCCACCAGATCCTCAGATGCGCTGTCCGTCAGTTATTGAATTTGGCAAGTTTGAAATCCAGACGTGGTATTCATCTCCCTATCCACAGGAGTACAGTAGGTAAGCTTATACATCGTTCTGAAACAGTACAACCTAAGTCCCTTCTGCACTGCCTGTTCAAGGTGGAATTAGTTTATATATCTCCTATTGCAAAAGAATTTACAGCACAATTTTTGCCTCGAGGAAATATTTTGTGCTTCACATATAAAATGTTAATGATTACGATCACATTCAGATTCATTAGAGCAATCCATAACGTAACACTACAGGAGACTGTAACACTACAAGAGGAGAGACGCAAAGTGCAACTACATTGTGTAAGCAGTTAGCTGAAAGCAGCTGAAGAAGGTTGTCAGCTTTTTGGCAACAATAACCAAGCATTCTTCTTCTGATACCCAAGCTGACCCCAGTCTTACTACATCTCTAAACAGTTGTCTCTGTCTGCTGCTGGGCTGCATGTCTCCCTGATGAGTTTAAAGAAAGTTTAGTGCAGATAAATAAAGCCCCATTAAAGAATAGTACATTTGCTGCCAAAAGGCTTCCGTCAGTTTAAAAGGGGCTGTAATGTATTTGGGTCACGTTCCTGCTGGGAGGTGTGGAAATCCTCACCACTGTAATAGGGCTCAATTATAAGGTTCTTTACAGTACCACCCATTTTGGCAGGTAACCAGCCAGAGCCAGAAAGACAGTTAGATTCAGATTTGCTTTTCACGTGTGTAAATTAAGCCTTCACTACTATTCTTACTAAATCAACATTCATTTGATTTTTAAAAACTGTCAATAAAGAGTGGAAAGGTATATTTTATTGGAACCTTTAAAATAGTGTTTAAATTGAATTGTATTAATCAAAATCTTTTTGTAAAATAACCAAAGTAAAAAACTTCTAGTATGAACATGCCCTAGTTTAGTGACATTTTACAATTATTCTATAATTTCTTTTCCCATTGCAGACTACCCAAGCTCTACTTGTGTGAGTTCTGTCTGCGCTACATGAAGAGTCGCAGCATCCTCTACCAGCACATGAAGAAGTGCAGCTGGTTCCACCCCCCTGCCAATGAGATCTACAGGAAGGATGATGTGTCTGTATTTGAGGTGAGGAGCGTTTTAGAAAGGTAGACTGAATCAAGTAATAGTTAGATATGATGTAAGTAACCTTAATAGTGCTGTTGTAGCCATTTCTGTTATTTTAAAATTGCTTGTAGAGTTCTGACTCAAACCATAGTAACCCCCTTAAAAACTATAGTCACGGTATATCTTTCACATACCTTTTTAAAAATTACCCATCTACTGTTATAAATATACTAATACTAATATATAAAATATATTTTATTTATCGTTTAAAATCCCAATGAGGATCTATTATATGTTCGCCTGCTAAAGTGGAATATTCTATTGTGAGATATTATTAGAAAGTCATGATTACTGATAGTTCCGAAGTTGTGGTTACTGTAGCACAGCGCAGATCAATTCCGATGGTTATTGCATGCCGACTGTAGCCACTGCAGCTCCAGTTTGACTGCTCTGCAATCCGTCCTCACTCAGAGGAGAGCAGAGATAACTGGTGAGCTGCCAACCTGAGCCTCACTCCTTTGCTTTACAGCTCTTTGATTCTGTCTCCCACCTGCTCTAGCTGCCAGGGTCTCCAGAGACACAGCTGAGATCATTGGCCGAAACAATCTTCTCCATTCACCTTCAGTTTGCTTCACAGCTCTCTTACAGCAGCCTAAAGATGATGTCAAGGACTGTTTCTGTGACTGAACTCTCAAGTTGTCATTGGCTCGCACTGATGTGTTTTTCTCTAATTCTACAACAGGTTGATGGGAATGTGAGCACAATCTATTGTCAGAACCTGTGTCTGTTGGCCAAGCTGTTCCTAGACCACAAGACCCTCTACTATGATGTGGAGCCATTCCTTTTTTACGTCTTGACCCAGAATGACAGCAAAGGTTGTCACCTCGTCGGCTACTTTTCCAAGGTATGGTTAGAATACTTCCAATCTCTTTTTTTTTTTTTACATATGTTCCTCTTTAAATTATATTCTTACTTCATTAATTTAGGAGAGTTACATGAACCAAAATGAGAAAAATATTAAAGTTATTATTATTTTTTTTTTACTTTTACTTCACTTAACTCTGGTGTATTCCGTCAATGGTGTTGTGTCCCAGATAAGTACTGGGTGATGTTAGCTCTGCTGCCCCTCAGTGGAGTTCGACTGTGCAGGTGCTCCCATTAACATCCCATTAACTTTGCCTCACTGCCAAAACACAGCAGCTAGTGAGTGGACGTAGCACTGTCGACCCCCTGCTGTACCCCCACACAGACTCCTAAAATGTAATGTAAAACGTGATTTTTTTTTTTTTTGTTTGTCTGTTTCTGTGTTTTTCCTAATGGTGCAATGGGTCTTTGTCTTTCTAAATTTTCCAGGAGAAGCACTGTCAACAGAAATACAACGTATCATGCATCATGATTCTTCCACAGTACCAGCGCAAGGGCTATGGACGCTTTCTCATTGACTTCAGTAAGGGTTTTCCTACTTAAACAAAGCATTGACAAAGTCTGATGACATGCCTGTCTTTGATTGACAAAGTGTGTATATGTCAACAACCTGCATCTCCTAATATTTCTACTTTGTTAATTTGTCCCACTGTTTAGGTTACTTATTATCCAAGCGCGAAGGCCAGCCAGGATCTCCAGAGAAGCCTCTGTCAGACCTAGGTCGGCTTTCCTACATGGCATATTGGCGCAGCGTGGTGCTGGAGTGTCTCTATGAGATTCGTGACAGGCAAATCACCATACGACAACTGAGCAAATTCACAGGGATCTGCCCACAGGACATCACCACCACTCTGCAGAGCCTCAGTATGCTGGAGCAACGAGGAGACAGGTTAGAGCCAGGACAGTTGTGTACCATATTATTTTTAGGACCATAATAAATGGGACAAAGTTGCACTACAGTGGTTCAAATGTTCGTCCAGCACAGTTGTTACAGATTAGGGATGCATCATCATGTAAACCTTATAATTGACAAGCTTAAATTTTGACCTTCACTAAACAGAATATGGAAGCAGCCAGGTTCCTCTTTCCATATAATAAAGCCGGGATTAAAAATGCATAAAAAATGAGCATAAACTTGGCAGAACCCCAATAATAATAATATGTAGGTGCAGTGTGATGACTTTAAATCCTAGAAATAATCAAAATTGTTGGTGTCCTGCTTAATTTATTGACCTTTCATTTATTATTAACAGTTTAATAGTTTGATTGAGGTGGTATTGTTATTCTTTCATTCAGTTTCGAGCCCTGCTAACACTTTTTATATAAATTGTTAAAACTGAATACATATGTTCGCTGCATCTTTGTCCCAAGTCATTTTGCCTCTGTCTCCCACTGTGACAATACTACAAGTAAGTGACATGAAACCACATCAGTGATAGTTTCTAATACAGCTGCAGTCAAAACTTTTCAACTCCTAATGCAAATTAGGTGTATAGGCAAAATTTACAAATGTTCAGCTGATTGCAATATACAGTTCACACAAGAACAATTCAAATAGCGTAACTCAATTAATGTTAAGTCGTTCCTCCAAAGTCAACACCGAAGACTACTGCAGTCTCAAAAATCCTGAGCAAGCTCAGTCTATTCCTCATGAGCGATGGCCTTCACTAATAATTTTAAAATATTATTTAAACATTATTAAATAACATAATAATGTTTGCAGGGTACAGCCACTTTCTTAAAATGCAACAATTTTCTATGGGGTTATGTGACTTTGATGGCAACTCTAGAATCTTCTACGGCCTCTTTTCCTGTGCTTTGTGTCAGTAGCGGTGTAGATCTTGAAGTTCCAGCATGGAAACTTTTAGTATTTACTTTACTTTACAGTCACTCAGGTGTTTTTCTCTTCTGTTTTTTCAGAAATATGTTTGCATCCCTTGTTCCTTTCTTCCAGCAGTATCTCTAGGAACCTCTTAGTGTTTGTAGCAATTGTGCAATTGGCAAAGTTTCAGTTTAAATGAAGTTATTGCTGTTAGACAATACTGACCTGAAACAGTGATCCTTTTTTAATCTTTTTTTCTGTATGAACAAAGATAGGGGGTGATTGCTGCAGCAGAAAAACAAGGGAAATAAGAAAAAAATAATTCATACAGAGGACACTTATTTGATTCTGCTGTGTTTTTTAGGTTGGTCCTGATGCGAAGGGAGAAGGTGGTGGCTAACCACATGGCTCGTCTCAAGGCTCGGCCACGCCAGCTGGAGGTTGACCCAGAGTGTCTCCGTTGGACTCCTGTTATTGTCACGAACACAGTGGTCTCTGATGCTGATGGAGATGATGATGATGATGAAGATGATGAAGAACGACAGGAAGACAACCGCAAGGAGGTAAAAATATTTAATTTGAATTTGTGGAAAATTATAGTTGCAGCATATTATTTAAGTCTTGATTTTTAATTTATTTAATAGATGAAACCAAGTCACAAGGTTCCACCAGTGTCCTGGCACATGCGCCAAGGGAAGAAGAGGGAGGAGGTGGATGAGGAGGAGGACGACGAAGAAGAAGAAGAAGAGGAAGAAAGTAAGGGCTTTCTGGGGTTTCCCCTTAGCCAGAGCTCTCCAACTTCCCCTCCCGTGCGCTATCCACCACCTGTCCCAGATCCACCGAGACCCCCTCCCCCAACCAATGGAGAACGTAGACCTCGGGGGCGCCCACCCAAAAATTGGCCTTGGGGTAAGGTAAAGGACAGTGTGCGTGTGGGACGGCCACCAAAGGTCCGCCCCATGGAGGACGATGACGATGAAGAAGAGGACAAAGCAGAGGGCAGGAAAACCACAGGCTCTGCATGCAGCCCTCCATCCTTTTTCTCCCTAGACAGACAAGCAGAGTCCACGACCTTTCACTCTTTGGACATGGCCAGGCACCCTTCTATAACCCCCACACGAAGAGGGCGGCCACCGAGAAAAAAGAGAGGCCCTAAACCAAGACTGACAGAAGGGCCTGGACAGGGGCTGGTACAGTTTCCTGCAGTTTCCAGGTTAAATGAGCCTCAATCTGTAAGTAAGAGCATCTTCAGTGAAAGCAGTGAAGAAGAGGATGATGATGATGATGATGATGATGACGAAGATGATGATGATGAGAGGAGGGCATGCTCTCCTCCTATTCTCACCAAGCCTGCCATGGGACTCAAATGCAAGGTAAGAAATAGTATTCTGATGCCAGAATGAAACTCGTTTGTCATCTCACACAAACATTTGAGAAGAAGATTTTTTTATAAACTTTAACTTGTATTTGAAACTAAACTGATGCATATGCTAATGAAATGTGCTGTTATCTTCTAGATGTTATCAGGTTGAGGTACTGTAATTCTGTAGTTGTTGTTTTTAAGCAGTGTTTCAAAGATTCATCTAATTCCCCACTCTGTTTGTACCTAGAAGCCCCTGAGGAAGCGTCGCTTTCGCCAACGCAGCCACCCTCACAGCAGTGTGGTGACAGAGACTATTTCTGAGACTACAGAGGTGTTGGATGAGCCCTTTGTAGACTCAGACTCGGAGAGACCTATGCCAAGGTTAGAAGAGGAGACACCCCTGGGCCACCCACTGCGGCGTTACCCCCCAGCCCGTTCTGCTCTGCGATTCTCCGACCCAGCACCCAAGAGGGGTCGGCCTTCAAACCTGACAGATTCAGAGGAAGATGGTGAGCAGTCATAGTTTAGGTGCCAGACATGGCAAAATTTAGTAATTTTTGGTCATGTATACAGAAGCATATGTGTTTCTAACGTATGCTTATCTCCTTACCTCCTATCAGAACTGACACCAGTACTGAAGCCTGTGGCTTCTCTGCCAACAACCCCATTAGAGTCACTAGCAGCCAACGACATCCCAGTTAAGAAGAAGAAGGGCTGGCCCAAAGGAAAGAGCAGGAAACCACTGCACTGGAAGAAACGTGGACCTGGAAAACCCCCTAGTGGTGGGCCTGACCACCGAGCAGCAGCAGACAGCCAGTCTCTAAGTGGAGATCACCCGCCCACCAAAATAAAGATGAAGCCTGGCCGCAAGCCCAGAAGCTGGTACCTGCAGCGGGCCCAGGAGGAGGCAGAGAGGCAGCAGCAGGAAAGACAAAGACTGTTAGAGCAGCAGCTGAACAAAGATCCCCAGCTGCTCCAGACTGATGACCGTAACAGCAAACGAGTGTGCAGAACCAACCCTGACAGAGACCACAAAAACAAAGACTCGGATGAAGAAGATGACTATCTCCCGAAGCCTGTTGAGCAGAAGGTGCCTAGAAGGAGAGGGAGACCGCCCAAGAACCGTGCCCTTTGCCAGCCACCACAGCCTGCCCCTAAACCACCTAACACCTCTGAGCTTGAGGAGGAAGAGGATGAGGAGGAAGAGACAGAAAGAGCCTCCTGGGAGGAAGATAAACCCAGTCGTCCACCATCACGTCCCCTCCAGTCCCCTTCTTCATCCTCTTCCACCTCAGGGCTCCGGGCTCTACAGTCCCGGCCTCAGGACACTGATATGGGTGACAGGGAAGAAGATGATGACGATGAGAGAGAGGAGGAGGAATGTGCCAGCATTGGTAGCGGTGGCATTAGTATGAACCGGCGAACAGCAGTCACACCAGGTTCAGGAAGCAGGCGAAGCGAGGACCACGATGCAGATGATGAAGGTGACGGACACTTAGAAGACAAGACTACCAACAACAGTAAAAAGAGAAAAGGTCCGGATTCTGAAGATGACGATGATGATGAAGAGGAGGAGGAGGAGCCTGCCTCTCGTGCAAACTCTCCTCCAGTCAAAGAAGAACCCCAAGGTGGAGAGGCTTTTTTAGAAATGGAGAACAGCGTGGCCCGGGACTATGTCAGCAAGCAGGAGGAGGAAGAAGAGGAGGAGGAGGAGGAGGCTGAGGAGGAGGTGCAGGAAGCAAAATGTCGGATTTCTTCTGCCGACCCACAGCAGGAAGAGAGGCGGCGCAGAGAACAGGAGGAGTCTGCTGCAGCTGCTGCAGCAGTGGAAACTGTTACGGCCATGTCTGTTCCCTCTGAGCCCATGGAACTCCAGCCACTGCACCCAGACGACAAAGATGTCACGCTGTTGATGGAACCCCAACACACACATCCACACTCCCACCCTCACCAGCACTCAGACTTCAAAGAGGAGCTGGCCCACCATCACCCACACCACCCCCATCACCACTCCAATGAGCTGGACCTAGAGACTATGCAGGCTGTCCAGTCCCTAACACAGGGGGAAGCCCAGGATGAAGAGACTGAACCCCAGCCACACCATGGTGCTTACCAGGATTGCGAGGAGACACTTGCTGCCTGCCGGACTCTGCAGAGTTACAGCAACACAGGGGAGGCTGAGGAGGAGGCCTTGGCCTTAGTGGAGGAGTGTGGAGCCTCCCAACACAGCAGCCCCCTCCCTAATCCCCCAGTGCCGACCCTACCCAGTCAGTCAGTGCGCTCTGTGAACAGTCCTGGGTTGTCCTCAGGCATCATGGACACAACACCAGCAGGACAGAGAGGAGGAACACCTGGGCCCACTGGAACAGGGGGCAGTAGTGGTGGTGCTGGAGGAGGCTACACACAGATCACACCAGAACATCCCAGTTCTCTGTCAGCCCCATCTCAGCAGAATATGGAGACATCACCAATGATGGATGTACCATCTGTGTCAGACCACTCACAGCAGGTAGTGGACAGTGGGTTCAGTGACCTGGGCAGTATAGAGAGCACTACTGAGAACTATGACAACCCTAGCAGCTATGACTCCACCATGGGCGGAGGGGGCAATGGAACAGGGAATGGAGGGAACGGAGGAGGAATGTCAGCTGCTGTAGTTGCAGGAGCTTCCACGGCTTCCTCATCATCGGCCTCCTCTTCGTCTAGCTCGGCGACCCCTCCTCCTCCTCCTCCCAGTCTAACAGCTGCTCCTTTGTGCCAGCACCCAGTCTCACATCTTCCACAGGAACTGGTGGATCCCAGCTGGCAATGGGCAGTTGTAGCCTCATTCAGCAGACAGGACCAGGGCCCAACAGTGGACCAGGTGGTAGTAATGTAGGCAGTGCTGTGCCCCAGCCCCCACCACCGCCACCACCATCGAACACCCCCAGCTGCGGCATTAAGTCTCCTCAGACCTGTGGTGTGATAGAAAGGCCTCCCAGCACCAACCAGCAGCAACAGCAGCAGCAATCACAAAAAAAGGTTCCTCAGCAGCAACCCCCATCAGCACCACCACCACCACCACCACAGCAACAACAGCAAGCCCTGTCCCAGTGTAGCATGGGCAATGGCTTTGCATCAACACCTATGATCATGGAAATCCCAGAGAGTGGAGGAGGAGGAGGGGGACGTACCCTTTATGAGCGCATGGGTCAGGACTTTGGCACAGGGGGCTACCCCCAGCCCTCCGCAACTTTCAGCCTGGCCAAACTCCAACAGCTCACCAACACCATCATGGACCCCCATGCCATGCCCTATTCTCATTCAGCTTCTGTCACCTCTTATGCCACCAGTGTTTCTCTCTCCAATCCTGGTCTGGCCCCTTCGCCCCACACTCCCCTCTCTCAGGGCCAACCGACCATGACCCCACCTCCTAACCTTAGCTCTGGCTCCATGAACCTGGGCTCCTTGCAGCTGCAGTGCAACATGCCCACCACCAACATTGGGCTGGGACCCCCGCCACACACTCAAAGGCTACAGGGCCAGATGGCAACAGTCAAAGGCCACATTTCCATCCGGGCCAAAGCCACCCAACAGCTAGCCCCAGCCCCACACCAGCAGCAACTTTATGGACGCAGCACAGGAGCTGTGGCAATGCAGAGCACGCCACGCACCTTAGCAGTGCAACGTGGTATGATGCCAAACCTCATGCCCACGCCGGCACCATACAATTCCATGAACATGGCACCTCTCAATGCCATGTCAGCCGGCTACCGAATGCCTCAACCCATGATGAACAGTGGTTATCACGGCAATCCCCCTTACATGAATCAGCCAGCTCAGTACCCCATGCAGATGCAGATGGGCATGATGGGAGGGCAGGGTTACCCACAGCAGCCTATGCAGCCCAATCACCATGGCAACATGATGTACACTGGCCCATCCCATCACAGTTATGCTGGTGTCCCGAAACAGTCACCTTACATGAGCAGATGAGCAGCCAAGAACTGAAGGAGACATGGGGCCAGAGCTGATACTTGCTGTACTCTCAATGTCCATTGCTCCTGTTCACCCTCTCCTGTGCCTCAGCAGGCACGAGGTAGTGATGGTGATGGAGACAGAGAGGATATTTGGGTTTCCTGTGTTTTCATTTTCTCCCTTTTTATTTGGGCTAGTTTCCCCTCCCAGCTGGCTGCGTATGGGAGCAGGTCAGTAGGATTCGGGCCTATGTGTGTGTACATGGACCTCAGCTGTCCCACGGGGCATCAGGCAAGGCCCTCACAGGCCTCTGTAATGTGGCTTCACGCAGGTCTAGGAGTCCCCTCCTCTTTATGATGTGCAGGAGGAAAGCAAGAGGGGACAAGAATGATGAGGAAGATACACAGAGAAAGACAATACAGGAGTACCTTCCATTATCAAACTGCAAACGATAAAACAGCGGTTAACTGAATATATTCAAACAGGCACACAATCTTTTAATTGATATAGGAAGCCTTACCTTGAAAAAAGACAATGAAACATTGTAGGCAAACTCTTGTTTTGTTTTGTTGAACATAATGTTGAACCTTATTTTTTTTATTTTTGTTGATTGTTTTTTGGAATATTTGTGTGCTGTCCGACCTCTTATATGCTTTGGTCTTTATATGTGTGCATTCTGAAATGGTGATACACACCTACTTTCTGTCTCTTAAATACCCAAACATCTCTGTGGCTACTTGATCAGATGGCTTTTCACCTAGTTCCAGTAAAGCATAGGAGCAGGGCTTCCGGTGTTGGAGGTTGTTGAGCTGTTTCTAGAGTCTCTGTCTTCCTGGATGGACGGTTTTGTACCAAAAACACAGCAAAGACACAGAAGAGACGAGCACATTACAGTCTATTAAATGTCCGTAAATTAAACAAGTAGCATTATTTTTTTCCAGTTTGCTGCCACTCTGAAACATTTAGATGTAAATATTCAGGTACTTCCCAATATGCAGCACACACATACAAACACACACTGGCTAGCTGCCACCAGTTGGTGGCTAGCTCAGGAAAGGACAACATCCAGTTGTTCTTGTCCACACTCCACTGACAGACAGTGTAAAGTGTCTGCCTTTTTAAGCAGTTTAGGGAATGCAGTACAAATGGTGAAATTTCCATTGAACTGCTTTAAGGAAAGTCTGTTTACTATATCGGACCTCCCCTCTGTAAGTGTTAGTGACCCAGAGAGGTCTGCGTTTGAATGATGTATTCTGTTAAATTTTTTTTTTTTTCCTGCAAAATTCTGCACTTGCATTGGCTAGAGATATGGCAGCAGACAGTTAGCCTTTATGAAAGGTGCCTAAATGCCTGATCTAGTGCATGGTTTGGCCCTCACACAGAGGCACACTCGTATAAAAGCAGGGTCGGAGGCGAGCAAGTGTTCCAGGTTCTGCTGGTTATGGCATTTAACTGGCAGGAATACAACGGTTGACCTTGTTGCTCCATGTACCAGTATTCAAAGTCAAAAGAGGAGTTTTCATTTTCTTACAGACCTGACATTGCATACTTTATTTGTGTGTATTGTTCTGTTCTGTACTTATGTTTTCATTTTGTTTCTTTCTGAATTTTATCAGACTGGGCAGCTTTCTTTTATGACACAAGCTGACTCTTTTCGACTTTAGAAAACCTATTGTAGAGAAAATGTTTTTTCTATAATATAAAGGAAATTCCGACATTGATATTGGTACTGTCATTTTTTTCACTTCTGTTTCAGGAAAAAAACTACATATTTTTTAGCTCGCCTCTTGGGTAATAATTACTAAGAAATTCAAAATTTAAAAAAATTACCACTCACTTTTAGTGACTTTAAGATGCCTTTAACCTCTCCATTCCATCTCATCTCTAGAGTTTTTCTATCTTTGTGTAGTATATTAATGCTATTTTAAACAAAGGGACTACAAATATCTAAAGGTCACTTGGCATTTTTTTTTACTTGTGTGTGTATAGGATGAATTCCTTACATTTAAGAGGCATGTAAAAATGAGCTCAGTATATTTCTGTCTGTTTATATCGCTTCCCTTTTTGTATCCTTTGTAATTGTACATGTTGCGTTGTATGGTAAGAGCGCAAAATAAAGAGAGGAGAGTGACAGCTGGGCACACAGTGAAGGTTGATTTGCGCTCAGCAGCCTCAACTCTACTCTGCTCCTGTATGTATTTCCATTTATTCTTTTTTTTTTCTTTCTTAGCAAGTACTTTCAAAGAACTCTGTACATTTTAACATAAAATGAAAATAAATTATGTTGAGCCATTCATGTTTCACTAGTTTCCTGAGTTTCAGATGTACATTCCAATTAAGTGGATATTTGAAATGCTTACGACAAGTGCCTGCAACATGTTAATTATTTAATTACAAGTGGGTTCCCCACTGCTTCCACCAGAGCTGGGAAAATATTCCTTTTCGTTTTCAGTTATTC